>JARYZH020000003.1:0-1385392 GCA_030021035.2 Notholithocarpus densiflorus
TTTAGTGAGTTAAACAATGAACTAATAGATTTTGATGAAGAAAAGAGACAGATGGTAGATATTTACTAAAGAAGAAATGTCCTCGACCAAATCCGAGGAGACTTGGTCACTTAAATATCACTCTTAAGGCTTTTACAAGTCTGTTTCTAAATCGCTACAGTGTATCTTACTTGATTTTCCGATCCCCTTCTTCCAGGAGTCTCTTACATTATATACCCTCTTCCCGACAATCTTGGCCCTCCATTTGTTAATCATCCAAGCCGCTATTTGAGTGGCTGTCCCATCAGACACTCCTTCTGGCTCTCTATGAGTCGCGGTTGCCAAGGAAACACTGTTCAAGGGTCTTTTCCATATAAATGCGGTTAGAAAAGTAGCTACAACGCATTTAATGCGGTGGTAACAGCTTTTCCTTAGATATTTCTGAACTCTCCCTTATCCTTGCGTGCTTAGGATACGTGTCTTTATTACCGGGGTTCTCTGGAGGGCTTCCTGGATTGCTGGGATATGTGTTTGAGTTGCATTTACGGTGTCCGAGGACTTATTTGTCCTTGGACTGATCTCCCGTCGTCACCATACTCATCAAATCTCGAGCCTGAATCATTTAAAATCATTTGTTCCTCCTCAGACTGTCCTCGATTTGACCATGTCCTCGAACATGCCCAAGGCCCAAAATAGGATTTGGGCCCTTGACCCCACAATAACCCCTCAAAACTCCAATTTTTTCCTTCTAATCCGAGGAGAAAAAGGTGGGGTTTTGACTTTTGAAGGATGAGATCATTTATTTCTCTGCTTCGCACGTGTAAAATCTCCGTTTCGCGTGCCCCATGATTGCTCCTGACGCTTCGTGGCCCACGAGGCGTCATTAATTGCTCTGGGCGGCGTTATGTCCTCAGCATCTAACGGTGAAGCGCAGATCTAATGGTTGAGCCTCTCCTTGGGCTTTGAGCTGGAGTATTCCCACCCATTTTCTCCCTCTATATAAAGTCCTGAGGGAAGCCGTTCCTTTCTTTCCTTTACGAAACTTCAAGCACTCCAGAGAATCTCAAGCATTACAACCCCCTTAATCACAAAATTTCCTTAACTCCGTTCCTTAAAAAATATCCCAAAGGTTTTCTAAAGGTTCGAAGCTTAGCGTATCTGCTTTTCATAAGTATTTATATCTTTAATTTCCTTTTTCTCTTCGGCCAACCTTCTCGGCCTCCTTTCTTTTGTAAATCTTCTCCTGCGTCATTCATGTTTGTTGGGATGAGTAGATTCAAGCACCTAGTAGACTCTTCGGCTGGCATGAAGGGTTTTAAAGCCAAATATCATATCCCACAAGGGGTAATGTAACACCCCGACCCAATTTTATAATTAAACTATGTGTTTGAGTGGTTAATTATTATTTTTAAGCCACTTACTTTCTAAAATTAATATAAGAGTATTTAATAAACATATTATTTTATAATGCTATTAAATAAGAATTGTAAAGATTATAAATAATTGAATGGCTAATTGTATTATGTATATATATATATTAAGTATGTACAAAATTATATTAAGCGGTTTAAGTTAGTAGATATATAGTTGTTGGTGTTTAATTAAGTGTATTAAGGTAAGGATATGTATATATATTTATATATATATATATATGCAAAGTGATATTATTCTTTGTAGAAAAGTGTAAGTGTGAATGCAAAAAAAAAGAGAGGTTAAACAAGTGGGTGGTGAGATTTTTCCTTAGCATCACACGTATTCCACCCAAGTCCACTCTCCTTATCTGATTTTGCTGCCCCAAAAGTCTTCTCCCTTATCCTATTTTCTTGGCTGCATCAGATCAGAAAGTCCAGCACTCTTTCCCTACTCTTTTCCTTGTTCTTTGTTTCTTTTTCTCCCCTTCTTACACGGCAGCCCTCCCTCTCTCACCAAAACAATATATCCCTCTCTAAAGAAGGAATTAAAGGGTTAACACTAAAATTTCAGCTTCAAAGCTTGGGGTAAGTAATCAAAAACTTCATTTGTTTATTTCTATTTCTTTATCCACTATCCTGATTTTAGAGGCTGAACTATGATTCTATTTTAGTGATTTAAAAGTTTGATGATATTGTGATCAATTGAATTCTTATTAACATATTTTAGTATGTTTATTATAGGTATAAAAATACTCAAATGAAATTAAGGCCTATTGCTATTTGTTGATGATTTTGTAAGAATATGTACTGAAGCTGTCTCTGTGACAGATTTGATGTTTACAACAAGAAAATTATGTATTAAATCATATTCTGTGAATTAAGAGGCTAGGAGTAGTTTTTATGAATTCTAAGACACACATGGTTGTTATGGAATTGGTCTCACAGCATTTGGATGAGTATAAAAATAATGGTTTAATTTGTAAGTTGCATGAAATTCTGTCAGGACAGATCCGAGTATGCTGTATTGTATGATTTTTAATAAATCATGGGTTTATGCTTTGACTCCGAAATTTTTATGGTATATACTGGACATACAGGGGAGTAGTTTTGTAGAATTTCATGACATTTGGATGTGAATTGGTAGCCCATTTGTATTTTATAAGTGAAGTATATGCTGCTGGAACAGAACAGTGAACAGTAAGGGACATGCCTAACTTTGAGGATTTAATTCTAAAGTTAGGGTGAATGATTTGAGCTATAATTTATTATGCTCATCATTTGGTATGTCTGGATCATAGCTAAATTTTGTATACCTTGGTTCAAGGTTTAGTACTCTAAAGGAAGGGTTCTAAACCATTCAACTATTGTTTTCATGAAGCTGTTTTGTTCATGCTGTTTGTTGCCTTGTGTAAGTTTATGCATGCACCATTGATTCCAATCTCAAACATGTTTTGAATTGATTTTAAAGATGATTGACATGATCTGAATATGAACATTAAAACAATGGTTTCTCTATGATTTGGTACATCATGTTGTTTGATGAATGTATCTTGTGTTTGGGGAACCTCGTTGAGGTGGGAATAGGATTTCCTTGATTATAAGAAATAGGTTTTGAGATGAATGTGTAAGTTTATGATAAGGAGTAATGGATAGTAATAAGCTTTGATTTTGGTTTAGGTGTTACAAGTATCCAAGTCTAAGTTCCTCCGACTGTAGGCTTTCGGTTCCTCTGCTTTCAGGTAAGGGATAAGTTATATGGGTATTTGGTAAGTCATGAGGTTATTTTAAAGTATATTATGCATTAAAATGTCTTTGATTAGAGATATGACATATAATCATTATTCTGACAAAGATATGTTCGTGAGCTTTCGAAACCTTATGTATATGATTTAAGCATATTGATGCTATTACTAATTTCCACGAACATGACGTTTAAAGAAAAGAATGGAAATGCTATTATTATGAAATGTTATGCAAAATAAGAAATTTTAGTATGATGTATAAGTATGAAAGGTTTTCGGGTTATGTCCTCTGGTGATCTGAACTCTGTCAGTAGGGGTTAATTACTGGCTTTCCATGGAAAATGTTATATGATTGGCCATTAAGTGGGACTGGCTCTGCTGTACCCGCCCCTTGTTGGTTACGGCTAACTTGTGGGGGAAGCCAACCTACCCCCATGGTTGGAAGATATGTATTATGATGTGATCCCGGGAATACCTGGCATTGTGGGGAATGCTAGATGCCTAGCACCGTGGTGCTAGAAGCCTCCTAAATAAGTACAGACTTATCAGATATGGACTAACCAATAAGTTATTTATGAACAGCTATATTATGTTATTAATCATGAGAGAATGATTTTGTTTAAATGCATTATGAAAAGTTAAAAGCTCTCATGAAAAGAAGTTTATGATGAAAAGAAAAGTTGTTCTTTAAAGATAAGAGTTGTTAAGTTTTGTTACGTTTTAAAGATAAAGCTTCTGATGAAAGTACAAGTTTATGCTAAAAAGTTATAAGATATCTGTTTTTATGAAACGTTAAGTTTTATGATTATGAAAGTTATAATAGTTTACTAGAAGAAGTTTATGAAGAAAAGTTTTGTTATTCTTAAGATGTTTCTAGTTTAAGACAAAGTTACCAATTATCTGATTTAAGTTAAAAGGATTATTTTGTAATGAAGATGCACATATATTGATTTTAAACAATCAATATTATATTTGGTGACTTTGTAAGAAATGAAAGAAATTGAATCCGAAAGGTTTTGGTAATATTATTCTGATAAGAAAAAGGAGGACAACTATTTATCTATGAAAAACATATAAGTTATTATTATGAATAGTATAAAATACTATGCATGAAAAGCTGTTCTCCTATCTGAATATGCATGGAATGAAATGATTTGATTTACATGCATCCTTATTAAATTCTCATATATCTTACCTTTACTGAGCTGTGTAGCTCACCCCTTCCACTCTTTCAGTTAGCAGGTTTTATTTTGGAGCAGAGGGAGCCTTAGTCGAGTTTTGGAAGGAGCTGGTTTTAGTTTTATATGTATAGATCCTAAATTAGCAATTTGATGTTTAGTTTTGTAGTATTGTGTATTTTAGGATCTAATGAAAGTTGTGTACCCTAAAGTATTAAGAGATGAATTATGTGAAATTCAAAATTTGAGTAACTGGTGAATTATGTTATTCTTTGGAGTACAATGTAGATGCTCTGAATGTCAAGTGAAAGGTTATATCATTTAAGTAAAGAAACAAGAATGAAAAGAAAGAGGAAAGCTTTTGTAAAAGATTTGTAAAAGTTAAGTTGGTTCTTGTTAATATCAGGTTTAGGCTTGATACTAGCATGCCGGTCATGATCACAAATCCAGGTATCGGGTTTGGGGCGTGACAGGTAAACCTTCAGTACTGTGCCCCGGACCATGTGCTTTCAGTTAGAGGGGAGGGTAGAGTTGTCATTCCAATGATCGCCTTTATAGAAGGAGGAATGACACTTCCCATGGGTAGGATCACCACAGACTACCTGCGTAACCACAGGTTGTGCCCCCATCAGTGCGCTCCCAACCTATTTAGGGTTCTAGGGAGTGTAGACGCTTTGAACGATCAGATGAACCTAGGGCTCACCTGGCACGACGTCATTCACTTGTACGAGTGTCATTCTCTTTCTAGCGCGGGATATTACCTTAAGTCCCGGTCCGATGTTGTTAGGTTGATATCCTGCCTTCCTAAGTCCAACAAAGGCTTAAAGGATGACTATCTGATCATCTTTGAGGCGTGGAACGACGGTCTTCATTGCCCAGTTAGGGCGGGAACACCAGGTGGGGTATCTTAGGGATAGGTCCCTTAGTTTTCATATTTTCTTCTATTCATTTTGAGCCTTTTGTCTCCTCGGACAACATTTGCCATTGATCTGACCATATCTTCCTTCTCGGATGTTTTGTAGATAAGAATCACGTAGCTCTGAAGCTTAGCCTAGTCAACGTCCCAGGACTCAACTTCTTGCTGAGATCGGATATATTCGTGAGCGAAGACAAACAACTACGGGCTGCCCACCTAATCTTAGATTACGAGTCCATATCACGTATATTCCAGGACATGGGTCAGGCGATTAGAGCAGGTAGCGGTAAGCTTGCTTGAATAAACGTCTCTAAGCCTGGATTCTTGGCTCGGAGAGAACTTCCCCTTGTTCAGCTGCCTGTTCAACGTGTTCCTCAGCAAGTGGTTGCTCTGAGAGAGGAGTCAGCCTCATCCCGTCGTTCCCTAGATGCTGAGATCAATCAGTTTCGCCTCGAGGAAGAGGAAGGGGCCGCAGAAAGACCAGTAGAGGTCTTGGATTCTGAGTCTGGGTCCGAGAGACTTTCCGTAGTCCGTCACCCCCGGTTAATAGTCGCTCAGCCAGAGACCAGCTCCGAGGAAGGGGACGTTATGGACTTAAAACAGAGGACCGATTTAAAGGGCCTGATGGCCAGTCGTAACAAAGGGCAAGGCTCGAAAGAGGCCCCTAAAACTTAGGCTGCCACTAACCTTCCTCCTACTCTCCCTGTGATCTCTACCGATCTCGGATTGAAAGCCAATCCAAACTTAAGGAGGAAGAGGCCCATAGAGGACCTGGAGGAGGGTGAAGTGGCACTCCAAAAGGGCGCCAAGCAGCAGAAGAAGTCCAAGGATCCCAAAGATAAAAGGGCCAAGTCAGTCGACAGGCGAGATGAAGCTGAAATACGCCGAGTGCAGCGTACATGGGCTCCACGGCTAGAGATGGAGGGTGCTCCGATTCCTTGGGATGCCTCGATCTGGAAGTCTCAGAGGGGGCATGCCACCTTCTTCACCGAGGCTTTAGAGCAACCTCTCCTCCTCCCTCGAGACATGGATGGCCTTAGGCGCACTCGTCAGCCAGACCTCTTCATGTCGTTGAAGAGGAACCTTGCAATGGTGAGCCGACTAACATTTTCGTAGCCAGATGCTGAGTCATACGTTCGTTAACATGTGTTTACTTCTGAAAATCCTTTGTTGTTTTCGTGCAGGTTACCCAACAAATTTATGTGGCCGAGGAGTGGGTTAGGAATGCCTACGATGAGGTTACAGCTGAGACCCACGCTCGTCATGAAGCCGAGAAGGCTCTTGGGGCGTTGAAGCAAGAGCAGGCGGGGCTATCTGAGAAACTTAAGGAGGCTGTCCAAGCTCGCCATAGTGCTGAGGCGGGTCTGAAGACCACGGAAAGGCAAGCCGAGGATATGCGCCAAAAGCTGCATATAACCGAAATAAATCTGGCCACCGAGAAGCAATCCGTTTTGGATCTGAAGGCAGAGCTGCGAAAAGCCAAGGATGCAGCTCGGGTGGCCAGGGGAGCAGCAGAAGCCGCGGTGAAAGCATCCTATGAGCGCAGGGTGCTCGATACGGAGGCCAGGCTTTCCGAGGAAGTAGCCGTGGTGTGCAAGGATTACTGCACCGAGTCTTGGGGAGTGGTGATGGATTACCCTCTTCCCGACAATCTTGGCCCTCCATTTGTTAATCATCCAAGCCGCTATTTGAGTGGCTGTCCCATCAGACACTCCTTCTGGCTCTCTATGAGTCGCGGTTGCCAAGGAAACACTGTTCAAGGGTCTTCTCCACATAAATGCGGCTAGAAAAGTAGCTACAACGCATTTAATGCGGTAGTAACAGCTTTTCCTTAGATATTTCTAGACTCTCCCTCATCCTTGCATGCTTAGGATACGTGTCTTTATTACCGAGGTTCTCTGGAGGGCTTCCTGAATTGCTGGGATATGTGTTTGAGTTGCATTTACGGTGTCCTCGGACTGATCTCCCGTCGTCACCCTGCTCATCAAATCTTGAGCCTGAATCATTTAAAATCATTTGTTCCTCCTCAGACTGTCCTCGGTTTGACCATGTCCTCGGACAAGCCCAAGGCCCAAAATAGGATTTGGGCTCTTGACCCCACAGTACTATATATGTTGTTGCTTGAAAGTTGAAACCGAATTCTTAAAAAAAAAAAAAGTTAAAACCGCTACAAAAATGAATAAACGGTCGGTTTGGATAAACTGTTTTAAATTTTTTTTTTTTTTTAAATAACGTTTTTAAAGTGTGCATTTTGAAAACACTTGCTATCAAATCACACTTAACGGTTTGGTAAAACCTTGAAAAAGTTTGGTTTCTATAAACTGAAGATTTAGATAATATAGGTGTAAAATGTATGTGATAGGTGTAATTTACCAAAATGGACATGACTTGTTGTTAAGGCTCCTTTGTCATCTTGTAACTTATAAGGCATATAATAATAGCATATTTTTTTTATAGGGTAATGACTTGTTATAAAATAAGAAAAAGTTTTCTTAAAAATTAAATAAATTAAATAAATAAATAAGAAAAGAAAAGGACACCCACTTTAATGTTTTATATTTACTTGTATTTTTTTTTTTTTGCAAAAGAATCAATTAATCTCCTAGACTCCTACCACAATTCTTGCCCATGTATGTCTTCCACGGGCCTACCACCACATCACTACTTTTCTACTTGCTTGTCTCATTTTTCTCATCCCTACGGCGCCGCCCATTAATCTTCTTTAGCTCCAATTTTCACCCTGCCCATAAGATTCTAATCAAGCAAAACGGTGAGGACAACTAGTCCTTGCAATGGCAACAAAGCAACAAGCTAAGAGAGACAAGGGAACAAAAAGTGAACAACTGGAGGCAGACAGGAGATAGACAGAGGCAACTAGGCAAAAGCACAGAGGAGATCGATGGTGTTAAGGCAATAAATTTTTCTTAAGTATTTTGGTCATTATGCTATTTTGTGAGGATATTTTGAGAATTTCACACTTTTTTTACACAACTTTGATAGTAAACTCATATTTGTGTTTTAACCGTGTTTTTGAAAAAGCTTGAGCTTATTGTGTTTTGAAAACTCAGGGTTGTTTAGTACCTACTTTTAAACAACAATTTTTAGTATTTAAATAACAATAGCACTTCTAACACGTATTTTTATAACACTTAAATACGTATTTTCACAACACTAAAAACTGAACAACAATACTTAAACACTGCTACCAGACGGACCCTCAAATTTTAGCAATTTTAAAAACATGATTTCTTTATAAACACAATACCAAGCGTTTGACTTCTAGCATTTTCATACATAAACGCGCATTTTGATTATCAAAACGCTTATCCAAATAGTATCACTTCAGAAAACTTTGGATTCTAAAAGTGGACATTAAATTCAGAAAGTTTGAAGATTTGAATCATTAATTCTTTGATACGTCTGGGGTGGACGTGTAATGAAGAATTTCAGTTTTGTTGCATCTTCTTCAAAAGATATAAAGATAAAAAGTGAAAAAGAAGCAGAAAAGGGAGGTTTGGAAATGTGCTAATATTGAACCAAAAAAAGTAAAAATCTTATGAAGCTTAACACTGATGGAGATGCGGGGGATCGAACCCCGTGCCTCTCGCATGCAAAGCGAGCGCTCTACCATTTGAGCTACATCCCCATTTGCCTATTTTGTTGTCAAAGATCATTTTAACTATGAAAGTCCTGGGGCTATTTCAACGAGTTATTTAAGTTTGGAGGAAAAGAGCAGATTTGCAGTGTACTAAAAGAATATCAAAATAAAAACATGTTTTGAAAAGTGTGTCACCAAGGCATTTCTATAATGCAAAAATCGTGTGTAGGGTTGTTTCCAGGTAATATGAGATCAGCCTTGTCATAGATTTTTGAGAGAAATTTTCCACATGAAGCTCACCCACTTTAGCCTAGGTAGTGTAGTATAGGTACACCATTATCAAAACTTGTGTGCGCAAGGTAAGTTAGTCAAAGGGTTTTTAATTTTTTGAAAATCAAGAAAAAAAAAAAGTTCATATTTTTCTTGCTTAGCCTAATTCTCTTTAATAAAGCCCCTTAAGATTCGTTATTAAGAAACGTAATTAAAGTTATAAGGAATACAAAATGAGATTTCTAGGCAATTAATCATATTATTGAATTCAATGATCTAATGATCAAAATTTGAGAATATATATACCATACATCGAATCATTCAAATTTTCATTTACCGTATAACCACGCACAATGCAAATATATTGTGTTGTTTTTTGTTTGGTGCGAAGACAAATTGTACTGTTGAGAGTAAACTAGCTAGGGACCATCTTGTTTGCATTGGCAAACGTAGCCACGTCAACTATGAAAAATTGTACGAAACATATTACAGACCATTCGAATTAACGTCGTAAAGACTGATTGAATTATATCTTTGAAAAAATGACTTTTGATTGCCGACTGACTACCAATAACATGTGGGTTGCATCAACATCAGTTGTCTGAATCTCAATGCCAAAAAAATGGAATCATGCAATGAATACGTATGTCGGTATGTGTCACTTATCAAAAAAAAAGAAGAAGAATACGTATATGTCGGTATGTGTCAATTCAATTGTCATAGATCAAAGAAAATTACTGCCGCCCATGTTTGAATGATCGCTGAGAGATAGGAGTGGTAAAATAAGTCCAAATTCATTTGTCTGGCTAAATCTATTCACTCTAATTAAATTTAAATCTACTTAATTATTAATTGGGTTAAATGAGCATTAACCCAATTAGACTTAGTGATTATTGGGTTTTAACTAAAAACTCATTGAATCCCATTTAACCTAAAAATAATATACCCAAATTCAACCTAGCCCTTCCGATAATTAAAAAAAAAACCCAGCCCGTTTCACTGTTTCTTTTCAAACCTAGCCATCATCTTCTTCTCTCTACTCAAACCCTAGCCTCTCTCTTTCCCTCACTCTCTGTGCTTCTCTTTGAGCACGAAGCTCTTCAATGGAGGCGTTATTCTGTTGGCCGAACTCGTCGGAAGAATAAACTGGCACCGACAAGAGAAAATCAAAAGCATCGGCGAGTGGAAAGCTGGGTTTATGAAATCCACAACGTCGTTTTCAGCTTTCGGTCACAGAAAGTCGCCGGTGGAGATTTTGACGTGGCAGGTAGCGAGCAAGTGCATCCTCTAGAGCTAGATGAAGACGACGACGGTTTCTTAGTAGCTGAGAATCCGAGCTTCGGGTTTCCTTCTGCCGATCAGAGAAGACACAGTAGCGTCGACGTTCTGTCAGTAACGGTGCCGCCGCGAAGGTCGGTTTCGACGGTGGCTCCGCTTTTTCTTGTATGGCTTTCGTGATTATGGGTTTGGGGTGAAATTTGGTATGGCTTTTGTGATTTTTTAGGGCTTTTCTGTATTTTTTTTTTTTTTGGGGTAGATTTCAATTGTTTGGTAGGTGAGAAAGTGTGGGAAAGTACCAGAAATTTGTTTAATATTTTAGTCATTTTTAGAGCACTTTGGTCATTTTCACTTTAGTGGCATTTTAGTAATTTTGGTAATTGGGTAATTGGGTGGGTTGGGATTTATCCATAATAATTGGGTTGGGTTGAATTTGGGTTAGAAACAATTAGTTAAATGGGTTTTAATGGGTAAATGGGTTTTATATATCCAACCCAATTATGCCCACCCCAAACCCACCCATTTCACACCCCTACTAAGAGGGGAGGGGGCAGTGAAGTTAGTTAATTACTGCCATGCTTAGTAAAGTTGTTCTTAATATTGTTTAAGTATTATGAAAATACGCCAACGGAGGCTTGGCTCAGGTGAGTATGGTTCGTTCGTTTTGCCTAACACGCTCAGGTTCGATTCCCGCTACCAGCAGGAGTCCGTTGGTGGGCATCCTTAGTGGGGTTAGCCCCCCACACAGGTTGGTAAGATCGGGTTCGGGTACGAAAGGCCCCTACCCCTTAACTGCCTCCTGGCGCCCTGCCCGGGGGTCTAATATAACCATAAACACCCTTATTCTTTGTTTCTCAAAAAAAAAAAAAAAAAAGTATTATGAAAATACGTATGGGTGAAAAGTGTTATAAAAATACGTATTGTGTTGTTTAAATAATGAAAACGGTTGTTCAGAAAGTATTACTAAACGGGCCCTAAGTAATTATTAATTTCTAACTAATCTCAATAAACAAAAAACAAAATTCATCAAATTTTCGGCCATAACTAAAGTAATCATATAATTCTAGAATCGTGTCAAAAAAAAAAATTAAATGAAAAATTACAAAATAACATAGAATGAATTAGGCTCTGACACCACATGTTGAAAATCTAAGACAGCAAAAGAAAAAATCACGGTTGTTCACGTGGTTTTTGGTACAACTAACTAAACTTGTGGCCAAATGTACGTACACATATATAATTATTGCACTCCGTTAATGAATGTTTTTATAAATGTGCAGTAATTTGCAAAGTTTCATACTCGACATTTTAAGGGAAACAAACCATCCCCGTCGTGTCTATATGTCCTTCACTCCTTAACCAGCTACATATATAGTGCAGTAGAGTACGTACTATATATATCACTAATTTTTGCAGTAGGTAATTTTAATTTGCATTATTATTATAATTATTATTTTTTTGTTGCTTGCTAGTATTAACATCTTTGAAAAGGTGAACAAATCCTCTGCAACTGATGATGGGTGAGGTTGCCCTTGCAAGTCTTTCCTCTACATTCAAGTCTCCATTATTTCTCCATGGATCAAGAACCCGATGTGCACTTGGCAAAGAAGAGAGGAAGGGTAAGCAGAAGAACCGTAGCTACCATGAAAAGGCATCATGGAAGCCAATCAATCAAAAGCCTATAAAATACTCTTCTACATTCACTTCAGATCTTCCTCTCTCTGAATCACCTTGGGTATCTTCTTTTTTTTTTTTTGCGTTAGAATAATAATTAAATAATTAAAATTCATCGTTTTCTATCAGCTTAAAATTTTGAGGTATATGATACTTTGTTATACTAGTTTTTGGTTTTAGCAGGCTTCATTTGATCAGTATTTGGAGGATGAGTCCAGAATTCTCAAAGCAACCTTTACAGATGGAGAAAAAATGCAAGTTAGTGAGGTGTTTGACTGCCCTACTTCCACTTTCTATGATTTTTTATTTTTATTTTTTATACCATAAAAATATTGTTCAAACTGAGATTTTCTTGGTAGAGTTTGTTATGTTAGAATTATGTGGGGCATGTACTATCTTATGATGCATCTATTATAAAAAATAATTTGTTCAAAAAATATTTTATGAAATTATAAACAATATTTTTATGCTGAAAAAATATTGGTATATCTATTTTTTTTTTTTTAAATACTAAATATTTTTAACACACACACGGGAAAAGGAGAGAATGTTTTAAAGAAACTGACAGTGATGTATATCTAAAAGAGTCTAACTCTTTGATACACCGCACAAGATTTAAACCTCTTTAACTCATACTCATTTTCCAATGTGGGAATAACCCACTGATTTAGTAGACTACTTTGATTCAATAGACTAAGGTTATGAATGAAAGAAATCATTGTAATCCTTAACTTCACTATATCCATCAATGATATAGTCTATCATAATAGGTGCATTAAGGGATAGAGTCACGTTGTCAAATGTTTTGATTCTAATTTCTAACATTCAATTCTCAGTCCAAAAACAAAAAACATTCAAAAGATTTCAACGTTTAAGAAATCAAAAGTGATATTTCATAAATGAGAATAAAACTATAAGTATATCATATTAGAGACAATATAAATTTATCTTTTTTTATTTAGTAAAAAAAGTGAAAATTTTTAAAATTCTCAACTTTTTTTTTTGAGAAGATTAAAATTTTCAACTTTGTATGGCAATTATGTATTGAAATTTATTTATATGATTTTTTTTTATATAGAAGAATGATATCTAATTAAAAATAAAAATTCTAAAAACTTATTTTTTAAAAAAATTAATAAGTTAAAAGAGATATTGAATCAATAATCTTCATATGATATCAGTTTATTATTTTCCTAGAAAATATGATATTTTTCCCCTAACATTCAAGCAAACACAGATGTATACGTTTGTGCATATGTGTGTTGGGAAAAGGTTTCTCTTTCCAAATTAGTTTGGAAAGAAATCCTTCAAACTTCCATTATATTTTTTTTATTGGACATGTATTTTGAAAATCTAATCGTTAGATTGCATGTTCTTATTACATTCTTCATGTTTGCAAAATTTCAGGGAGATTAAAGATTAATAGTTATGCCATCAATGACATGTTTAAATTTTAAGTTTTTGTGGTAAAATATTTTGCACAAAAAATAAGTTTATTGATCAAATAGCAAATAAAATCTTATTTAAACAAAATTTAACATTCATGTTAAAAATATAAAGAACATGTAATCCAATGGTTAGATTTTCAAAATTCATATTTAATAAAAAGATATATGACAAGTTTAGAGGGTTTCTCTCCAAACTAGTTTGGAGAGAAACCTTGTCCTATGTGTCTTTATTTATTTCTCTCTCTTTCTCTCTCTCTCTCTCTCTCTCTCAAACAATAAATCTAAATATTGTTGGGCCATGATGGAAAGGAAGTGCAAGACAGAAATAGCTCAGATTATGAAAGATAATATAAGGGTTTGTCTTTTGATGGCTAGTTTGTAACAATCTTAACAGTCATTTCATCATAATGAGACTCATGCACATTGAGTGTGGCATCATTAACCTTACTATGTCATTACGAATAACTTAATAATAATAATAAGAAAAGTGTATGCATAATTACAATCTATCATTTTTAATAACATTTTTCATTCTTGTTATCTTCTTCTTCTTTTTTAAATATAAAATGTAAAAGGAATTGTAAACTTTGACATCTTAGAGGTATTGTCAAGGTTAAATAATTTTTGGGTATAATTGTTCTAGAAATTTTTACAATATTCCGATAGTACAATAATGTTGTACTTCCTCCCTTTAACATGAACAATGGGTCTCATATGAATTTAATTAAAAGATACTTTTTTCTTTTTCTTTTTTTGAGAAGGGAGAGTATGAAAGTATTTTACTATTAGAATATGATTTAATTTTCCCTTAAAAAAATATGATTTAATTATCTGAATTTTATAGAACAACCAAGTATTGGTAAGGAACTACCGCACACCCTTAGTGCGGTGGTCACTCCACAAGTATAAGTGCTTGTGAGGTGTGGGGGGTAAGGGTCGTGGTTCAAGTCTCTGGGATGGAGTTTTATACACATATACACTTATATTAGGCTAGAGTAGAATTTTTATCTTGTATAAAAAATAAAAATAAAAAGTATTGGTTAGGAGTTACATGAACTAAATAAATCTTAAATAATATTATTAATTAATGAATCTAACATAAATTTTTTTAAATAAAATAGTCATCAAGTTTTTAGAGAGGATATTATGGTTGGTCATGTCCTCTCTAGAAATAGTAAATTACATGACAAAGGCCACACATGCAAGGGCGTAGAAGAGAAATGACTTCTTAATTATAATTAGCTTGGGAGAGCTTCCTAATTACTTGTAAGGTTCTTGAATAGTATAAACTTGTAAGAAACTTCTCACATTTTGAAGTTGATTTTTGTTATATTTATTCCTGATATAATTGTTTATTCATAAATGTTTTATATTTGTTTCTCTTGAGTTAACTTCTAAGTAAAATTCCATCATATTATTGTTAACTATCAACGATCTATGAATCTAATTTTTTTATTGATTAAAGAGTGATGCTAAAAACATTACAAGACTATAAATTTATATGTTACCAAAAACCATCCATTTAAAAAATAAGTGTTACCACCACACACCCTTGGTGCGATAGTCACTCCACAAGTATAAGTATTTGTGAGGTGTGGGGGGTAAAGGCCGGGATTCAAGTCTCCAGGAAGGAGTTTCACACACATATATACTTAGATTAGGCTAAAGTAGAATTCTATCTTGTATAAAAAAAATAAAAAAAATAAAAAAAGTGTTACCTTCGCAACATTTTTACAATAGATCTTAGGTGGTAAGTTGTTATTAGTTCTAATTTAAATTTACCATTGAAATTTTTTTTTTTCCACTTAAGATTTGTTGTGAAATGTTGTAAAAATGTTGTGAAAGTAGCATTTTTCTTCAAAAAAAATACAGAAAAAAATAATTCAAACATTTATTTATTATGTTCTTAAAGTGGCTTTAATCACATTTATTGTCAAATCAATTTGTAAACTTTTTGGAATAAAATTGATAATAACTTTAGCATTTTACTTATAGTATGCTTTAATGGGATAGTCGACCTCTTTTTTTGTTTTTTTTTGGGGGGGGGGGGTAGTCAACCTCTTTAGTTGCTCTAAAGAAAATGCTATTTTTCTTATTAGGAACATATGAGTATATGGCTCTAACCTCTTTCTCATACATATGTTTTTATGCTAAATTTTTGTAGGACGAATGGAGAATTCAGCTGCCACCCTTACAATTCTTGTTCCTAACAGTGCAGCCAATACTTGACATGCGGTTGAGATGCAAATCAAAAGGGAAGGATTACCCTTCAGCAGTTCCTTGTGAGATCACAAAGGTCCTTGAGCTTGAAATGGTAAGCCACAATAAAAACAAACTAAGAGCGCATACAAAAATAAACATGACCGGCCCTAATTAGTTTATTGAGTATCCATGATTGGTCCTAAAATTTTAGGACAAGACTTGATGGTTGTTATTATTATTATTGTTTTTTTTCTTTGGATAAATCATAAATAGCATATTAGAAAAGTTGATATATGAATTTAAATATATATTTGCTGCTTCACCGTCCAACATATATATGAAAAGCTAATCTTTTACAGACAAAATGGGAGCTCCTAGGGCTTGATGATGTTCGTGAGTCATTAGGCTTCAGTGCCAATGCTAAAGGAGCCATATACCCTGATAGACGGGCAACACAAAGCTGGATTAAAACTCAATTCCAGCTTAACATAAGCTTTGTTCTTCCACCTTCACTTGCTTTGGTTCCTAAAGATGTTATTCAAGACATTGGAGTGTCAGTAAGTCCATCAAATCTAATTGCTATTTACATCTCTCTTTGTTTTCACTATTCAATTTCTTGAAGTATATCATATATACTATTTGTAAGTAATAATGCACAATTGATAAACTACTTCAGATATACGTGAGGACTGAGTAATGCTAAGAATCACAAAATTTTCACAATTTTTTTTGCAACTATTGATATGCATGGTAAGTTGTGATTGAACCAACATTACTTTCACATGGTCCTATCACTAATAGTTTAACTCAATTTTTATTAAAACATTAATTACATGTCAACTCATCAATTACAAAAAAAAAATTTGTTTTCTTGAACTTGACTATAGTTCACCAGGCCTTGTGCAAGTCTGCAACAATTACTACCACATAATTATCAGTTCAAGTTCCTTATTAGTTTGTCCAGAAAATTACTATCAATTTCCATTGTTTTAGCCATAAATTTACTAGGAGATTGTGTCCAACAACAGGTGATCCAAAGATTGGTGGATGACAAGAAGCAAAAAGCTAATGATGGAGTGCTTGTAGATTATGATAAATTCAAAAGGGAGAAACGCAAGAATCTAGTTTAAGCCTAGTGATTACTTGAATATGAGGTCAGAAGGCCAAAATAAGTTAATTCATGGTAGCTTACATTATTCAGCAAAGGAAGGCTTTGGCGACTGAAAGTTGATGTTATATTTAATAAGATAGAAGTGGATTTGCATCATTCTTTGATACATTTGGGGTTGAAGTGTAACGAAAATTTCAGTTTAGTTTCATCTTCTTGCAAATATTGAACAAATATGTCATTAGTGAAGCTAACAGATGGAAATTCAGGGGATCTAACCCTAAATAATCCGAATGCAAAACTACCAGAGAATTTTTTGTTGTTGTTGTTGTGGTTCCTCGTTGATGTGCTTGTTCTTTATAAAAATCGTGATCAACGAGGACCACAACTAAGATTGTAAAATGTTAAACTGAATCTAAGTGAAGCAATAATATCACAAATAGGATCTTGTAGCCCGTAGTTGATTCCAAACCAAATCTTTTCTAAGGAAAACATAATGAAATTTCTTCTAGAATATAATGGAATAGAAATCTGATTGATGATTTGATAAATTATACTCTGCATTTTATTTAATCATAGGAAGCACGATTCTATACATGTCAAAAGTTAAAATGTAGAACACATTATACATTCAACAATGAACAAAGCAAATCAACATGTTGCTGTTACTGTACAGCTAAACATCTTTATGATTGCACTCAATTGCAAGCTCCCAGTAAAACCAAGCACAATATAAAAAGAAAAAAAAAATGTGTACCTCAGAGACAACCACAAGCCCAACAAGGAAAATATACTGACTATTTAAAAATTTTGAAGTACAAGATCAAGACAATAGCAATGGCAAGAACTGCAATTATGGGGCCAATAATCCACTTGTTCATGCTCATTCTTTTTGACATGTTAGTCATAATTCTCTTGCACTTTCCTGTGTTATCATCCACTCCATGCAGCAGAAATATAAGGAAATCATCAGGTAAATACAGTGGCATGTATTTTCAAAACTACTACTGCGGTGTGAAAATCATAGAATTTTGGTAGACAGCACAATAGTCATACCTATTACAGCTTAAACCTGAAGATAATATGATGGACAAAGATCATAACAGTTCAATACTAAGCACTAATGCTGAGACTAAAAATAAAAACAAACAAAATGGGAAAAAACACACACACACACGCACATACCCTCCCAAAAAAAATGTAAATGATATTCAAGAATGGCATGTAAATGTTTCAAAGTGAAGAACATCAGAGCAAAATCAAATTACAGTTTCAAATATTACTCAAACGAAAAGTAATAGAAGGACTTTCCTTAATTCTGTCACCAGATTTGCCCAGTCTCTCCGTTGTCATCCCTAGTCTTGCTCTCTGATCAGGCAATGCCTATTGCATATGCATCAATTATTTGTGCCAAATGACAATTCATGAACTCAAGGAAAAAGAATGTTGTCAATATTCACCAGTTATCAGTCCTCCAAATAAGAGACTAAAAGTTCACCACAATTGGGAAGCAGAACAGAGTGCGAATTTAAATAATAATAATATATAAAAATAAAGAATTAGACAGCATGTCTCCCTGGACCCAATAACTTAGACTGCCATCATTCAAATGACAAAGTGAACTCCAATAGTAAATACAATGGCAATACAAGAAAATAGAAAATGGTGAGACAACCATTAGTTGCAGGACTGAGTACTGCCATACATCATTTTAGACCATAAGGGAGCATAAATCATACACTACAGAGGGGATGAGATTGAGAAGCTCCCATGGGAGAATGGGAGTGATTGTCAAACTAAATAAAATGGGATGGCTTGAACTGCAACAACAAGAGTCTTAGCCCCAAAACTATAGGGGTTGGCAAAACTTTAAGATGGCTTGAAATGGAAGGACCAGGAAATCTGTCACAATAAAGTTTGATTCCAACAGGACATAAGCTTATACATATAACTCTACAAGACAAGCTTTATTGTTTTATGATCAACTGACAATCAGAAGATACAAACAGATACATAGTTAATGGATCAATACCTATACTGTTGCTGTACAATTATCAGCATATTGTGTTATCATCACCAATAATCAAAGCAAGAACAAGAACCATGCTTGAAACAATGAAAACGATTGCGGTCTCTGACAACAATTTCTCTATTGTATATATCAGAAATCATCTTAATAACAGAATGACAGTCTTGGCATATACGCAGATTCTTGAAAATATAAAGAGGTGAACCAGCTCTTGTGCTTATAAGCCCAAAACAGACTGCCAGCTTCTCACTATGTGAGAACAATGCCTGTTCTATCTCCTCCAATTCATCCACATTACCCACCCGACTGTCACAACCAGAGAAAACTTGGGAAGCGGCATTTGGGACATAACCAGCCACTCTCAATCTTCGAATCATCTCATCCAACATGATGTAAATATCCGTGATTTGCGGATGTGACTTATCCCCTGCACAGAACTGGTGAACTTGGCCACGAACATGAATTGAACTCGTTCCAGGCATCTTTCTAATACCCCTTTTCTTAAGAATCTGCCTAAGGGAATCAGCCTTGTCTCTCTTTCCCACCAAGGCATACATGTTTGAAAGCAGGATATGATATTCCGTGTTCTGGGGATCCATCTGAACCAGCTCTTGCAGAACTCGCTCACCCAGCTCTAGCTTTCCATGGACACTACATGAACCCAAAAGGGATCCGAGAACCACCTCATTCGGAGGCATTGGCATCTTTTTTATTAAGATTTCAGCTTCTTCTAAATGACCCGCCCGACCAAGAAGATCGACCACACAAGCATAATGTTCTATTGTAGGTGTTATGCCGTGCACAGCTTCAAGTTCATGGAAGTATTGGCAACCCTCATCAACTAGACCTGAGTGGCTGCAGGAACTTAACACAGCCATAAAAGTTAATTCGTCTGGCTTGGCATCTTCCACCATATGAGGAAATATATCCAAAACAACTTTACCCCGTCCGTGCATTGCTAACCCACTAAGCATAGCATTCCATGCCACCACATTCCTTCGTGGCATGTGCTCAAAAACTCTATATGCAGCATTAACCCTACCACATTTCGCATACATATCCACCAAAGCCGTGCCCACCATGATATCCATCTCATTTTCCATTGTCTTCAAAGCATACACATGAACCCACCTACCCATCACCACATCTCCTGACTGTGCACATGCTGATAAAAACGAACAAAGTGTAACATAATTCAACCCAAAGCCACAACCAAAAATCATCTCACCAAGAAGTTTAAACCCTTCCCTGATAAACCCCCTCTCCACATAACCCACAATCATTATTGTCCACGCGACCTCATTCCTCTCCGGCATCATATCAAACACCACCCTCCCACTCCCCACACCTTCACATCTAACCACTCCATCCAGAATCACTGTCCACGACACAACACTCCATTCCTCCATCTCTTCAAACACCTGCCTCGCCTCACCCAACATCCCACACTTCACATACATATCCATAACTGCATTGCAGGCCTTCACACTAGCACTCAATCCCATCTTCACCAAACACCCATGTCCTTGCACTCCAAACTCAACATCCCCCAACCGTGCACACACATTGAACATGCAAACCATGGCCACATCATCCACTCCAACACCCTCTCTCCCCATTTCAACAAACAAAAACAGTGCATCTCTAGGTACCCAATGGCGGGCATAGCAGCCCATTAAAGTGGTCCAGTCTATGGTGTCTTTGTGTGAGTGGGGAATTTTATCGAACATTTTGCGTGCATAAGCTGGGTTGCCACAGGCAGAGTAGAGATGAAGTAAGGCGTTGTGGAGGAAGGAGTTTGGGGAGTTGGCGAGGCCAGTGGTGATGATAGTGGCGTGGATTTTTTTGCCTGTGTTGAGAGAGGAGTGTCGAGTACAGGCTCGAAGAAGGGAACGGAAGTGTTGAGTGACGGTAGAGTGGGTTGGCCATATCATATGAAAGAAAGCTGAAACTTTAAAAGAGAATGATTTTATTTTATGAGGTATCAATCAATGACTCTATATGAGTGAGGAGAAAGAGAGAGAGCATTGCAGAGGCAAGGAGTCCAAAAGCTTCGTATAGAGCTCTTCAATTCTATTTCAAAGGGAGCAACCCCAAGTTTTGGAGCACCATTTCTCATTGCCTTGACAACATTCTATAGCCGTTGAAAAGACAACTTTTACATTATAGTGTGTATTACCTAAAAGCTTTTGCTTTTTGTTTTTATTTAGTAGAATTTAAATAACAGTTTTTAATTTTTTTTGAAAATATGTGTGGGTGAAAAAGTATGTGAAAATACATGTAATATTGTTTAAAATATGAAAACATGTATTTAAACACATGTATAAATTACTAAACGGGCTAGTTTTGGAAATATGTTAGCTTTTAGCCTTATTTATGTAAAATAACTTACTAAAAATAATCCATTTATTTTGTTTATTAATGGACACTATTAATAACAGCTTTTTTATTTCTTCTTTTTTTGGCAACTTTTTGTCTTTTTTTGCAGCTTTATAAGCTGTAAGACCAGCTTAATAAAGAGAAAATTTTTTTTTTAAAATAAGCTATAGTGTCAGTTTTATGTTTTTTTCTTCTATTTATCTAATTTTTTTATTAAATGAGACTTACATTAGTTCAACCTTAACAAACTGAGCGCGATGCTTATTAACAATTGCCTTTGTTTATTATGTATGTTGTATCTTTTAAAAAGAAATGGCATTTTTCGCTAATATATGATATTTTAAAAAATTACACTCTTTTTAGGTTGATTTTTTTTTTTTTTAATGTATACAATTCAATTATTACAATAAGTAAGAAACTAATTTGAACTTGTATATTCCAACACCAATCAGTGCCAGTTGAAAATAAGTTCATCCCAACAAAGTCATATTTACTGCCATTTTGAGGCAAAACCCAAGAACAAGAAGAGAAAGCACCATTTTTTCAACCGTTTGGTCAGTTTCCAGTTTATGTACTTTGCATGGTTATTCTCACTTTTGCCATTCTTCACATTTTTGCTTAATCAATAACAATGTAACAGCAGATCTGCTCGTCTCTTTTATGAATCAGGAACCCTTTTTTTCCCCTTCTCTTGGTAGCATTACATTGGGATTTAATCAGGTGTACCTGCAAATCATAAGCAATGATGTACTTGTTCTGTACATGAATCATAATCAACAAGGAATCACAACTAATATTGAAAGATAATAAATTGGATCTATAAGCAAAGCAATAATATCGCATTTAGGATCTTGTAGCCTGTAGTTGATTCCAAAACCAAATATCGTCTAAGAAAAAGCATATGCATTGAATAATGGACATGATGAAAATTTCTTCAAAAACATTGGAATAGAAATCTGATTTGATGATTTGAAAATTATACTCCGCATTGTATTTACTCATCATAGAGGAACCACGATTCCATACATAACAAAAGTAACAATGCAGAACACATTATACATTCAATGATGAACAGCTAATCACCATGTCGCTGTTACTGAACAGCTAAATATCTTTATGTTATCACTCAATTGCACGCTCCCAGAAAAACCAAGCCAAGCACAATATAAGAAGAAATTAAAAAATCAGTGTACCACAGAGACACCCACAAGCCCAACGAGAACATGTCCTGACTATTTAAGTTTGAAGTACAAGATCAAGGCAATAGCAATGACAAGAACTGCAATTATGGAGCCAATCATCCACTTGTTCCTGCTCATTCTCCTTGACATGTTTGTCAAAATTTTCTTGCTCCTTCCTACGTTATCATCCACTCCGTGCAGCTGAAATATAAGGAAAACCATCAGCTAGATACAGTGGCATATATTTTCAAAACTACTGCTGCAGTTTGAAAATCCTAGACCTTCGGTAGATGGCAAAATACTCATACTTTACAGCTAAAACTTGAAGTTAATATAATGGTCAAAGATAATAGAAGTTCAACGCTAAGCACTACTGTTGAGACCAAAAAAACAATAAATAAATAAAACACAGAGACATACCCAAAAAAAAAAAGTGTAAATGATGCCAAGAGTGGCATGCAAATGTTCCAAAGTGAAGCACACCAATTACTGTTTCAAATATTACTCCAAAGGGGAAAAAAAAGAAGCAATCTTCTTATTGTAGAGATTTTAGTTGAACACTAAATTAAGTTTAAAGTCTTTGAAAATAGTTACCGTGTTATTAGCATGCAGGAGAGACTGTCGCTGAGAATGCAAATCTTGAAGAATTGAAACACCAAGCTCCTCTGTTTCCAGCATGGTTCTTCTACCTTCCTTAATTCTGTCGCCAGATTTGCCTAATCTCTCTGTTGTTGTCATCAGTCTTGTTCTCTGATCAGCTGATGCCTATTGCGTATGTATCAATTATTTGTGTCAAATGAAAATCCATGAATTCAAAGAAAAAGGAATGTTATCAATATTCACCGGATATCAGTCCTCCAAATAAGAGACTAAAAATTCAATTTACCACAATGAGGAAGCAAAACAGAGTAAGAATTTTTAAAAAGTAAAAAAGACTTCGTACTGCCCTAGATTGCCTGTTTCCCTGGACCCATTAACTTAAGACTGCCATCATTCCAATGACAAAGTGAACTGCAATAGTATATAAAAATGGCACTAAAGAAGATAGAAACCTGGATATCTCTTTCCAATAAGTTACCAAATCAATCATAAAACCACTAACAGATAATGAATCACAATGGCATATCACAGCAATAAGCATAAGGAAATTATGCAATTTTAGACATACCGTGAGTGTATCTGCCATGCCTGATTCCAACAACTCATCTCGGGCTGCAGCATTTAAGTTGCCTGATACAATTCTCTTGACTTCGGTTTTCAGATTGTTCAGATCTGATTTATATTCCCTCAACTTAGCAAGAAGCACAGCCTTGACATTAGGTTGCAAACTTCTAGCCTCGAGATCCATTTTCCGAATCTGAAACATTTATGAGAAACATCTCTATTACTACTGCAGATACAAAACATTGAAAATCACCCTAGGAAGAAAGAGTAAAGTGGGTACCAAAGATTCTGCTTCATCAATTCCAGCCTTTATCTCAGAAACCTTTTGTTTCTTTTGCTCTGCAGATCATCCATGATTTATGGGCTGTCTTCCTAAGAAAACCTAGGAATTTAGCACTTAAATAAAAAGGAAAGGGGGGAAGGGGGGCATGGGGATGGGGATCTATCAATCCACGTAATTTAAGCATGTGTAAAGAACCAAAGTACAAGTCAACTATTATTAGCATCCATGATTTATGGGCTGTCTTCCTAAGAAAACCTAGGAATTTAGCACTTAAATAAAAAGGAAAGGGGGGAAGGGGGGCATGGGGATGGGGATCTATCAATCCACGTAATTTAAGCATGTGTAAAGAACCAAAGTACAAGTCAAGTATTATTAGTATCCATGATTTATGGGCTGTCTTCCTAAGAAAACCTAGGAATTTAGAATATATGGCCGGCCTACATAAGAAAGTGATGGGGATGGTTGTAATAGGTTATAAGGTGATTGGAGATTGACAGAACATGGTTGCGATATGCAACACCTAGCAAAACAGCTTATCAAAAAACATTACCATCAAGTTAATGCTTAGTGCATATGGGGAGTCAGGAGAAAGATAATGATTACGATGGTGATGGTGATGAGAGAGAAAGGGGACAAAACGGAAGAACTAGGCGATTAATCTCTTAACAAAAATAATACTCAACATTCCGCAACTTAAGTCTTACTTTAAAAGGCAGAACTAGGCAATTAATTCCCTTAACAAACTAAATACTCATCATTCCACAGCTGAAGTCTTACTTTGCATGAGCAAATCATATCTGCATCAGGAATTCCCCAAGAAAATCTAACTGTACAAAGACTTTTTTTTGGGATAAATCTAATTGCACAAATACTTGTGCAGAATGCACATACCTCTCACAGGGTGGAACTCATTACCCATTTCAATTCCACCCTTGTGAGAGATCTGTGCACAGCTTGTAAGCAAACCTTTGTGCAAATGGCACAACTCAAATAAGCAACTCTTTACTTAGAAGCTATCAAATAAGCTCCCACCCTTGTGAGAGATCTGTGCACGGCTTGTAAGCAAACCTTTGAGCAAATAGCACAACTCAAATAAGCAACTCTTGACTTAGAAGCTATCAAATAAGCTCCCACAATCTAATTTAAAACTCAAGAGAAATTCATAAGAACTTTTATAACTACTGAAAAAGGATCCAGTGGGTAATGCCAACGACGGTTGCCTCTCTTCTTTTTGGATTGAGGAATTGGTTGGGGAAACATTTTTCAAATGATTGGAATATGGTTCCAGCTTGTCTTATGCGGTTAATTTGGCGGGAACGTAATACTCATACTTTTGAAGATACTGAGAGACGTGTAGATCTTTTGAAGTATAGTTGGGACTTTGTTTCAGTGGTCTAGGATTTGGGATTTGCAATGTATTTCCATTTATGATTTTCTTCTTTCTGTCTGTATCTCTTCTCGAGTTACTTGTATTTGTTTTAAGCACAGAGTGTTCATCATCATCAACACCATGTACTTTTCATGCAATAAAACTTTGATTACCTATCAAAAAATAAAACTACTGACAAATCAAGAACCAAAAAGTTTAACTATGAAACTTTTTACATTCTGCCGAATTTGTAAACCAAGGGAAAAATAAGCTTTGGCCAAGTGAGCAACACTAAAAAATTAATAACCAAACCAAAGGCCAACACTCAGTCAGTCCACAAACAAATAGTACTCCCACAAGGCAACAACCAAGACATTAAAAAAGCAACACAACAATTTCAAACCAACATGCCAACATGTTGTCATCACATGCATAGGAAAGCCTAACATGTAACCACGGCAAACAAAACCTTCAACAGGCTATGAACAGGCTTAAGCAATTGCACAACACGACATTTGCACAAAAAGGAGAATCAGCACATACCAGAGTCAAGCATATCAACAGCACATAACAGGGACAAGTTAATCAAGGTTCACTGGTCCCAACAGGAAAGATTGTTGGTCATACAGTGATTAGACCATACAAGGACAGATCAGTGTGGCAAGAAGTAATTCCAATGGTTTAACTATCTTCCACTTGGTTGTCAGAGGTTGTGAGGGCCTCAGAGATGTTTCTCGGTGTAGCAGTAGTCACAATGAAGGCTTACTGCAGGTTTACAAACCAAGAACATTGTCGCCTACGTCAGACGATGTGGTTCGTGGTTGTGGGTGGTGACAGGGTTTGTCATTGGTGCAGATCAGGGTCAAGTTTATAAGTTTCTAGGCTTTTTTTTAGGTTTAAATAATGTATGTAATGTGGCCACTGGACCTAATGGAAAATAAAAGCCAACAATGGCAGTAGGGGTGAATTTCTTTTATGGCTCTGATACCATGTTCTCAGGATATGTGTTTAGGGTTTATTAATTACCCTAATATACATGTACATTATTTATATATGTTGGTACTTACACGAATATCACAATATGACAATTTTACCCCTATCACACATATATGTAAAAAATCTTATCAAAGACTTTGTCACAGTTAACTCTCCTACTGCCAAGAGCATTGTAACTTGATGGCATTGACTGGTTTTCTCTAGGAGAACCAGGATTCAAATCCTCCTCCCCCTCTCATTGAGAGTACAGTTAGCTCTACACCTCAAAAATGCTAAGAAAGTAATCAGAAAAGTGGAACAAGAACAATGCGGTACTGGATTATCCAATATCATTCAAAACCTTTAGAATTCAGATTCTTCTCCCATTCATGTCAATGTCATCAAATGTTAAGAATTTCAACAGACAAATTGCACCCATAAATCTCAAATGTAATAGTGTAGTCGCCATTTGACTACACATGTCAATTCACAAAAGGATTCCATCTAAAAGTCTAACTCAATCCAAGAAATGAATTGTGTAACTAATAGTAGATTAAACTCACATTCGAATTGATCATTACTAACATATCAGATAAGATCACTCACCCTCAATATGCATAATCTTTCAAGCTAGCGTGAAAGTAGCGGGTAAATTTTTTCGGATTCATACCAGCCAATCCAATCCAACAAAAATCCCTCTCTTCAAAAAATAATCAAATTCTAAAAATCTACAAATGATAACCTTAATTTTCTTGCGTAATTCACACAAGCCAAAAATTACATCGGGGCATCAATATATCAACTATTTAAATCTTTGCCACCTTCATAAGCAAATAAAAAAACCAACTATGTAGCACAAATTTTCATTTCCCTTAAAAAATCCAAAATTTATCAACATATATGCATCAAAATTCAAAATTTCAAAGGGCAAAACATACACACACAGAGAGAGACAATAAATCAAGATGAATTTAGACTAAAAACAAAAATTTCCATCAAATTCAATTGAGAATTTGAAAGAGGAGTTTTTGAATTACCGCCATTAAGAGCACCAGTTGCCGTACACTTCCTGGAGAGATTCGCCGAGAGCTCGCAGTATTGGCGCTCGTATCCTTCGAATACCTCACTCATCGTCCCTAACCTTGTACTCTTCCTGTTCAATCACCGATCAACACATATCCAGCTCCATCAATCGTCAAAATCAAAAACAGCTTAGAAACCCTAAACAGAAACGAAATGAAGAGAATCGGTGATAGAAAATAAGATACCAAACGAAGATCGGGTTGAATTTGTCGGACCTGAGATGACCGGAGATCGGAGAGCTCGCCGGTGCGAGTTTTTGGTGTTTTTCTTTTCGAAATGATGAGAGTGATAAAGTGCGTGGCACGACACGAGCGTGGGTTGTAACTTGTAAATAAAAAAAGTGGATGTTAATGCACGCGCTAAAATGCGCGTGAGAGATAGTTGTGGGAGTATGACACGTGGAAAACTCTGGAGGTGGATTTATTGGTTTTGGTTTTGAGTCACTTTCGTGGGAAATTATACCGTTTTACGGTGGACAAATGATGTGGTCCACCATTTCAGTAAAAGACTTTCACTTATTTAAAATTGTTGAGTCAGTATTCAACTTTTATTTAAAACTCCACAATTTTAAACAAATAGAAGTTGTAGGGTCCTATTTTGTAGCCCAAACCCAAAGTGTGTAGAATCTCGGCCCAATGAGCCTAATACAATAAATTTGTAAAGAGTGGATCAAAGAACTAGGCCTTGATGAGTTTAATAACGGCTAGTATTGAATTAAACGACAATTAGGTACAAATAAGGGACATTAATATTCATGGACCTTTGGTCCGAGGAGATTAGCAGTTAGATATGATGATCACAATTGGATACAGAGACAATTTCTATTACTACCGTCTTCTTTCTCTTTTTTGCGATTCCCTTCTCATGGAGGGTCTCTCCCCTTATATAGCTCCCTTCAGGTCATTTTGACCCCACACTTGTCGGTCATCTGAGCCCCTACTTGAATACCTGTCCTATCAGACATTCCTTTAGGCCTTCTGTGAGTTGTGGTAGTCAAGGCAGCACTGTTCAGAGGTCTTCTCCACATAAATGCGGCCAGAAAAGTAGTTATAACGCATTTAATGTGGTGATAGCAGCTTTTCCTTAGATATTTCTGAATTCCACTCACCCTTATACGCTTATGATACGTGTCCTTATTACCGAAATTTCTTGAAAGGTTTCCTGGATTACTGGGACACATGTTTAAGTTGTATTTATCGTGTCCGAGGATTTATTTCTCCTCGAACTGATTTCCCATTGTTATCTTGCTCGTCAAATTCTGAGCCTGAATCAATGAATATCATTTGCTCCTTCTTGAATTGTCCTCGAATTGACCATCCCCTCGGATAGGCTCAAGGCCCAATATAGGATTTGGACTTGTGACCCTACAGAAGTCTTTTACTGAAATGGTGGATTACATCACTTGTCCACCCTGAAAACTTTATAATTTCTCCACTTTCGGGGCTTGACCTTGAGCAGCAGCATCGTTTTTCGAACATCTCAGACCCTCTCAAATCTCACTATATATTAAACTTAAATGTGAGTGCTTTTTCACGTGGGTGCATCTGGGTAAAGAAATAGTAATTAGTTGGATTGTTGAGAATTAGAATAACCATGGTAAATGTTTTTTTAAATAACAATCTTATTTTATTTGATTTTTTTAATTAAAAAAACTTTATTAAATTCATTATTTTATATATACAGATAAAATTCTGAAATCTCGAAACATAAGTCAAAATATGTCGGTATCAAAATATTTCATTCTAATTGACAAACTAAAATGAGTTCTAGATCAGGATTCATTATATTGGCCTTGACCTTTTCACCAATTCAAGGGGAGCTTATTTGTGTCATTGTCGAATTATGGTTTGACATTATTGATTATTTTTTCTTTCTTTCTTTTTGAGAAACGGCATTATTGATATTGAGCTTAAAAGTTTGTAGTTGACCAAATGATGCACTAAGTTATTGTTTATATTTCCTTTTCTTTTTAGAAGTACTTTTTTATTACATTCCTTAATTTTTTTTTCCCAATTAACTTATGGCATACACATGCAGAATGTACAAATAGTAGTGCTAGACACAATGAAAACATTAACTCTCCGTTGTTATTTATTACATAAAATTTTTAATTCATGTTCAAAATTTTCTCATAGAAATATATGGGTAGTTAGAGATGATTGACAGTACTGGGGACGATGTTAAGGAAGTAAAGTGGCAATAGGATATATATAGTCCTAACAATTCACAATGGAAGTACATGAAACTGGTTACTGCTCCAATCATGAATTTGGTTGCCATTCAAATGTCAAAACCAAGAATTATTTCCTAAAATTCATATACTTTTGTCTTTCTCAAACAATTAATAGAGTGTGCATGGCAAATTTGCACAGTTAGAACTGATAAAATTGTCTCCTATGAAAGCAACATATGGTCTACCCAAAGTAAAAAGATTATAAAAATAAAAATTATATATCAGACCCCATAAAAATTGAGTGATGCTTTGAAAAAATCACAGCTGAACTAATCCATTGTATTATCATAGTATAATGACACTAGGTATACAGAGGACATGGTGCAATGCGATAATCTTGGTACAGAAACTAATAAAGCCAAATACAAAATTTAAGCGAGGGATCTTCTTAGAGCCCCTGGTATTATAGCAGGGAATGGCACTCCCCTAACACTCTAAATGAGTCCCTGGAGTGGAGCAAAGTGTCAAAGTAGGAAGGTTCCCAAGTTTGCCTCCCTTATTCGGTTAAGCATTTCCTCCAAGAATGTCTTTAAATCGATGAACTCTAAACTCTCAATTCTATAACTATCAACATCCAACCGCAGAAAACTGCCTTTGCAGCTGGTACAACTTTGGCAAACCAGTAAGGAACATTTTAGGCCATTCAAATTTCCCAAGACACATCACAATCAACAACCCCCTTTATGAAAATTATCCTTAAACCGTGGTCTCACTGGACTGAACAAGCACAGCCCCATCAGGAGCAGGAATTCCTGCTTCCTTTAATTGCTTGGCCTGCAGCTGCTCCAATTCCTGAGGAGGGAACACTTCTGATTGCAAAGAAGGGGTTATATTCTTCACATGCAACCATGTCAACTGCCAAAAACTATCCCCACCTATGGTATCACTAGGCACAAGTAATCCTGTCGTCTTCATCACAAATAGGGTATTCTTGAGAAGCTCAGGAATCAATTCATGAATCTTCTCACTGCGCCTTCCCCTGAATTTTGTGTTCATGTATCTCTCCATACGATTAAGAACTCCTAGCCATAGTTTGCAGAAGGACGGTAACTGCCAGAGATCCAATAGTAACTGTAAGAACACTTTTGACATGAGTTTCATGGCTAGAACAAGCGTTCCCTCCATATTCCGGTAGTCCTTTGGAGAGTTCCCCACCGTAATTTCTAGTAAATCATCAAGCAATGTGAAGATCACGTGATCGAAACACTGCAACCACAAGGCATTTGAAAGGTGAATCCCATCCACTCCTGCCAAAGACCTCTGTAGCATTAAAATAGCATGGTTCCTCACTTCTTCTCTCTGATCTAAACATACTTTCCTTAATCCTTGCACCAGCCTCAGCCACATCTCGCCAATATCTTGATTCACTTTCTTAGCAGCCTCCTCACCAACAGAATTCATCTCACAAGACCAGCTGACAAGACAAACAACAGAACCTGCCATCAAATCTAGGGCAGAAACAGAACGATCAACCTCCCCAACCCGAGACTCAGCAAACTGCCTTGCTGCATCCACACAAAGAACATAATTGGATGGCAACAGGTGTGTCCCATCAGACATGATAAATGCTAGAGCCTCAAACCCCACGTCAGATGCTTCTGGATGCCGAGCTGTAATAGACAGCAAGGAAATAATTGTGCGCCAACCTGCATTGGATCGGATATGAGCTGAATTTGCCTTTACAAGGCGCAAAACTTCTTGCGTTATGTGTTCACAATAAGCATCAGCAACCCGGGCATCAAGTTTTAAAACCAGGTGAAGTGACCTGAGAAGTTCGTCAGTCAGGTTTTCCTTGTAGGGAAGCAGTCGCTGGCATATCTTCAGGAGCCCAAAGACAGCCTTTTCCACCAGAGTGCAAGGCATAATAGTCGACTGAACAATATCAGATATGTGCTCGTAAACACCTTGCCAGATAAGCATTATCCTGTCTCGGTTATTCAGTGTAATGGCAATCAGCAACTCCAGGCAGAAGACTGCAGTGTTTTCATCCTCAGAGAAGCTAGTTCCCTTTCGGAGTTGGCCTGCAGCCAAGATAAGGGCCTTCACAAGCTGCAATAAAGACTCAGCTTGGAGAAACTTACTCTCCGTAAAAATGCTATCAACGTGGAAAGTCTGTATAGTCTCACGAGTGCGTTGCTGAGCAGCAAGTTCTTCCTCTGTTGGTTGTGACCTTGGCTCCTCCACATCAAATGATAAGAGCTGGCTGAACCGGCCCATAAGGCCAGATGATTTACGAGTAGTGATAGATGGCATATTTGGTGTTGCCAAGGATGTAGTAGCAGGTTTCCCTCGGTCTGAGTCAGATGGGGGCTCTATATCATCAACCGCATCACTAGCCAACCGAGCAGGTAGAAGGCCAAGCTTGTGCAAGCTTAAGACGCATTCCAGTATGTTCTTCCAGCTAGAACGGATATAATCACCATACCTATTTGCTATGGTGAACACTGTTGTGGTTGCCATCCTGGCTTTAATGTCATCTCCAAGAGCAACAAAAGCTTCTTCAACGGATAAGGGAGTCAAGAGGGTTGTGAATTTACAGAGAGACACGACCAAATCATCCAATACATCATCAAGGTGATAGCTTGCTGCAATTTTGGCAACAGCCAAGAATCCATCAACACATGTTTGTAAAACATCCTCCTGTTCCGCCTGATCAAAAACCACCGACATAGCAGCGATTGTTGGACCTGACAGGATAGCAAACATATCATGGTTGAGGAGGTCTCTTGAATCACAGATGATAAATGGGGAGGATTTTTGGGATTTGTGAATCACATTAATCCAACGGCTTGATGACATCATTGGAGACCCAGTACTTTGGTCTGGGACCATCTGGATTTCATTCTCACAGATTGAGTGGTACAGCTCAGATAGGACCTCACGAGGAAGATCTTTCCCACCATTGATTTTCCTATTGTTACGGATAAAGTCTTCTTCAGTCATCTTTTTCTTTACCTGAGAATTGTGTTGATCTGTGTTGAGCAATATAAGTGAATATGACAACAAGAGAGCGGCATCTTTGTTGATCAATATATGCGGTGACTGCTCATAATATCTTTCTGCAAATGCCTCAAGCACCCTCTGTATTTTTTGTGATTCTCCGGGCAATCTGAAAGTTCCCACGAAAAGACGCAATGCAATATCTAAATTCATGTCTTGGAAATCAAAAGTCCTAGCAAATTCATGAAGCACCTGTATGCAGAATTCATCATGATTTCCCAGATAATCCCCAATAAGATTCTTATCTAACCCAGCTGTGTATCTGAAAACATATGCCACACTCTGAGGGTCAAGTTTCTCAGGCAACAAATTCATTCCTTGAAGAAATTCTAGACCTTTCTTAGGATCCCTATTAAAGTGATCTGCTCCAACCATCAACCTTTTCTTGATGTACTTCATCTTACGGACAAATGGAACCCAACAATTAGGGTCACTATAGCTCTCACATTCCATTCTCCAAAACGGTGTATATCCCTCATCATCTACCACAGCCTCTGAAGTAAATGGTTCGTTCCCTACGCTCTCAGCCATGCCCTGAACCATGGAAATTAAGCCATCCAGGGCAACAATGTGCATTGCAGATAAAGGTCCATTCACAGGAAATGCACTTTTTGACAACAGGTTAACAAGCTCTTCAAACACATTACTGCAGGTTACGTCACAATCAAAATTAGCAAACATCTCAGCCATAAATGTCTGCTGTCTGCAGAAGTCAACTAGAGCCTCCATAGCAACCTCCTGCTGTTGGTATGACAAGCCATGTTTACTTTGGGAAAGCCTTAAAAGCACACATGACAAGAAAGCTTCAAGCTGTACTTTGAGCTCAGTTCGTAAATGATGATACAGATTAAGAACAATGCTACATACTGTTGAGAGAATCAGTGGACTCATGGACAAACCAAACTGCATAAGATTAAGAAACAATCCATCTTGAACAATAGCCAATAACTGGGGGTGTTTACTGATTGAGGGCCCAGCCAATTCAATAGCTGAGTTAATTAACCCCAGTGCAAATAAGGGAACATCTTCATCATATGCTATAGGATTCGATCTGGGGCCAAACTCAATGTGCTCACTGACATTCAACAAAGAACACAAGAAATGAAATATCTCGACCATGCATGGAACCCCAAAGGGTTCCATCAGAAGGTTTTCATCATTTTTAGAAGCCTCCACTCCATTACTGACCTCAGTTATTTTCTCACTCGTCCCACTATCATTCATCCCACCATCCGAAGCACCCATGTGATCCTTTGAAGCATATGTGGACAATTGACCATCAGATTCAATGCCAACATTGCCATTTTCTAGCTGCTTACTTTCAGATGTATGATCCTCGTCTGCTAATCCCACCTGTACAAGAAAGATGAGCTTTAGGAATTGACAAGGAAAAAATAGACATGCTGGTCCAAATATTCAAGAACTTAAGGATGCAAAGTTCTCTTTACAGCACCACTCTAATAAAAAATCAGACAGTTTTTCATTCAAGGGTTCAACTACAAACCATTCAGAACTCCTAACCACTAAGTGGTCACAAACACAGAGTACTAGATTCTCCTAAAGACTTATAACCAAATTACATTGAACCACACCCCCACTTACTATGGTGCTGGAAGAATTGTGTATTTTAATCTAGAGGGAATATTGCATCAAAGAGAAAGAATGCATCAAGAATCATTACCTCTTCACGGACATATGACCTGCTTCCATTAGTCAATGCATGTTCCGTGGTGTCAATATCAGGCAGGTGAGAAAAAATACACCTAACTAATTCATGCATAGTATGGCGTGCTATCCGCTGCAACAATTCACCTTTAGAGCTAGCCTGATGAACTACACGAAAGCACGTATTTACAATATTGCACACATGCTGGTTGTTCAGCCTTACTGATGCTTTACTCTTCATGCAAGCTAGAAGAACCTGAAGTATCTTCATCAGCACCACTTCTTCAGAGCCAGGATCAGTTACCTCAAACCGGCAGCTTGTAACAGCATCAACTATCAAATGCATAGCATCTCCTACATTCACGGTATCAAGATCAAGTATGTCAAGGCTCAATATCTTGTAAACAGATGACAATGCAACTCCAGTGATTGGTGCGCCGGTTTCATCAGATCGTATGACATCCAAAAATGGTCGCAAGTACACAGCTGGGTCAATATATTGCCACTGATGTTGCCAAGAAAAAATTTGCTTCCGTAATTCTTTCAAGGAATGGATGAGTGAGTGCTCTAGCTGATCATCATCTGCCACATAACGAACTCCCCACCGTACATTTCTCCGCATCACAGCCAAAACAGCACCTATTTCGAAATTAATCATACATGCCAAAGCACCTCTGGAAGGCTTAATGGGAGATTCCTCCCTTAGACCATTAGATGAATTGTTTCCAAACTGTGGATTTAGGTGCCCCATATTTATTCCAGTTTCTTGATACAATTCAATTTATGTCTGAACCATGCATCCAGAAACAATAAACACAGGATCCCAAAACCTGGCCAAATCATTCCATTCACTTAATTAACACAGGTAGTCGAGCCAACTAATTCAAATATAAATTTATGTAAGATCTTACTGTTGAATGACAAATAGATCTTAAAAATAAAAAATGTAATAAAGTATGTAACTTTGAATTTCAAGTTATATACTAAAGAAGTTACAAGTCCATGAAACATGAAGATAACAAGAAAACATATAATTTACTTAGCAGCATAGAACTTTTCTCTATTCACGCATCCTACATAACCAATGAGAGGAAAACAAACAAAATAAAAATTCCTCAACACTAAACTAGTGAAGTCAGGTGATTAAGCTCTGAAGGTACAAAAAGAACAATACTGTATTAATTTAACAATTTTTTGTGGTAGCTTCCACAGTCCTCTCCTCTTACTATCAAAATATATTGATATTCTTCTTGTTTGTCAGAATACAAGGAAGTCTATCTACCACTCAGAACTAAACAAAGAGACCCTTTTAATAAATTATTGCTCTAAGCCAAAGCCATTGAATACTTTTTTTTTTCAATAAAAGATGTTCATCCAAGACACAAACTTCAAACCCAATTTGGCTTTCAAGCTCACATTGCATAATTCAATTACTACATATTTGCTAGAACTAAATCATTTAATCTATAATTCAATCAAAGTAAACAACAAAAACCCAATTTGGGCATTAATGCAATAGAGCCATAGACTACAAAGACAAATAAAAAACAGTCCCAATTACCAGATCTAACACAATTCAAGAACTTAAACTAAATTCCCACACAAACATCAATACAAGCAAAATTCAAGCTTTATCACAATGACCCATCAAACCTAAGTTAATCAGAATGACACAAAAGCAACAAATTTCAGATTTAACAAACGGATCCAAACAGAACCAATTGCAAAAAAAAAACAAAAGATAGACATAGAATTAGCGTACCTTAAAGGGAACCCAGGTGGAGAATTTGGTTGAGGGAGCTCAGAGAAATGGGATCACGTGAGAAATGAGGGACAGTTTTGTTTTTGTCACATGGAATCTGAAAATGGGTCTTTGGGCCTTTTCGCATTTGACACGAGAAGATGAAGAAGAGGATCTTCGAGTTTGAGTTTGAGGCCGCGCGTTTCTTTATGGGTTTTTTGTAAACGTTTCGGACTCTGGTGGCAAGTAACAATTGGCGAAACGAGGATTGTTGGAATGTTAATCAACTATTAAAAATTCACATACATCACCCCAAAAATTGAATTCATTATTGTCTAATCTATAATCAAGCATCTCTTTTTAAATCTGATTCTCAAAAAAAAAAAATCTCTTTTTAAATTTTCATTTTAAATTTTATGTTTTATTTCTTTATTATTTTAGTTTTCCTTTAGAATAACTTATTTTTATTGGTTTAAACTTAAAAAATAAGTCAAATAAAAATAAGTCCGATAAAAATACAACTATAGATTTTTTTTTTTTTATAGTCAATAGTTATAATTTTGTAACATGGATAGAAGAAAATTCATAGTTGATTAAGTCAGCTATTGTTCATGATGTATTGAATTATCTTTATATTAATAAAATTACAAGTTTCTTATCAAAAATATTTATAAAAAAAACTATTATTCATTATCATCTATAATATAATCTAATAAGCATTTCTTTCTTTCTTTTAATTTTTTTTTAATGTTTTATGCTTTTATTTTTATTAGTTCCAAATTGTCTATGTTTTTCTACAGCTGTAAGTGAACGTGAACGTCATTCAGTACCATGAGATAATGGAATGAATGCCAAACACACACCTTTTGGTCCAAATTTTCATTCATATTAGCTAAGCACATTAATTTCTTTTTTCTACTAGAAATATTGTGGTAATAATAAAAAGATGTTAGACAACTCCTGTCCTCGCTTTTATTATATGACCTCACTGGTCTCAGATGTAATAAATTATAGGAGTGTGCAAAAAATCCACCGACCCGTCAAACCCGATCGACCCATCTCGATCCATCAGGTTGGGTTAGTTTTTAGGGCTTGGTGGGTTGGGTTGGGTTACAAAAAAATTTTTATTGCGGGTTGGGTTGGGTTTGGATCATAAAATTACAAACCTGCCAAACTCGACCCGACCCACCCATATTTAATATATATTTAAAATATATTATATATTTAATAAAATTTTTTTAAAACCAATTGTAGGACACTTTTATATATATATATTTAAATATATATTATATATTTAATAATTAAAAAAAAAAAACCAGCTATAGAGCAACACTTCCTCAGTTCCTCCTACTAATACTAATTTAATATATATATATTTATAATATATTATATAATTAATAAAATTTTTAAAATAACTCGCTCTTCCTATCCTATATAAAATCCAATTAGTTCACACAAACTCTAGTAAATTACTATTGTTGTTTAGTCATTATTGTTGTTTGCCTTTAAGGAGTTACATTGATACTAATTTTGGGGTTTTTTTAATATATTAATATTTATATTTTTTTCTACTCAATTTAATAATAATAATAATAAAATTTGTCAAACCCATGGGTTCAACCCGACCCAACCTGACCCATGTGGGTTGGGTTGGACTTATGTGATGGGTTGGGTTGGGTTGAATTTTTTTTGACCCACCATGGTGGGTTGGGTCAAAAAATCCCCTCAACCCGACCCATGCACACCTCTAATAAATTATGTACTGATACTGGCGCTTGGGCTATGTAGTTTCTACCTCTATTATATATTCCTTATTACCAAAAAATAAAAAATAAAAAGATATGAAAATATAGAATTAATCCCTAAAATTTTATCATGCCTTATTATTATTTTTTTTTTATGAGACATCATGCCCTATTTTGATTCCTTAAATTTAAAAAATTTCTTATTGCTCAAAAAAAAAAAAAAAATTTATAAACATACCAAATGAGCCACTCTGTAATCTTGTTGTTATAACGGAGTGTTATTCATCAAGTGACTTCGTCGAATTTTACCACATAAACAAGAATTATTTTGCCAAGGCTACGGAGAGCAAGGTTATAGAAGAACTTATTTGGTATGTTTACAAATTTTTTAAGACTAAAATGGAACTTGTCAAACTTGCATTTAAATTTTTTTTGAGGACCAACTTGCATTTAAATTAGGAAGCAAACTAAGCAAATGCCTCGTATTCAGTTTTATTGAGCCAAATAAAATTGTAATTTATTCCTCTCAGAAGAATGTCTTAGTGAATTACCATGCATATAAAGATATCAGATTAAAACACTGGTTCAGCCTGATAGATTTCAATTTTACAATGCTTGCTAACTACATATTTAGGACCTCAGCTTTTTTTTTTTTTTTGTGAGAGTTTTACAACCTATGACATCCACTCCTAATGATAGTTTCTTATCATTAGACTAAGATACTAATCGATTTTTTGTGCAGACGGGAATTGAACCTCAAATTTCTTATTTAACCATCAGAAATTTTACTAATTGAGCTAACTGGAACCCACAATAGGACCTCAGCTTTTGGATTGTCCAGCAATCAGTATACACTTAAATTCAAGAAAATATTTGCTGGTGTAGACTTACATTATTAGTACATTGTAGAAATGGTGAAGTGGGAATTCTAGAGGTATCTGAATGAATTTTCTGACTTACATTATTAGTACATTGTAGAAAACTATTTTGCATTACGCTATCATCTGTATATATAATTAGAATAGAAATCTTGATGTCAAATTTTCATTATTTTCAAAACTAGCCTTATTGTTTATTTAAAAATAATTCTCCCAAAAATACAAATTAAGGACAAAAAAATAATTTGCAAATGATTAAAACTATCCCAATGTTTTCCCCATATTTATATTATAACTACTAAGAGCATTCTCATTGGGACTGCCAAATGGGAAATGTTGGGATGATTTAGCATTAAAGCCCAAAAATCACCAACAATCAGTTGTTGGGGTACATTTTTTTACACCTAATATTATTTAAATAACACCTATTTATTTCTTTTCAAATGTCACAAACAAATTATTGGGCATGCCTAAATATTTTTTGACTATTACTATGCTAGCCCACAACCGCTCTCCTTTCTATCACAAAATTGGGCTACGAATGCAAACACTATAGGACCTAATATCTTTTCGTAAAGCCCAAATTATTTATTGAGCGAGATAAAATTTAATTCTTTCTAAAGCCCAAGAAGTTTATATTTAGCAATATTCGAAAAAAACCCATGATTCAAATTCATGGCAATACTATTTTATCAATGGGATTCAACCCCATAATCAAAGCCCATGATTCAAACTCGTGGCAAATTATTCATCAAAAAGCCCAGTTCCCATTGGCAATATATAAAAAAAAAAAAAACCCAGTTCTCACTGGCAATATCAAAAGCCCAATTTTCAAAGCTCAATTTTCATTGGCAATATCAAAAGCCCAGTTCTCGCTGGCAATATCGAAAGCCCAATTTACGTTGGCACTATTTTATCAAAAAGCCCAAGATTATTAACGCTTGGCAAAGAAAAATATCATGGTATAATTATTTCTTAAATGTTACTATGGCAAAAACCATGGCAATCGTTTTTTAAAAGCTCATAGGAAGTTATCTTGAAGATTATGTTCTCATATTATAAACCCATGAAACACATGGTCATCATTTGCATCACAACATCCGTAATATATATCTTCAACGCTCATGGTAAATATTCAATCCCACAAGCTTATCATTTAAATTATGATGTGATTATTAGAAACCATGAACATTACTTACGATATGGAATTCATCATAGTAAATGTTATTTACGAAGGTATTTTGAAACTTGTCCTATTGTTTCAAACATTACAACTAATTGCTCAAAGTCCCATTGCAAGTATCTATGAAAACCCAAAAAATATTTACTAATAAAAGTTCATGAGAAATGAAAACCCATGGCAACGTGTGTTGTTGATATCCATTTTGTAGGATGCACACAACTCAACCCAAAGGAACCAGCCCACGTGAGTAAGCCCAATCCAAAAGACCCCAGCAAGAGGCAGAGGATTGAAAATGGACAACCAGCCCTTGTTCATCCCTGACCAAGGCACAGCTGGAGGCCCCTACAAGAGAACCAAGTCTTTGAGGCTGTCCTATCAGCTTTTGTTGAGGTACAAATTTTCAGGCCTTAATTTCATTAGCCCACTCACAAAAATACTCACATGAGCCCACACATTATTTTAAACCCACATAAATATTCCCTATATATATATATTACCCAAATATTCTCCTTGTTATTGGGCCTTCACAAATACTCCATACACAAGCCCATAAATTGCCTCCACGACTGATATCACTTTTTTTATTTATCAATAGTAGCTTCTCTATGATTTGTTGTGAAATTAATGTGAAAATATTGTGGACTTAGCATTTTTTTTATTTGATCTATAAGAAACTAAGATCTCAACAATTGTGAAAATTTTATGATAACAACAAGTGTTTACGACATTTTCACAAAATATTTATTTTCAATTGTAGTTTTTTTATTATTTTATTTTGATCTATAAGAAATTGCTACCTCAATAATTGTGAAAATATTGTGAAATTTTTTGTGTTAGTATAACAATATATATGCCAACTCATATAAATATTTAAAAAGAAAGAGCACAAACCAATGACTGGAGGAAAAAAAAAAGAGTGATGAACAGTACATATTGAGCAAACAAAAATGTACTGTAGCTTTTACACATTCACACAACAAATGTTACAACATTTTCACAAAACATTTATTTTCAGGCGTGGTTGTTCACAGTCTCATATTTTATTATTTTATTTTGACCTATAAGAAATTAACACCTTAATAATTTTGAAAATATTGTGAAATTTATTGTGTCAGTATAACAATATATATGCCAGCTCATATAAATATTTAAAAGAGAAAAAAAAAAAGCACAAATCGATGATTGAATAAAAAAACTATTTTTACTATAGCTATAGTGTCAATCGAACAAACTAAAAGACACAAAACATTTATTTTCAGTCATAGTTGATCACGGTCTTATATTTTATTATTTTATTTCGACCTATAAGAAATTAACACCTCAATAATTATAAAAATATTGTGAAATTTATTGTGTCAGTATAACAATATATATGTTAGCTCATATAAATATTAAAAAAAAAAAAAAAAAAAAAAAAAAACCTATAGCGACTGTAGCTACAATGTCAATTGAACAAACCAAAAGACACTGTAGCTACTGTAGCTATGTGCATTCGTGCTTTTTATAAATAGAAAAATGCAATTATTAAGATTTATTTATTAATTTATTGGGTTGAAAACGTAAGCTGTATAACTGAATTACATTCAATCCTTTAGTTTTCCACTCTCTTTTAAAAGAAGTGAGCACTGAGCACTAATTGAAATATTAAATATAGCCATAGAAGCAAAGTACAGTTTTTACAATACACTACAAGAAAAACGGGTTATTGCGGCGGGCCAATAAAGCGCCGCTAAAGATACATCTGTCCTTTAGCAGCGGGTGCTATTGCGGCGCTTCCTCTCGTCACTGTTGTAGTGCTACTGTAGCTCTATTGCGACGGTAACAAAAAACGCCGCTGTATATACACCTTTTAGTGGTGGTTTTGGTTTATTGCGGCGAGTAGAAAACCGCCACCATATGAGGTTAAAATTCGTGTCAATTGACTTTTAGCGGCATGTTATGTACGCCACTATTGGTGTCCACCTTTAGCGGTGGGCACACAACACCGCTATAGGGAAACAATTAAAATGGACTAATTGCACTTTTAGCGGCAGGAAGAAATGCCGCTATATGTGTAAACCTTTAGTGGCGGGCGATAAGCGCCGCTATAGGATTTCATTTAAAACATAATATGTACACCTTTAGCGGCGCTTTTTGACTGCTGCTATAGATTCATTTTTTTTAGTGGTTTTTAAAAACCACTCTTTGCTGATAAATAAATTGTTCACAAACTTGTTACAAATAACCAGTAATAGTTTTAACTCTACTAACACAAAACCACAAATATAACTAATTAACAACACCACAAATGTCTCCAAACTAACGTAATATTAACATAGAACTATATTATCAAATACATAACATTGTCTATAACCACCATCATAAGATTAACAAAAAAAGATGTGGTCCTTTGAATAAAATAACTGCTCAAATTAAGCTAGTACTATAATCAAAGTTCCAAAGTGTTTAAAAATATCCTTCAACACTTGCAAAAAATGCGGTTGTTCTTCCGTAGTTCTTTGTACACAAAAAAGTCCTCGAAATTTTTCCCTCATATTGTTGTATTAGAAGACTCCTCTCCAGAGCTAACGGATGATAAGTCTAAAAGTGTAGATATTTTCCTTAATCTGTGAAGTAGCTAACAGCTAGAGGTTTATCCTGTTTTATCTTACTTTACCGTTGGGCTATTTTCTGCAGAAACACTTTACTGCTAGATTATTTCTTACAGTATGTTTTTTTAACCGTGCTGACGTGTCCGCTGTAGGGATTATTTATGGGCTACTCCTGTCAGTCCCAATCTAAGCCCAAGACATAAAATATAGTGGATTCCTTGGATCTTCACTGATAGCCTTTGGGCCGTGCATCAAGCCCATCATTGAGTTTCGGTTTAGACCCCCCAACCCAACATAAATCTCATTTGTCGAAAAGGAAACATTTTCACCCCCGACAGCTTTTTGTCACCCTCTACCTGACGTGAACAGTGCCCGAGGGTTGTGATATCAGCTGAAATCTAAAGGGTGATGGAACTCCATCATCTTCCTCAAGACTGTTGTCGGGGGCGAAAAAGTTTTCCTTCTGACAAATAAGATTTATATTGGGTTGGAGGTCTAAACCGAAACTCGACGATGGGCTTGATGCACGGCTCAAAGGCTATTGGTGAAAATCCAGGAAATCCACTATATTTTACGCCTTGGGCTTAGATTGAGACTGACAAGAATGGCCCATGAACAATCCCTACAGCGGACACGTCAGCACGGTTAGAAAAAACATACTGTAAGAAATAACCTAGCATTAAAGTGTTTTTGCAGAAAATAGCCCAGCGGTAAAGTAAGATAAAACAAGATAAATCTCTAGCTGTTAGTTATTTCACAGACTAAGGGAAATATCTACACTTCAGACTCAGCATCCGTTAGCTCTGGAGAAGAGTCATTTAATACAACAATATGAGGGAAAAATTCTATAGTAACAGTTACATCATAACCATTAATAGTAAAAGAATAAGTAAATATTGTGGGTTCCATTATAACAAATAATGAGGAAGACTTAGTGTGAGATGAAGGGAGAGAGAGAGATCCCAGCTAGTGCAGTAAGATCATTATGGTGCCATGACATGCTCATTAATATAGTGAGTAATGAGGGATATTTTAGGTCGTATGAGTAATGAGAGAGAACGTATACAGTAAAACTGCTAGGGCTTCCTGCTGGGGGTAAGTAAGTGTTTATGAGTAGAGCTATGAGGAGTGTTTATGAACTAGGAGCTGGGGAACTTAGTTTCTGGGCTTGAGACTAAGAACTCAACCACTTTTTTAGAGCTTGGAGGAGGCTTAAACAGAGAGGTTAAGGAAAAGTCTTCCCTTGTGTATGTCTTAGTGTATGTTGGTCTCCTTGGTGTCTTTTAAGCATTAATGGAGAGTTCCATTTATATCTAGGTTTTTAGGGGGTGATTAGCAAATAATCTCTGCTAAATCTTTCCTAATACTCAGAAAATCCTTATAGAATCGTTCCTGGGATTTTAGCTAATAGTGGTAAGCTCAACTTTTAGAAGGTTTTTGCTGTTTTGGGTAATAACAGCTGGGATTCTGACTTAGTATTGAATGTTGATTGGCCTTGGTTGATGGGATTAGAGCATGCTTTAGGCTAATGATCTTGGTTATGCTGCAACTAGAATCAGAGCTCCTTAAGGCAGATTAGATCACCCCAAGCCAGGTGTCAACCTTGGAGCCCTTGTTGGAAACTCTGCTGGGATCCCCTTGGTGCTCTCCAAACCACATTTCCCTAAGTTTCCCTATTTAGGGTTCATGTGCTTGGTCCATGAACCAGAAAATACACATTTTTAGTATGAAAATGAGCTGATTTCATGTTGTTTCAGGAGCTTTAATGGCTTGGTCATGGCTGCTTTTGGTTTTTGACCGGCTGGGTTGGAGAAGAAAGAAGGGACAACTGGCTGAAGCTTCCGAGCTTTCTGTCACATCCCTCTCAGCTTTATGTCATATGAGAAATGATGAGATTTTAGCTTGTGAAGGAAGAGTTCAACCCCTGAAGGACACGTGTCCTCTTCTGATTTAATTGGACAAGTTAGGACTTGATGGGAAGGGGCTCCAGCTGTTCAGTTGTTGCTGAAATTTGGCTGGTCAGCTCACGTGACCTCCAGCTGTTGGGATTTGTGTGTGGGCTGGGCCGGCTCAGCTGGGCTTTGTAGTTGAGCTCCTTTGGGCTTGGTTATCACTACAAAATGAAGAGTTTTGCCATGGGTGATATTCATGGGCTTTTGTAGTTAGTTGATTATGGAAAAAATAGGCATAGTTCAATCTTGTGAAAGAAATATTTTTTTGAGAGATGAGTAATTTATATTTCCCATGAGTTAGGGACTTAGTATATGTAAAGCAAGTGTTAAAATAATACTTGATTTTGTAAATATGTGCCAAAATAGCATTTAGGCTTTATGAAATAGTTGCCAAATTAATACTTGGGCTTTGTAAAATAGTGCCAAATATAAATATTTAGGCTTTGTGAAAATAGGTGCCGAATTAGCATTTGGGCTTTATGAAAATGGGTGCCAAATTAGCATTTGGGCTTTGTAGGATTTTGTAAAGATATTGTCGTATCGTAACAGGCTTTAGAGATGCCGCATCATAGCGGGCTTTAGAGATGCCACATTGTGGCCCAATTTTGGTAGTAACATGGTGAGTATTTTTTGTGGGAAACCCAAGTTGGATAATATGTGGGATATAATGGGTAATATTTGTGAGAGGGCCCAAGGCAATTTATGGGCTTGCGTATGAAGTATTTGTGAAGGCCCAATAACATGGATAATATTTGGGTAATATATGTGGGGAATATTTATGTGAGTTCAAAATAATTTATGGGCTTGTGTGGGTATTTTTGTGAGTAGGCTAGTGAAATTAAGGTCCGAAAATTTGTACCTCAACATTTAGCCCCCCGAGTCACGTGTGAGTTCAAAGAGGGTTAAATCAAATTAACCAAAAATAATAGTTGTTACTGCTGCACAGCACTTCCACATCAATAATAGTTGTTACAGCACAGCACTTTATCATAGAATTTCTCTAGTCTTGTCATTTCTATTTTTCCATTTTCTATTGCGGTTGCCCCTTCCCTCGCATTCTTATTGTATGCTATAAAGAATACACACACACACACGTGTGTGTGTGTGTGTATAGCAGGAGGATAATTCAATTTTCAGTGAATATACATGTATTCTTCTCCTGGAAAACAAACAAACAAATACATATACAAGCAAAAGAGAAACACATATTTATAAATATAGCTAAGCTATACACAAGTAAAAGAATTACACCGCTAGCACTCACTTCTTGTAGAAGGTCGCCCTCAATTGTCCATGCAATTATATAGAATAGTCCATGGAGAGTAAACAGCTGCATAGTGAGATGTCCAAGCCACACATGATATCTTGTTGCATGCTCAAAAGGGACATCTATTAGGCGGAGAAGAACCGATCCCCTTGCAACCGGAAGAAACAAAAATGCCAAGCAATATAATCCAGTAGTACCAAAGCGAAGTCCCAGATATTCCAAAATGAAACAACTGAAAATTTCAAATTAAGTAGGACTCTCAGCCGAAGAAACCAATCTTCATGTACTGAATAAAAAGAACTTAAAAATTTTACAGAGCAAATGCTAACCGTAAAGAATTTAAGTTTCTCATATACAACATGTTTCATGATGACAAAACACTATAAGAAGTATAATAAACAAAAAGAAAAATAAGCAACGCACAAATAGTACGTATTGACCATATATAAGTGGAAATTCATTTCAACTACACTCAATAAAAAGAACCAATGAAGACCCTACTTGAAAAGTCACAGGATAAAAGTGTCAAAGTTCTTCAAATAGGAAATATAATGGAGGTAAGCAGCTAATTTCTGCTGATACAAATGACACACAAGCAAAGCCACCAAAACCAAGAAAGGCAACAATTGATCATGAAAAACATATAAAATATTGTACCTCTTCTGTTTTAAAGTCAACTGGAACTGAGATATAACGCTGAGTATCTGTGTGGTATATGCATACACAGCCCAAATAACATACACAACAAAGAGGACAATTCCAATAAGCTCGGTAGCAGAAACAACCCCAAATGGGCCATCCACAAGAACAGGGAAAGTCCACAAGCGGAATCTTGGTTTTGTTGAGGCCTTCCTCCTACAAAGAAAGGTTCTAAGTTACAAAACAAGCTATCCATTTAATTAAAAGGTTAAGCTCAACATACAGAGATTGAAGGAAAAGAATAAATTCTTAGGTTAGCATAGAAAAAAGAGAACATAAGAACTATCTCCACTATATAAAAATACATACTCGTGGAGCTCCTCTTCCCCAGAGATGAGGAGATAAGCTATTGAAAGGAACGCAATAATAAGAACTGGACCACTGAACACCAAAAATATGCTTCCTGCAGTTTTTGCAACACCAGAGCCCACCAAGCAGATAAGAATCGTGTGGTGGGGGGGAGACAAAAGAAGAATAACAAGTTAATAAAAGGTACCAACCTGTAATCCCGAAAACAGTGCCACTGGTGAGTTGAGCCCATTTCTCAAAAGCTTCATTGACAATCTGTGCTGGGATGAAGAAAATAAGGGCAGCCCATGCAAGGAAAATAACCCATATTACAAACTTGAGAATCCACTTGGCCCATGACACAAAGAGAGGTGTCTTCTTCACTCTCTCAGCGCCTCTGCTCAAAAGAAGAGGCCTTTCAACAGAGTTTTCATCCATGGCCAGAAAATTCTCTTCTTTTTTTTCCAATGTCTTCAATAAATCCCAAATGGGCAAAAGTCACATATAAACAGAAAGAGTTGGAAAGAAGACAACTTGTGTGGAACCCATTAGAGCATACGAACCAACCAGGCATATTTAAGAAATGAGAATCTTGTCAATTGTGTAAAACATACATTCTGAAATCTGAACCACTAACGTTTCTGTAATGTCATCTGAAACAATTTATTTCCCTCCAACCAAAAATATCAAAGAATTGGAGGATAATACGTATCACAACGGTGATAAAAGACAGATAAAAACCGTCCAAATTAATAACTATAACTATATTGGTGTAACTCACAAGGAGACAACAACTTTACAGGTTGTGGTTTAAGGTGATCAAGAGTAAGAGGACAATTGGAATGGTATCTCAATTCACAGTACGTACCTCCATTATTAACCGTTCACTCACCAAAACTACTATTGAACAGATGTGATGGACAAACCAATATTCACCACTCCCACTACCCAATCTGATGTAACAGCACAATGAAATGAATTGTGTTTAATACTTTTTTTTTTTTTTTTGAGAAACCACCCCAGGAAGAGGGGGGAATTGTGTTTAATACAGGAACAGGGCTGAGAGGAGCGGAAAAAACATACTTATTATATATATACTTGCAAGTAACAAACAAGGTAAAAAAAGTAGTCTTAATCCCACATCCATGGGAATTGATGAGTAAAAATACATATATTTTTGTAAGTACCTAATTAGTAATTAAAGAGTTACAGCCTTTCCTATCAAATTTTAAATAAATAAAAAGTTACAGGGATTAGGCCCGTTTGGTAGAATTGTTTAACAACATGTTTTCAGTTTTTAAACAACATTACACGCATTTACATGAATTTTTTTACCCACACATATTTCAAAAAAATATAAATAATTTTACTAGAACAACGTTACCAAACAGCTTCTTAGTCACTTCCTTTTTATTACTTCTCTAACAAGAGAGAGAAGCTTTTACCACAAAAAAAAAAAAAAAAGCTTCTTTTTGATAAAAAGACAACAAAAGCATAAAGCTTCAATTAAAATGCCTTAATTTATAAGTAATGAAATTATTATCTGAACAGTTACCAAAAGAAACGTAATACAAAAGAATGGAAACAAAATGCTGGCAATAGTGTGTTTTACGGCTGACAAAAAGTGCAAAATTTAAACCAGGTTCTCCTCCTTGGGGAAATTGAACAATACTAGTACACTATAATGAAGAGTCTTAAACAAAATACTGATAGAGTAATTGCATATAGCATTTATTAGCTGAGATGACATGAAAACGAAAGCCCATCATCTTTATCAAAGGTTTTGAATTTAGATATAATTACTCCTGCCAAAGAAAGAAGGTCCACTCATTTTATGTGTATCTCGCGCTTGCTCATCTTTGTGGTTGTCTTTATACACACAAACGAATCTGCAGGGATTGCACGAATAATGCAGTAGATGCCTGATATGTTTTAAGAATGTGTTCACTTCGGCTTTATATAAATTGGGTTATATGCACAGCTTTTTAAAGTTTTTTTAATTATACTTTTACTAAAGTTTACTTTTAAGCAAAATAAACAGATAAAACCATTTTTTTCCCCCAATTATTGGAGAGAAAATATACCGATAAACTTTTGTTCAGTAAACCGATAAACTTAAATCATCCTAAATAGACACTAAAGAAATAGAAAGTAGTTTATTGACTAACCACATTGGCTATGTACGTGATCATGATCATACCAAATAATCTCTTTTATTTTTTATATTTTTAATTAGGATTAGTCTAACTTAAAAAATGAAAATCTCTCTCTAACAATAACAGGTGTTGTGTTTTTATAGGATAGTAGCTAGAGTCGGGTTTTTTTGGTGTAGATGAGTTCAAAACTCGTTCCCATGAGTCCCTTATTGTCCACTACCAATGTTTTTTCTCCAAGGCAAAAAAATAATGTAACGAGTGATGGAAATACTAAATTAATGAGAAAACGAGTATTTCTCATTTGTAGATAATTTGAGCTATGAGGCGTATACAAATTAAGTGTGAAGAAATATTTTAGGCTATTATGAGCAAAGCCAAACAAGTATATTTAACAAATATATATATTCGTATGCTGTTATCAAAAATAATTTAAAAAAACGAATATATTCATATGCCCAAGTAAGCATATTAAGCAGAAAATCCAAGCTAATGAATATATTTTGCAATATCATATGAAACTATTTAGTAATAAACGAGAATAGTAAGATAGAAAGTTAGAGAAACTATTTAGTAATAAATGAGGAGAGTAAAATAGAAAGTCAGTGAAACATATCTTAGTTACATGCATTGGTTCAAGTTTTAATTACATACTCACACTTTCATCTCTCAAAGTGATAAAATAAATAAATAAATAAGCAGGTTTATTCTTCTTCTTTTTTTCTAAATTTATATCTTAATTTATAATTTGTGTTAATTTCTTAATTTTAAATTATGAATAAGATTGATTATATTCTTTATATTGAATGTAAATTGTTGTGTATAGGTTTTTGGTTGTGTTATATTCTTCAGAAAAAATAAATAAAAAATAAATAAATAAATAAATAAAGAGTTTATATAAATTTGGCAACAAAGCTAAATAAATAAGCCTAAAAAATGTTTACTAATAATAGTTTTGTTAGGACATATGTGATTTACTTGTTAGGAACATATTTCACTATTTTATGTAATTAGCAAATCCTTTGACAAAATGCACTTTACTTGTAATTGGGTAGATCTAGGATGTGTTTAATATTTCAAGAAACATGTTGTTCAAGTCTAGTATTAAAGCCATGAAGATTGGACCAAGAAACAAGTGAAGAAAAGCTGTCATTAAAGCTGGACAGATAACTCGACACCTGCGGACAGATAGCTCGACAGCTGCTCGACACCTCTCAACACCTAGACTATCTATCGAGCTCTTCAGTTGATTGTTATCGCAATCTCGACACCTCTCGATAGCTGGTGGATTGATCGAGAAAGCTCATGTCTCCTCGACAGCTCCTCAATAGCTTCTCGATAGCTGTATCTATCAAAGTTTAAAGCTCAACACCTCCTCGACACCTCCCGATCGATCGAGGTTACGGGAATTCAGATTTTCAGATCTGATTTTCAGCCCATGCTGACATGTATGTGTAGGGTTTCTTTTCTCACAACCCTAGACCTATATAAGACTTATTTTAGAGGTCGTCACATAAGAGAATACAAGGAGAACACATGCAAAAGGTGACCGATGCCTTATTCTCTCTGAAAGAAGCTACTGCGTCTTTGCGCCTTAGGGTTTTGTAACCAAGTGCTTCTTGATCTTCATTATTGATAAAGTGAAGAACTTTGCAACCAACAATCTTCTTCTAGTTGGTGATTTAAGTCGCGTATTGAGATCCGCGCAATTGGTTAGTTACGTACTGGGATTCGTGCATCAAAGGGTGGTGTTTATATATTGAAGAGTTCATAGGTTCTGAAGCGGTAGAAGATTTCTGCTATGAGTTCATCTACGGGGATTGTAAAGTCTAAGGATAAAGGTTTTATATTAGATCTAAAACTTCTCTTTACTGTAGTGGATTGCTTTTCGGGAAGGTTTCCCCCCAGGTTTTTTACTGTGAAACTAGTTTGTTTCATTGGTTTTCTTGGGTCATCATATCTTGTCTTATTTACTTTTTCGCTGCATGATTTTGACATAATATTGATGTTTGTTTGTTTTAATAAGTTTTATTCATAATAAATCTAATTAACAACTTGGATTTAAAACTTGTTAATTTTATCAACCAAGGTCTAAATTTCCCAACAAGTGGTATCAGAGCGGGTACACTCTGATTGAATTAATTTCCTGAGTGTGATCCTTGACCCCCGTTGTCATTGAATCTCTTGATTGTTTTGATTTGCATGATCTTGTGTTGAATGATGATAATGATATTCAATATGCCTATTGCAAGCTTTATAATATTTGTATGAAATCTCTTGAATGTTCTACAAAATTAAAAGCTAAATTTAAAAAGGTCAATCTTGAAAAAGATGATTTGATTGCAAAATTGGATGAAGCCAATAATTTGAATGAGAATTTTAAAAATCAAATTTCATCTCAGGTGGACAAAATTAAGAGTTTGGAAGAGCAACTAGTTGAATTTAAAACTGAAGTTGAAAATTTAACTAATGCCAAACTTGTTGTTGAGCCTAACTCAAAAAAAAAATATTTTTATATTCCTCCATTTAAAATGAATAATAAAGAGTTGAAGGCAAATATTGCTAGGATAGACAAAGGTAAAAACTCTGATGTTAATACTGAAATTTTTAAACCTATATCTAAAACTCCTCCTAGGTTGAATGAAAAATCTGAATTTGTCCCCCATTTGTCATTATTGTCACATTGTTGGTCATATTAGGCCAAATTGTCCTAAGTTGAGGTCTCTGTCTACCTCTAAGGTTAGACCTCCTTCAAGGAAGCCGAGTAATCCTAAAACTGCTCATGTTTGTCACCATTGTGGTGTTTCTAGACACATTCGTCATAATTGCTTTAAGTTATATCCTCATAAGCAATTGTCCAAACGGTCACAGGTTTCCTCTCAAGGACCTACACCTTTGTTTGAAAAGTTATTAAAAGTTTTGAGCTTTTTAACTCAATTTCAGGAGAATTCTAATTCTTCTATATCCTTTAGTAGACATACTAGGACATGTGCTTTTTCATCTTCACGGCCAAAAACTCGTGTTGTGTGGGTGAAAAAGGAGCCTAAGACTTAATTGTCTTTTCTGTTTGTCCTCTGCTTTAATTCTTTCTATCTAAAGTAGGACTCTCTTTGCTTGATTTCTTATCTGCTTTTGGAATCATGCTTTCATGCATCTGCACATTTCTATCATGCCTTCATGCATATGCATCTTTCTATCATGCTTTCATGTGTTTGTCTCTTTTTTTTTTTTTTTTTTTTTTTAGTTTTTATTTTGTTTTGTTTTCAAAATAAAAATTAAAAGGAAAAATCAGAAAATGCAAAAACAGTGTGTATTTTGTGTACATTGGTACTTGTGTACCTTGGATGGCCATTGAAACAAAGTTTTCTAAATTTTGTATCTCTTGTAACTTAGATGAGCATCTCTATGCATAACTAAGCAAGTGAACTTTGTGGCTCTTGTCTGTGATGAGTAAGATTAAGTTATCTCTTATACTTAACACTCGTATCACTCTTTTTAACGGGAATAACTAAAAATCCTAAGAGTAAGGCATAAATAATCATTTTACCACTGTTGCCCGCCAATCATAATATGACACATGTATGCTTCGGCATAGCAAAAGTGCAGTGTCAATGACATTTGTGTGCTTCGGCATAGCAAAATTGGAATGTCAAATGCTTAACATAATTGGATATTTCTTTTCAATCTATTATATGCCCATGCATGATTTGCTTAAATAAAATATGCAAAAAAAAATGAAAAGCAAAAAGATCAAAAATGCTTTAAAAATGATTGCAAACGTGTATTTTAGGAGATGTGGGAGTTATAGGATGTATCTCAAAGGTGATAGTCTCCATCAAACAGTTATGATTGTGTGTGAATTAAAGTGATTTTCTCATATCTCAAATCGTCATAACTTGTATACACTTATGTAATCTTGCGATATTTTTCACACACAACACGCAATATTCTTTGCTACTCTTGATACATGTGCAGGTACAATGTGATTTGGTCATCACAAGATTTTACATGTGTTAATGTATGCTCACTAAACTGTCTTAACTTGTTTTTTAAATATAAAATTGGTTAGACTTGTTTAGTGTGTGTGTGTGTGTTTTGGGATCTATGTGCATAACATTTTTCTTGTTGAGAGATTTGTTTTTCACATGTTTTGCATCTTTCTATTATCTTGTCATCCATAACATCTTGTTTCATTCCATTCATGCATTTATATGGATTTCTTTTGCCCCCTTGATCATCTTTATGTCTCTCGGGTGAAGTTTTATAGTTTCTTGTACCATTTGTCAATCATGACAAAAAAGGGGAGAAATTGTAGAGAATATGTGGTTTCTTTTCGAAGATTCTACATGTTAGGGGAGAAATACATACCCTTGTAAGGGGGAGTTGTGTTTCATTTTGTTAGGAGGAGTGCTTACCTCCTTATTGTTATAGGAGCTTCTTTTAGCTTCTTTCTTCTTGTACACCGGTCTTGTGACCATGTTTACATACATTGTGCTTATCTTTGATGATGTATGTTTCTTTCACCTACCTTTACATATGTTGTTTCTTTTCTTTCTTTATACACATGTTTCTTATACTTGTATGCAATCTACTATTTCTGTTTCACATAAAGATGCCTTGATGAGTTTTGTTTAAAGTGTTTCAGAAATACAGGTTGTCAAAGTCTACTTGCTATAAACTCTCTTCTTGCAAAGTTTTTCAAAAGTTTGTGTTAGGATAGATTTTATTATATTCAACAAGTGAATATGAGTTGAGTGATTTATAAATTCTCTCATATGTTCATTTATTTGTTGTGGTTTTGTCACGGATTGCCAAAAGAGGAGATTGTTAGGACATATGTGATTTACTTGTTAGGAACATATGTCACTATTTTATGTAATTGGCTAATCCTTTGACAAAATACACTTTACTTGTAATTGGGTAGATCTAGGATATGTTTAATACTTCAAGAAATATGTTGTTCAAGTCTAATATTAAAGCCATGAAGATTAGACCAAGAAACAAGTGAAGAAAAGCTGTCATTAAAGCTAGACAGATAGCTTGACACCTGCGGACAGATAACTCGACACCTGCGGACAAATAACTCGATAGCTGCTCGACACCTCTCGACAGCTAGGCTATCTATCGAGCTCTTCAGTTGATTATTATCGCAATCTCGACACCTCTCGATAGCTGGTGGATCGATCGAGAAAGCTCATGTCTCCTCGACAGCTCCTCGATAGCTTCTCGATAACTGTATCTGTCGAAGTTTAAAACTCGACACCTCCCGATCGATCGAGGTTACGGGAATTCAGATTTTCAAATCTGATTTTCAACCCATGCTGACATGTATGTGTAGGGTTTCTTTTCTCACAACCCTAGACCTATATAAGACTTATTTTAGAGGTCGTCACATAAGAGAATACAAGGAGAACATATGCAAAAGGTGACCGATGCCTTATTCTCTCTGAAAGAAGCTACTGCGTCTTTGCGCCTTAGGGTTTTGTAACCAAGTGCTTCTTGATCTTCATTATTGATGAAATGAAGAACTTTGCAGCCAACAATCTTCTTCTAGTTAGTGATTTAAGTCGCGTACTAGAATTCGCACAATTGGTTAGTCACGTACTAGGATTCGTGCATCAAAGGGTAGTGTTCATATATTGAAGAGTTTAAAGGTTCTGAAGCAGCAGAAGGTTTCTGCTGTAAGTTTATCTACGGGGATTGTAGAGTCTAGGGACAAAGGTTTTATACTAGATCTGAAACTTCTCTTTACTGTAGTGAATTACTTTTCGGGAAGGTTTCCCCCCAGGTTTTTTACTGTGAAACTAGTTTGTTTCATTGATTTTCCTAGGTCATCATATCTTATCTTATTTACTTTTCTGCTGTGTGATTTTGACATAATATTGATATTTGTTTGTTTTAACAAGTTTTATTCATAATAAATCTAATTAACAACTTAAGTTTAAAACTTGTTAATTCTATCAACCGGAGTCTAAATTTCCCAACAAGTTTTATTAGTAACTTTTTATTAACGTGATTTAAAAAAAAAAAATTGAATATAGAGATAATTTATTAACTTGATTTAAACTCTACTAAAACTTTTTAAAGGGATTAGTTTAAAAAAAATTTTCAAAGTAATTTTCTAATTACTAACTACTATGCGCTAACTTCTACCTACCAAAACCCACAATTAAAATACTAATCCGTATGAGATACCACTTCCAAAGATTAATATCTTAGCTATTATATATTATATGCTGACCTTTTTTTTTTTCAAAAGAAGTGTTTCTCTCTCTCCCCGCAAAACAAATGGATTATAAGAAGAGTTAGTTAAACAGGGGTAAGACTACACCACCTCTTTCTACAATAAATGTTAAATTCAAATCATTTTTCATGCATATATACATGTTACACAAAGGGATTATAACAAGAATTAGCTAGACAGTGGTAAGACTACACCACCTTTTTTCTACAATAAATATTAAATTTAGATCATTTTTCATACATATACACATACATGTAGCGTGCAACACACAGGACTTAAACTTGGTAGGGTGAAACTCACTCAAGTTTCAATGTCTTCTTCCATACTTTTAAGGACAAAAATTAAATTCTCATGTGAGTCTCTCTCTACTTCAAATTTTAAATGTTTAATAATTTAGATTGTTCTTAATTATTTAATTGAGTTTTCTACTTAAACGTGATTTCAATTATTGTTTTGGATAGTTTTTAACTATTAAATTCAAGGGTTTTCCATTTAAATATATGTGATTAATTGAGCCTTAAAGTTCAATATATTATTGAAAATCATTTTTTATATATTTTTTAGGTACCTCTACCATCTTCCATTCAATTATATATATATATATATATATATGTGTGTGTGTGTGTGTGTGTGTGTGTGTCCGCGCGCGCACGCGCATTTTATGATACCTTAGTCTCACACAACATACATTCATTATGTAACTTAAAAGTAAAATATTCATTTATTTTTATTATTTATTTTAAGTAAATTAATAAAATAATTATTTACATATGAATTTTGATTAAGCTGTGCATGTTGAGCTTAGACGCCGTGGTTGCGCCAAGTGGCTTCACTATATTGCATAAATTTTTTTAGATTTAAAAATATATATAATTTTTCTTCTCCTATAATTTCTAAGTTGATAAAAATCTTAATTTGATTACAATCCAAATTATAGATATCAAATTTTTTTCCCCTCTTTTCACGTGTATAAATATAGTTCATTCTTATGGGATAGCTTTATAAGTATCCTAAAGGTCCTAAACTACATTAAAAGAAACTCCTAAAAAAATTACATAAAAAATTTAAAAAAACATTAAACTTACAATATGAGGGAAGGCATAAGTTTGAGTTTAAGTTAAACTCTATCAACTAAAAAATTGCAGTAATTTTTTTAGATAGAAACAACACAACCTAATTATTCTTATCAACTTTCTCAAAAAAAATCATATAGTTATTCTTATCAACTTTTTCTCTATTGTTTTATTAATTTTTTAGATAAATACAAAAGCTTAATTGTGGATGTGAAATTTTTTTAGAGATAATTATGTAACACTACTACCACAAATATATAACACTACCACCAGAAATATAATTTAATCATGAAAAAATATGTAATTACATAAATAGTGTTCTATATGTAATAGGCTTTTCTTTATTCTTATCTTCTCCTTCTATAATATATCTTCTTTTTCGTGGAATAAAAATCACGCCAGATTGTGAATCCCCGAATCCCCAAGGAAATGCCTCTTCCTCTAGCTACAAAGGTATGTATTTCTTTTCTTTTCTTTTCTTTTCCATTTTTTTTTTTACAAAGTTGCATTCTAATTCATGAGTAAGGAGCAATAAATTCAATGATAATAATAAATAGAGCCTTTAGGTAAATCTATAAATGTTAATTTCTACGAGTGTATGTGGTACGTGTATACATATATATTGCATCTTATATTGTTTATAGGACCTTTTGCTTTCTATACTTTGTGTTGTCTTACTCTTATTATGAGCTAGAAGCCTAGAATTTGCATTTTATGAATTTGAAAGGATAAATTTTTAAACTCTTTAAGAAAGGTAGATTCATATGTTGGCTTACTTTCTAAATCATGAGTTATTCTCTTTTGATAAATAATTCTCATATATATATATATATATATATATATATATATATATATATATATAGACAAATACACACATGTTGTGGTGGTTACCTAATGATGTACAATATATTTTATTCAAACACACTACATATATTATGTATTAGGATAATTAATTTAGAGTTTCAAGTTTCTCACTACTTAATTAGTAGAGTATTACATAAATAAACCCCCTTTTTTCACATTCAATTCTAATTAAAATAATTTTTCATTTTTTATAATCTATATTTAACATCAAAATATATTTTTTAATTTATATATGATTTTTTATCTAAGACATTTAATTCACATATGATTTTTTTTATTAAAGGAAAGGCATATATGCAAGTGGTACGTAGTTGTATATGTTTGTGGTAGAGAAATATCATATATATAAATATATATATATTTATATATATATATATATATATATATATATTATGGGTTTCATTGGATCGAAGCAAATTATTCACCTGCAGGTGCAGGGGAATATAACACGAGAGGTCTTTGTCATTTAATTTGTGTATAGTTGTCTCCCACATCACATGATATAGCTGTATTAATTAATAAAGCTGATGAGGTAGCTCGATCTCATTATCATTAATATATTATGAGACTATTAATTTCATGAGATTTTTTTTTTCTTTAACAAACCGTTTATTTTTTTTCTATATATATTTGTAGTTAATAAAGAGGGAGACATATATATTATATTATATAGCTAGCTAGGATCCAACCAAGAAATTAAGCTGGAATAATTAAGTACGGAGCAATTAATTGTTTTTGGCAAGGTCATAATCCTAATTAACGTTCTAAACAAGTAGTAATAACAACACTAGTGTTTGCTAGGTACTTCTGTGCGGGTGAGGCAAGTTATATTACACACAACACACTCTATTAAGTAATGTGAGACAATTACCCATTCTTTTTTTTTTTGAGAAACAAACACACACACATTCATATTTGTATGTGCCTTTAATCTGTCTTTCATATTTATATTTGTTTTGTCATCCATAATGTTAACCAAACATTCAACTGAACGTAATGAAAAAAATTTGATATGACCCTCTATATAAATATATATATATATATAATTTATTTATGGTTTTGAATAGGAGAGCTGAGAAATTAATGAGATAAGGGTTGAAAAGAAGCCAAGCGCGCGGTAAGTCACCCATTTCTTATCCAATAGCCAATAGCCTGGCCAAGACAAAAAGGGTCATTGATTTGATCCTTAATTAAAATTGTTGTATGAGAATGAGAGTGAGCATGAAAGTGGATGTGGATGTGGATGTGGATGTGGATGTGGATGTGGATGTGGTCCAAGGTTTGATGTAATAATGGATTGGATGGTTACCGTACGTACACTATACATTGGGTCATCCATTTTATTTTAATTTTAAAGTGGGCTTGGCCTGGCCTGGCCTGATAACCAACTTTTTTTTTAAATAAAAATAAAAATCTATGTCGTTCTCTCTAATTTTCATATCAGGCATTGATCCATTCCTCTAGTCTTTTCTACAAAAGGAAAGCAGTGCTCCTGCACTGCACTGCACTCTCTAGTTTTCCATTTCTCCAATCAAAACATGTTTGTCTTAACCAAAATCATTTTTTATTTCTTATATATGGACCGAAATCCTATTTTTGAATTTGATGAAAACAATTCCAGAGTAAATGGAGCAGTGCCTACGAGGGGGAGAATTTTATTACAAAATACTTATTAGTAGAATTTGTTTTAAACCAAAAAGTAAAGCGGTTGTTAGTGAATAGAGGAAGGAAACACACACATATATATATATATATATTATATCATATACTATATAATAAAAGTTGGGTTTTGAAGCGGTGGTTATACCAAGTGACTGCACTAAATTGCAGAAATTTTTTTAGAATTTTAAAAAAATTAATATAATTTTTTTTGTACTTATCTTCTTTTTCTATGATTTCTAAATTAATAAAAATCTTAATTTGATTACAATCCAAACTCTTCATCTAATCCTTTTATTATTATAATTTATAAGTTGATAAAAAAATTTAATTTGATTACAATTCAAACTCTTCATCTAATCCTTTTTTATTTAAATTATATTACTATGTGTAAAAAACAAAAAAAAAAAAAACAAAAAAAAAAAAACAAACAAAAAACAAAACAACACGTAAAAAACAAAAAACAACAATAGTCTTCATCTATTCCTTTTTTAAAATTTAAATTATATTACTTCGTGTAAAAAAAAAAAAAAAAAACAACATAATACCCGTAAAATTTAAAAAAAAAAAAAAAAAACAGCAACGTATTCAATAGCAAAATCTTCCTCTTCACACGTGACTTTTTTTTTTAAAGATAATTATTGTTCATACCGATTTACCAAATATATTTTTGGATAAAGTTAAAAAAAATTGTAAATAAGGTAATAAATATTTGAGTTTAAAGTAAACACCTTCTCTTTCTTCTAAAAAAAAAGTATCTATATAAAATAAATGTTTGTTCTTCTAAAAAAAAACGTTTGTTTTTTTTGAAAATTTTTCTTTTTTCCATAAAAATATGTTTTCTTTTTTCTTTCTATTCATATGACATTTTTTTTAATCCACTTTTTATAGGATTTATGAGATAGCAACAAATTGATTAGAAATCTTAATTCCAATAGGATTTAAATTCTATATCAAATGAAACTCTACCTATATATTAATTGTGAGGGTAAGCAAGCCGAGCAAACGAGTTGGGCCGTGGGTCGCGCTCGAGGACACCTAGGAACCCGAGGATGGTCGGAAGGTTTATTAGGTTTTGGGATCGACGAGCCGAGGACGAGAAAGTATAACAACAGACTGGTGGTAGTTCTCGAGGAGCCGAGCTTATTTGGGAAAGCATTGTGGAAGGTTGGAACCCAGCCATCTCGGGAATGATATACAAAAGGTAATCATTCCTTTTATGGATAAGCTTCAAGGAAGATAACCAACAACAAAAGAAGAAATATCTGGGAAGAAGGCTGCTACCACCATATTAAATGTTCTGCACCTAACCAACTGACCGCATTTATGTAGAAATGACCCCTGAACAAAGATATCTCAGTTCATAGCTACTCACAAAGCTTCCAGGATGTTTCTGATGGGACAAGCATCTAAGAGATCACCTACATGATCAACAAGTAGAAGGCTGGGATTGACGATGAAGGGACTATATAAGGGAAAGGCTCCTGTGAAAAATAGGGGAGGTAATCTGGGAAGGAAAAAGAAAGCAAGAACATTTTGTACTGAGATAAGTTTAAGTGAATATAAGAACACATCAATCCTCGGATCTGACTGAGGAGTATTATTTCTATTAAAGTGAGTTTTCTTATCTTCTTGGCATGAGTCCAATCCATTGAGGCCCATACTTGATTTATAGAATCTGATTCCTGTGAAATCCACTCTTAAACAAATACATTGTTTTGGCCTTGTTGTGCCATCATCCATTATTGGTGGGCAGGGGGTCAAAATCAAGTCCTTACATTAATATATATAAATATATATATATATCCTTTTTGAAATGAAATTTATTCCAATATGTGAATGCCTAAATCCCATGATAGGTATGCATTCTTTCTTCATTATTATTTTTTTCATTTTGTTTAAGCTATTTTTCTTTAACTTCAAAAAAATTAATAAAAACTTCTCACATATGTTTTAACCCAATTCATAATATCAAACTTTTGTATTCATTTATTCTAAGTAGAATCTTCCCCGCTTGGGGTGAGCTCATCATAAAAAGTAGCCTCAAAGTAGTGTGCTTCGGATAGATCAAATGGTGTAGGATTAGCAGGGATGCGTATAGGCTTACCATTGAATCTTCCCTTAACACATTGGTGGTAAGTGGACGGCACAAGCTTGTGTTTGTGGAGCCATGGCCTCCCAAGTAGAGCATGATAAGAAACAAGCAAATCGATAACATGAAATCTGGTGAGAGCAACAATGGGCCCCACTTTAAGAACTAACTGCATACTCCCAATAGTGCACTCATGAATTCCAACAAAGCCGAAAACCTCAATAGGAGCCCTAGCTATTCTGCTGAGTGGGATCCCAGCTGCTTTGAGTGTGTTAGTTGGAATAAGATTAAGTGATGCACCGGTGTCGACTAGTGCCTTTCTTATGTGAACAACATTAATCTGAGCAGCAATATATAATGGTTTACTGTGATCAGGGTGTTGTACCTCCATATCCTCGTCGGTGAAAATGATGACATTAGCAGTCTCTAGGAAGGCACGGCTGGCATGAGCTTCAGCTATGAGGCAGTGTGTTCCAGAGCTAGTAGCGATGGATACAAGAGCTTCGGTTGCTGATCTCCTTGACTCCTCTTTGAGCCCCAATTGATTGAACAAAGTCTGAAAGGTAGGGCTTCTTTGAAGAGCAGAGAAGCTGTTGGAGGCAGGCTTGTACCGCTGGCAGTCTCACTCTCATCAACCCCATTATGAAAGAGTACAGCGGCTATGGCTTTCCCTTTATGATGCTGAGGCAGTGGGTTTCACTCGACCTCTTGCTCACAAGTGAGGTTCAAAGTGCCATCTGAAATTTTCTTGTGAAATGTTCTCCGGATTGCTCTACAATCTCTAGTTCCATGACCCACATATCGATGATACCGACAATAAAGGGGCTTTCGCATATCTTCTGGAGTAGGCTCTCGGATAGGCTTGAAGGGCCTAAGCACTCTATTAGCCACCAATTTGTCAATGACAGCATTCATTTCTTCATCGGTGCATGGTATGGGAGGGTACTCTTCCTCCTCTTCCCTTTTCCGCTTCTCCCCAACTATTGGTTCATTGGTGGAGACTACAAGAGCTTGAGGAGCATTTTTCTTTTCTGACTTGAGCTTTTCAGCTATGGAAGGCTTGACCGATACAGCTGTCTTACGAGCCTTCTGAAGCAGCTGGGCAAACTGAATAATATCAAGATTCTCCAAATGGACCCGGTACTCATGAGACATGTTGTCAATGCAAATCTCAACCAGCTCTTGCTCTTTGAATTGCCCGTAACAATCAAGAGCAGCATCTCCGAACCGCCGAATGAAATCAAGGAGTCCTTTGGAGGACTTTTGCTTAGTGTTGTGAAGAGTGAGGATGGTAACCTTTTCCTCCCCATGAAAATACTTTGAGCAGAAACTTTCAACCATGTCATCCCATGTGGCAATGGAACCTGGTTGTAGAGTGGAGTACCATGTGTAAGCATGATCGGTAAGAGATTTTGAGAATTCCCTTAAGCAAAGATCACCATTTCTAGCAAAAGGACCCATAGAATCAAGAAACTTGTTGACATGCTTAATCGCATTTCCTTTCCTTCCATCATAAAGAGCGAAGGTGGGAGTCTCATATTTCTCCGGATACGGCTTGCTTAGTAGCTCAGCTAGGTAGGGGGGCCTACGGACAAACTGCCTTGGTTCCTTTGGCTGGCTAAGCCTTTCCCTTTCCAACAAAGCTGTGAGATCAGATAATGTAGCAAACTGAGAAGGAAAGACATTTTGCTCACCAGATTGAGGATTTACAGCAGTTGATCCCCTCTCCTACTGTGTTCTAGGATTTGTTCCTTCATGTAACGGCTGGGGTGTTGGCCCTTGAGTCTTTCTCAAGACCCTTAAAGATTCAGCAAATTCGAACTGAGCTTGCTGCATTCCTTGTAACGTCTCCAAGAGGAAAGAGAATCGACGGTCAGAATCTTCTTGGTTGACCTCATGTTGGTCAGCTTGTTCTCCTTATGGAGCTTGATTGTGATGGCTTTGTGCCGCTGGGAGACTGGTGTTTCTAGTCCCCTCTTGCCGGCTGTTCCGCAACCTAAAAGGCATGGTGAACTCTTGGCTTTAGTAGACTCCCTAGCGGAGTCGCCAAAATGTCGGGGGCGAAAAAGTTTTCCTTCCGACAAATAAGATTTATATTGGGTTTGAGGTCTAAACCGAAACTCGATGATGGGCTTGATGCACAGCCCAAAGGCTATCGGTGAAAATCCAAGAAATCCACTATATTTTACGCCTTGGGCTTAGATTGAGACTGACAAGAGTGGCCCATGAACAATCCCTACAGCGGACATCTTAGCACGGTTAAAAAAAACATACTGTAAGAAATAACCCAGCAGTAAAGTGTTTCTGCAGAAAACAGCCCAGCGGTAAGGTGTTTATGCAGAAAATAGCCCAACGGTAAAGTGTTTCTGCAGAAAATAGCCCAGCGGTAAAGTAAGATAAAACAAGATAAATCTCCAGCTGTTAGTTATTTCACAGACTAAGGGAAATATCTACACTTCAGACTCAGCATTCGTTAGCTCTGGAGAAGAGTCTTCTAATACAACAATATGAGGGAAAAATTCTATAGTAATAGTTACATCATAACCATTAATAGTAAAAGAATAAGTAAATATTGTGGGTTCCATTATAACAAATAATGAGGAAGACTTGTGTGAGATGAAGGGAGAGAGAGATCCCAGTTAGTGCAACAAGATCATTATGGTGCCATGACATGCTCATTAATATAGTGAGTAATGAGGGATATTTCAGGTCATATGAGTAGTGAGAGAGAACGTGTACAGTAAAACTGCTGGGGCTTTCTGCTGGGGGTAAGTAAGTGTTTATGAGTAGAGCTATGAGGAGTGTTTGTGAACTAGAAACTGGGGAACTTAGTTTCTAGGCTTGAGACTAAGAACTCAACCACTTTTTTAGAGCTTGGAGGAGGCTTAAATAGAGAGATTAAGGAAAAGTCTTCCCTTGTGTATGTCTTAGTGTATGTTGGTCTCCTTGGTGTCTTTTAAGTATTAATGGAGAATTCCATTTATATCTGGGTTTTAAGGGGGTGATTAGCAAATAATCTCTGCTAAATTTTTCCCAATCCTCAGAAAATTCTTAAAGAATCGTTCCTGAGATTTTAGCTAATAGTGGTAAGCTCAACTTTTAGAAGGTTGTTGCTGTTTTGGGTAATAACAGCTGGGATTCTAACTTAGTATTGAATGTTGATTGGCCTTGGCTGATGAAATTAGAGCATGCTTTAGGCTAATGATCTTGGTTATGCTGCAACTAGAATCAGAGCTCCCTAAGACAAATAAGATCACCCCAAGCCAGGTGTCAACCTTGGAGCCCTTGTTGGGAACTCTGCTGGGATCCCCTTGGTGCCCTCCAAACCACATTTCCCTAAGTTTCCTCATTTAGGGTTCATGTGCTTGGTCTATAAACCAGAAAATACACATTTTTAGTATTTAAATGAGCTGATTTCATGTTGTTTCAGGAGCTTTAATGGCTTAGTCATGGCTGCTCTTGGTTTTTGACCGGCTGGGTTGGAGAAGAAAGAAGGGACAGCAGGCTGAAGCTTCCCAGCTTTCTGTCACATCCCTCTCAGCTTTATGTCATATGAGAAATGATGGGATTTCAGCTTGTGAAGGAAGGGTTCAACCCCTGAGGGAAATGTGTCCTCTTCTGATTTGATTGGACAAGTTGGGACCTGATGGGAAGGGGCTCCAGTTGTTCAGTTGTTGCTGAAATTTGGCTGGTTAGCTCACGTGACCTCTAGCTGCTGAGATTTATGTGTGGGTTGGGCCGGCTCAGCTGGGCTTTGTAGTTGAGCTCCTATGGGCTTGGTTATCACTACAAAATGAAGAGTTTTGCCATTAGTGATATTCATGGGCTTTTGTAGTTAGTTGATTATGGAAAAAAATAGGCATAGTTCCCATAAATCTTGTGAAATAAATTTTTTTTGAGAGATAAGTAATTTATATTTCCCATGAGTTAGGGACTTAGTATATGTAAAGCAAGTGTTAAAATAATACTTGATTTTGTAAATATGTGCCAAAATAGCATTTAGGCTTTATGAAATAGTTGCTAAATTAATACTTGGGCTTTGTAAAATAGTGCCAAATATTAATATTTGGGCTTTGTGAAAATAGGTGCCAAATTAGCATTTGGGCTTTATGAAAATGGATGTCAAATTAGCATTTGGGCTTTGTAGGATTTTGTAAAGATATTGCCGTATTGTAGCGGGCTTTAGAGATGTCGCATCGTAGCGGGCTTTAGAGATGCCACATCGTAGCAGGCCTTAGAGATGCCGCATTGTGGCCCAATTTTGGTAGTAACATGGTGAGTATTTTTTGTGGGAAACCCAAGTTGGATAATATGTGGGATATAATGGGTAATATTTGTGAGAGGGCCCAAGGCAATTTATGGGCTTGCGTATGGAGTATTTGTGAAGGCCCAATAACGTGGATAATATTTGGGTAATATATGTAGGGAATATTTATGTGAGTTCAAAATAATTTATGGGCTTGTGTGGGTATTTTTGTGAGTGGGCTAATGAAATTAAGGTCCGAAAATTTGTACCTCAACAACTGTATCTCCAGCGGAAGGGGGGCTAAAACCAAGTTATCCAAATCTCAACAGATTGATGCTATAAATGTCAAAAACGTTCAAGACGTGGTTCATGTGCCAAGCCCATGAATCCTAAAGGGAAAAAATTGGGAACATATGGTATGGAGGGCATAAAGGGATTTCCAGCGGAACCCCCTGAAGTGGACTTAGAGTTTGACACCTGGCTTGGGGTGTTGAATCCTACTTCTTGGGGTTCGAACCTCAGCTGCAGCACTAGGATTCGTTCTTGATAATTGCCTTAATCCCATTGGTTAAACTCAGCTCCAGAGATCTTGACATTTAATGCAGAACACCCCAAAAACCCACCATGTGGCATATTACCCAAAGAAGCAAGGCAGCCCCAAAAGTAAATCTCCTACTTCTAGCTAAATCCTAAGTTGATTAAACCTGATTCCCTGCCTCTGATCAGTCCTATGTTTTTTGGATTCTTGTTAATTAATACTTCTCTAAACTCCATTATAAAAACATAAGCACCTCAACTCACAAAAACACAGCTACTCCCTCTGAAACTTTTTGATTTGTTGGCCATTTTGCTCGCAATTCAGCTCTCCCCAAGCTTACAACCCATTCTCCTTAGCCCACACTCACCTAACCTCAGACATTCTTTCCCTCCTTTACACAATCACAGCTCATAAATGTCTCCCAATTAGTCACAAACAGCCCACTACTCACTAAAGCCTTAACCTCAGTATTAATTCCATCCCACTCACTCAAAACAGCCCACATTACCTCATTCATGCCTTATGCACACATACTCACCAAAATCTTAGTTTAATACTTGCTGCACTGAGCTAAGATCTCTCTCCCCCTTCACACCATGCCAATTAATCCATTTCTTCTTCCCATGGAACCTTTAATTTTTACTTTTTGTTTTACTATTGAATGATATAATGTATTTGTAACAATCGAATTCTTCCCTCACATTGATGTAATGATGGCCGAAAGTGTCATGACTCAAACTTGTACTTCAGAATTTAGAGCATGACCGGCATGTTAATATCAAGTTTACCTCAATACTAACACGAACCAACCTAAACTAAAGGTGCTTATCAAGAATTGTTTCTTGTATTCCTGCTTATTTTCTTACATAAAAGCCACAATATACAAAAATGATGAAAACCTTGAAACTTCATTTCATTTGAACTTGGAAAGATTACCACTTGGCTGAAATGTCAGGTATTCATGTAAATATTACATAGCTAAACGTTTAGCAAAAACTCTTATTACAAACCTAATCCCAAAGACATACAACTGGGGTTCAAAACAAACTAAGGTTCTGAATTACATTTGTGCTTAAGGATCAAGTACATCTTGATTCCTCCTATACAACAAAAGAGCTAAACTACTATACAAAAAAAAAAAAAAAAAAAAAAAAAAAAAAAAACTATACATTCTAACAAACGAGAATCACAGAATCCTTGCTACCTTTAATACTCTCGCTGCTTCCAAGAAGAACCTGTGTACTGAAATATAATAAGGTGAGCTGTGAAGCCCAGTAAGGTTTTAAGATCCATGGGCCTTTAATAAGAATGCATGTAAATTAAATATTTTATGGATATGCCAACTTTGATAAAATAGCCTTCCTACTATTCATGTTGTTATTAAAATAACTTATGAACTTTCAGATAAAATACTTCATTTTCCTTTCATATAATAATAAAATGTCATAATAAGGAACTTAAATATAATTTAGTAATCTTATCTTTGAATAGACTATAAAATACTTAATCATAAACTTCTCATCAGACTTATAACACATTCAACATACCTTTCTTATCATCATACTTTTCTTATAATTTCCAAATAGCTTAAAAGTTCATTTATAATACATATTAGTTAATCCAATTGTAAGTCTATCACAACTTTGGGAGGCTTCTAGCACAGAGTGCCAAGCATCCAGCATTCCCCACAATGTTAGGTAATCTCAGGATCATATTATAATGCATATCTTCAACCATGAGGGTAGGTTGGCATCCTCCACAAGTTGGCCGTTACCAACAAGGGTGGGTACAGCAGAGCCAGTCCCACTTTTAATGGCCAATCAGAATCTCCATGGAAATACCAGTACTATAACCCATACTGGCTGAGTTCAGATCATAACAATGGAATAACTGAAAACTATATTTTTCTGATAACTTTGCTTTTACATAAATATTTCACAACAGTAGCATATCCACTTCATTCTTAAATATTATGTTCGTGATATAAATAATAGCCTCAATATGCTAAAATTATCATGTATATAAGATTGAACAACTCACGAACATATATTTTACTTAAATCATGCTTATATGTAATATCTCTAATTGAAAGGTTTTAATGCATAATAGTTTTCTAAACAATTTTAATACTTATCAAACGCACATGTCACATGTCCCTTACCTGAAAACAGAAGACGCGAGAGATTGTACAAGAGGAGCTCAAGTGTCCATGTTCTCGTTCTCGTCACCTAAATGAAAGACCAAAACTTATTACTGACAAACTCTTCCTAAGTATTTAAACTTATACATGAATCATAACCCAACTCTCAAATTCAAGAAAATCTTAATTCCCATCACACAAGGTTTCCCCAAAGCACATGATAGATTCATCAAACACATTATGTACCCAAACCATAGAGAAACCAAGGCATAAAATTTATCTATGATCCAAACATACCAAAGGATGAGCATATTAAATTATAGCTCAAAACATTCACCCTAACTTGAGAATTAAATCTACAAAGTCAGGTGTATCATATGTTGTTCACTGCTCATTTCAGTAGCATATGCCCCATTTGTAAAATACAAATGGGCTGTCCATACACATCCAAATGTCATGTAATTTTACAGAACCACTTCCCTGGATGTCTAGTATGTATCATAACAATTTCAGAGTCAAAGCATAAAACCATGATTTATTAAAAATCATACAAGGCAGCATGCTCAAATCTGTCCTGACAGAATTTCTTGCAACTTAAAAATTAAACCATTATTTTTATATTCATCCAAATGCTGTGAGACCACTTCCATAACAACCATGTGTGTCTTAGAATTCATAAAAACTACTCCTAGCATCCTAATTCATAGAAAATTATTTAATACAGAATTTTCTTGTTGTAGACATCAAATCTGTCACAGTGACAGTTTCAGCATATGTTCTTACAAAATCATCAACTAATAGCAATTGGCCTTCATTTCATTTGGGTATTTTTATACCTATACTATACATATTAAAATACGTTAATGAGCATCCAATAGACCACAATATCATCAATCTTTCAAATTACTAAAATAGAATCACAAGTTCAGCTTCTAAAATCATATTAGAGAATAAAGAAGGGAAAATAAACAAAACAATCACACCATCAAAATACCCACAAACTTTGAAGCTGAAACCTTAGGGCTAATCGTTTAATTTCTTCTTTAGAATGAGATATGTGGTTTCGGTGGGAGAGTGAGAGAGAGGTGTTGCCATGTAAGAGCAAAGAGAGAAGAAAAGAAAGAGTAAAGAAAGATGAACCAAGAAGTTTATGGTGCAGCAAAAGAAAGATAAGGGAAATTGACTTTGGAGTGGGGCACGTGTAATGCTAAGGAAAGAAAAGATCATGACCCACCTTTTCAACTTTTAGAATTTATACTTTTTACCCTCCCATAGTTCTATATTCTAGAAAGGCCCAAATAATAAAACAACTATGCACAAATATCATTGCCTTAATAAAACTCCTTTCTACAACATTAAAAGAGCATATATCTTCTATAATATCACAATATCAAAGCTTTATATACTTAAAGTAATTAAGATAATAACAAGCATATATACCCATAAAATTAATTATGCAATTAGGTTGGGGTGTTATAGAAAGTATAATAAATTCCCCTAACCGAAACACACAAGGACCCCCAAGAGTGAACACCTTCCTAAATTTATTTAATCATTGACTGCTAGACCCTTAAGTGTAATTTCACCTTTACCGTTGGAGGATTTACTTTTCTGGACTCTAAGTGTAATTTCACTTTTACCGCTGGAGAATTTACTTTTTCTAGACCCTTAAGTGTAATTTCACCTTTACCGCTAGAGGATTTACTTTTCTGGACTCTAAGTGTAATTTCACTTTTACCGTTGGAGAATTTACTTTTTCTGGACTCGTGTAATTTCACCTTTACCGCTGGAGAATTTATTTTCCTTGTATAATCAGGGCAGGACCACTAACGTATTAATTAAGTATTGTAAAGTGTTTTTCTATTGGGCTTTTGTTGCTGTTTTGTCAAGTGTAGCCTTTATGTCTTGCTTGGATAAGCTTGTCACCACACCGAAAGCCTTTGGGTCTCAAGAGCCCATAGTTGAGTTTCGGCTTGGCTTCCTGATATTTTATTCAGAGGCATCAATTTCTCCCTCAACACCAGTCTTGCAAATACTGAGTATTGCAAAAAAATTTGCAATTGTGCAGTGCGATTCTAAATGTAGAATTGCACTGTAGCTCAATGGTAAAACAAAACACTAATATTTTATTCATTTTCACTGTTTGCTTTATCAACTCCCCTTTCTCTCTCTCTCTCACCGGTCACTCTCATCTCCTTTTTTTTTTTTTTTTTTTCTTCTTTTTCAGTTCTGATTCTCTCATTCAAACCCTCCCCCTTTCTCGTCCTCTCTTCCCTTTCTTTTCTTTTTTTCTCTCTATTTACCCTTGAATCAAGGGTTTGATGTGGTGGCAGATGCGGCGGTGTGCTCATGGGTTTCCGGCGTGATTTGCAGCAGCGAGATCGGCATGGGTATGGTGATGGATTTGGTTGTGGGTTTCTCTATATTTGCAGTTCGTGGTGGTGGAGGGTTTCCGTGGTGGTGGGGATGGGTGATTGATGGTGGTGGTGGCTGATGTAGGTTTGTTTGATTATTTTTTAATGGGTTTGTGGGTGTTTTTTGGTTGGTTTGTGCCTGGATATTTGGTGGGTTTTTGGTCATGGTGGTTGCTGTGTGGTGGTGACTGGGTTTTTTGATAATTTTTTTAATGGGTTGTGGCTGGGTTTATGGTTGGTTTGCGGGTTGGTATTTGCTGGGATTGTGGTGGGTTTGGGGTTGTCGGGGGCGAAAAAGTTTTTCCTTCCAACAAATAAGATTTGTGTTGGGTTGAGGGCCTAAACTGAAACTTGATGATGGGCTCGAGGCACGGCCCAAAGGCTATCGGTGAAGATCCGAAGAACTCACTTTATTTTATGCCTTGGGCTTAGGTTGAGACTGACAAGAATGACCCATAAACAACTCCTACAGTAGACACGTCAGCATGATTAAAAAGCATACTGTAAGAAATAGCACAGCAGTAAAATGTTTCTGCAGAAAATAGCCCAGCAATAAAATGTTTCTGCAAAAAATAGCCCAGCGGTAAAATGTCCCGGCTGTAAAGTAAGATAGAATAGAATAAACCTCCAGCTGTTAGCTATTTCACAAATTAAGGAAAGTATCCACATTTTCAAACTCATCATCCATTGGCTCTGGAGAAGAGTCTTCTAACACAACAATATGAGGAAAAAAATTCTATAGTGACAGTTACATCATAACCTTTAATAGTAAATGAGTAAATGAATATTATGGGCTCCATTATAACAAGTAATGAGAAAAACTTAGTGTGAGATGAAAGGAGAGAGAGAGAGAAATTCCAGCTAGCGCAGCAAGATCATTATGGTGCCAAGACATGCTCGGAATATAGTATAAGTGGTGAGTAATGAGGGACATTTTAGGTAGTATGTGCAGTGAGAGAGAGTGTGTATAGTAAAGCTGTTGGGGCTTTCTGCTGAGGACAGATGAGTGTTTATAGGTAGAGATATGAGGAGTGTTTGTGAGCTAGGAGATGGAGAACTTAGTTTCTAGGCTTGAAACTAAGAACTTAGAACTTTGCCAGAGCTTAGGGAAGGCTAACCAGAGAGGTTAAGGAAGAACTCCTTTCTATTAGTGTGTCCCTTAGCGTATATTGGTCTCCCCTTGAAGGATTAGTGAAGAGTTCCATTTATAGTTGAGTTTGAGGGGCTAATTAGCAAATAATCTCTGTTAAATCTTTCTCAATCTTCAGAAAATCCTTAGAGAATCGTTCCTAGGATTTTGGCCAAGAGTAGTAAGCTCAAATTTAGGATGTTCTTGCTGTTTGGGGTAATAACAGCTGGGATTCTGGCCTAGCATTAAATGCTGATTTGGCCTTAGCTGATGGGATTAAAGCATGTATTAGGCAAATGATCTTGGTTTTGCTGTTGCTAGAATCAGAGTTCCCTAGGGCAGATTGTATCACCCCAAGCTAGGTGTCAATCTTGGAGCCCTACGCTGGGAACTCTACTGGGATCCCCTTTGATGCCCTCCAAACCACATTTCCCTAAGTTTTCCCCATTTGGGTTCATGTGCTTGGTCCATGAACCAGAAAGTACACGTTTTTGGCATGATAATGAACTGATTTCATGTTGTTCCAGGAGCTTTCATGGCCTGGTTATGGCTGCCCTTGGCCCTTGACCGAATGAGTTGGAGAAGGAAGGAGATACAGCTGGCTGAAGCTTCCCAGCTTTTTGTCATGTCACCTCAACTTTATGTCACATGAGAAATGATGGAATTCAGCTTGGCAAGGAAGGGTTTAACCCCTGCTGGACACGTGTCCCTCTTCTGATCTGATTGGACATGCTGGAACTGATGGTAATGGGCTCCAGCTATCAGGTTGTGTTGAAGTTTGACTAGACAGCTCACGTGAGCTTCAGTTGCTGGGATTTGTATATGAGCTAGGCTGGCTCAGCTGGGATTTGAGCTTCTTGGGCTTAGTCATCCCTACAAAAATGAATGGCTTTGCCATGGGTAATATACATGGGCTTTTGTAGTCAGTTGATTATGAAAAATAAGCATAGTTCCCATAAATTTTGTTGAAAGAAATATTCTTGAGAGGTGAGTAATTTATATTTCCCATGAGTTAGGGATTTTAGTATATATTTTGCCAAGAAATAGTTTTGGGCTTTGAGCTTAATGTAATTGTTTTTGCCAAAATAGTATTTGGGCTTTTGTAAATAGGTGCCAAAGTATTATTGGGCTTTATGAGTAGTTGCCAAAAATGATATTTGGGCTTTATAAAATAAGTGCCAAAATAATATTTGAGCTTTGTAAAAATGGGTGCCAAAATAGTATTTGAGTTTTATAAAATAAGTGCCAAAATAGCATTTGGGCTTTGTAAAAATAGTGCCAAATTAGTATTTAGGCTTTGTAAAATAAGTGCCAAAATAGCATTTGAGCTTTATAAAAATAGTGCCAAATTAGTATTTAGGCTTTGTAAAATAGGTGTCAAATTAGTATTTGGGCTTTGTAGGATTTCGTAAAAATATTGCCGTGTAGCAACGGACTTAGTAAGAATGCCGTGTAGCAACGGGTTTTAGAGGTGCCGTATCGTAACGAGTTTTAGAGGTGCCATATCATAACGGGTTTTTAGAGTGCTGTGTCGTAACGGGCTTTAGAGGTGCCGTATCCTAACGGGCTTTAGAGGTGCCGTATCGTAACGAGCTTTTAGAGTACCGTGTCGTAACGGGTTTTTGGGATGCCGTATCGTAACGGGCTTTGGAGGTGTCGTATCGTAATGGGCTTTAGAGGTGCCGTATCGTAATGGGCTTTAGAGGTGCCGTATCGTAACGGGCTTTTAGAGTGTCGCGTTGTAATAGGCTTTAAAGGTGCCGTATCGTAACGGGCTTTAGAGGTGCCGTATCGTTTAGAGTGCCATGTCGTAATGGGTTTTAGAGGTGCTATGTAGCAACGGGCTTTAGAGGGGGTTTTGTTGGGCTTTTTGGATTTTCCCACAAGGTAAATGTTTTTTGGGCTTTTTTGTGGAGATAGTATAATTTTGTGGCCCAATTTTGGTAGTAATATGATGAGTATTTTTTGTGAAAACCCAAGTTGGATAATATATGGGTAATATGTGTGAGAGAGTCCAAGATAATTTATGGGGCTTATATAGGGAATATTTGTGAGAGCCCAAGTTGGGTAATGTTGGGAAATTTAGACCCTAGTTGATAGAATTAACAAGTTTTAAACCCAAGTTGTTAATTAGATTTATTATGAATAAAACTTGTTAAATAAACAAACATCAATATCATGTCAAAATCATGCAGCGAAAAAATTAAATAAGACAAGATATGATGACCTAGGAAAATCAATGAAACAAACTAGTTTCACAGTAAAAAACTTGGGGGGAAACCTTCCTGAAAAGCAATCCACTATAGTAAAGAGAAGTTTCAGATATAGTACAAAACCTTTGTCCCTAGACTCTACAATCCCCGTAGATGAACTTACAGTAGAAACCTTCTACGGCTTCAGAACCTCTGAACTCTTCAATACATGAACGCCACCCTTTTGTTGCTCGGATCCCAGTACGTGACTAACTCCTTTGCACGAATCCCAGTACGTGACTCACTCACCAACTTGAAGAAGATGTTGGCTACAAAGTTCTTCACTTCATCAATAATGAAGATCAAGAAGCACTTGGTTACAAAACCCTAATGCGCAAAAACGCAGTAGCTTCTTTCAGAGAGAATAAGGCATCGGTCACCTTTTGCATATGTTCTCCTTGTATTCTCTTATGTGACGGCCTCTAAAATAAGCCTTATATAGGTCTAGGGTTGTGAGAAAAGAAACCCTACACAAATATATAAACATGGGCCGAAAATCAGATCTGAAAATCTGAATTTCGTAAAGCTCAATCGATCGAGAAGGTGTCGAGTAGGTGTTAAGCTTTAATGAATCGGCACTTCTTCACTTGTTTCTTGGATAGACTTGCATGGCTTCAATACTAGACTTGAACTATTGTTCTTTGAAGTATTAAACACATCCTAGATCTACCCAATTGCAAGTAAAGTGCGTTTTGTCAAAGGATTAGCCAATTACATAAAATATGTCCTTAACAATCATCTCTCCCTTTGGCAATCCGTGACAAAACCACAACAAACAAATAAACATATGAGAGAAGTCATAAATCACTCAACTCATATTCACTTGTTGAATACAATAAAATCTATCCTAACACAAACTCTTGAAAAATTTTGCAAGAAGAGAGTTTATGGCAAGTAGACTTTGACAGCCTGTATTTCTGAAACACTTTAAACAAAACTCATCAAGGCATCTTTGTGTGAAACAGAAATAATAGATTGCATACAAGTAGTACGAAGCATGTGCATAAAGATAGGAAAGAAACAACACATATAGAGATAGGTGAAGAAGACATACATCATCATATATATATCAAAGATAAGCACAATGTATGTAAACATGGTCACAAGATTGGTGTACAAGAAAAAGGAAGTAAAAGAAGCTCCCCCTAACAAGATGAAACACATCTCCCCCTTACAAAGGAATGTATTTCTCCCCCTAACATGTAGAATCTTAAAAAGAAACCACATATTCTCCACAATTTCTCCCCCTTTTTGTCATGATTGACAAAGGGTACAAGAAGCTAAAAAGCTTCACCCGAGAAACATAAAGAGGAACAAATATGATCAAGGGGGTATAAAGAATTCATATAAATGCATGAATGTAATGAAACAAGATGCTATGGATGACAAGATAAAAGAAATATGAAAAACATGTGAAAAACAATGCATGCAAAAGGATCTCGATTGATCGAGAGGTGTCGAGAAGCTATCAAGCAGACCTCGATGGATCGAACAGCTATCTAGAAGACAAGAACTTTCTCGATCGATCCACCTAGCTATCGAGAGGTGTCGAGATAGCGATAAAAATCAACTGAAGAGCTCGACAGATAAGCCAGGTGTTGAGAGGTGTCGAGGATTAATCGAGGTTGCTTTAAAATAGTTTTTCAAGAAGAGAAAAACAAAGATATGAATGCAATCAAACAAGCAACTCAACCAAAGATCCAATTAACATTTTAAGCTCTCAAAATCATCTCTCATCAATAAAATTGATAAGCAATTTGATCCCAAAACACACACACACACACTAAACACGTCTAACCAATTTTATATTTCAAAAACAAGTCAAGACAGTCTAGTGAGCATACATTAACACATGTAAAACCTTGTGATAACCAAATCACATTGTACCTGCACATGTATCAAGAGTAGCAAAGAATATTACGTGTTGTGTGTGTAAAACATCACAAGATTGCATAAGTGTCAACTAGCTATGACGATTTGAGATATGAGAAAATCACTTTAACTCACACACAATCATAACTGTTTGATGGAGACTATCACCTTTGAGGTATATCTTATAACTCTCACATCTCCTAGAATACACACTTGCAATCATATTTAAAAGCATTTTTGATCTTTTTGCTTTTGATTTTTCTTTGCATATTTTTATTTTAAGCAAATCATGCATGGGTATATAAGAGATAGAAAAGAAATACCCAATTATGTTAAGCATTAAACATTCCAATTTTGCTATGCCGAAGCACACAAATGTCATTCATGATTGGCGGGCAACAGTGGTGAGATGGTTATTTATGCATTTCTCTTAGAATTTTCTAGTCCTTCCCGTCAAAAAGAGTGATACGAGTGTTAAGTACAAGAGATTACTTAATTTTACTCATCACAAACAAGAGCCACAAACCTCACTTGCTTAGTTGTGCATAGAGATGCTCATCTAAGCTATAAGGGATACAAAGTTTAGAAAACTCTGTTTCAATGACCATCCAAGGTACACAAGTACCAATGTACACAAAACACACTGTTTTTGTATTTTTCAGATTTTCAATTTAAAAAAAAAAAAACTAAACAATCAAACAAAAACAGACAAACAACATGAAAGCATGAAGGCATGATAGAAAGGTGCAGATGCATGAAGACATGATTCCAAAAATAGATAAGAAATCAAACAAAGAAAGTCCTACTTTAGATAGAAAGAATTAAAGTAGAGGACAAACAGAAAAGACAATTAAGTCTTAGGCTCATTTCTCATCCACACAGCACGAGTCTTTGGCCGTGAAGATGAAAAGGCACATGTCCTAGTATGTCTACTAAAGGACATAAAAGAATTAGAATTCTCTTGAAATTGAGTTAAAAAGCTCAAAACTTTTAATAACTCTCCAAACAAAGGTGTAGGTCCTTGAGAGGAAACCTGTGACCGTTTGGACAATTGCTTATGAGGATACAACTTAAAGCAATTAGGACGAATGTGTCTAGAAACACCACAATGGTGACAAACATGAGATCTAACAAAGGATTTAGAATTAGCCATATTAGTTTTGAATTTCATACCTTTATCACCTTTCTCAGATTGGGGCACAAAGACAGTCTTTGAACCAGAAGCCGTGGAAGAGGAGGGGCTGGAGGAAACTTCATATCCTAAGCCAGTCTTATCAGAACTAGGCTTTTGAGCACTAAAGACCTCATCAAGGTTTGCATTAGACATCCTCTCTATTTGAGTTCTAGCTTGACTAAGCTCAACCTCAAGATTCTTGACCTTCTCTTCTAATAAGGTGTTCTCCACAATAAGAGTCTCAACTAATCTTGTAGTTTCATCTAGTTTGACTAACAGATCAGCTTTTTCAGTTTTTACCTCATTAAGCTTTTTTCTACAAAGATGAGAAGTCTTTTCAGATTTTATAAATTCAGTGCATAGCTTATCATAGGCTTCCTAAAGGGTCATCTTCTTGGGAACTTCATTATCAGAAGAATCCTCACTGTCACTAGCATTCTCCATAATCACCTTATCGGTCGTGGCAGCAAAGGCCATAACGTGACTACATTCATCCACATACTCATTAGAAGAGTCATTCTCAGTATCACTCAAAGTAGCAACTAACCCTTTATCTTTTGAATTTTTGGTCTTTTCCTTCATAAGATAGTTTGGGCACTCTATCCTCATATGACCAAAACCTTTGCACTCATGGCATTGGATAAGGGGTTTCTCATTCTTATCCTTGCTTGAGGATTTAAATTTCCTAGGAGGTTTGCCCTTATCATTTTTCCTAAATTGAAGAAGCTTGATAATCTCATCAGTTATGAAAGTTAGATCCTTATCCTCATCATCATCTTCATCTTCATCTTCAAAGTCCTCAATCTCTTCCTCTATACCCTTAAGAGCCAAGTTTGTACTCTTTCCACCTTTTCCCATTAAGCCTAATCCCATCTCATAGGTTTGAAGGTTCCCTACAAGCTCTGTAAAAGGAATTTGATCAATGTCCTTTACTTCTTCAATGGCAGTGATCTTGGCATGGAATCTTTCAGGAAGGGACCTAAGGATTTTCCTAACAATTTTGGGTTCCGCAATAGATTCTCCAAGATTGAAGACAGAATTCACAATATCCATTAGTTTAGCATAGAACTCATCAAAGGACTCATCCTCCTCCATCCTTATTTCTTCAAAACTACTAGTGAGTCGTTGAAGTTTCATAGTCTTTACTGCCTTGGTACCTTCATAGGTGGTCTCAAGAATGGTCCATGCTTCATTGGCAACTTCCGTGGATGATATTTTCTTGAATTCCTCATTGGTCACCCCACAAAACAAAGCATTCAAGGCCCTACTGTTGAAATTTGCATGATTGTTACATCATCCCAATCCACCGGCACTTCCTTTGGCTTAATCCAACCAACTTCAACAGCTTGCCATACCTGTTCACCTAGAGCCTGCAAAAAAACTTTCATACGAACTTTCTAGTACGCATAATTAGTGCCATCAAATAAAGGAGGAATCAAAAGAGATTGTCCACGATCCATGACAACGGGGGTCAAGGATCACACTCAGGAAATTAATCCAATCAGAGTGAACCCGCTCTGATACCACTTGTTGGGAAATTTAGACCCCAGTTGATAGAATTAACAAGTTTTAAACTCAAGTTGTTAATTAGATTTATTATGAATAAAACTTGTTAAACAAACAAACATTAATATCATGTCAAAATCATGCAGCGGAAAAATTAAATAAGACAAGATATGATGACCCAGGAAAACCAATGAAACAAACTAGTTTCACAGTAAAAAACCTGGGGGGGAAACCTTCCCGAAAAGCAATCCACTATAGTAAAGAGAAGTTTCAGATCTAGTACAAAACTTTTGTCCTTAGACTCTACAATCCCCGTAGATGAACTTACAGCAAAAATCTTCTACCGCTTCAAAACCTCTGAACTCTTTAATACATGAATGCTGCCCTTTTATTGCACGGATCCCAATACGTGACTAACTCGTTTGCACGAATCTCAGTATATGACTCACTCACCAACTTGAAGAAGATGTAGGCTGCAAAGTTCTTCACTTTATCAATAATGAAGATCAAGAAGCACTTAGTTATAAAACCCTAAGGCGAAAAGACGCAGTAGCTTCTTTCAGAGAGAATAAGGCATCGGTCACCTTTTGCATATGTTCTCCTTGTATTCTCTTATGTGACGGCCTCTAAAATAAGCCTTATATAGGTCTAGGGTTGTGAGAAAAGAAACCCTACACAAATACATAAATATGGGCCGAAAATCAGATCTGAAAATCTGAATTTCGTAAAGCTCGATCGATCGAGGAGGTGTTAAGCAAGTGTCGAGCTTTAATGAATCAGCACTTCTTCACTTGTTTCTTGGACAGACTTGCATGGCTTCAATACTAGACTTGAACTCTTGTTCTTTGAAGTATTAAACACATCCTAGATCTACCCAATTACAAGTAAAGTGCGTTTTGTCAAAGGATTAGCCAATTACATAAAATATGTCATTAACAGGTAATAATGTGGGAAATATTTATGTGTGCTCAAAATAGTTTATGGACTTATGTGGGTATTTTTGTGAGTGGGCTAATGAAATTAAGGCCCGAAAATTTGTACCTCAACAGGGGTCACGGTGGTTGGTGTGTGGAGGTGCAGGGCTGTAAATGAGTCGAGCTTTATCGAGTAGTGCATGTTCAAGCTTGGCTCGTCGGTAAAATTAAAAAGCTCAAGCTTGGCTTAAGCTTGAGACAAGCCTAAAATTTTGTTTGAGCTTGAGCTTGTGGGAAAGCCAAAAAGCTTGAGCTTGGCTTGGATTGGCTTAATTCATTAGTTAAGCCAAGCTCGAGCTTAATATCAAGCTCAAACTCGAGCTCAGATCAAGCTTTTGAGCTTGAGATCCAACAAAATTATCTTATCAAATGCTTAAATCTCCCAAAATCAAGTAAACAAAAATAAAAAAATAGCATACTCATTTTATCATGCTTCTAGTCTGACCTATGATTAGCCATTGTTCATATTGCAACTTTACAAAATTAAATTCATCAATTCATCCTTTATTTTCTATAGCTTCATCAATTGTTTAAAATATAATTTTTACATCCACATTAGATGATAAAGAATTAGAAAAAGACTTGTTTGTAACTATTGTGAATGAGAAAGAATTAACATGTTTTGTAACTTTACATTAGATAATGGATAAGGTAGGACCATATGTGGCCCACTTATAAATTTCTTTAAAAAGGTAACTAAAGTTTAAAGTAGTGCTTGATCAGTTTAGAGGGAAGTGAAAAATTAAGGTAAAGGGTAGTGGTCCATTATGAGACATTTTATTATTAAAAAATGTGTAATGAGTTTATTTAGAAAGCACATATCAAGCCTATAAATGAATCTATACTTGACTTGTTTTGTATCGAGCCTTATAGCTCACGAGTTTGTTCATGAACAAATAGTTTTGCTTGGGCTCAACTTGTTTACTAAACAAGCCTAAAACTAAGGCTCAACCTTGGCTTATTTATAAACAAACAAACATGAATGAGTTTTTTATCGAGCCGAGCTCGAGTTGTTTATGAACGGCTTGGTTCATTTACAGCCCTAGGAGGTGGTGTGGATGAGAGGGTGGTTGTTGTGTGGAGGTGTGGTTGACAGAGTGACAGAGAGATAGAAATTAGAAATAAGTGGTAGATAATTTTAAATTATTTTATTGTATAATTTATATTATTTTAGTGTGTACTATTGTAAAATAAAAGTTGAGATGTTGGGAGTATTGTAAAATTGTATGGTATAATCGATAAAGTAGATTTTTGAGGTGGTAAAATAGGATATGATAGGATTTTGGGATGGGGATGCTCTAAAGCTTTTAAAATTCTTTCACACCTAGACAATTTCTCATCTAAACAAAAAGACTATTATACAATGGGATTTTAATATATATATATATATATATATATATATTTATTTATTTATTTAAGCATGCGAATTGAGAGTGAAAGAGACTAGTATTAACTATTGAAAAAAGTTTATCTCCAAATAAGTTTGTATAAGTTTACCATTGTATAAGTTGCAACTTAGAATAATTGCGGTATGCTAAAGTATTCTAGATGAAAGGAAATTATTGATGGTTCATTTTACTATATTATCAAATAAATCTACCTCTCTTTCCCAAATTACATATCATGGTTTGAAAATATATGTTTAGTAATGAAAAATTTTACAAATCTTCTCAAATTAAAATGTCATAATATCTCGTTCAAAAAAAAAAAAATGTCATAATATCATTTAAGTTATATTAGCACAATTTTTAATAATTCTTTTAAGATAAGGATATTATGATAAGTTCAAGGAATGAAAACTTCAATTTTCAGGAAGTAGATATGTATTTTGAGCCTAAAAAGGAAAACCTTATATAGTGTTTAGAGATGAAAGACTCTTCATTCGAAAATTAGAGATGATCTTTCAAAAAAAAAAAAATTTAGAGATGAATGATATATTGTAGCCTGTTTTTATTACTCAAATTCTAATATTTATCTTTTTGGTTTTTTATAAAAGAGATTTTATTAAAGAGATTAATACGATATAAAAGTTCCTATACATATATATCACATTTTTATCGGTTAATAATATGAGATATGTCATAGTTTATCCTTTCTTTCTGGTGTGTGTTTGTTTCTTAAAAAAAGGGAGGAATTCGGAGTAATTGTCACATATTACTTAAGATTTTTTTTTTTTTTTTTTTTTTTGAGAATGCATTACTTAAAATTTAAGAGTGTGTTGTGTGTAATATACTTGTCTCACAGTCTCACCCTCCATTAAAAATTATAATGGTTTTTTTTGTAGAGTTTATAGTGTGTTTTAGTATTAAAAACTTAATATGCATTATGTTATGTCATCAAGCATGTGACAACAACCACATACTTGTAAACCTTTCTCTCACAAATATGCAAGGCTTCACTAAAACAAAATCATTTACTATTCTCCCAAAGGCAATTTCATAACGACTACGGTAAAATATTAATAATCGTTCTCCATGGAATAATTTATTATAACCAACAGAAAATTTACAAATTATAAGAAAAAAGACACGAAAAAGATTAATATGTCTGACATTTAATTTTATAATAATGAAATTCTTCCCACTTATCATTTCAACGAGAATCCGATACGGTTGTTATTCCTTATGATCTAGAATAAATATAGAAAAACAATGAGCTTGACTTTTTAGTCGCTTTGTTTATTTTAATTTTAATATTTTCTAAAAAATGACTTATCTTATAAAAATTATTTTTTAAAAAAATATTTAATTTTTCTATATTTAGTAGCAACCTTAAATAAGTTGGAAAATAATCTTTTAACTTCCCTTATTTAACTTGTCTTGAGATAAAGTTGTTTTCAAATAAAAATTTAACTTACCTTGAGATAAAGTTTTTTTCAAAAAAAAAAAAATAGTAAAAAACAATATCTAAAAAATAAGTCATACTAGTTTTCATTTGACTCATTATTTATGATACTACCAAACACTAGAAAATGCAAAAAATTATTTTCACACAAAAAGTTTTGATCGAAATAAATGGATGAAAACATTAAACATGTTTTTTTTGCTTGATCCAATGTTAAAAGGATGTAACTTTTTATAAATAGAATTAATTTAACCAAAAACTCTATCATTTCCATGAATAATGAAATTATGAAGTTTATTTTAAACGAACATGTTCTAAATAATTCAAAACAATAGATTTCATAGTGAGAAATAAATTACTATTTTTATTAAATTAAGCAATATGTATTTAGTAAAAATATCAATATACTTGAGCACTAGCTAAGAGAATAGGCTATTTGCCTCCAATAGGCTGACAAAAATTGCAATATTATAATACTTGAAGATCAGCCTATGAAGCCATATAAACACAATTGACTTAGATCATCCTAATCATGAAAATTCTTCAAAATCCAAAATGCTATATTATGTTTTTGGAGCATTGTCACCTTCCCTGGGTACCTTTGTAGTGTATTTCCTTTCTTGTTAATTTGGGAGTAAAAAAAATGAAGAAATAAGATCATTCAAAGAAGGTTAAGCTGCATGAATGACAACCGATGCTGAATTCAAAGATCAAACATATAAATATCGAATTCAAATTTAGAGAAAAGCATTGCCCATTTTCATAACCAAAAAAATTAGAAATGTTTGAAATGATTTCTTGCTTTAAGGGACAACCATTTTCCATAGAATCTCAAATATATTTTTATTGTCTGAACTTATTCTAATATATATATATATATATATATTTATATATATACTATTTCATTGTGTGTGATAAAAAATAGTAGTAACATAGTACAATTCGAAGAATAATTCTGATAAGAAGAACTTAAATTTATATTCTGCATGTCATAATGATGTCTTTTAAAAAAGAAAATTATAAAAAAAAGAAAAGAAAAGAAAGGAAAATCGCTATTCAAAGGAAAACTGTAAAAAGGTTATTACTTTATTAGTAAGAAAATTCCTCGTAGTTTCCGAAGGAAAACTGTGAAAAGGTTTTCTCTTACTTTATTAATCGCTATTCATTCAGCAAAAAAAAAAAAAAAAAAATCGCTATTCAATATTCATTGTTCCCAAAGATCCAAACAAAGTCTAACCATTGCTTATCCTGGAAGACTTAACAAAGGAAAAGCCACATGTTTATCCGGAAATAAAGCACATCTTATCTACTATTATTGTCGTCTCCTATCCAAGCCCTTATTTGCTAAATTCACACAAAACTTTTCCTTATCTTTTTTGTTTTCACGACTTGATGAAAGGATAAATTATGAATGATGAATTATCATTTTACAAATTGATTGTGTGTGTGTGTTTGTTTCTCAAAAAAAAAAAAATTATCATTTTACAAATTGATTGATATATTAATACGATATTTTAAGATAAATGTTACGTTCACAACATTTTTATAATACTTTCGCAATAAATCATAAGTGGTAATTTGTTATTGGTTCTAATTTGAATTCATAATTTAAATTATTTTTTTATCCACTTATAACAGCTAATAACAATTTTTTGTGAAAGTGTTGTGAAAATATTGTAGATATAACATTTCTCTATTTTTAAACACAAAAGAAATTTAAAAAATAAAATAAAAAATTGAGTATATAGTTCATGTCAATGTGACACTAATTATATTTACTATCACATTAATTTGTAAGTGTTTTTATAACAAAATTTAAAATAATTTTGTCATATTCCCACTTTTATTATCCCAATAAATCTAATATAACTCATTTTTCTAATCATGCAAAGATGATGAGATATGATTGTTGCACAATAAAATTGATGTTGATATGGACCCATGTAAGAATGGTATGTACTAGTCACAAATATGTTTCTCAATGGTAATCACAATTTACTAAATTAACAATTTAACCTCTTGCCAAAAAGATTTCCACCACTCACAACTTATAACTTTAACAAGTCTTTAAAAAAAAAGTGTAATTGGATTTCCTTGAGTTTGCATAAAATAACCCATCAAGTTGGAAAAGATATTTTCGTGCTTCAAGTATATGTATCTTTACCTCTCAATATGTGAACACCCGCATATTATGAGAGAGAAAATACATATGATAAGAAACTTCGGTTCAAACTCAGCTTATACTTAAAAAAAAAAAACTTATTAATGTTTTTTTTTTGGTAATAAACTCATCAATGTCTTTTTGTTCTAATAAGTATGCTTACTAAAAAAAACTCATTAATGTTTTTAACTGTTGATAATGTGCCAAAAAAAATGACATGGATATCCTAATTAAAAATTAATAAATAAAGTAAAATATGTGGTATCTATCTAATATCTATTTTAGGACTGAGACATGAGGGCAGTGTCGGCAATTTGGCATATACAACGACGGGTCTGTTTAGGATCTGCTTATTTTGTTGAAACTGAAATTTTTTTGCTGAAAGTACATAGATAAAGGTAAAAGTGAGTTGAAATAGTACAGTGAGACCTATAAATAGTATCAAAAAGTGCAGTGAGGTCCATAAATAGTAGCAAAAATAAGTTAAATAGTAAAATAAACTGGATTTTTAATTTGTTGCCAAACACACCCTACAAGTCGGTTTACGTTGTGCATCACATTCCTTTCTTCCTCGTTTGGAACTAAAAGCAACCTGACCGCATTTTTTTGCTTGTTCTACACTTGGGTTTGTTCACTTTCACACTGTTTAATAAGTCTTTTAGCCAGGTTTGATGTCTGTCTCACTCTTTTTAATGCCATACCCAGTTGAAAACAAAGCGTCATTGATATTGTTTGTTCTTTGCTAGATCAGGTACAACGTTTGTATTTGATGTGATATATTATTGTATGCAAGTTAGATATTTGTGTTTTATTTCATTGTTTTTTGTTTTGTTTTTGTTTTTGTTTTTGTTTTTATTATCTGGGGTGTCCATGAAAATTGAGTTGGTACACTGTGTTTTACTCAAAGATTGTAGTTTTGTAAGGGGAAATGGCTGTTATTGCTTGTGGGAATGGAAATTAATGAGGTCAAGTTTTGGAAGCTGAAAATTCCTTTGTATTCGGAGTAATTTATGTTGATGGTCTAATTTTTATTACATTGTTTGTTGTTTTTATGATCTGGGGTTACCTGGTTGTCCTATGAAAACTGAGTTGGTACACTGTTTTACTTAAAGATTGGAGTTTTGTAAGTAGAATGGCTGTTATTGCTTGTGGGTAATGGAAAATTAATGAGGTCAAATTTAGTCTTGGATTGATTTATGTTGATGGTTTAAGTCAGTGCTTGCAAAAAAATTTCAAGTGCCATGATATGCTGACTTTGTTTGCTTTCTTCTGTGAAGTTTAGCTTGTTATGGGTTGTTGATTAAAATGGGTTTGAAGTGAAGTTATCCATACCCACAATTGTATGACCCCAAATGGTCAGAATTCTGTAAATGATGATACACAAAGCTGACAAAACTGATGAAGTAAACAATTTAAAGGAGTATATATTTATTTTAATTGATTTTGGATAAAGGTTTGGCAACTTGTTAATTTTATTTTACTTATCAAAAAAGATTTGGGAACTTGTTTCCCTTAATGTTTTACCAATGCTCTGAAGCACTAAGCACTAGTGTGAACCTCGAATTTATTCTTCTTCTCAATTAATTTGTAGGCTGTATTTCATTGTACCCTCCATGTGCTTGGTTTTTTTTTGGTAGTCAAAACAACACTTGAAGCCCAGAGCAAACAAGAAAATTTATATGCAACTATGCAAGTTGTCACTCTTTATAATGTTCTAATGCAATCTGCTTAATCTTTTGCAGTTTTTGGTCTTAGGGGATTCTAATTGGGTGCCCTTGCGTGCTGTTTAACAACTGGGTTTAAGGAGTTGATATAGAAATTTCAGGGTCCTTTTGGAGGAATGATTCTTTCAGCTCTTTTAACTTCTGTTGGAATCAATCTTGCCCTTTGTTTTTTGTTTTTCACTCTGTACTCTATATTGAGGAAGCAACCAGGTAACATCAATGTCTACGCACCACGCTTGGTTGCCGAAGGAAAAGCACAACAAAGAGGTCGTTTCAACTTGGAAAGTCTGTTACCAACTGCTAGTTGGGTCAAAAAGGCGTGGCAGCCCTCTGAAGATGAACTCTTGTCAATAGTGGGCTTTGATGCTGTGGTGTTTATGCGCATTTTGACCTTCAGGTAACTGAGATATTTTTTATGCTACCAACTTGAAAGATGCCATTTTTTGCATACTAGGGGTTGGCATTTAAAAGGTAATGAAGTCTCTTAGATGAGATTGAGCTGTTTTGTCAATGCATGCATGCATATTTGCATAATGTTATTAAATTCCTAGAGACTTTAAAAGCCTTGGAGCAGAAAAATTACTAGTCTTGTCATTTAGATTTAGGTGGACTCATAGATCTTAGATGGTATTAATTAGGATTTCCGTTTTTGTTGACTCTGACATTTTCACCCTCTCAATCGGTACCAAACCATTTCCACCTTGACCTACACCATGCTGCCTTTGCTCCTAACACCACCAATGTTGCCAACACAAACTTAATGACTGCAGCCTTGTTATGTTCATATTGCCATTCTCCATCCCAATTCCCTTTGGTGTTGTTAGAATAATGGTTAAATGATTAAATTCACTATTTCCTATCAGCTTGGAATTTTGGGAATAGAGGTAGGCCGTCATGGTATCAGAGTAGGTGATCTTGAGTTCAAACACTATCTCCACTCTACCTCCCATTTAAATTTAAATATTCCACATTTTGGGCCCCACTTATTGGGGAAATTTAGGTCCACATGTGAGGGTATGTGCTAGAATGATGACTATTAGTTTAAGCTTTTGGGATAAGTGATAGTTTATTAGGTGTGATAGATTATGGCTGATTCTTGTGCCAATTCCTCATTATAAAGTGTACTTATTAAAGTGCTAAGAAGAATAGAAGTGTGAACATCTTATCATGCACTTATTAAGATAAGATGGAAAATATTATCACAATGATAGTCAGCTGCGACCCTCACTATGAGACATATATGGCTGTGGTTGATTATGACATGATTGCAGCACCTGCAGGCCTAAGGCGAGCCCTTGTTTACTTTCACTCTCATCTTTTGCAAAATTTTACAGCAAAATTTTACAGAAATTGATAATAGGATAATGGGCAAATATTATTAGGGCCAGTTCTCTGCTATTAGATTTTACATTGTCTGTTTGAATCCCTGTCAGGTGACTTGTTTGGAAAGGCTGAGTAAGTTGTTGCTTGTCCTGCCAATATATGAGTGTGGAAATTCTACAACTTAGTCATGGACCTGTGGTTGTCCTAAATTGCATAGTCAAGGAACTCATTGGCTTCACCTGACTAGAAATACGCCTGGTGCGTTACTCAATGGTGACCTTCCTAGTATCTTTTTGATGATAGGACTTGAATGCGTTGGGGCTAAGTTTGGAAGGGGAAGAGAAATCCTTAATTGTGTTTCCTAATATTGACTTAAAAGGAAAAAAAAAAAAAACCTATTACAAATCACAAAAAAGGAATTATTCATTATGCTATTGTACTCTCGTTTCAACATCCAATTTAGGTCTTAGTTATTGGGTTTCTCTTCTGATGTTGATGAACTATTAGCTTCTTCTTAACAAATATTGTACTCTATTCATCTTGCTTAGGGGTGGATTTTTCTACTATCCTTCTTTTCTTCCATTTTTTGATAACATGATACTATGTTAATTTTAATTTTGTTGTGTCTGACACCTTGGTTCTAATGCAGTCATTTGCTCCCCTATTACATGCATCCCATTCAATTATTTTTACCAGCACAGTGGTTAGCCATGTGACTTGTTATTACAGATCTTCATCTAGATTATCTTCAACTGATCAATATCTTTTTGTTTCATGTAGTTTGAAAGTTTTTTCTGTTGCTGGAGTTCTTGGGGTCTTCATTCTTCTTCCAATTAATTTTGTCGGAACTCAGCTAAATGAAGATTCTTCTGATTTGCCAAACAAGTCTTTGGACTCTTTCAGTATTTCAAATGTCAATGATGGCTCAAACAGGTGACTATCAGCTGGCCTGATGAAAATAATGTATTTCTTGATAGTGAAGATAAAGATTGTGGTAACTAAGGAGAAATATGACATGAGCTGGTGAAAGAATATATTGTCTGGTTGTTACTCATTTTTCCTGTTTCTAATGATGTCATGTATATCACTGCATCATATTTCTCAATATTATTCTGGATGTGCTGTTTTCCTCTTTAGATGCTTTCAATTCTATCTGCTCCAGAATTTTTACACCAGTGTAGATATGTAAAAGTCAAGAATGTAGAGATAAGAGTGTTCCTGATATCTCTTTTTTTTTTTTTTACCATTCATAACAACAATAGAGTTGATGGTTTTCTCCCTCTGTTTGTGCTTACTTATAGTCAAGGAGGTGGTGTTTAAGCTAGGATAAAAGTGAGCAGCTGGGAAATATATTATATCTCCCTTTCCTGAGCTACGGAAATTCAATCTAAACTGTGCTTGTGAGAGAGAAAAAGTTTATGCCTCAAGTATAATAAATTGAGTGTCTTTGTATCATTGTGAATGTGTATAACTGATTTTGTGAGTAATTTGCACACTACGAAGGTAATTCACTAGTCATTTCAGTTCATTCCTGTTCCTTGATTCTGAGTAGAAAACAATATCACTAGGAAAATATTTCTAACTTAGATAAATTATGCAAGTAAGCATTACCTATCATAATAAATAAATAAACTATGCAAGCAAGAAAATGGGTTAATTTGTTTGGGTTGGAACCCTGCTAGTCTGTTATAGATGTACTTCCTAATTCTGGATCCAACTTGAATATAGTGGTACTGCTGATAGAATTTTCAGTCATATGGTTTGAACTTTGTTGTTGTAGTAGTAGTAGTAGTTGTATGGTTTGAACTTTGTTGGAGGTCCACATTTCTTTTGTTGGTGACTATTAATTAATTGAATATATGTCTTGTATTCTTAGTGGCGAATACTCTTAGTTTCTTCACTGGCTTCTCTTCTTTATTAACTTTCCATTTGGTACTTTCCTATTTCGGTTTTGTAATCGTTTGTAGAAATGTCTAGTCATAGAGTTTGTATTGGAAGTAATTGCTTCCAAGTTTATGTGAATTTATTATATTTTTAAGTAAGCATTTAGCAAAACTATGGTGAGGAAATCCTGATTACTAGTTTTGGCCTTTCTCTAGGTTATGGATTCACTTTTGTGCTGCATATGTTTTCACTGGAGTTGTCTGCTATCTTCTTTATTATGTAAGTGATATTTAATTTGAATTTGCTTGGCTATGCCATTATATTTCCTGGTTCATTTAAAAATTAAAAAAAGAATTGAGAAATCTCAACTTGATGACTTTATGATCTGCAGGAGTACAATTATATTTCATCAAAAAGAATTGCTTACTTTTACTCATCCAGACCTCAGCCACATCAGTTTACAATATTAGTACGTGCTATTCCTATCCCATCTGGGAGTACCTGCAGTGAAACTGTTGAGAGCTTCTTTATAGAGAATCACCCTTCTACTTATCTTTCGCATTCTGTGGTTCGGCGAACCAGTAAACTTCAAGGTCTTATTGTAAGCATTCACGTGAAGTTCTGATTGACTTTCTTTGTTTGCCTTTACAGTGGTTCAAATTTATTAGGGGAACTTTTCTGAGTATATTTTGTACGATGGTATTTATTTCTTACTTACTATTTATAGGTTAATCTTTTGACATGTCTATGTTTGAATGACATCTGCTCCCCCCTCTATAGCAATGCCTAAACAAGTTTCCATTCCTAATGTGTTGAATGGTTATCTTGTATTGGTGCAATTTTGTTGTTGTATTTTGACTTGTTAGCTCTTCAGAATGAAGTCATTTAAAGATCAACCTGCATTAGTACTTGCTTTGTTAGAAGTGAAGAAAGGTAATCTTAAGAAGTATAGTTTTGGGTTATTAATGATGATTAGCTCTAAAGTGATTGATGAGGTGAGACAAGGCATGACATATCAAGAAGTTGAATTTAATTTTAGTAATAGGTGTGATAGTGTCATCCTATGAAGATATTTAAATTCTTCAATTCTTGCCTTCTCCAATGATGCTCAATGATTTTCAGACTTAGTATTGAGATGCAGGAGGAATGCTCTAATAAATCTTGTAAATAATGAGATATGTAAGATTTATGATCTCTATGTCTCTTTTCTTTTTGTAAATTCAGAGGTATATAAATATATATTTAGATGTGTGTGTGTGTGTGTACAAATATTTAATGATAGTATAGAAAGACTGTTCTCTCTATCAATTATTACACTTGATAGGTGATAATCGAACTATGATTCTTTTTTGTTTGGGTTTAGATGTTGGCATATTCCATGTGACAAAATTTAGGGTTGTATGTCAATGTATTTGAGTTTGGGTTAGCATAGAATTTGTTGTGATGCTGATTGAAGAAGAAATTCAAGCTCTGGAAATTTTTCCCGAGTGAAACATGTCTTGCTCAAGCAAAACCAAAATTTCTTGAGCAAAACATTAAAGACAAAATTTTCCAGTATTTCACTTGATGTTCACTCGAGTGAAATCTTCAGGTCTGTGATTCTGATTTTTGCTAGAAAATGGATTCCTGCTCAACTTTTACTCTATTTTGTGAACCATATAAGCCACTTGTTGCATGAATTTTTAATCGAAGAAAGACTACCATACCAAAGCTAAAACCTACAGATCTTGAAACAGATTTTTTCAATTGGTATTTGAGCTGTCAAAAGACATAGGGTTAAAACAGATTTTTCGGGTGTGGGGGGTTTACCATTCTTGTTTAATCTTCTTTTTCATTTTAATATAAAAAGGTTTCTGGTTTCTAACAACCATACATTTATTCTTTGCAGAGTGATGCAGAGAAGTTGTACAGAAGGCTTGCCCAATTGAAACTGAAAAATCATACTTCACAGAGGTTTGGGCGTGATGGGTTTTTGGGAATATTTGGACACAAAGTTGATCTTTTAGATCATTATGAAAAGAAATTGGAAGATGTAGAACATAACGTGAGATTGGAACAATCTTCATTGCCTGGAAAGGTATGCTATTCATCTTTTGTGTGTGTGTGTGTGTATATACATAATCCAAGTAGATGATTTGATAATGAAAAAAATAATATGTCATGAACAGTGTTTTCTGTATGGAAGCTACTTAAGGGTTCTTTTTGGCCATTATCTAACTGTAGGCACCAAAATATAAGTAAGATTAAACTTAAGAATTACAAAATTAGGAACTCACAATACCAAACAGCACCTACCCTGTTAAGTTCTGTTTTGTTTTACTTTATTTTATTTATTTATAATATTTCCGTTTTGGGTAATTGGCCAGTATCCTTTCTAGTTGCCTGCAATATAGTTGTTTAAAATGGTTGCGAATCTGTGGACTATTTTTCAAGTGATTTCGCCCACCTGACTGTCCCGAACACCGACAACCAGTTTGACCAATTTATCCAAGTTTGTATGCTTAAAATATTATTGTGGGTATGGTAGCATGTATAGAGCCACCAAAATAATTAGCACCAAAGTATCCAAAGTTGTGTTTTAGATTCTTGGAAGATTTGATTCTATTCATAGCAATTTATCCAAGTTTGTATGCTTAAAATATTATTGTAGCATGTATAGAGCCACCAAAATAATTAGCACCAAAGTATCCAAAATTGTGTTTTAGATTCTTGGAAGATTTGATTTATTTTTGTTGTGGGGGGGGGGGGGGGGGGGGACGTGGAAGAGGGATGGGTTGGCTTATAAGATGAACCACGTATATACATCCAATGTATATTTTCTCCTTCCTCCAAAAGCAACGATATCATAAATGATATAATCCAAAGAGTTCTATGTTGCTCAGTGGGTGGGTGGGTGTGTTGGTGGCAAACGTTGCATGATGTGCTTGCTTGTGACAAGCATAATTGCATAAGCTAAACAATGTAATGAGAACACAGATATTGGTACTGGCGTCAAACTTTGACAGGACAATGTGCAAGTGGATGGACTATACATTATACATATGCCAGTGTCTGTTGTGGATAAAGAGAAAACTCCAATTGCAGAAAAGGGAAATATAGGGGTGTCATAAATTATCAACATGCACACACACTTAGAAACTGACTTAAAGATTTCTTTATAAATAGATGGTGATGAAAGTGCATGCAATCATATATAACTCTTAGTCTCTTGATTTTCTGTGAGGTTCTATTGCATAGAATTAGGTGAAAGCAAGCTTAGCTGAAAAGTTTTTCAGTTGTCGTACTGAGGACCTAGGATTTTGCCTTCATTAGGGATTTTGAGGAAGAAGGACCTGGACATGGGTCCAAGTGGCCTTTCCATTGGGTTGAAAAGAAAAGATTACTGCCCCTGTTGCATTTTGCTGATCATCTTTTCCTTTTTTGGATGTCACATTATAGATGCCCATTTTGAATACTTGATATCAAAAAGGTTGATAAATTTACTAAATAGCCCTTCCAGATGTTAAAGAGTATCAAAAGGAAATATAATGATGAATTCAGAAAAATCGAAGTTCTAGAGAGTAATCATGATGGTTCTAAAAAAAAGCTGGAATTCTCGTAAAATGACCAACAATTTTTGAAATGGAAAAGTATATAATATTAGTAGCCCTCGATGTGTGAATGAATTCCATATTTTATATAATAGGCATGTGATTGTGAACATATTTATCAATATAGCATCAATGCAGTGGATAGAATAATATTTATTAGAACATATACAAGCTCTCATATATATTGTTACCACTGTTCACTACATGTTAACATTGGGAATTTGTGCATTGACAATTTGACATGCATACTTTCTATCCTTTAAAAGATGAATTCTATATTAATTGGTTTTAAACATTAATATGAAGATGATATCTGATACAGTTAATTTTTCCATCATGCTTTTCAACTGTAATAGGAAGTCTCTGCTGCCTTTGTGTCATTCAAGTCACGGCTTGGTGCTGCCGTGGCTTTGCACATCCAACAAGGCATCAATCCCACAGAGTGGGTCACTGAACGAGCTCCTGAACCTCATGATGTTCACTGGCCTTTCTTCTCTTCTTCTTACCTAAAAAGATGGATACGCACTCTCTTGGTGTTTGTTGCATGTGCTGCTCTTACAATTCTATTTCTTATTCCAGTTGTAATCGTGCAAAGTCTTACGAATCTTGATCAGTTGGAGACCTGGTTCCCTTTCCTACAAGGCATACTAAGTTTGTATGTGGAAATCTTACTTCATAATTTATTGAATCTCATTCTTCCCAAAGTTAAAGCATGCCATAGATTTTTTTTTTTCTTCACAAAATTATGCATTTTTCTAATATTAATGATACAGGAATGTGCAATATGTTGGTTTGCAGAACCGTTGTCAGTCAAGTGATAACAGGATATCTTCCCAGTCTGATTCTTTCAACGTTCCTATCATTTGTGCCACCTATCATGATAATGTTTTCCTCCATGCAAGGATATATCTCTCACAGTCAGATAGAAAAAAGTGCATGTATCAAGGTATTGTGGTTTACTATATGGAATATTTTCTTTGCAAATGTACTATCAGGAACAGCTCTCTACCAAGTCAGTGTCTTCCTTGAGCCCCAAAAGATTCCCAGTGTACTAGCTGAAGCTGTTCCAGCACAGGTGAGTAGATATTTCCATCAATAGTTTGGAATTATTTGGAATATTTTTATGAAGATATATAAACTTTTCTGTCAATAAATAAAAGGCTAAACTCCGTATATAGAGGTGACCTCTGTGTTGCAGTATCATTATTAATGGCGTTAACTGCTCAAAGTTGTGTCATAAATGCCTAATTATCCAATAATAAGGGATTATTGTCTGGTGCAAAGGCAGTATCTTTAAGAATTTCAAGTGCACGTATTCAGGTTTGAGTGGTAAGAGCTGTCACATTGTGCCAAAATGTCTAGGGTTAGGACTGTAACTTTCTGACCCCGTCTCACCTGGCAGGTCCAGCATAGGACAATGGTTGGGCCTTTTCCAAATGTGTAACTCATCCTTAATAGTAATGAAAATGGTACTTAGGATTGGAAGGGAACATGATGCCTACATAGGAATTTGCATTGGGCCAAGTTCAGTAACGCTTGTATTTACGAGATTCACAAGACCTAACTCATTATATTACATCCATGATACTAGAAAATCCTGAGTTCTTTGGGTAAAATTTTGCTGTGCAGAGTTTAGATGTCTTTATGCATGATTGTGTAATCAAGGTTGTTGATTCTTATTAATTTCTAGAATACACAAATGTGGGGTTTTCTGTGAATCAAATGTTAGTCTGGGTGTACAGATTTTGGATCAGCTTTACTCTCAAGATTATACTATCAAGATGCTGAATGCAATTGATTTATCTTTCTTCTTTTTTATTTTTTGGTGACAAATGGCTCTTTCATTATTATTTTCCAAGTGAAAAATGATGAACATCAAAATAATCTATTATTAGTTAGCACTTAGTAGTATTTGTATTATTTTGTAGGAAACTAGATGTTGTGGCTTTAAATGTTGGCGTAAACTATTGAAACTATTTATTAATACTATGATTGACAATATGATATGGGTTCTTTTCTTTGGATGTAGGCATCATTCTTCATTGCATATGTTGTGACATCTGGATGGACGAGTCTGTCCTCAGAACTCTTTCGATTGACTCCCCTTCTGTGCAATTTTTTCAAAAGAGTATTTTCAGGAAAAGATGATGATGAATTTGAGGTTCCATCAATTTCTTACCACAGTATAATTCCCAAGATTATTTTCTTTGGACTTCTTGGCATAACATACTTCTTCCTCTCTCCACTGATCCTGCCATTTCTCTTGGTTTACTATTGTATGGGATACATAATCTACCGCAACCAGGTTAGTGGAATGCCTTCCTTTGTATTTCTGCAACTCATTTTTCTACTTATGAGTATCATTCACTCATCTCTTTCTCCTAGTTACTAAACCAAAAAAACTAAAAACTGTGTGACAAACAAGGCTCAATTTCTCAAAAAAATATGCAAAGAAACAGAAAAAGAAAATTTTAGATGTACCTCTCAAGACACTAACCCACTTGGTTTATCAGTGCTCTTAAAGGTGTAAACAAATATAAGATTGTAATCAAGTTATTCAAGTCACAAATCAACTGTGGATATATGGTCTAACCAAATGTACAAGCTAAAAACACTTGGATTCTCTTTTTTTCAGTATATTGGATGAAATGTGAATTTGATTATATTAATTTTTAATTTTAATTGAGTTGTTTGACTTTAAATATCTAGAACTAATAAATTTTAGCTAAGTCTATTGTAAAACTTGAAAGCAAATGATGAGACTATGAGCATATGTAACTTGAGGTGTCTTGATCTTTCATTTTGGATTGTGCTTGTCCTTTGGTTTGTCATATGATGTTTCTTCATTAACAAAATAAGTAAATACTTTCTTATTTAAATAAATAATGTTCATATTCAAGAGAAAAGCTGATATTGGAGAGAAGTTGAACAAAGGACTCAAAATAATATTGGTTTCGAAGTTTTTTTTTTTTTTTTTTTGATAAGTAACAACAAATTTATTAACAAGAAAAAAAACCAAGTACACCGGGGTGTACTCAGTGAGAAGTAAAATCAATATCAGTTTCAAAAAGTTATTCCATGAAACATATTTTGGTCTGTCTGGAAAATACGAAAAGAATTGTGTCAGAGAAAAAAAAAATCCTTATTATAAACTGTAGGAAAGGGTTAATCACTTTTTGGGTTCAGAAAACAATTCTTAGTTTTGTAAATGGTTTTTTCCTCAATTCACATATATTATTAGCTAGTACATGAGCCAAAAATACTGTGACTTTGATGGTTGGTTACTCCTTTGTTGGATTTTTCTTAGCTATGGGGACAAGAACTGTTGGAATTAGCTATTGAGATTTGTATGGGACCCATATGGGACTGTTATCATCCGTACAAAACTTTATCTCAAAGCAGGACTCTTTGATAGTGTTTGAAACTTCAAATCACTGTTTGGGCTACTAGTTATATCAATTTAAATTTTAAATTTGGTTCAGGGAGAAATATTATTATTTAACCATTTATAATGACATTTTTGCACAGCTATTGAATGTATATGCACCCAAGTATGAAGCTGGTGGAAGGTTTTGGCCTATAGTGCACGATTCAACAATATTTTCTCTGGTGCTGATGCATATTATTGCCATTGGAATATTTGGGCTTAAGAAGCTTCCCTTAGCTTCCAGTTTAATTATTCCTCTTCCAATTCTCACGCTTCTTTTCCATGAGTACTGCCAGAAACGGTTTCTACCCATATTCAAAGCTTATCCTAATGAGGTACTTGGTGTGCCAATAATATTAATTTTCCTGATTCCTGAGTTTTATTGTTCTACACAATATTCCAATTTCTATATCCTTCCATTATTTATTATTTATTATTTTATTTTCTCTTATACCCCCTGTTATCAGTACCTCTTTATAGCATGTCTCATCTGATGGTTGGGAAATTCTCATGTTCCTCTATGTCCATTAATGTTTCTTATGATTTGGTGGAATTATTATTGTTATTTCTGGTGTCCTGTGTCTTTCTTAGCAACTAAGGATGTTATGTCAAAAAATATTTTGAGCCTACAATTCATCCTTGTCCAATGTAAAACGGCACCCATTTAGTTAATAAAATAGAAATATACAGTTCACTCGGCAAATATTTCTTTCCTTTAGTTTTGGTGTGCAAGCTAAAGTCAACAGTTAATTGACAAGCTGAGAAATAATACACATCAAACATGTACTAATCCAAGTAGCATATATTACAGAATTCCAGTTTTCCTTTTTCATCTCTCCAATGGGATGCTGCATAATTACAGCAAGTTTATGGCAAATGAGAATCAGCTTCACTTGTCTTGAAAATACTATGAGACTCACTTGGGAGCTTAACTAGGTCTGAAGTTCAATGTATTTGGTCTAATAATGCATAATTGCTATTTGCTAAACTTGGGCTGGAAATGTTTTAATTACATTTTATTGTGCAACAGTAATTTTATAGTATTGGATAGTAGTTTTTTTTTTTAGGGGGTGGGGGGTGTGCATACTGATCCATTTGCATGGTATTGGATTAACACTTAGTAATTTAATACAATCTATGAGGCGTAGGCATTCTATTATGATCCTAGGATGGAATGTCAATGTTCTGCAAATAGATTTCATAAGGGGGGTTTAATAAAGATCCAAATGAAGTAACGAATCTCACATATAGTTTTTCAACATCATCAAGAAATACAAAACAAAGGAAGCATGTATACTCTATGAATTTTTTGAATGCAATGGAGAGATCTCATGAAACTTGGGAATTTATGAATTAGAAAATGACCATATTGGTTAGGTATCATCACCAGAGTGCTGACAATGGAGAAATGTTAAAATTTTCTTTCTGGCACTATCCATGACTGCTGGAAAGGATTACTAAAGGTTTCAGGTTTTAGTGACCAATGATTGACAGAAATTAGCTTGTAGATTTTTTTACATCAATCCCCATGATCCAACAAAATGTAAGCCATATTGTGGTGTCAATCATGACTTTACCCAATATCCAGAAATTGATCTCTTTCCCAACTTTAATAGATTTGTCTAGTGTAAATAACACTTGATATCTGAGGATCTGATTAATGGAAATGAGTTCAGTCTGATAATTTGTGGCACATGTATAGACAGCCTCTGTGAACCAGCTGATTGGTAGGGATTTGTAAGGCTCTTTTGGTGTTTATCATGTTTTTATTATAAATTATGTATAATACTTTTCAGTTGTTATATATGGTCCATTTACATTACCGTCATCTGGACATGCTCCCTCTTGTTAGCCTTGACCACCATCTTGAATGTTTATTTCTTTCTGTACATCCCCAGATCTTCACTTTTACAGGGTTCTGAGTTCTTTAATGCTGGTGAAATTGCCTCCTATTTATCCATCATCACCCCTGTTAAAATCTCGAGCACTTCAGCAGGCTCAATATCATATAGAACATATAACAAGAGGCTACCTTTTAATTATCCTTTTTGGCTGTTTCCGACACTGGCATCCCTCTCTTGTACATTATTGTTTTGGATTCTAGTTTCAAAGCAGTCACCTTCACAGAAATAGTTATGGCTTAAAATATGGTTAGTAAAGCAGGCAGAACTGGAGCTTGGGATTGACCTTATAACCTTCACATTTTGTAGAATGATGAAATTTTCTTGATAAAAAGTTAAAACAGGAGCATTTGTACACAAGTATATTATCAAGTCAATGTTGCTATATAGCAACATTCATCCTTATTATTCTCAACTTTTCTTGAAGGATAAAACTTAGGTACAATTCCTAAGTTTTGCTATTTCTTTAACATTTTGTTGTTTTCTTGTACAAAATTTTTGTTGTTCATTCTTTCCATGCCCCACCGGCACTAACCTGAAATGTTGTCTTGTGCAGTGTTTGGTAAAGAAAGATAAAGAGGACCTGAATGATCCTACCATAACTGAATTTTATGAGAACTTAGTCACTGCATATAGAGATCCTGCCCTGTCAAGGCAGTATCCCGGAAGCACTGATGAGCGTAACTCTCCACTTCTTCATTCTGCTTAAGTCTGAAGTAGACAGATTGTCTTCTGGCATCAAGCTCATGCATCAAAATGAAGATTGTTTGATTGTGTTGTATTTGCCACCATCTTCTGCATCACATTGGTTCTGAGGAGACCATTGTTTTGGTCCGTTCTCAGTACCATGACTTTGTTAAAAAAGTTATCCCAGATCTTTCAATCATGTCTGTATATGTTTTTTTTCATTGAAAGAATGTGTACCTAATTTCTTTTCTTTTGGGAAATACCATAGGGGACCCAGGGATGTGAATAAAAAGATGAGGATAAAGTATATATTTTGTCTTTGAGATGTAGTCTAATCTAAGTTCCATTTTCATCTCCTAAGGGATAACACAATTGGATGGGGATCACGTTTCATACTGCGAAGTTCAGTAATTCAAGCGTCCCTTCACCCTCATCTTAGGGCCAAAAAGTACTAATGCAAAGGATTTTTTTTTTCAAAAAAAAATCTTAATTTTGTTCTTTAGTCCATTTACAATTAAATTTATCTAATATCTCAGCCTTTTATTCTGTTTGTGATTTCTTAATGGTATATAGACTGAAGTATGAAAGATAGTTTTGAAATTTTTAGATGATTTGGGAGATGATAATCCAACTTAAACCAAATATTAGGGACAAAAATATATGTTTTCAATGAAAAAATTACTGGTGATTCAAACTTCTTATTGTGTTATATGTAAAGAAAGGACTTTGACCCTATGTTTTGATTGGGTTCCTCTCCTATCTTCTCTCTCCTCCAATCCTTGATTTCTCTATATTCCAAATGAGTAAATTCAAATTATGTTGAGAGCATTGTGGCTCACTAACACTGTACGTTCTCCTTAATGGGTAGAACTCTCCTTAAAGGGTAGAACTCTAGTTCAAGTCTTCCCTCCCTTAATCTCTAATTTCCCTATGTTCCAATGTGAGTAAATTTGCACTACGTTAAGACTTAATAGCATTTATGGGTCAGTAACATTGTCCAGCCTTTAGTTATGGGTAGGACTCGAGTTTGGATTCCCTCCCCCGCCTTGTTTGGAAAGAGAGGGGGGGAGGAAAATTCACTTTGTTAAATCTACTTTTTCAAGATGAATTCTTTTATTTGATGACAAAATAGTTTATCAATTGAACTAACTGGAACTCAAATACTATGTTGAAAGTACTGTTGTGTCTTTATAGTGGCAGGTTGTGAAGGATATAAGTCCTTATAGTTTTTCTAGTACAACTGAAAGAAATGAGTTCAAGGTATCAGTTGGCAATCTTTGCCATACAAGGCCAATCAAACAAAAAATTATCTTATAGAACCACCATGTAAAATACCTCCTCCAGTGAAACTGATAATTGGGCTAGGCTTAGGTTAGGGTTCTTTAAAAAAAACTGTTTTATTAAAAGTAAAATTATCTATGTAGTAGGAAAAGAAAAGATAATGAAAAAACAAAAAAGAAAGATGACCTACTTTGTTCACATAAAACGAGTGATAGTTTCATGATAAACTTATTTGTTGATTGGTCAAAATGCTCTCTTAAGCAACTTTCATTTCAAGCACAACACAACTTATCGGCAATAAATTAGTTTCAAAAGTTACATTCCCTTCCACTTAAACTTCCAAATAAAGGAATAATCTTTATATTTCCTCCATTAAAACTTCAAAAAAAAAGAACAAAAAGAATATTTCAAAATAAGTCATTTCATTTCCAAATGTTAGTATTACTTTATCACTCTATTTACTTTGTTTATTAAAAGAAAAATTACCTATGTAGTGGGAAAAGAAAAGATAATGAAAAAACAAAAATGAAAGATGACCTACTTTGTTCACATAAAACGAGTGGTAGTTTCATGACTAACTTATTTGTTGATTAGTCAGAATGCTCTCTTAAGCAACTTTCATTTAAAGCACAACACAACTTATCAGCAATAAATTAATTTCATAAGATTGGGGATTTGATAATTTGATAGTTTGATAGTCATAATAGATTGGGGATTTGAACTTCAACATCTCCAATGAAAAAATCAGAAGTGTAAAGCTCTTCGCTACACTTATGAGTTATGACTCATTAAAAGTCATTCTTTTATCAGTGGCTTATTCGGTCTTGAGCAGTATGTCCATTGATTGGTAACTTAATTAATTTAAAGAGTCAAAGAATCACCAAACTGCATGTACCTGACCTTGCATATGGAATTATATAATAGATTGTCGATCACATCATCAACTTTCTATTGATTTTGACATTGTATTTTGTATCTTATTCGAAATGGAGACATTTGATGTGTGTTTGGACATCCACGTGGAGTAACATGAACTTTGGATTGACATTTTCCTAGGATGATATGTTCAGATGCCCTCAGAGGCTTAGCTTAGCAGCATCTCCATTTGTCTAACCAAGCTATATAGCTAACACTAGATTTTCGTTTTAACTTTTCCCTTCAATATTATTTGGAAGAACGAAGGCTATACAAGTGGCAATCCAAACTAGAATATAGTCTAGTTTTTTCAAATATTAATTCCTTCCTTGCTTGACTTTCTAATGACACGTTTATTTTGAAGAAAAACAACTCATTACCATGAAGAAAGAGGGTTTTTTTTTTTACCCCTCAATTGAATTGGTATTTCATACCAACAACGTGTCTTCCTTGATGCCATGACTTAGCTAACATGTCATCACTCATCACCTTGTATTTTCTCTTGATTTTGTAATCTAATATCATAGGTCATGTATTTGTATTAAGTATTGTCGAGAGTCTTGTAATTCAACTAACATTTTTTTTTTTGTATTTCTTACAAAAATATTCAGAGTTCAAATTTCTTCTCTCTCAATGTTGTAAGTATCAAATTATTAGAAAATAATATTTGTATTATGTATTTTATTTTTATTGGTATGAAATATTTGTCAGAAAAAGTAAAAAAAAAAAAAAAAAATCTGAAATAGTACTTACAACACTGAAAAAGTAACATAAATTGAAAAAAAGACAAAAATGATGTCAGAAAAAAGTATGCTTAACGGGCACCGTGCGGTGCCAGTTAACACAACCCATATAAGTTATGTATTATTCGACATAATAGTCTTGCCCATATGTTTATTTTGCTAGATGTTAGCAAAGGTGGACTATTTTTTTTTTTTGGTCAAAATGAACTATTTAGTCTTTGTTGTTGGTTATGTTTAAGGAGATCCATTAAAGAAAATAAGACATTTGCGTGTTGGTTAAACTTGAAGGGGACAAAAAACCGGCATAGCTAACCAGAGGGAAAGAGAAAGATTGTCGGCATTTTGAATTCTTCGTCTCTTATTTTTGTTTATATGGCCCTAGACCTAGAGTAGTAGGCTCTCCATAAAGATTTGCTGGGTCCTTCCTCTTCGTTTTCTCTTTTGTCTCCAACTACATGTCGTTTACGTGTCTTCCTTGATGCCATGACTTAGCTAACATGTCATCACTCGTCACCTTGTATTGTATTTTCTCTTTATTTGTTATCTCTGTTCTGCTCTCAAACAAAAAGAAAAATAAAAAGTTGTATCTTATTCCCAAGAAATAATTTGAAATTAGTCGGTTTACCATTTACAACTTGAAGGGGGTGGAACCTAGAGGTTGGGTCCATACTCACCCGTTGGGTTGAGTCGTTGAGGCCCAACAAGCTAGTAGGATGGTTCGACCCCAGATCTTATGTCCAACCAACCAAAAAGGAGAGTGGTGTTGGTGGTTACTATAATCAATTTGGTGGCACGTCCTATCTTGACCACCCATCTTGAACTGTGTATAACATCCAATTTGTGTTAAAATCAGCCTGGTCAATTCTTAATTAGGGGACAATAAGATGTTAGGCCTATTCTTGATTATGGAGAAAACAAATATCAGTAAAACTTTGCAAAAACCACTCCAATTTACAAATAAAAATACACGTTTTTGTAATAATTAAATTGATTCAAATTTCAAAGCTTATTCTCCTTATAAAGAAGACAAGGCTATTTTACTGAGTAACAAATCTCTTGGTTACAAATAAACGTACACACAAAAACATCACAAAAAATTGGGTTATTTTTCTTCTCCAAGTGAATTGATCTTCGGAGCTTCCTTGACCAATTCCATTAGTTGTTCTCCGGAGTAATGAGTAGGTTTCAATTTCTTTCTTAACAGATGCTTGATCGGATGAATTGAGAGCAGCCGAGCACAACCTTAGCTGGAGTCTATTGTAATTCAATAAAATATAATTTTCCCCTCCTACACAACTGTGTCACATAATAGATTTACATCCATAATTTTCAGTTAAGTAATTTTTTTTTTTTTTTTTTTTTTGGTAATAAAAAATATTATTCTCTTCACAGTTCACAATATGATTGCAAAAAAGAATCTACAAATTCGGCGAGCTAACCAAAGGTCAATTTTTAACTTTTTATGTACTAGTTTTTTAATTAGTATATAACCAATTTCACTCCTTAACAAGCAGATAGAAAATTGGAGCTAGTCCAGAATTGTCATCATCACAGCTTGTGAGTGACGAAAAGGCTGTCTAGATTAACAGAATACAAAGCATACGATAGCATAATTTGATTAATGAAAAAAAAAAATCAGATTAATAATATTGAACATAAGTTTTGAGGCAGTAGTATACTACTAATTACTATGTAATTAAATATTTCTTATTGCCTGTTTTAATAAGTTTGAGGTATTATACAATAAATATTGCTTAAATTTGTCTCATTATTAGGCATTGCTGGGACAAGGTGTCGTAGGGCTTTGAAGAAATCGCTTTCCTTGACTTTGATTATTACTAACAAAAGCAAAACTGTAGTGGCACAATTTGGGTCCCTAGCACAAATGATAAATAAACTTAGGCCCAAAAAACCCAATACAATAAATTTGTAGAGAGTGGGTCGGAAAACCGGGCTTTAATGAATCAGACAACAAGTAAAATGGATTCAGATGACAAGAAAATGAAGATAGACTGGTTTAATCTAAATAAAATCGTTCTCGACACAGTCCGAAGAGATCAGTTCTTATATATTTCTCTCAAGTTTGATTACAAGTTCAATTCTTGATTGCTACAGTCTTTTTCTCTTAATTTCTTGATCACTTCTTCATGGAGGATCTCTTACATTATATAGTTCCCTTTGAATGATCTTGGCCCTCCACCTGTTGATCGTTCAGGCCGCTACTTGAGTGCTTGTCCCATCGGACACCCTCACAGGCCTTCTGTGAGTTGGGGCAGCCAAGGCAGTATTGTTCAGGGGTCTTCTCCACATAAATGCGGCCAGAGAGTTAGTTGCAGAGAATTTAATGCGGTGGTAGCAGCTTTCCCTTAGGTATTTCCCAGCTCCCATCTGTCTTGTACGTTCATGATGCATATCCTTATCAATAGAATTTCCCGGAATGTTACCCTGGATGACCGGATACTCTTTCTGATCTTTGCTTCGCTTAGCCGAGGAGATATTCCCCCTCGGCTTACCTCCCCCAGCATTCTCATTCGTAGCTTGCTAATGGAATCCTGATTTTCACATCTTTATTACTGTTTATCTGTCCTCGGACCACAAAGTGCCCTCAGACAAGGCCCAACACATATTTTTGGGCCTCTTGTCCCTACAAAAACAATCAAGGTATTTCCTTTGCATGATTAATTATCCAAAGAAATATGATTGACCTTATTTCGGCATGAAAATGGCCGGGAATAAACTTCTTTCACATTACAATGTATGCTTCGTTGTTTCATCGACGCGTTTTTACAGTATAATTTTTAATTTTGATAGATATAATATGATTTCAAACATATTATGTCTGCTTCATGATGATTATTTTTTATTTTTTAATCTTCAAACTAGAATAACGTAATATAAAGTAAGATGTGAATTCATTATTCATCGGATGCATATTCAAAATCCATAATTTTAAATGTAAGGTTATTAGAGAAATTGGACCCACCTCACTAGATCATGTTATACCATTATATCAAAGACAACTGTTGTTGATTGCTTCATGGCTGCCTTTTTTGTAATAGTCAAATTGAAGACATAGAATGTGTGAATGAGACCACATGTTACATGCAATAATCTGGAAATTCAAAGGCCATTTCAATATCCAAATGCATTGTTAAAACCACTACATGGTCAAATGGATTATTTTATATTTGTGTGTCAGGCCTTTATGTTTGATAAACTACCAAAGACTGTTTGATAAACTACCAAAGACTGTTTGATAAACCACCAATGAAACCAAAAAATAGAAAAAGCTATTTATATTCTTTTAACAGCAAAGTGAAAATAGGCTATTGTTAAATTATGAAGGCCTTCACCAAAGTGCAATTATGTACTAACAGATTTTCAATTTGAGATGGGAAAAAAATTGTACTACAATTTAAGGCAGCATGCAATCTGCAGCTACAGATATTTTATGGTTATGCAGCACTTGTATGGCTCATATGTTGTGTAGTTAGGGTTCTATTGGTCTTTCTGTTTTATAATGCATTTATGTTTCCATGTGATACCATATATTAAAAGGTACCTTTGCTCCTATTGTAGTCTCTTTCTCTAGACTGAGGACTTTTATGCTAGTGTCTCCTTCACGATAAAGGATAGGTTAATGATATGTACATATAGATTCTTTCAATTGCATAATCATAAAAATATAATCAATTAAACTAAGAAGAGTAGTGTAATGAGTAATGACCCATTCTGGCTTATATTTCCATACTAAAAAAATGATACATTCTTAATATAATATCATAGAAGAAAACTCTAGGTACCTTGCGCTTGGTCAAAGCAAAATTCACTAGAGTTGCACTAATAACATGGTCTATTTTTACCCCCCCCCCTCTTTCTTGTCACAGAGAAGCCTCCATATGGTTGGATAAGAAGCCAAAATTAAAAAAGGAACAAAGAAACAAGAACAAGTAGTAAGACCCTTTCAGCTCTCCACTCTTGTTTGTCAGGATCTTCCAATCCCTTCATATAAATGCACCAGACTCGCACATACTGAAACATAGCAACCAAACCTTCACTAGCAACAAGAAAAATACCCCACAAGTAGTTTACCAAGCCTAGAGAAAAGAGAGATATAGTAGAGAACTACACTCCACAAAGTTTACCAAACCTAGAGAGAAGGGAGATAATAGTAGAGAAGAGCTACTACACACAGAAAAAGTAAGTACATATGGCTAGGAAGAGAAGGGCTAGTGAAGTAGTGGGAGACAAAAATTCTAGTGAGGGAAGCATGGCTTGGGATGAGATGGTGAAGGAAGCTGCTGCAGCAGAAGCTCTAGGTGGGGCAAGGAGAGCCCAAAAGAGATTTGTTGGTGTCCGGCAAAGGCCATCCGGTAGATGGGTGGCTGAGATTAAGGACACCATACAAAAGATAAGGGTGTGGTTAGGCACTTTTGATACAGCTGAGGAAGCAGCCAGGGCCTATGATGAGGCTGCTTGCTTGCTTCGTGGTACCAACACTCGGACAAACTTCTGGCCTTGTCCCTCATCGTCATCTTCATCCCCAGCTCTCCCCTCAAAGATTACTAACCTCCTCCTCCAAAGGCTGAAAGCAAGAAATAACTCTTGCACTGCTTTGTCTAATTCTTCCTTGCCCATCAGCCTGCAAGAAAAGCAACAAACAGAAGTATACAGAGAAGAGGCTGCAGAGTTCCCAAATGCATCATTCACGGATTACCTTAACAATCCTGAAGATTATTACACCAACTGCAACAACTTTGTAACAAGTACTAATGCAAATGCTAGCCATGATTATATGACCACAAATTTTGAAGCCTCATTTATTGAAAAGGAAGACTGGGGGCAGAGAGAAATGGGCTTCAACTCTTATTGGAGTACCAATGTATCACAGACTTGTAGCAGTGATTATAATTTTGGAGGGGAAGGAGAGGAAGATGAAGAAGAAGCAGGCAGTGAGACTGGAAAGATGGATTTTCAATTTGTTGATACTGTCGGAACCTGTTTCTATTCTCCCTTTGAGATTGCTGAAGAGATTGAAGAACCGGTTGAACCAGAGAACTGCATGGATGAGCCATCAATGTTTAGAGCTGCCATGAAGAGGATGAAATATGAAAGAAAGGTCTCAGCTTCACTCTATGCCTTTAATGGGATATCAGAATGCTTAAAGTTAAAGCTAACATCAGGAAATGTGTTAGGAAGAGAAATGTCTGACCAATTAACCAACCTACAAAAGGCGTGTAACAAGAACAAAGAGGCAAAAAATGAAGATGATCAAGAATATGTGGAAGTGATGAAGAGGAGGGAGGATGAAAATCCTGGAAGTTCAACTGAAATGGGGTCTTCTTCCTCTTCTTTGAGCAATGATGGTGAATTGTTGCTTTGGAGCTCACTTGATCTTCAACCCATATGCTTTGTTAATTGATTGATACGTTCTTCAGTTTATAAGATTTTCATGGTCTAATTAGCAAGTGAACTATAATTTATGTTTAGCTTATGCAAGGCTGATCTTCTAATGTATCTTTGAAGAAAAAATGAAATGTAATGTAATTTTCGAGCCTATACAATGAATCAATATACCACTTCTTTTTCTAGTCGTGTTTATGAATGAATGATTGTATAGAATGCAGTTGAGTTCTTATGCATGTACAAGTCACGTGACTTGGATTGCTTAGAGCTGCATACGCATTTTATTTATTTCGAATACTGGTTCCTGATCTGACCTTACATAGACCAAAGTCAACCAAGCTGTTGGGCTTTTGTGGAGCTTAGTTATGTTTGATCCAGATTATGACTTGACCCAAAATAATATTGTTATGGTTTTTAATGAGAGATTTTCTAAGGCCTAGTCCATGCTTCCGGGAAAATTTTTTGACCCATTTTGTAGCCCATTGTGAATCTTGTGCATAGGATAGAAAAATTGTTGTTTTGGAGGTTAGGATTTTGTGTGTTGTTTTTTAAAAAGAAAAAATGTATTGTTGTATCTTGTATTTTTTCCTGAGAATAGTGAAATCTTTACAACTCCGTGGACGTAGACAAATTAGCAAACCATGTAAATATTGTCTTGTGTGATTGTTTTCTTTGACGCATATTTTTTCTTTTATTTTTTGCATATCACATATCTGGGAATTTCGTGCTTTTATTCCCTTCACAAGGATGTTCTCCCAATGCTTCAAGAGAAAGCTTTACAATTGGTATTTGTTTGATGGTTGCAACTACATAATAAAATGGAGGAAATATACAATGTAAGTGGTTTAATTGATTCTATTTCAGTTGATGAATATTACACTATCAAAAGTGCACATTGATTTATAGTAGTTTAGATTGTAACATGTTGAAGAGTCTTATGTAGGCATGCACAAATATGAGGAACCTGTCGAGGTGTTCTAATGATTGATAGTAGGCATTCAGAGTAAAGTTGAAAGTTAACAGGCAATTACAGGAGCAGTCACAAGCCCACAACATAACATGGTTTGGCACGAAAATATATGGGATTTAAATCCTTCCCTCTAGGCTTCAAAGAAGATTATGTTTTTTATTTGCTGAATGATTATGTTAATGAATACTGAAACGGTATTGTTAAATCTTGAAATAACAACTCTTTACCTATAAATGAAGTGTTTGTTTATTCACTGGGTGAGAGATTAATACAATATAATATACAAGTGAAAATTTTGTATCACATACAAGGATCACAAGACCAAGGATGTTAAACATGAAACATCAAGGAATTGATTGGCAATTATTGATGGCTCTATCTACTGTAAAGAGCATTAGCAAAAAAGTGTAATGTGAAATTACAAAATCATCCCAACCAAAAGAAGAGATAGAATGAAGATACCATATACAGTACAACTACAAACGTAACTTCCATAAACCATTTTGATTCGAAAAATATCAAAGGCAACATTTACATATTAACATCCTCCTATGGAAGAAGAGGTAAATTGCCAAATGTTAAATTCATAAAAACACCATCCAGGGTGGGTTCGTAACATTACCTAAATATCCAGGGAAAAGGCAGACAGCCAAAACCCAGATTTATGAACCAATTCCACTATTAACCATTAATTGGCTCAACCCAAGCATTACCTGATAAAAAGACCAGGAAGAATACTAAAGTGAAAAACCGGTTATATACACATTAATTTCTAATTCACAAGCATCACGAGATTCACTTGTAAAGGTCTACTTATGAGGCTAGCCTTCATGCTTCACAGGACGCGGAGCTGTGCTAGGAAAGCAGCACAAAGATCCAAGAAGAGAAACTGTGGGCCATGGACCCTTTGGAGATCAAGCAGATACTTTTCCTCACGAGTTTTGTAAAGCTGTAAAGAACGTAGCAGAAAATATACATTAGCACTATGTTCAGGGGAACTGGCTCCATGATTTGGCATACATCTAAATCATGCTCAAGATATAAGTAGAAAAGGATATTAAGAAAACGACCTCTCATATGCTAATGCATATCCTATCATCACTCATATACAAGCACAAAGAACTCATGATTCAGGAAGGAACAACAAGGAATGGCAAATTACCTGTACTTCAAACTTGACAACATTTGGTGATTTGGTCACGCCATCATTCTCAATAATGGTAGATTCATCCCCAAAGTAGTTATTACTGTGCACAGGATTGTTAATCATGCCTTCTTGATGACCAGGGACACCCGGAATCCACCTACACTTCATGTTGTAGTGCCCGATCTTCTTCCAACAGACATTCAGTTCTTGCAAAGCTTTAAGAACTTCTGTCATTATTTCACGAGGATGAGCCCGCGACTGCCAAAATAAAGACAACAAATACATCAACAATAGTAATAAGCAAGCAAAAGAAACATTTTAATATTCATTTCAGAGAAATCATTCAACCTGGCTACGACCATCCAGTTGTAGCTCAGGTAATTTTCTAGACCTTCCAGACCAGTAATTGGTTCAACCAGATAACAAAATCACTAAAAAATATCACTGCCTCTCAAATAGATAGCAAGGAATTCCTGAGATAGAAGCATTGACCATTTCAAAAGGCCAAGCCATCAACTTATACTTATCCAACTAATTATATCAAAGATATTACCCAAAAGGAAACTAGAAGAAAGCAAAAGAGAAAAGATATCACAGCGCTGGAACAATACACAAGCACATACAGCATAGCAACTTGGCAATTTAAGTCCTTCCGGGTCAAAATAGCTTAAAAACTAACCTGAAGTCCAAGAGCCCATTTTCTCTCAACAGGAAATTGTGGTTTTACGCTCATTCCTTGATAATCCAAATATCCTGGAAGGCGGTGCCCAAGAGCTGTAGGTGTAGCCTCATTTTGATGCATATGATTGAAACCACGTTCCTAGGCAACAATAAATCAAAGTAACATCAATAGAGCTTCTAATTATAAGGTGGTTATAACAAAAAGAAATCATTAAATTAAATAGATGATACAACTTCTTAAAACAATGCAGTACATCCAACGAACAACCAAGTCCATACCAATAAGAAAACTAGTTAACACAGTACAGAATTACACAATTTATGTCTATCAATTTCCTGTGGTAGTTCAGAAAAGGCTATCTACAAGATTGGATCAAATGGGGGCTCCAAATGACTTTCTCAAACCAAAAAAAATGGTTATTAAAAATTTAACAGCACAAAATAACTTATCAGAGAATAGACGCACCATAGTCTCTTGGAACTCAGCTCCAAGATAGCCACTAGAAGGACGAAACCGGTTGTCCAATAACAAATAGTAAGCAACAGTAGCCTGAAAAATGATACAAGAAATAAGACATTTGAAAATTTGTAGGGAAAAAATAGTCTGAAAAGGTCTAAAACCTTATTTTGTAGCCTGTTCCGAAGAGATTCAATCAATTGGTTCCTGTCGAATCCCATCTTAATCACTTCCTGTAGAATGTCCTCGTCAATCTGCAAGAAAGCATGTTAATAGCAGAATTAAACACTAGTGAGGATCATAATAAAACAAATACCACACTACATAATATAACATGTTACTCAATTCTCATGTAATTTTACAAATACAAAGGATCAATAAGGTAAGCAAATTTCCCATATCCATACAAACAAAGAGACACTTACCAATAAACAGGCTTTTGATGAAAAACAAACAATACAGATTTTTATCTTTTTTTTTTTTTTCAAGGTAACAGTGCAGTTATTATAACAAAGGCAATTAAGAGAGAGAGAGAGAGAGTCCACATACCTTCTTTGCTTGTTGAAGGGTGTCAGGTGGTGGCACGGCTAAATAACGTGGTAGATGTGCCTGAAACCATTGGTGCTGACGAATCTCAGGAATAGTCATCCGCTTCATTGGGTCCACTACAAGCATCCTTGGTATCAAGTCTCTTGCACCAGGCGATAAATGACTCGGAAGAGTGTATATCCCTCCCTAAAAAGCAGCAAAATTGTGTAGGTTCACAATATTGTCAATCTCTTCCCAATAACATGACTCTATTAAACTCAGATATAACGTAAAGCAAGCAAAAAGAATCAACAAATAAACATAAGCAAAGCACACAGATTCTAGACTTACCATTTAACTTGTGACATTAGTAATAAATCTCAGCATTAAACCAAATAAAAATAAAAATACTAGATGAATGAGAAACAAAGAAGACAAACCCGACAATTCATGATTGTACTAAATAGAGAAGGTACCTCCCGTACACAGTGTCTACAAAAATTTACAACCTATGGTTCAAATTAAGAATTTAATAGCTGTACTTGAAACGATTAGTGCCATTATAAGTCCGTTGAGAACATGATTTTGACCTACCATAATCTTTAAGACTCTAACCATTTGAATCTAAATTGATCTTTATTGATTAAATCTATTTTATCACTTATGATTTCCAGGATGAACACATCCCTAGAGCAAGTTGCTCAGAAATCAAGAGACAACGTCTAATTGTTAAACAAGCAAGATTAAAAATAACCGAGTAACGGGTTTCCAAAAAAGAAAAAAAAATAGCAGTACCTTTATCTTCTTAAAAAGGTTAGGAATGTTTTCATCATCAAACGGAAGGGTGCCACACAGTAGAGCATATAAGATGACACCACAGCTCCAAACATCTACTTCAGGCCCAGCATACAATTTTCCAGAAATAACCTAAAGAAATTGATATAGATAGTAACCCATGAGATTGAGATCATGAAAACGGAAAAGCATTATTTGCCTAAATTCTTATGCAAAAATGCCGCAAATCCATACCTCTGGGGCAGCATAGTTTGGACTTCCACAACTTGTCTTCAGAAAATGACCATCACGCATTATATTGCTTAAACCAAAATCAGCAATCTTCACATTGCATTTGGAATCCAAAAGCAAATTCTCAGGCTTAAGGTCTCTATGCACCACCATATTCCTATGACAATACTCCACACCAGAGATTATCTGCCTCAAGAATCAGGGATTAGCATACTTTGTTATCATAAAGTAGAAGAAAACTGAAAAATATTAGCCAATCCCACCTGCTGAAAAAAATTACGAGCTTCATCCTCCTGCAACCTACCCTTCTCCACAATGTAATCAAAGAGCTCTCCAGACTTGACATACTCCATCACAACATAAATGTCTGCTGGCGTGTCTACAACCTCATAGAGTCTAATTATATGAGGATGCATAAACAATCTCAGTATTTTGATTTCTCTTCTCACTGCACCAATTTAAAGGGAAAAAAAAATAAACAAATGAAAATTTTAAGGTAACTGAAAAGAATGAGCAAACCTTTTTATAGCTACATGCAAGATTAGAAGTAACTACGAGCATGGAGAACAACAATCAGAAAATCTTTAAATGTTTGCTTTTCAAATTTCAGACATACTCTCTAAAACCAGTAAGTTAATTATAAATTGAAAGCATAGAGGAAAATATAAGTATGATTGTTATTAAATACAATGAAAACCAAGATTATAGACATAGATATTTCAAGAATAGATGATCCAGTCCAATTGTGGTTTCATTCAGAGAGACTACATAATAACTCAAGACTCTAAAGAAATACTACAAACCTTTTTCCTCCATTTCCATGTTCTTTATCTTCCGACGGTTAAGGATCTTTACGGCAACCTTATGTCCAGTCAGAATATGTTCTGCAATTTTCACCTTGCCAAAGGAACCTATGCCAAGAGTCTTTCCAAGCTTATAATTTTGTAAAAATATATCCAGTCCATTGCCACCGAGGCCAGCTGAACCATCCATTTCCTATATAATAAACATGGTTAAATAATAAGACAACATGAAAGAGATCGTGAACAAACACACAGTATAAATAAGGGCTGACATCACAAATAACAATCTTTTCAAGAAAAAGACATCCCAAGGAAAGGACGCCAGTAGGTAGACACTTCCCACTATGCACAATGATGTATATTTACAGAAAAACATTATAAGGCAATATCCAGAGTTCAGAAGAATTTGCCCAACCACAAGAGCAGAATTCAGAAGAATTACCCAACCACAAGATATGAAATTTCTAGTAGCACTGTTAGCCTCTATTAGTCTGAAGCACTTTATGAAAAGTTTTCCTTTCACTTAATTTGTTGCTACAATCAAGACTTAGATTAAGACACGTGTATAGCAAAAACAATATATCTAGGACAAAGATGGTACTATGCAAAAAAATTTGATAACAAAGAGATTTTATGTTGTCAATTATAGTAATTCAACAGACTCAATTAAAAAATAGAAAGATGATAACTATTTATACGGAGAAAATTTTGTATAATTTTTTTTTGATACAGAAAATTTTGTATAGATAGCTGCTCTGTAAATGGGTTGTGTATAATTCCAACATATATTCTGCAACAACATATTTCACTTACAATCATAGCTCAAAAAAAAAACATGCTTAGCAATGAAGGAAGCACTGCTGCAATAGTTGTCAAACAACACCAAGCAAACAGAATCCAGTGTTTCAACATTTTATTATCCCAAGCCAAAGGACGCCATATGTTTCAACCATATGCTCCTAGATCCTTAGACTAATATTCCAAGATTTCAAAATCTTTCAGAAACAGCCCCTAACAAAATATATTTGGAAAAAGTAGATTCATTAACTAGATTTTATAACTTATCAATCAATTCATTCAGCTATCCAGGCACAAATTATTATACCATCACAATTTCAGATACAACCAACTTGCACTTAAAACAGTGATACACTTATGTCAAACTATTTGATTAACAAAGCTGCATGCAAACATCCCTTAGTACAAGTAAAATCTCCAAAAATAGAAAATCATTCTTGCTGGACAAATCACAGAAAGATAAATACATTAGAGGGGAAAAATAAAGTCAAACTAACTTATCTGCAATACAATCCACTATGAAATTCCACTTAAAACATCTATAAACATATGCCTAACCAGTTAATTAACAAAACTATACCTTCAAACAGGTAAAAACAATTAGAATTATCCAAAAAAATAAAACTTTTCTTGTTTAAAAATCATATGCAAACCAATCAAAATCAACAAACCCATCTGCAAATCACAATTTCAGGTACAACCCACTATAAAATTCCACTTAAAACAACCATACATACAGTTGATTAACATAAACACATACAAAAATCACTTAGTGTAAGTAAAAACAATTGAAATCATCCAAAAGAATAAAACTTTTTATTGATAGAAAATAAAAATTAAGAGGGTCAATCAAAATCAAACAAACCCATATGCAAATTCAACTAAAAACAAAGAAAAACCACTTCCCAAAACTGAAATTTAAGAAAGAATTAACCATAAACTTACGCAAGAACAATAGCAAAAATTTACCTTTTAGACAATCTTAAAAAACACAAAGTGAAACAGATCTGAGAATCCACAAACCAAATTAAAAAGAAACCAAAATGAAAATTATTTAAGGATTCTAAAGAATCGTTACCTGCTTTTCCTACGCTATAATGTTATTCCTCTCTCTCTCGGTGTCTCTGTCTCTTTTCCTCTCTCTCGCGCTCGCTGGCTATAGATGGTGACGACAATGAGATTGTTTTTTTTGTTTAAATATATTTTGATGTGGCTTTGTGAAATTACGGTATTAACCTTATACTTCTGTTGGCTTTTTCCCCAATAAAAACTAAAAAAAGTTACGTTAGTGAGGCTAAATTAGGAATTGTGCCTTTGTGAGAATTTTTAATGTTTTTTATTGTGTACTTGTGCAACTAGTTGTATCAACTTGTATGCAACATACTATCCCAAAAAAAAACTTGTATGCAACATCACTCTCCAAAAAAAAAAAAAAAATTGTATGCAACAAACCTTTTTTTTTTTTTTCTTTAACCAAAAAAAACCTTTTTTCTTTTCTTTTTTATTTGTTTTAAGAAACATTACTTATTTTTAGAGTGTTTTTTTGCTAAACTTATTTTTAGAGTTAAATAAAAAGAAAAACTGATATCCTATTCCTTATTGAATTAGATTGGGCCATTGAAATTGTGGCTCGAAGTAACCCATACAAAAATAAGATTTTTTTCCTAAGATGTCTAAGATTTCATTAATTAATGATAAATTATTAGATCCTATATGGTTATAAGTTTTTTTTTTTAATTATAAATAATATGGTTATAAGTTAGTAATACAGGATAAGAAAATTATTATAATCTAATTGATATCTTTTAATATTTTTAAATTTCAAGGATCATATTTATGATTCAAATTTTTCTTATAAATGATGTCACATCAACAATTTCTTAGTTACCTTTTTGTTATAACAAATTGCACCTAAAATTAATAAACATTCCTTATTTGGAATCACCTTCCATACAGTCACCTTGTTTTTTTTTGTTTTTTTTTTTAGAGAGTTTCAATCTATGACATCTACTTTTGATGATAACTCTTTGTCATCAGACTAAGACACCAATTAGTTTTTGGTGTAGGCAGAGATTAAATCTCATATTTTTTATACAACCATCAGAAACTTTACCAGTTGAACTAATTAGAACCCACTACTAGTCACCTTGTTGATTTCTTCCCATCACTCAAAAAAAAAAAAAAATTATATAACTAGTTTCTTAGGAATTTTTTTTTTTTTTTTTTTTTGATTTGATAAGAACTAACTTCTTAGGATCTACTGGATATAATTTCTCAAAATTCAACTAGTCATAAGAAATTTAAGTTCTAAAAAAGAAAAAAGTCTTAACAATCATATGTGCCCTAAAAATTCCACCATTTTTCTTCTCTCAAAAGCAGACTAGACTATCAACTTACGTCCTAAACAAGCGAGAAACTCTGGATCCTTTTTTTTCAATCTTCTTCTATAAACTCTCCAACATGCCTAAAACACACACACACCATATCCCATTCCACTTCATTCCACTCTTTTATGATCTATCTCATCCATTTTATTCCATTCTTTTATAACCTCACAAACACCATTAGGCCACAAGATCATTAGTAGAAGAATTAGAGGGGGGAAAAAAGAAATTGACCATAGAACCTTTTAATATGATCTATCTGATAACATATTTTGTCGACAAAAAAGAGAATTATTAATCTTGAAAAGGTTATGCGGGGTCCTCAATATCACAAGCTCTCCTTAATTTAACCACATTCTTGCATAGGCCTCATGACAGGCATAGATTCATAGTTGCAGAAAGAAACTAATATGACCTCTGACGAGGGGGAATTGAAAAGAATAAGCATGTTTAAACCATGTTTTTTCCTTCTTTTTTTGAAACAACAAACAAATTACAGATACATGTGGTTCTATAAAAGTGGTTTATGTCAGTGTCAAACAATACCCTTGGAACAAAAGTTGATGCATACATAGATAGAGGAAATATTTCCAAGACATGTATTAATAATCAGGAATTGAAGCGAATCGATATCCTTTGACACCCCTCCATGCATAATATGCTATTCGAGTCTCATAAAAGCCTGCATCCACAAGTTGGAGATCAATATAAAGATTGTCAATTGATTATGCTATTGAGAAATGTAGACTTTTCAGCAGATCCATAAGGGGAAAGTAACTCAGCAGAATCAAAAACATAAATTATGCACAGTATCATAAGCCATTTGATAGATGCAGTTTAACAATCCCTCAAAGTAGAGAATTACTAATTCATAAAATCTTTCTTTACTTAATGCTTTTATGAAATCTTTATCTGCTGCTACCAATACTCAAAACAACACTCTATTATAAAAACACTCAAGGCAATTACTTCTACAAGTGTTAGCTCACATATGGTAATGAGATTGGAAACTCAATGAACATCTCAACACTTGCTTTTATCCTTTTGAAGGATTATGCATGATAATATGGACATTCATGGAGCAGCATATATGTAAACTTTGTGACAGAATCATGCTTATGCATGATAATAATGACTCACATTGTCATGCTTTGAAGATAAAATAACACCTATGCATGAAAATAATGACTCATATTGTCATGCTTTGAACATATAATATGTAATACTCATCCATACTGTATAGTAAGCCAGGCAACTTGAATTAGAGCACTACAGATAAGGTCCTAACCTTAAAATTTTGTTGATAATAGTGCAATATAAAAGTCAAAATCTGAATAATTAGGCCTCCCTTGTGATCCACTCACCTTTAATTTTTCTCTAGGTTCTTAGTTTGTATGAAAGGGGATGTCATGTATCAATTAAACAACTTCAGATTTTTTTTTTTGGATGGGGGAAAAGGGGGGGCGTGGGGGGGGGGGGGGGGGTGTAGTTGAATGACTTGCTCCCGTTTAAAAAAAAAAAAAAAAAAAAAAAATCATTTGTCACCAAAAAGGAAAAAAAAAAAAAAAGTTGGCATACCTGGGAGGAAGGAGAGAATTCCTAGTGCCAAAAGGCCATAGGCCTGGGATTGGTCGCCTCCCATGTGACCAGTCATTATGAAATATGAAAGAAAGAGAAGCACTAAGCCAAGAGAAAGCAGGAAGAGTGCTAGGGCAATGGATTTCCATGGGATTTTATCAAATGCTTTGGGTGAATAGTCAAATCGAGGATCATATTGTCTTTTCCCAGAACTGCCATAATCATTATCTTCATCAGTAGGAAGAGAGCTGTATTGAACATTTCTTCTAGATGCCATATCAATCAAACTCAACTCTTAATCCTGGGTATGTGTAAACAAACACCTGAAACATTCAAGTTCAACAATCAAATTAAGCGCACTTAAACATATAGTGAAGTAATACAACAACATAAAATAGGGGCAAAACGCTTTAGCACAAACTAACACTTTCTTCCTCTCACAACTGCATAAAGGTCAAAACCAGGGCCCCACCCATTGGCACCAGAAAGAAAAATACATCCTAAAACAGAATTTAAAAAGATCCATATTTCAAATTCAATAAAAATCTCCCCAGATAGACATACACTGCAACTTATGTTGGCTAGATAAAAAAAAGAGGGGGGGGGGGGGGGAATTACTGTATTTCACACTATGCATCAAACTTAGCTATATGGATGAGTTCCTTGTCACAAGGTAGAGAAAATTTTGGTATATTGACCAGACTAAAGAAAAGATAAAAGGAAAATCCACTTTCACACTTTTTCCAAAACCTACACTATGTTCATCTACTTCATTCCACATAGCTTAAACATAAACTTCATGTCAGTAGAAACCACATGCATTGCCCTACTATACATAAGATGTCAAAACCCAGTCAGCGCCTAAAGAAAATGAATCTAACCTCTATATATATTTGTTTAATTTGAGACCATCCATAGCATAATAAAATAAAATTTAACCATCAATATGAAATTTCTGTCTTAAATGTCATAGCTCTTATCCCATTAATAAAATAAAACATTTCCAACCACAACAATAATAAAATCTTCCAACCAAAAGGATGTTCCAACAAAAATAATCCATTTCCATAGAGTCCAAATTTCTCAAGCACTTTTATTACATCAATTATTCTCCAAAATGAAAGATCCTCAACAAAGACAAAATTACAATTTCTCAAACACATAATCAAAGCTCAACAGTAAGGTTCCAATCTAAACTCAATAGCAACCACCTTTACCCGAGGACTCTCTAATCCACAATTGCCTCAAGAATCTAAAAGGTGGGGATGACATGCTTAGAAAGAAGGATTTGCTAATCTAGGGCGTGGGAACAGGCCATTTTACATGTACCTCATGGCCTATCAAGCGTTCTTGGCAATCCTATGCATTCACATTACTGCTAATTTAAAATTAGGCCACAACGTGTTTATAAAAGGCAAGACAAGGTGTTTCCTGTGGCTATCTATAGCATCTAATTTATATATAGACTTGCCAAGGATCATTCATGCTTATTGTATGCAAAGAAAATTTAGAAATAAGAATCGCTAGTGGGCCTAAGTGATCAGCCACTTACCTCTACTTGGTCCCTTGCTTCTTTTCAAGGATTTTCTCGAGCTTTCTGCTACCTGCTGACTTAGAGGAAGATTTTAGTTTGGTTTTGGGCTATGAGAGAAAACGGCTGGGGAGGTGTACAACAAAGATTTATGTAAGTTTAGTTAAGGTTTCGAGTCTATTTACTAATTTGCCCCCCAAGCCTACTTTTATTTATTTTTTGAAGTGGCCATCTAATTCACCTGTTTTTTTTTTTTTTTTTGAGAATCAAGTCAGCATGTTTTTATTCAATAGCTAAAGAATCAGATATAAGAACATCCATAGAGTTCAAAGTTCTATGGAAACAACCATGCCTACTTTCTTATACTACAAATATATAAAGTTCTAGGTTCTCGCATCATTTGGTCTTACAGTCTAGGTTCATTTAAAGAAATGATACTTGGCTTGGAACAAAATCTACATTTGATGAGATAATAATATAAAACAATTTTCATACAAGGGGCATACTGATAACTTAAAAAACTGTTCTAGTCTTAGCCTTACTCATAGGCATCAACATATTCGTGTCATGCATTCCAAATAAACAACATATATTGATCCATGCCCCCACAGTCCAGAGAACAAAGAATTCAAGCTCTCAGTTTAGTCTTCCATCACATTTTTTTTCCCAATTTTAATAAAAGAGAGAAAATTTTAAATTATACAAAGTTCAAAATAAGGGTCAAAATCTAAATGCTTCAAATTTTGATTAAGTGCACTCAAAAGAATCCCATAGAACTAAATTTCACTTCACAAAAAAATTATCTCCACTAAACCAATGACATGATTAGCATAAATCAAAGATTGTCAAACTCAATGATCTCACACTCACCACCACACTGCTCTCAATCCTCAAATTACTAAATTGGGAACCATCCCTCAAATTTTCATACCCAAAAATTTATACTTAAAAATCTTAAGACCTTCCAACATGGGTTTACTCATTCAACTTAAATCTCTTCACAAAAACTCTAACTTACGAACTTCTTGGATCAAAATTTAGACCACAGTTATGCAAACAAAGTTGGCAAAACCAATTCATTACAGACAAGCACTTCACCCCCACCATTATCTTCAAACAAGTCATGCTAAGGACACAACCTTTAGAGCTATACATGCGCCCATATATGCATACATTCATCAAAACCAGAAATTTAACAGATTTTCAGGGCCTAAGAAAACATAATACTATGATAAAAAATTAAAAATTAAAAAAAAAAAAAAAAAAAAAAAGGCAAAACCCATTAATCAAAATCATCAAAAACAAACAAAACAAAACTGAAAATTCCTTAAAAGTCATTCAATTCTTGCATAGTATAAGTACAAAAGATTTGGACTTTGTAAAAGGAAAATGGAAAAGACAGTTGAGGGAGTGATTGAGTACGAGAAGGCTCACCTGAACACTAAGGTTGCAGCGGATGAGCTTTTGCGGTGGTGGAGGAGGATCGGATCGGATCGGAGTTCCAATTAAAATCCAAAACCGTAAGACTTTTGCCTTTGAGTGTATATTGACAAGTCGTCTGTGACTGTGACTTGGTCACAGCATTAATCTCAGCCGTTAGATTCAATGGGTCAAGGAAAGACGGCTAATATTTTTCTTCATTGGTCATATTTAGAAAATTGTGGTTAACTAATTCAATTTAAGTTTTTCTTATTTTTATTCTTATTTTTATCATCCCATTTTATTTTTCATATCTAAAAAATTGTGGTTAACTAAGGTAAAATAGCTCATTCTTTTCTACTAAAAACCTTTCTTATTTTGAATATTTTTTCGGTTATTTAATTGTTGCTAATAAATATTTTTCACTTTCAAGTTCGGAAATCAATATTTTCAAAAATAAAATGGAATTTTGTATAATGAAAAGTATGAACTTTTATTTAGTTCTTTGTTAGTACCATTTCCTTTTTTTTAAAAAAAAAAAATTTCTTATAATACTAGATCGAGTTATTGCTTTTATAATCAAATATTTATCATATTATAAATTATATGGTATAAATTTTCTTTTGTTTTGTTGAAATATTGCAGAATATCGTTCCAAATTTATCAGGTGTCCCCGATAATATTTTTAGAAAGACTTATAGTGCTGCTTCATTGTGACCAAAACATTAGCATTTGCAATTAACACCTAATAAAGCCTTATCTAACTCCTTTTTGTTTCCCAAGAGAAAAGGTACAATCATCCTCCATTAAAGCCTCATCTAAAGTATTTTTTTTAATAATAATAAAACAACAAAACATACTATTATTATGACAAAAATTCTAAGATAACGTAAAATACCACAATTTTCACTACAATTGTTTACGTGGTAGACTGTGAGTAGTAGAAAAAAAGTTATAAGTTCATGTGAAAGTGACTTATAGTCAATTATAGCCTGTTACGTAAGATAGTTCTGAAAAAAGTTGTAGAGTTTTATGTGGTGCTAAAATTAGTCTTATTATGCTATGATGGGTTCGAATGCTTAGTTTTGGAGAACCAAATGCTTAGTTAATGAGTACTCAAATAAAACAAGATCTAAAAGCATCAATTTCCGTTAGACTAGGAAAAGGCCACAAAGGAAAGGGACTTGCACTCAAACATAAATTTTTCTTTCTTTGTATTGATAAGCCTTCTTGAAGCGTTGTAACCACTTCTAGTGCTACTTAATTGTCACACTATTACAGCATGAATGTCCTTCAACGGAAATATGATAATTTCACCATAAGTTTGAAAAGTTAATCCTAATCTTCGTGCAAGCTACGTATCACCCACTAATGCTTAACATATTGATAATATAAGACAAGATGAGGCATGTCCAACAGTCCAAAAGCAATATAAAACTTAAGTCACTTTTGGCAACAGTATTCAGGACCAGTTATTATGGTCTCTGAGGCTTTTAATCTCATCTAAAGCATGTAATTTATTAAAGATGCCGTGCCATGATGAGAAACTAAGAGCTTAGGCAAAGACTAGGCCATATTAGCCATAATGACCTCAAAGAAAGACCTCTACCTTGGCAGTTATGTGTTTGTTTGTGGTGGTTGAAAGTATAAGGAAAATAAGAACCTAATTCATTATATAATTCTTGAAAACAAGGTGATGAATCAAAAATCTACACGTGTCTCTCTTTATATCCCAATTCACTTATGGTACAAAACCATTTTCATGTCTAATTAGATGGAAGAAGCACCATCTGTTCTGATGGAGAGAACAGGAAAGATCATCAGGCTATCAATCTTTACCTTTCTAAAAGATTTTCAGTACTTCACCACCACCCCAGTTCTTCTTATGTTACCTTTCTCAGTATCAGTTCTCCTATCACAAGCTGTTTTCCCAACTTCGCTGCCTTCTTTGATCATTCATGCTCCCTTTAAGTCCCTCTTCCATGCTGCAGGATTTTCTTCCCCTTCATTATTGGATTCTCTTATCAATCTGAACCTTTCTCAAACCTGGTTTAACTATATTCTTAGTCTCCCATTTATACTTACCTCCCTTGTCATCTCAAAAGCGTCTATAATTCAAGCTCTAAATGACCATCAAACATCTCTTCCACCTCCCTTTTCCTCTTTCATATTGCTTTACAAGCCTCTCCTAATAACCCACCTATGGAATTTGATCATCAACATCACCATTAATATGGCTGCCTTTAATGCCATTAAAGCTTTTGGGTTCTTAACCAACGATCCTATTTTTTCACTAGTAACAAGAATAGTTCTCTATACCATACTCACCAACATAGTTGTTGTATGCAACTTAGCTTTGGTTGTGACTGGGATGGGGAAGTGCACAGGCTACTTGGCCATTCATAAGGCTTTTTTGCTTAGAAGGGGTACAAATTCAACGGCTCTATTGTTGGCTCTCCCTCTCAGTTTTGGTCTAGCTGCTATTGAGTCCTTGTTCCGCTTCCGGATTGTAAGAGCTTATCAGCTTTATGGAAGGCCTAGTGTGTCTATGGCCTTGGAGGGGTTATTCATTGCTTGCTTGTATTCACTGCTTATTATCCTTGATACAATTGCTTGTTGCTTGCTTTTCAAGAGCTGCAGATCAGATTTTTCGATGGATGAAGCAGATGAATACAACCATATTGAGTTTCAAAAACAAGGAGGCAAGCACTCTCCTCCGATGTTGAGAAATTTAGAAGAACTTTTATGAATTGCTTTTGCACTATCAATTAGACCAACCTAAACTTGTACATACAAATGAATACAGATTTCTGTGAATTAAAACAGATCTAGTTGAACGTGGAACCTTCAAGAGTTACAGATGAACACAAATCAATTACTCAATTAGTTAAACATGGAGAGAATGAGCAAGTATGCCACTATTTCAATCTTCCTTTGGTTTTCACTTTATTGTAAGATATATCATGTAAGATGAACTTCTAATGAATAAATGCAAATACCAATTGCCATCTTTTGGATAACAACCATCAAAAAAAGGCAACCCACTTTTTAACCTTTTTTTTTAATCAATTCCAAAGTCACTGGTTTGGTGGCTCTTTGGTAGGTTTAGGTTCCTCATGAAGAGTTTGCTTGATTTCGAGTTTTCTTCACTCTCTGTCTCTCTGGTGGCTATTTCAAGGAACTTATCCTTGTAATTATCCAGCATGTAAAAGAAAGTTACTGAATTAGCACAAACTGCTAAAATCTTGGTGTGAGCCTATTGTTGGCTGGTTGTAGCTTGTTTGGCAGGACTTTGTAAGGTGGCTGGTAGCTCAAAATAGGCTAGCAACAAGGGATCACACTGCTTACTATTGATATGTTGTGTATGTTCTACAGAGCAAGTCTGGAATCTCTGGATCATTTATACTTTGGATATTCTCACATGAGGAGTGTTAAGAAAAAGAGAAAAGAGCGGAAGGAAATTCTATATATTTGTGTATATGAACTGTATAGGTAGAATCCTCTATCTATAGGCTCACATAATGTGAGTGATCTACAAGTAATAGGAGTACTGCACAAGTAATGCTAATGGACCTTGGCGTTTGGATGGAAGTGATGTGAAGATGTTTGGTCAAGAGGCAGATTAGAAACTGGCAGGATGAGTTGAATTGGGCTAGTAAAAAACTTGAAGGGTGAGACTTTTTGAAAAGATTTGTAGATTGGCCTGAGCAGCCACATTTTATTGCATTTGGATGGATACAAATGCTAGAATCCATAATGGCAAAATTAGAAGTGGAACTGAGCTGCTAAATAAAATTTTCTTTGCTGTGAAGAGCAGGATTTCTACTTGCAGGAACTTGAAGAACACAATTCAGAACAAGGTCCTTCCCAGCTTATGTAGGATACCTTCATACCTTTGTCTGTACTTGAAACCCATTAGTTGCAGCTACTGTATTAGACTTTTAGTACTTTTAGTCAGCTTGCTGTTGGTGTTAAGGGTTGAGTCTCCTTTGTCTTGCTGCCAGTTGATATGTATCTAAGTTATACTCCTCTTACATGGTTTGTTGTAGTTGGTTGAGTCTTCTTTGTTTACTGATGTAAAGGTAGTCTGGTGTGCAGCAGTTATTGCTTCTAGTGGACGTGTTTTATTTTTCTCCTAGTGGAAATGTATAAGTTGTAATGCCTCTTTTCTTTTCTTTTTTTTTTTCTTTTTTTTTTAAGTGATGCTAGAGATACTATAAATAATATTAAATATTACTACATAACCTTTACAAATTGATGTGTTATCAATTACAAAAAAGTAATTTAGATGTTCATTTAATTATGCTTTTGAAATCCATCAAATCACATTTATTGTCACATCAATTTGTAAACCTAATGAATAAAATTTGTAATATCTTTAGCATTTCTCTACGGTCACAATAACTCGTATGAGTCTTGAAAAAGAGTTATGTCTCTATACTTATTGATTTGATAGAGCATACCACTGGTGGCTCTACTTGTATGTGAGGGTGGTCCAAGGACCACCCTCACTTGTTAAAAAAAAATTATACATGCAAAAAAAAATTTATATAAATAATTATTTTAAACTAATATAATTTGTGACCACTCTGACTTGAAAAAAAATGTATATATATATATATATACTTTAAAAAATATATTATATACTAAATTAACTTATTTTGACCACTCTAATAAAAATTTTGAACACATTTAATTGAGAATCATAAGAATTTGAATTCAATAAATATAAGAGTAATGCTATATTTACAACATTTTCACAATATTTTCACAGTAAATCTTATGTGATAAGCTGTTACTAATTCTAATTCAGATTCAATATTGACATGTTTTACCCACCAATAACAGGCTAACAACTTGTTATATAAAATTTGTTATGAAATTTTTGTGATCACTTTATTATTCTCATATTAGTATTTTCAATTTACACTTTATCTTCTATTGGTCTCTTTTTTTTTTTTTTTTTTTCTCTCTTATTCTCTTTGTTAGTACCAAAAAAATAGTAATATTTTATGTATTTGCATTTTTTTTTTGTGACGTTTTTTTTTTTTGTGACGTTGATATATTTAAATTGTTTCTTTATTAAATTTTGTATAATTTAAGTTTTTTTTAGTGACTAACCTAAAACCATCCTTAAAAAAATTTTCTAGAGCCCGCCAGAGTAGTCAATGGAGCAGACTATGGGTGAGTTTGGTTCAGCTTTTTGTAAAAGTGCATAATGAAAAAGTTGAGTTTTTAAAAAGTGCATTTTCAAAAAGCTGAGTGTTTGGTAAAAGCTGTTAAAAAGTGCTTTTTGAAAAAGCTGAGTGTTTGGCTAGCATTTATAAAAGTGGTAGTTTGAGGGATAAATTACCAAAAAGGACAATGTATATTTAAGAGCATCTCTAGCAGGTTAGACAAATTTTTTGTACTATTTGGACAATCAACAGTAACATTTATCTTTTGCCTACTTACTTTTTTAATATTTATTTTTTAATCAAATTTATTCTTTTTTAATATTTATTTTTTCTTTTTCTATTTATTCTCAACAATTATATTTTTCAACAAAAAGTGTTACATCCACAATATTTTTTGCAATACTTTTACAAGAATCATAACAAAATCTTATATGGAAAGTTGTTACTAGTTCTAATTTGAACTCATCACTAAAATTATATTTTTACTCACCAATATTAGTTAATTACTTAAAATTTATTGTGAAAATATTGTGAAAATATTGTGGTAGTATTTTTAAATTGTGATTTCTAATTATTTGCCTTTCTTTCACCCATTCGTTCCCTTTTTTTTTTTTTCTTTTTTTTTTTTCTCTTGCATTTTGTCCACCACACACGTATACCCATAGGATTCCATCATCTCTTTTTTTCCTTTACATTCCACTTGATTCCAGAGCCTTCCTTTCTCCTTATTTCCCCAGCTCTCTCATTCTCTGCTCTCTCTTTTTTCTTTTTCTTTTTCTACTTGATTCCATAAATTCTCTAGCTCTCTCTGTGATACTTGATTCCATAATCTTGCTTACCTTTTGGTTTCATTATCTTCAAAGTTCAAACACACACAGACATGCATGGAGAGAGGAGAAATCGTCTTTGCTCCACCACATCGCCACCGCTGCTCCTCCTCCTTACTGCGGAGTGCATGCAACCGGGGGTCATATTGGCTTTTTTTTTTTTTTTTTCTTGATCATTTATTGTTGTTCTAATTTTTTTTTTTTTGTTCTTGATCTGCTGTTGTTGTTGTTTTGATTTTAGATTTATTGTTTAAATTATATCAGTTTTATGAGAGCAAGAATTTTTTTGTTTTTATTGTTGTGGTTTGATTAATTTTAAGATTATGTTTTTAAGTTTGTATTTTGATTATGCTTGAGATGAGAGGCGTGAGAGTGAGCTTCAGGGCAAAGGGAGAGCAGAGAGATGAGATGAGAGGCGTGAGAGTGAGCTTCAGGCGTGAGAATTGAGGACTTTTATCCAGGGTAATTTGGTAATTGAAGGAAGAGCCAACGGATACTTACAAATGCGCATTGGACTTTTTGTTTTATGGACCTCCTCAGCTCCATAAGGTTTGTGTGTTCTCAGCACGTTATCAGTGCCTTGGCCCAAAACGCAACTTTTTCAAAAAGTTGCGTTTTGGGCTGAACCAAACGCACAAGTTGCTCCAGCTTTTTGCAAAACGTGCTTTTTGGGCTCAAAACGCCCAAACAAACAGGCACTATATTGATTACCAATACTGACAGGTCCATTAAGGCATTACTGTTACTAGTGCCAAAGGGCAAGCCACCTCCACATGGCAGATTTAGCTTATGTGATCCACTAAGGAGCTTGGCTTGCCTTGGGCATCACTGTTAGTACGATATAAAAACAGTCAAATTCAGCATCACCAAGCAATGTGCCACGGCCATCAAAACCATCATGATTTGAACTACGGGCACGGATCAGTTAATTCATTGTATTTGTGGGTGGCTGATTATGTAGTTGGATTTGGATACTGCAATATTGCTAAATCGAAGAAATAGTGGCCCAGTTTCCAACTGGGCTTGTGGGCTGACCATGTGAGCCTCTTTTATTATTTTTCCCCTTCTTGGGTACATCAGCACTTTTCCTCACATTACAAACTGAGTCATGGGTTTTGGGTAAAGGAAAAGGCTGAATCCACCAACCCTGAGTTAGGGCTGGGCCCTAATATGGCTCTTGGCCTTAAAAAATTTGTTGAAATTCAACAATGGACTGATAAAAATTTGGTTATTACAATATATAGTACTCTCAAAAGTCTAATGAATTAACAAAAATCTTCTCAAAAAAAAAAAAATAATAATAATAATGAATAAACAAAGAGGAAAAAGGATTAAAATGTAATGCATTTTATCATGATTTTTTTTCTCTCTTCATTTTTGCCTTTTGGATGAATATATTTTCTATTATTGTTAGTCCAAAAGTGTTTCACACACCAAAGTACCTAGTTTGAGAGGTTACATAAGTCAGCAGAAAATTACAACATGAACATGAATTTTCAGTGCTGTATGGTATTGACCATCCAATTGCCATGTAGCTCTTCTAACTCTAACTTTTGCACCATTTAAGGGGAAATAAACCACATACCATGTCTTTTTCTTTTGGGAGACAACAGAAAATTCAAGATACTACATCAAAACAATGGTGGTAAACCCAATCAAGTTAGGTTGAACTTTCACTCTATTTGGTGGAAGGTTTAGGTTTTAAGTCAGCTCTTAATGATGTGCTAATTAGTAGTACCAGCTAGACAGATTAATTTTCCTCTAAATTAAAACAGTGAAAACAAATTTAAAAATATACACATAATTTGGCAACCCACAAGAAATTTCTTCTCAATTTTTTAAAGAAACTTGAAGCTTCCCAATAGCCACATAAAAGAAAAAGGTCAAGAGTATTTGTTTTATCCTCAATTATTCATTCTCACTAAAAAGCTTCTATCCTGCACATGTGCAAATGTGAAAGCCACCTTAAGTTTTTCAAACGCCAAATTAGCTACACTCCTTAAACAAACATATTGTTTGTTGGGGTTGTTCAGATCATATCAACAAAAAGGAATTGCATAATATAAAAGATATATATATATATATATATCTATATATATTATAGGGTACAGAATTTCACGTGTAGGTCATTCCAATAAGCTATATAAAACTGTATAAAGGATCTCTGCCTAGGGATGTCAATTTTTGCCCGACCCGCGGGTACTCGGCCCAGCCCGACCCTAATGGGCCGGGTTTTACCCAGTCCGATTACGAATAGGGTCGAGTATGGGTTTAAAAAAAAAAAACCGAAGCGTGTCCAGGTCGGGTCCGGGTTTTATTAAAAAAATCCAAGACTCGACCCGAAACCCGGCCCGGATAAAAACCCAGTACCCTGAAATTACAAAAATACCCCCTATATATTATATATACCTATCATCTAACCATAATCCCTCATTTCTATTTTCTTCAGCACCAACTCAGAGTAAAAACCCACGCCTTCCTCCCTCAGTCCTCACCCTCACTCCGACACTCCCTCTCCCTCAGCTCAATCTCACCTTCACCCAACTCTCTCACTGCCGGTCCAACTTTAGCCGCCGTCCCAAGCCTTCGCCGCCGTCCCAAGCTCCACAGTGTCACCGGTCCCAAGTTCTCTACTATCTCAACTCCATTTCGTCCTCGCCGTCGCGGATCTCGCACTGTCGCACAGTCCTCTGCCCCTCTCATCTTCCTCGCCCATGGCCACAAGCGTGACACGACCTCACTCCACCTCGTTCTCCATTTTTTTTTCTTTTTCTTTTTTCTGGGTTCAGTTCACCTCGTTCTCCACGGCGTGAGTTTGTGTTTGTGTTTATGATTTCTGAAAGGGAAAAATGAAAATATTAGATCTGAAATTTGTGTTTGGTTTGTAATTTTGAAAGTGAAAATCATAGATCTGATTAGGTCAAAGAGTATTCCTTTTAAAATGAGTTCAAAACTATATTCTATAAATTTTATTACTTACTCATCTCCATAATTTATATTTTATGTACTAAAAAGAAAAAAAAGGCGTAGAGAAATGGGCAAGGCCATTCAATTTTTTTTTTGGTTGGGCCAAGATTTGGGCCGCGGATTGGGCCCAAATCTGGCAGGGCTTAACAGGACCCACGGGGCCCGCGGAGGCAGGTCCGGGCCTCGGGAAAAAAACCCGGTTAGTAAACGGGCCGGGTTCGGGCCTCAGGCTAAGACCCGCGGGTCGGGTCCGGGTATGGAAAAAACCGGCCCAAACCCGACCCGTTGCCATTCCTATCTCTGACTTTATAGTTCAAATTTGTCCTAGTGAAGTGCATATATATATATAAATATATATATATAAATAAATAAAAGATTACACTAATTTCACCTCCACTAATGTTTGTCAGGGATGCAATCATTTTGCTATATGAGTTTTATATGTGCACCCACGTGTTTGTGTGTGTATTTCCATGTGAACAGTTCGATTATCACTAATCTCAATTATATTGCTCTTCTCCTACTAATTTCATTGTTAATTTCTTCTGCTAGCTGGTACTTTTAATTAGCACATCATTAAGAACTTGATTCAGAACATGCATGAAAGTAGAGACTCATTAATATTAGTCCCACTACTCTTGCTTTTTCTAAACACTTTCACGTTCAATGTTCTTAATCAACTTTGTTTTTGCTACATATTTTAACAATGATACTGTGTATTTAGATTGTCACACAACTCCTTTTCTTTAAATGAAGGATTCTTACAGTCAAGAATAAATAATTGTCCGTAAGCTAGTTCAATGTTCAAGCACATCATAATGTTGTTCTTTAGGAAGACAAAAAAGTAAGTTAATGGGTCGGTCCCAACATCAAGTTCTCACTCCATGTTTTTTAGCGGTAATCAGGGACAAAAATTAAATGTATGGGAAAATGTGGAGAAAGCACTGTTATCAATAGCCAAAAATATTGCTAGTATAAATGGCAGAGTTACCAATGAAATTTATTTGTCATCATGTAAAATGACCCCGTGTGCTTCCGTACTGTGGAGCTTTAGATTTTTTTTTTTAAAAAAATTTAAATTAAATTTTTTAAAAAAATTCTAGAAGTATAACTTACATTAGAAACATAGACAATTTCAATGACTACAGACTAAAATAGAGTATTCTTCAAATCAAGAAGTTAGAATTAATAATCAATATAAATTTAATTTCTCACCTAAACTTTCTTCTGACCAACAAAAAAAATTTAATTTCTTTCCATACAATTTTCCTTCTAATGTTTTTTTTTTTTTTTTTTTAAGAGAGCTTCAACCGACTAAGGTGAATCTTCCTTTTGGTATCTTTTTTTATTTTATTTATTTATAATAGAAAAGTGGTACAAATATCTCAATGACTCATTTTTTAGAATTGCTTTGGTCCATCTAGTTCCTACAGTCCTAGCCACTCATAGTTGAGACTCAACCTGCTTCAACTAAGGGTTTGTTTGGATATTACTTATTTTGCTGAAACTGAAAATTTATTAAAGAAAGTACTATAAATAAAGGTAAAAGTTAGTTAAAATAGTACAGCAGGCTCATGAATAGTACCAAAAAGTGCAGTGGAGCCCATAAATAGTAGCAAAAATAAGCTGAATAGTAAAATAATTTTAATTTTTCACTGTTATCGAAACACACACTAAAACACTATTTTTGATGTAAAAGCCTAACCTTTTAATTAATTATAAACAAGTTGCACATCCCCTTTTGAAGGTTCACCACAACTAAACCTTTACTTGTGCCGCAAAAAATTAGTGTTTTTCTTTTTCAATGTCACAAAGAAGGAAGTGGTATCTTATACATGTAATCATTCTCTAATAGAATATGAGTTTCATAAGTGTGTGGACTTACGGTAAGTAAGAAAACGATTAAATACGATGGCTTTATAAGATATTTTTGTAATAAAAAACAAATAATTTTGTACCTTACAGATGAAATGACATCCCTTATGTTAATAAATGCTTGAGAGAATCTAATCTAATTATCTAAAGAAAACATTTTTGTTTTATATGAGATGGTGGAGAACTATTACTTTTCTACATTTTCCAACTATCATCGTTAGAAAAACCTTGAAGCCCACTCACTATCCTTGGTTCATATTAGGAGTTTTTGGTACATCGATAATTGAGAATTGTTGAATTTAAATATTGTATATTTTCATTAAAAACTCTATAAGTTGCTGAGCATTAAACTTGAGTTACAAAACTTTTGGCTCATACTAAGAATTAGATGAACATTTTATGGGTAAATATCAATAACCTCCCTATTAAAAAAAAAAGACACTTAACTCATAAAGCTATGACTTTTGTTTTAGTTTTCTTGATTTTCCTGATCATACCTCAAATATAGTAATATCACCAAAAAAAGAAAAAAAAAAAAAAAAAAAAGAAAAAGAAAAAAAGGACGAAGGCAGAGTTATGGTTTCCGGCCGAGGAACGCACTCGATGCTTTTCAGCAAAACCAAGGATTATTTTTTGTAGTTTAATTTGTTGGCCTTTTTTTTTTTGGGTAAATATTTGTTGGCCTTTCATTTGACGTGAAATGCACCTTTTTTTTGTCCTTTTTTTTTTTTGGAGGAAAATGTGAAAAGCACTTTAATATTGCATACACCAGCATACGCAACTAAACTAGTTATTTATGCCAAAAAATTTATTAACATTATTGCTTTCCTATATTTGGTGCCTGCATCTAGACATTTTTTTTTTGGTTTATAGTGCTCATTGATGGTTTATTTTCATTGATTTTTTTAATAAGAGTTTATTTTCATTTTTTTATTAAGAGTTTTTTTTTTTTTTTTTTTGAGAAGATAATAAGAGTTTATTTTCATTGATTATTGCACAATAAAATCTTACTAAGATTTTCACAAAGAGTTAACACATCCGTTATCATTGTAAAAATATTATGAAATTTTGTTATTCTTTATAAACTTTATTAAAAAATTAGATTGAGTAAAAATAAGTAGTGTATATCCAATAAAATCTTACTTTTTTGGATATACACTACTGTTAGTTTCTTTAAAACTTTCTCTCCTCTCCTCTTGTGTGTGTGTTAAAATACTTAGTATTCTCAAAAAAAAAAAAAAGTTGCTACCTTTTTTTTTGAGATAGTTTTAACAATCATAAACTTTACCAGTTGAGCTAACTGAAACTCACAATTACTACTTATATCTAAACAAAATAATTAAAAAATTCTACATGAATTATATTTTAATAATAAGTTATAATAAACTGAAAAAAAAAAAAAAAAAAAGAGGGGGGGACAAACAAAGGAGCCCTCATGAAATACAGCCTAATAAATAAGCTATTGATGTGCAAATAAAAGTGTGGACAAAACACTCGCCTTTACAACCAATCACAAAAGCCAAAATGGGACCATGAAATAAAACCATATGTGACAAGAGAAGAGAAACATTTTACACTTTCCAAACGAGTACAAAAACCTGCATCTATCTTTTGGAATGTCTCACTCATCATCAAACATGAGGAACCTAGCTCACTAGGTACAATGAAAAATAATTCAAGCATAAAACAAATAATTAAATTGAAATATGTGTTACATATGGGTTTATTAGCTCAATTGATAAAATTACGTTATATTATTTATTTTATACTACATTTTGTTAAAATATTGTTGTTTTTATCAATTTTTTTTTATTCTATCAAATCATCTCTTTCTCTACATACGAGTTAAAAAGTATTAAAAAAAAAAAATTATATGTGAACAGTAACCATGTATATTTACACAGTTACTAGAGCAAGAATTTAAATTTATACAACTTACATTGATGTAAATAATTTTTGGAGTTGAATGTACAAAATTGATCTCTTATGCAGTTATACATTGACTAATATAAGTGTTTCTAGGACGAGCTAAGTTTAGTCTATTTGGTATAACACATTCTTTTTTACTGCAGAAGATAATTGAATAGGTAAATTAATATGTTTACATATGGTTAATATTCCTCGGCCCTACTTGGGCCCCTTCATCTTGATTGATATGAAAGCACGAATGTGGAAAAAAAAAACTAGACAGCTTTAAACATTTAACTGTTGATGTGCACGCATTCGTACGTGAAATTGAAGAATAATGCATACCAATCATATAGCGTTTGAATCTTTTGCTTTTTTGGCTAAAGTTCTTTGACAATCTTTTATTAGTTCTTGTTCATTTCGTCCTTATGTCCCTATTTTTTTGTGTTCAAGTTGATCATAAAGGAGATTAACAGAGAAACAAATGCAGCTGTATTCAGCTGTACTTGGCTAACCTTGGTTCTGGTTAGGCCATGTCTAGTAGTGATTTATTATGAAGTATCTGCAAGGTCTTGTAGCTCATATAACATTATAGATTACATTTCTCGCATAATTGCTGATATGATTTGTTGTTACTGAAGCAATACCGCTTTTATAGTTTTATCTTGGTCAATCATTTATAGTTCTACTTCAGTTTTATTGTACATCAATTACAGCTGGCTATATGGACTTGTGACAACTATTTATGACTCTATGTTTGTTGGACATAAAATAATGACCCCAAGAATAAGAATTCAAGATACTTATTTTCCTCTATCAAAATATATATACTTATTTTCCCATTTCTGTTGAAAAGAAAAAAAAAAGGACAGATAACTTTTTTTCATGAAAAAAAAAAAAAAAAGTAATCTACGGCCACAAACTATTTTACAACATTTTTACAAATCGTTGATGTGGCCAACCTTTTATTGGTTTTCATTTAGATCCACCATTAATATCACTTTTTCATTTACCAATAATCACTCACCACATCAGCAGTTTGTAAATTTTTTTGTAAAATATTTTGTATCTCTAGCATTATTAAAAAAAAAAAAAAGATCATATTTTCATATCTGTTCAGAACTGTTTTGTTTCCAAATCAATCACATTAGCTTAAATGAAAAAAAAAAAAAAATCCACCATTATTGGTTTTGAATACTTCAAAGTTCAAACAAGATCCACATGAACAAGCTAAATAATATCTTGACAACTTACTAATTAAGCTGTACTCTTCAGTGGGAGGACAATTTCTGAAAACTGCATTCAATATATTGGTCCCTTTGAAGAAGAAACGATTTGACCGGGATAAACAGCTAGATTATTGAATCCTAATAATCTTTTTCTTTTGGAGGGTTGGGAATTGGAATAACAAATTGAAATGAAAGAGTTGGGATCATCAAATTATTCAAATCTCAATAAATGGTTGACTCCATGGCAATTAATAGGGAACAACTAACCTTATCAGTTGTCTCACCACTTTTAACTACTAAAAAAATACAGGAGTTGTAAGTTATCTTGATGCTATACCGTACCAAAGAAAAGAGGATCAAAGAGTTATGTATCTTAACTGATATAAATATATATATATATATATATTTCTAATGAAAATATTTAGGATATAAATTTTCTGATTTTCTTATTTTAATAGTAATTATTAAATTATAAAAAAGATATAAAAAAAAAAGAAAGAAAGAAAGAAAGCAAGGATTTGAGCTCAATTTCTATTTCATAGAAAAATCGATAATATTAATGAGGCCCAAAACTTTTGATGACCTAAGAGTTATCTTAAATCTTTGCTTCCTTAGATTAAAAAAAGAAATTAAAAAAAAAAAAAACTTTGCTTCCTATTCCCCCAATTGTAATTTTATTTTTCTCATTTTTGTTGTTAGTGGAGTGGTGTGTGGGGGTAAGCCTATCGGTTTCTTGTGGCTTACCTTTGAAATGACTATGAGTCAGCTCCTCATAGATAAAGTAGCTTTTAAAATGGTAAAATGAAATATTTTTTAGAAGTCAGAAGCTAATGCTCTTACATTGAGGCGCCAAAAAATACTGCATAATTTCTAGGATATTTCTTTTAACTTTTCTTCTTCTCTCTTCCCTTTTTCCTCTTATGTGTCCTATTGCATACCATAATAATTGTTGTTACCAAACAAAGGATGAATAATTGTAAAATGATGATTCCTTTCATTCTTATGACATCCTTAATAAGCAAAATAATTACCTATTGTTTTAAACTTTGGTATAAATTATGAGGAAATTATTGGCCACTAAAAAAATTGTGATGACATATTTTTGGTGGTTTAAAGTTTAAACTAATTTTCTATTCTTGAATGTTTTCATCCTCTCATATTGTTGAGGGCTCATCTTTTGAAAAAATAAAGGCGTAAGTGCACTTTTAGTCCCTACATTTTAATTTTACCACTTTTAGTCCCTAAATCAATTAACGCGTTCCATTTTGGTCCTTTCCGGTAGCCCACTACCGGAAATTGCTTAGGTGGCAAATGGAACTATTAAAATAATAATAATAAAATTTTATTTTACTATTAAAAATGCCACGTCAGCTTATAAATTAAAAAAAATTATTTATTAATTTTAATTAAATAAAAAAATTAAAAACAGATAGTTTAAAAAAGAAATTAAATTAAAAAAAAAATCTTTACATTATGTTCTTCCCAGTCATTGTGAAGAACATGTTCATGTTCTTCTTTAAATAATATGTTTGGTTGCTGAGAAAATTAAAAAAATCAAGAACATGCCAACATGGAACACGTAAAATCAAAGGGCACAGATTTACAAAATACAAAGACCTTCAAAGATTCAAAACACAAATAACACAGACCCAAACCCAACCCTCAATCTCTAGCAAACCCAGAACATCACATAAAAAATCAAATCCTCCATACAAACATCAAACTCAGAAACAAACCCAGAAATTTTAAACCCACCGATCTAATAAAGACCCACTGATCTGTGAGAGATTGGAGGTAAACCACCGCCGACCTCAGCCCCTCCACTGTCACGAACTCAGCCCCACCGTCCTTCACATCGACACAAGACACAGCCCCAACGTGCAACTCCTTCGCGGGGATCGAGCACTCGGACTCGAGCGAGGCGTCGATGGCGTTGGCGAAGAGGAGGTGGAGCGAGCCGGAGAAGGTGGAGGTGGCGATGAGGGGTTTGTGCGTTGGGTTTGGGAGTTCTTGAGGGAGGAGATTCGGGAAGGTGGAGAAAATGTGGATTGAGGGGATTCACTACCACCACCACCATGGATGAAACCCACAAAAAAATCAAAGCAAAATCCACACAAAACCCACAAAATCTGAATCCAAAAGGAAAACCCATCCCTAAATCCATTCCTAAATCAAAACCCATACCAAATTCTAACCCCAAAACCCATCGGAAACCACCCCAAATCAAAACCCATGAACCATAAATCAACCCATCATCAACCACAGTGTTTCAATCAATCTACTTCAACCAACACCATTGCATCACAGAGCTCAAAATCCACAAAGAGAGCCGGACTATTTTTTTGTTTCACATAAATGAAAGAAAGAAAACAGGACTTGAAATTTATCTGTTTTTAATTTTTTTATTTAGTTAAAATTAATAAATAAATTTTTTTAATTTATAAACTGACGTGGCATTTTTAATAGTAAAATAAATTTTTTATTATTATTTTAATAGTTCTGTCTGCCACAAAAGCAATTTCCGGTAGTGGGCTACCGGAAAGGACCAAAATGGAACGCGTTAATTGATTTAGGGACTAAAAGTAGTAAAATTAAAATATAGGGACTAAAATGGAAAAAAGCCAAAATGTAGGGACTAAAAGTGCATTTACGCTAAAAATAAATTAAAAACAAAGTCCGCCTTATACAATAATAGACATTAGCCTTACGCAACAAACTAACCTTTGTGTGTGTGTTTTGTTTTGATAAACACCAAAAAACTACCTAGTGACATTGATTAACTATTTTTAATAGCACTAGATGCAACTAAGCTAAAGCACCTCTACCTGTAATCTTCATATACTCGGTCATATTTTCTTAAAATAATATTAAAACATCAAGATCTATGAAAAAGAAAAACTAGAAAATATGACTTACCCCTAAATCAATTTTAAAAAACACAACAACCATCCTTACATTAATTCTAAAAGAGATTCTACTTGTTGAATCCTTCTCTTTGGCCATGTCCTATTCATTTGAGTCATTTACGCGGTCTATCTTCATCTTCAAATAAGCATGTACCTTACACCCACTAATGTAATCAACAAATACAATAGAAAACACAGTATTGCAAAACTCACATTTTTTTTTCTTTTTTATTTATAAAGTTAATTTTTAACTATAATAACCCTAGTAATATAAAAAAAAAAGTTCACAAGTGATATGTTTTTAGAAATTTTTTATAGGATAACAAAACTAATTTGATTAAATAGTTTTTTCTATTTCTCATAAAAATAGTGCTAGAATTTTTTTAAAATAGTTTATTAACAAATGTTTAAAAGTATCTCTTAACTAGATCCTATAATTAAAGTGATCTCGATTATGGATATATATATATATATATATATGAGGAATTGATGTTATATCAATTATTTATTCTTTTTAATAAAATTAATTTTAATGACAATTAAATTTAGTGATACAAAAGAGTTGAAGCGGCATATTGTAATCACTTAATTAACACAAGTGGTGGTGAAAATATATGGATCATCCAAGTTACTGAAAAAGTCTGTAAATACGGATTATGTGAATTATGAAACGTAGACGTGCAACTTAAGACCAACAACATCAACAACACCAACCGCTCTTTGTTGTTTGTGTTTGTCTCTCTCTCTCTCTCTCAGTTTGCGCCAGCAAAATCTTTGACAAGGAAAGCTAAACTCACATACATTAGTTGTGTTAAAACACAACATCTATAACATATATTGTGATATAAATAGAAAAAACCATCGTGATCCTCATTTATTATCTTCTCCTTCTTTGTTTAGATTCTCATTTATAAAGAGAAGCAAGCAAAGGAGGAGGGGGAGCTTCTTTTCTCACTTGCTTCTTATTGGATACCACATTGTCGGACCCACCCATCTAAATCTATTTCTCTTTCTGTATTGGGTTGCAGAGAGAGAGATATAGCTGTACCATCTTCTTGAAGATCTGCCACCAAGGTATGGCCTTTCTTGATTATTCATTGAGTTAACTTTTCTGGATTTTGCTCCAAACATTGTTATGTGTTAGTTTCATATATAATGGCATCTATATTTCTGGGTTTTGCTCCAAATTTTCATATCTGTAAGTTTCATTTATGAAGTTTCTTTCTTTTTTGTTTTTTTGGGGTCTATTGGTTGTGTTATTTCTTTCATATTCTTATATTCTGCAAGGCCATTTTTTTTGTCAAGAAGTTCTTTGTCACATTGTCAAAATTGTTTCTTGCATGTTTTTGACGAGGACAAACTTCTGGTTTTGACGAGGACAAACTTCTGGTCTTTCTTTTAAGTTTATTTATGTTTGAATGGTTAATTGTCATTATTCTCAAATTTATTCGTTTTGTTTAGTATAATGATTGTGGTCCCTTTGCCGTGTATTTTCTTCAGCTTCTCTCCCTTTATTTATTTCTCCTTTGGAAATGAAAACAGAAGCTTCTTAAACTGATAGAGGACCTCTCACTCCTACGGGATGGAAAATTTAGAGAGAAATGTTGAAATTTGAATGCTTCAGGGTGTGAAATTCTGCACTTTTTGGAAGATTATTGTCATTTATTTTCGTTAAAATCACAGCAGAGCTGTTGAAATTTGTGTGCTATTGCTTTGTAGTTAGCAGGGATATTCTCTTGAGAATTTTGGGTTGCTTTGCTTTCTGAACTTAAGTTGTGATCTATTGTTTAGTCTTTGAACTTAAGTGCGCAACACTTGAATTAAAATTACATGGTAGGATCCTATTTTTGAGTTAATTCATAGCGTCACTCTCCCTGTAGTGACTTTTTTTTTTTTTTTTTGGGTCTCAATTCTTCTCTGAATCCTCAGAATTTTTTGACAGTGTGCTGTTCTACATGATCATTTTTATCTGAGAATTTCAATAACTAAAATTACGATGATTAACAAAATCATACTATCAATAGAACCTCATATATCTGTAATGTAGGTTGTTAATTAGAATAGACTTAGGAAAATCTTTTCTTTCCTGTATTACTGAGGTTTCACAAGGTCAAGAATTTTAGTGTAGTAGCTGTCTTTTCTAGAAAGCTTGTCTTTATATCTGTTAGAGCAACATGTAAGAGCGATGAGTATTAGCAAAGTAGTAGTGTTTAAGAAAGCTTTTACTCGTCTTTCTCCAGGGTGAAATTAATGTCATGCATGTTTCTCTTTGTTGCAAGTGAATAAGGATTAATGGTTTTTGGCTTTCAACTAGAAGACATCTACTTTGCCAGAATTGTCTGGGATTCTTCTTTTAGATGATTCCTCTATAAAGTACCAATTAGATAAAATGTTATGTACACCAGATTTTAACCTATTGGATAATGTCATGTTCTTTGGGGCATTTAATGATCTTTGAAACTTGGTTTGAACTGGTATTATAGAGGGGTACTTTTAATCATGTGGTTTACATGATTCATGAAAACTGTGTTCATAATATGCATTTTTTATTAATGAAAACTGTCTCATTTTAACATTGTTTAATCCTTTCTGAAATGCTATGTTGTAGATACATTTTTGTGGAGGCACATTGGCTTCTTGCAAGTCCTTTCTGCTAGGTAGCTGATTCTTTTGACAAGAATACTTTTGGTGATCAGAAGTTCAACAGTGAACAGGTTATAATGGGTGCTTGTGTATCCACGCCATCTAAAAATATTAAATCACGAAAGAAACACCATCACCGGTTCAGAAAACGGCATGGAAAATTTTCTAAGAAATTCCCTGATGGCACCAAGAAAAGGAAGAGTGACGCAGGAAATCGGTTAACAGATTATGCTGTAAGTGAGTTTGTTCACATGGACTTTGAGAAGGGTGCAACAACTACTTGCAGAAGATCAGAGGTTTCCAATTCAACATTCCATCTCACTCAGCTGCAATGGCACCACAGTCAATATGACACAAATGGTATGTCCTTCCACACTTTTTCCAGAGGATGTACAGAGGAATCCCTATTTCAATGGATCTTAATCTCTGACTGCACAGTTGGATGCTCATAAGTAAGGTGTTATGGAATATAGATTTATTGATGTGTGTGTATGAGTACACAAATTAAAGCTCCATAATTAGATTAGAGTTTTGTCTTAGTGTGTATCAAGTATTGAAAGTAAGGAGCAATAGCCCATATATTGTTCTATTAACATATGGAAGTATCATACTTCATCTTACTATTTTGTTCTTTTCTTATACTTTTTTATTGTCCCAATCTATCTGTAAGTTTTTCATGTATGTACCTTGTCTAAATCAAAATCTTTGCTTAGAGTCGGTGGTTGCCAATAAAACATTCTTGTGAAATATATCGCACAATCAAAAATTTGAAATAATTTTCTTAATTGTCATCATTATGATTTTATTGTGGATTCTGAGTTTGCGGCATTTGATTTTTCATATGTTATTCATTGAGTGTCTTTAATTGTATATGTGCTTAACAAAGTAGGCTATGTTTATAATACATTTAAGAATTTATTCTTAAAAGAATGAACTTTTTTTTATTTTTTTGAGTGTTATAATGTTTCTTCATGTATCGTAGCCAGATGATGTATGAAATAGGTCCAAAGACTAATTATTGTCACTGTATTTCTAAATATCAGTTCCTTTATCTATTTTCCTTGTGACTTTTTCCTGTTGATTTCGATGTTTTACAATTTTTTTTTAGTCCTGTCAAGTTGAAGATATTCTGTTTTTATTTTATACCATTATATAAAACAATTAGCTTAAGGACTTAACATGACTTTATACTTGCATTTGCAGTAATTTGCCAAGAGGATGCTTGGTTTGACTCAGTCAGTATTCTGGATTCTGATTCGGATGATGACTTCATCAGTGTACATGAAGGTAAGGAACATTAGCCTGCGTTTACAGAATGAAATCTACCTTCTATACAAAATAAAACCAATGTCCTACTGAAATGACTGGCGGCATGATATGGGACATAACATTTTGCCATCTTCTGTCAATTTAAACTCAATAGAAATAATGAGCTAATGCGTTGGTGATATTTAACCTAATATGTTCTGTATCAACTGAATTGTCAGAACCCTGGGGCCACTAAATCAAATTACTTATGATCACCAAGATTTTCAGAATAGATGAATTCTTGACAGGTTTATTAAATTTTGGACTTGACCACCCTGACCATTTTATATTACTGACTAAGCTTTTCACTGCCTAGTTATATAGCTGCTAATTCTTATGGAATATATATAGTATATGATTTTTTGTAAGTTGACTACATAATTCTGCTTTCTTCTATCTTTCAAATCTTCAGATGGTTTTCAATCAGTAGGCAGTGCAATTGGGAATATTTCAAGTGGCCAAGTGCTTCAGTATGAAAGATCAGCATGCCTTATGGATAGCATGTGCAAGTATGAAGAATACCATGAAAGATATCTGAAAATTGATGGAGGTAAATCAGAGAAATTTAGTACCCAGGGTTATGAGCTTTCTCGCTTAGGAAAGGCTGATGAAGTTTGCAGCAAGAGGGAGAAAATGATAGATCATTCTTATGGAAGCTTTAAAGGTCTAAAAGAGGATAGACGTGATTCTAAAGAGAAAATTCAAGGCTTGCCTAAGCTGTTTTCTTCTTACAGTTTCAATGACAAGGTTCTAAACCCACCAAGTATGGGTCCCCAGGCTCAGAGAAAGCAATCAGCAGTTTTCAGGCTTTCTTTCAAGAGGAAATCCTGTGATGGAGAAGAAGCCACCAAACATTGTAGGTGTTGAAATCATTTAATTTTTATTAAGTATATGGAAAATAAAGCATTAAGTAAATTATGTATAATCTACTATTTCCAAGGCACATCACTGTTTGCATTTCAGTTTAAATAATGGTCACTTAGCATATTTTGTGACAGGTTACAGTTTTGGTTAATGGCTTAATTTGCTTAAAATATAAAATATTTTATTTCGTAGTTTTGCATTTTTCTTTTAATTATAAAATAATATTTTAATTCTATTATTGCATCACACAAGAATAACAAACATAAGGACGATGTATATGCAGGTCAATCAAAAAGATACTTGTACTGTCCAAGAGCTGGACATATAATTCCACGTTGTACAGGAGAGAAGTTGACCCCGGGATGTTGGTCTGAGATTCCACCCTCAACTTTTAAACTGCGCGGTGAAAGTTATTTCAAGTATGCCATTGGCCTTCTTTAAATACCCTTAACTGCATGTGTAGACACTTGCAACATGCCAACAAGTAGTTTTTCTTTTATGTTTGTGTTTTCATCAATAGGAATATAACCTTTTGATGATCTACCATACAGAGATAAGCGGAAGTCACCCGCTCCAAATAACAGTCCATACACTCCAATAGGTGTTGATTTATTTGTCTGCCCGAAGAAGATAGATCACATTGCCCAACACATTGAGCTTCCTAATGTGGAAGCGAATGACAAAGTGCCTTCACTCCTTATTGTAAATATCCAGGTACCTTTTTTATATATTTACTTTGAATTTTGTAAATTTTGTATTAATGGTGGGTTGTAAGGCCTGAATACCAATATCAAACTCCTTCAATTTTAATGGTAAATAGTGGCTTCTGAACAGTCTTTCATGCTGTATCTTATTATTTTGTCATGCACCTTGTGACAGTTGCCTACTTATCCTGCTGCAATGTTCCTTGGTGATAGTGATGGGGAAGGGATGAGTCTTGTACTATACTTCAAAGTTTCTGAGAATCTAGACAAAGAAATCTCTCCCCAATTTCAGGAAAGCATCAAGGTAACTTCATTTTCAGTTGTGATTTTCCATATGACCTAAAACTTTCTTATGTTTAATATTATTTTATTGGGCTCATAATGCATTTTTGAAAATTGTTGCAAGGGTCTGAAGAAGCTAATTGTTTAGGTTTCTATTTTTTCTTTTGGTTGCTTATCTTATAGACGGCTATGAAGTTAAGTTAATTTTTGTAGCTTCTGTTATCCACATTTCTTTTGGAAGGTTCCACTTTTGTTCTTTCTCTTATGCTTTGCACATTGCTTACACACTTGATTAGACTTTTACCTTTATTAAGTTAGGCCATTTGCTTCCATAAATATGCATTCCTGATCATGAATGAGACATCATAGCTAAATATCTTCCTATGCTTTCAATTGATATATTTGTTGCCTTTTATTGTAGCTATGCTGTACCAGTAGCTTTGTATGAGGATGTTGCAATTAGGAATTAGAAAAAAATTACAATTGAAAGCTCAGATGCATCCAACTAATGGTACATGTTGCGAATATAAGTGGTGATTTATAACATTTATTTTGCTTTCCACTCTTATAGACAGTTCTTTAAATTTTTTCATTTTGGTACTGCAATTCCAAAGATGATAAGCTGATGTTAGAGATCTTCAAACTCACTGGCTGGGTTAAACAGATTAAATTCAAAAGCAGTTCTTAATCTTGGTAGGGAAGACTGGTTTGGAGTATGATATAGACTGGCTAGAATTAATGATGGAGATACATTGACCATTCAACAATTACAAGTCAGGAAGGCCCTCAAGGCACTGTGAGAATAAGATATCAACGTTTTTATGAAATTTAGTAGTTTAAAGAGAGTAGGAATTATTTACTTGATATTTTTTATTATTGTATAAAATGTATATTTTACATATATCATGTGTTTGTTCCCCCAAAAAACTTATTACTGTTTGAATGGAGCCTATTATAAGTAGTATGGCATTATATATATGTACATTGTATATATAGTTAATAGGTGCAGCTCCTCTCTCTCTTTTCTCTATGTGGGGGAGGCTTTCATGGCTATGGAAATATCTTCTTCTTCTTCTTCTTTCATTTGTGGAGGGTTGGATGGTTGTTGTTTCAGGGGTAACTTACGTTATTCTCTCTCATTCTGGATTAGTTTGAAGCTTGCCATTTTGTACATATTTGAAATCATCAAACGATTGTGTGTTGCCACTCCATTTAAATGAAAAGCAACTGAGTTATTGCAAAGTAATGTGTCAATGACCTCTACTGCCAAAAACATTTTAATTGAAAATTCAATGGCATTATGCTTTGATAATTTTTAATGTTAGATGGGGTTCTAGTTATTGAATATAATATTTCACCCTTATGGTTTTCTTGGTAGCACAGCTCAGTTCAACATTTTCTGTTTATCTTACAGAAATTGGTTGAGGATGATACGGAGAAGATTAAAGGATTTGCAAAAGATTCCACTGTTCCTTTTAGAGAAAGGCTAAAGATCATGGCTGGGGTCGTTAATCCTGAGGATCTTCACTTGAGTTCTACTGAAAGGAAGCTTGTTCAGGCTTATAATGAAAAGCCTGTACTTTCACGGCCTCAGCACAATTTTTATAAAGTAATGTATAAATTTCTTGTTTTTTATTTCAATATTCCTGGTGTTAAGCTAAAGTTAGATTATAAGTAGGTCAATAAGCAATTATCATGATAGGTAGATTTTCATTTCACACATGTTCTGAACAGCACATATATTTTATATTGCTAATGATCTTATCATTCCACGGTAGTTAATATGGGACATAAACTGATAAACACCCGGTGGCACCCCAAAAATTGAAGAGGATGTGAATAGGATATCATTTTAGTCTTGTTGACCATCTCTACAAAAAATATATATATATATATATATATATTGTTCCTTACATATGCATTTATATGTTCCTTCTGCTAAAGCTAGTGGCCAGCGGGTTTTCATTTCATGCGAAGATCTAAAAGACAATAGAATTCTCAAAATACCACACTTGAATTAAAGATGGTTTATGGTGCTAGAATTCTTGTTGCTCAACCTTTTATGTTGCATGTAGAGTAGGATCTGGTTCTGACTTTGCCTATTCTGGCTCTGATGCAGGGTCCTAACTATTTTGAAATTGATCTGGACATTCATCGCTTCAGCTACATATCAAGGAAGGGACTTGAATCATTCCGAGAACGTCTGAAAAATGGAATACTTGATCTGGGTTTAACAATCCAGGTAACTCAATAATCTTGTTACGTGGACAAGCATTCTGGGTTATAATTTTTTTGTGTCCATTGACCTCTAAAAGAATTGGATTCATATATGACAACAAAGTTTATGTCAAAACTCTTCTAACTTTGTAGCAGGTGTTTCAAGGAGTTAGGAACTCGGCAGATTCATATTTTTATGCGTTTGTTTTTGTTCAATTGACATGATAACACTTGACTTCCTGGCATACTTACTTAAGCTTTGAACTTATTCTAACATTAACGCTCTTCACATTACTTTTAATAGGCACAAAAACAGGAAGAACTGCCAGAGCAAGTACTGTGCTGTTTGAGAATGAACAGGATTGATTTTGTTGATAATGGTCAAATACCAACACTCGTGAGCCTGGATGAAGATTGATACGGATGATTAGATGCAGGGTAGCATATAAAAGATACGGACACTAGACAGCATTATGTACACATTGAACTCTCTGCATTTCTGCCATATGTGGAAGTAAAGAAAAATCCAAAATAATATATATATGAAGTGTTCTTTTGTTTTGAATATATAATCATATCCACATCTATATGCTTGTGCTACTATACGTATGTTATATATGGACCTGGGCCATAATTTGTATTGGTACAAAGCGGTCAACAGTAACACAAAAGATGAACTAGTAATACTAACTTGTAAGTTCATGTAGTAATAGCCCTATGCATCAACTTTTGATTACTAAAGACTAGCTATCATTCGAAAAAAATGAAATGCGATTAATATCTATTGCTAGAGCTTCTTTGTTTCCTTTAATGTTTCAAATACATAAAAGATGAGCAGCTTATAAGAAGCATATCATAAATAATATGCCATACGAGGAGAAAAATTCTAAATTGAAAACATGCTTACCAAAAACAAGCATGATTGAAGGAGATGAAAAATACAAAATAAATCTTTAGACATTTTGCTCCTGTAGCATAGGAATAAACTCCAACATAGAAAAGACAGAAAAAGAATTACACAAACATGGACCTAATTACATATGCATATGCCCCCCACCAGAAGACTTTAAAATCAAAGCAAGTGACATGCAATATCCAGAGGAAGGAACCAAATGCCACATCGCTCAAATTGTATAAATGAGAAACTTGAAATGATTCTTGAACGAAGTTCCCATATCAGTTGAAGAAACACAATTTGCAACTTAAGATTATAGTAATAAAATTTATAGAGAAGCCAGAGCACCAAGTCTCTAGACACAAGTGAAGTAAGACATGAAAAGGGTAAAATTTTCAAACAAAATGACAAATAGAAGCCAACAATAGAATCATCCTCAAAAGCCAACAAAAGTTTTACCATCAAAGAGAATAATGCATAACCATTAAAGTTCCTTCTACCACCCTCAACAACCCTCAGAGCAAATTCAGTCCCCACAAAGACAACTAAACTCACTTCAGCATCAACAAAGTTTAGAACTTTTAATAACATGTTAGTGGATGTAGCGATCACTATATATTCTATGCATTTTATTTTTTCAAAAGAAAGTACTAGGAGAGAGAAGAGAGAGAGAGAGTTTCACTATAAAACAAATATTTCTAATTTTGAATCCATTAAAGTTTCAAATGAAAGATGCAAAAAAATAATGGGCATTCCCATAAAACTAATGCTTGTCACTAATTTAGTAAGAGAATTTATAAATATAAATGTTCTTAGTCAAATGCAATGCATTTGACAAATCTGAGAGCTCCTTGGGAACTCCCTTAATTCCTTGTGAACACGATCCTTCTCCTCTGAGCTTAGACTATTGTCAACAACAATAATCATTGTCTTTAACACTCTTGCCGCCTTCAAGATTTGTCTAACAAGTTCCATCTCATCCTTATGCCCTAAAAATCCTTTATAATGACAAGTTGTAAGGTGTGATGATAGAGATTCAGGAATATCCAATGGCTGCTCTGAGCGACAACTAGTTGCAAAATAACTACAATGAGGATGTTTTTCCATTTCAAAGGCAAATGTTTGTAGTTTTGGAGCCCGACAAAACAACAGTCGTACAACATGCCACATATACCAATCATGGCAATTCAAACCATACAACTTCAAGGATGACAAATTATGAAACATGGGAACATCATTGTTAGAAGCACGATAGAGTGTCTGCAAGACAACATAATAATAATAATTAAAATTTCACAAAAGTCACTACTCACTCTCACAACAATATTATTTGGTAGTATTTAGCAATTTAATTAAGAGGTAATCGCAGTAAACCCACCTATGATTTGGCCTAAAATCACTTTGTCTATTTATGGTTTAAAAAATATCACTTTACCTACTGAGATAAGCTCTATTTGTCTTCTGTAACCCATCTCCATTAAAAAATATGGATAAGTAGGTATTTTTGCTTATCTTTTACGTCTCTCTCCCAAAACAAAAAAACACATACAAAACCAAGTGAAAACAAGATCAAAAAGGGTAGGTTTTGTATGTGTTTGGTTAAGTCGTAACTCCCTTATCTTTAACAATAAATATATCACTCTGTCCCAGCTTCGCAAAACAGGGATACCCCATGCCACTGAATTCTTCTATTTAAGCATGCATCCTAAACTTCAACACCAGACCATCAATACTACATTTATTGGGTGGAAGCCAACTCTTTCCCCTTCCTTACTCTTAATACTGATGGTAGCTCGAAAGGAAACACGGGCCATGCTGGAGCTAGCGGATGGAATTCTACGAAATCATTGGGGTAAATGGATAGGGGGCTTCTCAATTAACATAGGTATCACTCATAGCATGATGGCAGAACTGTGGGAAATTAGAGAAGGTTTAAAATATGCTTGGAATAAAGGGTACAAATATGTACACCTATAGGTGGATTCCAAATTGGCACACAATTGGATAACAAACTTGAACTCTTTTTTTCCATTGGAATATTCTAACTTGATCCATGATTGCAGGTCTCTCCTGGAGCGACCTTGGGTGGTCAAAACTAATCACATTTGGAGGGAAGCCAATGGGTGTGCTGACCTGTTGGCTAAGAAAGGAGCAGATCAAACTGAGCGTGAAATTTTCTATGATACATGTCCTGCGTTTTTGACGCAATGCTATTTTTGGGACTCACTGGGATTCACCTCGCAGTGGGTGGTATATACCAAGGAAGCTAAAATCTGGCTATCGGAAGTCTGTGTGTGTTATGTCTTATGTTCTTGTTGTTTTTTGTCTTGTTACTGTGTCATGGTCGTTGTGGTGTTATCGTATGGTTTGATGTGTCTGTAGCTGTGGTTGTCAAGTTATGGAAATCTTGTGAAGTCTCTGTACTGCACTTTCAGTTTGCAATAAAATCCCTTTTAACGCCAAAAAAAAGAAAAAAAAAGGGGTTAGGTTTTGCGAAAATGAATGTAACAAAACTCCCATGTTCAAAATTCCTATGTTCAAAACTCCTAACAACAAGTACAAGAATGTAACAAAATCAAACAAAAAACCAAGCACTTAGCAATGGCACTACCGGGAAATTGAATCAAACCCAAACCAAGATATTGAGCCTTCAAATTTCCGTGACCCATTCCAAGAAATCAAACCTTCATCTGTATTTCTGTTGGGCAATGTTTAAACAGGATCACAGTTGAACATAAGAAAAAAGATAAGAAATTAAGAATAGATTAAGGGGGAAAACTTGAAAGATAAAAAAGGGGTAGAAGATAAAACTTTAAAGAAATCAATAGCTACAGATATATCATATATAATGAAATATCAACTCCATTCTGCTTGTATTCAACCAAAGAAAAAAACTATATTCTCGACTTTTTTTTTTCTTCTTTTCCAAATTTAATTCCCACTTGTCCAAATGCTTTTACCATCTGTATGTTAGCAAGTCTATATAGGTTTTTCTTTTCAAAAATAACTATAAAAGCCAAACTATTTTGTTAGTTAGCAAAAGTTTGAAACTATTTTGCTAAGTAACAACTCGAGAATGTGAGTCTCGATTTTGAGCTTATAAATCGAGTACATAATACTCGATTTTCCTATTAAGCCAGCAATTAAGGTGGATGAACTGTCCACGTAGGCATGCAAATCGAGTCTAATGGACTCGGTTTCTGGTCACTGAAATCGAGTCTTTTGAACTCGAGTTTGCTACATGGAAACCGAGTATATTAGACTCGATTTATAGGGGGTCCCACCAGTCACACTGTTTCACGCTTTTTGGCCACGTGGATATACAACTCGAGTCCATTAGACTTGATTTCTCTTTAATGAAAATCGAGTCTAACGAACTCGATTTTTATAAATGGCCACCACCCCTCCACGTGTGGCATGTGGGTCCCAGCTAGGACCTTTTTTCCCCCCTTACCCATCTTACTCAGTCTCTTCAACTCTCAAACTCTCTCTTTAGCTCTCATACCCTCTCTTCACAACTTTCCTCAGCTCTCATACCCTCTCACACAACACTCACACCTCAACAAATCTCACAGGTAATGTTTTATAAATATTTGTACTTCAGTTATGTTATATATTTATTGTGTTATGTTTTTACAATATGGGGAATATTTTTTGTTAGTTAATATTGTGATTATTTGCTAGGTTTTTTTTCTTAAAAAATTACAGCATATTAGGAATATTTGTTTTTTGGGATAATTACAGTAAACCCACCTGTGGTTAGGCCCGTTTTCACTTTACCTACCCGTGATTCAAAACTTAACACTTTGTCCCACCTGAGGTGTCTTCCGTTAGGAATCTGTTACTCACCTCTCCCTTTGTCGTTAAAAAAACACATTTTTAGGGAAAAACAAACATAACAAAGATAAAAAAGTTAGGGTTTATTATTGCTTAAGAACTTCTATGAGAACAAAACACAAATCAACAGTATTGCTATTCTCTTGTCCAGTGGGTTATTCAAACATGTATTGGTTTGAATTTGCTGTTTCTTTGCCTAAAAAGCAATCTCCTTTTTATCAAAAGCTGCCAAACATTTCACAAAGCTGCCAAATAAAACTTAACACACACACTCTCTCTCTCTCTCTTAGCTTCTGCGGCGCAGCCATGGCTTCTCTCTCAGCAGCGACCTCACACTCTTCTTCGCAAGTCGCATTGGCTCACAACACAAAGCCGAAGAAGATCCACCAATCGCAATGCCGCACTCTTCCTCTTCCTCACCGGTCACCTATTTGCCGGTACACATCACTTTTCCTTCATTATTTTTTTCCGTTAGTTTCTCGAGAAAGTTGAAGGAATCAATATATAAATCTGTCTTTGTTTTTTCTCACTTCTCTGTTTCTTTTGGCTTGAATTTCTAGCTTTCTTAGTGCTAAACTGAGCTTATTCAGGTGTTTTGCTGCTGTGGCTGGGATTTAGAGTGGGTTTGAAGTTGGAATTGGGGGTGGGTTTGCTACTGTGGTTGGGATTTGAAGTGGGTTTGAAGTTGGAATTGGGGGTGGATTTGAAGTTGGAAGGTTCCTTTCCTTTCCTTAATTGGTGGTGTTTGGTTGTGCAGAAAAGGATTGAGAATTAGGAGAGGCACAAGCAGAACCTAGGGTCGCCACCACGCCACCAAACCCATGGCTGATCTACCACAATCCAAACCCACGGCTGGATTTCTCATTACCTCATTCTTTGGTTGTTGATTGCTTATCTCTATCTCACTCTCTTTTGTTAATAATGATCAGCAACCCTAATTCCCATTTCAATATTATTAGGGTGCTTGCAGGCACTTAGTAAAGCTGCCCAAGTAGGTTCATCAGGCTTAAATGGCATTGCATTAATGAGATTCTCAGCCTCATCTAGCTGTCCTGACCGACTAGGAAGATCCAAGAAGCATGTGTAGTGCTGCAGAGAAGGATTAATCCCATAATGCTCCATAGATTTGAATAGATTACGGCCTTTACTTACTAAGCCAACATGGCTACAAGCATAAATCAATCCAACAAAGGTCACTTCATTTGGCTTTACTCCAGCATAAATCATCTCATCATAAATAGCTAATGCCTCCTTTGCTTGCCCATGCTAAGCTGTCCCAACGATTATAGAAGTCCAAGAAACTACATCTCTTCGTTGCATCCTACCAAAAATTTCCTTTGCAGCCAGAATATCACTACATTTGGCATACATATCTACAAGGGCATTACTTATAAATATGCAAGACTCATAACCAAGAGTGATAACTAGGCCATGAATCTGCTTCCCAAGATCCAGCACTGCTAGATTAGCACTTGCACCAACAATGCTTGACAGAACTAATGGATCAACTATGTTGACTCCTTCTCTTCGCATTTCAATAAATAAATAAAACGCATCAACCCCATTCCCACTCTGTACCGACCCTGAAATAAAGGCTGTCCAAGAAAATAAATTCCTGACTGCCGTGACTGGTACTCTCTGAAACAGGTCACTAGCCTCTGATTTCCTCCCATGTCGAGCATACCCGGATATCATAGCAGTCCAAGAAACTGAATTTTTCAAAGAAATTGAATCGAAAACCCCACGTGCAAGTAATCCACACTTGGCATACATATCAACTAAGGATGACTTGACAACATTGTCGTCACGAAATGGGGACAACACAAAGTGGGCATGCACTTGCTTGCCTTTCCTAATAGCACCCAAGGTAGTACATGCCTTAACGAGGCTAGCAAGCACAAAATGATCAGGTCCTAACCCATCATCCTTGAGCATGGAGGGGAACATGGAAAGAGTTAGGTGGGGGAGGTTGGCCTGGTTGTGGGCAGTGAGAATGGAGGCCCATGAGACATGGTCTCTGTGGGGCATTTCGTCGAACAAGTGAAGGGCATCTTGAATGAGACCACCTTTACCGTACCCGTCTATGAGGGTGTTGGGCAAAGGACCACAGTGCTCTAGGCTAGCTTTGATAATTTGGGCATGAAGGTTTTTGGCAGTAAGTGGGGTATGGCGCCTCACACAAAGTTGGAATTGATGGAGATAGTGAGAGATGATAAGCATTCATCACCGTTTGGGCCTAAATCTATCAGGTGTTTGAGACCAACGTTAGGGGGGAATGTGCAAAATAGGCAAGTAAAAGGGAAGTATGTGGTTAGTTAGGCAATGTTTGAAACAATTATGGAAAGTAGCATCTCGAGTTTTAGAAACTCGAGATCCATATTACTGAAAATACCACATAAATCTCAAGTCTTTAAAACTCGAGTTCCATGCAAAAAAAATTTCCTTTATAGTGGCGTTTTTAAGCCTTACAGTGACATTTTAAAGCCCTATAGCGGCGTTTTTCTGCAAAAATTTTTTTTATAAGTGATCACCCCATACCAGGTTTAAGGAGCCCTATAGTGGCGTTTTTAAGCCCTATAGTGACGTTTTAAAGCCCTATAGCGGCGTTTTTCTGTAATTTATGGAACTCGAGTCTTTAAAACTCGATTTTCATGTGGATTTTTTTCCAAATCAACCCATTCTCTTACAAATCGAGACTTAAAAAATCGATTTTTATCTTGGAACTCGAGTTTTAGACACTCAAGATGCTAGTTTTCAATATTATTTTGATCCGTGATAATTAACTAAATTTTTTTATATTTGTTGTTATTTAGAAAGGGAGTTCCAACGTTAGTTAGCCAAAGTGAGCAGAGTCTCTGTTATATACTACTAGCGCCAGTGAACTTGAAACTAATTTGCGTGGGCCAAGCTGTCCGCAACCCATTTACTTATGTCATTCAGTCATGGGCCCTATTATTCCTGGAACCCTTTTGTTATGAGCATGGTTTACAAGCCCACACAAGTAATCCAAGAAGATAATCTAAAGAAATTTGAAAAAAACAAATGGGCAGTATTTGGGCCTTCACCAACTTCAATTGGTGATGTTTATTGTCTACACCTATGGAGAATTCAGCAATGGGCTTCAGGTCAAGCAAGAAGAGGTAAGGTTATATGAGCCCCAATTAGAACTGCTCTTACCTTGGTTACCCACAAGAAGACACTAACGAAAGGCCCAAAAGCCCATCACCGAAATCTCTCCTATCTTTTCCCCTTAAGAAGGCTTGACTGAGTGAGGAAATGAGGTATCAAAAAACTTTATGCAAACATATTTTACACGCTCTTTCACACTAAGGTATCAATTTGTGATTAAAGCAATATTACTATAACATAAGTTCATAACATAATTACAACTTGACACTTTATCATGTTGTGAAAGTGAGTATGTCTCTAAACTTATTGGAAGTAAATAGGGAACATTTAATTGAAGAAGTACAAGGTATGTTTAGTCACTAATGTACTCTTGTCTCTTCTTAGGGTCATGGGAGGTTTTCCCTCGACACAATTGGAACTATTAAAGTTCTTATTTTTTAGGAGTATATGATATTAAAGTAGCTCAAATCAGCAGGGGATTCTAGCCTTTTACCCCTATTTTTAAAAATATTTGGCAATATGCCCATGTTTTGAAACTATATAGGTTCGTGCCCCTGTTTCGAAACTCGATTTTATTAAAATCGAGTTTCAATCAAAAAACTCAATTGGTAGAAAATCGAGTATGGTGCGATCAAACTTAAAAAAAAAAAAAAAAAAAAAAAAAATTGCATGGAACTTGAGTTTATGAAGCTCGAGTTCCATACCTATAGCAGTGTTCAGGAAAACTTATAGTGGCGTTTTAAAGCCCTATAGTGGCGTTTTCATGCAAATTTTTTTTTTTAAGTTTGATCACCTCATACCAAGTTCAGGAAGCCCTATAGTGGCGTTTTCATGCAATTTTTTTTTATAAGTTTGATCGCCTCATACTAGGTTCAAGGAGCCCTATAGTGGCTTTTGAGAGCCCTATAGTGGCGTTTTCATTCAATTTTTTTTTTATAAGTTTGATCGCCCCATACTAGGTTCAGGGAGCCCTATAGTGGCGTTTTCATGCAATTTTTTTTTTATAAGTTTGATCGCCCCATACTAGGTTCAGGGAGCCCTATAGTGGTGTTTTAAAGCCTTATAGTGGCGTTTTAAATGGAACTCGAGTTCCATGGATTTTTTTTTTTTTTTTTTTTTTTTTTTTTTTTTTTTTAAGTTTGATCGGGCATAACTCGATTTTAAACCAATAGAGTTTCAAAACAGGGGCACGGACCTATATAGTTTCAAAACAGGGGCATATTGCCAAATATTTTTAAAAATAGGGGTAGAAGGCTAGAATCCCCCAAATTTACATATTAAGTATTTGTTGTGGTGTCTTCTCAAAAAAAAAAAAGTATTTTGTTGTGGTCACGATGAATATGATTTATTTTTTTGTTTGACGTGAACAATGAATATGATTAGTGTTACACTAATAACATAATAAATATATTTATGAATTACTTTCTTTAGATTTTATATGCATCACTTTATAAGGCTTATATAATATAATTAAGAGTAAAGTACACTTTTAGCGCTCGAAGTTTGGGTTCTTATTTTAGCCCTTTAAGTTTCAAATTTTAACTTTTGCTCAACCATATTTGATTTTTGTTTTTAGATTAATCTGACCATCCATTTACATTAGTAAATTGATCAGAAAATGTGAGATAAACTCAAAATAATTTTGTGTCTAAAAAAAAAACTAAAAATAATTTCACCAAGGGAAATGGACAATAAATTCAATAAGAAAACAAAATAAAACAGGATGGGCAAAAATAAAAATTTTAAAACGTAAATGGTCAAATAAAAAAAACCTCAAAGTTTAAGGATCAAAACTATATTTTAGCTCATGAAAAATATAGGCTACCATGTATATTAAGTGATTTTTTTTTTTTTTTTTTAATTACTAAACCATCAGTGACATTTGCTAGGGAAAAATTCATGATTGAATGAAAGTATCCCTACATGACTCCTCACCTTCTAATTATTTTATTTTCCTTCTTGCAGCAATTCACCATATTCATGTTTTCATTTGATCACATAAGAAATGCAATGTGATGAATAGCAAGAGCATGAAAAGTTTATAAAATTAGCTCCAAATTCCCATGTTTTAAGTCTTAAGTGTATCCCAAATACATAGAGTATTGGAATAGGCATTGTTAAACCAAAATAGACTGAATGGACAAAAGTGGACCGAATTAACTAAAGTAGACCAAATGGACTGAATTGGACCTAAATGGACCAAATGAACTAAAGTAGATCGAATGGACCAAATTGAACCAAATTGGACCAAAGTAGACCAAAATGGACTGAAATAAACCAAAGTAAACCAACTTGGATCGAACTGGTCTGAATGTTGAACCATAACTAGTATAAACATGGCTGAAAAATTACTAATATATATATATATATATATATATATAAGTTAAAGTGTAGCATTTATTTGTTGATACACTTCTATTAAATCACATCAGCGGCCACATCATCAACCTATTTACAACTCTCTCTCTCTCTCTCTCTCTCTTATTTTTAACCCTTTTTATTCTTATTAATTTCCCAAATTATTGTTACACTTTTTCAAACATTTCCCCTCCATTTTACCTTTTCATCTCCCTACTACTATCTACTTTAATATTACTTTTCCTCTATCCATTTATCTTCCTTTATTTTTGGCTTTTCTTATTCCCATCATCTTAATATAAATTTACAATTCTCTTTCTCATTCTATGCATAGTCTTCTCACACACAAAATGTTATTTCTCTCTCTTTCTCTCTCTCAGTTTTTTTTATCAATTTTTCTGTTGATTTTGATTTATCTTGCATCTCTACTTGAGGTCGATGAATTTTTGTATTATTTGGAACTCTATTTTGGGTTGATGTGATTAAGTTTTGTATTTTTATGTTTTTTTCTTTTTTCTTTTCTTTGATTTTGTACATGTTATCCTAGTTCATTACAAAGATAGTATATAAGAATACAATGTTTTTTTTATTACATAACATGCTTTGGATAAATTGGTGTATATAAGAATTAAAATGCTCATTAATCAAATTATTCGTTAAAAAAAAAAAAAAAAAAAAAAAGGAATTGTGCATGGTAAAAACTGTGCATATTTCAAAATAATTGATAACATTTTGGATTGTAGAACTTTTGGTTATTTCAGACTACTTGATATTTTATAAAAATGGATAAAACTCTATCTACTTATGATACTGTGTATTAATAGAAGATCAAAAGTTTGTCAAAACTTCAGCATAGGAATCACATGAGGCTTGAGTGCTAGAATTCTAGAATATCATGGTCTTAAAATAAAAATAAAGTAAAATAATATAGGAATATAATGAGTATCATTCACATATCATTATTCATTTATTTGTATACTTCCATATAAATCTTTAATACATAATACCTTCTAAGAAAAATTTCCTATCTACTAAAGCTTTTTAAGTAAAATTTTATTCAAGCTGGACAAATTTATGGTACTATAAATACTCTCTAATGTCAAAGGCCTTGTAACTGAATTGACACATCTTTATACACAAAGTGCTTGGAGGTCTAGGGGAGAAACGGTTCGAGTTGCGGGATTAGCAGCATAATGTAATTATCTCAAAAAAAAAAAAATACTCTCTAATTATCCCTAATCTTTTAGGCTTGTTTAAACAAATCTTTAATTTTCAAAACAGATAATGTAAATGTACACACCATGGGTCTCAAAGCTACTGCCTCTTGCACTGATATTTTATTTTGGGACAGACCTATTTGAGAGGTTTAAGGCTGCGTTTGTTTCAGTGTAAAATATTTTCCGGGTGTAAAATATTTTCAGGTGAAAATATTTTCAATTGGTTGCATTTCAAAAAATGCTTTGAAAAATATTTTCTAGTGTTTGGTTGTATTCTTGAAAATACTATAGAAAACACATTTTTTACTTGTTGCTCACATTTTCTCACATTTTCTCAGCTTCCAAACAAATATATAATATCATTTCTCAATAGATAAACACAAAAGAAACAAAACCCAACAAAAAAATTTCACCAAATCCGGTCAAATTGAGAGAAGAAGGAAAAGAGAGAGAGGCGACTGGGTTCGATCTCGGTGCGGTGGAGGCAAGATCGCACGGTGGGTCGCTCGTCTTGCGGTGGTTTGCTCGATATGGGTAGAGAGAAAAAGGGTAGATCGGTGACAGATTGAGGGAGAAAGAGTGACAGATTGAGGGAAAGAGAGATAGATCGGCGATCGAGAACGATGGCGGTCGAGAACGAGAACGATGGCAAGAACGGCGCCGCCAATGAGCTTTGGGTCGAGAACGAGATCGGTTTTGGGTGGATCGATCTTGGGTGGTGACGATCTAGGCGGTGCTGGGGTGCGAAGATCTCGCCGGTGCTGGGGTATGACTCACCGATGCTTGAATGTGCGATCGGAGCTCTCGCCGATGCTTGGATGTGCAATCGGAGCTCTTGCTGTTTCTCTCTCTCTTCTATTTTCCTGGGGTGGAAATCAATTGAAGGTAAAATACAAGTGTAAAATATTTTACAGGGTTTTGGGGCATGATTTACAGTCAACGGAAATCATTTTCCGTTTGACTGAATTTTCCGAGACAACCCAAACACGCTCAGTGGTGTAAAATATTTTCCAAAATCTTTTTACTGCCGAAACAAACACACCCTAAGTCTCAAATCCCCACGCTTTTTAGCTTGTCAGGTTGTGGCAAATAAGGAAAAAGTACAAATAATTTAACAAATTAATAATAATATTTACATTTTTCATCCTATTTGTGCACAACCAAATCGCTACTAATCTACAGCATATTTGCCTTCAACTAAAAATCATGAAAATATTTTATCAAGTACTAACTTCGCCAACTTTTTTTTACAGTTGATGGAAATTAACACTAGTTAGCTGTCATCAATGGGCCTGGTTGGCCCGTCCGGGCCCATTTTTACTTTACCCATGAGCACAATGAGTTAAAAATAGTGGGCTATTAAACAATCATAGTGGGTTATTAAAATCATTCACAAAATGCAACCAAACAAACAAACTACTTTATTACTTTACTGAAATACAAATGATTTTATGAATCCTAATCGTTCGACATCAGAAAGGATAGGTTTTTCAAAAACGGAAACCACATTTCCCACATATTTTAATTACCAGTATAATTGTATAAAGTTCATCACCTAACATGCAACAGATGATATAATTAATTAGAGGCACCCTAAAATCTTCTAGTAGAAGAAAAATCATACCTTTATGCACTTCTTCCGGGACTTCAAACCTGTTGGCAATGACAATTGTTTTGGACGACAACTCCAAAGCAAGCCATCTATAAGACTTCCATAATATATTGACAGTGCCGAGATCCGTACGTCTAGCATCATAAGTTCAAGTTCGAATGACAGAGGAAGTGTAATTCCTCTCAAATCTTCAAGATTAAATGTTACCTATAATTCAATGAAAAGTAAAAAAATGTTTCAGAATACAAAAGGTGAAATTGTAAAATATGGAAAGACGTTAAAGAAAGAAAATAGGTGAAAATAGATATATTTGCATTAGTGGACATACCTCTTCACAAATGACTGTTAGCTTCAAAACTTTTCTTTGATTTGACATTACTAGAACTTCCCTCAACTTAAGGAACCAAAGAGTGTCAACAAGATTATCTAATGTAAAAGTAAGCTCAAAAGGACATGAAGCATTCTTTGGAAAAATCATAGGAAATACATTCTCTAAACTGCGGTATTTGAATGATGACAGATTTGGACTATCAATTTCAAGCTCCAACAGCTTTTCGCATGCATCAAATGTTAACATTCTAAGCCTTTGTACAGAAATCTTGACCCTTTCCAACATGATGCAGCCACTAACCTCCAAAGTTTCAAGGTGGGGGAATCTAGAAATATTGAAGTGAAGATATTGGTCTGTGTAATGCTCAAATCTGTCAAGTATAATTCTTTCAAATTTTGACATGCAGTAATGTCCAATAGACATTGGCGTTGGCGTGGAAAAAAATCATACCCTCCCCAGCCAAAACACAAACCGAGCCTTCCTAGTCTAGCCTATTGAAAGTGGGCACGAAGAGACATAATGACAGCAACAACCATGGGAGTGACGAAGCTAAGCATTTCAAGTTTGAGGAAAGCAAACTACAAAATGGATTATCAACGGTGGAGGTTGATGCTCAGCCCCGCCGATCACAATGATCGTCCTAAGTTGAAACTGTCGAGGGCTTGGGAATCGTCATGCAGTCGAAGTCCTCTCCAAACTGGTGAGGAAAAAAGCTCCCACAATTTTGTTCCTCATGGAAAAAAAATTGACTGATAGAGAGATGGAACCGATAAAAAGGGAGTTGGGTTTTTATGGTATGCTAGCTGTGTCATGCAGTGGTCGTAGGGGTGGATTGGCACTACTTTGGAGAGCAGATGTGACCGTGGACACACAAACCTATTCACCAAACCATATTGATGTGAGCGTACACGCACAAACTTTACCTGTATGGAGACTAATAGGGTTATATGGCAATCCGGAGGAAGAACTCAAACCTGAAACATGGGACTCATGAGACACCTACATGCCCGAGCATCTTTACCTTGGGTATGTTTAGGTGATTTCAATGAACTGTTGGCCTCAGATGAAAAAAATGGTGGCAATAGTAGACCGATGGCTCCAATGGTTGAATTCAGAAACACTCCCCTCCACTGTGGTTTAGTTGACATGGGTTTTAGTGGCTACCCATTTACATGGAGGAATGGTAGGCAGGGGGTAGCTTTTGTTGAAGAGAGATTAGATAGGGCAGTTGCAACAATGGAATGGTGTGAGTTTTTCCCTCAAACAAAAGTGAGTCACCTTTCAGTATCCTATTCTTATCACGATCCTACTATGATGGACATGGCACCACCCACCCAACCCCAGAAAAGACGACACAAAATCCAATGATTTGAAGAGAAGTGGGTGGCCCACGCTGATTGCGAGACAATAATCCGGGAGGCATGGAATCAAATACACCCTCATAGTAGCCCCATGTACTGCCTATTTGAGAAAATTAAAAAATGCAGAATGGACCTCATAGCATGGAGCCGTGTCACCTTTGGGAACACTAGAACTCACGTTGATGCAAAACAAGGAGAACTCACCTCACTAATGGAAGCAAGGTATAGGCAGAATGTAGAGAGGATACATGGTGTGAAGAAGGAGATAAATGAGCTCTTACACCATGAGGAGGTATTTTGGAGACAAAGGTCGAGATCCATCTAGCTACTGGCAGGGGATAAAAATACAAAAATTTTCCATCAAAGGGCGAGCTAACGATGAAGAAAGAACAACATTGTGGGGTTGTATGATAGGGAAGGAGAATGCCACACCGATGAGGATAAAATTGCCAACATAGTAGAAGACTATTACAAACAGCTATTCACATCTTCCACCTCATTGGATATGGATGCTATAATTGAATCTGTGGATCAGGTGGTGACCAAGGGTATGGCACAATCTTTGACCCGCCCCTATACAGAGGAAGAAGTGAAAACGGCTCTATTCCAAATGCACCCATCTAAATCACCAAGACCTGATGGTTTGTTGCCTTTCCTTTTTCAAAAATTCTGGCATATTGTTGGGCATGATGTTACTACTGTTGTATTATCTATTTTACACTCTAGCAGATACCTAAGAAAAATGAATTATACAAATATCGTTCTTATCCCAAAAAAAAAAAAAAAAAAAGACCCAAAATATATCACAGAATTTCGTCCAATTAGTTTGGGAAATGTTGTATCAAGAAGTATTTCTAAGGTCCTTGCCAACCGGATAAAACCCATTTTACCTGATGTAATTTCTAACTCACAAAGTGCTTTTGTGCCTGATAGAATTATAACAGATAATACTACAGTGGCTTTTAGATGATCCATCGTAGAGAAACAAGAGAAAAGGAAAAAAAGGGCCACATGGCGGTGAAGCTTGACATCAGCAATACATATGACCTGGTGGAGTGGGAGTTCCTCCAAAGGATAATGCTAAAAATTGGCCTACTAGAGCAATGGGTCAACTTAGCCATGGAAACGGTGCGTACTGCATCTTATTAGACTCTAATCAATGGAGAAGCTAAGGGATTCATCACACCATCCCGTGGCATCAAGCAAGGGGACCCTCTGTCTTCATACCTATTCCTCCTATGTGCCAAGGGTCTCTCCTTTCTCATTCGGAGAGCCATGGAAAACCAACAATTGAGAGGAGTATTGTCTTGTAATGGTGGGGTCAAGATCTCACACTTACTATTTGTGGATGACAGTTTACTATTTTGTGAGACAACAACTGTTGAATGCTGATACTTGCTTGACATATTGGAGTCGTATGATAGAGCATCAGGTCAAGCCATCAACAGACAAAAAACTACACTCTTCTTCAGCCCAAACACAAGCCAACAGGTGAAGTAGATATCCAAAACATGCTGGGAGCACAGATTATGACCAATTGTAAGAGGTACCTCAGACTACCAATGGTGGGAGGCAAATCAAAGGTGAGCACTTTTAGAGAATTACAGGAGCGGGTAACAAAAAGAGTGATGGGATGGAAAGAAAAAAAAAATATCTGAAAGGCAGGAAGAGAGGTATCAATCAAGACGGTGGCACAAGCAATTCCAACTTATTCCATGAGCATGTTTAAAATCCCGAATAGAATTTGTGATGACATTAATTCGGCATTAGCAAAATATTGGTAGGACCAAACATGAAATGAGAAGAAAATCAATTAGATTAAATGGAGTAAATTGTGCAGTCCGAAGGATAGGGGAGAATGAGATTTAGAGATATTCATGCATTCAACCTTACCATGTTAGCAAAACAAGCATGGCGGCTGATCCAAGGAAGCCACTCTCTGTTTTTCAGAGTATACAAAGCACGCTATTTTCCTAATTGCTCATTCATGGAGGCTGAAATAAGGAGCAACCCTCATTTGTGTGGAGAAGCTTGCTGGAGACAAGAGACCTGATACGGGCAGCCACAGTGTGGAAAGTGAGAGATGGGAGGAGCATCAAAATTGATGACCACAGGTGGCTCCCACACCCCCCACAATTCAGACCAGATGCAGACAAAAATATGAGGGTGGGTGACCTCTTCAACCCAGTGGCACTTGCAGTTCCTCTCCCATACGTTCATGCCTAACACGGTGGCTAATATTCAACACATTAATCTGGGTACAACAACAAACCGAGACAAACTAATATGGAAGGAGAACAGGAGGGGCATATTCTCTGTTAAATCGGCCTATCAAGTAACAATTCGCACGAGGCAAACTGAACAGGTGGAGCATTCCTCGGCAAGGCAGGATAAAAAGTTGTGGAACCGTATTTGGCAGCTACAGGTACCTCCCAAGGTTAGAACTTTTATCTAGTGGGCGTGCTCCAACATACTCCCAACCCGCACGAACCTATGTCAAAGGAAGATCCCACTGGACCCAGCATGTACAGTTTGTCATCAACATGATGAGATGGTGGCTCACGCTCTTTGGGGATGCCCCATGGCTAGAAATGTATGGGCGATGGTGGCAGGAAAGTTGCAGAAACGAAGTTCAGCTGCAGAGGATTTCTATAGCTTGGTGCGAGAACTGATGTCTGTGTTGACGACAAAAGAAGTGGAGGTGTGGGCTATAGTATCATGGGCCATCTCGAATGCACGAAACAGGTACCTATTTGACAGAAAACAAACCCACCCAGCGACATTCTACGAGGGGCAATGACACTGCTACAAGAATACCAGAGGCTCAACTAATGATGATGTACACCAGTGGTTGTTGTTTTTTCTTTGTATGCAATGTTGCCTTTTGTTAAATTACCGATTATGTCAAAAGTTTAAGCTGTTAGGAAATAGTAAGTTTAATCACTTAACTATAATTCTAACACTTTTAGTGTGGCCAACGGCTTCTCACATGCATACCCAATACTTCAACATTTTGTATTATGTGGGCCTGGCATTAGTTTTTTTGTACCTCTATACTTTTGACTCTATAATATTTCTATCGTTACTGTAAAATAAATTAAAAAAAAAAAAAAAAAGAGCTGAAATGTTGAAGATTTGCTGCTTCAACTTTGATGTTCTCAACTTCTTGTTCAGGAGGAGTCACCTCAACCTTGCAAAGTTTAGGAAGTTTGGAGATCTCCAAATTTTTCAATCCGTGGCATCCTATAATACTAAAATCTGTGATAAAGGGGCAACAACGAATGATATCTTGGATAATCTCTTCGTTCACACAAATATACCCAAGCAACAACTTCTGTATCGAATAAAATTTCACGGCACTCCAAGTACATGGTTGCCCTAACTTAAAGTATACCATGAATTCTTTTCAGTGTTCGAAGGCCAACTCTATCCAATTAACAACCAATGAAGCCAACTTGAAGTCAACAAGTGTCATGTGAAGTTCAAATTTCTGCATCTTCAAATTATGCTATTGAAATCTATCTTAAAAGATGTATCCACACTATTCACGGACGTGTATCCGGCATGATATAACCTTTACCAAGAGCTTGATCAAAATCCAAAATTGGAAACGAAGACCATACACAATTCCATTTCTTGGACAAAAGACAAATCTTGGTTGCCTCTTTTCGGGGTAGGAAGGACAAGATGTGATGCAAGATAAATTCAGGCAAATCCGATGTTCGATCTACGGCATCAATCTTTTGATCCATCATGTCTCTCTATGCTCACAATTTTTTAACAGATGTTTTTGTTGAGTAGTGTCTAGCAGGTTCAAGTTTCTAGGAAGAAGATTTACTTATAAATATATATATATATATATATATATATACACACTAAATTTTACTAACATAATTTATTACAACTATTTCAAAATATAGAGATTTTTTTAAAAACTAAAATTGACAAAATCTAATTAAGATTGATTATGTTTAGAAAAACTTAAATACAAAAACACAATTAATAATTTGAAATAAAAATTTATAATATAGAGAGTTATATAAATATTATTTAGTTTTTTTAGGAAAATAAATATTATTTGGTTGATATTTAAAAATACTACCAAATAAAAAATATTATTTGGTGGGTGTCTAAGACTCTAAGCTTACCAATAAAAAAATCAATTAAAAATTTCAAGGTGGTAAATTTTTACCACAGAAAAAGAGCATTTTTTTGGGGGTAAAATTTCAAGGTGTTAAAATCAATAATTATGTACTAAATTTCTTCAATCAAAAGAAATTAACAAGATTACATGGAACAAAATATTTGGCTCTCCCAGCCAGCTAAACAAAATTGACCGTGGGTTCTAAAAAAAATTGACTAATTGTTTCTGTACGTATGTTCACAATGAGATAGATCAACAATTAATCCTTCCTTTCTCAAAAATCATCACTTTTTAACAAAAATCAAATCTTCGTCCCCTAAAAGCTTCAAGGGGACAAAAATAATTTGATTGAAGCAAGGCTAGTAGCCTAGTTCATAAAAAATTTATCTTAAAAACAAAAAATTAATCTCTTTTCCTTTAAACCTTGGAAAAGACAAATAATTTTTGGGGTTTTCATACTCTGTCCACTTCGGTCCATTTCAGCCTACTCTATCCACTTCGGTCCATTTCAGTCTACTTCGGTCTAATTCGATCTACTTCAGTCCAATGTAGTCCACTTGGTCCAATTAAGTCCATTTGGTCTACTTTGATAAATTCAGTCCATTTGGTCTACTTTGTTAAATTTGGTCCATTTAGTACACATTGGTCTATTCAATCCAATTTGATCCATTCTGTCCATCTTGGTCCACTTGAACTAATTTGGTCCATTCAGTACAATTCGCTATATTTACTTAGGAATGGGAAAATGCAAGTTTGGATTAAGAGTACTATCAATTATTTGAGTAATATCAGTTGTAATTATATGATAAGTTTTGGTTATCATAATAATCTTCTTAAGAAAATAAGATTTTGAATAATAATTTAAATGTTTTTTTAAAAAATCGTTGTACCAAAAGAAATTAGGAAAATATAATGCATAATAACAATAGTTAGATTAATATAAACCATTTCAAAAAAGAATAATATCAATAAAAAATAATTATAAAATTATATATTTGTAAAAATAGAGTTATGGAAATTACATGTTAAAAGTGTTTAATTTTTAGGAAGAACAAATTATCTTTAAAAAAAATTTAGAGAATAAATTATAAATTATATTACAATTATAAAATAATTATCTAATCTCACACGTTACGTGTGTCTGCAACTAGTTATTATTATAATAAAATGAAGTGAAACCATAATCTACGATAAGTAATGAATTCCAATGTTAAGGAAGTGATTTGTTGTTGAAGTAACATCAATTAGATTTTTTTATCACATTAATATATTTAACTAAATTATTGATCATGCTTGTAAAATTTCTGTGCCCATTGAAGGTTTTATTGAAGTAGAACTTGGTAACATATAGAGAGAGTTTATTTTTTAGAACCATATGTTGATAATGTATTTGTCTAACTCAAAATTTTGATAGAGATTTCAGTCCTAAAATTAAAAAATTTCTTGATTTTAATAGCTAGACCCCTTTTTTTTTTTGTTGAGTTTCACCAATTTCTATGCGATTGGATAGATTTAGTTGAGCTTTGATTGAAATATAACCATGTGATTGGATTAATTTTAGAGCTATGTTTAAGATCATGGCTTTCCCTTTATTTTGACTAGTAATGGCCGAAAATCAAGTTTGAATTGAACGTGGTATCACTTAATTAATAAAATTACCCAAATTGCAATTCAGTTGTGAAAAAATACATAATTTTTCTACGGAACGCGTGTTAAATTTTTGGTATGATTTTCATGAAAAATTGGTACCATTTTGGGACTTTTAAAATCAAGCATGCCTTTGAAGATCACACGTTAGAATTGATTAAGAAATTTAATCGATTCACATAAATTCTATGTCTTGTTTTTATTTGGGTCAATTTGATTTGTCATATTTTGGTCCTTTATTTTTATCAAATCATACATGTGATTTATGTGAAGATCAAGCCAACTTATTATCATTAATGGGCATGCCAAATTTTTTTTTTTTGTAAATCATTATATATTGATTTAAAGTCTATATAGTTAAGTGCACAGCAATCTAGGTTTAAGCGCAGCGCAATCCAAGTTCACATTTTTATCCACTTCTATTCCTATCCACATATTCTAAACTCGGGCAAAATTGTTAAATACCCTTAACTTTAAGACTATGTAGCAAAATACTCATCTTTCCAAACTATTTAGCAAAATGCCCATGTTTTAGAACTTGGTTTTAGCAAAATCGAGTTTTATTGAGTATATGTAATTGTTTTTTTTTTTTTTAAATTTTATAGTTCATTAATATTAGATTCTTAATATTTTGCACTCATTAACTCACTTGACACAAAGATTAAAAAACTTAAATAGACACATGGCACATACTTAAGTGGATAATTATGGTGTAGTCCCACATAAATTTAAACGTGTGCAAAATTAGATTATAATTTTAAATTCTAATTCAACTTCTCTAAGTTTTACATATTAATATATATTTATATATATAGATGACTTATAAATTTGAATTTTTTTTAGTTATATGATTATGTTTTTTATGTTTTATTATATTGGACTCCTCGTTTTTTACACTAAATTAACTAATATGGCACAAAAATTTAAAAATTTTGATTAGATGAGACACGTGGCGCAAAATTAAACTTTAATTGAAATTCAATTTTTACACTAAATTAACTCACTTGGCACAAAATTCTAAAATTGAAATTTAATTGGATTTTCCCTTTGCTTTACCTATTATTATATATATAAATTAGATTAAAATTCAAAAGTAGGTATAATGATTATGTTATGTTGCCAATAGATCTCATTCGAATGTAGACTTCATAAATATAAACTTTAATTCTTAAGGTGGCCATGTACATGGCCTTACGTTTTCAATGAGGATATTAAATCCTAAGTCTAGAATATCCTGGCCACTGCCTCTCTAATAGTAATATGAGAAGAAACCCGCTTCAGCCGCTAAGAATGACTACAGCAATGGCTGGGAAAGAACCATTTTCTCTGTCTCATATTCGCCATCTTTTCTTCTAAATTATTTGATTTTAACAATATTCTAGAATGGTCAGCTAACTGCTCTGTCAACATATAGTAAGACAGCCCACAATGTTATCATGATCTCCTATTTTCTCCCTCATAAATTGATTACATCACACCAACCAAAGGTTTTTGGTCTCAACTGCATAAAACAAAATTGCTACAACCAATTTGTAGTAATTAATTGAGGTAATCTGCAATATTACCACCAAAAAAAAAAAAAAAAAAAATGCTACCTCTCTGCTTTGCAAGTCAGGATTGATTGTAATAAATAACTTTCTCAACTTCATGCTACCCTTCATTCCTGTCTTCATCATTTTCTTTTGATCATTCTCTTCATTGTGGCAATCTAGAAATTACAGCTTATATTAGTTTTTACTAAACTCATAAAATGAATAAATAATTTCAATTTACAACAATATAGTAACCATTAGAGAATATATGTTAGAGTTAAATTTGAAAACATACCAAATTATGAGGTTTATTAAATAGATTTTTTTCCAAATTTTATTTCTTACTCATTTTTAATGAAAATAATAATAAATTAGTACATTAATAATTTGAATACTTAATGATTTTGAAATGTATTTTTTTTCCTTTTTATTAAAACTTATATTAGAAAGAGAAATTATACTTTAAATCGTATAATTTAAGAGGTTTAACATAAACTATGCAGAAAATGATAAATTTTTGTACGTGTCAAATATAAGAAATACATGACTTTTACATACTCATTAAAATTTAGAAGATGATAAACTCTCTTAGTAAATTAATTTGTATATGTGTGTGTGGAGGTTTGTCTTAACTAATATATTAGTATCACAACTTAGCCCCCCAAACTAAAATTTCTAGCCCTGCCCCTGCATGAAAGTGCCTTAATATACTAACTCTGAATTATTCATTACCTGCCAATGATTTTATCTAGTTCAATGCACAAGCAATGAGCAACACTGAGCCATACGATGCAACCCTACTATACCACCTACTCACCATCATGCACGGTAGACCTAATATAACTGAAGAAAAAACAGTAGAAACAATCTAATATCAATCTATTATGTGTCTAAATTTTTTTCATCTATCCAAGATGTTTCATCAGAAATATGGGCAAGTGCTCTGGACTTGGATTTAAAAAATCCACAAAGAACAACACAACTTTATCCTAAGAAGTGATAAAACAATAGATGAAAAGTTGATAAGAACAAATAATATGTTATATTTATCTAAAAAAATCATTGTAATTAAATATAACAAATAATATGTTATATTTATCACCCTTCCTACCTATTTACGATACTATACATCTTAAATTACCAAATATCAAGCTTTTCAATTGGAAGGATCAAAATCTTCTCTAATAGTTTGTTTGTTTTTTTTTTTTTTTTTTTTTTTTTTTTTTTTTTTTTTTGGTTTTTCTCTTGCGATAGGCCTCTGAATATTTATTTTTCCATGATTTATATTTCATTGAGTCCAAACATATTTCTTATTTTGTTATTATAACCATTTGATTGAATGAAATCAACACTAAAACAAATGATTTAAATATCAAAATAAAAAATAAATTTCTTTTAAGTGTACAAGTACAATTTATTTTTTAATCTTAAATTTTGAATTAATTCTTTTTTCATTTTATTTGTTATTAAATTTAATTATATTATCAAAATATTTTTTATTAAGTCGTGCATTGCACGGGCATAAAACTAGTATATATATAAAACCGAAGCCTCTGAAACTCTCACAATTTTCCACGTCAGCACAATATTTAAATAAATTTATTTTTGTTTAATCCAAACTTAACAAGGAGTGAAACTCTATCTCTCTAACAAATCCAACTTAGGTTGAGTTTAGATTGCACTGAAAAATGAAAATCCCTGCGTTTGGTGTTTTTTCTATGGGTCCCGTACACTGTTCACGGGACTCGCAAATACGGATTTTAGCAAATTTTAAGTTAAAACTGGGTCCTACGGCACTATTCACACATTTAAAAATTATTTCGCTACAGTATTTTCAGTTTTCAACAATAAGCGATATCCAAATAGTCCCTTAAACTCAAACTCATCATTATCATTTTCTTAAACAAAATTATTTTTGTTTAATCCAAACTTAACAATGAGTGAAACTATATATATATATATATTGAAGCCTCTAAAGCTCTCACAATTTTACACATCAGCACAATATTTAAATAAAATTATCATTTTATTTAAATAAAATTATTTTTGTTTAGTCTAAACTTAACAAGGAGTGAAACTCTATCTCTCTAACAAGTCCAACTTAAACTCAAACTCATCATTATCATTTTTTAACAAGTCCAACTTAAACTCAAACTCATCATTTTTTTTAAACAAAATTATTTTTGTTTAATTCAAACTTAATAAGGAGTGAAATTCTATTTCTTTAACAAGTCCAAACTCAAACATTGATAATTTATCTCCAAATTTGCAAGGTTAATCAGGAACACTAAAAAAGCAATGCAAACCCCAATATTTTTTTTTAAAGCCAAGTAGAGGTATGAGCTATTCTTATGTTATTTTCTTCTCCTCTAATTTATTTAAAAATATATATATATTATTTTATGGTTTTTCATGTATTTTTTAAAAAGCAATTTTTGTACATAAACCACCAAACTCTCTTTATCCATTTTTTACGAGATAAAAAGCTTGCAATAATTGAAATTATTCTTTTAAATGTAACCTATCTTTCTCTTATATTTCTCTATTGTTTAGTCATATATATTTTGTTTTTTTCAAAAATTTTCTAAGCAGTGAATTATCTGATTTTTTAATATTTTTTAGTCTTTCAGAAGTTTTAATATCTGAATTTTTTAGTTATTTTTTTGCAGTATCTGAAACTTGTAAGGACCCGATTTGGAGCCCAAGCTCGAAATGTATGGGATATTGGCCCAATGAGCCCAAAACAATAAATTTGTAGAGAGTGGGTTGAAGAACTTGGTTTTAATGAGTCAGACAATGAACCAATAGATTTTTTTTATATTAAAAGGGGGAAATAAGAGACTTTTACTAAAGGAGGAGTGTCCTCTCTCAAGTCCGAGGAGGCTTGGTTACTTAAATACAATTCTTAAAGCTTCTTACAAGTCTGATTTTAGATCGTTACTCTCTCCTTTCCTCCTATTTCCTCCAGGGGTCTCTTGCATTAAATACCCTCTTCACAGCGATCTTGACCCTCCACTTGTCAGTCATCCCCACCGATACTTGAGTGATTGTCCCATCAGATGCTTCTTCCGGCTCTCTATGAGTTGCGGTTGCCAAGGAAACACTGTTCAAGGGTCTTCTCCATATAAATGCGACCATAAAAGTAGTTACAACGCATTTAATGCGGTGGTGGCAGCTTTTCTTTAGATATTTCTGGAATCTCCTTCATCCTTGCGCGTCTAGGATACGTGTCTTTACTAACGAGGTCCTCTGAAGAGCTCTTTGGATTGCTGGGATATGTGTTTGAATTGCATTTATGGTGTCCGAGGACTTGCTTGTCCTCGGACTGATCTCCTGTCGTCACATTGCTTGTAAAGTTTCGTGCATGAATTATTCAAACTCATTGGTTCCTCCTCGGACTATCCTCGGGCTGACCATCTCATCGGACAGGCCCAAGGCCCACAATAGTATTTAGGCCCTTTGACCCTACAATAGCCCCTCAAAACTCCAATTTTTCCTTCTCATCCGAGGAGAAAAGGTGGGGTTTTGACTTCAAGGATGAGAGCATTTATTTCTCTGCCTCGCACGTGTAAAGTCTCCGTTTCGCGCGCATCATGATTGCTCCTGACGCTTTGTGGCCCACGAGGCGCTATTAATTGCTTTGGGTGGCGTTGTGTCCCAGCATCTAATGCTGAAGTGCAGATCTAACGACTAAGCTTTTTCTTGGGTTTTGAGCTGGAGTATTCCCACCCATCTTCTCCCTCTATATAAAGCCCTGGGAGAAGTCGTTCCTTTCTTTCCTTATCGAAATTTCAAGTGCTCCAGAGAACCTTAAGCATTACGGCCCCCTTAATCACTCAACTTCCTTAATTTTGTCCCTTAAAAAATCTCCCACAGGTTTTCCTAAGGTTCGAAGTATAGTGTATCTGCTTCTCGTAAGTATTTATATCTTTAACTTTCTTTTTCTCCTCGGCCAATCTTCTCGGCCTTCTTTCTTTTGTAAAACTTTTCCTGCGTTGTTCTTGTCTGTGGGGATGGGTAGATTCAAGCACCTAGTAGACTCTCCGGCCAGCATGGAGGGTTTTAGAGCCAAATATCATATCTCACAAGGGGTAAATCTTGAGTACTGTGCCCCGGACCGGGTGGTTTCAGTTAGAGGGGAGGGTAGAGTTGTCATTCCGATGATCGCCTTTATAGAGGGAGGAATGACACTTCCCATGGGTAGGATCACCACAGAGTATCTGCGCAACCACAGGCTGTGCCTCCATCAGTGCGCTCCTAACCTGTTCAGGGTTCTAGGGAGCGTAGACGCTTTGAACGATCAGATGAACCTAGGGCTCACTTGGCACGACGTCGTTCACCTGTATGAGTGCCATTCTCTTGCTAGCGCGGGATATTACCTTAAGTCTCGATCCGATGTCGTTAGGTTGATATCTTGCCTCCCTAAGTCCAACAAAGGCTTAAAGGATGATTATCTGATCGCTTCTGGGGCATGGAGTGACGGTCTTCATTGCCTAGTTAAGGAGGGAACACCAAGTGGGGTGTCTTGGGGATAGGTCCCTTAGTTTTCATATTTTCCCCCCGTTTATTTTAGCATTTCGTCTCCTCGGACAATATGTGTCATTAATCTGACCATATCTTCCTTCTCGGATGTTTTGCAAATAAGGATCACGTAGCTCCGAAGCTTAACCTAGTCAACGTCCCAGGACTCAACTTCTTGCTGAGATCGGAAGTATTCGTGAGCGAGGACGGACAACTACGGGCCGCCTATCTGATCTTAGATTACGAGCCAATATCACGTATATTTCAAGACGCGGGACAGGCGATTAGAGCAGGTAGTTCCAGGCTTGCTCAAATAGACGTATCCAAGCCTGGGTTCTTGGCTCGGAGAGAACTTCCCCCGGTTGTGTTGCCGCCTCAACGTGTTCCTCAACAAGTGGTTGCTCTGAGAGAAGAGTCAGCCTCATCCCGCCGCTCCTTAGACGCCGAGATCGATCGATTTCGCTTCGAGGAAGAGGAAGGGGTTGCAGAAAGACCGGTAAGGGTCTCGGATTCCGAGTCCGAAAGACTATCTGTAATCCACCACCCCCTGTTAATAGTCGCTCGGCCAGAGACTAGCTCCGAGGAGGAAGAGGTTATGGACTTACAACCAAGGACCGGTTTGAAGGGCTTGTTGGCCGGTCGTAGCAAGGGGCAAGGTTCGAAAGTTGCTCCTAAAGCCCAGACTACCTCCAATCTTCCCTCTACTCTCCCTGCGATCCCCGCCGACCTAGGATTGAAGGTTCTCCCAGACCTCAAGAAGAAGAGGCCCATGGAGGACCTAGAGGAAGGTGAAATGGCACCCCAAAAGGGGGCTAAGCAGTAGAAGAAGTCCAAGGATCTCACAAATAAAAGGGGGAAGTCAGTGGAAAGCCGAGACGAAGTCGACGTGCGCCGAGCGCAGCGATCATGGGCTCCTCGGTTGGAGATGGAGGGCGCCTCAATACCTTGGGATGCCATGATTTGGGAGTCTCAGAAGAGGCATGCCACCTACCTTGCCGAGGCCCTGGAGCAACCTCTCCTCCTTCCACGTGATATGAAGGGCCTTAGGCGCATCTAGCAGCCAGACCTCTTCATGTCATTGAAGAGGGACCTTGCAATGGTGAGCCGACCAATCATTTTTGTAGCCAAATGTTGATCTGCACGTTTATTCACGTGTTTATTTCTATAAATCTTTTATTGCCTTCGTGCAGGTTACCCAACAGATTTATGTAGCCGAGGAGTGGGCTAGGAACGCCCGTGATGAGGTCGCGGCTGAGACTCACGCTCGTCAAGAAGCCGAGAAAGCTCTTGGGGCCATGAAACACGAGCACGCGGGGCTATCTGAGAAGCTCAAGGAGGCAGTCCAAGCTCGCCACAGCGCTGACGCTGGTCAGAAGACCACCGAGAAGCAGGCGGAGGACATGCGCCAAAAACTGCACATAACTGAAATAGACCTGGCCACTAAGAAGCAATCTGTTTTGGACTTGAAGGCAGAGCTGTGAAAAGCCAAGGATGCAGCTCGGGTGGCCAAGGAAGCAGCTGAGGCCGCAGTGAAAGCATCCTATGAGCGCGGGGTACTTGATACGGAGGCTAGGCTGTCCGAGGAGGTGGCGGTGGTGTGCAGGGATTACTGCACTGAGTCTTGGGGGGTTGCGATGGATCGGGCGAGAGTTTCTGCAGACTCCGAGCTGAGGAGGATCGAGAATATCTTCTTCCCTGAGGATATTCGAGAAATTCCGGAGGCGGTTCTCCTTCCTAAGCAACCTCTTTCCACTGAAGTCCCTCCTTCTGGAAAGACGGAGGGAAGTAGTGTCCTGGCGACAGCCAAGCTTTCCTAGGATGCCCTTATGATCAAGGACGTGGTCGCCCAAGCCAAGGATGCAGAGCTTATGACTCAGGCGGATGTCCTCCAGCCTGAAAAGGCTGAAACCAAGGATGACCCTCCATAAGCGAGGGCGTAAGCGATAGTCTTGCGCCAAGAATGCGACGCCTTTGTCTTTCTTTCTTTCTCCCTTTCTTTTTTTTTTTTTTTTTTTTTTTTTTTTTTTTTGGTGTATATTTATTTTGTAAGGGCGTTTTTCCGTCATATGTAATGTGCCTTTTATTGACTAATGAAAAGAGAGAAACTTTCCTTACTATTTTATACGTCCATTTCATACGTCTTTGAGGTTGTGTATACCGCCAACAGGCTTAAATGGTGATAACTGTGTGCAATCATAATCATTGGTGGCAGTCCGTTATTAGCTTGCAGCCGTACTTAATAATAACGACAGGCATAAATAAGGGATTAGATAGAGAGTAGGCATCTTACACTGCCAAGCATTTGGGCACATAAATGAGATTAATTTCACCCAAGCATGTGGTTCGAGAGACCTAACATGACTTGGGATCTGTTTAATTACTTTGAAAAGGAATGCCGCTAGCTATTAGTTTCCCTAAGGTTTGTGGTCCGAGGAGCCAGGCAAGACCTTAGTTCTGTCTAACATTTTTAGAGGGTAGCCATTAGTTATTAGTTTCCCCAAGGTTTGTGGTCCGAGTAGCCAGGCAAGACCTTGGTTCTATCTAACACTTTTTAGAGAGTAGCCATTAGTTATTAGTTTCCCCAAGGTTTGTGGTCTGAGGAGCCAGACAAGACCTTGGTTTTGTCTAACACTTTTTAGAAAGTAGCCATTAGTTATTAGTTTCCCCAAGGTTTGTGGTCCGAGGAGCCAGGCAAGATCTTGGTTCTATCTAACACTTTTTAGAGAATAGCCATTAGTTATTAGTTTCCCCAAGGTTTATGGTCCGAGGAGCCAGGCAAAACCTTGGTTCTGTCTAACACTTTTTAGAGAGTAGCCATTAGTTATTAGTTTCCCCAAGGTTTGTGGTCCGAGGAGCCAGGCAAGACCTTGGTTATGTCTAACACTTTTTAGAGAGTAGCCATTAGTTATTAGTTTCCCCAAGGTTTATGGTCCGAGGAGCCAGACAAGACCTTGGTTCTGTCTAACACTTTTTGGAGAGTGGTGAACCGCATGACACACGATTATAATGAATCAGAATGCAAAATAAAATTGCTTTCACTAATAATAATATATTCTCATGTTATTTACATTCCATGGGCGGAGTACAGCTTTTTCATCTAGATCTTCCAAATAGTATGCACCTATTCCCGCTACTGAGGTGATGCGATATGGTCCTTCCCAATTGGGCCTCAGCTTTCCCCAGGTTGGGTTTTTGGTATTACCCAAAACTTTTCTCAGTACCAAGTCTCCTGGTGTTAGGGGCCGTAGTTTCACATTGGCATCATAACCTTGTTTGAGCCTCTGCTGGTAGTAGGCCAGTTGGATCATTGCCTTTTCTCTTCTTTCTTCAATTAAGTCCAAGCTTTTTTCTAGCAGTTCATCATTTTTACTCGGCATAAAGGTACTCGTTCTCAGCGTTGGGAGGGTAGTCTCTAGGGGGATGACAGCCTCGGCTCCGTAAGTCATGGAAAAGGGGGTCTCCCCTGTTGAACGTCGTGGGGTAGTCTGATATGTCCATAAGACATGGGGCAGTTCTTCCACCCATCTTCCCTTCGTGTCATCCAACCTCTTCTTCAGCCCACTGACTATGATCTTATTGACAACCTCTGCTTGTCCATTTCCCTAGGGGTAAGCCGGAGTAGAATACCTGTTGGTGATTCCCAGATCATTACAGTATCTTTTGAAGGCTTTGTTGTCAAATTGGAGGCCATTGTCCGAGATGAGGGTGTGAGGGACTCCAAACTGAGTAATAATGTTTTTTTAGATAAATCTCTTCACGTCCACATCCCTGATATTAGCCAAGGGCTCGGTTTCGACCCATTTGGTGAAGTAGTCTGTGCCGACCAGAAGATATCTCTTATTTCCTAGTGCCTTAGGGAAAAGGCCTACGATATCTAACCCCCACTGCGCAAACGGCCAAGGACTGGAGAGAGGATTGAGGACCCCCCCCAGCTGATGGATATTTGGGGCAAACCTTTGGCATTGATCACACTTCTTTACATATTCCTGGGCTTCTTTCTGCATGCCCGGCCACCAATACCCTTGGGTAATGGCTTTGTGAGACAGAGACCTGCCTCTTGTGTGACACCCACAAATTCCCTCATGCAACTCTTCGAGTAGTAACTCTGATACTTCAGGGTGTATATAGAGCAAATATGGTCCAGAATAGGAGCGTTTATACAACTTCTGATCCTCGGATAGCCAGAACCGAGAAGCTTTTCTCCGAACCTTTTCCGCTTCTGATTTCTCTTCTGGTAACGTGTCGTCTTTAAGAAATATCACTATGGGATCCATCCAGCTCGGACCCATTCTGACTTGATAGATCTGGACCGCGTCCTGCTTAATTCCATCCGCTCTATATGAATCTTCAACAAGGATTACACGAGGCAGCCCCTGCGCTGAGGACATGGCAAGAGTAGCTAATGAATCTGCGTGTGTATTTTTACTCCTAGAGATGTGTAATATGTCAAAGAATTCAAAATCCAGTTGTAAGAATCTGACTTGACTTAAGTACTCCTGCATTCTCTCGTCTCTAGCCTCTAGCTCACCCTTCACCTGGCTCACAACTAGTCTCGAGTCTGAGAACACTTCAAGTGCCTTACCCCCCCAGTTTTTGTACCATGGACATTCCTTGTAACAAAGCTTCATACTCAGCTTCATTATTTGTGGCAGAGAACCCCAACCTCAGTGATCTCTCCAAGGTAATCTTCTCAGGCGATATCAGAACTAGCCCTACCCCGAATCCTCTTTGGTTTGCAGCGCCATCAACATATACTTTTCAGCGTGAAGGTTCTTGCACGGAGACTGAGCTAACCGATTTTCCGTCCGTGTTCTGTTCTCCTGCTACCCCTTCTATTGGGGGTTCAGCAAACTCCGCTATTAAATCAGCGAGGACATGGCCCTTGACAGAGGTCCGAGGCATGTATTTGACATCAAAAGCCCCCAGAATTGTGTTCCATTTGGCAATCCTTCCCGTGTAGTCGGCGCTTCAAAGTACTGACTTGAATGGGAGCTGAGTTAGAATGACAACTGTGTGCGCTTGGAAGTAATGAGGGAGCTTTCGCGTGGCATGAACTACTGCCAAAATTGCCTTCTCCAAGGGTAAATAACGCACCTCGGCCTCATGTAATGATTTACTCACATAGTAGACTGGCCGTTGCACGCCATTATCACTACGTATCAATACCAAGCTTACAGCATGGGGGGCCACCGCGATGTAGGCGAACAAGACTTCGTCGGCCTCTGGGCTGGACATGATGGGTGGTCGGGATAAATATTGCTTAAGTTGTTGGAAGGCCAAGGCGCAGTCCTCGGACCATTCAAATCCTTTCCACTTGTTCATCAGGAGGTAAAATGGTCGGCATCTGTTCGCGGATCTGGAGATAAACCGATTCAAGGTTGCGATCATTCCAGCAAGCTTCTGGACTTCCTTGGGGTTCCGAGGAGGTTACAAATTATGAATTTCTTTGATCTGATCTGGGCTTACCTCGATTCCCCTATGAGTTACCATATAACCTAAAAATCTGCCAGACCCGACACCAAACGAGCACTTAGAGGCGTTGAGGCGCAGTTTGTGTTTCCTTAAGATGTCAAAGATGCCTCCGAGGTCTTCCATGTGTGCAGACGCCACTTTACTTTTTACCACCATGTCGTCCACATAAACCTCAATACTTTTACCCAGCTGTGGCTCAAACATTCTAGTCATCATCCTCTAGTAGGTAAATCCCGCATTCTTCAAACCAAAGGGCATCACCTTGTAGTGGTAATTTCCAATAGGAGTCACAAACGCTGTTTTTTCTTGATCATCTAGGGCCAGTGGTATTTGATGATAGCCCTGAAAGGCATCTAAGAAGCTCATCCGAGGGTGACCTACAGTGGCATCCACCAACTGGTCTATCCGTGGCATGGAGAACGGGTCCTTTGGGCATGCCTTATTCAAGTCTGAGAAGTCCATACAAACTCGCCACTTCCCACTTTTCTTTTTCACCACCACAGTGTTAGCCAACCACTCAGGATAGAATACCTCCTTAATGGCCCCCGCTTGCTTGAGCTTTTTCACTTCATCCTTAACAGCGTCGGCGTGCTCTCTGGATGGCAGGCCGAGGAGGTTGCTTTTTGGGGGTTGCTGTTGGACTTACATTTAAGTGGTGGCATATGAAGCTCAGATCGACCCCCGGGGCGTCATAAGCGTCCCACGCGAACACATCGACATTTTTTCTGAGGAACTTTACCAACTCTTCCTTTTCCTAGGGGGGTAATTGAGACCCCACCTGAAAGAACCTCTCCGGGTCATCGCCAACGATCACTTTTTCTAGGTCTTCACACTTTGCGTCTTCGGATGGTGCAACAACAGGCGACGCCAGGGTCTTTGATTGTTATGAGTTTTCTTTAACTTAGGCCGAGGACTCTGCCCTGGGCCGATGTGAGACGGTAGCCACCAAGCATTCTCTCGCCGCAACCTGACAACTTCGAATTTCTAGGACTTGGCCCTCGGAAGGGAATTTCACCTTCTGATGCAAGGTGGAGGCAACGGCTCCTAGAGTGTGAAGCCATGGCCTGGCCATGATGGCAATGTAGGGGGAGTAAGTATCCACCACGATGAAGTCAACCTCCACTATCTCCGGGCCGGTTTGCACAGGTAACCTAATCTACCCTTTTGGCATGACTGCCTTCCCGTCAAAGCTCATCAAGGGGGAGTTGTAGGGCGTTAGATCTTCTGGTCTTAGTTTCAGCCCTATATAGAGATCGGGGTACATGATCTCGGCTCCACTTCCACCGTCCACCATTACCCTTTTCACGTCGTAACCCCCAATCCGGAGAGTAATCACCAAGGCATCGTCGTGGGGCTGTATGGTTCCACTTTTGTCTTCTTCAGAGAAGCCCAGGACTGGATGGGGATGTACTTTGGGTCTTTTCGGCCCTGGGCTAAAGTCATCGGCGGGGAGCCGAGCTACAGACATTACACTAGAAGGGCATGAACCCGTCCTCCCTGGAGCGGCAAAGATCACGTTTATCGTTCCTATAGGTGACCTTAAGGAAGTGTCTCTCCGGGGCTCTTGGTTTACCTGGCCTTGATGACCACTGGAAGGGTGCAAAAGGTGCCTCAGTTTTCCCTCTCGGACCAATTGATCCAGATGGTTCCAAAGGTTCCTACAGTCTTCCGTAGTATGTTCGTGGTCTCGGTGATACTGACAATACAGACTTTGGTTGCGCTTCATGGAGTCTCCAGCCATCTTATTCGGCCACCTAAAGAATGACTCATTCTTGATTTTCTCCAAAATTTGATTTACCGGTTCCTTAAAGACGGCATTAACTGTCTGCATGTTGGCTGACCCTGACTGCCCTACGAAATCTTTCCTTGAAGGGTTGTTGCTGTAACGGTCCGACCTAAAATCCCCCCTCTTTTAAGGGATAGCCTTTTCCTTTCCTTTCCCCTGTAGCTGGTCCTCTTCCACTCTTTTGTATTTGTCGATTCGGTCCATAAGTTGACGTGCGCTGGTGACAGTTTGCCGGTTAAGGATGTCCTCAAGCCGTGCTCGGTTGGGAGACCACTTTTAAAAGTGCTGATGGCGACGTCTTCAAAGTCGCCGTCCAACTCATTATACATCTCCCAATATCTTTCGGAGTACGCTTTTAGAGTTTCCCCATCGTGCATGGACAATGACAGTAGCAAACTTAAAGGCCGAAGAACCTTTCTGTTCGTAACGAAGCGAGAGCCGAAGGCTTGGATGAGCTGCTTGTAGGAATCTATGGAATTCGTTTTCAAGCCATTGAACCACCTCATCGCTACGAGTCCTAAGCTGGACGGGAAGACTTTGCACATCAATGTTTCATTCGCGGAGTGGACAGCCATCCTTTGATTAAACTGGCTTACATGTTCTACGGGGTCCGACCGACCATTGTAAAGGGTGAACGTAGGCTGATGGAACCGCCGAGGTAGCCTAGCCCCTTCTATTTTGCGTGTGAAGGGTGACTTAGAGATCTGATCTAAAGCCCTACTTATGGCATCACTACCCACGCCCCTACTAGATGAGCCCTTACGTTTTCGTCTGTGATGGTACTCATCTTCATAAGAAAAGGTTTCACTGGGGGAGTTCTCGATCATTGCTTGTAATCGCCGTCCTCTTCGTCATTAGAAAGTGTATCAAAGCTAGAAGGGGATCGCTTTCGCTGTGCGTGGCGCAGTTTCTTTTTCAAGTCATCAATCTCCTTCTGCATGGCTTGGTGGTTGTTTTGTCTCTGGGATATGCGATTGCCCACTTGGGAACGGCTTCTGCTCGTCTAGGTGGTGTTCACACTCCCCTCCCGATTCTTTACATTTTCCCGATTATGTTCATGTTCATGGCCAGGAAGGTTACTCCGTAGCTGGGACCCTACGGTTTCAGACCGTTGGGGACCTACTTGGTGTGGACATTCTTGGTGCGGACCTGATCCCACCATGTTCAACTGTTGTACTCACTAGTGCACAAGCCCTTCCCACAGACGGTGCCAATTGTAGGGACCCAATTTGGAGTCCAAGCCCGAAATGTATGGGATATTGGCTCAATGAGCCCAGAACAATAAATTTGTAGAGAGTGGGTTGAAGAACTTGGTTTAAATGAGTAAGACAATGAACCAATAGATTTTTTATATATTAAAAGGGGGAAATAAGAGACTTTTACTAAAGGAGGAGTGTCCTCTCTCAAGTCCGAGGAGGCTTGGTTACTTAAATACAATTCTTAAAGTTTCTTATAAGTCTAATTTTAGATCGTTACTCTCTCCCTTCCTCCTATTTCCTCCAGGGGTCTCTTGCATTATATACCCTTTTCACAGCGATCTTGGCCCTCCACTTGTCAGTCATCCCCATCGATACTTGAGTAACTGTCCCATCAAACGCTCATTCCGGCTCTCTATGAGTTGTGGTTGCCAACGAAACACTGTTCAAGGGTCTTCTCCACATAAATGCGACCAGAAAAGTAGCTACAACGCATTTAATGCGGTGGTGACAGCTTTTCTTTAGATATTTCTAGAATTTCCTTCATCCTTGCGCGTCTAGGATATGTGTCTTTACTAACGGGGTCCTCTGAAGAGCTCCTTGGATTGCTGGGATATGTGTTTGAGTTGCATTTATGGTGTCCTTGGACTTGCTTGTCCTCGGACTGATCTTCTGTCGTCACATTGCTTGTAAAGTTTCGTGCATGAATTATTCAAACTCATTGGTTCCTCCTCAGACTGTCCTCGGGCTTACCATCTCCTCGGACAGGCCCAAGGCCCACAATAGTATTTGGGCCCTTTGACCCTACAAAACTGTTCGACAAATTTTTTGTAAACCATTGCATGTTCAAGCAATTGCTTTTTCATCAAATTGTAACACAAATTTGATGCCTCTAAACCTTTATTTTGAATAAAATTACTTATTTTCATTCAATTTCAATCATTTTCAAGTCATACCTTTTTTTAAGCCAAGTCATAAACCTTTAAGCAAAATAAATATTTTTAATTTTTGCTCCAAAAAAATAATAACTATTTTTAATTTTTATTTAATTACCCCATGCATCGCATGGGTTAGCGACTAGTTTTATTTAAATATTGTGCTGACGTGAAAAATTGTGAGAACTTCAGAGGTTTCAGTTTTATATATAATATATATATATATATATGTAGATTATTTAATGTATTTATCAATTCAAGGAAAAAATTTTATTTAGCAAATTGATATAAATGGTTTTACTTTTACTTTTTATGTTGGTTGGTTGCTAACCTCGAATATAATTATTTAAGTGTCATTATTATTATTTTTTTACAATTACAAAATGATTATTGTGAACAATATAAATTTTTTATATTCACTTTATTTTAATGGATTGTTTGATACATTGGGACTTTGTCTTATTGTTTTGTTAAACAGATTTTATAAAATTTGTGGTTTGTATTATTATTAGTGGATTGTATGATTATGTATTATTGTTTAGCAAAAACCTTGACATGTGTTATTATATTAGTACATTAAAACTTTGTATTATTTTATTGTTAAAAGTTTTTATTGGAATTCCATAAAAATTCCATTAAAGAATAGGAAATTCAAAACAAATATTGATATTGGAAATTTAAATCAACGTGAGAATGTACTCTTTTGATTGCATTTTAAGTTTCTTTGGAGTTGTGCTTGAACCAAGAATCAATAGTTTTTAATTTAACTATTTTGAAAAGAAAAAGAAAGGATAAACTACAAGTTAAACCTATCTTTTATTTTAAGGAGATAGCAAATTAAACTTTATAGTTTCTAAAGTAATAAATTCAACCATGAAAGTTTCAAAAAATAACAAATTAAAAATTATAGTTGTAACCACCGCACACCCTTGGTGCGATGGTTACTCCACAAGTATAAGTGCTTGTGGGATGTGGAGGGTAAGGGCCGAGATTCAAGTCTCTAGGAAGGAGCTTCACACACATATACACTTAAATTAGATTAGAGTAGAATTCTATCTTGTATCAAAAAAAAAAAAAAATTATAGTTGTAAAAATGAAACCCTTTTTTTTTTTTTTTTTTTAAGGAAAACTGTGATTCCATTTAATTACCAGTAATTAGCAAAAATTGGATACATCTTTTAACATTCACCTCTGAATAACACTTGAACATTCTTCATGCCATACACAAGGATCACTATTATGCTGAGCGTGTCTGGCCAGACAAGGAGCAACTTGATTGCTCTCTCACCTGACGTGACTAATTGAGTAGGATCTCAAAGTTTGCAGCAGATATCTCAGCTTCATGGATCAATGAACAATTGCTCTAACAAGTTTTTACAATCACCCTTCATTTTATGTGCAAACTGAAGGGCCTATAATGCTGCAGAAAGTTCAACTTCCTCTATAGATCACGTAGGCTTACCCCGCAACAACACAAGGCCTTTTTCAACAGAGCACCAAACCAAATCCTGACCATTGGGGTATCTATAAACAGAGCTCCTTCAGAATTGATTTTGTAGATTACCTGTTGCTATGTATTCCATTGTGCTATCCAGGAGAATCTAGCCACCTCCGACCGTTCCTGAACTCTTTTGAACTCCTGCAGCAGTGCCTTTGCATTTGAAAATTGGACTCTCCAAGCATCTACAAACTTAAAACACATTCCTAGAACAACAGATTGACCAAGCCACCATTAGAAATAGCTCAAACTCCTGCCCACTGTCATAGTCCATGCATTGGATCGTTGAAAAGAGAAAAGTTAATGGGGACTTCTTCAACATACTGAAGCAACTGTGGAAAATAGTTCTAAACCTCCTTGCATCTTTCATAGCTTGGATCATTCTCTAACCACAAAGTGCGTAGAACCCTTTCCAAATTCTCATTGCATCATTCATAGTTTGGATCGACCTGAACATGTCTTCTTGCTAAAATTCTTTCCAGCAAGCTCTCCACCCGAAATCCTTTACATTGTTAGGAATTTTTGTTCAGCAAAAACGATTCTAGAAACTTTTGTCATCATTGATTATCTGAGCTTTCTCCAAACTTTTGTCATCATTGATTATCTGAGCTTTCTCCTTCACTTTGGCTCTTCCACGAATGAATTAAACCCAATAGGCACTCCTTACTGTAAACGTACCAGTTTTAGTGCTTGCTCAAATGAGTTTATGCTCTGTTCTTGTAGAACTCAAGGCGATTTTCCTTAATGGTTTGCAAGTCAACCAGCCACAAAAATCTTCCAACTGGCTTCACGGTTCCATTCATGGTGGAGGGTATCAATAAGGTTCCTACTCCTTATTACAAGTTAAGTGCGTGCAAGTAGTAAGCTCTTTGCATCTATGATTACTATTGACTAGCTATTGTTTGAAAACAAAGTATAAAGATTTATATACACAGCTAGAGTTTTTTCTTCTTTAAAAAAAAAAAAAATCAAATACATAAAAGTCAAGCAGCTTATGAGAAGCATAGCAAATGAAAATTTATAACCTATTTTCACATTCGTCATCTTAGCAAGGATACAATAAAATTTTATCAATCGGATATTCTGGCAAAAAAAAGGAATAAAGAAGAAGCTTAGGGAGAACAAGTAATCAGCAAATTTATGCTATATTAAGGGGGAAAAATCCCAAATTGAAAACATGCTTATCAAAAACTAGCATATTTGAAGGATGCCTCTGTAGCATAGGGATAAACTCCAACATGGCAAAGACAAAAAATGAATCACATAAACATGGACCTTATTATATATGCATATAGCCACACCAGAAGACATTAAAGTTGTGTTTGACATTGGCTGAAAAAAACAGCTTTTTTTACTATTTAGCTTAGCTACTATTCATGGGTCTCATTTCACTTTTTGGTACTATTTATGGGTCATACTGTACTATTTCAGCTAGTTTTTAGCTCTATCTACAGTATTTTCAACAAAAAGTTTTCAATTTCAGCTAAATAAACTGTTCCCAAACGGACTCTAAATCAAAGCAGGTGATGTGCAATATTCATGAGGAATGAACTAAATGCCACATCATTTGAATTGCATAATTAAGAATCACAAAATGATTCGTGAAGAAGTTCCCCATATCATTGAAGAAAACATATAATCTGCAACAAAGATTGTAGTGATAAAACATATAGAGAAGTGTGAGCACCAAGTCCCAAGATACAAGTGAACTGAGACATGAATAAGGTAAAGCTATAAACAAGATAACAAGAGAAGAATCCTCAGAAGCCCACAAAATTTGCTGCACCTTTAACACCACTTTTACAATCAAAGAGAAGCATATGCCATGGGCTAAGTAGCTATTTTTCCCCATCAAATCACTCAAACTGAAACCAATTAAAGAAATAAAGATTGAAATATTAACAAAAGAAGCCCCCTCTTCCACCTTCAACAACCATCAAAGCAAAATTGAGCCCGCATCATGACAGCTTGACTCACTTCAGCATCAACAAAGTTTAGAATTATGTGCTTCATGGGGCATCCATATTATAAACATGTTAGTGGATATAGCAAGCAATATCTATTCTATGCTTCTCCTTTTTTTCAAAAGAAAAACAAGTAGAGAGAGAGAAAGGAAATTTCACCATTAAACAAATATTCTAATCTTGAATCCAATAAAGTTTCAAATGAAAGATGCAAAAAATAACGGGCATTCTCATAAAACTAATGCTGCATGAGAATACAAATCAAGATGTCCTTCGTCAAATTCAATTTGACAAGTACGAGAGCTCCTTCGAAAATTCATTAATTTCTTGTGAATACAATGCTTCGCCTTTGAACCTAGATTACTTTCAACAGTGATTTTCATTGTCTTTAATACCTTTGCTTCCTTCAAGACATATCTAACAAGTTCCATCTCAATCCCATGCCCTGAAAAGCCATTATAATAACAGGTTGTAAGGTGTGATGACAGACATTCAAGAACATATAATTCCTCCTTCAAGTGGTAGTGACGTTTGAAATCAGAATAGTCAGATTGATCCTCAAGTGTCAATTTAAAGGCAAGTATTTGTAGCTTTGGAGCCTGACAAAGCATGAGTTGTACTACATCAAACATCAAGGAAGACAAATTATGAAACATGGGAATACCATACTTATAAGGATTGCAGAAGATCTGCACAGCAACATAACAATCACAAGTTTTCACAAAGTCACAACAATATTACCAAGTATCTAGTAATTTAATTAATGATAGAGGTTTAGAACATGTTAAATTGTAACGTGCCATTACCTCTGCGTCTTCTATACTCAATTTCAAGGATTGAACGTTAAGGAGTGGTCTTGAGAAGTCCAAAACCCTCTTTGCATAATCTACAGAATTTGAATCATCATCTTCAAGTTCAATGACTGCTTCGACTAGGTTGGGGAGGTTTTCCAACACAACATCCTCACCCAAACCACCTTCGAAACGAAACCACTCAAGAGCCGGGGTGTTTATCTGGAGTTTGTTTGTAAAGCCAACAGTCAGAAGCAGGCCATTGTATATACAATGTTTTCAGCGTGGGTACCAGTACAATGACATTGACCTTGCCTGCACTCTCGCCCAAACCATTAAAATTGCTAGTAGACACTATGAGGCTCAAATCTTGGAGAACAGGGCAGGCGGCGAGGAGTGTGGAGATAGAGTTATGCTTTGCATATCTAACACCTCCAATTACAAGAATCCTTAGACTTGGGAAAGTTGAAGCAGAAGCAGAAGCAGGAGGAGATGGAGCTCTTGCAGGCCGCCACGTAGAAGGGTATCTTGGACCCATGTTTCGACAAGAAATGAGTCACAATTGGAAGTCCAATGAAGGCGCAACTTGTTTAAGGGAATGGCATTGCGAACACTGCATCCAGAAAGGTGAAATTTGAGTTTGTCGTTGTTGGGCCTGGGTAATCTGTGTCTGATTGAATAAAAAGCGTGCGCTGGTCCAAGTCGAGAACTGGGACGAGTTTCCAAAGAGACGATAAAATGCTTGTGGCGACTGAGGCTCGTGTTGGGAGAAAGGAGAGGATATGGATGAGGAGACAGTCCGGTAGACTGCTAATTACGTCTTTGTAGTCATCAGCAGAAGAAGAGAGGGAATCGGATGAACTCCCGCCGCAACCGCAAGGCCTCGCCCTCAGAACATCTCTTCTTTCTGCCCTCTCTGCTCTCTCTATTCTCTGCCTCTCTGATCTCCTCTCCTCTTCTTCTTCCTCCATGGATTCTCTCCTCTGGACCTTCATGCTAGCTTCCGATTCCGATTCCTATTCACTGTGTCTGTGTGAAGGGTTTGTTTCAATTTTGGGGATTTGGTAGCTAAAGGGTTAATCTTGGATTCATACAACACAACAACAACAACAACGAATGTCAGCCAATGAGTTATGAAATGAGACGGCCAAACATTATTATTATTAATTGTTTCTCCAAAATAAAAACATTTATTAATTAATTAGGCAAATGGCAAACAAAAAACGACGTCGTTAGTACGTATTATAAAAAATTATCTCTAATTTTCAAACTATAATATTGTTTTTTTTTTAAATTTCAAAAAAAAGACATGCACTTATAACTCATCTTTTGATCTCAAGATGCCTCATCAACATTCTGTTGAGCATTTTATCAACTTCTTGATTTCTGATGTATTAGATTTATTTATTTATTTTTTATTTTTATATAAATTCCTCTTTGTTTATATCAACTTCATCAAAACTTAAAATTCTTAATATAAAGAGAGTATATACACTGCCTGCTCTGCAGGTACGTATTTGACTTCTTTTTTTAATTAAATTAATAGGATTTGTGTATTGATTGCCTTTTGTTTAAGTTGTTTTTCTTAACTCTGATCTAATTTATGTGCTTATTGGGTGAGAATTATGGTACATATATCTTCCATGAGAACTGATAGATTAATTTTGGTGCAGTTTGGATTCAGCATTTTCACGCTTTGCGCATTCACGTTTGTGTTTTTTTTTTTTTAAGACCAGCGCCTGGTGCACTGTTCATGGGACATGAACAGTGCACCGAGGCATGTGAACAGTAAAAAAGAGTGAACAATAGCAGTAATATTTGACTTTTCAGCCACTTTTCAGCACACCAGTGGATTTCGTGCACTGTTCATGAGACTCACAAATTTCACTTTTCAGCAATTTTTTTATTAAAAATAGATCACATGGTACTATTCACACATTTAAAAATTATTTTGCTACAGTGTTTTCAGTTTTTAGTTTTCAGCTATATCCAAACAGACCCTTTAACAAAAAAAAAATTTCTCTCCTTTGTATCAGTGGTCTCATCTCAGCAAGAATACAAAAAGATTTTATCGATCAAATATTTGGGGAGGAAAAAAGAAGAAGAAGAAGCTCCTGGAGAACAAGAAATCAGCAAGCACATTCTATATCAGGAGAAAAAATAATAAAATGAAAGCATGCGAACTAAAAACTAGCAAAATTGAAGGAGATGGTAGATACAAATTAAATCTTAAAGCATTTTGCCCGTGAAATAAACTCCAAAATAGCAAAGATAGAAAATGAAATGCACAAACATGGACCTAATTTCATATGCATATGGCCCCACCACAAGATATTGAATCAACGCAAGTGACATGCAATATTCAAGAGGAATAAAGTAATTGCCACATCATCTGAATCGTAAAATTGAGAATGTCGAAATGATTCGTGAAGAAGTTCCCCATATCATTTGAAGAAACATAATCTACAACAAAGATTGTAGTAATAAAATGTATAGAGAAGCCAGAGCACTAAGTCTCCATTCATAAGTGAACTAAGACATGAATAAGGTAAAAACTGTAAACAAGATAACAATAGAAGCCATCAGTAAAAGCATTCCACCTTTGAAAACTAAATTTTCCCACCAAATCACTCAAACTGAAACCATTTAAAGAAATAAAGATTGAAATATTAACAAAAGAATCCCCCTTCACCACCTTCAACAACCCTCAGAGCAAAATTGATTCTGCACCATGACAATACAAGCAAGAAATTTCGTTATGGTGGATTAGCTTTTGTAACTCTGCCAGTTTTTCAGTACTTAAAACCCAGTCTTCTAAACAAGTACATTCAGTTACAATTTTACTTAATTCTGGATTGCAAAGCTGATCCGCCTTCTTGGTGTCACCCCATAGGCTTTATTTTGAAATTTCTCAGGCCACAACTGCCATAATTGTAAAGTAAAGATGACTGACATGAGCAAATTTTATAATTCTGTAGACACCAACTGAATAGCCACACCTTTTTATTTTTTGTGCAGAATCATTAAACTTTATTTCTTTGTGATCAAAGAAAGTGGAATAAAATACTATAAGCTATCAACATATTTACCTTAACAAATGCACTAAATAGCAATACCATTTAATATGTGATCATTGACCACCCACTACACAGAGATTAGCCATACAATCCCTCTTTAGGAATTCTGGTACTAGTTCTAGCAAAACTATTTTTGTTTTCTAAGTGCCTTTCTTTTTAGATTTATCTTTTTCATCAGCAGGTTCAAGATAATTCTTCCGAATTTTCAAGTTTATCACTAGCAAGAACAAGGCTTTCCATTGGTTTAACAAGTAAATCTGCAAAGGCATTAGGCAAAACAATATTTTCTAATACTCTCATACCATCATTTTCTAAAAATCTGCTGTACCATAATGCAATACATCACTAGGCTGGAAAATATGAAATGATTCATGAAGGTCTCCATACCACTCAAAGAAACATAATCTGCAACAAAGATTGGAGTGATAGAATTTATAGAGAAGCCAGGGACCAAGTCTCTAGACATGAGTGAACTAATGCAAGAATGGGGTAAAAACTGTAAACAAGATAACAATAGAAGTCATCAGTAGAAGCATCTTCAAAAGCCCACAAAATTTGCTCCACCTTTGACACCACTTTTACAATCAAAGAGAAGCATATGCGATGGGTTTAGTTTCCCACCAAATCGCTCAAGCAGAAACCAACTAAAGAAATAAAGATTGATATCTTAACAAAACAAGCTCCCTCTACCACCTTTAACAACCCTCAGAGAAAAATTGAGTCTGCATCATGACAGCTGGACTCACTTCTATAAGCTGCATGGGGCCTCCATGTTATGAAACATGTTTGTGGATATAGCAAGCACAATATATTCTATGCTTTTTTTTTTTCCTTTTCAAAAGAAAAATACAAGTACAGAGAATTTAAACATTAAACAAATATTCTAATCTTGAATCCATTGAAGTTTCAAATGAAAGATGCAAAGAGTAATGGGCATTCCCACAAAGCTATTGCTTCTCACAAATTAAGAAAGTGAACTTAAAAATCGAATTGCCCTTTGTCAAATTCAATTTGACAAGTAGGATACCTCCTTTGAAGCTTTCTTAATTTCTTGCAAGCATGAAGCTTTATCTCTGTGTCTAGACGACTTTCAAAACTGATATTCATTGTCTTCAATATATATGCTTCCTTCAAGACTTGTCGAACAAGTTCCATCTCAACCTCATGCCCTGAAAATCCTTTATAATAACAGGTTGTAAGATGTGATGACAGACATTCAGGATCATAAAGCGTCTTCTCCATGCGATTCTCCAAGCGATGGTCAGGTGGGCAACCATTGTGGTCACCCTTGAATGTCAATTCAAAGCCAAGTGTTTGTACCTTCGGAGCCTGACAAAGCAAGAGTTGTACTGCAGGCCACGTATAATAGGAAGGCCAAATATTACCATCAAATGTCAAGGAAGTCAAATTATTAAACATGGGAAGACCATCCATAGGACCATAGCAGAGGATCTGCACGACCACATAACAATCACAGTTCCACAAAAGTCAAAACCCACTCAGAACAATATTATTAAGTATTATTGAGCCATTTAATTAATGATAAGAGAGTTAGAGCATGAAAAACGTAACATGTCCTTACCCTGGCGGTTTCTAGATTGAATTTCATGGATACAACGTTATAGAGTGATTCCATGAAGTCCCATATCCTATTTGTATAATCTACCGAATCATCATCTTCAAGTTCAATGACTGTTTCAACCAGGTTGGGGAGGTTTTCCAACACAACATACTCACCCAAACCACCCAAAAAATCAAACCTCTCAAGAGCCGGGGTGTTTATCTGCAGTTTGTAAAGCCAACACTCATCAGCAGGCCATTGTATATCCAATGTTTTCAGCGTAGGTACCAGTACAATGACATTGACCTTGCCTGCACTCTCGCCCAAACCATTAAAATTGCTAGTACACACTGAGAGGCTCAAATCTTGGAGTACAGGGCAGGCGGCGAGGAGTGTGGAGATAGAGTCATGCTTTGCATATCTAACAATTCCAAGTGCAAGAGTCCGGAGACTTGGGAAAGTTGAAGCAGAAGCAGAAGCAGGAGGAGGATTGAGAAGAATGGCACCTGCCAATCTGAGAGACACTAATGTTGAACTAAAGAAGAGAGTGGTAGGCATCTCCAGAGGTGGATTAGTACCAGTAAATATGTAGAGATGGAGCTCTTGCAGGCCGCCACGTAGAAGGGTATCTTGGACCCATGTTGCGACAAGAAATGAGTCACAATTGGAAGTCCAATGAAGGCGCAACTTGCTTAAGGGAATGGCATTGCGAAGAGCCCAGATGTTGGACACTGCATCCAGAAAGATGAAATTTGAGTTCGTCCTCGTTGGGCCTGGGTAATCTGTGTCTGATTGAGTAAAAAGCAAGCGCTGGTCCAAGTCGAGAACTGGGACGAGTTTCCAAAGAGACCTCCACCTGCTCGATAAAATGCTTGTGGCGACTGAGGCTCGGGTTGGGAGAAAGGAGAGGATATGGATGAGGAGACAGTCCGGTAGACTGCTAATTATGTCTTTGTAGTCATCAGCAGAAGAAGAGAGGGATGAACTCCCACCGCAACCGCAACGTCTCGCTCTCAGAACATCTCTCCTTTCTGCCCTCTCTGCTCTCTCTCTTATCTGCCTCTCTGATTTCCTCTCCTCTTCTTTTTCTTCCTCCATGGACTCCCTCTTCTGACCTTTCATGCTAGTAGCTCGAATCAGCTTCCGATTCACTGTGAGAAGGGTTTGTTTCAATTTTGGGGTTTTTGGCAGCTAAAGGGATAATCCTGGATTCTGAAATGAGACCGATGAACATTTATTAGGCAAATGAAATGGCATATAAGAAACGACGTCGTTAGTGCGTATTATATAATAATATTATCTGTTATTTTCAAACTATTATAATATTGTTTTTAAAAAAATTATGTAATTTCATTTTTCATTATTTTATATTATAAACTCAATTGAATTTATAAAAGTTTCTTTATTAGGACTTTTGGGATTTCATGGGTTCCTCGCGTACGATGCAAGATTGTCTGTTTAGTTGGTGGAATTGGTTGGGGAAGCATTCATCTATCATTTGGAATCTAGTTCCGTTGTGTTTGATGTGGTACATTTGGAGGGAACGCAATCGACGGACGTTTGAGGATCTGGATAGATCTGAAGACCAGCTGCTTGCTCTCTTCGCTGGTTCCCTTTTTGATTGGGCTAGGGCTTGGAGACTCACTTCTAATGACTCTATTCCTTTTTTCCTTAGCTCTCTTCTTCTCTGTAATTAATGCTTTTTTTGTTTTTTCTTTTTGTTTCTTTTCGTTTTTGTACTTTTTTTTTGCTGGTGCTTTTTTTGCATCTAGCAGTTTTTTGAATATACTTTTTCTTACCTATCAAAAAAAATAATAAAAAAAAAAAAATCTTTCATTGATATTTGTTGTTTTATTATATATATGTATCTTTCATTGATATTTAATGTACTACTTAGTACTTACCAATCCAAAGGAATATATTCATTTCGTAAATTAAAACTATTGTTTTTGCTTACGCAAATTGTGAAGGCAGTTTCTGTACTGTAATCAATGAGAAAAAAGTAAATGGCAATTGGACACTCGAAAGTAGAAGAAAAAACATGCTCTACCAAATTGTTTAAGGCAGCAATTTCTGGATTTCTTTTTGCAAAGAATGGAAGCACTATTCAGTTACTCTATCATCTACATGATCAGCCATAGCCATGATGTTGTGTACAGCTGTTCTGTGTGAATTTTTTCCCTTTTATTTAGTTATAATACAATGGATATCAGCACAAAAGTTGGGTCTTAAAAACCTAAGGGAGGTAGTAGGCCCAAGGGAACCAGAAAACTTCAAGGAAGACAAATTATGAAACATAAGAACATCATTATAATTTGAAGCACGACTGAGGATCTACACAAAAACATAACAATTACAAGTTTTAGAAAGTCAAAACTCACTCACAACAATATTATTTAGTAGTATTTAACCTGTGCGATACATGAAATAATTAGCAAATGTTAAATAAATAAATATATATTCATTCTTTTCAATGCTACTATTAGTTAAAACCAAATGATAATCAAATCAATACTTGATAAAATGAGGTAAAGAAATAATTTGAAATAAATACAAAGTTAGTTATTCAAAAATAAATTATAAATAATAGCAAAAAGAAATACAATCAAAATTAAAGAATTAAAATAATACAAAAACCAACTGGACAAAGAGAGAGAGGACCTGTTAAACAAAATCGGATATCTATGGGTTGAAACTTTACTTGAGAATGCATAATCCAATCTATTCCAAACCTATTGTGATTGAAATTTCAACAAAATTTTTTGTCTACTATGAATCACATAAACAACCCAATTTCAAGGGCAAAGCTTGGTCCAAAAATCGGCTGAGAATATACAATTCAAAAGAAATCAATACTTATATTAATTAACCTAAAATTAGGGTACCATTAAATATCGTCAATAATTACTTATTGGGAATGCAGCAATTGCTGCATAATGGGTTATATGTCAACAACAACAACAACAAAAAAAAAAAAAAAAAAAAAAAAAAAAAAAAACATATGTCCAAATGTCATGTGCAATGCACATGATCAGGTGGATCCAATCTATTCCAAACCTATTGTGACTAAAATTTCAATTAAAAATGTTGTCAAATATGAATCACATAAACAACCCAATATCAAGGGCAAAGCTTGGTCCAAAAATCGGCTGAGTACATACAATTCAAAAGAAATCAACACTTATATTAATTGACCTAAAATTAGGGTACCATTAAATAACATCAATAATTATTTATTGGGAATGCAGCAATTGCTGCATAATAGGTTATGTGTCAACAAAAAGAAAGCAACACATGTCCAAGTATCATGTGCAATGCACATGATCAGGTGGACCATTAGATATTTGTCACTTTCTTTTGTTGCCACATAACCCATTATATGGCGATTGCTGCATACAAGTATGTAGCAAAACCTTTCCCTTATTTATTTTTTATTCTAAAAAAGTTAGTTATTTATTTTTCAAGATACAAACCTAAATTATGAAATTAGAGATAGAAATTAAAACAATGCAAAAGTTGCAATATAGTTTATTTTTTTCTCATAAAGATGCAAATATGCAATACAGTCATACAATAGCATGCACTTAGGGGGGAAGAGAAAGAAATAGAGCTACCAAAATTACTTAATCAAAATTTCTCCAGGAAGGAGACTTCTCTAAATAAACCAAAAAATGGGGAAAAAAAACTTACCGTAAGACTCACCTCCAATAGACCGAAGACTCATTTATGAAAAACAATAAAGGAATGCCAAAGTTGTTGATTGTGTGTGGGGTTATAATTTAGGCAGGTGCGGCTCTACATGTATCTTAGGGTGGTCACAGGACCACCCTGATTTGCCAAAAAATGTATATACATACATGCAAAAAAATATGTATATACTAAACTAACCTATTTTGACCACCCTAATAAAAATATTGACCACCTTGATTTGAGAATTGCAAGAATTTTTATTCGATAAAAATAAGAATAATGTTATATTCACAACATTTTTACAATAATTTCATAACAAATCATATGTGATAAGCGGAAATCGGTTACTATTTTTAATTTGGTTCCAATATTGACATCACTTTTTAAACTACAAATAACAAATTATTATATAAGATTTGTTTCTAAAATGTTGTAGATGTAGCATTACTCCAAAAATAATTCAGGCCCCTCAAGAAAAATATTGTAATCATGAGTTCTTCTTGATAGTGCCTTCAGTTATGCTCTTTTTGGCTTTGTAGTGGCAACAATTTTTCTTTCCTTAGCAACTCAGCTCACAGTTGTAGCAAACATCATCCGTTTTTCTTTCTATTCTCTATTATCATTTCAATTCTCTTACTTCATTACTCTGATCTCAGCATTCTCAATTCTCACTTTATCTCTTATAAATCTTTTTTTTTTCTTTGTTAGTAGAAAAAAATGGTAACACTTCATGTATTTTCGCGTTTTGTTCTTTGTGATATTGATATATTCAAGTTATTTTTTTATTAAATTTTGTATAATTTAAGTTTCTTAATAACCACCCTAAAAATAATTCCTAGAGCCGCCACTGAATTTAGGAGAAGTTTTATTATTTTAAAATTTTGAATTTGATCTAAGAAAAGATGGATGTAGAAGCAGAGAAGTAAACCCATGCTTAACGGAAAACAAAAACTCACAACAACAATAAATTTATTGATTATATTGAAAACAACCACACTCTCTGCTAGGATTCAATTGGCGGTGGGACTGAATAATTGGCATCATCATCATTCCTGCAACCCAAACTTTAGAAATAAGAGTTAGAGAAAATCCTAAAGAGAGAATTTCATGAGAAGCAGATCAATCAAACAGGAGAGAGAATGATAGAGGGGAGTCTTTTGTGGCGTGAGAGTAGTAATCTTTTGTAGCTGAACAGTTTTAGATTCTAATAGAGTTTTATAAAAAAAAAATTATAAAAAAAAAACAATTAATGATGTGGAAAATTGTGGAGCTAGTAAAGCTAATGTGGCAACATATTATGAAGTCAACAGAAAGTCAGAGGCTTTGGTTTTATAGAATGTATAAATGATGGAGAATTAGAGAAAGATAAATAAATAATAAATAATAAATAAATAAAAAACATAACGTGTTGGTACCTTTGCGGTTCCCATGCTCAATTCCATGGATATAACATTACAAAGTGATCTCATGAAGTCACATACCATATTTGCATATTCTTCAGTAGTAAAAGAAAGATGACAATTCTCAACTTTAAGGAACAATTTAACCAAGTAGGCATCCTTGTCACCGAAAAAACCTTCGAAATGAAAGTACTCAGAGAGTCGGGGTGTTTATTTGGAGTTGGTATGTGGAATACTTAGCATTGCAAATTAAATGTAATGTTTTCAGCGTAGGTATATGTACAATGATAGTGAACTTGCCTTTAATATTAAAGAAGGCTACATAACACAGTAAGAGGGTGAAATCTTGGAGGAGCCGGCAGGCAGAGAGGAGTGTGGAGAGAGAGTCACAATTTGCATATTTAACATTTCTAAGTTGTAGAATCCTGAGACCAGAAGGAGGATTGAGAAGAATGACATCCTTCAATTTGAGAACCACTAATGTTGTGCAAAAGAAGAAGACACTAATGTTTAGCAATAGCAATATATATGTGGAGATCGAGCTCTTGCACGCCACAGGGAATGGTGGCTCGGACCAATGTGTCGACATAGAATAAGTCACAATCGGGCCAGGTCCATTGGAGGCAAAACTTGCATAAAGGAATGGCGTTGCAAAGAGTCCAGATGTTGGACACTATATCGACAAACCTAAATTTTGCATTCTTATTCCTAACAAGATTGAAGTAGTCCAAGTCAAGAGTTAGGACGAGAGTCCAGAGGGGCCTCCACCTGCTGGACAAAAAGCTTGTGACAACAGCGTCTTGGGTAGGGAGAAAGGAGAGGATGTGGCAGAGGAGACAGTCAGGTAGGCTACTAATTATGTCTTCTATGTATTTTCAGTTCTCAATCCTCTGTCTCTGTGCCTTCATGCTCCAATCTGCTTCTCTTATTATTCTCTATGTTTTTTTTTGGCTAAAGGAAGGGTATTCCTTCAATTTTGGAGATTTGTAGGTTTCATTCAGAGTATATTATTAGCGGCAAAGTTTGGCTTACCTCCAGTATTTTTTTAACTTGACATTAAAAAAGTACTGGAGGTAAGCCAAACCCTTGACGGTGTGTTCCTTAGTTCCTACCATTTTTTTTCCTACCCTTTTTTTTTTTTGTTGAGTAAATACTTTATTGATCTACCCACAAAGGGGAACAACAAAAAGGTGAGGGCCTAGGTCCATCTCGATCTAGAGCCTAATGAATTAGGGGAGGAAGAACGGAGATGGGAACTGGCCCCCTCCAGTTACACAAAGAGGCCCACTGGGCTAGTAAGTGAGTAGGAACATTATCGACTCTATATACAAAAGAAAATGAAACATTCACAAAAGTATTACAGAGGCACGAAATATCATCTATAATACCATGGCTTTTGAGTGGAGTTGTGATGTGCTTTTGTGTTAGAACCCCTTTCCTTCTCCCTTGTGTGTGTGTGTGTTTGTTTCTCAAAAAAAAAAAAAAAAAAAAAAAAACATCTATAATAACTCTGATACTCTAGTGGGGGGCTACATCAGACTTGGATAGAGGCTCAATGACATTCCACGCGTCACCTTCAATTATTATGTTGATGTAACCTTCAAGCACTACTCTTTTAACAGCCCCAAGAGCAGCTTTAGCTTCTCCAAGAAGGGGACTTTCAGAGACCAGCTGGTCTACCCAAGCCAACGACATCTCTCCATTCTCATTTTTGGCAATAACAGCAATAGAGGTTTTGTTTTCTCTAATTGATGCATCAAAATTGAGCTTGGCCCAATCTTTTCTGTGGTGAGGATTAACCTTTACCCAACTTCTTCTTCTTTGACTGGCTTAAGGGTGGCAATTCGTGTTCCCGTGTTGGGTTCGTGTTGTGTCAACTCATGAGTATCCGACTATATAGGTCAACACTAACCCAACATGTTTATTAAACGGGTCAAGATTTCTCAACCCTAACACGACTCATTTATTAATAGGGTCAGTCATGTCAACCTATTTATCATATTTAATCAAATTGAAAAAAAAATTATGAAAAAAAATATTTGTTTTTTTAATATAAAATTCAGAACTAACGAGTAATTGTATCACAAATAATCATTCAAAACTAAAGCATGTCCAAATATCACAAATAATCAATCACAATATGTCAAAGAAAATAAACCACAACAACTAATAAGTTTAAATACCTAGAGTTTGAAGGATATATTGGTAAAATGTCATTTAATTATACGGATCAGACGGGTCAAACGGGTTCTATGTGTTGAACACTAATCCAACCCATTTATTAAACGGGTTAACTGTGTCAACCCGAATATGACACGATCTCATTAAGTCTCAACCCATAACCTGCTAATTTCATGTCATGTTGTGTCGAGTTCGCTGTCCAATTTTGCCACTGGCTATCCCAAGCTTTTTTATGATCCATATAAGTTAAGAACACCTGCTTCGATAGATCATATGGGGAAATAGTATTCTTCTAGTCTCTTCTTATTTCTAGTCATCCACAACATATCACAAAGAATTGCTACATAAAGCTGGAAGTTACCCACATCTTCATCCACAATTCCCAAAGAATCCTTAGGATTAAGGATGAGTTTAACCCAATCCTGAATAGATAAATTTCTCATATTGTTTATATTCGGTGGCCAAGGAGCTAAGAGCCAAAGCTGCTGTTCCCACACACACTGAATAAATATGTGCTCCAAAATTTCTGGGCACTTTTGCAAAGGCAACATTCAATCGAATGCAAGGTGAATCTTTAGTTAAGGATTGATCTCGTTGGAAGGATTTGCCAAGCCATTTTCCATAAGAGGTTCTTGAGTCTAGTGTGGACTTTCAGCTTCCACAAAACTTTTCCAATCAGCTAAATTGAATTGAGGGTGACTGGGAAAGTTTGAGTCGCTAATAGCGTTATACGCTGATTTAACAGAAAATTCACCTGATGGAGACACCAAAAAACCTGGTCTTAAAGGCTTGTTGTGGCAGATGGATACTTATTATCTTGTTGATTATCTCTGCTTCAAAACTTTCCTCAAGTCTGCCTCTGTCCCAACTCCGGGTATCATGATTAATCAGGTCTGCCACAAGGTGAAATTCATTAGAGGCATCTTGCTTGGAGCTAGGAAAAAAATTTGGTTATGAAGGAATCCAAGGATCTTCAAAAATCATAGTGTTCCACCCATTCCCTATTCGATTTCGGTGGCAGAGCCCTTTTCTAATTACATCCCTGCACTCAAATATGCTCTGAGATGACCACGAGGCTGCTTTTGGAGAAGGCATGGCCATGAAATTTCTATTTTTGACATACTTCTTTTTGAAAACTTGAACCCAGAGACTCATTTGGATTAAAAATGAGTTTAGTTCCTACTATTTACAAGTTGACAGTTTGACACTTACATGTGTATTATCTAAATAATGTCTTTTTATTGATTCTCAAAATAAAATGCGAAAATTTAAATATTGTGGAAAAATGATGACATTCATTATCATTCCTTGTAGATTTTTTAGTGAGTAAATATTACATTAAGTAAATAGGTTCTAAAAAATTGTCATAGTAAATACTATCCATACTAAATATATATTCAAATAACTATTTTAAATTTCAGTAAATGATTTCATACAACTTCAACGAACAAATCCTATCCAAAAAAAAAAAAAAAAAAAAAAAAAAAAAAAAAAATTCAACGAACAAAAAAAATTATATATTAATTTTCTAACCATAGGGCGGCACAGTCCACGCCAGTTTTTGTTTTTGTTCTATCCAGGATCTCTGGTCGTTGCTGTCTCCTAGGGTTCGGAACAAAACTCCAAACTTTGCCAGGTAAATTCAATCCCCATCACCAAATTGAACTTAATTTCACGAAATTCTTTCCCTTTTGGCTATTGGGTATTCGATCATACAAAAAACCCAATTCAAAAACTCAAATTTTAACCCATATTTGACCATATTTGATTCTTTTACTCTGTTTTTAACATCTGGCCATTCTTGTTTTTCAGGTTTAGTGTTTATCAGAATCATGGTAAGTTTTTTCAATTTTTTTTAAAATAATCTTAATTTGGATACAAACTAAGGTTTTCTTAATTTGGATTTGATTATTTAGGACCATGATGACTGCGATTTGAGATGCGGACCTGGGGGCCCTGTCCTTCGCAGGGTTCGAAATCAAGGCCCAAGTTCCATAGGTTGGGCTTTGACAATTATTTCGGCAATGGAATATACGCTGGCAAGGATTAACCCTGCGGATAATGAATTGTCACTACAAGTTATTATTTACACATTACGGGAGTACCTAATTGCTAGGAAACTTATTCAAGATGATGCACGCACTTGGAGGGGGGACTATGAGGTGCCACTTCTTGAAGTATTTCGCTGGATGATGGTATATGGAGTAGGAAAAGAATCTGAGTGCAAATCGCTTGCAAAAGTCTTTCTTAATTCTGTAAGTTTTTTTTTTTCTTCTTTCTTTGTAATGAACATATATGTAAATAACAATAAAAAATGATATTTGATGTCATAATGTGTTAATTCTAATCTTTCAGGGGATGACAGTGGCATATCTCCAAGACTACACACCGATTCACGTAGAGAATGAAGAATTAATGCTGAAGAAGTTAAGTGATGGACTTTGCCTATGTGCAACCATTCGAATTTTTGAAGACTTAGAAGAATACAATCATGATGAAAATTCGGTCTATGAAGCTACTGTTAGAGATAAAGAATTTGTTGCACATGCGGTGGTAATTACAGGCTTTGGAACTACTCCAATAACAAAGAAAAAATTCTGGTGGATTAAAAACAGTTGGGGTGAGGAATGGGGACCTACATTTCAATTTACCACCATTATTCTTTTCTTTACAATGTCAGCTTTGAGGAGTCAAACAAAGCCCATTTTGATTTTATAACTATGAAACAAACCAGCACTTTCATTAGCTTTTCTAGCAAAATCTTGTAAGTTAGAATGTGTATAAATTGAATAAATTCTATGCCCCTCGTCAGCTTAGTAGCTGCGGATATGCCCAATGTATAGTTTCATAATGATATTCATAAAGGGTATATTGGAAAAATTATCCAAATTATGTCAATCAATGAAAGACTATATTTTGACATATCCTAAAATCAAATAGAGGAGGATTGTCCAAATTGTGAAGGCAACAGCCTGTTTCTGTCAATGACAAAAAGTAAATGGCAATTAGACACTTGAAAGTAGTTCCTGATATTCTTTTTGCGAAGAATGAAAACACTCTTTAATTAGTCTATCATCTACATGATCAGCCATGATGTTTTCTACATTTGTGTGAATTTTGGCCCTTTTTTTATATAATACAATGGATATCCGCACAAAAAGTTGGGTCTAAAAAACCAAAGGGAGGTAGAAGAACCATGTGAACAAGATGGAGCTGTCTGAGCTTGGAAAAAGGTGTTGTTCAGAGCAGTGTCAGAAGGCCAATGAGTTGAGTCCAGGAGGTCTTACAATTATTATCCTCTGAAAGGGTGTGAAGGATTTCCCCACCCTAAAAAAACCTTCCCTCATCAATCTGTAAAAAACAAGTTAAAATTTCAGTGTTTATATGTGCCTACTGAATTTATTATATCTGTTAGTTTAGAGCAATAATAAGGACAACCCTTTTCACTGTCTTTATATGTGCTACTGAATAAACATCTTTATTATATTGTTAGTTTTGCACAATAATAAGGACACAACCTTTTTCATTATCTTTTCATAACTTGCTAAGATGAAAAGTTGTAAGTGGAGCAACATTACTTTCATATAGACCCACAACTTACATCACTTTATTATACACCAATCGCAACATGTCATTGTGAATATTTTTGTCACTTACTGATTAGTTCTACATGGACTCTTTAGCACAAGTTTGAATCTTTTTTCTTCTTAGAAGCTTAATGTGCAATGACTATAGCAATGTATCTCAAAGAATATAGTAAAGTTGAAAAGAAGATAAGATTGCATACTTCGGGCTGGATTCACTGATAGTATAAAAAAGAAGGTGAATTTTCAAATACCTCTTTCAAACCTTGATCTACGACCTGCTCGACGAATTTGACTTTCATTCTTTTGTAGAAGTTCATCAATTTTATTTGGTAATGGTCCTGAGAATTCAACACGCTCGCTTCTGCTTTTGCTACTCTAAATGATGGAAGAAAGAGCAATCGTTTCAACTCAACACATGTAGAAAATAACATAGCATGAATGACTTTTATACAGTTGAATGGCGTCTTATTTTTTGTAAACAATTTTCCAATTAAAAATAGATTTCCAGCTTTGGGCCAGCTAATAGAACACATGCTAGTTAAGTTTTATTACATTATTTGGTTTTAGATTTTACTTAACGATGAGATTGTACACTTACCTTATTAGTTCTTGAAGCATCTGGTTCTTCCTTTTCACTTAATGCCATTGACATATCATGAGAACGGAATAGTTCAGATGTATCGAAAGAATCTGGATGGCGTTGCTGCTTCTGTATTGCATGCTTGGTTAGAACCTTGGATAAAAGATCTTCATTCCCTTTTTTCGTTGAGTAAGATGTTTTGGCAAATGATGGATCTAATGCACTAATTTTGCTTTTTGATCCATCTGATATTGTGGATGCAGCAAAAACCTCTTTTCGCCTTTTTGCCCATGTAAAGCCGCTTGGTGCTGCAACTTCTGATGGGCCTGAATATGTACTGTCCCCTTGAGATGTATTCATCACTTGGGAAGTCTCTGACATTGTATCAAATGATGGCTTTAGTGGCTCTCCACGCATAGAAGTACCTTTTCCTTTGGGAATATGTGAACGGTCACTGTTTCTATGATCAAGTTGAAAATATTCTTGTTTTTCCTGCACAACAAAGGATACATAAATAAGTAAAACCTAGGTTTCTTCCTTTAACTACACAAACACTGTGCATGCATGCACACACACACATACCTCTTTTGATGCTAGTTTACTGAGAGAATTTGTTTCTTGCAAATTTTTACGGACTCTTCTAGGCTTCTTTGATGCTGCAGGCTCTCGCATTTTAGCACCAGTCTTTTTCCTGGAAATACATTGGCTATTTAGCAGATACTTATTTATATTATTAAAACCAAAACAGAGAAGGAAGCCATTAGGAGTGGATGCTCCCATCTAGGTTTTCATATCAGCATGACTCATAGATTCAAACCCTAACTTAATCTAGCAATTTAGACTCTGACTTTAAAATCATGCAATAGCAATAAATTCACCCAATTATGGAGAAAAGATATTTGCTTATTTTATTTTTTCTCATCAGGAAGGACCCAGATCGCTAGTTCCACTAACATAGCACGCAACTGAACATTCTACAGATTAATGGTTGTATCATATATGTGAGTGTGAACAAACTACAGACAGAGAAGGACCCCCATAAATGAGTGCAAAGGAGATATAATATAGATTTAGATTGATTGTCAGGCAGCTTCAAGAATTTGATTCAGAAGAGTGAAAACATGTCTACCCAAACCTGCATGAGCAGTTTATTTAATGAAGAGTAAAAAATATTTCACCTTTGTCCATCCTCACGATTTTTAGCATCAATTTCCTTGCTAGGGGGATACTTTGGAAAGCTTGATGGGTCACATGCAAAAGGCTTTGTGTTGAAATACTGAAAAACAAAAGCATGACGCAGACATCAAATCAGACAGTCAAAGGCTCAAAAGCTACAAAATGGTACGGGTTTTTATCATTAATAAGCATGCACCACAATATGATAATATGAAAAATTCTGGAAAATATCTAAATTATAAGTGTAGTAAGGGAAATCTCAAAAATAGCCATGCCCTAAAATGTGGTAAAATTGGAACTAACTTTACTTTGAAAAAGAAATTTAAACAAACTAAACTTTTGGTAGAAGTTACCTCAGACATTAGGGCAGAGGATGCAGTCCCACGCTTTTGAGGATCTATGGAAAGTAAAATTTCTATCAGGTTCACAGCAGTTTTTGGAAACTCTTTACACTTCTCCCTAAGAGAACTTTCATAATTATGCAGGGGTTTAAACATAGCTGCTTGAGGAAGTTTAGACTTTTTCCAGAACTCATCAGGTGGTGAACCACAAAGCTTGAAAATTTTGTGTAATTGCTCAACCTGAAGATTGGAGTAGAATACTCATCAAACTCAAGTGCTATGTAAGAAATACTTTAACATAAGCCAATCAATAAGTGAACAAATTCCATTCTCATGGATAATAGTTAAGAATTAAAGTGTTAGGAGGATGTCTCCAAGTCAAGAATTCTTTTGAAATTTTCACTGCAATATCAACCAAGTAAAATTTAGATTAGAAAATTACCATATCCTAAATGTATCTAACAGTAGGTACTGAGAAATTCTGAATTTTTAAATACTATAGTGTTTAAGAGAATTTCAAGCACTAAAATGAGTTTTTGTTTACTTAATAATATTATGTAGATATGTGTATAAAGAATTTTGTATAAGAATTTGTACAAAGCATAAATACAGAATACACTACATCTCTTGTACTCTTCATCAAACTCCCATTTGTCTCTGTCCATTAGCTATCAGGTAATATAAAACAGGTAAGAATCATGGGATAAAGAAGTAAGTGCACTTCATTAGTGTTATCACCTCAGTTCTTCCTTTAAGGATAGGCTTCCCCATAAGAATTTCTGCAAATACACAGCCCACACTCCAGAGATCCACTGATACTCTGTAATTTGTAGCCCCCATCAAAAGTTCAGGAGGACGATACCATAAAGTAACCACACGACTTGTTAGAGGTTGCCTCTTCGGGCTAGCAATATTTGCCAATCCAAAATCCCCTAATTTCAGAATCCCTTCATTGTTTACCAAAATATTTGATGCTTTAATGTCTCGATGCATTATACCTCGTAAATGGCAGTGCTCAACTCCACATAATAGCTGTGTCATATAACACTTGACCTACAGAGAAGTCAACCAAAAACTTTTAAATACCAAAGGAGAAGTGAAACAGAAACAGATCAATGATATAGCCTTTACATCATACAATAACCTAATGTCTTAGCAATGATCTTATTTCGCCAATCTATATATAAAGTATTAACAAACCTGTGCCTCACTAAATTTGATGTCAGGGTTGGACACCAGTCCAGCAAGATCATGTTCCATGTACTCAAATACAAGGTATATACTATTTGATAACCGAGAAGTAATAAGCCCCTCCAATTTGATGATGTTTGGATGGTCCAGCCTGCGGAGGATCATTATTTCTCGTGCCATAAACCTTATGCTCTCTGGCTGAAAATTGTCTACTCGCACCTTTTTCAAGGCAACCATCTTCCCAGTTTCAATTTGACGTGCTCGAAACACACTGCTGTATGTACCTTGCCCAATCTACATGCATGGAAGGAATTAAATAAAGATAATTTTAAGAAATGAATATTAAGAAAAATTATCAACATACAGCCAAGGAACCAGCTATTGCAGCATAAGCAAAATGTTAGTGTAAAACAACCAACATCATGATTATCAGATGCATGTCAAATATCAAATACAAGTCATTTGGCTGAAATTAAATTTTTTCAGGTAATTATTTGGCTGATTTTATTCTGAATCACATTTGCACAGAAAACTCCTTTCAAGATTTTAAGCATATATGTAGTTATTAGATGTCTGCATATTAAAACAGATAGGCACAACTTCACACTATTGACACACTTATATCCACTACTTTCACAGGGCAAACAGGGCTTATGGCTCAAGGTTCACTTTCGGGTAATACTCTACGTGTGTTAAGGTTTTTATTGTCTGAAAACGAGAGTCCTATAACACCTGCTCTTTGAGGCTCATCCCAAGGTAATGATGCTTGGGAAAATTCATCAAATGCTTCACTTGAATGGCTGAAGAAGGGAGTTGCCTTGAAGCCTATTATAAGCCAAGGAAACAGCCAAATATACATTCATTAATACTGTACTTTTTACACTTTAGATCTATCTTGACATTCTCTTTTAACACTTTTCAAATAGATTACATGATCCATCAACCAGTTGGGTACCTGCCTGCTCTGCATTTTCAGCTTAATAGATCTAATGCTTTTGTTCAAGCATGACTTCATCTCTCCAAGCCAGCCACACCCTGTTAGGCTTTAATGTCCCTTTCCAAACAACTTGTCATACCAGTCAATATCTTCTTCTTTTTTTATAGGTACCAGTCAATATCTTCTTAAAGGCCCTGTCAGGAGTCATTGTCCTTTGACTAAATAGAAGTCCAACATACATGATTGAAAAATTCTCGCGCACTTCTTATCACTTCAATATGAGGTGAGAGTGCTCATCTACATATCTCTTTCTTTTCTTTCTCTTGAAACATCTATATATTATAGTACACCATATTGCAAGTACAACATAATTTTTTTCATTATATATCTGAAATGTCACATGAGGTATTAAGGTTACTAACAGGCTAAGATAAACTGCAAAAAGTCCTTGCTAGGGAATTATATCCTCATTTTTAGAACTCCCACTTACTTGCCTTCATCTTCTAAATAATGCCACCTACTACTTTCCAATTTTCACTCCAAACCTGGATAGGTAACCTTCACAACCAAATCCCACTACAAGCAAATTATGCCAAATTATCCACCACCAACGAGTCTACATTTCAATTCAAACCAAAATTTTAGAAAGAGCAAACATTGAAATGGAAATTTAACATGAATAAAAAGTCCAACAAAATCATATATATACATTAATGCAAGCTGTAACACAATTACACCCACATCCAAATCCTACAACACACACACACACACACACACACACACACACACACATATATATATATATATATATATATATGTATGTATCATAGAAAATTCATATCCAGTGCACAAAGCTCCCCCTCCTACAGGGTCTGGTAGAGGTGATTAGTAGGCAGCCTTACATATTCATCATATATTATGTACAATATATGACAAATCAAAATCTGATAATGACATATAAAACATAACTACATTCATTGTGCTCTAGTTATTGTTTAAAAAATATAAATAAAAGCACATGTGTCATTAAACAAACAAAATGGGAAAGTTTTTGAAGTTTCAAATGATTGAGGCCAACCTTCTCCAATTTCTCAAAAGAATCAGCTCTGAGAGGGACCCAACCATCGACGGCTTCTGAGGCAGCAGAGCTGAGCCAATGTGGCCACCCAGCTGCAGTTTGCTCCGCCTGCACGTACCGTTGAGAGAAGCCAAGCCGGAAGCTGAAAGAGCCTCTGGAATGAGAGGCTTCCTTCTTCGTCTTCCTGATCTCACGGCTCCGATTCTCCACGGATCTCTCACCTTCCTTCTTTTTACTAGAGCTATAATTTCTTTCCAAATTTAAAGGCCCAGATTGGATCTTCAATGACATGGCAGAATCATTATGTTTATTGTTATCGTGGAGAACAGGGGATGAAGCCTTGACAGCTCGAACCGCTTCCTTGGAGCTAATGCAACCCATTCAACACCACACCCAATTCCCTCCAGCATCGATTGGACCAGAATTCGGGTCGACCCAGATCGGTAAATGAGGCAAAGTTTGTGTCTTTTTGGGGGTAATTGCCCTGTTTAGGCTTCCCCTGTTTTTTTCACATTCGGTTTTGAATGGGATTGCATTGCATTCTCTCTCTCCCAATCTCTCACTCACTCTCTCTCTCTCTCTCTCTCTGAGAGAGAAGGAATGTGAATTCGCTAAAACCCAACAAAAACCTCCTGAGAGAGGAGGAAGAAGAGGAGGAGGAGGAGGAGGAGAAGCAGGGAGAGGAAGAGCCAAAAAAAGCAAAAAACAGAGGCAGACAGAGAGAGAGATAGGGATAAACAAGAAAGAGAATATTTTTAGTTGTATTCGGTTGGACTCGTTGTTTTTTCTCTTCTGGGTGGTCTCTGCGAGATCTAAGGAGGAATTAGAGGATGGGAGTGTGGTTTTTGTTTTTCTGGGACAAACGGTCCGAAAGGAAAGGAAGTGAGAGAAAGAGAGAGATAGAAGGATTCGTGGGTCCGAAGAATTGGTTTCATTGCTTTTGATGCGTGTATGTGTGTGTACACTGTGTTATACTGTGTGTGTTTCCTTGGTTTTGCAAAAAAGGAAGAAAAAGGTAAAATGTAACCGTTTGGGAAGCTCATTATTATTCTCCGTTTGTTGCTTTGGTTTGGTTGGAGAGGAAGCGGGTGAGGTGTGGTGGTTGCTATGGCTAACTGCCCAACAGCTCCACTGCAACTCATTATCCATTATGGCTTGGAAAACTATTAGATTAGATTAGATTAGATTGGATTAGATGCTTAATTAGAGGTAGTTTGTTTTGTTTAGTTTGGAAGGTTTGGAACTTTGTGTTCTTTCTTTGGATCTTTTATTTAATTGCCTCTTTTTTAATTGAATTTTTAATTGCATTTTTTTTTTAGAAACACATTTGGGATTTGAAAGTGCGGAACAATGATCACTTGTTAAATGCCAACAAAATGTTATCAGATATAATAATAACAAAAGTTTGTGCTCCGCGCTTATTTAATTATTTATTTGTTAACAAAGGATTCTCTCCTATTAATCTTGGTTAACGTTAAACCGATTTAGGAGTTGAGTCACAAAGTTATTAATTCAACCAATGGGTCATCGGTTGAATTTATAAGGGCTATATATATATATATATATATATATAAGGGCTTTGTCTAAATTATTAATTAAAATTAAGTCTAAAAAACTAGCCACCTAATGCAATTCAAAATTGAGGTTTCACAAGTAATAGTGCTAGAAAACATAAAATAAAAGGATGTCATACAATTGTAGCCAAGTCTTTGCTAAATAAAACTTACTAAATGACTTAAAATTTTAGAAACAAAAGCATACCTCAAACTCCTAAGTCACATTCTATGCATATTGCATGTCCCATACTCTCATTAGCTACTCCAATCCTATGGATTATGATTTGAGCTAAAATTTGAAAACTCTATCTTCATTGAAAAGTCTAGCATCGAGTTCATAATAAAATCATCTATTTTCATTCAACTTCTCATTCAAAAAACAATACCACAATGGGCCGATAAAGATGATTTTGTTCAAAATTATAAAACCAAATGGATGAAAACAAATCGTTCGTGTTGCAGGTGTTACAAAAAACTCGTTGGGTTTATATTAAGTCATTTTCATAAGTGATCCAATTAAACAACCAAACCAACTTAGGTATTGTTCACTAGTTTATAGGTCCAACCAGTCGGATCGATTCAGGTTTAATAACTTTGCTTATTATCATTGGGAGGAAGAAAACCTAATTTCGGTTAGCACCTAACTAATCCTTCCAAGGTGAATATAATCCCCTTAATTAGGATACTTGAACACATGACCTTATAGATTACATGAAGCTTTGAAAACTATTAGACTAACCTATTTAAGTTTCATGCTTTCATGTATTTGGAAAAACAAAGAAAATAAAATTTTATAAGAGAGAATTTTGCACGAAGTTTAAGGCAAACATAATCGTGAAAAAACATGATTTCAAGTAACACCTAACTACTCCTTCTGGTTGAATGTAATCCCTAGGAAACTTGATCCCATGACCTCATGCATCACATAAAGTTCGAAAACAATTAGACCAATCCATGTAGGTTCATGCTTTCATGCATTTGGTGAAACAAAAGAATAGAAATTTTTATATGAGAGAATTTTGCACAATGTTTGAGAGTAGTAATGAGAAAATATGATTCTGAATTACACTTAATTAACTCTTCAGGTTGAATGTAATCTTTTTGTAAGGAAACTCGAACCCAAGACCTTAAGCACCCATTGAGGTTCCTGCTTTTGCCTATTTGGCAAAAATAAAGAAAATAAATATTTTTGATCTATAAGAGAGATTTTTTTTTTTTTTTTTTTTTTTTGAGAACCTTATAAGAGATAAGTATGCACAAAGTTTGAGGCAAAAATAGAATTCAAGATTAGATTTTCCAAAGTTTATTTATTGTAGTTATGATACGTAGGAATATTAGTGCACCACTACAAATGTAATTGATAGGCTTAAATACATGGTCACACGCCTTTTTCTTTCTTTTGACAAAGTCTACAGCGTACAACATGGGTTCACTTTTGGAGCCTTCAAAGTATGCCCCTCACGCCATATCACAACAAATTAATGATTCTTCATTCTGATTCTAGGTGGAGCTTCTTGCTCTCCGAATCAAAAAATTGACAAACATGTGACAATTTATTTGTTTCTTATTATAATTGAATCCAAATTCCAAAGTGAGGAATTTCCAAATTACATGGAATAATACTTTACCACTTAGGGGTAGAGATAATTGAAAAGTAAGGCTGCGTACCACATAAGGTTTTTGTGGAGTATAACTATTAACAATATTAAAGAAAAATGGTTAGCCATGTGTGCTTTATGTTAAGAAATAGCTTTCAACTTAATCAAGTGAAGTGAAAACCTTTGTTAAATGCTTCCAATACTTAATAAGTTCTTTTAGGTCAACAATTTGTGAAAGAATGTTCTAATAATACATGGAAAGATTTATCTTTCAGACTAAACTAATGTAAAAAGAAACAAAACAAAAGCAAAAGCAAAAGTAAAAGTGAGAATCCCTCATATGGAGTCGTGCATAATGAGAATTTATGTTCACTATAACTTTCTAAAGATCCAAATGTAACCTATGTCCTGGTCAACACAATATTGTAACCAACATCTAACTTTACAATTCAATGATTTGTACAAAAGCAAACTAGCATGTTAAGCTTGCCTCGAAAATTACCAAACTCGATGGAGAAAGATCTTCACATGCGTGCAAATACATCAATATTACTGTTAAAGATAACAAACCAGTCTTAATCAAGCCCTAACTCTAATCCTACTTGGTGGGTAAGCAATACTCAAGTACAAGTTTTGTAATCACGGTTTAGTGGACAGTTAGTTTAGGGTTTAGCCTCTTATAAATATTAAATACCACACATTAGGTTCAATTGCAAACTACAACTTAGTAGGGAAGAAGTAGTCGCTAAGGGTTTTTTATGTGGATGTAGTTCATTAGGCTAAATCACGTATTTCATGTGTTCTCTCTCTATACTCTTTATTTTAGATTATAATTTCAGAGAAAATATGCAATTGTAACAAGGACTTCAAGGGTTCACAATGATGAACCCTTGCAACCTAACGATTTCCTACTAAGAAAGAGAAACCTAAATTTGGCATTAACCAACTTGGGGGTTGGCTAGAGAGGCTTTGATGGTTAAGTCCATAAACCAGTGGTGAAGAAGAGAAATGAAAATGGCAGAGTAATAGTGCCAAGGTTACATACCTAGTACAATAGATGAGGGGTATATTTAACTATTTATAGGTGTGTGAGTGGTCGGTTTTGGTAGTACTTCCCTTCCCTTCCAAGCTAGTCGTCCCCTTAGTTCGACTTAGAGGATGTGTGTCAGGATAGCAACTCCCGATCTATAAACGGATGTGAGATATTCTCGCGAAAGAGGGGAAGTGGGATTACTTCCCATCCCCCAAAATCAAGGGGAACCGGGTTATTATAGTTACAAGTACCATTAAAAGAAACTTGATGGTAGTTAGGATGCATCAAATACAACATTGAGGAGAGTGATTGAAGCAGCAATAGGAATCCCCGTAGTCTAGACTATGTGAGGCTCATGTTGTTCTATTTCGTGGCTATCGGTTTTAGGTTAAGTTCTAATAGGCCTATCTATGCTAGAAGGCTTCCCAGTAGCTGCTCAGCAATACCTCTCAAGTGGGCGAGGACCCTCGTAATTGGCAAGGCTCCCTTTGTACTATGCTTACAAATCGACCTTGGGCCTACACAGTGAGCAACAAATTGAGGAAAAGTGGATATCAGTGACCAAGATGACTATATGGCTCGGTCATCAGCTCAAAGCATGATTGACCCTTTACTGACCCCCACAAAAATGCAATATATATATATATATATATATATATATATATATATATATGACAACACTAATTATGCAATACTAAATTGCAAAACAAACTGCTGTGAAGCCAATAATAAAAAAATTTTAAAAAAAAAAACTTTATACAAGGTTTTGCCAGCCAACATACATCACAATCTCAATTTTGGCAGAGTGGCTGCTATGCATTTATCACTATGGTTCTTTGCCTTGAGCTCACATTACCAATTACAAAACAGCCCCTATAAGGAGAATTAAACAGGAAAAAGAACAGCCTAGGAACTTAAGCTAAATCAATATATAAGTTATAGTCATCTACTATTTAAGTGTAAACAGTATCATATATATGTGTGGTACCAAATCTCAATATCAAAGTGCAGAAGGAGCTGTATGCAGGAAGTTTCATCAACCAATTACACATGCAGTAACCATCTCCAGAGAATGCTAATAAACCTTTCATGTAATTTCTATATTCTGCATTGCTTCATTTTGCGCCTTGTTAGTCCACTTGAATCAACCACTGAACTGATGATGGCATCATAAGAGATTTCAGCAGGGAACTTTATACTGTAATTTGCTCTTCTTTAAGTTGTAGAAGTACTGGTCTCTGGTCATTACTTCCAAAATTCATCTCCTTAAGCAATGGATGTTTCTCAGTCACCACCTTCTGTGGTACAATTCTATTGGCTGTGTTGTGGCTGCTGTTTCTAGCTGCTGGGACATCATGATTGTGCTTTCCCTCATATGTTGTTATGACAGCTTTAGGGTCTGTTGAAGCTCTCTCAACATGTTTACGGACATTGCATCCCACACTAGTGCATTTGTAATAGCTCCTGTTAACAGATAGTGAGATATAAAAATGATTCTAACAGAGAATAAACATCATTAATGGTTTGAGTGCCAAAAAATTGAAGAAGAAAAAAAACTCAGGAGAGGATACCAAGATAAAATTATAAAAAATGCTAAGCATAACATAAGAAAAAACTAGCTTTGGAAAGCATGCCAAGATCAAATTGTTAGCTCCAAAGGCAAACACATTCGGAGAAGTTCTTTTGGTTAACTGACGTGGGTGACAAAATAAATTCATTAGTCATGAAATGAGAGTTTAATCTCAGCTTATCATAATAATCTCATCAAGAAACTGGGGATAAACCAATTATACAGCACACAAACTATTGGAATATGAGCTTAAAAGAAGCAAATTCACATGAACAAGAAATAAAAAAAATTCACACAAGACATCAATTGTTGGGGAGATAACACCTTGGGAAGCCTCCAATTGAGTAGTTAATATAAGATATAGGGACACTACTTGACCCAAAAGGCTTAGGCCTATGAGTTTGGACCTTGCTATATTATATTAATCACTCCCTCTTGTCATTCTTATTCAGTGTGGGACTTCACTTACACATGTATACCCAACAATAATATTTCACATAGTTTGGCCAACTAGTCAACTACATGCCTACATCCAAGGTCGATGATAATCAAAATCTATTGTCAGCAATATGGACTACAAATACATGACTAACTCTCACAAATAAAACTCACAGACTCTCACAAACAATACTCACAACCTTCACAAACTCAAACACTCTCAAAACCTCTCACAAACATGACTGACCCAAATCCCAAAACACCAAAAATAAACTCTCAACACCAAACTCACAAACAAGACACTCACAATCCCAAAGTCCCAATAGTGTTCGTTTAAACAATAACAAACTCTTAACTCACAAATGCAGGTATCATTCAACCTCAAAAGAACAACCAACTCTTGAAAAACCCATGCTATGTTCTTCTATGAGTCTTTTCCTTGCCCTATACAGGAGCCCTCATAGGCTAAAGCCACCAAACCCTTTAAACACTGTCTATGAATCAGACTTCAACATTTACTCCTTGATGGACTAGCAATACCTTCCCTAGTGGACAACAGATACTATTGCTTCTTGAACAAAGAGTAGACTTTCCTTCAACTCAAAGAAAACCCAAACCAATTCAAAATAGGAATATGAGGCAATTTCTAACACAAATACTTAGACACGATATCTCATATATGAGGGCCTGATAACTTGAGAGACCAATTGACGCAACAAGGAAAAAGTAATTAGATTCTATATTGAATGATATAAACATTATCAAGTTTTGCATTTAGTGTTTAGAATATAAAACAGAGAAATTTAAAATTTTATTCTAGATAATGTAAAGGATTATGTCTCATAACACTCACAGATGCTTCTGTCTCATGGCCAAAATTTTGAAAGGGATAAGATTTCTTATTTTTGAATATTAAGATATAATAAACAGTGAATCGGATTCTTGGTCTCATATATAGAACATCTGGTAAATGTGCTAGTCATCAAGTGCAGAGGGAAGAAAGAAAAAATTCAAAGAAATAAAAGTATAGAAAAAAGCTTGTAGGACCTACAGAATAACTGTTTGCACGAACTAATGATGGTCAAGTGAAGCAGAAGAACAAGAGACTTGAGGGGACTTTTTTTTTGTGGAGGTTGGGGGGGGGGGGGGGGTGTTAAGAAAAGAGACATTTTTTTAACTGTATTACATTTTCAATCTTCTGATAAAACTTTAAGTCCACAGTGAGCTACTTGAGTTAGACTCTTATAAATCAAAGGAAGATAAGGGTGGCCTAATTCAACATTCTTGTAGCCCAGGTTCTAGCATGGTGATCTTTTCAAATGGATACAGAAATTGTAAACTATACGTAAACTCTTAACTTTAATAGGCAGCCTTACTGACATGTTTACTCATATTTTTGGATTGTAAGCTTCAGTTTATGGCCCCTTTAATATATATGAAATTTCAAATTTTTTGGAAATATCATTTTTAAAAGTTGAATCCAAATCAGATCAGACAATTGAAATTAAAAGCTCATGACACTTCAAATTATATAAACATTAAAGGTTCATCTTAGAGGTACAAGAAGCCGTTTAACTGGGGCCAAAGTTGATGCAACTCTTTCACTCAATATATTTGATTTTTAAATGTCAGGTCAGAAAGATACTGAAATATTCTTAGAATCCTCTTGCACCATGCAATCATTGGAACAAAACACAAACAAATAGAAACAGATGAGGTTACCACCTTGGATGAGGATTGCCTTTGACCACCTTTTGTCCATACTTCCGCCACCTGTAGCCATCATCTAAAAGATCAACTTCACTTCTTGTTTGCACAATGATTTTTGGTTCTGTTACAGTCTTGTGCGACAAAGGTACCTCAGATGTCCCAGCATCTGTCATCCTGCACTCCAAGGTAAAAAAAAAAAAATTCAAAAATCACAAAAAAGCAAAAAAAGGTAAAAGAATGAATATGTACAATAATAGGTTGGGAACATGCCTTCTCTTTGGATTTGGCTCATCACCCCCCTCTTCTCTTGTTTCTGCATCACCATCCTCCTCACTGTCACTTGATCCGGTTAACTGAGTGGGTGCTGTTTGAGTAGATTCTTGATCCCTCTCAGGAACTGAATAAGCTGGTACCACTTGACTCGACATGTTCCAATTTCCAGCCTGATTTTGCAAACCCAGATCTGGCTTAGCTTGAGAATTTGTATTTCCACTTAGATCACTACCTTCTTTTGCACGCTTATTGGGTTGAGGCAGTTCATGATTATGTTGTCCTTTGTAGATAATTTCAGTTATTTGTCCTTCAAGAGAACGTTCAACCTTTTTTTTGACAGGACAATTCAGATGTGTACATTTGTAGTAGCTTCGTGGAAATTCACTGCCCTTAACCTGCTTCTGCCCATATTTACGCCAGTTGTAGCCATCATTGGTAGGCTTATCAACAGCAATGGTAGGCTGGTATTTCCTATCAGAATGTGAGGCCTGTGATTGTTCCATCATGGAATTTCTGGGGTCTGATGTTGAGGGTGCCATCTGCTGTCGTGAAGCTTCACTTAAAGTAAAGGATGGATTATGCGTCAATGACTCTGTAGAAGCTGCTAGTGTAGAAGGTTGATATTCAGCTTGCATGTTCATGTGAGATTGGACTAGTGCAGCTTGAGCTGTAACCTGTGCCAAGGCCTGCTGGTGGGACATTCCAAAGGGGCTCTGCATGGATTTTGCAGAACAAATATAAGCCACAAGAAAATTAGATGGTAGCGTAATAATCCATGAAGTTCTCACTCCTCAACATAATATACAACTTGTCTTATAAGGAAATACAGACCAAACCAAACTTTCATTTTTCAAAAATCCAACAATGCATGAATAGCTTAGTATAATTACACTATCAGCTATCCACCCTTAACTATTGGCTCATTTGTGATGTCTATATTAAACTTCAAACTCTTGCATTCCACAACAGATTCAAGATTAACTTGCAAAGTCGTTTCTCACAAAAAAAAAACTTGCAAAGTCCACCACACTATTCAAAATTAGTGTCAAAATTAATAAATTAGTGGACCTGTTGAATGGTGGAATGCACCAATATGTCAAAATTAATATTACTTCCCATTAATTTACAATATCCACCCTAATCAACCCAATAGTTTGTTAATTTAACACTGATTTTGGATAATGGACAGACATTGCACATTAATCTTCAATCAAAGAATAGATTGCAAGATCTTATAGTTTAGGGTGAAAATTGCAAATAACAAAGTTTAGGGTGGATAGCTACAATTAAACCTCAATAAAATCACAATAAATCCATATCATTAATAGTTCCTAAGCTATAATTTATCATTTCACTTTTTTATAAAATTCACTATTATTATTATTATTATTCAAAATTCCATAATTTTTCCAAAAATACATTTTCACCAAGTCCAACCCCTCAAAATTTCAAGTAAAAAAAAGTTCTCCCCATGATTGACACTACAAGGAAATGCCTCCTCAACAAATAGTTGTAGCCACCACAAGCTGAATCAAACATTAATTAGAGAAAGGAACCGAAAGAAATTGATCCAGCACATGGGAAACAGGTATACTTCTTTACTTACAGGCACAATAGCATGAATCTTACACAATATCCACAAATAAGATAATCTAAGTGCCTCTTGCTTGTCCCATGGAATTTGAATTGCTTTGATGTGATTTACATTGTTGGAAAGCAAGATTTGAAAACCTTATCCCTTTACAACCAAAGCATCAAACTTAAACACTCTCTAGTTTCAAAAATGAATCTAGTCCAGTTATAGTTCAAACCCCTCACCATATATGCATATTATTCACAATCTTAAAATCTCAATAAAATTGGCTCTTTCTTCAAAACAAGCATTATGCAAACTCCATAATTGCACTTTTCCTGGAATCAGAAACCATCAAATTAATACAGAATCAACAAAAACATGTTTCTCACAATCTTAAGTATAAAATTCTTAATAAACTACCTTAACACAATGCCAATTCATGAGCTAACAAACGCCAATGCTCCCTCAATGGCAACTTCAACTGCCACCCATACCTTATTCCTTATCTCTCAACCTCAACACTCTAAAACAGGCATTATGCAAACTCCATAACTACATTTCCCTAATCTCAAAGCCAACAAGAACCAACCCTTACTCCCAAAAATTTGGGGTCAGCTATGAATCCTCAATAGACTAGTCAAGGTTCAGCCACGTGTATTCTTTTCTATCATTCTAATTTATCATACGTCCTTACTTGATATGTCATTTCTCAAGAACCGTCAGATTCATATCTTATCCTTATCTTGTTCTCATCCTCAACGCAATCACTCTAAAACAAGCATTATGCAAAGTTCATAACTCTACTTTCCTACTCTCAGAAACTATGAAATTAACACAGAATTAATCAAAAACAAAACAAGCCCGTTACAAAAACACCATAATCGGATTCAATTACCTGAGGAGAAAAGAATCCAGGGGAGTTGAGAAAGCCAGAGGGGCTCAAGCCAGGTGGAATAGTGAACAATGGTGAGGAAGCAACAACCAAATTGGTTGGCCTACTTTGCTTAAACCCAGAAGTGTTATCCTTCAAAGAATTGTCTTTGTGGGTGAAGAAGGTGGGAGTGGCTAGAGGAGAGGCCATGGCTCCTGCGAGTAGCTGAGAGAAGGAACGGCAATCAGAGTCAGGGTAGTTGTCAGAGAAGAAGGAAGAGACAAGAGTCATGGGTCCAGGGCTTGCTCCAGGCCCACCTGTGAAAAGGGTCTCCATGGATGGTCGAGGTGGGAGTGTTATTGTTGGCCTTGGTGCTGTAACTCTCCCTGAATCTTCACTCTTTGCCATTCTCTCTCTCTCTCTCTCTCTCTCTTTCTTTTTGTATGTCTCTATGCAAAGTACTTTCTTGTAAAAGCTCTCTATCTCTCTCTCTCTCTCTCTTTCAAAGTTTCTATCTCTGTGTATAACTGTCTCTGTGTCTATGCAATATTTCTCTCTCTCTCTCTCTCAAGACACTGCAATTCTCTCTTTCTCTCTCTCTCTCTCTGTAATTGCTTGCAACTACTTTCTTAATAATTTAATAATATTTAAAAAAAATGTGTTTTTTTTTTTATTTATTTGTTTGCGCGTTAGTGAGAAGAAATGATGGTAGTTGATGTTGTTGTTGGTGTTTCGTGCTCTCTTCAAATTTATCTCTCAGTGGAAAGTCCACGGAGCCGAAACCGATAATGACTTTTTTTTTTTTTATAAAAAGAAAAAAAAAATGTATTACTTAGATTTTAACCTTGTTTGTTTTGGACACTTTTTTTTTTTTTAATTTAAATCAGCAGATTTAATAAAAATGGAGAATAAAAAAATAGGGGCTCAAAATTCAACCGAGGAAAGTGACAAAGAAGACATGGGGGCAATGGCATATATATCATGTGCCTTGACTTTTGTTGCCCACCAGGACCGCCATTCCCACAACGTTTACAAATACAACAAATGCTTGTCCGCTTGTTTCCGTGTATAACAGGAGCATGATGCGTGTAATATGCATCACTCCATCTCACAATCTGTGTTTGTTTCCGACCTCTCTTTTTCTTTGAGTAGGTCTAGTATCATAATAATTTTCACAATTTTATAACAACTTTGTCATGTGGCAACTTGTGAATGGTAAAATTATAGACTCACTATTTTATTATCACCACTCACGAGTTGCCACGTGACAAAATTATGACAAAATTGTAGAAATTATTGTAGTACTAGACTTACTCTTTTTCTTTTTCTTTTCTTTTCTTTTCTTTTCTTTAATTATAGACACAGCTTGTATCTAGTGCATTAGTGTATAAAATACGTTAAAATACACGTGTCCAAAATTAGACATGTGTCTGCGTTCTAACATAGTACAATAGACACAATCTCAACCCTCTAATTATTAAGGATTGCAGGTATCCCAAGACTTCGGCACATGCTAATTTCCTAACGACTTATGTGAGATGCTTCATACCTACGCAAACAACGATAACTACAAAAAAATCGAACCTCTTAGAAACATGCCAAAGACCTTACCAACTCAACTAACTCTTCGTGAGTATGATTTTAACAATGGTTTAAACTTAATGAGAGCGTACCAAATGTGCCGACTTGTCCCATGAGCAAGCTGTGGGAAAATTTGTGGTTTTAGAATTTTCATTTTTCTTTAAATATTTTCTTTTCAATTTCAATTTTTAAAATTGTTTTTTTTTTATTGTTAATTTTGCATAGTACCATTTTACTATTTTCAGAAGATATTATTGTTGTCCTTTTCACCTTTTTTCGGGGCCGTTTACAAATTGATTGACATGACAATTTTTCTATGACTTGCCTTAATTTAAATATTAATATATATATATTTATATATATTATTTATGACCAGTAAACATTAAGAATGTAGTTCACTCGCAATCCATTCTGAGTCACAACATGTGCTGTAGTTGTTGATTAGGTATTATGTAGGAAAAGAAAAGTGTCAAATCAGCCAAGTTTGTTACTTGATGTAAAAGGGAGAAAAAAATGGCCATTGATCCTCGTAGGATCAATTTGATGCACAATGCATTTTTAATAACTTGAACTTTGAGTGAATTTTCATTAACCAACGTATCATTTAATATTAAACAATTTAGAATATGTTTGGATACAGTTTATTTTTCTAAAATTAAAAAATTATTGTTGAAAATACTGTAGATAAAGATAAAAATTAGTTGAAATAGTATAATAGGGCCTATAAATAGTGCCAAAAAGTGCAGTTGGCCCATTAATAGTAGCAAAAATAAGCTGAATAGTTAAATAATATTCATTTTTCATCCTAACACAAATGGCACTTAATGCAGCAAGCCCTCGACTTTTTCTCTATGTGTGTTATCAATAAATTCAACTATGTTAATTAAAAGTGAAGTTATAGTTTATTCTTCTCCCCTTCCTTTTTCTTCTAGAACTATAGTTTACTTTTTATTTTGTTGTTGTTATTGTTTTCTATTTTGGAAATGAATAAGGACTTCGGGTGTCTAAAAGGCAAATATTGATTAAAATCATCTCAACTTTTGTTAAGTTGTTCTTTACCTAGCTATTTAAGAAATTTTGAGCTCCTAATCTCTGCATACATCATAGGTTACACACTTCATTCATATATTAATAAATATATATATATATAAAGTTAAATTACTAATTACAACCTCTAAAATTCAATCTGTTTTCTATTCTTGCAAGTTTCATTTTTTGATTTCAATATTTTTACTTTAATCAATTACTAAATTAGTTATTTCATCTAATTTTGTCTATATGCACCATTAATTTTTTTTTTTCCAAAAATAACATCATTTTGGTGGACTTAATGGTGTAGATTGAATGGAAAGAATACATTGAAAACAAATTAAAGTCAAAAAACAATAATAATAAAAAATGAATTGAAACAATATTAAAATTATAGAGTATAATTTATAATTTAATCTATTTTTATTTTATTGGTTAAATAATAAGAGTGAAAACCAAACCATACTAAGTATTAAAATGATCCACAACTTAATAGAATGGATAAGAAGATAATATTATAGAATGTCATGCATAATTATAGTCTCAAGGATGGTGTCTTGTTACCAAGGCACAATTCCAAAATATATAACAACTTAAATTTTAGTGTTTGGCTTATGATCATAGTTTTAAAAATTGGATCGGACCGGCCTGTTCAACTAGTTTAATTGGGAACTAGGCACCAATTTGGTTTGGTAAAAACCCCTAAAACCGGTTATAAACTGAGTAAAACCGAGAATCGGGACCAAAACCAGTTCTTTGACCATACCAATTTTTAAAACCATGCTTATGATAGCTTGACAATTGAGGAATGAGCAATATGTTTCAAATATTAATATATTGCACAATACATCATATCTACATTAAAATTTGATTTAAGATCCAATTCATGATTTTTAACAATTATGCATAACATGATTATAGTAGGTAAACAACCAGTTACATTACTTTAATTAGAGATTTACAAAGAATTCAAACTTACGATATTCACTCCATAATGATTGTTTTTTATCATTAACTGAGATATTAATTGGTTTTTGGGTATATGAGGGATACAAACTCACATTCCTTATTCGTTGACAAAAAAATTTATTTAATGGAGTGATTTTCTTGCAAATAAAAATATAAAATTCAGCCCGCCTAACATATAATGTCAATACATTGTCTTTTCATTGGTTTTAGTTAACTCAATTAGTGAATTCTTTATCATCAAATAAGAGATTTAGGGTTCAAACTCCACTTACACCAAAAACCAATTACTATTTTGATACGATAAGAGCAATCATTATGAAATAAATGTCATAAATTGGAATTTTTTATATATATTCTTTTCTATTTAGAAAATTGATAGACTATAACGTAATAACATGATAATGATTTGATGACCCTAGAAAGATAATTGTTTAAGTGTTTTTGATACTCACATTTTGAAAATACCACTTGTTGGTCCCTAGGAGAGACCAAAACTTCATAAAAATTAAAATGAAAAACCAAAGGGAATGAAAGATAATAATAGAAAAACTAATGGTGGTGGCTTCTATTTTATTCTTTTCTTTTGCATATTTTTTAAGTTTTTATTCAATTTTTTTTTTTTTTTATACAAGATAGAATTTCTATTCTAGCCTAATATAAGTGTATATGTGTGTGAAGCTCCCTACTGGAGACTTGAACCCCAACTCTTGCCCCACACACCCTACAAGCATTTATACTTGTGGAGTGACCACCACACCAAGGGTGTACGGTGGTTATTCAAATTTATTTTAAGTTCAAGTGATAATGAAACCATTTATGGCATTTGTGATTCAAACCCCACACCTCTCACTTTCTTCATTCTCTATCTAAAAAAAATTAAATTTTAAACAACTAAGGACACATTCTCTCTCTCTCTCTCTCTCTCTCTCTCTCTCTCTCTCTGTGCGCGCGCGCATGCATTTTACAAACCATTATTATCTCCTATTTAAACACGATTGCAAGATTCAAAGAATTAATTACAAGAAACTCACTTTAAAAAGGAAAGAAAGAAGAAGAACAAGGAAAGATGTATGTGACAAATTATATCTACTTTTAATTCAAATATCAAGTAATTGCTCATCAAAAAAAAAAAAAAACCAAGTAATTAACTTAAGCATTGTCGCTTAACACCTCACTAGTGTCTCTTTTTTTTTTTTTTTTTTTCTCTATCTATAAAAAAAAAAAAAAAAGGAAAAAAAGAATAGCACATTAAGCTAGATACATTGACAACAGGTAATTAATAAATTATGAATTATAGATCATAAAGTGGTATAACTGAGCTCATGTAAAAATAAAATATCAAAATGTTTATAAAAAGAAGAAGAAGAGCAATATGAACATGTGATTGTGAGCTGAGTAAAATAAAAAATGGTATAATATTAATGTTAGGGTAGTGTGTTAAAAACTCAAAAAAAAAAAAAAATACTAAAAGCAAATTGCAAACAAAAGACATGTTGGCAAATTGGCAACAGAAAGAAAAGAATAAAATAGAAATGAGCTGCGTGTATGAAGTGCAAGCCACAAAGTTAACCAAGCAAAACAACTATCCACTAGGGATTGAAAATGAGAGAAATGATAAGGATTGGTTAGTACATGTTGGAGCTGACCCACCCCAATGACAATTGGAAAAAAATAAAACCTGAGCTCTCTCTCATCACGGTGCCGTGGACGTCCCTCAACTCACACACATCTCAGTTCAGTCTCATCCATTATCATTGCCATTGGGTCATCCATCAGGACCCACTCATTAATATCTACAAACTTATTTGCCTTCTAAATTTTCTTCCAAAATAAAAATAACTTAGCCTTGAAAATAGGTTTTATTTTGCTCTAAAAGTTTGGTTTTTGCATTATTTAATTATGTAGTTTCTTTTAGGACTCAATTTTGGCAAAATCGAGTTCAGAGTAAAATTTGAATTCCCCAAAATAGAGTTTTATGCAGTATTCACTTATGTGCACAGCAAACTTGGAACTTGAGTTTAATTTCACATTGGTCGTGCCATATCAATGTTGCTTGCATATAACTTGACTTTGGCAAAATCGAGTTTCAAAAGAGGTTATATAACTAAATAGTTTGTTGAAGAGACTTTTTAATTATATAATTAAGGAAAAAACTATTACAGTACTTAGCGAAATAGGCCCTTGAAAATATCATCAGGTGGGGAACAAAAAAAAAAAAAAAAAAAAAAGTGTGGAAGGCTCAAGTTCATAAGATTTTGGTTCTAGTTTGGATAGCAAAATATATATCTGACTCATTAAAAAAACAAAAACAAAAAAATCCTAAGTCGTGTAGATGGCTCAAGTTGATAAGCTTTTGGTTCTAGTTTTTCTTTCTTCTATTTTTTGTTTATTTATCAAGGAGATTAAACAAACAATAATTTTGTTAAGAAGTGTTGTAATTGTACAAGTTTACAATTATTTTATTTATAGTGTTTTAAAAGTACAAGTAATGTTTGGTTTCAAAAAAAAGTACAAATAATATTTATTTAATATATATTATTATTTGACTTGCAAAATGTTTGTATGGGTTTATTAATAAAAATGTGTAAAATAAAGGAAAATTTTATCAAACTTATATAATTGAAAATATTTATAATAAAGTATATAATAAAAAGATCACCCTAGGTTGCGTGATAAAATAGGTAGTGGTTATTAGAATATTAAAATTGTAAAATATCTATTATTGAAATTGTCTTCTCAAAAAAAAATAATAATAATACATTTCTTGAAATTGCCAGAGCAACCTTTTAAAATTAATTTTCCCTTTTTTTAAAGAGTTAGTGGTTAGCAAAAAGATTAGAATGCAAATCTATGGAAAGCTCAATGTACTCTCCAATGCATTTTCAAAACAATTTGTCATTTTGAACCCTAAAAAATTGAAGTGTATGTATGGACCACTAAACCCTGTAGTTCATGTGATATGGCTGTCTTTGCACTGCAAGTACATAAAAAGTATACGGATTTAATCTACCAAGGACTAAGTTTGGGAATATATATGGGGTTGAGTTCAAGTTATACCGCTTAATATTTTTTAATTGAATGTAAATTTTGACAAATCCACCGATAGATTACATTATCTTCGTATATTCTCTATGCTTGCAAAATTTAAAGATGATCTAAGATCGATGGCAATGTCATCAATTAATTGTTTAAATTCGAGTTTTTGTAGTTTAAAATAATGCATAAAAGATGAGTTTATAGATCGAATGGTAAATTACATTTGACTAGCATGAAAATTCGCATGCATGTTAAAAATATATAGAATATGTAATTCAACGGTAGAATTCTCAAAATATGAATTCTATAACAAGTTATTAGGTAGTATAGTATTGCTTAGAGTTACACCAGGTGTAACTTGAATTCAACTCATATATATATATATATAGACACACACACAGCAACACATGAGTAATATCCGAATTGACATTCCAGGCACTACTATTTATTTATTTAAAGGCTGAGACTCAAAATTAAACAATTTTTTAACTTTCCAAGAATCCAACTTCAAAATCAATTCAACGCTTTGTTGTGCTACTTTGTTTTTCACATATTAAGGATTTTCTTCAAAGTGACTTCATTTATAATTGTGCTTTCTTTAATATCTTTACAATATGATTTATATTGCCTTTTAAAAAAAAATAAGTTGATTTAAAAATTGCAGCATCAGTATTCCATGGTGAAACATGCCACATTTTAAAAACTATGAAATTGAACTTGTGATGCGCATGCACAGGAGTAGGTACCTACTTCAAAATCAGTTTTAAGGCTTTATTAGGATTTTTTTTTCATATATTAAGGATTTTCTATTTTTCTTCAAAGTGACTTTATTTATAATAATTCTTCTTTCTTTAATATCTTCACAAAATGATTACATTTTTTTTTTTTTTTAATGCCAGCATTAACTAAAAAAAGATGATGGTCCACTTCATTTAGAAAATAGCACAAGTTGTGCGCAGTCACATTCCTTGATAGGAAATTGGTTCAAGGTCAATGGATGCCAAATCTAATTGGTCATAGCATTTGCATATTCAACATTATATTATCTCACCACAGACCAAAAAATACCGATTACAGTCGTTGTCATAGTTAATTTCTAAATTACTACATGTCTATCAGAATCAAAATTCATGTTAGCACATACATCTTGTACCACATTAACCCATCCTTGGTGGCTAGGTAGCAAAGATATCATATTGCTAAAGGAAAATCCAACTCAATTTGGGAGCATTTTGCGGTCGGCCAAACAAACAGAATTTCAAGATACCAAACTCACAAAACCAGAAAGAAAATGTGGAAATAAAATTAAGAAACAGGAGCATTTTGTGGTCGGCCAAACAAACAGAATTTCAAGATACCAAACCCACAAAACCAGAAAGAAAATGTGGAAATAAAATTAAGAAACAGGAAACAGATACCAAAAAATTTAGTAAGGCCACCAACCATACTGTTCTATTATAGAAGACAAAAAAAAATGTGTTAGTTATGTTTGCATTCTCCAATCCAGAGAATCTACTTTTCATGTGCTTGGTGGTTGAGGACATATACTACTTATTAGCAGCAACAGACGTGGTTCAGAGTTCTGCACCACTTGTGCAATGCTAATTTCAACATGCAGTGTGGAAACCAAGCTTAGCAAGTTGATATATATATATAACATGTTCTGCTATGCTAAACTGTCAATCTAGAGGAGAAGTAACTAAGGCAACAATAGATAGTTAGATACTATAAAAAATCACATCTATAAATCACTCCAAGAAGCATTTTGCTACATTTTTGCTAGCAGCAAATCATGATATTAAGTTGTTCATAACATACTTTATAAATATTTGAGATAATTAATGCTTTTATTCACAAAACTCCCCACCTCAAGAGCAGTCATTTTGATTTTATGTCAAGAGAGGAGTTGGCGATTGATTCAAGATGGGAGGATTTGTGAAAAATAGCAATGCTCATTTATAAAATCAATCACCAACTTTTCTCACCGGACTATTGAGAGTAATAGAAGCAAGCGTAAATCGATTCATCATTTGGGTCTTTTTCTGAAACATATGCGAGCAAATATGGGTAAAAGGATCATTCTCTATTCAATTCAAAAGTACATGTACAATGAAATTGGGCTACTCACAATTTAATCTCAGAAAAATAAGTTGATGAGACAGCCAAGCCTTCAACATCATAAGTACGAACTAGCCTCTGTCTCTTGCCGGGTGCTTCAAGCCAACAGAACTCCAAATGGAATGACTTGTATTCTGCCACACTTTTTGCCACATCACATGGGCATCCCATATACATGCCACCAGGCAAGAGTGTAATCTGGTAACCCCCATCAAATATAACTAAATTGTCTGACTGGGTACCCGTCCATGGAACATTAGTGGTAACTTCACCCCCAGTAGATGTTGAAGTAATATCCTTATTTTTTGTGCGGGGGAAAAAAGGAAAAGTGACTTAGAACATAACTTTACATAAACAGATCATAACATTATTATTTCCATTTTTATCTCGTTTTAACAAACAAGTGTAACAAGTAGTATCACAATATATCACTGCAGTATTTTACTACTTAATCATATTCCAGAGCACGATTTGAGTTGCTGAAGTACTTTATTATCCCAAAACAGAGAGAAATGAGCATGTCAGACAGATTGGGAAGCAATAATCGGCAGTTTAGAGTACGTAAAACCTGTTTGTTGCATGCTTTACAGAGAGACAATAATAATGTCAAATGCTTTATATCTTCATTTTTATTAGTCAAGCAGCTCAAATTTCTGCTGTTTACATATTATTAATAATTATAACCAGCTCATATTTATTATTTTCGGATTCGTGAGGAAGTAATTTGCCTATGAGAGTAGGATACCTGAATGAGCTGACCCTTGTCATTTATTTCAAGCAATGAAACTGTATCAGCTTCAGCAATTGTTGCTCCATAAACACCACTGCGTTTTGTGATAGAGTGACCTTTCCACTTACCAAGATATGGAAGAATCCTGTTTGTGTTTCCCTGGAACTGAAGAAAGATATCTAATGTGACCACAAATCACACTGAATATGTTTCCTTGTAGTGGCAATATTTATTAAAAAATAAAAAGAAAAGAAAAATAATGATGAAAACCCAAAAGCTACTCACTATCTGCTGCTCAACAAAAAATTGGGTATTAAACTCACTGTGTTATTGTCAAGGGAAGGAGGAAAAGGCACCCCATCACCTCTTTCCTCAAGGAAGACGAGAAGCATTTCTAGGATGCCCTTTGGGTCCATAATATGGAATGCTCTTGCTCGCATATCTTTCTCCAGTGAATAGAGGCAGTTCTCGCATACAATAGAGGGACGACGAGAGGGAAGCTTAAGATTTCTGCATGGTGAGGGGCATTGGAAAGAACAAGTAAGCATATTCATTGAGAAACAATAATTGTTAGAAAGGTTTATAGGTCCTCCACATAAAGGTATCAAGGTCACATAGTAGCAATCTACAACTTGTAGATCCTCAATTGTGAAAATGAAGGAGGTCCAAAATAATCAAATTGATAAGTTCCCATTTGGGAGAGAAGTTTAAAATCTCATTTTTTTCAAGTTTTACAAAACCTCACTTTTCTCTAGGTACAATTTTTTGAAGCAACATTTTCAAAAAGTTGAAAAATAAGTTGTACCAAACAAGTACTAACCAAATCTCCAAACAGGACATTAACTGATTAATTATTATAATGTTTTAAACAAAAAAGAAGTGTTCAAATTATTAATTTTCCAGTAACTGGACAATTGCTCAACTAATTGCTCTTTGTTATTGCCCACTAAGCATACACATGCTCATCCTATGGGCAGTCTGGATGGTTAAATAGATGACATACAAGTGAGAGTTTGACACTATGGAGACAGTCATATACCATAAGCATTTGCAAGCATCTACTCTTTCCACGTCGAAAGCGAACAACTTCTGGCCTATGTGCATACCATATCTATATGGAACTATCCATTTCTGTTTTCCACATTTGATAGTGAAGAACCAGCACTTCAAATGGAGCAACGGCCACTATTACAATTTATAGAATTTCATAATAATCCTTAAGATGATAATTTTGAAAGTCATTTTGCACAAAAGAAAAAATTAAGAAAAACAGAAAATTTAATCCATAGGCTAGCTACAGAAACCTGTGGAAATGAATTGTATGGAATAATTACATATCTATATTTTTTGATAGGTGGAATAATTACATATCTATGGGAAGACTGAGCAAATGCAATCAAAAATCTAAACAATAGAAGCTAATACATAGAATACTGGCTACCTATTGACCAATATTCATTTTGTTTAATGTAATGTTACAATGAAAATAGACATTCAAAAATGACAACATAAACTTTGTAAAAATCTCCATCAATTGCAGCCTTAGTTTCACCCAATAATGGGCAAAACAATTTTCTATTCATTTTTTTTTCTCATCAATTTTAACAGGCATGAACCATATTACTAATGTGACAGCATAGTCCCACTATTAATTGCCAGTAACGCATAAAAAACATTATTAGAAGAAGTAACTTACTTTGGCAATTCTTCACCAGTGTCATCTTCCCCTAGAACCCCTTGCCTTAATACAGTCTCTAACATGCCAGCTGTCTGGTATCTTAAAGCAAACGCTCTCTCCTTTGGGTAAAAACCAATCTGCAGACTAGTTGGAATGGATATTCAACAGAAACAATGGGATCACAAAAACCTATTCCACGGGAAAGCTGATAAGTGAACTCAAAACCTATTTAATGTAAAAAATGCTAGAATACTTACCTGTTGATATTTGTCCACAGTGAACATGTTGGTTTCTTTAATTTTGTACTCTGCCCATTCTGGCTCATCATCATATCCCGAAATTGAAGTGCTTGATGGAGGCTGTTTTATGTATAACCTATATAGTAGATGATAATTAGTACAATAGAATCATACAGCAACAAAAAGTGCAAGATACACTGCTATTATTATTTGATATGATATTAAGGCCAATGCCCTCTAGAGCAAATGGCTTGTTCTCCCCCATTCATAAGTAAAAGGTAAGTATATAGGTTCAAAACTACGCAGGAACGTGAGTTGTAATCACCCATTTTAAGGAGAGAAAAAAAACTTGATATCAACAAGTACCATAAACTCCTTGTTCCAGTTACATTTCCTTCAAAAAAACCAGAACCTCAATGAACTGCCATTTTTTCTTTCATTTCTTTTTTCCAAGTATAAAAAATGTTGTACCCAATACACAAAAACTCCCACTTTTATGGGGTCTAGGAGAAGTGATTGGTATCAAAAGTGAAAATGAAAGTTAAAAAAAACCCAAACTTGCTCATCAAAAGACTTGGTCGTCTACTCCCAAATTCATTACAAAATTCAGTATAATCATATATAACTGGCCACCATCATTAGAGACTGTAGCAACAATATTGCAATGCCAATCATTTCATGATAAAAACCGATCATGTACAGTTACCAATGGAGATAGACCCTGCTTTGAAGCCCTATTCTGGGATGAACTCTCAAAATGTCCTTAATAAACATAACAATCACTTCTGATCAACAAATGTCCAATGCACTGCAATTTCTCAAGCAAATGGATCATGTTATACTTAAGCAATCTTCAATCCTTACATAGACTTGTGTCCAGTAAGTCCTGACATGGTTCACTAGACTTCCCCTTTCACTTCAAAATATTTTAACCATCATCATTATATCAATCTCAGAATTACGAACAGCGTTTTTCATCCAGTTTATTGCTCAGTGAACAACAATTAATCAATAAAAAAAAATTTTGATCAACAACTAATGCTCATTAAGAGTGACACTTACGTCTGAATGAGACTAATGAGTTCATCTTCTCCATAGGAGCTCACGGCAAGCTTTGTACTCACTTTTTGCAACAAATTCCCGTAAGCATCAAATTGCTGCCAAAAATAATTTTTAAATCAGTACCCCCGGAAAACAAACAAAACACATTTTTTTTTCTCTGTTTGGCCTGGCAATAAAAGATATTTAAAACATAAGTAGACACAAAACTCCATATTTGGAATCAAATATAAAATAAAACGTAAGACCCAGAATTCATTTTCTCAGAAACCAAACAAAGAGCTCAGAATTAGAAGAAGAAAAAATATATACAAAAAGTAGTTAAAAGCAAATGAGCAGTAAATGACTGAATAGACTTACAAAGAAAGAACCTTTCCACTTGCCCAGGTTGAGTTTGAAGAAGCTGTGAAGATTATCAATGTTCATGGAGTCTTCTTCGCTTGGTTTTTGAGCGTCTCCTTCTTGTTGGACAGTGGTGGACGAAGGTGAGTCATTGGCCCGGGTTTCGGAGCTCCGGAATGTGTGAATGGAGCGGAGAAATGGGTTTGGGATGGAGATGGAGAGACATGTGGAGAAGGGTCGAGTTGTACTTGTATGGGAGTTTGGTGGTTTGGGAATGGGAGGGAGTGAAAGTGAGTAGTAGCCAATGGAAGCCATTGAAGTTCTGTGGAGGAGTGGATTTAGTGTTGTCTCTTCGCTCTTGTCTGATATACCATATCCTTATTATCTGAAATGGGTTGGAGAGTTTGGGAGAGTTCAAAGCCCAATTTCAAATGGGTTAATATAGGGCTCTGGCCTTATGTCTGGATTATGTTCTCTAGTATTGTCTTTGTTAAACCTAGGGTCTAAGAGTAATTATGAAGTATGAACAACATAAAAGTTCAGTTCAAATAAAGAAATCATCTTATAAATATTATAGATAGATATATATGTTAGATATATTTCAACAATTTACTTTTATGATAAAGCAAAAGAAACAACATACAGATCTAAATATAAGCAATAACACAAATAAATTTGATAGACAAAACAATAAATAGATACTGTATATATAAGAAGAAATTTGCAAATAATTAATAACTCACAGACCAAATGCGTGAAGGATGAATGATTCAGATCAAATCTTGTGTTTGACACAATCTCCTTAAAGCAGATTTCGCCCCTCACAGAATTACTGTGGTGCTTTGAGACTCACGGACGTCTATCTCTCAGGTTAAAATGATCTACAGCCTGAAAACGAAGCATAAAAGGTCGTGCTCTGCGAACTACTCAATGTTTCTTTCTCTCTCTTTGACACAAAATGAAATGCACAAAATATTCTCACTGGGAGAGTTTTTTGAAAAGTAGTTTTTATGCATGAGGGACTATGAAAAATTATACGTTACTAAACAAACACTCTGTTTCAGTAATAACCTGTGCATAGACTAACCGACTCAAAAATTAAAATAATAAAATATTATTATTTGGACAAGTAAACCCAGTCCACATATGCCAAAATCTCAACCTAATGTCCAACTCATGAGCATATAAACTCATATATTATCTCTTTCCTTTCCTATGTGGGACTCGGGATTTTTACCACTTTTAATAACATCTTCAAGTAAACATAGAAAACATCAATTTCTTATTCACTCCATGCTATTTTTCCAACAATATACGTGTGTGTGAGAAAGAGAGAAAAAAAAAACTAACATTGTAGTATTTATTCTATACAATTAGAAAAAGATTACTAATAGAATAAATATGTTTATTTTGTTATATTAATTGTTTTAAGCATAATGAAATTTTAATATCATTTTTCTAAGTTTTATATGAGAAACAATTGAATTCTTTTTTATGTGAGAAACAATTGATTTGAAATATGGTATTCTTACTAAAATTTAAAATTTTTTGCAACAACTGAAACAATGTCCAATAAAAAGGGAAAAAAAATAATTGAAGGATATGCATTTTTTTAGTAGGCTTGAAGCATGGCAACAGAGGGAGCAATCGTGGTGGGCGTTCAAGTCGGACATCCAGGAAGGAGTGGAAACCAGAGTAGTAACATGGAGAAAGCTATTGCAGCCATATCCAACACCACTCTCATGAGGATTCGAACTCAGAACACAACTGATGGAGAAAAGGGTACCATAAGTCAAACTGATATTAACTCCAGTGATGGGGAATGTCAATATCACGAAGCCGACTCAGGTGGTTCACCCCAAGTGCAAGCTCAGTCTAATTCCGGGGGTGAGGGAATTGATGTTGGGAGTGGTTCAGCTCTGTGTAATTCTAATGCCATGGACCAGATGGAATTTGAGGGAGGAGGTGAGGCTTCTGATACCCTATGATGTCCTTTTTTCTTTTGATCAATCAATAATGATGAACATCATTATTTGGAACTGTCGGGGGGCCCTGAAGCCCTCTTTTCAATCCAATATTCGTGATCTGGTTTCTAGCCACGACCCAGCTATTCTAATTATAATGGAGACTCGCCTTGGTAAGGATAAAGCGAAGCAAATCATTGATAGGCTCCCATTCCAGGGAGAGATTCACACTGACACAATTGGCTTCGCGGGTGGCCTCTGGTTTCTTTGGGATCCTGACAGAGTTGATATCACATATCTCACTAGCACGGAGCAGGAAATCCATGCGTTGGTGAAGGTAAGATCTTCTTCTCTAAACTGGATTCTAACTGCTGTATATGCTAGTCCGAGACATAGGGAAAGGTGTATGCTCTGGAATAATTTAGCTACTGTTGCAAACTCTCATAACTTGCCTTGGATTATTACTGGTGATTTTAATGAATTGCTGTCTAGTGATGATAAGTTAGGTGGTAGGCCAATTAGCCTGTACAGAGCCAATATTTTCAAAGAATGTCTTGATGCTTGCAATATGGCCGACCTCGGTTTTCAAGGGCCTAGGTACACGTGGACAAATAAAAATGATTTATGCTCTCTCATTCAAGAAAGACTTGACAGATTCTTTGCTAATCCGGATTGGTGTGTCCTCTACCCCGAAGCCCAAGTTACTCATCTTCCAAGGTGCTCATCAAACCATTGTCCTGTTTTGATGGAGCTTGAGCCCCATCCCAGTATCAGACTTAATAGGCCTTTCAGATTTCATAGTTTTTGGCTCTCAGATACCTCATTCCCTAAAATTGTTCAAAATGCCTGGTCCACTGAATCTGGTCTGTATAGTTCTATTGAAAAATTCAAAAGGGAGGCCTCAGAATGGAACCGGGTCCACTTCGGGAACATTTTTGCAAAAAAGAAATGAATTCTGGCTCGGCTTGGTGGGATTCAGCGATCTATGGCAGAGAGACCATCGAGTTTCCTCATTACTCTTGAAAAACATCTTCAAGCGGAACTATTAAACGTGATGAATCAGGAAGAGGAATTGTGGTCCCTCAAATCTCGTGTTAACTGGATGGTGCAGGGGGATAGGAACACTTCTTTCTACCATGTCTCTACACTCATCAGAAGGAAGCGAAATAAGATTCTCAATCTCAAAGATTCTCAGGGTGAATGGATTAATGATCTAACTGCAGTTATGGAGCATGTTCGGAATAGCTTCGCTAAGCTCTTCTCAACTGAACTCCTATCCTCACCTCTCTCTTCTCCCTCTGTTGATATAACATTTCCTCAATTATCCTACTCTGACAGTCATAACATCTCTTTACCAGTGACTGATGAGGAAATAAAGCATGCTTTGTGGTCTCTAAAGGCTTTCAAATCCCCTGGGCCTGACGGGTTGCACGCAGGATTTTTTCAACGGTTCTGGTTGGTGGTTGGCAGATCAGTATCAGAAGAGATTAAGAAGATCTTTAGTGATAGAAAGATTCCCTCGGACCTGAACCAAACTCATGTTGCTCTCATTCCCAAAATCAAGGGTCCGGAATCCATTGGGAATTTCAGACCTATTAGCCTCTGTAATTCTGTCTACAAGATAATAACAAAAATTATTGTAGCCAGAATTAGATCGCTCCTTGATAAGCTCATATCTCCGTATCAAGCAGCCTTTGTTCCGGGTAGAAAAGGTGTGGATAATGTCATTATTTCTCAGGAGTTAATTCATACTATCAGCAGGAAAAAAGGTAATGTGGGATACATGGTTATTAAGATCGACCTAGAAAAAGCTTATGATCGGTTGGAGTGGTCCTTCATCAAGGAAGTGCTTGTTGCAGCAAATTTCCCTCCTGACCTTATCCAGCTCATAATGAGCTGTGTTTCTACAGTCTCTACATCCATACTCTTTAATGGGGGTGTCCTGGATCCTTTTCTCCCATCAAGGGGTATTCGGCAAGGGGATCCCCTTTCTCCCTACCTCTTCATTCTTTGTATGAAAGTGCTTTGTAGAATTATTGATGACAAATGCACTAACAATCTCTGGAACCCGGTTAAAGCTTCTGCTGGTGGCCCGGCATTCTCTCACCTTTTCTTCGCCGACGACCTCCTTTTGTTTGCAAAGGCTAATTCTCTGAACTGTGAAAGTGTTAGGGATGCAATTGAGGAGTTCTGTATGATCTCGGGTCAGAAAATTAACGCTGCTAAATCTAAAGTATTTTTCTCTCCCAATATCAGTAGTGAGCAAAGGGCTGATTTTTGCGAGATTCTTGGTTTTAACTCTACTCCCAAGCTGGGTTCTTATCTTGGATTTCCTCTAAGGCATGCTAGGGCATCGAACCAGGACCTGAATTTCATTCTTGACCGTGTTAACCAGAAACTTGCTGGCTGGAAAGCCAACCTATTGTCTTTTGCTGGCCGCAAAGTGCTCATCCAAGCAACTACTTCTGCTATTCCCTCCTATGTGATGCAAACCAATTTTCTTCCTAGCAGAATATTGGATAATTTGGATAGACTCAACAGGAACTTTCTATGGGGATCTAGTGAACCAAAGAGAAGAATGCATTGGGTTGGTTGGGAAAAAATTACCCAACCTTTGGATAAGGGTGGCCTTGGCCTCCAAACAGCCAAAGGAAGAAATATGGCCTATCTTTCAAAGCTGAATTGGAGGTTCCACACAGAAAAAGACTCGCTTTGGGCTCAAGTTTTAAGGAAAAAATATATGACCCAAAGAAGAATGTCCTCTAGTAAGGAAAACTCTCTTCCTAGCTCCCGAACTTGGAAGGCAATGAAAAAAGGAATGGATGTTTTCAATAGGGGCACGAGATGGAGTCTTGGCCGAGATAGCACCTTGAGGTTTTGGTATGATTCTTGGACTTCAAATGGCCCTCTCAGGTCTATTATTTATGGCCCCCTTACTAGGGAAGAGGAGGAGATAAAAGTTAAAGATCTTGCTTCACTTGAAGGCTGGGATTGGGGAAAGCTTTCTCTGATTCTTCCTCCAAAAATTTGCCTGGAAATTCAGGCGATGCCTCGTTCTCATTTTGCAAATGAGGAAGACAGAATCATTTGGAACGTAACAGCTAATGGGAATTTTAATCTAAACTCTGCATATATCCTTGCCAATGGGGAAGCTCCTCAGTTTTTTAATGGTAAATGGATATGGAAGCTAAAGGTGCTGCCAAGGATTCAATCCTTTATTTGGATGTGTTTTCATAACAGCATAGCAACCCGGGAAAGGCTAGCTTCTAGAGGGCTGCAAGTGGACACAGTCTGCCCGATATGCAACCTCCATCCAGAGACTATTCTCCACTTGCTGAGGGACTGCCATGTAGCTGTAAATTGTTGGCAAAACCTCGGAATGGGGGGCCTAAGTGCTGATTTCTATTCTATGGACCTTCATAGTTGGCTGGAAAACAACTGTAAAACGACTACAACCTCAAACCATCTCCAGATCTCTTGGAGTGTCATTTTTGCCGTTGGAATATGGACTCTTTGGAACCATCGTAACAGGGTGGTTTTTAAGAATATGCCTGCTAGTCAAGCCATCCACAAAGATGTAATTCATAGGGCAGTGGAGTATGCCCTTGTTGCTCAGAATACCATAACCAGACAGCCACGGATTGAAAGGAATATTCGATGGGAGAGGCCAAATAGGGGTTGGCATAAACTAAACACAGATGGCTCCTCACTAGGCAACCCTGGCAAGGCTAGTGGAGGCGGCATTCTTCGCAATGAGTCAGGTACCTGGATTAAAGCCTTTACAAGAAAGATTGGGATAGCCACAAGCTTTGTTGCGGAGCTTTGGGCTCTTAGAGATGGACTCAACATGTGTTTGAATATGCAGATTAGTGCTCTTGAAATTGATTTGGATGCTAAAGTAGTTGCTGATTTGATGTGTAATGCCGAAACCTTGAAGAATGATAATGCTGCTATTGTGGCTGACTGCAGGTATCTCCTCTCCCAATTTCCTCAAGTCAAAGTGTCCCACTGCTATCGCGAAGCTAACCGGTGCGCTGATGCTCTAGCTAGACTAGGTTGCTCCCAAGGTCCTGACTTTATGTACCTCAATTCCCCTCCCCCTTGTATTTTGAATGCTTTTCTTTCGGATTTGTATGGGCTGTCTCAGTTGAGGCTCTGCCCTCTTTCTTTTGTCCCAAGTTCTTTTTAGTTGAATTAAATTCCCTGTTTACCAAAAAAAGAAAAAGAAAAAGAAACATGCCTATCTATATTACCCGCTATATCATGCAATTTTCAATTTGTAAAAAACACACACACACATGCACACACACACACACATATACATATATAGTATGATTAAATCACTACATTACTCTTATGTGGCGTTTGATAAGGGGTAATGTTTTGGATTCTCAGAAATGTTTAAAGATTCTCATGTTTGGTTGCAAATCACCTAGGGAATCAGATGCCAGGGGAATCTGGATTCCCCTTTCAATAGGAACGTGGATCCCCTTTAAAACATGTGGATATCCAGATTCTCAAACTTAAAAGAAATTGTATTTTTTATAAATTGACAATTTTAACAATTTTTCCTTATCATTTAAGCAATTAAGATAAAATATAATACAAATCATTAATATATTTTCCCTTGTCTTTATCTTTTCTCGCCAAAAAAACATATATAGGATAGACTACAGTTTTAATGAATTTATCATAATTTATAGTTTATATTTTGTTTTTCATTATTTATTTAGAGGAAGTTTTTTTTTTTTTTAAAGGACTTGGTAGTTCACATTCAAATTTAAGGATAGAATGGGAAAAATAAATCATTTATTTAAGATTCCTGGAAATAAACCAAACATTATCATCTCACATTCCTATGAATTTTATTAAATTCACAATGAAACCAAACATAGGAATAGCTACATTCGTAGGCATCCATATTGCAAATAATCACATTCCCAAGAATCTAAATGCTAGGAGTAATATGAATTCCCCCGTACCAAACGCCACATTAGTGTCTTTCTATTTTGTTTATAAAATAACTAATGATTACAATTTTTTACAAATAAATTTATTGAAATATTTTTTTTATACATCGATAGTTGAGGGTGGAAATCTGAATCCTGAATGTCTCTATTGAAAATTAATGTGCTAACTAGTTAAACAAAAAACCAGTCAAACTACAAGATTTTTTATAAAATTTATTGAAATATTGAAAAAAACTAATAATAAGTTTCACCGCACTCAACTATTTGTATAAAATTAAGCCAACTTGTACTCAAATTTGAGTAATGTTGCTTTAAGAAATGCTCATCATCTTAGGGGTAATGATCTTCCCTTCTTAATAAATTTGGGTGTGTTTGGTTCAAAAAATCTTGTTGTTGATAGCCTTAAAGCTAATAATCTTGAAATTGATTTTGTAAGGAAGTATATGCTTTCCTAGTAATTGCTTCAGGGCTCAAAAAAAGAAAAATACCAAGAACAAGAACCTAGCTCCTCCTACTCTTAAATATTTGAGTGCGCAGGAAAGTGTGATCCAATTTTAGTGGAAATTAAGGGCGAGCTTAGGGGTGGCAAAATTGGATACGACCCACAAACTCGACACGACACAACACTAAAATACGACATGAAATTAGTAGGTTATGGGTTGAGGCTTAATGGGTTCATGTCATATTCAGGTTGACACGACTGACCTGTTTAATAAATGGGTTAAGTTAGTGTCTATCACATGGAACCCGTTTGACCTATCTGACCTGTTTAATTAAATAACATTTTACCAATATACTCTTCAAATCCTAGGTATATAAACTTATTAGTTGTTGTGGTTTATTTTCTTTGACATAGTACAATTGATTATTTGTGATATTGAGATATGATTTAGTTTTGAATTATTATTTGTAATGCAGTTACTCGTTAGTTTTGAATTTTATATTAAAATATTTATTTGTTTTGTTTTTTATAATTCATATCAATTTGGTTAATACTAAAATTAGTTTTTTTTTTTTGTTGATAAAATCTTATAAATAGGTCGACACAACTGACCCGTTTAATAAATGGGTTGTGTTAGGGTTGAGAAATTCTGACTCGAATATCACAATTGATTATTTGCCACCCCTAGGCGAGGTGTATGCCCTCGTTGGTTTGCCTTATGAACCCATTGGAGACTTGCCTAAACCCAATTTTGAAGTATATAATGATTCAGTTGAAGAGTAGTCACCCTTCCCTCCCCTCCTTTTTTTCACACCTCAAATAGTATTTTATCCATAATTTGTTGGCTTCAAAATGTATATGGGTTTGGATAGATAGATAGTTTTGTAATTTAGGGTTTTAATTCTCATTCATCTATAGAAACTTAATATCTTCAACTTCATGTTTTTCATTACAATAGATTATAAAATAATTGATATTTAATTGTAGCAAAGATATATTCATTGCAATAAGTTATCACTTTGAAATTTTCATTGTAATAGATTGCAAAAATAATTGGTATCAAGTTATTGCAACGATTTCTTTAATTTAATTTATTGCAACATGTTTCCCTAATGCAATTTTGTATTATATCCTCTATTGCAACCAAAAATTATAATTTATTGCAATGAATATGTGATATTATATTAATATCACTATACTAATGGACCGAAATAGACTGATGTGATATTGTGTTTATTACTAGAAAACTTGTTGCGGAAGAAATTTGTTGTGTAAAACGTAACGTAATTGACACCGTACAAAATACACCGTAAAACGTAATTGACACCGTACTATAGTGAATTGCCAAGACTAGTAGTTCATTGTAGCAAGAAGGGATACAAAATATATATTACTTTATTACATTTTTCTCTCCTCTTCTCATTATTAAAAAAAAAAAAAATTATTTATCTCTTTTTTCTTTGCTGAAGGTCTCTTCTTCTCAAAATTTTCTTTCTTCTTCTCTCATTTTTTCTCTCACCCTAGTGTCTCCCTCTTCTCTCTCAACTGAAACTAATCGGCTTGTGGAGGTGGTGGGTGTGGTTGTTCATGGGTGTAGGAGGTCATGCCATGGGTGTGGGTGTGGTGGGTCATTGGGTTCGTGAGTCATGTTGTGGGTTAATTGACCTATGGTGGTTGGGTCGGTGGGTTGCTATGGGTTGTTTTGTTGGATGGTATTGTGTGTTGTTGGTTTTTTTAGGTTGTTTGGTAGTGACGATGGTGGGTTGCTGTTGGGTTTTGTGAAGGGCAGTGGCGGTGGCTTGTTGATTTTTTTAAGTGGTGGTGATGGTGGGTTGTGGAAGCAGGTGTTGGTGGTGTGGGTTGTTTTGCCAGGCAGCAGTTGTGCTAGTGGGTTTGTGCCTTTTGTTGGGTTTTTGTGGCAGAGAGGAAGAGAGAGAAAGTGAGAAAGAAATTAATTAAAAAAATGAATAGTGTTTGGCTAATGGAAAAAATAAAAGAATTGATGTAGGATTTATTGTGAAATTGTGTGTTAAAATAGATAAATTAGTTTTTTGAGATGTAGCCCGTTTGGTAAGAGATTTCTAGTAATATTGTTTGTATTTTTTTGAAATACGTGCGGGTAAAAAAGTGTGTGAAAATACGTGTAATGTTATTTAAACAACAGTAACAAACGGGCCTTTAAATGCTAAAATTTTTAGCTCCACCGATGTGAATGCTCTTAAGAATTTAATTTGATAGGATTTGGTTTTTGAAATAAAAAGAAAAGGAATTAAAAGAAAAATAAAGATGAAAGAATTAGATAATAAGAAGGTGGGGTGGACCGGGTCAGACTTGGTCCAAAGTCCAGCCGATCATAAACCCCCAGGTTTAAGCTTTAAGCCCAAATGGAAGTTCCCAAGTCCAAATAAACTCATCAAGGCTCAAACCTAGAAACTTTGTCAAGCCCAAACCTTAAAACAAAAACCAACCTTTGCACTTAAACCCATCAGTTGCTTAAAACCAAGCCCAACCCGTGGGTCCACAAGCTACAAACACAACTTCCCAAAATTACAAACCAACCCCAAATCTTTTTATTTCCTAAAAAAACCACAAATCTTTTTAAAATTACCATTTTGATCCAAAACATTCCAAATCACATTTTCAACCCCAAATATTTTCTGAAATACCTTTTTGACCCAAAACTTTTCCAATTATACGCTTTCATCCCAAACTTCCCAAAATTTCATTTTTGACCCCAAAACTTCTTGAAATTTCATTTTGACCCTAAAACCTCAAAAATTGCACAAAGGCCCTTGAGGTCACAAAAATGATTTTTCTTGTTTTTCCAAAAAATAAAAAGATTTATTCAAGATCAATAATTTGTCAAATGACATTGTTTCCACATCTTCTAGAAATTTAACCTTCATATTCCTTGTTATTTTTTGGTGTCCCTATTTGCATGAGATAAAATGCTTTGGAAAAAGGAATTGCAAGATTGCACTTGATATGTTATACTATGGCTATGCAATGAGGCAAGCCTCGTTAAATTTATCATTCAATTTATTTTTTTAGTAAATGCCATGCAATTACATGATTAGCTATACCTTTTAATCATGCTTCCTAAAATAAACTAGGAGAAGACAGTTTGTGGACAATGCTATCATTTCGCATTTTATTGCTACTTCTATAGACCTTGAAAATTTTTATTTGTCATGAACTATAATTTCTTAGAATTTTGATAGCTTAAAAGAGATGTAATTTTCTTTTTTCTACTTTAATATATATATATATATATATATATTATAGATACTTTGAGATTTGAATCTTATGTGTTCTTTATTTGATGACAAATTTCACAAAAAAACGTAGTTTTCAGTCTTTAATAATTTTATTATTATATGAACCGTGATAATTTGGCTAGGCTCTTTAAAAATAACCTCAGAAATATAAACAGTTATATTGATGATAAACTTAACCTCATACCATAATTTCATATGGTGCTTTTGGGTAAATTATATATATTTCCCATCATGACTAATTTTACTATCCCATAAATTGTAAATTTGAGAAATAGACTTCCTAAATTTTGGATTAGTTGCAGTGAGTCAGTGACCCAATACCAGTCAAATTTATTATTACTAGATTACGTACTTTTTTTTTTCTTCTATTTTCTATGACACCTTGATAAATAGTTTTTTTTTTGGTAGAACCTTGATAAATAGTTAAATACTAGAAAAACTAACATTAATAATTTAATATGATAGAAGTTGGAACTTTTTTTTTGGGCAGTGGAAATGATAGAAATCTTTTTTTGTTTCACTGATTATTCGGTACAATAGGAAAGATAAAAGAAAGGTAGTATTCCATCCATACTACTGTACTAACTCATCATTCACTTTAATAGACCTAGCTAAAGCCGGAGCCCACTATTGCATGCACCGTTTTAAAAACCGAATCAGATTGGACAGTTCAATTGAGATTTGGACCCTGAACCGGTCTAGTAAAACTTGAAAAAATGGGTAGAAATACTTGTAAACACTAGGAATTGGTCATTTTTTCGGTTTTTTGACCGTTCCGATTTTTAAAACCATGATTCAAAGTGTGAGAGATTGAATGGTCTATTTCGGTCTACTTCAATCCATTCTATCCGCTTCGGTCCACTTGGTCCATTTGATCCATGTTATTTCATTTCAAAAATTGGAAAAGACAAATTTGGGTTGAGAGTACCTATTCTAAATCCTAATTTATAATATAAAAAAAATACAAAACTCAAACTCGTTTCAAATTCTATAAACTTTTAGCAATTTAATCTCAAATTTGTTCCACATATATTTAATGAATTCAAACTCGTATTTATTTTACTTAAAAAGAGACAACTTAATATACTTATTGATAAGTTCTTTTTTTTCTTTTGTGTGTGTGTGTTGAGAAACACTTATTGATAAGTTCTAAAACACTATTAGATCACATTCAAATCTTAGAGGCACTATATTTAGTTCTGAGACTTGACATATATTAAATAATATTAATCTATAAATATTTGTTGAACATTATGTGATTATGTATTGCCATTTGTAATGAATATTGTCAATAAATTAGACGCTAGTTACTTCAAAATACAAACCATATTTCATTTTTTTTAATAAGTATGTTATACTTATATATGTGTATTCATTACGGCATTATCTAGGGCTGTCCACGGGTCGGTTTTGGACCCAACCCGAACTCGACCTGTCGACGTCAAGTGGAGGGCGGAGGAACCCGAAACCGATCGCTGGAAAAATCAGTCGAGTCGGTTTCGAGTGAAGGTGAGTGTCGATCGAGCCGGGTCGGTCACCGGAATAAAAATAAAACATTGAAATCTATAAATAAATTAAAAAAAAATAAAAAAAAAGCGTTGCCGAAATTTGGAATTTTCGCAGGAAACTGGGAAAACTCACCAGAATCTTCATTTTTTTCGCTAAAAATTGCTGGGATTTGGCCAGATCTGGCTAAATCCCACTAGATTTAGCCGAATCTGATCGATATCTCGCCAGATCTGGTCAAGATCTCGCCGAATCTAGCTTGTTTTTGCAGATTTGGTTGGATTTTTTTATAGCTCCGGTCGGGTTTGGGTTGCTTAGGTTTTGGAGATGCAAACCCACCACTTGACCGGCCGGTGTCGGTTTTTGAGAACGGAAACCCGTTGCCGACCGACTGGACCTTCGGTTCGGGCCAGAATTGGGTTGGCGTCAGGCGGTTTGGCTAGGTTGTCGGGCTCCGATCGGGTCTAGACAACCCTAGCATTATCACTATATATGTGTGTGTGTATATAAAATATAAAATATAAAGAAGAACAAAAATAAAGGCAAAGATCTTCTCAAAAAATCTATTTCTATTTCTATTAACTATATAAAAAGAGCTAATAGGCTCATGAATAGTGTTTTTTAGTTTATTCAATTAGTGAGCTGCACTTTTTTTTTTTCCTTTCCCCTTCAAGTACGCCTGTTGGTTTGAGCTTTTTTTATTTTATTTTTTATTTTATCTTTATATGTTTACATTGTAGATACACAAAAAGTAACAAATATTATACACATTTGCACAAAAAAAAGGTAAATATTGTACAAATTTTGCAAATGTGTATAACATTTTCCAATTTTTATGTGTCTACAATATAAATTGACATTGTAAGTACAATGTATACATAAAGATATTGTGAAAATGTTGTGATGCATGTGTCAATTCCTTATGGGTCAAAATAAAATATAAAATATCATATCGAGATCTAACACAACTAAAAATAAAGGTATTGTATTGTGAAAATGTCGTGATTTTTTTTTTTTATTACAATATTTTCACAATTATTGAGGTGAAAGTTCCTTATAGGTCAAAATAAGATAATAAAATATTAGACTGAAACCCACCATGGTTGAAATTAGAGGTATTGTGAAAACGTTGTAATATTTTGTTGTATTCATAGACCTTTTTTTTTTTTTTGGTTTAGTCAAATTTAGTAATCTACATATAAAAAAATGAATGGAAAAAGTTACCGTAGCTTCGCTACAGTAGTTTTGGCTTATTCAATTTTCAATGTTTTGCTGGCTGTTTTTTTTTATATTTTTTTTGGTGAATGCATAAAGCTGCAGTAGATTTGATACATTATTTTTGGTTTGTCCAATTCGCACTATTTCACATTATAATAAAAATATTAAAACAACAAATTGGCACAATATTTTCACAATTGTTAAGGTGTTAATTCCTTATAGGTTGAAATAAAATAATAAAATATCATACTAGAACCAACCACAACTAAAAATAAAGGTATTTTGAAAAAAGCAGTGCTACATCCACAATATTTTTTACAATACTTTCATAACAAAATATAAGTGGTAAACTATTTTTGGTTCTAATTTAAAATTACTAATGAAACAACATTTTTACCCACCAATAGCAACTTACTACTTATAATTTGTTGGGAAAATTTCGTGAACATAACATTTTTTTTTTTGTTTGAAAATGTTAAGACATTTTGTTGTCGTTGCGATATTTTCAAAACGGTTAAGTTGTCAATTCTTTACGAGTTAAAATAAAATAGAACAAAATTATAAAGGTATTATGAAAATGTTGTGCCATTCTCTTGTGTTTTTATAAATTTTTTGTTGGTTTAATTAGCTTTGTTGGGCCAAAATTCACTATTTCACATACAATTTTCTTGGGTTAACTTTTTTTATTATTTCTTTTTCTTTGTGCACCATTTTAAGTAAAACTACATAGTTTTACACATAAAAACAAAAACAAAAACTCAGGATAAAAACGTTTTTCATCCTTTATGTTTGAGACAGTTTACAATTCCTCCCTAAACTTTAAAATCAAGCAATTTTTCCCTTAATATTTTGGAAAAGAGCAAATATATTATATTGTTATTCTCTCAGTTAAACATTAATGAAAGCTTATGATTCTTAAAATATTTAATTGTGTAATGTTTAAAATACTCCCACTAAATTTTAATATCCCAAAAATTTTCTTCATGTATTTTGAGTTTTAGATGGTAGTATTTCTTGGAAAATTAGAATGATGATATAAGGTGTTTTATTTGTTATCTAAAGAACATTAATTTTCTAGGTTTAAATTTTTGAAACTTATAATTTATCTAATGAAAAATTCGATGACACATGCCTTTTGTTATCTTTTTTTTTTTTTTTTCTTAACAAAACTTAGTTGTTTATTGTTGGAAGATGATGATATTCGTTATCATTCTTAGAAGTTTTTAGTGAGTGGATATATTGATTTTAGCAAGTAAGTACTAAAAAACTATTATAGTAAAATAGATATTTATATGTTAAATAACTATCCTAATTTTATGGTTAATCAAAATTCTTATACGAATGAAATTAACTTTTTATGACATAATTATCAAAATTTTTAAGATTAATGTCTTTTTTGATTAATTTAAATCTTTATATACTTTAAAAATCAAATGATTTATATCTTTATTTTATGATACAAATAAAATCTATAATTGACATTAATTAATACTTTTTTTTCACGGCAATCACATGCCTTGTACGTGCTGGCCTCACCAGTAATAATAAGAAAGGCAAAGAGACTTGAGTATCATGCGTTTATTAGGCATCCGCATCACCCAAAGTCCCCATTTTCTATGCTTATGCAGCTTATTGAAACTGTAGCCAGCGACCTAAACTGCCAAAACTCCTTCCATAGTTGAAAGTTGAAACCCTTCACCCATCTACTCGCTCAAAGCGAAACACACACTGAATCGGAAGCAGATTGAAGCTAGCATATATGATTATATGAATATGAGTGGGCAGAGACGTAGAATTGAAAGAGCAGAGAGTTGCCTATCTTCTGTTCGACAAAAGTCCCTAACGAACACTGATGCTGACATTATCAGCACACTACCCGACTTTCTCCTCAGCCATATCCTCTCCTTGCTCCCAACCAAAGACGCTGTCGTCACAAGCACTTTGTCGAGTAGGTGGAGGCCTCTCTGGACTCTCGTCCCACTTCTTGACTTGGACGAGGACCAACTTTTTAGAACACAAAATCAAACTTTTAGATTCCCGGAAATAGTTTCCAGGATCTTTATTCTTCGCAATACAGTTCCCAATCCCACACCCATACACAAGTTGCGCATCCGTTGTTTCAACAATTGTGTTCCGCTCCATATAGACACATGGGTCCGTGCCACCTTTCGGCATCGTGTGCAAGAGCTCGATCTCTCCATATGTACTGATCCTAATGAACCTTTGGAGTTGCCCCGTAGTGTCTTCTTTTGTTCAACATTAGTGGTTCTCAAATTGGAGGGTAACTTCAACATTCTTATCAATCCTCCTTCTGCTTGTGAGTTCCCAAGTCTAAGGATTCTAGAACTTAGAAATGTTAAGTTTGCAAACTCTGACTCTCTCTCCACCCTCCTCAATGCCTGCACTGTCCTCCAAGATTTGACCCTCAATGCAAATTTCACAAATTTGGACAATTTCAATCTAATTGTACTCGTAGACACGCTGAAAACATTAGATTTACGTGTTGAGTCTTCGTCATACAAAGTCCACATAAACACCCCAGCTCTCGAGTACTTTTCTTTCAGTGGTCCTTTGGGCGAGGATGTTGTGTTGGAAAACCTTCCCAACCTGGATGATACACTAATTGACATTGACGTACAGCATGGTGTGAGCATACAAGATTATGCAAAGAGGGTACGGGACTTCATGAGACCACTTTCTAACATTGTAGACATGGAACTATGCATAGACGTTGTAGAGGTAAGGGCAATTTACCATTTTTCATACTCCAACTCTATATCATTACTTAATTTGCTAATTACTTAATAATATTGTTGCGAGTGAGTTGTGACCTTGTGAAAGTGTCATTGTTGCTTTCATGCAGATCCTTTACAATGCTTCTAGTCATGATGATATTCCCATGTTTCATAATTTGAATTCCTTGAGCCTTTTTGGTTTTCATTATTTTGAGTGGCGTGTAGTACAAGTCTTGCTTCATCGGACTCCAAAGCTTCAAGTACTTGTCTTTGATTTGAGTGCTGATCATACTAGTAGATCTGCAATTGATGGTTGCTTAGAGAAGCTGCAAGATGTTCCTGAATGTTTGTCATCACACCTTACAGCCTGTCATTATAGAGAACTTTCAGGGAATGAGATTGAGATGGAACTTGTTAGACAGATCTTGAAGGCCGCAAGAGTGTTAAAGACTATGAGCATATCTGTTGAAGATACTCTGGACTCAGAGGTGAAGCTCCGAGTTTGCGAGGAAATAAGCAAGTACCAAAGGAGCTCTCATTCTTGTCAAATTGCATTTGACTAAGGATATTTCATTTTTTACTCTCTCTCTCTCTCTCTTATTGGTGAGAAGCAACAACTTTATGGTAATGCCCATTGTTCTTGGCATCTTTCATTTGATTTTAATGGATTCAAGATTAGAAATATTTGTTTATTGGTGAACTCTCTCTCTCTCTCTCACTTGTGTTTTCTTTTAAAAAAAAATGCATATAATATATAGTGCTTGCTATATATCCACTAACATTCATATAAGTTGGGGACCTCATTCAGCTTATAGTTCTAAACTTTGTTTATGCTGAAGCGAGTCCAACCATCATGGTCCATCAATTTTGCTCTGAGGGTTATGGTGGTAGAGCTAGCTTCTCTTTTGTTAAGGTTTCAATCTTTATTTCTTTAGCTATTTTCATTTTGAGTGATTTGGTGGGAAAAATGTAGCTCCTTATGCCCATGGCATATGCTTCTCTCTGATTGTAAAAGTTTTGTTTTACCTTTCCAAAAAAAAAGCTCTGTTTTAAATGTGTCAAAGGTGGAACAACTTTTGTGGGCTTTTGTGGATGCCTCTACTGATGGCTTCTATTGTTATTTTGTTTACAGATTTTACCCTATTCATGTCTTAGTTCACTTGTGATTAGAATCTTAGTGCTTTGGCTTCTCTAGAAGTTAGTCACTACAATTTTTGTTGTGGATTATGTTTCTTCAAATGATATGGGGAACTTGTTCATAAATCATTTCATGATTCTCAATGATAGGATTCGGAGGATGTGGCATTTGGTTCGTTCCTCTTGGATATTGCATGTCACTTGCTTTGATTTAATATCTTGTGGTGTGGCTATATGCACGTGTAATTAGGTACACGCTTGTGTAATTCATTTTCCATTTTTGCTATGTTGGAGTTTATTAATATGCTATAGAGGCAAAATGCTTGAAGATTTAATTTGTATTTGCCATATTAATTTATGCTAGTTTTTAGTAAGCATGTTTTCAATTTGGGATCCCCCCGATATAGCATATAGTTGTTGAGTTATTGTTCTCCATGAGCTTTTTATTCCTAGTTCTCCCTGAATATCCAAGAGATAAAAGTTTATTGTATTCTTGCTGGGGTGAGAAATGTGAAAATAGGTTTTAAATTTTCATTGGTGGTGTTTGACTATGTGTGCTATGCTTCTCATAGCTGCTCATCTTTTATGAATTTGGGGACGAAAAAAAAACGTCTAGCTATATAAATAATATTTTGTCATTGTTTTCAAATGACAGCCAGTCATTAACAATCATAGGTTGATGCAGAGAGCTTACTAGATACACTTACTAATCTTAGTTAATTTCAAATTATGTTGTTAATTTTGTTGGGCATTGAGCACCCCTGCAATCAATGGGAAGAGTTTGACTGGGCTCTTCTTTTGAAGCACTATTAAAGCTTAGAATTTCTATGCTCTTATTATTTTGCAACTATTATGAGAATTTGTTGTTGAAGAACTGTAATTGTTTGCCCTGAAAACAAAATAAACATATTTCATTAACTGGTAAAATGCACCTATTATGGTGCAGCCTAGTGGTTGGACACTTGGAATGAGTTGTAGACCTAGACATCCTTGTTCGTTTACCTAATATTTGGTTTTGATTGATGAGGTTGTGTATCTGTGGTTTACTCCCTAGGGGTGGGTCCAAAGGGCCTTACCTTGGTGACGTTTTACATCTTCAAAAACCTATTCCATTGGAGGGTTGATAAGTAAACTCAAAATCTTCTAACTGTAAAATTTTGGAGATTGAAGCAAATAAATATTCAAATGAGCCCAGTGAAAGTCCCATAGATTTTTGTAACACACTACACATGCATTCAAACAAGAATGCCTTTGTGTGTTATCCAGGTTCTTTGTTTTATTTTCCTCTGCAAATCAACTGCCGTTTCATCATTGAACAGAACATATCCCAAAATCAGAAGGAAAACCTTTCAAGATTAATGCTAATGTCTGTAGCTTATGACATCAAAAGCAATATTCATCTTTGTAAACATGTATTCATTTCAGACTAATGTATGGAAAAGCAAAAAAAATACACAAACTCCAATATTTTTACGAGTATATCACAGAGTGAATATAAGGAAAAGTAAGCCAGTTGCTATCTAATGATTCAACTACAAGCTTTTTGTAAGCACAACAAACACCATTTACAATCATGAAATGCATAATGGTACCACTTTCAATGATTTAAAAGTGAAAGAAGTCAAGTCTGGACCATTAGAGAGCACACATACACGGATTGATTAATCCCCCGCAATGAAAAAAGTATATATCAAAGCATGGGTTATTATCTAAAAAAGAAATTCCTTTAATTTTGTTTGGTTGGGGGATAGAGTGTAAAGTTGAAAATTTCATGAACAATGGAGAAGTTGTGAAATTTCTGGCGACTAACCCACCGGCCTAGTGATCAGTGTGATAACATTGTGGTACAAACAATGTGACAGATTCGGTACCAAAACCACAAAACAAGTAGCTTTTAATCTAAAATTTTCAAGCATAACATACAACATTGACAACGAAATAGATATCAAAGCTCAGCTTCAACAAATGCTAGGACCACCTTAAGCCATAGTTATCATAACCATACTGAGTATCAACCTGAGCAATGGTCGTTTTCTATACGACCAGTTTAACAGTTGCATTACCAATTGAGCCACTGATTTCTTTTTTATACAAGATAGAAATTCTACTTTAGCCTATTCTAAGTGTATATGTGTGTGAAGCTCCCTTCTGGAGACTTGAACCCTGGCCCTTGCCCTCCACACCCCACAAGCACTTAACGTAACAAATATCTAGTACATAATAACTACAATTATTAACGTAGGTAAAAATTAATTAGTATAAAAAGATAACTTATCTTACTAAGAAAGTTCTTATGACTTAGAGATACTGCCTGTTCTCATTCAAACTTTAGGTTCCCAATTTGAATCATCATGATAATTGCTACATGCGATTTGCCCACTTCAAGTAGAGCGTAAAGAAAGAGGAGACCTTTACTATCTGCTTTATTTTCTTCCCAGCCAATTTATAATTTTTGAGGTTGTCGGTTCAATCCAGTTCAACAACCGATTTTTGAGGTTATCAGTTCATACTTCAGCTGGTTCAACTGCCAGCACAGTACATTTCTGATAACTTTGCTTTAAGCTCATCCTAAAATCAAGTTGCCTCAATTCTGAAATAGGTTCAACTATGCTAAATAAAGCATAGTCTGCTTAAATTTAGACAAAGAGGCTGTATTCTGGCTAGCCTAAATTAAGCATATCAAGAACATGAACCTTCAGCTAAAGCACCCATACCTTCAGTAAATCACCTATTACAGATCATGGTTTATTGTAGTTCCAACATCAGTCATAAATGACAATTCTTTTGGCTTGCACATTTGTAGCAAATGCTTTTCCCCAAAATTTATAAAGGAATGGAATGATTTGCTTCTACATATTATCAAACACTTATTTGTTCCAAGCATAGGAATAAACTCCAACATAGCAAAGACAGAAAATGAATTACACAAAGATAGACTAACTTACAATTGAATATAGGCACGCCACAGCATATTAAATCAAAGCAGGTGACATGTAATATCTAAGAGGAACGAACTAAATGCCACATCATTTGAATCGTATGATTGAGAATCATGAAATAATTTGTGAACAAATTCCCTAATATCATTTGAAGAAACATAATCTGCAACAAAGATTGTAATGATAAAACTTATAGAGAAGCCAGAGCACCAAGTCTCCAGACACAAGTGATCTAAGACATGAACATGGAAAAAATTGTAAACGAAATGACATAGCCACCAATAGAAGTACACTAGCCCACAAAAGTTGCTCGACCTTTGAGGCCATTAGAAACAAAACTTTACAGTGAAGGAGAAGCTTATGCCATGAGCTTAGGAAGTAAAATTTTCCCACCAATTGCTCGAACTGGAAACAAGTGTAAATTGAGTAATCTTAGAATTGGTCTAGGATAAAAGTTACTATATCTACTTTTTAATAGGTTTGATACAATACACAATTTTATATAATACTAGTAAGGGTTGCACGTGCACGGCACGTGCTACCCCTTATTGAGTCCCCACCATGCCAACTAGACTCAGTGACTCACTTTAGCCTTAACAAAGTATAGAAAAATAAGTTGGATGAGAATAAAGAACAATCATCAAGAGCGGACACTATAAATTGAAACTCTCTCCAAAAAAAAAAAAGTATATAACAATAAGTTGAATGAGGCACCCATTATATAACAGGTTAGTGGATATAGCAAGCATTATATTTTCTATGCATCTTTTTAAAAAAGAATATACAAGTAGAGACAGAGAGAGGCCATTAAACAAGTATTTCTAATTTAGAATTCATTAAAGTTTCATATGAAAGATGCCAAGAACAATATTGGCATTCCCATAAAACTTCTGCTTCTGGACAATTAAGAGAGAGAGAGACTAAAAATGGAAATATGCTTTAGTCAAATACAATTTGACAAGTTTGAGAGCTCCTTGGGAACGTCAATAACTCCTCGTGAATACGAAGCTCTGCCTTTGAGTCAAGATCACTTCCTACAGTGATATTCATTGTCTTTAACACTCTAGCCGCCTTTAGAATCTGTCTAACAAGTTGCATCTCAATGTCATTCCCTGAAAAGCCTTTGTGATAACAGGTTGTAAGGTGTGATGACAGACATTCAGGAACTTCCAATGGCTCCTCCAAGCAATCAACAGGCGCATAACAACCATAGCCTGGCCAATTTGTCAATTCAAAGGCAAGGGTTTGTAGCTTTGGAGCCCGACAAAGGAATGGTCGAACTGCATTCCACACATATGATTTACACCACAGCCCACCATAAAACTTCAAGGAAGACAAATTATGAAACATGGGGCATCATCAATTTTAGAAGCATGGTTGAGGAACTGCACCACAACATAACAAATCACAAATTTCACATAGTCACAACAATATTATTAACTAGTATATAGCAATTGAATTAATGATAGAGAGTCAGAGCAATGAAAAATGTAACATGTCCTTGGTTACTTGTGCAGCTTTTATGTGAAATTCCATGGATTTAACGTTATAGAGTGGTCGCATGAAGTCCAATACCCTATTTGAATATTCTTTGAAACTCGTAAGTATTTGTTTCTCAGCATGAAGGAGCAATTTAACCAAGTTGGGGAGGTTTTCCAACACAATATCCTCACCCAACCAACCTAGGAATTGAAAGGACTTGAGAGCTGGGGTGTTTATTTGGATTTTGTGTGAGTACCATGAATCCTGAAGATGTAAAAGAAATGTTTCCAGCGTAGGTACGAGTACAATGATATTGAACTTGGCTGCTGCTGCAGCATTATTGTCCAAATGTTCCAAATCAGAACAAAACACAGTGAGGGTCAAATCTTGGAGGACCGGGCAGGCAGCGAGGAGCGTGGAGAGAGAGTTGGGATTTGCATAATGAACACGTTGAAGCAGCAGAGTCTTGAGACTTGGGAGCGTAGAAGCAGAAGGTACAGGATTGAGAAGAAACTGACCCTTCAATTTGAGAAGAACTAATGTTGTACAAAAGAAGAGACAACGGGGCAACTCCAAAGGAGTAGATATAGAGAGATCGAGGTCTTACGCAACTTCTGTATGGGCGTGGAATTGGGAACTGTATTGCGAAGCATCCACAGATTGGAGAGTATGTCCCCCAAAGTAGTACAACTGCTCTGATCTACAAATGTTTTGGAGAGCTTTCCCTGGTCCAAGTCGAGGGTAGGGACGAGAGTCCAGATAGTCCTCCATCTGCTTGACAAAATGCTTGTGAGGACGGCCTCTCGGGTTGGGAGAAAAGAGAGGATATAGGAGAGTATAGAGTCTGGTACACTGCTGATAAAGTCAAGCCTCTCCTCCTCTGACTCTGAGAGACTCTTCTCTTTCTCTTTCGTTTCTCTCCTCTGCTCCTTCATGCTTTCAATCTTTCTTCCGATTCCAACCAAACTCTGTGAGTCTTGTGGCTGTCTAAAGACTAAAGTGAATCAGTGATGGTGAAGGAATGGGGGGAATTTGCAGACTAACAGTGTGAAGGGGTTGTATGTAGTAAGTTAAGTATTGTTTGAAAGGATTATGGAAAATAGCATCTTGAGTTTTTAAAACTCGAGATCGATGACGAAAATCGACGCTTTCAAACTCAAGTTTTACTGCTGCCGTGTGCTGATTTAGCCACATAGATCTCGAGTCTATAAGACTCGAGTTCTAAAAACCAAAACCGAGTCTTACAAACTCGATTTTTGTCGGACTTGAAGAAAAACAAAACCTGAAGAACGCAGCGCCGAAGAAGACGATCTGGTTGGAGAAGGAAGAAGAATAGAGCGATCTGGGTGGGCGATCTGGTGCTGGTGGACGATCTGATCTTCAGCGATTGGGTGGACGAAGAGATGAAGAACAGAGCAAGAATGCTGGAGCTCCGATTGGACGCGATCTGTTGCTCCGATTGGACGCGATCTTCTGCTGATGCTGGTTTTTTCTTTTTTTCTGTGGATCTGTTCGTCTTCATGTACGAGTACCCATTGGAACTCGAGTCTCTAAGACTCGAGTTCCACGTGGAATTTTCTCGAGTTTTTAAAACTCGATTTGCTATTGAACTCGAGTTAAACTCGAGATGCTAGTTTTCCACTTTCTTTCCCGGTTGGTCAATTAACAAAATTCTTCTAATAATAAAGTTAAATGGAAAAAAAATTCTGAAGGAATGATAATTTGAGTCGTACTCAATGACTCATATTAGCTTTTACTTCTTTTTTTCTTTTCTTTTTTATAATAAGTGAATATTAGCTGTTACTTTCAATCTAAATTCCTTTATTAATTATCTATTTATCTTCAATCCATTTGGGATTGCAATGTTTAGGAAGTAGATTTTAACTGCAATGCTTCAGTTGCAACACTTTCTTCCTCTTTTTTGAGAGCACAAGTAGTAAAACTAGTACGATGCATTAGACAATGCAATGAACAAATATCTTTAAGTTTTGGATTCATAAAATATGAAAAGCAATTTCTAAAACTTTTTCTTAAAAGCTATAAATTTGAGGTCAAGAGTTTTGCAACTCAACTTATTAACATTTTTTGTTGTTTCCAAAATATATATTTAGGACCACCCTCCTCCAATTATTAATTTATCAAAATAAAAACTCCAAATAAGAGAAAATTCTTTAGCGAAATTATCAAATATTTAACAATTTCTATTAAAAGAAATTATTTTTAAAAGATATTAAAAGAACTTCAAGGCTCTTAAAGGATTTATATATATATATTTATTTATTGGGAAAATTATTGTGTACTCCCGGAGTACCATAAATACGTACTCCCTCTTTTCACATGAATGGTAGGTCACACTAATTAAATTCATGGTAGGATCTACAATTCATGTGAGAGAAGGGAGTACGTATTTATGGTACTTCGGGAGTACCTAATAATTTTCCTATATATTGACACACTACTTAACAATCTAATTGAAGGATTTTAGTAATTTCCATATATAATATTAAAGGAATCAAAAGATTCCATTAACTGTTAATAGCAAAATTGATAGTAGGGATACTTGCTTTCAATAGTTGAGGGAGGACATTGGTCGAGGGGGAATTGTGAATTGTCCAATAAATAAAGGGGAATATTGTAATTTACTCTATAATTTTTGTTTTTTCATGTAAACAAGTTTTTTCATGTAAACAAAGAGATATATTAGATTAAACTAAAAATAGGTCATAAGCCTCATAACCTCCTTTAAAAAAAGCGAAGTACGTAACCAGAGTTTCAACACATATGTATATAGCATATACAGACCAGGTAGTAAATTTTGTTCACAAAATTAAGATTATTTGTAAATTTAATAGGTTTTGAGTAATAACTTCCCCCCACCCACACACACACACACAACAATAATCTTAAAATAGTACCTAATATTAGTTGGTACTAAAATATGCACGAGTATGAGAATGTATTTGGTATCAAAATCCAATAAGTGTGAAACTAATCAACAAAAAATAACTACCCAACTAACAAATAAAATATATATGTTAGTGGGTAGTTATTTTTATACACATATCTCTCATATTACACATAACAATAATCTTAAAATAGTACACTAATATTAGTTGGTACAAAAATATGCTCGAGTAGGAGAAGGTATTTGGTATCAAAATCCAATAAGTGTGAAACATGTCAACCAAAAAAACTAACCAACTAACAAATAAAAGATATATGTCAGTGGGTAGTTATTTTTATACACGTCTCTCATTTATTAGGCTTTGATATGGATGACGTGGTATCATTTGATACAAAATATTTTTTCCTCAAGCACAACATTGACAACTACAGTTAAAACTCTATGACAATACTAAATAAACCCTAAATATCAATAGAAGATAATTAATAAAGAAGCTTTTATAAATTGAATTAAAATTAATAATAATAATAATAATAATAATAATAAAGGATAATAGACTAATACTATACAATATAAGCTTACCTCGCGAAATGGATGGGTTTCGGGTTAGATCACACTCACAGAGTCAGAGAAATGAGGGAATCAAGTCTTTCGAGAGTAGTTGCCTATCTTTTGCTCGACAAAATGACACCAACACTAATCCTGACTTTATTAGCACTCTACCTGACTCTATCCTCGCCCACATCCTCTCCCATCTCTTAATCCAAGAAGCTGTCACCACATGCATTTTGTCAAGCAGGTGGATCACTCTCTGGACTCTCATCCCACGACTTTCCTTATTAGAACCAGACTTAAACAGGCCGGATCTAAATTTGAGCTTTGTGGATATAGTGTCCAAAATATGGACTCTTCGCTACGCCATTTCCAATCCCATGCCACTCCACACATTGCACATCCTTTGGAGTACGACACTTTGTCGTCCCTTTTATGTCAATACATGGGTCTGTGTAGCCATTCCCCGTGGTTTGAAAGTGCTTTTTCTAAATATTTCTAACACTGATACTAAATCTTTGGTACAGTTGCCCCGCAGTGTCGTCCCTTCTAGTGTCTTCTGATTCTCGGTTCCCATGTTTAAGGATTCTAAGACTTGCTGCATTTTTTTTTTGGTAAAATGGACAATGCATTCAACTAAGGAGAAATAACATCAGAGGCAGGACAAAGCCTGATCTGAGATAGTACATACAAGTCTGACATAAAAGTATCTAGGATTGGGGGGGGGGGGATAATTGAAATACATAATATTAGAAGATAAAGAGCATCCTAATTTAGCAAGGCCATCAGCACAGCGGTTGCCTTCCCGAAAGCAATGAATCACCTTCACTTGAGGAATTTGGGAAATCAATGCCTTGCAATCAGCCACAATAGCATAGTTAGTAGCGTTCGAGCTTCCAGTATCCAGTATTGTTCATCAAATCAGAAATAACTTTAGCTTCCAATTCAACTTCAAGAGCATTAATGTGAGTTTGCCATCCTTACTTGCTACATTTAAGTATAAGAACTACGACTCTCTGTCTACCATCCTCACTGCCTGCCCTGTCCTCCAAGATTTCAGCCTCTATTCTATGTGAGTTTGGATGAGAATAAAAGCGTCTTCAAGACTTCTACATCATTATACAAGTACCCACGCTCAAATTATTGCATTTATGGTACATTAATTTTAGCTCTCAAGTATTTAATTTTCATGGGTTAGTTGATCGAGAATGTTTTATTGGAAAACCTCCCTGACTTGGTTGAACTAGTCCTTCAGCTTAGGATAGCTAATGGTGTTAATATTGAAGACAATGCAAAGAGGATATGGGACTTGCTTCGACCACTCGCTTATGTTAAATCCCTGGGCTTGACCACAAAAACCACTAAGGTAATTAAGGCCACATTCGTTAACTTTTTCCTAGGGAAAATAATAATAATAATAATAATAATAATAATTTTGTTGCCATTGAGTTGTGACTTTATGATTTTTTTGAAGTGCTTGCAGATTCTCTGCCATGCTACTGGTTATGAGGCTCTTCCATGCACCGATCACTAAGTGGGGATGCTCCCTCCACATGAGCAAATCTTTTCGGAACTGGTTAGGGATTGGCGCCACTACCCCAGCTCGAATTTAGCCAAGTTCTATTGATCATGTCCCCTTCCCAATAGTTCTACCTTCTCTTAGGGCATCTTTGGCTTTATGAGAGAAAGCCCATTGGAGAAAAAAGTCTTTCTCTTCCCATCTCGGATCATATTCCAGTACGTCCACAAAAAAGGAAATTGCAATGCATCTTGCTCAGCAGGCATAGTTTGGAGTGGGAGTGTAGCGTGGGTAAGGTAAGGAAAGTGGCCGCCAAAGAGGAAGCCAAACCGGCTTATTAAGTGCAGCTAATCTAATATGCGTTAGAGAAAGCCAGGTGCCAAAAGTAAGCTCTATTTGGTCTGAAGCATGGATTCCCCATAACAAATAGGCTAGCTCTATCTCTCAATTGCCTATCCTGTGCTCGAGAAGGTCCCCCAGTTCCTCGGCAACACCTCAAGAGGTGCATTTAGTTGTCTTAAATGAGACTCGGGCTATTCCTCACTCCATGGCATGGCATCTTTCACAATTTGTCCTATTTGAGATTTTTTGGATGTCTTTATTTTGAGTGACATGCAATTTGATTCTTGCTTGGACGGGCTCTAAAGCTACAAAAACTTGTCTTTAAATTGTGCCCTGTCTATTCCTATGGTAAGCCCACACCTAACAGTTCTTGGGAGGAGCCACTGGATGTACCTAAATATCTGTCATCACACCTAACAACCTATCATTATAGAGGATTTTTAGGGGATAAAGACAAGATGCACCTTGTTAGACAAATCTTGAAGGCGGTGAGAGTATTAAAGACATTGAAAATAATTGTTGATAGTCATCTAGATTCAAAGAAGAAGCTTCAAATTCGCAAGGCATTGAGCAAGATAGTACGGAAGTTCCCAAAGAGCTCTCAAACTTGTGAAGGCCAAAATGACACAATAGCACTATTTACCAAAATATATATCAATCTACCACTATTTCGAAAATATGTAAGGATCTACCACTTTTTGGGTACTCGAGTTTGGCGAAATTGAGTTTTCCATGGTACTCGAGTTCCATGAACTCAAGTTTGAAGGCTATTTTTTCAAAGAACTCGAGTTTCACGGCAAACTCGAGTTTCAAAAAAGTTGTAGATCTCTACATATTTCCAAAATAGTGGTAGATTGCTAATTTTTTTTTGCTAAATAGTGGTAGTGGGCCATTTTTGCCGACTTGTGAAATTGCATTTGATGAATGATCTCTGTTGTGAGTATGCTACAAATAGTCAATTCTGTATGGATTGTTACCATGGGATGGGTTAACCCTAACCATTGATCTGGGCCATGAAATTAAGCTGGACTCTCTAGTAGTAGTGGTTCAACTTTTGAAATTAGACATTGTTTCTAATGCCTTTTTGAGTTCAATTTGGGTTGATTGCTAATGCAGAAACTTAACATTTCTGTATCCAACATGTTTAAACAGAAGTTAATGAGTTTAATTGTTGTAATGTACAGCAGCTTTTTAGAAAAATGGAGATGGAAGTATTAGAAACTGTTGATTTGCCTGCCTCTTTCGCAGATTTACTTGTTAAACCCAAGGAAAGCCTATTGTTGTTTCGAGTGATGAACATGAAAATTTGGAAGAAAAACTTGAAACTATCCATGTCTTTGCTAACATCAATCCAACTCAATTAGGCTGTCTTTTTTTATCTGCATGTAAGACAGCCTCTATTTAGCACCATATGCTTTTGGATTAAAGTTTTTTTTTTCTTTGTTAAACCATGGGAACTATCCAAAGATTCAAAAAAAAAAAAAAAGAAAGAAAAAAAAGGCAACTATCCAAAATTTAAAGCTTGGATTTTAAATTTCAAGCATAATCTCTAAATGTTTTGCTAGGCTAAATAATAAATGCATGGATAACTTAAGAGACAAAGTTTAACTACAAAATTGATTGTAGCATAAGGTTACAACTTTACTTAATAAAATAAACATTATTGCATATTTTGAAAATTTAATCGTTGAGTTGCATGTTCTTTACACTTTTAATACACATGTCAACTTTTGTGTCAATTGGATATTATTTATTATATAATCTAAAACTTATATTTTATGAATAATTTTAAATTATAAAAACTTGCAATTTAAACAATTTATTGATGACATAGCTATTGATCTTTATTTTTTTAGAAACTTTGCAATCATGAGAGATATAAGAAGAAGAAGTAATCCAACGGTAAATTAGTCAAGATTCATATCTAATAAAAAGATATTAAGTAAAGGTTGTAGTCTAAGGTACAACCAATTTTGTGGCTAAATTTTGTCCTAACTTAAATTAAAAGTGACCAAAATGCTACAAATGTGGGCAAGTCAGGTTCATTTTATTAAAATGAAAGATCATAATCCCATCGAGTACAACTAAGCTTGCTAGATTCATGATTGGAATCTAATTTTTTTTCCCTAATTTAGTGGCTCGTATGATAACTTCTAGGCTCTAGCCTCGCATTGTATGGTCATGGCAGCTAATTCTGTCTGGTCCAAAGCAAGAGTTTGAAAATAACAAATAGGGTAAATTATGTATTTGGTCCCTATCATATACACTATATTTCAATTTGGTCTCTAACATTTTAATTGTGTCAATTTGGTCCTTAATTTTTCAGCACCGTATCAATTTAGTTTGTGCTGTTATCTCTTGAATAGAAATTATTGACTTAGCAAAGGACTAAATACATAGTTTACTGACCCTAACAAATATTTCTAGATTATGTTTCTCTAAACGACGTCGTTTTTTATTTTCCATTTGCCAAATACTCGGCATCCTATTTCTCATTCATTGTTGTATAAAGCCACCAAAAATCCCTAAAATTGAAAGAAACCCTTTCAGCCTTACACTCTCAAGTCAAAGCGAAACGCAAACACATACACAGAGAATGAGAGAGTTTGGAATGAAACGGAAGAAGATTGAAGGTGGGGGCAGCATGAGCGTGGATGCCAAAGGCGAGAGTTGCAGCAGCAGCTTATCTTCTGTTTCTGTTCTACAAAATGGAGAAGACATTATCAGCAGTCTACCAGACTATATCCTCTGCCACATCCTCTCTTTTCTCCCAATCAGAGACTCTGTGGCAACAAGCGTTTTGTCGAACAGGTGGAAGCCTCTCTGGACTCTGGTCCCTGTTCTTGACTTGGATCACTACAATCTTTCTAGAAAACGGCGGGGTCAAACTTTTAGCTTTGTGGATACAGTGGTCAGAATTTGGACTCTCCGAAACGCCATTTCCATTCCCACCCACCTACGCAAATTGCGCATTTCTTGGTGCGATGATTGTCTTCCCTTGTTTGTCGACTCATTGGTCCGCGCCACCATTCCCCAAGGTGCTTTGCAACAACTCGATCTCGATCTCAACATTTATTCTTTTAAACAACCTTTGGAGTTGCCCCGTTCTATCTTCTTTTGTAAAACATTAGTGGTTCTCAAATTGAAAGGTACCCTTCTTCTCAATCCTCCTTCTGCTTCTACCTTCCCAACTCTCGAGATTCTGATACTTGATTCTGTTCGCTATGCAAACTGTGACTCACTCTCCACACTCCTCGCATCCTCCCCGGTCCTTCAAGATTTTACCCTCAAACTGAGTCAGTTTAGAATGGACAATTTGGACAAGAATGCAGCCGCAGGCAAGTTAAATATCATTGTACTCGTACCTACTTTGAAATTTTTACTTTTACATGTTGAGTGTGGGTCATACAAACTCCATCTAAACACCCCGGCTCTTAAGTACTTTCATTTCAAAGGTGTTTTGGATGAGGATGTTGTGTTGGAAAAGCTCCCCAACCTGGTCAAATCAGTGCTTCAAGTTGAGACATGTTATGATACAAGTGATGATGATTATGCAATGAGGATATGGGACTTCATGGGACCACTCTATAATGTTATATCCATGGAATTGTACATAAATACCGCTGAGGTAATGGCACATTACGTTTTTCTTTCATTCTCTAACTCTCTATTATTAATTAAATTGCTATATACTACATAATAATATTGCTGTGAGTGTGTTGTGACTTTGGGAAATTCTTAATTGTTATGCTGTCATGCAGAGCCTCTGCCATGCTTCTAATCATGATGATGATGTTCCCATGTTTCATAATTTGTCTTCCTTGAAGATTTATGGTGAGCTTTGGTTTAAGTATGCGTGGCATGCAGTACGACTATTGCTTTTTCGGGCTCCAAAGCTACAAACACTTACCTTTGAATTGGTAGATATGTATGGCTCTCGTTGTTCTGATCTTGACAATTGCTCGAAGAACTCGCAGGATGTTCCTCAATGTTTGTCATCACACCTTACAACCTGTCATTATAAAGGATTTTAAGAGCATGAAGATGAGATGGAACTTGTTAGGCAAATCCTAAAGGATGCAAAAGTATTAAGGACAATGAAAATCACTGCTGAAGGGTGTCCAGACTCAAAGATGAAGTGTCGTATTCACAAGGAGTTAATGAAATTCCCAAAGAGCTCTCAAATTTGTCAAATTGTACTTGAGGACTAAGAATATTTCCATTTTTAGTGTCTCTCTCTTAGTTGTCCAGAAGCAGTAGTTTTATGGGAATGCCCATTGTTTTTTGCATGTTTCATTTGAAACTTTGATGGATTCAAGATTAATAAATACTTTTTTAATTATGAAATTTGCTATGAAATGTGCTTATGAATGTTTGTCATTAACCTAAGAGTCTAAGACTTGCCAACTTCTAAGCCAGTTTGGTGCATGATTACTGGTTTGTCGTTACCATGAAATTTCCTTCCCCGTGGTTTCTTAATTCAGAGCATGTTTTTTTCTTTCACTTACCCTAGAAGTCACTCTTTTATTTTTATTTTTTATAAGAGAAGTCACTCTTTAATTGATGAAACTAAAATGGATTATTATTATTATTATTATTTTTTTGAATCAGTAGAATTTGGTTAAATGCATAAGAGCATCCACAGTAGGTGTGGTAAATGTGCCAAATGCCAAATATATGGTAATTATAACATTAGTAACAAAGGAAGTCCTACGATGGAAGAATCTCACATATCGATGCTGATATTGTTCCGAACCACTTTCATCTCAGGTTCATCTAAAGAAGAGATCACATGTGTCATTTCATTGTAATAACTTTCCTCGCTACTTTCACATTTGTCTCGTCTAGAAAGCTCTTGTCCAATATCATTGTCTTCACGTGCTTTAATAAAATTACGAAGAACCATTGTAGCAACAATAATGCGTTCTTGAATGCGCAAATCATAGCTGAGCATATCTTTCAAAATTCTCCATCTATTCTTCCAAACACCAAAAGTTCGCTCTATGACAAAACGAAGTGATGAATGGATATAATTAAATTTCTTCTCAGAATTTTGTGCTGTTCAACCTTGTTGAAAATCGGGGAGGCGGTACTTCTTCCCCTTAAATGGTGCAAGGAACCCTTTCTTCATATGGTACACTGAATCAACAAGATAATATTTTCCTACAAATGAGAATGTTTATTACATTAGCATTTTTAGTACATAACACATACTTTAATACATTAATTAAAACTCAACAATACAAATCAAGTTGAGGTTTTGGGAAGTTATCACTCTTATTATTGAGGCAACTTAAAAATATTCTTGTGTCATGTGCTGACCCTTCCCATCCAACACATGTAAAAGTGAATTTCATGTCAAAATCACAAGCACAAATGCAATTGATTGTTGGCTCCCCTTTCCTTCCTATGTATGTATGTTGCTTATGAACTGGTAAGATCATAGGGACATGAACCCTATCAATCAAACCAATGCAATCCTAATCATTGCCATAAAAATACCATGTGAAATTTGCAACGTGTTTTCATCATAAAGATAAATTGAATAAAATTAAATCAAGATACCAAAATAACAAAGTACTTGAAATGTGGCCAATATCTATTAGAACTGAGAATATGTTGTGGCACATTAAGAAATGCAGGATTAGCATGCTTGATAATGTCTTGTGACATAACATTGCCTAACAATGTAACTACCATTTTTATGTGTCGACTTATTGTCTCACCCCAAATGCTGAAATTTATCCTAAAACATTCTATTACACATGCCATGACCAAATACCACCAATGTAGTTGCCACAGACTCTTTCAAGTGAATTCCTTTGCTACCCTCATATCCATATTGAGTGCTCAATGTATTACACAATTCTCCAAAAACATGGTGTGATACTCTAAATACATTGCGACATTTCCGCTCATTCTCATGTAAAATATGTTGTACCCATTCATACCTTGTTTATACATTTGTATGCATTGGTACTTTGTTCATATATGTCTTGATGTAAACTATGACACTTGCATACCCAGCTAAATATATTGCGTGTACAAGCTCATTACTTATTTCAAAACTCATTTCCCTGCATATATGTAGTAACATAAACCAAACTGTACATATAAAAATTACTCAAGCAACAAAAGTTCATATTATTGTTAAAAATCAGTAACACAGAACAGACTCAAAATATTGTCTACACTGTTTTCTACACCAAACTATATTGTTTATTCAATACAAGTCAGCTCATATTTTCTACATATTATTATCAAATATTTTCTACACTGTTTATTCAAATCTGTCCCAAAACAGCATCTAGCTACCATCCTACTTGTTCTGCCGTAGCATAAGCATATATGTTAATTAGAGACCCGAATATTTCAATACCACATGCATATATGTGATTCCAATTTTGAATTCCTATAATCATATATGTGATTCCAAATATCTGATTCCATAAGCATCAAGTAACAATCATCAAGTAACAATAAGCAATTTTGAATATCTGATTCCAATAAGCATATATGTGATTCCAATTTTGAATTCCTATAATCATCAAGTAAAAATCAGCTAAAACACAAGAAAAATCCAAATATCTAACAATCGGGCTGTTCACATAAAACATAAAACATAAGTAAGACTAAAACATAAGTTCTTAACCCATTCCAGAATTAAATAAAATATAAGTTCTTAACCCCACAACATGTTTTTAAGCAATACTAATAAAAGACAAACGCCCCAGTTACATAACACAAACATGACCATTCCAATCAACCCCTTCAATACAAGTACAGTTCACCAAAGATCAAGCCTTTTTTTCGTACTGTTTCTCTAGCCAAAGCAATTGGAACATTTTATCATACTTATTTGCTGCAAACATGTACATCGCACTTTGATTTTCCATGAAAAATAAGGAATTGAATATATGGTGGCGATGACGCGATTGCACCCCAGGAAGACTCAACACCATTTCCATAACTTCTTGAACCTCAATAGCTGCTGCGGAAGTAAATGGTGCACGACTACTTACACTTTTACTTTCAATGATGACATCTGTCATGCTCTTCAAAGTGTCAGACATTTCTTGCACAACTGAATGCTTTTTATCACGCCTCTTGTGAATTCCTTTGAAGAGTTGGACATTTCTTGCCAAGCCTTTCCCCTTATTGATTTCCGGTCCTGCTCTCAACACTAGTGGGCAGTCAACATCCATTGGGTCAACGACCACAGGGGACTGACATTAGGGGTTAACAAATTCTTTGCTATCAAAAGAGTCCCCAGAACAGTTGGTGCTTTCCTTTGGTATTTGACTATTTGGGGTCCATGCATGTTTTCCTGTTGCAACAGTGCCTTCAAACATGATTTCCATAACCCGTGCATTCGGCAACCCTTTTGTACGAAACATTTTTGCTTTTGGACATTCCTACATGTTTACAAACAATAGTTATGGTACTATTTCTTAGTTGCAAAAAATTAAGGTTGTCAACATTCTCTAAAGTAAACTAACCTTGAGCTTTCCTTCCCACCATTCATCACTTGCATCAATTTTTCCAGTGTCAGGATCATAACCCAACCCAATCTCAAAAAGCTGCTTCCATACCTTCCATACACCTCTTAGATGATCCCATTTGTTTTTAACTTGCAGCTGACTCACTACTTTGTTAATCAGCTTCAATTGCTTTATCACTCCGTCATACCCTTCATTTTTCAAAAATCCTCCGCTCCTATTGCCTGCTAGGACTTGAGCTACACACAAATCACAAAAGGCTTTTTAGTTCTATTGGATCTTTCCACTCTGTTCGATCATCTTTTTGTTCAGCATTCTTCGATTTCCCCTTAACCATTTTGGCTACAAATAAATTCTATGCTCATAAGCATCATTTCATATAGTTCATATGCTAAAAAAATTACTGGTATAAAACACATACACCTTGTTTTATACCTTCCAAGCCATGTTCCATTAAACCTTCCTAATTAGAATCTTATCGTTGTGTGTAAATTTTCATTATTGCACATTCATTTAAATAACAGCCCAAGTTTTAAACATTGTGTACATAAGTCTCTCAAGAAAAAAATAAACATTGTGTACATAAAGACATGCAACAAACAAAAGTAACAATTTAACAAAGTTATAATTGTGTAATTGTTAAGATCATCATCAAAGAGTTACCTACTATGGAGCTGTTCCTGCTGATGTGTGAACTGTTACTGCTGTTGTGAGGACTGTGGAGCTGTTTCTGCTACTGTGGAGATGTTACTGTTGTAGTATGAACTGTAGAGCTAAACTGTGGAACTGTTACTGGTTTAGTGTGTACTATGGTCTTATAGACTGAGTTTAAGGGATGAAAAATCTATGGGCCCTTCACAAGACCAGCAAAACTGCATAGAAAGAACAGGGCACATTCAACTTTTTTTTTTCCTAGGGAAGTAAATGTATTAAAGAAGAAAACACAGACTGCACATACAGAAAATACACACACACACAGACTGCACCTCATAATTTTCTCCAAAGTATCAAAATCACAGACTACACCTCATAATTTGATCCTCCATATTTCTCTAAATCCAACTACAATTCTCCATTTGCAAAAAGCCCCTTCCTACCTATTATCTGTTGGAGAATCTTTCCTTCCTGTGATGACTGATGATTAAGCCTTTAGCTGCACGCTGCAAAATGAATCTTCAAATCCCCAAATTATCAATATCTGTCAATCCAAATGCAATTTTTGCAGAGCCTATAGTAAATGTAGATACCAAACTCAAATTCTTCAAGCTAGACAAAGCCATGAATAGATTTCATTTTAACCAGCAACCAAAACTCAAATCATTTGAACATAGCTATGTTGCAGATGTGCTTATAATATGATCTTTCATAAAGAGATGGTACTCATACCCAACTAAATGCAATTGAGTCCTGCATTGTAGCAAAAGAATTTGATTGACATATTGAGAAACATCTCTAACCGCCTCAAATTCGAGCGAATCAACTAACCAAACAATAACAGAGCTTGATATATTTCTAGCATCTATCATGTTAGCACCCCACAACCACCCATCAAAGCCAATATCTGCCTTTGGCTTCTCAAATTAATGAGCCAAAATATATAGAAGCAAGAAACCATGTATAAAACTGAAGGCATCTAGAGGACACAAATTAATGAAAAAAGAATGAACAAATTTTCATTGAATTTTTCATTTGCAGGTGTAACAACTAACAAATCAAAGAATATTGTTGGTCTTCTCTGTCAAGAATAAGCAAGAATCTATTTAAAACAAAAGATTCTAAAGGAAAATAAAGTCAATATTTGAGATTCATAATCTTTAACAAACTAATAAATCACAATATTTGACATTCATAATTGTCAAAGTATACCCATCATAATCATCAAAGAATACCCAAAAAATTGATCTCTAATCTTTAAACATCAAAGTATGCTCATCATAATTATCAAAGTATACCCATCATAATCATCAAACAAACCCTAAAAATTCAGCCACACCCAACAAAAGGGAAAACACATTAATAAATATAAAAAATTTAAATACAACTCACTGACACATCGGCTGATCTCCCTCACAGTGGCAGCATCGATTTCTTTGTCTTTCTCGATCTCTCACAGCCTCTAATATCACTAGTAGGGGTTTGTCCAAATAAAGGAAGAAAAGAGTGGCAGACAGATGTGAAGCAGATATTTGGATTGTTGGTGGATAGATGTAAAATTGAAGAGCATTGAAGATGAAGAAGTTGTGGCATTGATGAGGAGAGAGTCGGGCTGTGGAAATTGAAGAGCTGAGATCTTGCAAGATACGCATTGCTGGGCTGAAGAGAAAGGGAAAAATTTAAAATATTACTGTTGCTAAACGGTTCATATTGGGCAAAATAAGGTGGCTTTTTTTTACACAGTGAATGGGCCCCATGGTGAAAAGGGACCCACTTGATGCTAAAAAATAAGTTAAACGCAGAATATGCTAGAGAAATCAGTAATGCCAAATGCACGCTTAATATCCGCTTTCTTTTTGGATAAGATGGCAAGCAGAAACTATATATAATAAAAGTATAACGCTGTTGCAACTTAAAAATTACCCCTTTTTTTGTGTATGCGCGTCTATGTAGGACACATTTTTTTTATTGGTAAGTTCCACACTTCCACACACACCCGATGGCTGATGGGTTTTGAATCCATGACCTCACTCTCCGCCTATCTCCTATAAATGGAGAAGCCTAGAAGGTGCCAATTGAGCTAGAGCTCATTAATGTCTATGTACTACACAATTGTGTTTCACTCCCAAGAAAACAACTGAAAAACCAAGATATAAAGGCAGCACAAAAAGATCTCAAACTTTATTAGTATTTACTTGCTCCTTACATAATAAAAGGAAAAAATATTATCAGAAATGAGAGGCTACATGAACAGAGAGTGAGTTAAAAGAAATCCATCCAAGAAATGAGGCAACTAATTATCAATAGTACCAGTTAAACCAAAAATCATATGCTGAACACATGTAAGTTCCAAAATCTAGCATAAAGATCAATAGATTATGCATCATGTCCGTAAAGAACAAAAATTTTGGTTCTCCAAGTCAAAGTCAGTAATGGAAACACCATTGTAACTAGTAATTATGATATAATCTAAACACTACAGTGTATCTGTAAGCTCTTATTATTATATCTTTTTTTTTTTTTTTTAATGATAAGTAAGCTCTTATATCAAATTAAGTAATTAACCAATTATTTTTCTGTCCTTTTTTTGGGGTGGTGGGTGGGCGTTTCCCCAAGGGGGGTGATCTTTGGACCATCAGATGCTCAAGCTTTAGTTTTAATAATTTAAATATATATATATATATATGTTTGTAAATGTATTAGTTTATAAGTACAAGAGTAGAAACACAACAGGGCAAGGTTTCCCACGAAGATGACAGAGACAGCATATAATCTTTGCAGATTAAGTTCCTTGCAATCTCAGTTAATTGAGACAAGCTGAAATTAAGATATACGAGGAAGAAATGTTTAACCAATGGAGTGATTGTTCTGAAGAAAAAACTATATACATATTATACCGTAGCATGGTCCACAATTCCTAAACAAATGTTGAATAAAAAAGCCACACCATCATCTAAAGACTCTAAACACTATCCTGAAGCTTGATAAAAAAAACGCTAATGCAAAGAAAAATAGTACAAAGGAAACTATACCATATAACTGGTAAATCATAAGCTCATTCAAAAGCAATCAAGAAAGTTATAGTCCTCACCTATGAAAGGCCTAGCATGTATTGTCTTTCTCTGCCACTAACCATACGCTAACATTAGCTATCTTCAAAATTTATCACCATCATCACTGTCACCATGTGACAAGCCTTATTTCATGGCAAGCTAAACCAATCTGGTCTCACCATATTGTTGAAATCCAAAATAGAAAACACAAGGAGACTGTGGTTCCAATCCAACCTGCTTAACCACTATATTGTGAATTTGTGAGCCCACACCTGTTGCCAGCATGTTTACATAGTTCAGGGCTTCTTCCCTCAGATTCAAGCCTCACAATCAATCACTGAATCCCTGAAATCCCATCTTACCCTGGTATGCCTCAATCACTGCAGGGACTTCTTCCATAAATGGAGTCAGAAACTTCTTCTCAAAGTAATCCTTCCCATAATTCAAATTCCGAACTAAATCTATATCTTTGCTGACCAGACCTTTAGACATCAAAACTTGCAGAACTGCACATCTGGGACTCATTCTCTTCTCCACACTCATCAGAAATAAATATGGGCATCTAGTAACATCCGATGGCATCAGACCTGCCTTAGTTGTCAAGAAAACCAGCACATTCCGAATTTTCTTCTCTGAACAAATCATTAGCCTTGGCTGTAATCTAAATGCCAAAAGAAAGTCATTTTCAGACCAACCAAAGCTCCTAAGAACCTCCTTTTTCTTTTCCCAAGTAACTTTGCTTGTTACTGACATTGAACGGACAGCCAAAACAAACGAGTTTCTCATTGGGTCAAAACCCATTTCTCTAATTGCACAAACAACCTCTTTGAACAAATCAGCCCTCAACTTAAGTGACCTAGGATGCATCATCAAGAGATTTGCAACATGTTTTTCTGGCACTCCATGAGCCCTCAGAGTGGATACATTTGGCTCCATAACATTCTTAATATTGGCTTGAAACGCATAATATTGCTTCAATGCAAAAATAAGGTTCTCATTGGTATGAATAACCCCCCTAAGAAAATTAACGGAGGGTATTATATGTTCCTTTAGACTACACAATAAAATGTATTTGTTTGAAGAGAGAATCATAGGTAGGTCAGTTCCTGTAATACCCAAGGACTCAAAATACTCAATCTTGGGTCTTATAGTTTTCTCTGGATGAGCTAAAATCAGAGGTGGGTGTTTAGAAATCAAGCTTGCAATGTGACCTTTTTTAAAGCCATGAGTGCTCAAAAGCTTAAGAAGTAAGTCTGGCTGGTCTGTGCATTTAATGTTGACAACTTTAGAAGCTGAAATAGCTTGTTCTAAGGACAACCCACATGAGTTGATGAGGTAAGAGACTGTCAAAGGTTGTTTCTCTGTGGGGTTTGAAACAGAACTGAGAAATGGCATGGTATGGATATAACAAACATAACTGGTTTTTGAATTTACAATTCTGTTTTGTATCAGCGTTTTGCATATGAAATGAAACATTTTTTTTTTCTTTCTGAGAAAAGATTTGCGGGTTTGTAAATTGTATTAAAAGAAACTTACCTGTGGTTTGAGAGGCTGAATTGGTGTTGATTGAAGCCCTGAGAGAAAAACCCTAGAGAGAGGAAAACTATTTGTTGGCTCACTCACTGACACTGAGTCATTGTTGCGAGCGAGCTATGGCAGAGAGGAGTGATGGTCAAGACAATTTGTAAGGGCAAATTTTGTTGCCTTCGTAAGTTTGAAAGTCAAATCCTTAAAAGCCCATACCTTTCCTCAAATTATCCACTTTAGAAGAAAATTTTTTTTTTTTATATTATTATCTTATATAATTTTTATAGTTCTTGAGATCCTATTTTGACAATGTAAAATAATTTTATGATAAAATTGTGTGATATGTAGAACCTGTTTGGATACCGTTTATTTGCTAAAAACTGAAAATTTATTGTTAAAAACACTGTAACAAAATATTTTTTAAACAATCAAGCGTTTTGTGCAACTTGGTTGGTCCATGAACAATGTCATGAGATTAGCCAAACGCAAACGCGGAAACCATAGTACGCAAACGCACACGTAAAGTAGATGATAATAATTTGATAGTTAAGTAAAGGAAAATTGAATCTTAAACGTATTTATTATTGAAAATATCAAAAATTGCAAGTCGAACTATAAAGCTCTTGGCCCAAAAAAAAATTTTCCTACGTAATGGTTCGTGTAAGTTTAATTCCAGCCATAAGGTTTTTTTGTTTTTTTTGACGGGGGGGGGGGGGGGGGGGTGTGTGTGGAGGGTGGGTGTGGAAGTAATAAATTATACTAGTACATTCTAAAAGGCAATGTCACAGCGCAATGAATTATATTATCTTTTTAGTATGACATAGTTTTAAAATTTAAATACAACTTAGTAGATACTCACTTCTATAGTTTCTCCACACAAAAAAAAAAAAAAAAAAAAAAAACTCATATATGTTGATGCAATTAATCATATGGTGAGGCAATCCATTAAACACGTACAAACAAAGGGAAAAGTTGGAGTGGTACTAGTGTGATGCTAACCTTTTTTTTGAGAAAGAAGTGTGATGCTAACCTAAATCACTATGTTGCTTTACTTAGAAAAGGATTATGAGGATCATAACCAAACTGATTATGATTCTCGCTATACTTATGCTTGGTGGAAGTGGAACTTCCCTTACACAGAATGATTATTATTATTTTTTGACCAAAAAAAAAAGAGTAAAGAAAAAAAGAAGCTTTATTCGGGGTCTATTAATACTGGGCGTTCCCTTGTTTTCTGCCGTTTTCATCATTGCAATAATGCTGCTTGAATAGAAAGGATCATCATGAATACCGCAGATTATTCTCAACGAGTGCTGTTGCAAAGTTTTGAAGTTTTAGGGTGTACATTGCAAGTACCTAGGGTGGATAAATGCGATCAACCTCACTGGTTTTTATTGTTTTTTAACTTCAAAAACTCAGCCAAACACACTTTTTTTTTTTTTTTTTGCGGGCCACTGAGTTTGAAAACTGAGTTTTGAGTTAAAATTATGCTCAAACCAAACACCCTCTAATTAAGTTTTCGTTCTTTTTGTTGCTATTGGATTAAGCTAATTATTGACTCTCATTTGCCGAAATGTCGACCACAAACAAAGGATGGCTTGGCCTGGTTCCCAAGGTTAGAGCATTCTCTATTATAAGCCTATTCTAATCAAAACTGAACTAGTGGATCCTCTTTCGCCTATCGGCCGGCTTTAAGCAATTTAAAAAAAAAATTAGAACCATCAAATTGTAATCTTGGAAGAACTATTTATCCCACAAAATGGAAAAAGGGGGGGAAAATCTTGGGACTTATTAATAAACAAAAATGTCACAATAAGGTAACTCTATCATGCACAAAGAGATAATGTTCATTGCTTACCCTTCAAAAGAGGGGAATGGTATACATTCTGCAAGAGATAACCCATCCTTATATTCTTCAAAGAAGAAAGGTTAGAAAACATTTTAAGTACCAAGGATACACTTCCTATTTCTATAACGTTGGTCCTTCCTTGAGCAATTTGTCATCGGAAGAAGACTCCAAATAGGAGATCACAAGATCAGCTGCTTTGCACCCAGAGGCTATTGCTTTGCCAACAGACAGTCCACCCTTATGGTTACCTAGTCCATACCAGAAAAGAAAAATTAAAATTATTGATGGCATTAGCTGAGCATAACATAATACGGTGGACAGAAGCAGTTCTTGTTTGTCTCTGTCCATATATGTAGTACACAAATAAATATCAAGAATTCAAGATAAAAATCCACTCGGAGGATTCCTTAGCAGCAGCATAACATTTCTCAGTCAAAATCATTATTTTCCATAATTTTATCATTTTCACAAATGTAGGATAAGAAGCTTCATTATATTCAGAGGCATTTACCCAAAATCTACAATGTTTTGAAAATAGTATTTCTGTACCCAACACCATCTAATTCAGTTGGATAAGGCCACGAGGAGATAAGTTCGGTTCTACTTCAGGGCTGTATGTAATCCTATCATTTCATGGACAAACCTTAGGACAAGGAATTCAAGGAAAAGAGTAAGAAGAACGGTAACAATACAGATCCTCCAGTTTTTGTTGCAATGTCATTAACTAGCATGCTAAGACAGCATAAATGGTGATATTCACAACTTATAGTGATATAATGGTATGATGTGCTGTTATTTTCTTACATGAATGTCTTAAAAAGCCTAATAGAAACCTGATCATGTTTAACAACTCTTGAAGCTAAGGCATATTAAGATCTTACAAGTTTATTAAATTTGAAAAGTTGGCCATCGACTCCCTAGAAACTTCAGTTGGTTTGGCCCAATCCATGGGCGTCCACAGGGATTGCTAGTTTATTAAGATCTTAAAAGTTTATTATCTAAATTTGATTGCAATTTCCCATAAAAGTGACCGCCCTTGAAGTTAGGCACTATTCCTAGAAAAATAATCGTTCTTTCTTTGTCAATAAATGTTCAACGTTAAGTACATGTTGGATGATTCTGTTCACTCTCTCCTTCACAGATGATTGCTCTCTAGGGATCTATCTTACACCCTAGTTATTAAAGTGTGGAAATATACCAAGTGTTCTAATAACAGTGTAGTCATTGATGTGTATTAAGGAGAATAAGACAAGCCGTATTTATCCACTTTCACATTCATATATAAGTTCAATTCAATAAGGTAATTATTTTTCATATACCTTTTTTTTTTTTGGATAAGTATTTTCATATACTTTTCATTGAATTCCTTCACTTATAATAAGTTGATTTTTGCATTGGTCTAAATTTGAACTTCTAGTTATTTAATAATAATAATATAACTTTAGGAAACGGCAGGATCAGCCAGCCCTTCATCCAGCTGGAGATTGAAAATGATTGCTTATCCAAATTACAAGTTATTACATGCAAGCTTCAAGTTGATAAGTGATTACCTGCATAGAAGAATCCAGGAAGATTTTTCTCTATCGTTTCAATTGCTTCTAGAACTGAACCATAGTTACGACCATACAAGGGAAATGCTTTACTCCAGTAGAAATGACTGCCATTAAGTACACTTCACAATATAAGAACAAACTTAAATAAAGAAATATGGTAATTTACAGGATTTAACATATTCATTTCCAAAATTTACCACCTGAAGAAAAAGGAAAAATGAAAAAGAAGAAATATTGGTTTTTATACTTTACAAATGTGGGCTCTCCCTCTGCTCCCAACAATTGCTTGATGTCAGAAGAAACAATCTTCTTCAACTCATCCCTAGCAATATAGGTAACAGGAGAAAAATGTTAGTTGACGGGAATATATAATTAGAACAGAAATAAGTAGAATGACTAGAACTTGATGTAAAAGATATAACAGTAAAGGATATGATACATAATTTATTTGCTAAATCAAAAGCATGGAAGCTTCCCATACGTAGAAGCTTTAGCTAGATCACTGTTTCGACTTCCCCCAACAAAGGTTGTATAAAGATATAGGTCATTAGGTGCACGATCTGGAAACATCATTGAAGAAAAGAGTGTTCCTGTACAGCAAATTACATACAGTTGAAACATTAGAAGAATAATTTAGATTGTTCACGTATAGTGAGCCAGAGCCAAGCATTACCAAGGGTTTTTAGACCATTTTGTTGCTCCTTAGAAGGAACAAGAACTCCAAATCCCTCAAGTGGTCTCTTGACATTCTCCTTCTTAAAGGTTGTGATTAAGACAGATACTGGCATGTAAGTCACCTGCAATATGACCAGCAGAGACAGTGTAAGTCACCTGCAATATCATTAAGATTGAAAAGAACTTTTTTTCAGGTACCAAAAGTATTTGTTGAAGACTATAACTTGTTTAGTTATACCATTTACAGGTATAAAGATTAATTGAACGTCAATTTAGAGGAATGTTATCTCTGTTTAGATACTCAACCTGAAAGGAAAGCACCTACTACCTGATGCGTCATAATTCAAGTCAAACTTAAGGAATAGATACCTCAGGAAGAATGTCAAGTGGAAAGAGCGTTCCTGTTTTGGTGATCTTCATTTCTTTGACATTACTTAATGGAGCCTATAATAATTTAAGCTCCTTGTCAGTCAACAATGTTTCTTTCTTGGCAATATATATATGTGTGTGTGTGTGTGTGTGTGTATATATATAATGCAGCAAGTGTGAGCAGGTGAAACTACATTCCAGAATACAGAAGCATCTTCCATGCAAGTCATGTGGCTAAAGTGTAAGTATACATAATTTAGAAGCATTAAAGTGCTCTGTGGCACGGGTTCTTCCTTGAGAAACAACTTTCTTTAATCAAATTTTGTCATGGCAGTTGGCAGGAATCCAACAACTGCCATGTGAAATGGATATATTTTCTTTCTTGCTCTATTTCATTTATTCTTGTTTTATTTCTTTCAAATCAACTCGCATCAAGCTGCATAAGCTTCAGCAGCAGCAACATCAGACAAATAAATCATACATTTTTTTTGAGAATGTTAAAAATACATATTCCATGGTCTTGCAAATAAATGAGAAAAAAATGTTTCTGAGAAAATATGTATACTGACCGTCATGATTACAGCATCAACAGATAAACGTTGTAAATGCTTGTCATGGTCAGAAGCATAAGAAACTGACCAATTTTCTAATGCAGACTTCCCATCACAGCTGTAAGATAGTGACAAGACCTTTGAGTTCAGTTTAACATCATCTTTGCCAAGCTCTTTACACAACATATCAGTTAGTGTCTGCAAAAGACCAAGATCAGAATACAAGAACCAAGTATTTATTCTAAAAACTAGCAATGTGCAAAATAAGATCACATTAAGCATTACATTCCTACATCTACAAGAAGCATGCTACACCTGAGTGATGTCAGGTACAACATGCAAAACTACATAAATTCTTAAGAGGTATCAGTACCTGCATTCCACCATGAAAGGAAAATGAACCACGCTGAGGTTTCTTTTTTTCTAAAGTACCCTTTGTTTCACCACTTTTTACCCTTTTGGCAGATATCTTAGATTGAAGCAGCCCAGCTATAATGGAGCCAAACCTGACAGAGTAGAAAATAGGCCAATTATAGACATTGATCATGAAACAAGCATCAATAAATAGAATATCAATATGTATATGTTATTAATAATTATAGATCACAATAGTTCATCCTGCCAATTCAATTACAGAAAGTTGTACCAAATTAGGTCCTAAAGAATGGTTGCAAGAAGTCAGTGAGGAATGAAGCTATAGAAGTACAATGTTATTTGCAGATAAAGAAGACATCAAGTACCAAGAGAAATAGACCAAATTTTAAAGTGCTCATGTAACTGTTAAATAATAAAATATACTCTTTGTAGCCAGATGTATCACAAATTCTTCTATAAAGAGACAAATCTCTTAAGGTCAACTGAATCATGAGCCATGACTCAAGTATAAATTCTCTTCTAACAATAGGATAGGCAAAGGCAGGGTTTGTACAGAATGACACAACTGACAGCGAATCCAGATTCAAACAAACAGTTAAGTCAAAAAAAAATCTTTGGCAATAATCAATTGTAAAATGTAGAAATCGCATAAAGTACACAGTACCTTTGTTCTAGATTCCACAGATCTGGGAAAGAATGCCGGATCTATTTGAAACATTAAGAAAGCAATAAAAAGAGGTTATTGAACAAATGAAAATGAATAAGCATCAACAGTTGAAGTCATAACATAAAGAAGTCATGGCTCATAAAAGCAGCTCTCTAAAACTAAAAGTTTCTGATTGCCCAAAAAACAAAGATTAATGCAGGATAAATACACCACACTTATGCACAGGCATCTTCTTTAGTTAGTGACATAATTGATCAATTGAAAAAAAAAAAAAAAATCCTATGCTTGTGCTTCTTAGCAATGATAAGTATGTAGGTAGTCCAAAGATCTTAGACATTACTCACAGAAAGAGATTCGGGATCTCCAGCACTTGTGCCCGCAACAAAAGGGTCAATGAGATAATCAACAACCTTACAAGTGAAAAGCACTAATTAGAAATGCATTAAATATTTCCATCTATCAATTTCAGGAAGAACAAAAGATTTGTGCTACATAAACATCATTTCATGTATAGAAATGTATGTATTACGGATTAATGGTGTTACAATACAATGAATACCTCTTTCCCAAAATGACGCTCAAAGAACCCACCCACACTACAAGAGAACAAATAGCAAATAAGAAAACAAAGGGACTACTGTAAATAGTAACAAACAAAGAAGAGAAAAAGTATGAGCAGAAAACTTAAAATTACATATTTTTAGGGTTATCACCTTTCCTGTGTATAGTCATCAGAAACTTTTGAGGAGTTAATTTTCTTCCACAAAAATGGCTCAAGAATGATTTGAAACTGCACACACAGAAATGCACATTTCGCTATACTCAAAAGGAGAGAGAGAAAGAGTTGTACTATGCTCCTTGAACTTGAAGAATGCTCACAGAAAAGATGTGCAGTGTAAAAGAAAAAAAAAAATCTAATTGGGTTCCACTTTATGCAATTTAAAATTACCTTGGCAATTCAGATGCAATTTGTATACTTGTGTATTAATTCCCCAATTGTAAATAACTTTAGAAATATATGCTTTGTCAGATACGATTCTTCTAGTTTTGAATTGGCTGTCCACTTGAAAGATTTTCAAGCAAAAAGATACAGATCAACTAAGCCAAGTTTTGTACTAAGCCTTCCAAAGTGAGTTTTGTACTTTTAAATTGTATAAAATGTGTCAAGAGTTGTAGAGAGTAATGATACAAGGCAAACACTAGCAAAATAGAAACTATCAAGGTGTGCCCTCCTATTTTCCAAATTCTTACAACAATTACAGGCCATGTACAATATTTAATATAAGTGACCTTAATATTTCCTTTTTTTTTAATAAAAAAAATTGTGGGTAAAAAAAACCTTAATATTTCTCCACAAGTATACTTTTGTGGGAAGTCTTATGCTCTAGCATGTCAAGTGTCAAGAGCTATATATATAGAATTTCATGAGTTTTTTATTATTATTATTATTATTTTTTAAGTTAATATAAGTGTCCAAGGGGGTGTAACCCAAGTACACAGAGTATACAAAAAAGCACACTGCATACCCTTGAAAAAATAAAATAAAGTCAATTCCAGAAATTGAAGATAACAACCTAATGACCTTAAGTGTGCAATGAAACAGCACAGAGAACTTGTAGCTTCTTATTTGCACACTTTGTGTAGGGCCATTATTATCATTTAACTGTAGTGAACTCTTGGTGCCCTTAGATCATGAATCTCACATCTCATGTGCATAGTTGCCAGTTGCCATATTCTACCCAAACTTGCCAGTTTCAAAATCTAAGGAATTCATTTGATTAGATGCATATGAATGCACATATGATACATCAGGAAGCCTAGATCTTTGTTATGAATACATTATTTCTTGCAACAACCTTTGTCAACACACAAACAAAACATGTAATGATTATTGTCAATGGACCCAAAAACATTGCAAATTAATATATATATATATTTTTTTTTTTTAAATAATGGAAATTTTCTAAGGTTGAAGTGGTTTCCGAACATGTTTTGGAAACAAACCTTTGATTTGGCAGAAAGAAAGTTGCTCTTGATCAGTGCAATGGGATTTGCGGGTATCTGACATTAAAAAATGAAAGGTTGTCATCACAGTTAATGCAGCTGCATATAAACAACAGTAACAAAATTAAAATTTATAATTAAAAAAAAAAAATGTGATACCATCAAAAGTAGCAAACTCAATTAGCACAATGTAAAAGGCGGGACATACCAGTACTGGCATCCCATTTCTTACAATATACCGCTTGTTCTGTGATATTGGCTGTAACAGAAGACAACAATTTATTTAGTCATAAAAGTTCCATAACAAATGAAGAGAATAACTACCACAAACTTCAAAAAATTTATTTCCAAAGCAATGAGGTATCTCTTCAAAACTCCAAGAATCAAAGTTTAGCAGTCAAAAGTCTTAAACATAGTTTGTGATAGAAGACAAATCAAAGAAAAAGATTCCCACTATAGCATGACAATGCACAAGTTACAGGTTACTCAGTTAAATGTTTGAAACAACAAAGAAAACCCTTACAAATTGTTGCTTTTCTCTAAGTCCAAGGTCATCAAGCAAACTTCTGACCTCCGGTTCACTCTCAGTCTGCACAGCAACAAAACCTCCATTACTATTGGTTTCAAGTAAGAACTCATTGTCATCCCAATCTGCAAACAAAAAATTTTTACCATTGTATTCGCTCCCTCATCCCAAATTAGACCATCATGTGAAACACTTCTTAACTTTCCTCCAGCTCTTCCTTCAGCTTCAAATACTGCGACGTTCAAACCATGTGATTTCAATTTGTATGCTGCAGCAAGCCCACTTGACCATCAAAAGATAAAGTAAAAGTCAACTTATGGAAAACAAAAGACAAATTATATTGCAAAATGTGTGAGTATCATAATATAATTTGTCAAATTGGATAATAAACTCATCACTGAAGCATAAATTAAGTTCTGGACTGATGGGCTTATTTCAAGAGAGTTTTTTTAAATAATTGGTTAAGTTACTCATGCGATGCACCTGGTGAGTCTTGAACCCAAAACCTTACATTCCATCCAATCATTGAGGGAGGACTGATGGGCTTACTTCAGCAGAGTTTAAATACTCCAGACATTCTTAAGGGACCATAATTATATTTTTGAAGCTTGGATGTCTCCATTGGAAACATCAGAAGGTGCCAGTTGATTTTGCAATGTCAATAGTTTACACTACGAGTTGTCTAGAAAGAGGCAGACAGCTGAAGAAGCTCTATTGCCTGGTTCTAGATCGCTGAGGTAAGAGTGAGTATGGTTACCTTTTATCCTAATGGCTAAAAGAGGCCACTTACCAGTCAGCTTGAGCATTGTGTGCAGGCACAATTTACAACCATTTCACACAAATCAAATTAAACAAACTAAACATTTCCAATATATAATCAAAACATTAATAGCTAATTCCATCCTAGCATTAGTCCTGCCTTTTCATGATTTCACAATTAAACCCCACATTATACATTCACATAGTTCACAATACTAATCAAAGAAGTTGATTACCACATTGATGAAAGACCCACTCAGCCTCTCTCTAAGAAAACACAGTGAATAATTTACCAACAACAATAAAAAGCCTTAACACATAAATATTAATGAATGAGGAGAGTACCTAACACCAGCACCAATAACAGCTACTCTTTTAGCAGAACCTGCAAAATTTCAAGAACCCATTATATCATTACATCATTAATCAAAGAAAAATCCTACCTTAAAACCAACCACACTTTGAACATCAAATTTCGAACAGCATCAGACAATTGAAAAGGGTACTTGGGAAACATAAGAACTTCTAACTCAAAAACGAATTACAAACTTTTTCTCTTGTACTTTGTTACTTAGAGAGAGAAACTTACTGTTCTTCTTATTTTCTTTGGTAGCTGAGCCCATTTCTGTTGTGTGTGTGATTAGAAGACAAAGGCAATGTTGCTGCTGCTAAATTCAAAAGACATGAGAGAAGAGGAGATATTGATATTTGATAGACAGAGTACAGCAACTCTTTGCTTTTTTTTGCTTTGTTTAAATGGTTGGTTTGACTTTGAGGATAGATTTTCCAACGTGGGCTGTTTTTAAGTAGGCCCATAAAAACAGGCCTGGAATAGTCCATATAAGCAATGGGTTTCCTTCCATCTTTATATTATTCTACAATTGGATTTCCTTCCAAATAAGCTTTGGGCCAAAGGCCCACCCAGCATTGGATTTCCCTCCATCTTTCCTTCAAGAACTCATATGAGTTATGAAAAAACAACTACTTTCTTCATTGAATATCCTCACAATCTTTTCTCGCAATTTTCAATTTTTTTACAAAAATACCACTAAACTCATTTTGCTGAAACTGAAAAATGTTAAAGAGTTGTTTTCGTATTCTATTTTTATTCTCACTTTTTTTTTTTTTTTTGATATTGAAAATGAAAATAAAATGAGAACAAAAAAACAAACCCAAACATGCTTTTCATAAGTGAGTCCCACAAAAAATAGGAAAAGAAAACATAAATACACTATTTTTTCAAAAGGAACCAAAAATCTCAATTCATTTTAAGAAGTGGTTTTTTATTTTTCCTCATAAACCCTATTCTAACACGCCCCCTTTTGCTTTTGGGCAGCTTCACCCCACCACCACGACGTCGTAACATTTTCCACAAATGCAACTTCTTATTACCACCACGTGGCCCATTTCCCAGCCGGTTGATCCCACCTTTAGAACCCTTTGATTTCTTTGAATGTTGCACATGCTTCAATAGCCCTTCCATCAAACCATGAAAATGTCCATCCTGATGCTTCCGTGGCACACTACTCACCGTTGATTTCTTCACCTTCTGAACCGCTCTACTATCATGCACATCCCTATGGTGTAACATTTTCTGACCATTCTCATCATCATCATGGTGATGATGGTGATGGTGATGGTGATGATGAAATATAAGTCCTAATTTGTTCTTGAAATTCCTCAACCGTCCAATTGCTTTTTTTGGGCTTCTCCTACGGCCTAATTTGAATCTTCTAGTAGGACCCGCATATGGACCGTTTTTAGTCTCTTCTGAGCTACTTTCACTTGTAATTACAACCCTTCTCAATGTGGGACCAATATAACCGTAGCTTTCATTACTAGTCCAGCTACTTTCACTCGTGGGACCAATGTTACGATAGGCCCGAGTTTGATTTGGCAATGAGTAACCATAGCTTTCAATACTGCTCCCACTACCTTGATTTTTCTCACTAGCCCAACTAGTTTCACTTGTGGGACCAATTTGATGGTGGGTCCGAGTCTGACTTGGCGATGAGTAATCAAAGCTTTCACTGCTGCTCACACTACTACCTTGTTTATTAATAGTGGAGAAGTAAGAATCTGAAGAAGAGCTAGGACCCTCTAATTCATCAAGCACCTGACGTGGCAAGATCTTGTTGTGTGGGCCCATATGGCTGATTTTGTGGGTCCCTTTTCTTTGATCTAGTCCTAGTAGAGTTGGTTTGATTACCATCTGAGGTGGCAATTTTCTCTCACTAGGACCAAGAGAAGAAGTGGATTCCACTAACTGAGGTGGCATGGATGGTCTAGATCTAACCCCCTTCCTAGTTGTCTTTATCTCAACCGTAGGATCTTTTTGTTTTTCACTCTCTTTGGAAGGCTGACTCATAGGAAACCTCAACCCGTGAACATAATCACCGCTCTGACTCGTTAAATCGTCATTCTGACTCACTGCTCGACTCAGTGACCCAATTCTACTCCTCACACTTGGCCAGCCACGTGCTCTTGAAAATGATTCACTGTCCCCAACACCACCGATCTGACTCGCTAGCTGACTCAGAGAATAAATGGGCTTGCGTGCTGGGCTCAAACGACTATCATGTTTCCTGCTGAGTTGACTCACCTGCTGACTCGGCAGATCATTTTGACCCAGACCCAAAGCTACAGGCTCACCAAGATAGCCCAGCTCGCTTTTTTTAACAAACCCATCTCTTGTTTGTGTCAAAGGAGTAACTGGCTTAGACATCACAGCCAAACTTGCACTAGTCATTTTAAAATCCACAATACCAGAACAAGGTTTTAAAGCTGAAATGTGGGATTCGACTTGTTTGAGTGTACTAGCAACATCCTTTGAAAAATCACTGGCCTGGTCCGGTTTTTTATTCCCAAGTCCTGGTTCAATAAGCCCAGTTGCCAAATAGCTCGAGGAACTAGCAATGCTTGGACTATGTTGGAGTTCATGCATTCTTTTCTGTATTGGGTTCTCTTTCACTTGTGGTATTTCTTTTGCTTGCACATTGACCACATTAGAAGGGCCTAACTGGTTGTGCAGTTGATGTTGACGAGTACTATTTAAGTTTGAACTTGTGGCTCTAGCGTTAGCTATGCTGTTTGTGTCCTCAACTGAGTTCTGCCTCTTCATACTGCTTTGCTCATAAATCCAACATTGTTGCCTTCTGCCCTCAGGTTTGTTTGAAGAAATGCTGGGTTTAGAGAGCATGGAAGTTGCTTTCTTTAGTGTTGGTTTCCTGGGTGGCAGCTCATCTTTCTGTGAAGTAATTGATTGGAATTTGGACCCTTTACTTGAGGCTTGAGTAATGATGGGAACAGATGTTGGAACAGGAGGGTTTAACTTTAGCATAGCCTTTGGTGTGTTAGAGACACCAGATTGTGCTGCTATAATCTGTGATACCAGCATGAGAAAATAAATTAGGCAATAATCCTTTGCCTATTAAGATAATAGGATCCAATATCATACTTTGTTTTCTTAAGTACAGTCTGCTCTAGAAACAAAACCAACAAGAACTTCATTCACAGTACTGAATGACAAAACGTACCTTTGAATGGGTCTCAAAAACTCTTTCTGTTGCATTGTCAAGCAAAGTTTTCAAAAAGAGTTGTGCTTTCTCATCCAACTGTTTAAGAAGAAGAAGATCATGTTAAGATTAAGTCATAACAAAAGAGCACTAAATGTTTTTTATGTTGCTATATACTATAAGACGTCCATTCCTTGGGAGTAAAAGTAGGGAAAAAAAAGACAGAAAATGCTAAAACTACTACCAATTTTCTTATAAAATAAAAAAATAAAAATAAAAACTTGCAAAATGAAGTGACAATGAATGTAATTTGTGTCAGCACAATAACATAATAAATATTTTTTTTGGTTAAATTTTTTTCTCATGTCTAAAAATTGACACATTGGTTTGTAGAGCTTATGTAGTAAATTTTGTAGTATTGAAAGCACCACTCAAAAAAAATATCAACAAGAAAGAAAAAACAACTATACTCAACAAATGATTTCTTCATTAAGGATAAGTCACAGACTGCAGAGAAGAAATCAAAAACAGTGAATGGCAAGAAGAGTTCCGAAGATATTACTCACCACCAAAAGATTCTTTATAACTTATTATGTTGTCTGATCTTTTATTTGATTTTTGAATGGTTTGTTATAGAAACAGAACCCCTCACCTGTTGTACTAATAATAAAAGACATGAGATGTAAAACTAAACGATTATATCGGTGAATACAACACCAGGTAGTTGTTTTTCTAGAATTTATCTTCTATCTCAGAAACTATATTCTTCGCACATTTTCGATTCTTCAAAGTATCTATAAAGACTATAATCAAATCATGCAATGAACAAAGAGGTACAATTCAAGATTCTTCAAAAGGATAGAGTATATTACCACCACAATGCCTGGGGCGAAAAATTAAAATTAAGAAACAAATAAAAGAAAAGGTTTATTAATTGCTTCTTGTTTATTTTTCCCATAGCCAAAATAATGAGTGTGGTACTGAAGTAATACAATTGAAAGTCAAGACTTCATGACATGGTAAGTCAAAGGAAAACAGATTGTTTCGAGATAAGAGAGCTTACATTTTCTGAACTTTTGCTTTGCAGGCCTTGACCAATATTTTGAAGGAGCCCATATAATTGTCTTAAGGCAAGGAGATCAGATTCTACTTTCTCAAGTTCCATCTTTTCTCATTGGAAAATCTGTAAAAGTTATTGAAATCAAGTTTAGCCACAACCATAAAACTTCATTAAAGGAAGGAGGCACAGGTGTTTCCTAGTTTAGGAGTTGGAAGTTGGAACCATATATAATTGATTGTTTGGTAAAACAATCCAATTCCAACCTCTATAGAGGAGAGGCAAAAAGAATCAAAATAAAGTAAATTGAATATCACATGAAACAGTGGAAGTGTGTCATCTATATGGGACATAATTTCATCCCAAAGGTCCCAAACATGACCACTACACCAAAATCATCATTCTGCAGGTAATGTTAGCATACAAAAAAAGGACCATTTAAGAAAACAAGTTTTTGGTACAACATACACACGCATGAACCATGCCCCTGGTTGTATTTACAGATACAATGGAAATTAACCAAGATAATATAATTATAATAAACAAAAACAAAAAACAAATCACACATAAAAATCTAGAACACACTTATTCAAAAAACAGCAAAAAAAAAAAAAAAAAAAAAACAGAACTTGAACAAAACACATATAAAATCTAGAAAAATGGAGTTAATTCAGACTCAAAAAATTAAAATTCTCACATACATTGATACACCCAATTTTAACAATCCAAATCATCAACCCAGACGTTTAATACAAACCAACCCAAAAAAGACAGAAACCTAAATATCAAATCATTCACAATACATTAATTCAATTATGAAGAAGAATGAGTCAGTTTAATCAGAGTAAGAACTCACAAGCAACTGCTCTACATATGGAAGCTATGAAAGCAAATGGTTAATGATGAATCAGAAAAACAAAAAAGTGCCATCTTCTCCATTTCCTGCCCTGTTTTGGTCTGGTTTTGGGTAACACAAACAGAGAAGGGCTTTTGGAAACACTAACACTTGTTTTGTGAGGAAATTTTTGGCGGTTGGGAACGTTGAGAATAGGTGTCTGTTGATGAATGAGAGTGACTACACGTGTCCTATGAGTAATGATTGTGTTTGTTTGTTTGTAAATGGTTTGAATTTAAGGATAGATTTCAATTATCCAAAAAAAAAAGTATAGATTTTTCAACGTGGGCCGTTATTAAGTAAGCCCAACAGGTCTGGAATTGTCCATATTGGAATAAATAAACAGTGGTTTCCATGTTTTTATTCTTCTACAATTGCTAACCCACACTCACAAAAGTCTCACTACTTTCTTGTCTCTTTAATTTGAATGCTTGAATTGTAAAGATAATAGATTTATGCTGTTTTTTTTCAATATATTTATAGCATACCAATGCCTTATTTTAATGCTTTGCAGACAGCCTATGTATTGCTTGATATATTAATTGATTCAGACCCTGATGATGGCTTCCAATATATTTAGAAGAATTCAAAACTACCCTTTGTTGCTGTACCAGACTGCATTGTTTAGAAGAAAGAATGGTGCTTTACTATATTGCACTATGAAAACCACAGAAGCCCAAACAGCCGCTCAAGAAAAACAAAAGCCTCGAATCAAAGTTTTACCTCGTACCCAGATTGATAAAATATTAAAAGACTATGAAGCAATCATCGGTATAGAAACTCATGTCCAGCTCAACACTCACCAAAGCCTTTTGTGGTTGTCCATACAATTATGGGTCTCCACCAAATACTAGTGTTTGCCCCATTTGCATGGGTTTGCCTGGTGCTTTGCCAGTTTTGAACTCAAAGGTCATTGAATTAGCGGTGAAACTGGGTCTTGCACTGAATTGCAAGTTTTCTCTAAACTCAAAGTTTGATAGGAAACAGTACTTTTACCCGGACCTTCCAAAAGGGTACCAACTATCTCAATTTGATGTTCCAATTGCAAGTGGTGGTTACATTGATTTGGATATTCCTGTGGAGTTCGGTGGTGGGCATAGGAGGTTTGGCATTACAAGGGTTCACATGGAGGAAGATGCAGGCAAGCTGCTTCGTTCAGAATATGGAAGTTATTCACAGGTAATTACTTCTTTCCCTTTGCCTACGTACCGTACCAATTTTTACTATATTTTATATTTTAACCATGAGAAATTATCGATTCTCTAAAAAAGTACTAAAAATAATAGATTTAATTATTTCTAAAGTATTAAAAAAATAATAAATTTAATTATTTTCTCATTATTCTAACACTCTTTTTGCGTGCCCCTTTAATAGGTGGGGCTCAATACATAGATTTTTAATTTTTTAAATAGGACGTAAACTAGAAACACATATAAAACTCCCTATGTTATGATAAATTATTGGTTCTCCCAAATATTTAAGCAATTAGAAAATAATGAATTTAATCACTTTATTATTATTATTATTATTATTATTATTATTATAACAAACTATATTCTCCTTTTATTTTCAAGAATATTTATTGTTGACTGTTTTCATGTTTAATCAGGTTCCAAGTGTTAGTCATGTGATTTGTGGGTTAAGTAACTTAAGTTGATTCTATAAGCATGCTAATTTTGCAATTTATTGCCTTATTATCTAGCAGTATGAATGAGTTGGTATGCATTGCAAAAAAAAAATTTGTTTGTGACACGTATCTTATATATAGATTTAGAAGAGCTGCAATTGGTTATTATTATTATTCTTATTTTGATGATTCAATAATTGGGAGAGGGGAGATTTGAACCCTCGATGTCTCCTTTGGAAACACCAGGAAGTGCCAACCAGTTGAGCTACAAGGCTCTTGGCGAAATTGCTGATTACTATGTATGTTATAGACTTGTTGATATGGTTGATTTTGTTGCAGGTTGATTTAAATAGAGCAGAGAGATTGTTTCAGAACCTGATATGAGAACTGGTGTTGAAGCTGCAGAATATGCAGCAGAAATACAGAGGTTAGCTCATTATTTGGGAGTGAGTAATGGCAATATGCAAGAAGGTTCACTTCGTTGTGATGTGAATGTCTCAGTTCGACCAATTGGGCAATCACAGCTTGGGACAAAGGTAGTTTAATTCTTGCTTCTTACTGTTATAGGAGGAAAAAAGTCTTATTTGAGCTAGAGCTCAATGCATTTGATGTGCATAGTAATTGGCAGTGCGCTGGTGCCTTAACTAAGCCCCTCTTGTATTGTCAGGTTGAGATAAAAAAATCTGAACTCTTTTTCGTCAGTTAGCAGGGCTATTGATTTTGAAATTTCAAGGCAGGTGCTTCTTCATAGCCCAAGGCCAGAGTGATCAAATTACACAGGAAACTCGTCTCTGGGAAGAAGGCGCTCAGGTTGTTGCTACATCTTGCTTTTATTCTAGTGATGTAGTGGAAACAAGTACTAGATTTATGGTTCACTTGGTCATTTTGTGTCTACTTTATGCTCCATTAACCTGTGTTATACTTTTTAGAAAACAGTTACAATGAGGAAAAAGGAAGGGCTTTCTGATTATCTATATTTCCCAGAACTTCCAGAAGTGAAGCGTAGAAGGTATGAGAAGATGGGCCTAAGCATGCGGATGTTCTTTTCCTAACAAATGACATTAATGTGAGTCCTCTTCATTACTTTGAATGTTTTTACTATCTGGGGACTGTTCAATTGGCATTTACAAGCTTTTGCTTTACACATTCAGGATTTTGAAGGTAAAGGCCAACCAAATAAAATAGAAAAAAACCTCTATGATTAAAAACAGTCTCTTATTACTTATCAAAAAAGAAAGAAGAAGAAAAGGAGAAGAGTAGGAAAAACCCAATTCATATTCATTACATAAAATTAAAGGAATGGCTAATAAAAATAAGAAAAGCTAAAATTTTGGTTAGTCTAGAGAGATATTGGCACTGGCAGTGAGAAACAATATTATTTTGATTTTATTTTATTTATTTTTAATTGTTGCATAATTTGTAATTTTTAGCTTCCAAGGAGTAGGTTTAGGAATTAGTCAGATGTAATGCTTTCTATTCAATGGGGAACATAAATAAGTTTTCTATATTTCCGAAGCTTTGAAGTTTGTATGAGATTTTTTGCGATACAACCTTCTCTGAGGTATGATGCCAAGGTGTAATGCCTAGAAGTTTATTCTTTTTTCCTTTTTGTTCATAGATTCTCAGCAACTTAAAATCTTGCGAATACAGTCTTTTTTCACCTATTAAATCTTAAAATCTAAACTTCAAAACACGGAACTACCCATCCATCAAATAACCCCAAATACCCCATAAAAAGATAAAACCTAGTTCACAGGTTATGTTCACAGTCCAGGAACAGCAACCCAGACCTTGGTTTTTTCCTTTTGTTTCATTCCCAAATCCTATTATTCATTTTCAGCAGAAACCCTGTAGTTCTTAATATTTTCCACCTTTTTTCCAAAAACCAAGCTGTCCAAGAACTGCCACACCTGACCCAGGAATTTAAAATCTTATTTGGCTTGTTCCCTTTGTCCTAAATCATATATGATTCAGTAATTCTCAATGTAGAATTGTGCCTAAGGTCCTTAATCTACATGCATTTATTCAAAATGAGATGTAAGTAAAAAAGTGTAGAGAGAGAGAGAGTTAGCTCTTAATCCCGTAATAGAACTCCAAAATTTGTTTATTCATGTATTTCAGTCATATATCACAAGCTTCAAGCATATTCCATGTGCCTCTTGAATGTCTCAGGATTTGAAAGGTGGCCAAGGTCATTTAAGCCTCTAATGCTGTACCTTGAGGCATTTGCCTTAGTCTGTCTTAGAGGCAAGCCTGAAAGATATTTCTTGCATGCCTTTATGACCATGTATCTGTTGCTTTAAAGTATTTGTTTTGGACATATGTCATGCTAGAATGATTTGAGATATGGCTCTTTTGCTGAATGAATGTCTCAGGTTGCAAAATTTTTTGATGCAACTAGTGCAAAGGGATCTGATGTGAAGCTGGCTGCCAATTGGATAAAGAGTGATATTGCTGCCTACATGAAAAATGAAAAGTTGACCATAAATGAGATTAAGTTAATCCCCCAGGAGCTAGCTAAGTTGATTGCTTCAATAAAAGGTGGTATCATTAGTGGAAAGATAGGGAAAGAGGTAAGAGTTTGTCGCTGTACTAGTGATTACTACATACTACATTTCAAATTTCATTTGAACTCTGATGTCCTAGTTGATCATCATATGCGCATCTGTCATTGGATCACGCTTGTAAATGTTTGTCCTAGTTTTTTTGTTTTTTGTTTTTTGGGTCTTGTCAATTCACTTTATTTGTAAATATCTCATCAGTATAAAAGATTTTCTTCTTTTTTCTTCTTCTACTCCCCCTTCCTCCCTTTTATAATGTTATTGGATCATAAGAGCCTCTCTAATCTAACATATAAGTAGGTAAAATATCAAATAACACTAGCCTAGATTAGGCTTGTAATAGCACGTGGCTTGAGGGAATTGTAAGGATCACAAAGGAGCAAGATTTTAAGATTTTTTTTATTGGTAAGCTATACAAGCATTGAACCATGACCTCATCCTCCTACTTTTTTCTTACAAGGGGAGGAGGTGTCATTTGAGCTAGAGTTCCTTGTTGGCAATGTTTTAAGATATGGTAGCTGCAAAATATGGGGGATAAGTTTTAAAACTATAATATCATTGGGACCTTATGATAGTTTAGCAATGAGACAGCTCAATTGGTGTCTGGGGGACTGAGGTTTCTGCAGGTACAGATTTTGTGGTTGTGCTTTGTGGGGGCATGGGGCTGTGTTAGCCTGTCTAAGTGAATGAAAAAGGAAGCAAGACCTTATTATAGTTTTGCTATAATCCTATCCTAGTCTTGTTTGGACACGTTTTACCATTCTGTTTTCTTTATGAATAAGTATTAGTACTTATCAAAAAAAAATATATTCTTACCATATAATTTATAATTTGCAGATATTGTTTGAACTACTAGCCTAAGGTGGAACCATTAAGGGACTAATAAAAGAAAAGGAATTGGTTCAGGTAAGTTACTTATAGTAACTTGTACAGATATTTCTGCTGTTTTACTTCAAAAAAAAAGTATAGATACAATCCTTCTCAAATGATAAAAAGAAAACTTTTATTTCTCATACCCTTGCCATGAAATGCTCACACAAGATGTCTAAATTTGAAATACCTAGGATTGGCTGCTCAATTTCAAGGGTTACATGGTCTTGGACTACTGTAAGAGTGAGTATGCAGGAAGCAAGAACAACTAGTTTTAGTGGATGTCCTTGTATCTGAGGACTTTAATGAAACAAAACCTTTTGAAGTAGGATTTGTCTATGGTATTGCTCATATTATGATGCAAGGAGCACCAAAATCTTTAAGATTTTATTTTTTTGAATTTGAAATTATTTTTGTTTTTGAATTTGGTTTTACTGTTGAGAGTTTAATAAGCATTTCAATGTCTTGGAGATATGGTATGAGCAAGAGAAGCTGAATGGTTTTTAAGCTTGTGTATAATTGAACTTTGAGTATGCTAGTTGACCTGATTTCAGCCTATTCAGGTTATGTTAATGTGATATGAGCTAAAACTTGAACTTCTTTACGGGTCTAACTGAGGTTGGTTAGTGGCCTTATTTGATCATCACTTTTATGTTAATTCAATATTAATTCTAGTAAACTCCCCTCCGTCCTCCCCCAAAAAAAAGCACCAAAAAAGAAAAAGAAACTTGCTTTTGAAGCTATTGTGTCCTATAGTATTGTTGATTGACTGTATGAATTTTCATCATTTCTTACTGACTCCTGGGCAAAAGATCTTGAGGAGTTGTTATTGCAACTTCATTGGATCATCAACTGATGTTAAAGCGTACAGCTGTCAAGTTTTGTCTTGTTAGGCAATCAACCTGATATATGAAAGTGAGTCGCATGTTGGTGAAAAAGCCCGAGCAAGTGTTTCCCTAATTTGGGACTAGTTTCATTAAGTGATGTTCTATGAGAGAGATGGTTTACACTGCCAATCAAATGGTTGCAATTATTTGAATGATAATGACGATATAGTAACATGGTGTAGTAGACATTGTGCAAAGAATCCTCTCATTGTTTTGAAAATAACAGATAGCAGATCCAGTGGAGATTGAGAAAATGGTAGATAAAGTGCTTTGAGAGAACCCAAAGCAGCTGGAGCAATATCGTGGGGGCAAAACTAAGTTACAAGGTTATTTTGCTGGTCAGGTAAAAAATTTGCTGGTCTTAATATGAAACTTGTTATCTATTTTTATCCTGGTTAATTTGTTAATATTTTTCCTATATACCAAGATTATTCTGCATTTTTGGGGATGTGCAGGTAATGAAATTGTCAAAAGGTAAAGCAAATCCTGGGCTTCTAAACAAGATACCTTTGGAGAAATTAAATGCCAAAAGCTGATGCTTTTGTTGGTGGGTATCTGTCTCCATATATATCCTATCACAAGAAAATGAAAAATGCATGCAACTTTGTTACTCATGGCATAACTCTTGCCAGCTTCCATCATTGAAAGTTGTCTCGCCTTGGGTTGGTCTAGCCTACATAGTGCACTTACTTGAGGCAAATTGGTGTTGTCCCAGTGATGTGATTTTGCTGACGATGGCACCCCAATGAACTTTACTGATGAATTTTATATCCTCTTTACTGATGGTAGAAGCATATTTTAACTCTAACCAGCTTGTTCGAGCTTTACTTCTGAACTCATAATACTTCCCAGCAACTTGCAGTTTTTACCTGTTCTGCAAGAAACATGGAGCGGAATTGCATGGAAGAGACTGGGGGCATGCTTCTCACTTATACATTATTTTGTCACTTGATTGGCTTTCCATAGTAGGATAGATTCATAGTGAATTGTAAGCGCATTTTGTGTTAGTATTTATATGTATCTTGTAGTAAGTCAAGCACACTGTTTTTAAACCAAAAACATTTCTTTCTCTTGATGATTATAATTTAGTGGAAAGGGTTACCATGTTATTGTTACTCTGTCCATTTGCAATCTTTCAACATATTTTCTTGATTGTTTCAGTTTTCATTTTGAATTATAATTGGCTGGCTGTGGCCAAGTAAATACTAATTGAGGTTTATTGATAATCTTGCCAGTTGCCAGGTTATGGTTCCGCTTGTTGTTCACTGAGTTTTTTTCTTAGCTTGTCTGTCCAATTCATTTCTGGATTATCAATTGCTTAACAAGTTAATTCAGGAGAAAAAGTGATCTATAGTAATATAATAATAGTATTAATGAAAGAAGAGAAGAAGCTCTTTTGGTTTATCTAAAACTTCATGTTAGATATTGGTAGTCCTAAATAATGATTTCCTCATAATGCAATGGAGACTAATTATGATAACAGTATGGAGCAATCTAATTCTAATTCAATTGCAAGGATAAGAAATTCTAATTCAAAAAATTTAATTAAAAAAAGTTCCTACTAGTACAGTGTCAACGGGTTCCTAAATTACCCGGCATTTTACTGGTACTAAAGCCAATGATATAAATCTTGAATTAATTATAAATTTTTTTCACTGTACTTTGTTGCTGAGTAACTATTATAGTGTGTCCTTATATTCTTTGGGAGCTGAGGCTGGTGCTCTATGTGGGAGGACAATGTTCCTGCAAAATTCAAAAGTCGAGGACAGGAAGTAAGGATAGTACTACCCTAATAATACAACTATGCTGTATAAATGGTTAGAGGATGGATATTTCTATTTGGGCCATTGTTAAATAGGCCCAAAAATCCTGGAATTGTCCAAGTTGGAATAAGTAATGCTGTAATGGGTTTCAAAACTTAAAAATAAATAGGGTAAAATATTATTTTAGTCCCTCAATTTTACCAAAAGTTTGTTTTTTATCCCTAAATTTTAAGAAGTTCATTTTTAGTCCTTAAACTATTGAAAAGTTCATCTTTTGTCCTTAAACAATTGAAAGTGTTTTATTTATGTCCTTAAACTTTACTAAAAGTTTATTTTTCATCCCTAAACTATTGAAAAAAATTTCTTTTTTCATCCCCATTTTTGTTTCTAGAAAAACTCTTTACAAAGTTTAGGAATGAAAAAAAAATTATTTAAAATTTAGAGACCAAAATAGTATTTTACCCAAATAAATAAGACAATGTTTCTAAGATATCATGATTCAAATCTTCCTATCTTCAACTATTGAATTATAAAAAAATATTAATAATAATTATTTGTTGTCCTTACAAATTTGGGGGGTGATTTCATTTTGGTACTCACAAATTCAATTGCGTCAATTTTCATCTTGATTTTTTTTCTACATTGTCAATGTTGTCTTTATAAATTAGGCGTAAATACACTTTTAGTCTTTACATTTTGACTTTTTTCTACTTTAGTCCCTACATTTTAATTTTATCACTTTTAGTCCCTAAATCAATTAACGCGTTTCATTTTTGTCATTTCCGTTAACCAACCAACGGAAATTGCTTAGGTGGCAAACTGATGCTGACGTGGCCAATTAAAAAATAAAAAAAAAAATTATTAGCATTAAAAAAATGTCATGTCAGCTTCTAAATATAAAAAAATTTATTAATCAATTTTAACGAAATTAAAAATGAAAAAACAAAATTAAAAATAATAAAATACATCAATTCAGATCTAATTCATTTTGAACAAGAACACAATCACATATTTAAGCATCAACACAAGAACATAAAACACAAACCCAGAACCAAACACAAAAAACACAAACTCAAATTTAAACATTAACACATGATCACAAATACAAAGAACACAATAATATACATAAATCTCCCAGCCAACCCATAGCAAATAAACCCAAATACTCCAATAGAACCCAAATCTCAAAACTCCAAAAAACTCAATAAAACACAATAACAAACACAAATCGGGAAGATATTTGGGCACTTTCATCACCGAACTATTGTGGGCAGTTTTGCTTTGACCGGTGTTGATCAAGAGCACCTAAAGTCGGTTTTCCAGCATATACTGTGGCCGTTTTTGTCAAAATTTTTGTCGGTGCTCCGATCTTTGATAGGAAAAAGAGAAAACCAGTTGCAAAAATTGAAACAAACAAAGATCTTAGCATTATGAACCAAATCGAAGCCAACACAAACCAAATCTAGGTTCAAAATCATTAGATCTGAGTTCGAATTGAAGCCAACTTGAAGCAGATCTGGGCAAATCTAGGTTCGAAGGCTTTAGATCTGGGTTCAACTTGTAACCCGAAACCCTCTCCCTTTTCTTTGTTTCTTTCCTCTGATAGTATCTCTTTGTCTCACATACACACATACATTCTATGATTCTCTGCTTCACACACACATACTTACATGTTTTACAAAGCCTCACAACACTGAGCACACAAACACATAAATCAAGCTCTTACCCTCAGTTATGCACACACTTGTTCACACGCCACCACGTGTAGGTCCACGTGCCACCATTGTCTCAGTTCTTGGCAGATCCGTGAGACCTTTCACCTTTACATCCACCTTTTGTGGTTCATGCGCCGTTCAAGGCGCTTTTAGCTTGTTGATCGGAGAGTGGTTTCTGTGGTTTGAGAGTAGAGAGACTCGGTGAGACATGGCTCGGGTTTAGAAGAGAGCTGGGCTTTGGTCACAGTTTCAGAGTGTGATAACAGGTAGAGAGATCGAGAAGCTACTTTCGTGGTGAATTAGATCTGGGTTCAATCAATAAGGTGGTGGGTTTTCTATTGAGTTTTTTGGAGTTTTTAGATTTGGGTTCTATTGGAGTATTTGGGTTTATTTGCTATGGGTTGGCTGGGAGATTTATGTATGTTATTGTGTTATTTGTGTTTGTGATCATGTGTTAACGTTTAAATTTGAGTTTGTGTTTGGTTCTGGGTTTGTGTTTTATGTTTTTGTGGTGATGTTTAAATATGTGATTGTGTTCTTGTGTGTTCTTGTTCAAAATGAATTAGATCTGAATTGATGTATTTTATTGTTTTTAATTTTGTTTTTTAATTTTTAATTTCATTGAAATTGATTAATAAAATTTTTTATATTTAAAAGCTGACATGGCATTTTTTTAATGCTAATTAAAAAATTTTATTATTTTTTAATTGGCCACGTCAGCATCAGTTTGTCACCTAAGCAATTTCCATTGGTGGGCTAACGGAAAGAACCAAAATGGAACGTGTTAATTGATTTAGGGACTAAAAGTAGTAAAATTAAAATGTAGAGACTAAAATAGAAAAAAGCTAAAATGTAGGGACTAAAAGTGCATTTACGCCTATAAATTATTGTCATTTCATTATCGAAAAATGCTAATATGTCTAACGGATTGTTTACATTTTACAAGTTATGCGCATGCTAAAACTCAGCCTTCAAGAAGATTAAGGGTACAATTAATTTGTAATATGGATTAAAAACAATCTATAAGGGGAGATTTGAACAAGAACAAAAGTTTATGTAAAAAGCCACGTAAAAGGGCTATCTTTCTATATTTCTTAATAAAGATTACAAGTCTTTCTCTAGAACAAACTGTAAATTATGCCTATCCAGATAATCTCTATTTCTTTCTCTCTTTTTCTCTCTCCAAAATCTATCCTCCTCACTTTCTGCCCTCCTCCTCCCTTATATTTGTTCTGCCTCCTTCTCCGGTATGTGTTGTCCCTATATAGCTGGACTACTTTATGTCCCATCAGGCTCTCATTTCATTATTTTCATGACGCAGGAGACTCTTTTGGGGCTTTTTGCATTGTTCAGGCCTGTCATTCAGCAATAAATGCTACTGTATCAGGCAGGTAAGCTTCATTAATGTAAAGGTGACTGTAGAACCACCAGGAAGTTTCAGAAAGCTTCCTCGGACAATTTTACATGTTCCAGAATTTCTTATTTACTCCTCAGACGATGTTTCATCTTGTCCTGCTCAGTAGAAACTTACCCTCAGATGTGATCTCAGATGAGACTATGGGTGACATGTCAGTTGAACTGAGAACTAAGCTGTGACTTCAACTTTATCATTGGGGCTTGCTCTTTGGGCTTGTGTTGGGCTTTGTTTTCATATAAAGCCCACGTTGACCAGGGCTATTCGGGCCTTAAATGAAACCGTCCCCCTACAAGTTACATTATTATAATAAAAAATAACTAGTATAAGATGGTCATTTCAGCTACATAGGGAATTTATGTCATATAATATGTTGCCATTTCTATTCTTTTCTTTTCCTTTTTCCTCTCTTTTCTTTACTTTACAATCTAAGGGTTTTTTTTTTTTTTTTTTTGGGTAGCCAAGAAGAAAATAAAAACAAAAGCTTCATCAAATAACAATCATTCACTTCATTCTATAATGATAATAATAATAATAACAATCATTCACTTTATGGTTTTTGTAAGCGCTCTAAAAATAAAGACCCAAGTCTACTTAGAACAACATTGCCTAGTTCCTCAAATTCGAGCCCAACAATAGAATTTCTCTAGAGAGTGGGCAAACAATTCAAGTGCAACTCTAATCTGAATTCAAATCAAAGACTGAAGAGTCTGGAATGACAGAAAGGATTAATACAAGTATATGATAAGAAAAATAACTCTCCTTGAGCAGATCTAAGGATTAGTCTCTTGTAAATAAGGTCTGAGTTTTACACCCAATAATGCACTGTATACTTTCTCTTTTTTCTAGTTTCTCCACAAGAAAAAGGTCCCCCCCCCCCTTTCTAGGAGACTCCTCTCCTTTTATACCCCTCTTCTTCATATCCTAGTCCTCCATCTATATGCCTCCAAGCGTTTCTAAGGACACTTGTCCCATCAACACTCTGATGAAGGTGGTGGAAAGGGTTACTAGTTGTGAAGATTTTGTTCAGGAGTCATTTCCTCATTAAATGCAGCTGTTAAGGTTGTTCCAGAACATTTAATGCGAAGGGGGAAGGTAAACTTCTCCAGGAAGCTTCCTCCCACTGTCACTGCCCCCCTCATGGTCCTTTCTCTTCCGCACGGGTTTACATGAAGCGCTACTCCGTATCCCCTCCCATGCTTGGGTCAGTGAAGTCCTCGAGACTGATACACTTCTACAAGCGTGTTTGTGCGAAACATTTCATGTTTTAGTCCTCTTCGGTCCCCAAACTCCACACAGTTTTATTTGACACTTTCTTTGAAACTTATATATTTTACTACATCCCTAAACTATATTATAAGATTTAAAATATAGTTTCCCAAAAATCCTTTCATGAACGCTACATAAATTACTTATCACCAAAAGTAAACGCTTTTTTGAATTCTATAAATAAGTTAAAGAGTCTTGTAACTCAACTGGCTGACACCTCATGATAGTTTTAATGGAAACATCCTAGATTCAAATTCCTTCATCACCAACTATTGAATTATAAAAAATAAAATAAAAATAATCATTTGTTGTCCTTACAAATATGGAAAGTGATTTCATTTTGGTACTCACGAATTCAATTGCATCAATTTCATCATGATTTTTTTTTACACTGACAAAGTTGTCTTTTTAGTTTACTGTCGTTTCATAACTTTCATTGACCAAAAATGCTAATATCTCTTCTTCTTCTTCTTCTTCTTCTTCTTTTTTTTTTTTTTTTTTTTTTTTTTTTTTTTTTTTTGGTGAGAAGATGCTAATATCTCTAATTGATTAAATCACATTATTAGAATAAAAAATAACTAGTATAAAATGGTTATTTCAGTTACATATGGGCACGAAATTGACATGTCATATAATATGTTGCCTTTTCTCTTTGTTTTTTTATTTGTTTCCCCACTCTTTTCTTTTACTTTACAATCTAATTTCTTGGTAGCCAAACAGAAAAAAATAATAATAATAAAAATTTAGTCAATCAAATAACAACCATTCACTTTATGATTTTCTTTGTTACTTTCTTTGAAACCATGTATATTAATTTATTATGTCAAATGCCTTGTAACTGAATTAGCACCTTTCCATGCACAAAGTGCTCGGGAGTCAATAGGGAAAAATGGTTCAAGTTACGAGGTTAACAGCATGTTGTAATTATTTCTCAAAAAAAAAAAGTATATTAATTTATTACACCCTTAAATTATAATTGGGAAATGCTAACGAATACCCTTAGGGCATTGGTTAATAATCCATTTAAAGAAAACTTTTATGGGAAAATGAAATAAAGCAATTAATATTTTGACAGTTTTTTTCATCTCCCATAAAAGTGGTGTCAAAACTTTCTTAAAATGGATTGTTAACGAATGCCCTAAGGACATTCGTTAGCATGACCTATTGTTAAGTACCACTTATTTAATTTCAAACACACACATTCTATCCTATTTAAAGCCCAAGAATACTTATGCTTAGCAATATTTGAAAAGCCCATGATTCAAATCCATGACAAAACAATTTTATGGAATTCAAATCCATGATCAAAGCCCATGATTTAAACCCATGGCAATTTATTCAAAGCCCAATTTCTCATTGGCAACATCAAAACCCAATTCTTATTGGCAATATCAAAGCCCAATTCTCATTGGCAACATCAAAGTCCAATTCTCATTGGCAATATCGAAGCCCAGTTCTCGCTGGAAATATTTAAAACCCAATTCTCATTGGCAACATCAAAGCCCAATTCTTATTGGCAATATTTAAAGCCCAATCCTCATTGGCAACATCAAAACCCAATTCTCATTGGCAATATCAAAGCCCAATTTTTATTGGCACTATTTTATCAAAAAAGAGCCCAAAATTATCAATACTTGGCAAAGAAAAAATATCATGGTAAAATATCACCATGGCAATTGTCTTATAAACCAAAAAAAAAAAAAACTCATTGGGAGTTATCTTGAAAATTATGTTCTTATATTATAAACCCATGAAATACATGGACATCATTTGCATTGTGACATCCATAATATACGCCTTCGACACTCGTGGTAAACATTCAAACCCACAAGCTCATCATTTAAGTTATGATGCGATTATTAGAAACCATGAACATTATTGCAAACATGGAATTCATCAAAGTAATATTATTTACAAAAGTATTTTGAAACTTGTCCTATTGTTTCAAATATTACAACTAATTGCTCAAAGGCCCATTGCAAGTATCTATGAAAAACACAAAAAAAAGAAGTATATTTACTAATAAAAGTCCATGAGGAATGAAAGCCCATGGCAACATGTGCACACAACCCAGCCCATGTGAGCAAGCCAAAGCAAAAAACACCAGTAGGAGGCAAAGGAGAACAGCCCTTGTTCATTCCTAACCAAAAAAAGAGTAACTAGGGACTCATACAAGGGAACCAAGCCTTTGAGAATGGACTAAGGGCTGGTCCATCAGTTTTCTGCCACTCTCTGCCTGATGTGAACAGTGCCCAAGGCTTGTCATATCAACTGAAGTCAAAAAGATGAAGGGGCTCCATCATCTTCCTCAAAGCTGCACCTCCAGCAGAAGGGAAGCTGAAACAAAATTATCCAAACTTCAACAAAATGATGCTATAAATGTTAAAAATGCTCTAAACATAATTCATGTACCAAGCCCATGAATCCTAAAGGGGAAAAATTGGGAACATGTGGTTTGGAAGGCATAAAAGGATCTCCAGCGGAACCCCTAGAAGTAGACTAGAACTTGACACCTGGCTTGGGGTGTTAAATTTTACTTCTCAAGGGTCCGAATCTCAGTTGCAGCATTAGGATTCGCTCTTGATACACACCCCAATCACAATAATTAAGCTCAGCCCCAAATCCTAGCATTTAAAGCAAAACGCTCTAAAATCCCATCATTACCTAAAAAGGCAAGGCAGCCCCTGAAATGGATTTTCCTACTTCTGAGCAAAAATCACTGGGAAGCTTGATTCTGATTCATCACCCCTGAGTGGTCATACGTTTTTTGGATTTTTGTCAATAAATGCTTCTCTAAAAAAACTCCATTATAAAAAGCACAAGCATGCTAACCAAAAACCAACCTGGCTACCCTTCTCAGAGACTTTGAAATTCATTGGTCATTCTTTTTGCTGGTGGTTCAGTTCTCTTTTAGCTCACCACCCATCATCTTAAAGCCCAGACTCATCTAATCTCAGACCTTCTTCTCCTCCCTTTACACTATCACGGCTCATAAGTGTCCTCCAGCTAGCCACAAACAGCCCATTACCCATAAAAGGCTTCGGTCTCAGCATCAATCCCATCTCCCTCACTCAGAAGTAGCCCACGTTCATCTTATTCATGCCTTGTAAATTTACACTCACTAAAATCTTAGCCCATTAAAATCTTAGCTTGATACTTGCTGCACTGAGCTGGGGATCTCTCTCTCCTTTCACACCATGCCAATTAATCCTCCATTTTTTCTTCCAAGGGAACCTTTAATTTTTACTTTTTACTTTACCATTGAAGGATATGATGTATTTGTAACAATTGAACTCTTCCCTCACTTTGATGTAATGACGGCTGAAAGCACAATAAATCCCTCTTGAATGAGACACATAAGGACCTAAAATTTGCTTAAATTTATCTCATTATTAATGGCTAGACCGTGTAATTCCATCTTTATCATTGGACAATTCATCTTTTGGACTTAAGTGTAACTTCACCCTTATCGCTGGAGAACTTATTTCCCTTGAACTATCAAAACAAAACCACTAATGTATTAACTAAGTATTGTAAAGTATTTTTCATTGGGCTTTTGTTGCTGTTTTGTTAAGTGCAGCCTTTGTTTTTCTTGCTTGGATAGGCTTGTCATCACACCAAAAGCCTTTGGGTGTCATCTCAAGAGCCCAAAGTCAAGTTTCGACTTGGTTTCCCAACATCTTATTCAGAGGCACAAATTTCTCCCTCAACACCCATTATAATTTTACGAAATCTTTTCATTAACGCTACATAAATTACTTGTCACCAAAATTAAATGCCTTTTCAAACTCTTTAAAAAAGGATGAATTTGAAAGTAGGGGTGTCAATTCGGGTTAGCGTGTCGGTTTGTGTCGTGTCGAGGTAGGGGTATTCGACTAAATGGCTCAACCCTAACCCGACCCATTTAATAATCGTGTCATGATCCTTCAATCCTAACCTGACCTGTTAATAAGGCGAGTTGACCTGACCCAACCCATTTAACACGCTTAATAAACGAGTCGTGTTGGGTTGACATGAATGTAACACAACCCATTTCAACCTGCATAATATTAAATATAGCATCTATCTAGAAATAATTTTTTTTACATCGATCCCAAAAAGCAGTGCATACACTTCAAGTCTTCAACCCACGTTCAAAATAATATAGTTCAACAAAAATATAACATTCATCTAGAGTTTGAGAATTGGCATGAGAAGTGTAGTATGGCTGAAATTAAAAAGAAAAAGAAAAAAAAAAGAAAAAAAAAAGATATTTATAAGAAGGTTTAGAGGTTTAGGGTTTGTAGGGTTTAGAGATCTAGGGTTTGTAAAGTTTCAATTTCCAATTATATCCCTTGTAAATTTTTGGATTTACTCACTTTTCTTTTTAAATTTAAAATATATGTTGGATATAAAAGTTATTTGACAAATCTAAAATAAAATAAAAATTTATTTGTTATACGAGTTAAACGGGTTGTGTTCATTGGGTCATTTCGGGTTAACACAAATAAATTGGTGTGTCAAACGTGTCTATTGCGGGTTACGCGGGTTGACCCGCTTATGACACGTTTCTTATCGTGTCGTTTTCGGGTCGACCCGTTTATGACCCAAACCCATTAAGGTCCAACCCTAACCCGAAAAAACCTGTGTCGGGTTCGCGGGTTGGGTCGAACATTGACATCCCTATTTGAAAGTGGTATGAGCGTTTCTGCTCTCATGTTGCTGTTTTTTAGTTAAATGAATTCTCCTGTTTACCAAAAAAAAAAATGGTACACGCGTGTTTGACAGCGAAAACTCATATAATAGTTTGTTGTTGTGACAACAAAAGCATTGATGCTAGTTTGTTGCGTGAAAGGGCACTCTCATACAAAAGGCAATAAAAGAACTATTTTTGTTGGTTGGTAAATAGAATAAAAGAACCTTTATATATCTATTTACATATGACCTACCTTAACATTGAAATGAATCGTTAAATTATCTTCGACTTTTCAAAGTGGGTCAAACTTTTAACTAGAGATATAATTAATTGATTATAACTTAAAAGGATCATGAAAATGAGTAACACAACTAATTTTTTCCAAAGGCCTGACTTGGTCCACTCTAAAGTGAGATTATCAAAAATCAAAATACTACATTTTTTTTTTTAGAATCAAAATACTACATATTTAAATCTTTCTAATTGCAAAATATATCTATAACTTGTCAAAAACAACACCTTATATATTAGTATATGTTTCCTAAAAAAATTATTGGTTGATTAAACTTTTATTTTATTTATTAAAGAATGAAAAATAAATTATTAATTAGCCAAATGCATTAGTTTCAATTTAAAATTCAAGGGAGTGAGGAAAAACGTAATTAAATAAGAAAAGAAATACATGTCTTTTCAAAAAAAAAAAAAAAAAAAAAATGAAAGAAAAAAAAAATACATGTCAAATAGGAGAGTTTTAGAGCTGAGAGCTGCTTCTAGAAATATTTAATACTTTAAAGTAAAAGGCCATTTCATTTCCATTGTACATGATTGAAACTTGAAAGACATGCATACGATTTGCCTTTTCATACATTAAGTTGCCCACAAGAGCTTGTTTTTGGGTATCATCATTTGAACAATAAAGAATTTAGGCTCCCTCAATCATTTCCTGATAAAACCGTGAGGCAAGAAATCTGTTGAATGACTTTGATCATTGTCTTTTTTATTTTTTCACTTAAAGAGGAGGCAATGGCTTAAAAAAGTTTGGTTACCATTTTATAAAAAAAGGAAAAAATTAAAGATATCCCCCTCTCCACCGGTCCACCCATATTAGATTTAAGCCCAAATAAGACAAAATCATCATATTTGCTTAAGTTTTAGAACTTTGAAACATAAGCAACTTGTTTATATTGGTGTTAGTTGGTGTCTTAAAGATCAATCTATCTATCTATGTCCAAAACAACTTTCACTTTGCATGGCTAATTAGCTGAGCAACCGGTGAACCAAGTGGCCCCCATCATATATTTGACTATTTGAATTGTGTGGCGCCCTTATGATATTAATCATAGTTTAATCTTGCTGATTAATTTAAGCCAATGAGATCAGCAATGGTACAAAAAGCTTTTAGAAGGTCATATTGACAAAGAAAATTTATTAAATTTTGATTATAAGAATCAGAATCTATCAAGAAAAAAAGTACATGGTGGCGCCAATTCCATTTAAATTATAATAATTGGTTTTGATTTGGTAGAATTGAATGTTTGAGAATGATTAGCTTAGGCACTTCCAACTTCCAATTGTTCTAAGGTTATTTATGAGGGAAGGAGCCAAGAGTGTTAGAAAAGGAAGATTTGTAATTATCATAAAGGCTTCCATTGCCCAACTTTGGAAAACAATTGGAACCAACATCAAGGACAATGGGTCAAGTCTTTGGGGCCAACTTTGCAGGATCTTGAATAGTTCTATATCACAGTTCAAAATTTGATTTTTCTTTCTGGTCGTAAACTAATAATAAAGGGGCCCTAATAAAGAGTCATAGACTCATAACCTACCCTCGATGTTATATTTTCATCCATGCACATTTTAACCTTCGGAGTTATTGCATCATGTCAGTTTGTTCCACCAAATATAAAGTAATAAATAAAATGAATTTTCTAGTTCATAAAAATATGCATTAAATAATAATAATAATAATAATAATAATAATAATAATAATATATCTTGCACCAATGTGCACACCTTAAAATAAAGAAAATTGGAAGATGGTATATTATCCTGTTTATTTACTTCAAATATTGTATGAAACATTATTTATATTTATATGCTTTAGTTTTACAAGATTGAGTGTGATCACTGATCAAGTTGAGACACAGGCATTTGTCGTTCTCTTAATTATCAACTAATATAATAAACTTTTGGTCATTCTATCGCTAGGATATTCTAGCAATCTAGCCTGTCAATCCCTAGTGCTAGCTATCTTACTAATCGACATTTTAAGTACTATGATATATAGTATTATATAACTAGATATATGATATTAGTATTTGTAAATTAAGAACCGAAGTTGAGAGAAAAACACAAAGAAGAATAAATCTATCTAGTGAACTAATGCATATTTCTCAATTAAGGGGAAGAAAAAGCGTCCTTTATAGGCAGTATAAACTAGTAAGTTATACTTTTTTCAACCAAATAAAAAACTAGTATAAGTTATACAAAATAAATTAGTATAAAAATATGAAATTCATATAGTGATAATTTTCAAATAAGTGGATTTCTAATTTCTATTAGCTCAATTACATTTACACAAAAAATAAATTCATTGGTGTGTTGTCCAATGATAAAATATATATATATATATATATCTTAAAATAAATATCATATATATGTTTAAAATCCTTCGGTATATAATAAAACAAATCTCAAAATAAAAAACGATCAAAGTGTAAAAATTTTATAGTGACCTTTGGCTTTTCAATTAATGAATAAAATTGATCATATATATCACTGTTTTTATTAATATATTTATATAGCTCGGTAAATTAGAATTAGAAAGCATCTACCTTTGAGTTAGAGGCTCACCTAACTTCTTCTGAAAAACAAAAGGTCACCAACATAAAAGGGGGTCACTTTTAAGTTTAACTACACAAATTTAGTATCGATTGAAAATCAAAATTCATGACAAGACTCAACTCCACCTTCTGATCAACTTAAAAACTCATTCATCCAAAAGAAAGGAAAAGTTAAAACGAAGTAATTTCTTCTTAAAGCTAAAAGCCTAAAATTGAAGTTGTTTGCATTATTTTCATTGACACGCACAAAACAACCACACCCAAAAAAAAATCGATTTTTATTAGTAAGTAAAGGAATAATAAATAAAAAAATCAACATCCCATTTGAAGTACCCTAGTTAGCTAGGTATACAAATCACAAATGCCAACTCTTAAGACACCCAATTTGTATAGTTTGATCTTCATCAATACATTGCTTCATGATTTAGCAAGAAGTGTTACTCCATGGATATATGCAACGCCATAAATGAATTAATTAAGTAATATACGAATAATTTTTAAGTATTTTTAGAGTATGGAAAATTGTACTTCATTCTCTCACATTTATGGTGGAGTTTACTCATTAAATTCATTGTAGAGTCTACCATGTATATGAGAGGTATAAGCACTATTTTTTCGTACTCCAAAAATACCTAAGAATTTTTCTTATTATATGCTTGCAGTAGTCAACTCAAAGTTAGCTGTTTCTGTCTCTCTCTCTCTCGTCTGTGTGGTTGACTAGTGTTGAGTATAGTGAGAGTATAGTAAACGAAGTTGCAATGGCATTAAAGAGGATCACATGAATGGGGTGTACGTGCAATGCAAAATTGCAAATGTTGATTCCCCTCGTGCACTGTGTTCATCATCAATTAAATTATTAATTATGAACAAAAAGGCACGTACGAAAGACAGTGGAAACTCCTCCTTCGCATCACGTGCAGAGTCATACCTCCCCCTAAGTCACTAGTCAACCGACAACCCATGTCCATGAAAGACTGAGAGTGAGAGTATGATCAGATGAGACAATTGATAAGAGCTTCACGTTTTTGGAAATTGATAATAAAAGATTCTACCTCATTACTAGGATCAGACAATTTTTGCACTCACTCCATCAATGCTCAAATCTTGATCCAATATATACTGCTGGAACTTTGGGAATTAAACACAACTCTGAAAAATTCAAGTCCAAACCAAAAAAACTGATATTGAAATTCATTTTTAGACATTTTTAGACTAATTTGGTCAAATAGTATAATTTTAGAAAAAATTTAGAAAAAACATATCTAACCAAACTTATTTAGTTGTATAACACTTTTTTAGAATTCAAGTTTGTCAAATTTAAGTTTCACGGGAAGCTCGATTTTGTCAAAATCGAGTTCCAAACATTATGAGCTTGTGTAGCAATATGATCAAACATAATGCTTGAAACTCGAGTTTCATTTGGAACTCAAGTTTGACAAACTTAAACTCCAAAAAAGTGCTACACAACTAAATAAGTTTGACCGAATGCATTTCTCATACATTTTTTCTTAAAATTATGCTATTTGACTCCAAAAAAAAAGCCCAATTTTTACTACTAGTATGATGTACTTACCCACTCCCAAATCTCCCAATTGCCACTTTATAGTATTATATATGTACTTACTTATATGGGCACACATATTTTAGTAAATCTTTTTATAGGAAAATAAAAACGTGATTGACTTTTTTGACAGTTTTTTTAATTTTTTATAAAAAATTTTCTAAAATATATAATTAATATACTCTAAAGACACATTAACCCGACCCTACTTATTTAAGTTCTATTAAACTTATTTGTGTTCAACTTCAACAATTAAGTATTTAAGTACAAGCATATCTAATGGCATGCAGTCTCACTGAAAAAGTTACCAAAATAAAAACTATTCAGTATTTTTTTGTGTCACCAGACTCACCACTGACATAGTCCATGACTCCATGGCAATACCGGGCATGCATGCCACGCCGCCCACGCGAGGACTTGGTTTTGCTGAGTTTATAAAAAGAGATGTGCGTTAAGTTATCATCTTCATTTTTTATTATAATTTAACTTAACTGCCAGGTTTTGTAACTGTCATCAATTTCTAGGATATAGTAGTTGGATTCATTAGTAGAAGCATCTAAAAGCAAATATTATATCATACTCAAAATTATTAGACTATATTATTGAGACAGATATAATTAAAAGGGTTGGAGATCTGATAAACAACATACATGTCTCCTCCCAGTATCGACAGGCACGTCAGTGTTGCTGTCTCCAATAAAACAATAAACATAACGTGTCTGCTGTGTTTCATGCCTTTCATACTTCTTATTGACCTTATGTAAACTTAGGAAGTAGTCACACTTTATGCCGTGTTTCATGCCTTTCATACTTCATGTAAACTTAGGAAGTAGTCACACTTTATTTAGGGTGTTATGTTTCTGTCATACTGGCTATTTTATGTTATAATTTTTAAGAAATTGTTTGTGTTATTATGTCGTATTTGTGTTCATAGTCCACACCTATGTTCATGTTTGTACTTCCTAGATGCTAAGTACTCCATGCAGGTATTATATCGACCAATTCAGCCTATATATATATATATATATATATATAGTATAAATTCTATTTATATCAAATTATATTAATTATAAAATAAAAAAAGATTCTAAACAGAGTTTACTGTAACAATACACAGTCTACAGTCTACACTAGCATTATCATCCACGTGCGTGAGTATGGACTATGGTCCCTTATTGGAAAATGCATTCCCCTCATCCCAAATTACTTATTATCATCGTGGGACCTGATTTTATTTTTATACAATCCCACCGCTAGCCATTGCCGTTGTGAACTTGCGGCAATAACTTGGCTTGAATTCAGTGCTACAATATTTTTTTGTGTATTAAACCCATTTAGATAATGACATATATCACTATATCACAATTGAGAACTTGCAGCGAGGTACAGTTGGTTTGAATCCAGTGTGACAATGGGATAATGTACAAGTAGTCCTGTGTCTGGAAGATCTTGTGAGATCCTAGATGGTGAGTAAATTTGGTGCATCCAGCTGAACCGGCCGGGATGTTCAATAATATATGTACGTACCATTATCTCTGGCCTCAGCAGCGTCCTCTCTTAGACACGAAACCAGAGCGGATCGATGTATGGTGTATCAAATATTTTTGGAAAATTTTGGTGACATAATTTTGTGCACAACTCACCTATGTGACGAGTTGTGATTGGTAGAGGGTGATACACCCAGAACCACTTAATATTTTTCCGCTGGATATATATGGGTCCCAATCTGTAGGATGGATACATAAATTAATGGTGATTGGCCCCATTAATTTATATAACTCAAAATTGATAACTCAAAACTCAAATTTCGTGGGCCCCACTGAGTTGCAATTTGTTTGGCGTTGTTTTCAGTCATGGTTTCTAAAACTTGTTTCTCAAAAATTTGAGACATGGGAATGAAAACTGAGAACTGGTTTCATGGTGTTTTCAGTTTTCAAAAACTGGGTTTGATGGTATTTTGGTTATTATTTCATCTATGTGGGACCTAGTGGCAGTGTATAGATACAACCAACACAATAACAAGTTCAACTAACAGCACCTATAACCAAAAAAGACAAAAGCTATTGCAGGCTGTGGCTGTGGGCTCCACCAAAAGTGAAAAAATTGAGAATTAAGATGTGGGGCACGGATTTGAGATATTAGAGCCAAACAACTTTTTTCAGTTTTGGGTTTTGAGTGAGATAGAGTTTTGAGAATTGAGTTATGTTTCTGAGTCACGTGTTTTGAGTTCAGAGTTTTAAATTTTGAGATACTTTCAATCCAAACACTCCCTTAATATTTTGCCGCTGAATATATATGGATCCCAATCTGTAGGATGGATACATCAATTAATGGTGATTGGCCAGATATTCTTCCTCTTCTTCAAAAGGGTCCCTAGCATATAGAGTCGTAAATAGGTGACACGAGTCATTACAGTACCACTACATTGGTATTTAATATGAGGAAATCCACTTCTACACGATAAGCTGATCAACTCACCAGACTTTTTTTTTTTTTTGGGTTAAAAACTCACCAGACTTTGACCCGGCCACATATATATATTCACGACACATATATATATTAACGACCATTTCACTTGTCGTAGTGCTAATTTGTGATTCGCACGTGAAAATTTTGTGCCAATACAGAATAGGACAAAATTTGGCTAATTATAGCTCTATTCAATATCTACATTTTTAAAAAATAAAAAATTAATAATTATATTGTCAATTAAATATTTAAATTTTCTAGTATAAAAATTAAAATTATAAATCGGTAATAAATAATATTTTATTAGTACAAAATTTGATATATATATATCAAGAATATAAAGAACATATAAATTAAATGGTTATACTCTCAAAATATGTAATTATATTTAATTTTTTTAAGTAAGAATTATAATCGTTAGCTACAAACTAGAATAAACTCTACGGTGATACAATTTTTTGTTCTATTACAACTATTTTAAAGAAGTTGTGTTGATATGTCATTGCTTATAATAACTCTAGAGACACAACAAATTTCACAATTCTTGATGACATATTACTAATGGTAAGCAAAAAGTTGTGTTAGTGGTGAATGCCAAATAAAAATGAGTAAAAACTTGTCAATTTAATTATTACAAAAAAACGATGTAAAAGTTTTGAGCATGTAGCATTACTTTATGAGTCATGTTAATGGGTACCCTTAAAACAATTGTTAATAAACCTGTAGGGCAACAAATTGTGCACTCAAGTCCAAAGCATGCAGGACCTGGGCCCAATAAGTCCGCTGCAATAAATTTGTAGAGAGTGGGTTAAAGAATTAGGTCCGAATGGCGAGAACTACGTTCAACCTATTCTTAAAAACGAACTAAAAAGCTGATCAAAGGGCCAAAGCAGAGAAGAGGATGCTCTCTCCAGGAAGATTTTGTTATTTTTGATTTTCTGCCATCTGTAGAAGTTGAATCCTATGTAACTACTGATGCTAATGGCATGTATTATGGTAGACTTACTACCGCTACTTTGGCGACTATGGCCTCTTAGTTTCTTCTAATGTAATTTCCTTTTAACCAAAATAAAAAAATAAATAAATAAATAAATAAATAAATAAATAAACTAATAATTTGAATAACTAAAAGTGCATAGTCATGTCTAAGGAAGCCTCATATGGCTCAGCTCATATCTAAGCAAGAGGTAGCACATCATTCATTTCAGGGCTTTTCACTTTTGCGGGCCATTTTCTGAGCTAGCTTTGACAACAAGCAGCCAAGATGCAACTTACAAGCAGAAACAAATCAATTACAATTTACAACCAACATCTATTATATTAATATATGACAGCTTATCCGCTATAACATAAGCAACCAAGCAGCAAATGAAGCCTTCCAAAATCTAACCTTTTAAAGCCATTAATTGCTTATATCTAATACCATTACATTACAGCTTTCAAGAATCTGCTACTCAGTTTTCACTCTTCCATTATGAATTATCTCACTTCCATTCTACAAATTAAAAAAAAATATATCATTTTATCTTGGCGTATAGGTGGTGGAGTACAATTCGAAATTTTATTATTGGGCTCCTTTTGGTCCAATTAGACCTTCCCGGTGTGCTGCCTATGGTGATTTTTTTTGTTATTCTCATAATTTAATTTCCTGGCTTATCATCAGAATTTTTTTATTCTTAAGTGGATAATTTAAAGAACAGAAAGAAGTTTTCTGGTCCAGCGTTGTCTGGTTTGTGAATAATGCCTAGCTATTATCTGTCCAAGGCTCAGGAAAGGTTCCAGTGAAGTACGAAATTATATTAGTAAATTTATAATCATATATAGTATACAGCACATGGATCCTGCACTTTTGTTGAAATTACAGAAGTAAATAAGTAGAGCTTCCAAAAAAAAAAAAAAAAAAAAAGTAAATTAGTAAACAAAAGCAGAGCCTTCCTTAAACAAAACAAAAAATAACATCAAAAGAAATAATTTCTCTAAGGCATTTCCAATAAAGAGCAAGTGATGTTAGATAGAGATGCTATAAATTTTGCTACATAAGCTATACAAATTGATGAATCAACTTCTAAACACAAAAGATTCTCAAAAAAAAAAAAAAAAAACTTCTAATCACAAAACAAAAAAGTAATTAAGAAATTTCTATAAAAAAAAAAGTAAATAAGAAATTTATTTACTATAATGTTGATGTGTAATCAATTACATTCACTATAGTTCCCATAAAAAAAAAACGTTCATTATAGTAGTTTTACATTTTCCTAAACAATAATGTTAGACATTTTTTTTACAGCTTGTTAAGTTGGTAGGACACTAGTTTGTGATTAAAGTAATATCAATTTCATATGAATTCACCACTAATAATACTTTTATTATACGTCAATCACAATAAATTAGCTCAAGAATTTTGGGAAAAAAATAGGAAATATTTTATTTATGATGATTGAATAAGAGATTTGGGGTTCAATCTCCGCCTATACCAAAAACCGATTGGTGTCTTAGTCTGATGGTAAAGAGTTATCATCAAGAGCGAATGCCATAAGTTGAAACTCTCCTTAAAAAAAAATTACTATGCAATGAAATAAATCTATTTGCTAGGCACCCTGTTCAACAACGCATTTAAATTATGTTGTCAGTGTTGAGGAAGCAAGGAGTTGGACAACATTATTCAGGGTTGGATCTAATCAAAGAAAAACCTTTGTACCACCCAAGCAAGGACGGGTTTAAGTATTGGCATTGGGGGGCAATCCCCCTCCCCCCACCCCCGTCTCCCCCAATTTTTTTTATAAGAAAATACTAGGTACTAATTTTAACAATTTGGTTCAATAAAATTAAATTTGCCCCCTTAACAATATCCTTAATCATTTTAAAGACCATAAAAAATTTATAGATCTAGAATTTAAAACAAAATTAATGAACCTCCAAGAAAATTAGTACAAGAACAAAAAGTACCAATAGCAAAGCTAAAAAAAATTAAGCCTAATTAACCAATTTTACCCAAAACAAATAGCTCAATCCTTTAAAAAAAATTTAAACAAAATAATTTTGCCCTTACCCAATGGCAAATGCACATATCAAAGACGCAAAAAATAAAATAAATCTTATGCGGCTAAGTAGCCTAACCGAGAGAAGAGAGAGTAAAAACTATAGAGCAAGCATTTTTCAGCTATGAATATCATCAAAACTAACCTTCGCAACAAAATGGAAGATGAGTTTTTTTTTTAAAGATTCTATGATGTTATTCATTGAAATGGGACATTATTGCAACAATTAGTATGGATTCAATTATAGATGATTTCGAAGATTTGAAAAAATTTATCAAATTCCATTTCCAAAAATGATTGCATTGTAATGTACCTTTTCATGCACTTAGTGCATGACTATATTGGGGGTGGGGGTGGGGTTCCAACCCCGAGGGATAAAAAAAAAAGGAATGGTCAAAAACTCTGAAATCTCTAGTTACATAGAAAATAAATTTATATCAGTGTTAAAGAATTGAACATTTCTTTGTCACCAAAAAATATAAAAGGAAAAAAAAAATAGAGGTAAAAGATTAGACTTTCATCAAATTCAAAAGTCAAACACAAGAAACAGAACACGGAAATGTTTTCAGATATAGGAAGGGTAGAATTCCTTCTTTTATTTTTTTCTTCTCTTAAATATAATTATCAATAAATCTTATGAAACCATTTTTCACAGTTTATTGATATGATTTGACTTGATTGATATACAATAAAAATTGTTTTAATGGTTAATTGGGTAAAAATGGTGTTGCACTAGTCGCAAATTAAAACTTAAAACTTAAAACCAAGTTTAAATAAATTGTATCCCTACCAACCATTGTTCTAAAAGTAATGGTAGGGACAACAATTTGACAACAGATGATTGAAGCATTTTGATTTACATAGACCTATAGGCTATAGCACGCACGTTTGTCCCAAGACTTACGCTATGTTTGGAAAGAGGATAGAAAGGAAGGGTATATGAAGGAAAACACTTGGTTTTTGTTGTTTGGTTCGTGTAAGCCCTCGTTTAGGAAGAGAGAATGAAATTAAATGAAAAGGAATAAAGATAATAATTTTAGAATATTCTTCTCTTCCTTTCCCTTGTTTACCTTGTTTAAGAGTTTTAATAGAGGGAATGAAAAGTCCATTCTCTTATTTGAGAGTTTAAGTGGGAGGAAATGAAATGAGTAGAAGGGAACACTCATTCCTCTCTATTCTCTTAAAATCTCAAATTTTTATTCTCCGAAATTGGGAGGAATTGGAGAGAATGAAAATAGATTTAATGAATTTTTTTATTAAAACTCTCAAAATACTCCTATATATTCAACCATTTATTTTAAAATAGAAGTCTAATGATAATATTATCATAAAATGATTCCATTTATTTTCGTCGATGTTATTTTCAAACAAGGTTACTTAATTCCATTCTATCCATTTCTTTTTCATTCATTTCCCTTATTTAAATACATTCTATTCTATTCTATTTTCATTTATTATCATTCCATTCAATTTCATTCTCTTATGAACTCTCAAACAAAGTCTAAAAGAAAAGAAAAGGTGGCCAACAATTTTCTAGCTCGTGTTTTCAAATCTCTCACCCCATATCGTAACCATCAAATTATATTTAAAAAATACAATAATAATAAGTGTATGGGTAAAGGAATAGAGAGAATCACAATAATGAAGAAGTGTAATAGTCATTTTTTTTTTTTTTTTTACTTTTAAATAGTTGCAAATTATATTTTTACTTACAAACTTTCATAAACCTCTCTATGACCATAGCATGAAAGTAAAAAGCATAAATTTTACTCTCCATTTTCTTCCCTTTCAAAAAACCAAAAATAATAATTAAAAGGAAGGATAAGTATATATTTTATTTTATTTTCTTCTTCCCTTCCTATTTCCAAACATACATGATGCAACGGAGCAAAGGTAAAAAGTGATACCAATTTGGCGTTATTAGCTCAAATGCAGATGCAGTGTCCCAAAAAGGAAAGGAAAAACTAATAAAATGCAGAGGCAATTAATTAGTAAATTCAGGTTGCCATGCCATGTGCATTCTTATTTGCGTGTGGTGTGGGGTTAGCACTCATCTATGAAGATTAGAGATGCCCGTGATGGCTGGCTGGCTGGCGTGGTCCACAAAACTAACTAAAGTGTAACGACTATATATTTTCGTTTTCTCAAGGCACTGAGAGTCAGAGAGAGCCCCATGTGCGTGAGAAGCCAACTATATATAAATAAACTAAAGTTACGACTTTATTTTATATGTGAGCTGGCCGCCAATATCTTCTTTCTTTCTTCTTCTTGTACGTTTGGATACTGAGGTGTGTGCGTCTGCATTTTCTTTTTCTTTATTTTTAGAAGCGTGTTTCTCAAATTTTATGTCACATCAATAGGTCTCGTGTAGATCCACAAACTTTTTTTTCAATAACTTTTTTATTAAAAATAAGTCTTACAGCACTATTCACACATTTAAAAATTATTTTGCTACAGTATTTTCAGTTGTATCCAAACAGACCAGAACATCTCATCATCCATGCTTTCGGCACCTTTCAACCATTTGACGCAAATCAAATTTTTATTTGCTTTCTTGGGTTACTTATTCTATTCTGCATGTGACCTTAATTAACAAACAAAGGGATATGTACTGTACATGTTGATGTTCTCTTCTGACTTGCCTCTCCATTTGGGTGCAAGCGTGGCGTGCGCTCCTTTTTGTGGGTGCCACTGCCGTCTCTCTCTCTTTTTTTTTTTGGTAAAAGAAAAGATGCCTTTCATAATCATAATCATATGTGATATTACTTTGAATTTTTGATGTACAGAATTCATACTCATGAACGACAGATTTTGCATTACCCCAATATGTTTAGCCTGCCAAGGATATATAAACTTAACACTACTGTTGGTAAGCATGCTAGACGATGTGACCAGCCAGAGTGGAGGACCAAGCCTTCTAATAAGTCCTACAAGGCCAACTGGACACAATTGTAAACAATGAAAATAATTTAAGAAACAGCTTACAACACTTTTTCTTCTCTCTAATAAATCTTTCAACAACATCCCACCTAATTGTTAATCTTCAATACAAGCAAAACTGACACAACAACAAAAGGTGAAACGAAAGTCTAAACGAATTTTGGACAACTTGCTGAAGCAACAAATAAAAGAATTGGCACAAGTTTCTCTGTTATTTTGTTGTATAAGCACTATTTATAAATACAATGTAGAAAACCGATAATTTCAAAATAAAAAGAAATTATGTTAACTCATGCAAAACATGACATTTCTGCAATCAATTTGACACCAAATGTAAAAATAAGGGGGCGGGTTTTTACAGGAAAAAAAGATATGGCATCAGTTCTTAAGAGCCCCCACTAAAACCTTGACTGCTTTTCTTCATTTTTCCCATCTCCATTTCTCGAGTGTTGTGGCCTTCGCTGCTTGACCCAGAAGGGTACAAACCATACTCACTGGTTCGTCCACTATACTCACTACTGGCACCATACTCCTGGCTTCCCAATGCCATCTTCCTGAATTTTTTCATGTCCTCATTGTATTGGCTTGTGTCATAGTCTGAGCTTCCATAAGAACTGTATTGAGTGCTGTGCCCAGGTCTGATTCCTTCATTAAGATCAGTTAGAGACGCCTCTCCCTCCAAAGCACGAACAATCTGTGCAGTTTCAAGAAATTGTTACTAGTTAGAAGCCTTTCAATAAATAGCACACACAAATATGAGCTTAAGCATCTTGCTGATATAATAACACAAGCAAGGCCTTTGATACTAGCAACAGAATCTGAGTGCAGCTACATTCACCAACATGATTTGAAACTTTTCTCAACGAGCATTCCACCCTTTCATGGTAACAGAGTGGAGGTTAACAGGCTCCTAATTTCCAACTTAATTTGCAAGCCACACATGCAAGATATTAAATGCTTATAAACAACAGACCAAGCTTTGTACTATGCCTATCCCAATTATAAAGGCCATCTTCTGGCTTCAACAGATTTAACTGCTGCATTTTTAGCTAACTCAATCAATAGACTTGGTCCAGAATTCAAATAACTTGGCAGTTGAAATAAAATTTTTTAAAAAAAAAAATCCTACCTGGCTCATTCGTGGTCGACGCCGTCCTGAATGACGCACAGAAGCTGCAGCACAAGCAACCATGCGAGCCATCTCATTGGGGTCATAATCATTTTTCAGTTTGGGATCAGCCAGATCATCAAAGTTTCTATCTTCCATGGCTCGTGAGAGCAAAGGCCTCGCCTGTAATGCCAAAAGGATTTAGTTATCTATGTGACATCCCACATTTAGGCCTTTGCATGCATGTGTGTGTATGTGCACACATGCATTATGTCTGTAATGGAACAATATATAACTCACCCAGTCTACCAAACTATCCTCCATGAAAGTATGGGTTGTGTCAACAGGTCGGCGTCCAGTGATTAACTCCAAAAGCATGACACCAAAGGAGAAAACATCTGATTTGTCTGTGAGTTTCCCACTTGAAGCGTACTCTGGAGCCAGATACCTGAGAGAAAGGAGCATGTGAGAACTTGAAGAATATAACCTGACTTGAGCACATAAAGAATGTCACTCCAAACTAGTTAAACCTAATTAAAAAACCAAACAAAGATGATATATATGGTCATGAGCATACGGTTGAACTATCTTGACATTTTGAGAATAAAGACTTGACAATAAAGCATCAAGAAAAGTTGACATGAACATAGATAGCTATTCACCAATGCAGTAGGAACTCTCAGTTATTAACATAAACTGCATCCAAAAGCATATATACTAGAGCTGCGTGCAGTGTGGCTTATTAAATTAAAAGGATGTTATACAAACATTTTTTTGGAAAAACAGGAACTAGGAGTATCCAAATCATACTCTAGGTCATCAAAAAATATTATATAAACTGTTGAAATCATAAATGCAACTAAAATATGAAAGGAATTGGTCTTACCCAAAAGTTCCCATCACCCGGGTGGAGACATGAGTATTGGCATCAGAAGCAATTTTTGCAAGTCCAAAATCTGCAACCTGAGCAACAGATGTTGAATCATCTCAGTTATAATCATAAAAACTAAGCAATCATATCTTGAGGGCGAAAATGGTGCAAGCAGTCAAATTTTCAACATAGAGTGAAAGCTAATTATACCTTTGCCTCAAACTTGAAATCTAAAAGAATATTAGATGCTTTGATATCACGATGAATGATCTTGGGATGACCTACATAATACAATGTAAATTGAACTTCAAACACAATGTCTTAACCTAAATAAATCAGTTAATGCTCAAATTTTGAGGAGAGAGAGTACATACAATCCTCATGAAGATATGCCAGTCCTTTAGAAGCTCCTAAAGCAATTTTAAGTCTGGTTGGCCAATCCATAGTTGGTCGCCCCTTCCCTGAAATAAAGATTCTCAGTCAGGACTTAAGCTCAACAAAAACAACAAACACCTTAAAAGTTTCTAATATATGAAACATAGAATAACTATTATCTTAGAGCATTTAGTGCCCCGGTTCCATTGATACAATTACAGATTAATATAGTGTATTAAAATATTAAACATTGCAACATAAAACCAACAAATAATTGCCAATGAAATTTTCATAGTAGCAACCACAAGAAAGTAAAACCAGCAAAGAAAAAGGGCATTTAAATGTTTGAAATGGATAGCATCCCATTTGGTGCTTTGCGATATAACTTTACATATTAATTAGAAAAGAAAATTCAAAACAATTTCTAGTGCTGAAGAAACAAACTTACCATGTAAGTGGAACTCCAAAGTATTGTTTGGAACAAACTCATAAACAAGCAGTCTCTGGGCCCCAGCAATACAGTACCCAACCAATGAAACAAGGTGCTTGTGATGTACTCTGCTAATTATCTCAACTTCTGCCTGAAACTCACGCTCCCCCTGCCCACTTCCAGCTTTCAACTGCTTGACCGCTACTTCCTTCCCATTTGGAAGGACTCCTCTATGCACGTACCCAAATCCACCTTGTCCAAGGAGGTTGGCATCTGAGAAGCCATCCGTTGCCATAGCTAATTCGTCATATGTAAAAGTGCTCTTTGAGAAACCTAAGACTACTCCTGGATGAGGTGGTGGTTGAGGATTTTCAGACCCTGAATAGTTGGAGCCACCACTGCTGCTCAGGTATTGTGGCGGCAGTGGTGGTGGGGGCTTCGGTGAGGTAGGAGCATTTACCGGTGAGTATGGTGGTCGTGATGCAACTGCTGGAGGGGGAGAGGGTTTGGGCATCACTCCGACAACATGATCTGAAGGTGGGGGAGCATTATACTGCCAATGCTGTTGTGGACCACCGTAAGGGCCACCTGGAAATTCCAACAAACACTAGAAATCAGCGAATTATATCTTTATTGTGTTTTTACTTTTTTTAGTCCAATGCTAATCAAAATTAAGTTTATACTTTCATTTTGCTATTTCCATGAGTACCATAACTCAAGCAATGTCACTAACAAACAATAGTGGAAAAAAAGAATTCGTCATGAAAACTTGAAAAGCATTAACTAGAATTTAAAAAAAGAAAAGACAGTAATGCAGAATCATTTTGCAATCCAATTGATTAAAAACCTTACACTCAGACGGGTAGGATAAAAAAATTAATTTAACTTGTAATATCATAATTCATAGTCCAAGACTGGTTCAACTAAACAACAAACAAAATTATGCTCTTACACGCTAATCATACAAAAATACCCATTAAAAAATTCAATTACATCATCGGCCTGCATTCAAAGTTTCAAACTCAAACTAACCACATATGCAAGCCGCTCCCATTCCTATAATCAAAATTCGAACCCCAACAAAATGTCAAATTTATAACCAATACCACATAGATCCTTGTAATTTTTAATCCCAAAAAAAAAAAAAAAATCCGAGGCCTGTGACCAGATCCACTCTTGATCACAGTCATCAAAACTAAATCTTTGTAACCAAACAAGGGAAATAGACAGATTTCAGTGAGACCCAGATGATGAAATGGAAGTAAAATTTAAAAAAGGAGGTGAAAACCCCACACACCAAAAAAGGAAAAAAAGAAGAAGTAAAAACTAAATCTTTGTAAGAAAACTTGGGAATAGACAGAAATCAGTGAAAACCCAGATGAGGAAATGGAAAGAAAAGTGAGAAAGAGGTGTTACCTTTGGGGCCAGGAGGCGGTGGAGGAGGATAGTAGTCTTCGTCGTCACGGCGTTTCCGCTTCTTTTTACAACAAATGCACAATAAACTCAACACCACTAGTATCACCACCCCACCTATCGCTAACCCCACCACTACCCCAGTAGATATCCCACTCGACGAAGTAGACGGCGGCGTATTGGAGGAAGAAGGTGGCGGCGGGGGACTCCGAGTACTCGGAGGCGAGTTACCAGAACTCGACGGAGGAGGAGGAGGAGAGCTTTGAGTTGAAGGAGGGGTTGGAGATGATGAGGAGGGAGGTGTGGGAGTTGGAGTGGAGGGAGTGGATGACGATGGAGGGGGAGAGGTGGTGTTAGTGGATGTTGGTGGTGGCGATGAGGGAGTGACTGGTGTTGGTGGTGGCGATGAGGGAGTGACTGGTGTTGGTGGCGGAGGAGAGGTGGTGGTGTTGGTGGATGGTGGTGGAGCTGAGGGAGTGGCTGGTGGTGAGGCGGTGTTGTTCGACGGAGGTGACGAGGGCGCCGGAGACGCTCCGGGACTCGGACTCGACATTTCCTCTTTTAAGTTTTAACAAAACCAAACAAACAGAGAGAGATGTGTTAAAGAGTTTTTTCTGTCTTTGTTTTGTTTGTCTGCTTTTCTTTTCTTTTCTTTTTCTCTCTCAGACAGAGAGAGAGAGAGAGAAAGAAGATACAGATAAAAGTTACAGAAAATGGACTAGTTTTGTTTAGTTTTAATGGGAGCGGGTTTGTACTTTTTGTTTTAAAGGTTTCGGGAGTTTGAAGGGATTTTCGTTGGTTGGAAAAAGACTGGATTTTTTTTTTTTTTTTTTCTTCACATGGGGATGGAATAGATTAGGATTTGGGTTTGTCTACTTGTGTGTCTGGCTGTTTCAAAGTTTTGGAGTGGTGACTGTTTAGACTGGGGAATTTGGAGTTAATGGCGTTCAGCTGAAAACAAAACAAAACACAGCTACGACTAAAGAAAAAAAAAAAAAAAAAAAGAGAGAAATGTGGTGTGGTAGGGCCAACGCGATTGGTCCGCGCTTCTCTCCGCTCATTACTCCTTGTTTACTCGTTTGTCTTTCCTTTTTAATTTATTATTACTTCTTAAATTTACTTCGTTCTTCTCTTCTGTTTGCGTTGAATGGGGACCGTTTTATTTTTTTATTTTTTTTAGCAGTTCTATTTTTTTTTTCCTTTTCTTACAAAGTAGTAGTAATATTATTAGAGGGTGAATTTGACAAGGATGGGAGTACTACCACTTATATTTTACATCAACTAATAGACTGTCATATCATTTTTTTACTTAAAAGTTAATGTATCTTACTATACATAATAGGTATAACCATATTAGAATTTTTTTTTTATTCAAAATAAAAATTCTACTATAGCATATGTGGTGGGTTTCAGTTAGCTTAACTGGTAAAGTCTCTGATGGTTGAATAAAAGATCTGAGATTCAATTCCCGCCTATAATAGAAACTTATTAGTATTTTGGTCTAATAATAAAGAGCTATCATCAGGAGCGGACACCATAAGTTGAAACTCTATAAAAAAAGTGTATAGGTGTGTGAAGCTCCCTTCTGGAGATTTGAACCCAGCTCTTGCACCCCACAAGTATAGTGACCATCACACCAAGGATGTAATCTGGTCATTAACTTATTAGAATTTTTTTGGGTAAACTACGTTTTTGGTCCCTATCTTATATACCATATTTCAATTTGATCCATAACCTTTCAATTGTGTCAATTTGATCCTTAACCTTTTAGTGCTGTGTCAATTTAGTCTCTGCTATTATCTTTTGGATGAAAATTGATGACATGTCTAATGGCCAAAATAAGAAATTAGCTTCCGTTGATGTGAGAATAAATTAAAATTTTATTTTGGCCGTTTTCCATGTCATCAATTTTCATCCAAGATATAACGGTAGAGACTAAATTGACACGAGACTGAAATGTTAGGGACCAAATTGACACAATTGAAAGGTTAGGGACCAAATTGAAATATGGTGTAAAGGATAGGAATCAAATATGTAATTTACCCAATTTTTGTTGTTGTTGAGAATATTAAGTATTTTAATACACACATGCATGTGGAGAGAGAGGAGAAGGTTTTAAAGAAATTGACAGTTGTGTATATTTAAAAGGACTTTACTCTTGGATACACAATACAGACTTACACTTACCTTATTAGAATTTTTTTTTTTTTTTTTTTTTTTTTTGAGAAACTACCTTATTAGAATTGATTGAGTGTGATTGTGTCTTTTTTAATATGATATATAATCATGTTGCATGTTGAGATTAGAGAGTAAAATTTGGGTTATGTTTGGTAACAAGAAACTAAAATATTTGAATAAAAAAAGTTTCCATTAAAAATATTAGTAAGTCTCACTTAAACCACATAACTTTTAACCTCTATATAATTAAATTGATATTGGTGGGACAACTGCACGTATAGACTAAGTTAGTCCTTTTTTTTTCTTTGAGTAGAAGATAGTTAGTTAGTCCATTTGGTCACCGCAATTTGAGCAATAATCATGTTTGCAATCTCAAAACATGATTTAAGGCATTTGGTAAAATTTACAAATGATGCTCTTTGGATCCTATAACTTGATTTTTCTGCTTTTTTTTGCATTGTGCCAACTGATCAAGTGAGTAGCAATAACAAAAACTTGCTTTTTCAAAGAGCACCATTCCAAAACCTAAACCAAACTCTGCATCTAAGAACTATGGACATTCATTTTTTTTTTTTTTTTTTTGAAATGTATGGACATTCATTTTAACGAAAGAAAGAAAGAAGAAGAAAAAATATATAAAGCGGTATTTTATTGTGGGACCAAGACAAGGAACAAAAATTATTCGAATGCCACTTTTCTTTCTTGAAATAAATGCTGGGAAGCTCTGTATATATACGGTGTTACGCTCTATTGGTACTGCTTCTGCTCTTCGTGTATTGTTTTGGTTGCAATATATCTTCGGAAATTTATATAAAGGGAAATATTGTTAACGGTGATTTAGGAAATATTTTTAAACAAAATTTTACGGAAAAAGGAAAATTTTAATTTTTTTATAGTTTTTTATATTTTCTAATAATATTACAAAAAATATAAATAATCTATTAATAAATGTTCTAAAAAGTTGCTAATAAAACTCTTATAAATATATACTACCCCGAGGTAAAAGGCCGCAATCTGCTTTTGTCAAGTGGTAGCCAATGAAGGGCATATATATATATATATATATATATATATATATATATATATATGTATATGTATGTGTTTGTGTGCGCGCGCATGTATTTTGTATTTTAAGGAAAAATTTTAGATAGTTTCGAAATATAGTGAAATAATATTCTATTCTCTTTCTTTTATGGTAAACCCTACCGTGAATTTAATAAGCAAAACCTATCATAAATATAAGAGAAATAAATACTATTTTTCGTGCTCCAAAAGTATCTAAGAATTATTTATATTTCAAATGTAACTATGTAAGGGAACATATACGAAGTACAGATTATTACATGTACTCCCGCTATAAAGCATCAGACTTACATTATGTGGATGACCACTATAATAAAAAAAATGTTTATATATTATTTCATGTTCTTTCTTTTCTTTGTTGTCTTTATAATTCTCTTTTGTTTGACAACATCTATCTCATAAAAAATTTGTGATTCCATATTTCTGCATGACAGTCTTGAGTACGATGAAGGTGTGTTTTAATATTTCACAAATTTTGGTTTCATAATATTTTAGTGAGATTTACATGAAATCTAACTATCTAAGTTAACTCGTACGTGTAGTTTGATCCACATGAGTAAATATTCAAAATTAAGTAATATTTGCAATATGAAGCGAAAGTTTGAAGAAATTTGACCTCAGATGTAAATCCCGCCAGATTTAATGATCATCGATCGGCTGATTGCAATAGCTTATGCGTGCTTAGTGATTACTGATTACTGTACGTATGACACTGTTAATAATTTATATATAACTCACAAATAATATGATATTCCTCTCCCAAACTCGAAAGGATTACTATGTATATGTTTCTCAACTTTCACGTTGAAGAGAATCAAATTCTCTAAAAAGGTGTAGATGTAGATGCTGATTAATATCCCATGGAGTACATAAACAGGTGGTTCTTATTATGCAAGAATAACCATTCTCTTTTAATGATCTATTTACCGACTGGTCCTACAACCTTTGAATTTCTATTAAGTGGTGAGTCCACTCCCACAGTGTAAAAAAGATACCATATTCAAGTAGAGATGGGACATTACAACGGATCAGATTTGGCACTGAATTAGTAGGAAAGGCCACCTACTTCTGATGATTAGCTGAAAGTGAAGGCGATGATTTGTTGAAAGCGAAGGCATTGAGTAGAGTTTGTAAAAGTAATCGAATTGTTGTGCAACAAATTTTAACAGAGCTATTAAATTCCAAATAACAATCTCACCACACATCCAATTTCACATTTGCCTACAAGAGCATATTCTCAAAAGGACAAAATTTGCTTACAAACTCTCTAAAAAATTAATATAGTTAGATATTTTTAATTTTTAATAATTTAATTGCATATTAATTATATTTTTAATATATATGTTAAATTTCGTTTAAATCGAATACTATTTACTATTCGATACATAACTTACGTTTTATGCATAATTTAAGACTACAAAAATTTGAAAATTAAACATATGATTGATAATATATTTATTAATCTTTGATCTTCTTTATATTTTGCAAGGACGGAAGATATAATAGGAAAATGTAATTTAATGGTAAATTTGTCAAAATTTGCATCCAATAAAAAAAATTTCGGAGGAGTTTGTAGTTATTGCCTATAAATTAATTTGTAGGCAAACATTGTTCTTCTCAAATAAAGAAAAGAAAAGGAAAATATATGGACAAAGTTTAACAACAAATTTAGTTGTGACCTATGGCTACAAACTTCACTCAATATCTTTTTATTGAATATGAATTTTGACAAATTTACCATTAAATTATATTTACTTTTTACATACTCCATGGTTGCAAAATTTCTAGAAGATCAAAGATCAATAGTTATGTTATCAATCAAATATTTAAATTTCAAGTTTTTGTAATATAAAATTATGCATAGAAAATAAGTTTTTAGATCAAACAATGAATTGCATCCGATTAGTATGAAATTTAACATGTGTGTTAAGAATATAAATAATATGCAATTTAACAGTTAGATTTTAAAAATATGTAGTCATGTTAATTTTTAAAATGGGAGTTGTAGTCTTAGGCTACAACTAAGTTTGTACTTTGTCCATAATTAATATATATATATATATATAAAATACTTTTATAGGGTCTACCATCGACACTATTTTTATTTTGAACAAATTACAACTTGACACATTAGTTAAATATGAAATTGAATATATCCTTATTTTTATTAAATTCCAAACTAACAACAGCTAATTGGGAATTTCTTATGATGCACCAAACCCAGGTGGAAATGGGCTTCTCAATTCTTGCAACACCTTTCAATTCAAAATTATTGGGTATTTTTGGAATATAATTATGTCATACTCTCTCATTTCATATGAAATTATGAATGACAGGTTTTAGTTTTACTATGAATCTAATTAATACGATACACCATTATGTAAGACGACTAAGTATGATGTTTTTGCACTTTTGAAGTACTGTATAATTACTCATTTTCAATCAACATGGTTGATTTAGGCATCAAAAGTAACTTCCAAATTAATAAACAATAAAATTAAAATGATAGTTATATTGCCAAAGCCACTTGTTTAGAGTGTAAAATTTAAACATGTAGACCCTCTTTGTAACCATTATATGGCCCATATATTTTGTGTTCCACTTTATATTACATCAATTATAACTTGTCATGTATTCTTTTTTAGAAGTGCTACGTCTACAAATTTTTCACAACAAATCATAGGTAGTTAATTGTTATTGGTTCTAATTTGAACCTACCATTGAAATTACTTTTCTACCTCACCAATAACAACCTGCCACGTAGAATTTGTTATGAAAATGTTATGAACATAGCATTTCTCATTCTTTTTACATTTTTTTTAATAAAATAACCAAAGTTTAAGATGAAGACAAAAGAATCATAATTGGTAGAGCATATCCTAGAACACAAAAAAAAAAAAGGACAAGGAGATCTTTTTTATTATTTTTTATGGGAAGACTAAATTGAAGTATTTGATTTAGTTTGATTATGATAAAATCTATTCACCAATAAAAAAATCATGGCAAAATCTCACTTCGGATTTCTTACCCAAAAGGATAATTTAGAACAGCTAAACTTATATAGAGGTGGCAAAATTGGACACGACTTGCGAACCCGACACGACACGATATAAAATTAGCAGGTTATGGGTTAAGCCTTAATGGGTTTGTGTCATATTCGGGTTGACATGATTGACCCGTTTAATAAACGGGTTGGGTTAGTGTCCATCATATGGAACCTGTTTGACCCGTCTGACCCGTTTAATTAAATGACATTTTACCAATATACCCTTCAAACCCTAGGTATATAAACTTATTAGTTGTTGTGGCTTATTTTCTTTGAAATATTATGATTGATTATTTGTAATATTGAGATATGCTTTAGTTTTGAATGATTATTTGTGATGCAGTTACTTTTTCGTTCTGAATTTTATATTAAAAATATTTATATGTTTGGTTTTTCATAATTTATATCAATTTGATTCATACTAAAATTTGTTTTTTTCTTTTTGTTTTGATTAAATTTGATAAACAGGTCGACATGACTAACCCTTTTAATAAATGGGTCGTGTTAGGATTGAAGAATCTTGACCAGTTTAATAAACATGTCAGATTAGTGTTGACCCATATAATCGGATACTTATTAGTTGGCACGACACAAACCCGACACGCGAACACGAATTGCCACCCTAAACTTATATTAATTACATGAAAAATTTGAACTTAATGAAGTGAATAATCCAAACCCACTCATTAATTTCCTCTTCCCTCTTGAGGTAGTGAGTAGGGACTAGAGACTAGCTAGTGACTAGTCACGCAAATAAGTTGTACCCTCCTACCACTTTGTCTTTTGCCTTCACTTTTTTTTCCCAAGAACAAGCATCAATGTGAAAGAGATCTTTGTTTATTATTTACTTTACAGAAAATAACACAAGAAAAGTCATTCTTCTATGTGATTGGCTAATTATCAAATAGTCAAAGAAATTAGGTAACTACATTTTTTATTTTCTAATTTTTAAGCCTTCTTTGATGGCAGCAGTGGCTCTTACTGTAAGTAAACGGCAAACCAGCTGGTTACCAACGCGTAACCACAAACACAGACATGGATGTGTTATCTAGAAAAACCGTAAGGATCAACTTGTAATAGTTAAAGACAAAAACTTGAAATATTTTAATCCTAGCTATTAACTATTAAGTATTAATTAACCAGCTGATAATATAGTACTATACTTTGAGCAGTTAAATGAGGTCATATAAGAGCATTTTCAATAGCATCGGCAAACACAAAATACTCTCTATATTAGAGAGTGTAACCACAAAATGCTGCTCCAATGGTCTCTCTATACATGAATTTTTTTTTTTTGCTAATGAACAGTATCTCATCAAGTCTGATGAGCTTTCATTCTTCAAATCCTTTTTTTCTAATAATTAGGTGTTGAATAAAAAAATGTTAGAAGATATGTAGTTGTTAAAAAAAGAATAAATAATGAATGAAGAAATAATATTTAAATGAGATAGAGAATGAGATAGAGAGTCTGTTAGAAAGTGTATTTGAAAAAGTTAGTAGATAAATGTAAAAGTCACTATTCATTCTCCATACAGTACAAAAATTTGATGATTCTGCTGAAAATGTTCTAAGTAGGTCTAATATGGCATATGGCTGGCACCGAATCCATGATAGTTCTTACTTTACATTCGCTAGCAATGAAAGTTTGATAATGATGTTAAATTAAATCACCATTAATTTGATGCTTTTTTGCTTTTTAACTATTATTCGTTTTAGACTTTTAACTAGTAATAAGGCACACAAAGGCCATTCTTTCAAGACCTAAGCCTTTTGAGACTATTACATGACCCATCGTAAGGACTGGTTCAAATTTCTTCAGGCAAAAAAAGTGGGGAAACTCCTCCTTAGTCAATATTCCAAAATATGGAGCTGCACTTGGTCAAGGACTTTACATAGATGGCAATGGATTAGCCGGTGATTACTTTCTATTTGGGTTTGGATAATAAAACAAAACAGGACAGCATGCATGTGTGTGGATTTGGTTTTTTATTTTCTTCTCTAAACTTAAGAAGCTTCCCTCTTGGTTTTTTGTCCCTGACTTTCGGATATATGAGAATCTGTACAATTATTTTTCAGTGTTAGAGCCACCTGATTTGATTTGATTTTCCTTCAGTTGAATGTATTTTTTTTTTTATGGGATTTGGCTTACTTTCAGTAATTTTTAACTAGCATTTCTTTTTTTTTTTTAATGAAAAACTGCTACATCACTTACTAATTAAATAGAATGTGGAGATTAAAACTCACTACCACTTACTATTATGTATTTAAAACAAAAAGAGACCTCTAATTAAACAAATACAGGAGGTAAGCTAAACATTTTTTTATGAGACAGTTGAATATAGTTATTGTATAGAAAAAACCAAATTTTTTTTTTCAAAGATATATGGTATTTGTATTGAATTGATTTCTATTTATGAGTTGAATTGACTGGAACCACTATCCTTATGGCATTAAGTAAATCTTAATTTTTTTTCTTCTTCAAGGCATAGCGTAGTCTAATTAGGAAATTATAGTATTAACTTGACACTAATATTTGTAAAATAAAAAATGAAGACAATAATAACAGTACCAATCATTGAGCAGTTGAGCTGCCGGCATGTGATTGTTTATAAGCGTAGGGCGTAGCCTGCCGGCGCGGAGTTATATTAAGACGTGTGAGGCAGCACCCCACAGCAGGCCTCTTTAGAACTTTGAGGTATTTGACTCTTGACAATGTCATCCTCCATATTTTACTGTTGGTCATCTTTGTTTGGTGATCCTTGTATTCTTATTATAAATCAGATTAAAAAAAATGAAATTAATTATTAAAAAGAAAACGAGCATTACTGTTCACATTACATGTTGTACGAGTGTTTGATTATGATTACATGCCTTGGATATAAAGAAGATTTTTCTTTTTTTGAGGAAGACTATAAAGAAGAAATTAAGGAAAGAAAAAGGTTTATGACTATTCTTTTGGTATGACCAAACACGGGAAATTAAAATGGACAAATCGGTAAGGCAGCTTCTCTTAGTTTTCTTTTGATGGACACAGCTATTATTGCACAACGGTGTATTTTGCTGTCTATGCTCAACTGTTTGAAGTCTCTAAAGTTTCAAAACGTTATCACTACGCATTCTTAGTGTGATAATTATTTTACAAGTATAAGTTCTTGTGATGTGGGGGGCAAGAGACAAAATTTAAGTTTCTAAGAAGAAACTTAACATTCACATATTAGACAAAATTTTCTATCTCAGATCAACGACACCCTCTGTGTTTGGGCTGTTTTGGTTGATTTTGAATTTAACAGGCAGTTAGCACAATGCATGGACAAAAGAGAGTAAATCCAAGTGGAATCTAATGTTAGGAGAGGACAAAATTTTGAAATTTTAGGAGACAAAATCAAAATTACCCCAAACTTGAAGGATGTAATTTGTAATTTAGTTGAAAATGAAACATGAAACTTGCATTTAACCAAAACCACTGTCCTTTTCTTCTCTTCTCCGCAATTGGCTCTGGAAATAAAATTTTCCGAGGTTGACGTTGTGTAATATTGAAAGGGGGGAGATTCTTTGATCTATTTTAACCTCAGCCATCAATCAAATTTTGGGGAGATTAATGACACGCTCTAGTATTTAATGGGATTTGTCAAAAAAATAATATATTTGGAAAAAAAAAGGACACAATAATTAAGCTAAATTACGAAAATGAAGTGCAATTGAAAATACTAAAATGAACTGCAGATTGTATGAGAAATAAACGTGCTCAGAATTTTGCCACTGCTAGTGAGAGAGCTGCTTCTAAATTAAGACTTAAGAAAACCATGACAGATGAAGGTGACAATTCGTGTTTGCGTGTCAGGTTCGTGTCTTGTCAACTCGTGAGTTAGTATTTGACTATATGGGTTGACAGACTCGACACTAACACGACACGTTATTAAACGAGTCAGAATTTCTCAACCCTAACCTGACTTGTTTATTAAATGGGTCAATTATATTGACTTGTTTATTGGATTTTATCAAGGCAAAAAAAAAAAAAAAAAAAAAAAATTTTAGTATTAACCCAATTGATCTAATTTATGAAAAACCAAAAATAATCATTTAAAACTAAAACATATCTCAATATCACAAATAATCAATCACAATATGTCAAACAAAATAAATCACAACTAATATGTTTAAACACCTAGTGTTTTGAAGGATATATTGGTAAAATAAAATTTAGTTAAATGAGGCACACGGGTCAAATGAATTTCGTAGGTTGAGCATAAACACAACACATTTATTAAATGGGTTAGTTGTATCAACTTGAATATGATACAAACTCGTTAAGTCTTAGCTCATAACTTGCTAACTTCATGTCGTATTCGTGATCGTGTCGGATTTTGACACCCCTAACGACAGATGATAACCACCAAAAATAGATATACTTAACTCTAGGGACGGACCCAGGATTTCAAGTCAGGGGGGCTGGAGTATAAGCAAAAAAAAAAAAAAAAAAAAATCAAACAAGCATCTATATAGTTAGTGACGACTCTAGAAATATTTTTAAGATAGTCATTAAGAAATAAGTTATGTGAATAAAATTATAGCAATGACGTAACTTGGAACTTGTCTTTGGGGGGGGGGGAATGAAAACGATATTTGTATATATGTTATATTCATAATTTATATAATAGTCTAAAGTATAATATAAATACCATTCAATATATAAGTTAATTATTTTATAACTCAACGTTCAAATCCAGAAGTATAGTATTATTTTTTGAAATATCATCATGAATAAATCAAATAGTTTTTAACTTGCTTATGGGATTAGATTCAAAACTAAATTATAATCCATTAAGTACTTAATGACTAACATATAAAAAAAATACTAATAAGTTAAAGTTGCAAAGTAGACAAACAATTCTTGAAATTAAATGCATTAAAAAAATCTAATCAAATAATGATTTGCACATTTTAGTGTTTTATTTTTTATATTATCTATTTTTTAAGTAGCTTATTATATATATATATATATTGTCAATATGTTATATATTAATATAATTAATTTAATAAAAATCAAGAAAAGTCATACCTATCCCGGTATACCATACACGTGTGTGGTGGTAAAATAAAAGAGAAACAAAAGAAGAAAAAAGAGAGAGAGCAAACTACTAGAACTAAAACACGTGGACCATGGTTGGTTGTAAATCTAAATCATATACGTGGATCATGGTTGTAATTCTTGGAGCAATCTAATCAGTAAGTAAAGAAGAAAACAAGCAAGAGCAAACAGACCAAACTTAGCGAGTTAGGAGACTCAGGACGCCAGAGATTAAGAAATAAGGGAGGCGAATAGATAGAGAAAAAAATTAGAAGAGTCAAAGGCTCACAAATGCAGATCTTTAATTTGTTGAAGGTTGGTAATATCCTTCTACAGTCATCTCCAAAGTAAGCTAAAGATTTTTTTTCCCAAGGTGTTCAAAATTTTTTTAGGAAGTCAAGATAAAATATTTAATAAAATTTATTATTTTTTAGGTTGAGGATTTACATGAGTTGGCTGGACTAAGCTGTCTTTATTTTCTCCAGTTTCTGTCTCTTGGTCTCTCTCTCTCAACTTCTATATATATATATCTATATATATATATATATTTCTGAATTCAGTTTGTATATAACGTGGGTTAATGGGTTTTTAATTTTTTTGGGTTGGGCTAGGTCTGGGCTGTCTGGGTGAAGCTGGCTAACAGGGGCCAAGGTTTTGGGAGAGAGGGAGGCCTAACTATTAAAAACATATAATATACCTAGTAAAAACAAAAAATTGAGCCAGGGGGCCCGGGCCCCACTAAGTCCGTCCCTATTTAACTCTAATTGAAAAGCCAAATCTTGTAGTTTAATTAATTGTTAGTCATTTTTATGTTTTTTATAGAGACATTCAAAGTTTAAATTCCTCCTCTTTCAATTATGAAATTAATATAAAAAGAAAAAATCTAATTGAGAGAGAGATTTCTAAACCTTTGCATGTGGAATGCTGTCTTTTATGGAATTCTTCCTTATTTCTTCTAAATATTGGTTGACGGTGAATTTTCTGATGTTTTTTAGTTTAAAGAATTAAACAAATATATGAACAAAATATATTCCTGATTTGTTTACTTTATAAGAGATGAGGAGGCCAAGGTAATGAGAACTTACATCATCACATTCACATGGCAACTATTATATTCCTCTTCTCATAATTAGGGGCATGACATTCGCTGCTTGACTATAGCCAAATATCCCAATCAATCCAGCTATTTTGTCTAATTTTAATAATAAATATTAAATTATATTCCTTGTCTCTTTCTTTTTTCTTTTTTTTAAGTCAATTATATTCCTTGTCGTTGGTGTCTTGTTATAACAAAATTATAGTAGCATTTTTTGTTTTTTGGGTTGATCCAATAGGGAGCAAAGAAAACAGCAACAAAATCTGTAATTATTACAATAAAATTGAATTAGCCTCACACAATTAGAATTATATCCTGAAACCGTTCCTCCTAAAAAAAAAAAAAAAAAAAAAAAATCGGAAACCGTTCCGTTTTGGAAACCCTGCTCCAAATACAGTGAATAATTTCCAGTACGCGGTGGAAGTAACCAAACCGCGTCACACAATAAAACACCGTCTAACGTATGTGGATTTATTATTATTATTATTATTATTTTTGGTTGAGGAAAATGTGGATATATTTAAAGAGATAAAGATCACAATTAATGTGATCGTGTCCTCGTCTCGTCTTATTACTAAGATTTTATGGTTTAAACAAATTGTTTGCGGAGATTATTGTGAACTGTAAAGCACCCACCAACAGTCAACAGATATTGCTTAATGAGAGTTCAGAGTTCAGACGTATGAAAAATTGTATTTTATTTTATTAGGTCTGACCTTAAGGTAACCCATTTAAAAATATAAGATCATTTGGTCGTTGAACTCTAAACTGCCAAGAGTGGTTACATTCTTTTTTAATATCTTCACATGGTTATGTTCCGTTTGGGACATTAATTTTTGCAAAATGTTGCACCTAAACCAATGTCTGAGAGTATATTTTAATTGTGTTTCCTGCCCAACATCTTCTTCATATTCTATTGTTGTGATAATATGTAGACACAAGGTAGTCTTTGAAGGCTTTAACCCTGACCTAGTGTGGTGATGACAATTTGTACCAATAACACTCTTATCCAAATTCACATTTTAGCTTATAAGATTTGTGTGGTCAAAACTACAGAAAAAAAAAAAAAAAACAACAGCAATATACAATATGCCATAGAAAACTCAACCAGTTTGTTTCAATGAGACTTTCAGGACAGAGTCTCAGGACATACTCAAAAAGTGACATGCTCAGATGCGTGACTCGAAAAAGGTAAAGAAATTATTATGTGGAATGCAAGACTGTCCTTGTGGAGGTTGTACATGTGCTGGCTACTTTGGTTGCTTTTAATCTTGATAAATATCAGAGTTGTTGCTTTCTTAATAAGTAGTCCAAGTTGTTTATCAAAAAAAAGTAGTCCAAGTTTGGTTGCCAGATGTTGCGCTTAGTGAAAATAGTGGCCTGGAGAGCAATGATCAACTGTCTTGATCAAGGGGAGAGCCAACAAGAAAGAAAAAAGTAATTTGTTCTGACATTGATTGTCAAAAAGTTTGGTGCATGTACACGGTGTTGAAATGGAATTTCTGCCATTACATTATATATATATATTTTTTTAAGAGAGTTTCAACTTATGCCGTTCGTTCTGGATGATGCTCTTTATCATCAGACCAAGACACCAATCAGTTCTTGGTGTAAGCGAAAATTGAACTTCAGATCTCTTATTCAACTATCAAAGATTTTACCAATTGAGCTAACTGAAACCAATATATTACATCTTTATATATGCATCTAAATGGAGAATGCTTCATTAATGAAATAAATATATAGTGTCTTTTTCTGTATACATGACATATATGCAACCTTTTAACTGGACTATAATGCATGGGTGGCGGAAATTTGACATTATGGTATAACTGAACTTCCTAATGGTTAACCAAAACATCTGAGAAATGCGGGGTATAAAAACCGCTAATCAGCTGTTGGTGATATATAACTTGTACCTTTCTGTTGCCCTGTGATCTCAGGCATAGCAGTTGACTATCCCCACGATGATTATTGATCTGATGTACATCTATTTCTGATTCTTTCATGTTGTAATTGTGCGTACAAACTCACGTACCAGGAAATGTGCTGCTAGTGCTAGAAAGGATTATGAAGGCACAAACAACAGAAAGTGAGAACACTGACACCCAAGTGTTCTCTGTGTACATCTCCATTGCATCAGTAAAAGAAAACCGAGTACGGTTTTCAGCCCAGTTACGTAGCCGATCTGCCTCTGCTGCATATAATGCCCTTCCCTGCAATATATCCCAGAATCATTTATTTTATTGATTGCAATCACCATTACTTACAGAAAGAAGGAAGATCTACAAATACCATTCCAGCTGAAACACATTTATCAACATAAAAAATTACTCCTTTGGAAATATAGACCAAATTTCCAATAAATCCTTTTTAAAATTAAGAATATATAAGTGAAAAGCAGGAAGGGAATATCACATTTTGACTAACAAAAAAAAAAAAAAAAATTAGAACGCTTCATGATCAAACAATTATACCATGAGTGGAATATGTAGCAATTGGGTTGTGGTGGGGGGGGGGGGGAACTAACAATATTTAAGAATCTATATGTTTAATGATTACTGAAAACACATCAATATGTTATCTACGTATTTAAAACTTACATATCAACATATTAGTGTCACATCATTACCAGTTTCTTGCATCTGTATCCAAAATCCATGCTTAATAGGTCTAATCAATTATAAAATCTAAATCCCTGAAAGTTACAAACTTGGAAATCAATGCCCCTAATCCCGAAGTTACTTTTTTTTTTTGAGGAAACCCACAGGGGCCTAAGTTACTTAAATTCATTGGTATACAACTAAAGAGGCAAAACTATGAGAACTAGAAATTAAAATCCAGATAATAGACTCTTGAGGTTTTACCTATTGTCATTACAATTGTTGACTTGCCTGAACTTTGTGTCACCAGCTTAGCAGGCATGGCAACTTATCAATTCCAAATAACAAATGTATCAAAAAGGGAAAATTTGAAGTTGCTCTTCCCCACAAAGTTCAGTTTTGATATAGGAAATCCATTTAAGTATTAATATATGAAGTCATCTAATGCCATGAAATATAAATTTCGAATGACAGTAAAAAAATTTCAAAATCTAGTAACTTGACATGAAAGTTCTTCTGGATGTTGAAAAAAAGTGTGAAACTTGTAGTCCTGCCACTGCATGGGGTGTCAAATGCTTTCACAAAATAACTAGGATTACCTGGTCATCAAACCAGCGACCTTGTCGTACCCATGCAGTGACTAAAGCAAGTAATATTCTGGGAGGGGTCAAGTAATTGATTGCCTTCCCAGATCCTTTTACAACCCGCATCCTTGGTACTAAAGTTCTAGCAACTGTTTCTGGATGCTCACAGATGATGTTAAACATTTGCTTATTTTGTATAGTCGAGCCACTACAATCATAGAGAAAATCGCAGTAAATGCATATAAGGTTAGAACATTTATTACAGCTAGACAGTTAGACAAACAGTTGCAACCTTCAAATCTACATATAATGATATAGACCCAAAAAGAAGAAATAGACAAGGGTAAGACCAATAGTTCAGGGACTTCAGGCCCTTTAACATGTTGTTAGGAGATGAATCAGAATGGAGCTATTAGTGCATTGCAAAATGCAGGGATATATATTCCATACCTAAGCAGAAGATCTGTAAGGACCATGCCTGGAGATGCTGTGTGCACCCCAACTTTGGACCGCTTGCACTCTTTCAAGAGTGATGCTTGAAGCTGCCTTAGGCCACACTTTGTGGACCCATAGCTACAAGTCGAAGGATATAAGATAATGAAAATCGTTCTGAGTCACCAACAACTTGGAATAGTACAAACTTCCATGAATCATTGAATAATGATTAGCAAAAACCATGACATACCTCTGTTCACTAGAGAATAAACTAAATTCCCATAGTACTAAAAAATTGAACTTACACAGCTGTTAGAGGGGTACTAGATCCCCCTGAGCCTGCACCATCCATGTTAAATATGTGGCCCCCCTTAGCCTGGTTCTTCATCACTCGCATGGCTTCTCGAGTGCAGAGTAGAGAACCAACCATGTTTGTTGAGACAATCTACCATGAAACAAAGTGATACTCCGCAAATCAGTTGCTACTTTGAGTGCAATGTGTATACTATTTTGATGTATTGGTAGTACCCTTAGGTCAACACAAGAAATAAACCCCAATAAAAAGTTTGATGCATGACATATAGAACTATGAGCAGTTGTAAATGCTTTGGTCAACACTCATGTGTAAATAAATGAAAAGGGGGGATCAGGGAGAGGGAACAAAATACCATCTTAGACATTACTTAAGTTTCAGAGCTTGAAACTCGTGCAAATAACTAGTAATATAAACAACAAAAACCGGCCATATTTAAGATATGTCAAACAGAACAGGATTCAATATAACAGCTCCTAGCACATCTGAAGACACATTCACACACACATGCGTAACCTCCCAATTACCCTATCCAACAAAATAAGGCAAAAATTGTCTAGAGCCTTGTAGCTCAACTAGTTGGTACCTCTTGGTATTTCTAAGGCGATATCTAGGATTCAAATCCCTCCTCTCCCATTGTAACTGTTGAATTATCAAAATAAATAAATAAATACAGCAAGAAGTGTTTCACATACTAATACCTGTTTAACATCTTCATCAGAGAATTGCAGCAATGGTCTAAAACCTTTATTTGTGCCAGCATTATTTATCTGCCCAGGAGTATAAGTATTAAACAGAATCACTTAGTAATTGAGAGAAAATTAAAAATTTTCATGCTACATCAAATTCAAGAAATCTCAGTTCTTATTTTAACTTAACCAGGAATGCACAGGAATTAAATTTGCAAATGATGAATAGAGATAAGAACAAATAATAGCCAGTATATCGACCCTTCTTGATCAGTTGTGTAAAAGGCATAAATCCAATCATAATAAGGTAAGACCATCCAACTTATTTGGTTCTTGTAACTAAAGTTTGCAGTTACAAGGAGATAAAATTATTTTCATCCCATATTTCTTCTTGTTTCGAATCTGAGCATCACTGGTTGTATAGAAACTGCTACTGAAAAGTATTAGTTTTGACACAACACAACCAAAAGATAAGTATCTGAAATCATGCGGGAAGCAAAAGAGACAATTTAATTTTATTTCTGTTTAAACATCAATTGTATTATTATTTTAGGCCCAAGTATTTAATTAGGTTAATTAGAATTTTATTTAAAGTTTAGGCCCTTTAGAGTATTTTTGTCACTCAATAAGTAGGGTTTCCTACACCTTAGGGTTTAGTTTTCTCATATATGCAAACAATTGTACTCCTTTTGGAGAGGATTCAGAGATGATTTTCATGAATGAAAAGTTTCTTTTAGTTTATTTGGCCTGGGGCTGACTCCTAGTGGTTTTCCTTGCTTAGTGTTGACTCCAAGCAAGCCTAGGTTCTGACTCCTAAGTTCCTATCCTTTATTTTCCTGTTGCTTAATTTTGTTCTGGTTGTCTTGCGTAAGAAAACTAGAGAGCCAAAACTAGTATGCGTTAAGAGTAATCCATCTTCCAAAGTTCAACCAAGCAAGGTGTTACAAAAGCAACAACGATATGGAAGCATTCATGATAATTTGAAATTACAATGCAGAGTCTTAAAAACACAGAAATTTCATATATATATATATATATATATATATATATATTCTTCAGTAGCAAAATACTCATGAATGAGAAGCAACACACATCAATTAAAAAGGATCAATCACTCACCCAAATGTTGATAGAACCAAGCTCATTGACAGCAAAGTTTGCCAATTTCTGCACATCATCTGGTTCACAAACATCGCATGCTATGCCTACCACTTTTGCATGTTGCAGATTTTTCCTGGCTGAGCCACTTGCAGTGGTTATAACATCCTTTAGGTTCTCTTCAAGCTCTTTGACAGTCATATGTACAGACTCAGGGCTGCCTTCACAAGATCCAATGCAGAGGTGTTGTGAGTGATACTTATATAGAAATTATAGGCGCATAATCGAACTAAGAAAATACTATTTCTGAATACCACCTGCGAGAAGCAACAACCACACGATCTCCAGAAAGAAGAAATTCACGAGCAAGCGCTTTTCCCAATCCCCTTGTACTGTACCAGACATAAAGAACATGCAGTGATAGACAAGCATTATTTATCCATTATCAATAACTCATTGGTAGCCTATCTACCCAAATCTTGATTAAACCCAAGTGAATCATTCTAGACAGAGGATTAGTTGAACATAGGAATTGTAATAAAAGGAACATTTACACATGTTTTAAGCATCAATATCAGATATATATAGCATCTTCCAATATAATTTTCATATCATATGCAAACCTTCATGTTAATCTGACACTATAGTGTCTCTACCCAGACTACCCTTCCCTTCCAACTCAAATACATAATTCAACTGTAACTAAAGGAGGAAACTTTGGGAGAGGAGCATGCAAAAGCATTAAGCAATGATTGCAGAACATTCTATTTAAACAAAATGCAGAAGTAATAGGATTTCAAACAAAATCTAGGAGTAAAACGAACTAGTTTATCCAGCTTAGGAAAAGAGACTTAGAAAGAGTGAGAGGTCACCTTCCAGTAATGACAACATTGCGTGGACCAGCTCGACAATGTTCATCTAACACCATATTAGCACCTACCATTGTTCCAATAATAATTCCTCCGAGCCAGCTATACCAGATCAAAGTGTTCATCTGACTATCTCCACCTTCACAAAATTACAAATTGAATTATTACATAAATGAGTTATAGTCATTATGGTATCTCAAAAATGCATGCATTCTCACAATCAGAGTGCATCTTTGCTAACCTGATAACTGAAATCCAACTGCAAGTATCACACCAGTGCTCATCATGGTTATGATATATCTTCCGACTTGGAGGGCAATCTAGTTGTGAACCAGAGTAATATAAAAGTCAAACATTTGCTCACCAATTGGAGTTAATAACATATAACTTGAACAACACATATCATAGCCTACGATAACTGATTCACCAATAAATAAATAAATAAAGGGAAACCAACTCAACTCAATTCAACTAAGCCATAATCCCAATTAAATTGGAGGCGGTTATAAATCCTTATCAACTAATTGGATTGGCCATAGGTAATCATTTCTGCCATTCTATCCTCTCTAAAATCATACTCTGTCACCTCCCTTCTTAACATATAATATCTCACTAGTTCTGCTCATATTATTTTACACTTTTATCTACCTCTTTCCATCCCCTCAACGGCTCAACTTGAATTAAATTACTCTTTTTCATCAGTGCATGAAACTTTGCACTAGTATGATTTGAGCACTAGTATCTACCTCTTTCCATTTTCTCAAGCCGTACTCCCCCGGATGGAGCAAAAAATTGTGAATTCACAAATTCTAATTAGCAAACAAAAACAAAATTTTGAGCCATGAGCTCTTTGTAGTTAAAAATTGAATGGCTGAACAAATAAAACAAAAATATTAGGCTCCGTTAATAAGTGTAAAGTTTAAGTTTCAATTTTCTAGTCCTCCGTATAAAAGTTTCAAGATTCACACAATTTCAATATCTTCACTTCTCTAATATTTTGAAAGCAACCAACAGAATAAAGATTCAATCCAACAAATATACACTGGTAACATTACTCGCTGTGAGATATAGAATTCAATCACATATTCACCAAATCAGACAAAATATATCATAGTAAGTTAATAATCTCATCCAGATAATATTTAAAACAAAGAAAAACAAATCGCATACAACTCACCGAAAAGAATACCTCCTCCACTTTGGCCACAGCCTTGTCATACTCATCACCACCCAAAATAGTAGTTCTAAAAGATTTCCAAAACCCACTTCCCCTTTCGAGCTTAGCCTCACTTTTCTTCAAATTCCCACTCTTTCTCTCACTTACAGCCTCTTTCTCTTCCACTTCCCCACCCTCCTCGCACCTAAACGACCTGCAGTACTGTTTCAATTTCAAGCACAACCCCTTACGCCCACCGACTCGTCCCAACCTGGACCGGCATAAACCCGGTCCAAGCACCACTGGTTGGCCGGTCCTGTAGTGGTCGTAACTTTGTGGGAATATGTGAAGCCTAGTAACCGTGGCCATGGCTATACCTATGACAAAGTGAGACTTGCTACCTAGTACTTTAAAGTTTTAAGGTTCTTGTAATAACTGTTCCAAGACACTTCGGTGTGAGACTGAGTTACTGTGAGAGTTCCCTACTTTTGTACGTTCGATTTTTTTTTTTTTTTTTTTTTGAGAGGTAAAGTTAAAAAAAATTGTATAAAATATCTGAGAGAGAGAAAGAGATTCGGAGAAGATCTAGGAAGGTAGAGAACTGTGATGACCACACGTTAAAGCAACCTCATCTCCATCTGTACCTGTTGAAAACGTGGCTTCGTTATGTCACTGCGTGTCGTTTTTTGTTTGGTGGGGGCGGGACGAAAGGGTGACGCTTGTACGTATTGTGCACTGTAATCAGTTGTGTAAGAACATCTAAGAGCATTTTCATTAAGGATTTTAAATGTTAAAAAATATTTTTTTTTAGCATTTTTGACCTAAAAGCTTGTTCCATCAAGAGTTTTAAATGCCAAAAATTTTGGTATTGATGAACAGTTCACCAATTGCAAATTTTACTATTATTTTTTTATTCAATTGGGGCCCACAGTTGAGAAAGAAAAGAGACAAAGGAGAGAGAAGAAAAAATAAAAAAATGATAAAGAAAAAATATTTAAATGAAATGTTAAAAAAATAGAAGTTTTGATGTAAAGGATGTTATAAAGTGAGGTATTATATGTTATAAAATTGGGTTTTAAGATAATAAATGCTAAATTTTTTACATTCCTTGATAAGAATGCTCTAAAGCGTTGTAGAGGCGATAATTTTAGTTGGCTTAGCCTGGAAACTCTTCGCTTGATTGTGAAGGCTGATTAGTGGGGTCGTGAAATACATCGTAGTCGTACAATGATTGGTATTCATTTATTATTCCAAAATTCCTACTTGAGGTTCCTTGTGGCTATACTTTACTAATCACCTGCTAAGATCGTCTTATAAGTTATTGAGGCGATTATATTCGCCACAATAAATCTTAATAAATTTTTTTACAAACTACATCCCTAATAATTAATAAACGCTATAATTTTGTGCTTCATTATCTAATTTATAATCATTGCTTTTGATCTCATATTGTTTGTATAATGGTTGAATGACTAAATTTACACTTTCCTAATAGCAATCACATTCCAAACTAGTTCATCAACATTTATCTATTTTAGTCTACCAAAAAGTGTTATGTTTTTCTATTATACATAACCAATTTAACAGTACACTATTTTTTTAGAAGAATTTAACAATACACTTTAATTACGTTATGTTGCTTAATTTACAATACATTTTATATTAAAATATTATCTTCTTTTTTTCTTGTTTTGTTTTGTTTCTCTCTCTTTCTACTGTTTTTTTTTCTTTGTCATTCTCTCTCCTTAATCCATCATAGTCACAGCAAAAGAGGGAATTTGCATACTAGCAGCAGAGTGAGGGGATAGAATATCGTTAGTTAGCAAGGTTTTGAAATCATATAGAAAACTAACATCTCGAGTCTTTGAAACTCGAGTTTGGTGACAAAATTGAGCCTCAAAGACTCAAGTTTTAGTGCTGAGATGGAGGAATTTATTCACGTGGAATTCGAGTTTCTTAGACTCGAGAAGTATCTAAAGAACAGAGAAAACAGATCCGAAGGAAGAAGAAGACACGACTTGGAAAATAAGATCTAAAAAACGCAGATTCAAAGAAGAGAAACATAGATTTGGAGTGGAGAACGTAGAACGATTTGAACTGGAAAACGTTGATCTGAAGAACGCAACTGATCTAAATAGAGGAGTTGATTCGAAGAACGCAACCGACGCAACAATGCAGAACTGGAAAACATGGAGAACCGAAGTTATGGACTGATTCGGTTTGGGATTGGCTAGCTGTTGCCCAAACCAATCGAAAATCAAACAAAGAAGAAGAAAGAACAGAATGAAGATGAAGATGAAGAAGAAGAAGAAGAAACCCAGGAAGATGAAGAAACCCAGAAGTCCAGAATGAAGAAATGGAGTTGAATTTGTTAATGAAGGAACTCGAGTCTTAGAGACTCGAGTTCCACGTGGATAATTTTTGTTTGCCAGCTTTGGAACTCAAGCATTTAAGACTCAAGTTCTATCATGAAACTCGAGTTTTAAAAACTCGAGATGCTATTTTTCCACATTGTTTTACAAAATCACCACTAACGAAATTGTTAAAAATTTAAGGCCAAATGGAAAAAAAATTCCACAGCAAAACTCAAGCCTCTTTCCTTCACCAATGGTGGTGATCCTTACTAGTGGCTCACTCCCTTCTCTACCGTCGTCTTCTTATCAAATTTTGCCAAATTTGTGTATTGTGCTCCCTCAATTTACATATAAAAATTACAATTTAAAACATGACAATTTTCAAAAATTGCATTTTTCATTTAAAAATTTAGAAAATTGTGAGAATTTAATTAATTTGTCCTGACGAGAGTCAAAATTCCAAAATTATTATTCTATAGGTTTGCAACTAGTTTTATTTGAGAAAAAATATTATTGTACCCAGGGCAGAGCTAGGGGCAAGGAAGGGCAATTGCCCCCTAAACTCCTCCAAAACTTTCATAACTATACTTAGGGGTGTGCAGCTAACTCGCCAAAACCGACCCAACCTAACCCAACCCGCTGGGTTGGGTTGGTTTTTAGGGCTTGGTGGGTTGGGTTGGGTTACAAATTTTTTTTTGATAGCAGGTCAGGTTGGGTTTGGGTCATAAAATTTCAAACCCGCTAAACCCAACCCGACCCACCCATATATTTAATATATATATTTAAAATATATTATATAATTAATAAATTTTTTAAAATAACTAGCTCTTCCTATCCTATATATACCAATTAGTTCACACAAACTCTAGTAAATTACTATTGTTGTTTAGTCATTAGTGTTGTTTGCCTTTAAGGAGTTACATTGATACTAATTTTGGGGTTTTTTTAATATATTTATATTTATATTTTTTTCTACACAATTTAATAATAATAATAAGAATAAATTTGTCTAACACATAGGTTCAACCCGACCCATGTGGGTTGGGTTGAATTTTTTTTGATCCACCATGGTGGGTTGAGTCAAAAAATTCCCTTAACCTGACTCAACCCGGCCTATGCACACCCTAACTATACTCCATATGAGAAGAGTTTTCCCCCTCTGATTCTTTAACATAGACAAAAAAATAAAACAACACTCAGTAAAGGAACTAGAAACTGACATAGTCTCACTCAAAAAACAAAAGAATTTTTTTTTTTAGAAGAAAAAAAGTTTTTTTAATTTTTTTTTAATTTTTTTTTTGATCTGAACACATCAAAGTTAATAAGTCAAAAGAACTTTTAACTTTGGCTTGTCTCACATTTTCACTTTCTCACTAATATATTGTCACCGCACTTCTTGCCTTTTTATTTTTTATTTAATTTATTTACAATGTAAGAAACACAATAATTTCCACAATAGTTGAGTTAGTAATTTTTGTTACATATTTTTATCTGGATCCATCTTTGACATTATTTTTTATTTACCATTAACAACTAACCACACCATAACAATTATGAAAATTTTTGTGCCTCTAGAATTATTGAAAATTTTTCATGTCTCTTGCCATTTTAATTAGTGGATCCCATATTTTATCCATAACAACTACTTAATGTTCATACCACTAAAACTCTAAAGCCATCACTATTATTTTTCTTCTATCTCAGTGTGTTTTTACAATTTCAAACTCCAAGTTTTAGCTATTAACTTAAACTTTAAATCATCTTATAAACTTAAATAAACAGACTTTAACAGCAGCACACAATTGAAAAAAATTTAGATAAATTATATCTTATGGATCATACTTGTAATGTATACTTGTATAGTGTGTTATCTAGATTGTTAGGGAAAGGTGGACAAAGTCTAAATCAGTGAGTGGTATGAACTTTCGAGATTTGGCTATGTTTAATGATTCTCTTCTGGCTATTTTCCCAGGATGGCAAATATACTTGTAAGTCAGGTTACCGTTTCTTAAAAGAGGAGGCAAACCAGATTTTCCGTTTGGCTCCCATGAACCAAGACAGACAAGTTTGGCGAGGTGTGTGGTCACTACTTTCCCCAAACAAAGTAAAGAACCAGCTATAGAGAGCTTGCAAGAACTCTCTGCCCACGAAGGTTAACTTAGTTCGCTGAACTATTATTGACAGCCCTATGTGTGATTGGTGTAAAGAAGCTTCGGAGACAACTCTACATGCGTTATAGACTTGTTCGGCCCTAGATGAGGTATGGTCCAATGCTAACCTGTGGGATTTCCGAAGAGCTACTAATTTCGAAGACTTCAAAGACCTGGTGTTATGGATCCTGCAGAAGAAGAATAACCTAGAACCATTCGCTATGATCGTGTGGTCGATATGGAACCAGAGGAACTAAGTCCGAGCTCAACAACCAAACTTCAGTCTAGACCAAATGGCCCAGCTCTTGAAGGATCGACAGGACGAGTTCATAGCAGTGCAAACTCCACCAAAACCCAGGACCCCTCGTCATCGTGTTTTATGGCATCCCCCCTCTTGATTTGCTTAATTAAAATCAATTTTTATGGCGCCACATTCACAACTGAGAATAAATCTGGCATCGGAGTTCTAAAATGCGTGAATAGCGATGCTATATGTTGTATGAATTATGATGAAGTGGCTCCTAAAATGGCAGCAACTTCAGAACCTTGCATTAATGAATATAGCAATCAAACAATACATCAGCTAGATTAAAAAAAAAAAAAAACACCTTTTAGTCCTTACTTTTTGATTTTTGGGTTTGTATTCTTGGATCTGGGTTTGTGTTCTTGTTGTTCTTATTCAAAACACACTTAGATCTCAATTCATATGATTTTTAGTTTTTAATTCTATTTTTAATTTTTTTTATTTAGTTAAAATTAATAAATTAATTTTTTTAATTTAGATGCTGACGTGACATTTTTTATTATTAATTTAGGCCACGTGGACATTAATTTAGTATTATTTATTCCTGCATTTTGCCACGTCAGCTTTCTCTGTTTCTAATGTAACGGCAGAGACCAAATCGGGAAGCGTTTTTCAAGATAAGGACTAAAAGCGGTAAAAATAAAATATAGAAACTAAAATGAGAATAGAATAAAAATGTAGGGATTAAAAGGTACTTTTCGCTAAAAAAAGAAAAGAAAAGTAAATATGAATGTGTTTACCTAATAAATTGATGCTTGTTATTATCAGTGATGCCTAATAAATTAAAGAGGAACTAAGAGTTCTGTAACTTAATTTACATTTTTTGGTTTTTCTAATAAAGGTGTCTACAATTCAAATTCCTTAATCCCTCGTTATAACTATTGAATTATAAAAAAAATATATATAAAGGGATGCATCATGAACCACACGTTGATATGGTGAGTAAAATAATTGCATTCCATCGAAGAGTGATGCTATATGTGTGAAGAAACATTAAAAAAAAGTGATGACAAATGATATTCACCAAATAGAATGAAATGAGGCATATGTTATATATGTATATTTCAAAGCCTTTTATTGTCCAAGAAAGCATTTCCCATGAAGGAATTCTTAGGGACAAATTTGAGAAATGAAAGTGCATGGTGCAAATTGTTTTTTTCGAATAAAACAAACATGCGTAAATTGCATTTTCCACATTTATCCATTGGGTCATTTATAATTCCCTCATAAACTATAAAATCAGCCTATATCCCCCCTCCATTATTTGAAATAGACAAATATCCCCTCATGGTTTTAAAAATGGATCGGAGGCAAAATTAGATTTGCCTCTGGTTCCTGGTTTTTGACCAATTTTTTCCCAATTTTTCTTGGTTTTTATTTGGTTTTAGGCATTTTTTCTTGACTGGACTGGCTTCAAGTTCCTGGTTCAACTAGTCGGACCGGCAGGTCCGGTCTAGTTTTTAAAACATATAATGAAATATTTTGATTCTTTTAATATTCATACTAAAGTTACTAAAATACCCTTGAGGGGGCCAAATTGTAAATGGTCCAATAACCCCAATAGTTAATGTGGGGGTATTTTTTGCGCAAGGCATGCTTTGTGCAACGTCCTCGGCTTAATTTACGATCCCACATCGAAAGAATCTCCATAACTAGTGGTACCCTTACTCCTTCAGCGTAAGCCTTATAAGGCCTAAGGGGGAGGGAGATTCTTTCGATGTGGGATCGTAAATTAAGCCGAGGACGTTGCACAAAGCATGCCTTGCGCAAAAAATACCCCCACAGTTAACATTCAAAGAATCCACATTGGGTCATTTGGATTTCCTCCCTCAAGGGTATTTTAATCATTTTAATAGAGAATATAAAAGAAATCAAAAGATTATGATTGATCTAAACAACAAAATGGACTACAATGGGCTATATGCTTATTTTCAAAAGTTAAAAGAGGATATTGTGAACGACCCAATAGACAAAGGGGTAGGTGAAAGTATAATTAACCCAACAAATATTATTAGTTGCTCTGAGTTGTAGGCTTGGTGTTCTGGTTGTACTTTTGATTTCTATACTTGTTTATCTAATAAAACTTCCTCATCCATCCAAGAAAAACAAAAGCAGTGCTGGATAAGAAAACAAAATCCAATCATCAGAATTAATAATATGATCTTTTTCCCTAAGGAATCTTCCATTAAAAAATTTAAAGGTAATAAACCTCATGTGCTAGAACTGCAGTACGCTTGCAAGTTGCAGCCATACCCAATTTGTCTCAAATTACTCAAAAACATTACTTTAAAAACTTTCCTTATTTACGCACCAAACTAATCCATAATAACAAGTGCCAAAGCAGTTCCTTGATGGACACAATGAGCTCAATTGACTTAAAAAATATGATATAGACTTGAAATTCTCATTTTCATCCATCACAACATTTTTAGAATGTTTTGTGGACGGATTGAAATACTAAGTGTGCATTTGTTTCCAGTTTAAAAAATTAGTTTATTTTACTATTTAACTTATTTTTGCTACTATTTATGGGTCTCATTATATTTTTGGTACTATTAATGGGTCCTACTTTACTATTTCAGCTAACTTTTACCTTTATCTACAATACTTTCAACAAAAAAATTTTAATTTCAACAAAATAAGCAGATCCTAGACAGCCCCTAAACTATTCTAAAAATGAAAAATCCTTACTAAAAGGTCGGCACACTATTTGTTTATATCAAGTAAAAAAAAGAAAAAAGAAATATTTTCCACAAAAAAAACAAGTTTCAAAAAGGTAGAAAACAAAAGAGTCAAAGCAGCCAAGGCAGGCAGGCAGGCAGCTGGCACCAGGTAGAGAGAAAAAGAAAAAGAGGAGATACTAAATTGTGTGAGAATCAGACGCGAGAGTCGGACGCGGGGTTGGGTTTCCTTTCCTCCTTTCTTCACTGACCGCCAAAGACTGTAATCAAAATTCCTCTCTCACAATTACTAGCAAATTATATAAACAAACACAACCTCTCAATCCTCTCTCTCTGTCTTGTCTCTCCAATTTTCATCATTTCTTTGTTGTAATTGGAGAGACACATTGTGACCCACAAAGACAACCAAAAAAAAAAAAAAAAACACACACACACACACTGATTAGGGGATGATGCATAGGCCAAACGATCATCGCTCAAGATCTGCCAAGCCGCTCACCATTCATGGCTACGCTCAGTCTGGTGACCTTCTTGGCTTTCAGAGGCTACTCCGTGACAACCCCTCTCTTCTCAACGACACAAACCCCGTTGTAAGATCACCCTTGTCTTCTTTTTTTGTTTTTGTTTTTGGGTCTATGTGTTTCTTTAAGTTTGTGGGTGAATTGGGTTGTGATAATTGTATTGTATCAATTAATTTGGAGTTTGAAAAGTTTGAACTTTGGTGGGTTAGGCAAGGCATGTATTTTGTTGTATTAGTTTATCAAGGCAATCCAGAATGCCATTGTCCGAGTCCAGACAAAAAAAAGCATTGTTCTTTTTATTATTATTGTCTTTTTTTGGTGATTTGGAAATGTATTTGGTAGGGTCTATGTAGATGTAATTTAGTTAAATATAGAGAAGTCATAAGCACCCCCAAATGATGTTTTAATGAGATCCAAGGACAGAGATGGAGATGGAGATTGATATAGCTTGTTCACAGTTGGGTTACTGGTTAATGAATTTTCTATCAGTGTGCATTAAGGATTGCATTGAGTCTTTACTCTTTTTAATCACACATTAGTTATGAGGGATCTAATTAGTTAAATTCACAATGAGCTCGCATAATGTGTGTCATGTAGTGATAAAATGGACTTGGTTTAATTAGACTAGAGAAGTTATCATTGCTGAATAGGGGTATATGGATATAAAGAATGAGAACGCTCTAGAGTAGGTAGGATGAACACGGATCATATGAGTAGTAACTTCGGGTAACGTAGGTGTGGAATTTATAAATAGTGGGTATGAGCTATGAGCTATCATTTATTTTGTTAGGCTTTTTCTTTTTGTTTATATTTGCATCTAGTTTTAAATAATATATCAAGGACCATGCTTTATCATGAATTTAGTGCATTCCTGAATCTGCATGTTTTACACAGTTGTTTAATCTTCTTTTTATGCATCCTTTTATTTTATTTATTTATTTTTGGCTTGATTTCAGATGGCACAGACACCACTTCATGTTTCTGCTGGTTACAACAGGGCTGAGATAGTTCAATTTCTTCTTGATTGGCAAGGGCCAGGAAAGGTCGAGTTGGAAGCCAAGAACATGGTAGGTAGATTCATTGTAATTATTTTCCTTTGGCAAAAATTTGGATGATCTAGATCGTTATGATGCTTGGATTTTATTTGAGCTTATGTTCATGGACTTATTGTTGTGCTTTGCAGTACGGAGAAACTCCATTGCACATGGCAGCAAAGAATGGGTGCAGTGATGCTGCACGGTTGCTTCTAGCTCATGGTGCTCTTATTGAATCCAAAGCAAATGTGCATTTTCTTCTCAACTTATGATTTATTTTTAAAGAGTTTGAGTTAACATTAGGGTTTGAAATTGTTCTTATGTCTTCTTTTCCTGTCTTATTGATGCAGAATGGAATGACACCATTACACCTTGCTGTTTGGTATTCACTTCGAGCTGAAGACTGCTCTACTGTCAAGACATTGCTCGAGTACAATGCTGACTGTAGTGCTAAGGATAATGTACTGTGGGTTACAATTGCATGCCATATTTGCATTTTAGTAAAAAATTATACTGTAGTAAATTGTAATACTTTGGATTGCAGGAGGGCATGACACCTCTGAATCATCTTGCACAAGGCCCTGGTAGTGAAAAGTTGCAGAAACTATTGCACTGGCATCTTGAAGAGCAGCGAAAGAGAAAAGCAATTGAAGCATGCAGTGAAACTAAAGCTAAGATGGATGAACTTGAAAATGAAATATCAAATGTAGTAGGTTTGCATGAGCTCAAAGTACAACTACGTAAATGGGCAAAGGGGATGCTTTTGGATGAGAGGCGTAGGGCCCTTGGGCTGAAAGTTGGCGCTAGAAGATCCCCACATATGGCGTTCCTTGGCAATCCTGGAACAGGTAATTTCTAGAAAGATTGTTTCTGGCTCATAATGATATTTCTATATTTGCTGTCAACACTGCTAATTTCTGTTTATTTTGCTACACTATGCTTTCTGTATTTTGAAGACAATCTCATCATAATGGGTGAGTAACCTCCCTTGAACTTTGCGGAAATGTTATAAACCTCCTATTTTCAAAAATCACACTTAGCCCTCTTGAGGTTACTAATTTTATTTTAGGTCTCTGGATTTTCCTGATCATATAACCAACCTAGTTAGTAAATACTATATGATGAGATTTTAATTTGAACAAAGTGTATTTTGACTTAATTTGTAATGGCACATAAATGATCATAGGGGTTATCCGTTATAATATATCAAAACCTCAAGGGGTGGAGTGTTGTTTATGAAAATAGGAGGTTTACGATATTTCCTCAAATCTCAATGGTGGTTAGTATAGTTCACCCTATTATAAATTAACATTATAAAAATGTAAAACATGTGTTTTTTTGGCATGGTGTTTTTATTGTGTATAATCACTAGATTTTCTATGTACAATGTGAATTTCTTGAGTTAATTTGATAAAAAGTCTTATCCAAACTATTTGGGATCAACTAAGTTTCCTCCCTCTCCAGTCTCCCCTACCCCACCCCCCCAAACCAAAAAAAAAGGGACATACTTTAGGTAGGGGCTTGCTGGTTGTTAATTATGTTATTGAATATGTTTGTGTACTTTATGTCCATCCATGTATTTGATGCTCATTTTCTTCTGAAACCTGGAATATTTTCCAAGGGATTTTAACTGCTGCTTTTTACCACACCACTTGCTTTGATTGTATCAAGAGATTACTCTGTTCTATCTTGTTTAATTAACTGGAAAAATGTGATTATTATTACATTCAACAGGTAAGACTATGGTAGCTCGAATCCTTGGAAAATTACTCCATATGGTGGGAATTTTACCGACTGACAAGGTAACAGAAGTACAGCGGACTGATTTGGTTGGAGAATTTGTTGGTCATACTGGGCCAAAAACTAGGAGGAAGGTACTCCACTGGGCTTTGAAAAATGTTGTTATGTTTCTCCATTTATTTTATTTTATTTTATAAATAAATGGGTAGGGAGAAGTATAAGCGCTTTACTGTAACAAGCTAATAATATAACACCATGTACAGATTAAAGACGCAGAGGGAGGAATTCTTTTTGTGGATGAAGCATATCGACTGATACCTATGCAGAAGGCAGATGATAAGGACTATGGATTGGAAGCCTTAGAAGAGATCATGTCTGTCATGGACAGTGGAAAAGTCGTGGTCATCTTTGCTGGGTATAGCGAACCGATGAAGCGTGTCATTGCTTCTAATGAAGGCTTCTGCAGACGGGTGACTAAATTTTTCTATTTTAACGACTTCAGTTCAGAAGAATTAGCCAAGATTCTCCATATCAAGATGAATAATCAAGCAGAGGAGAGCTCATTGTATGGATTTAAGTTACACCCTTCTTGTACTGAAGAAGCCGTGGCAGCACTGATAGAGAGTGAAACAACGGAAAAGCAGCGTAAGGAGATGAATGGTGGTTTAGTGGATCCAATGCTAGTTAATGCTAGAGAGAATTTGGACCTGAGGCTCTCTTTTGATTGTATAGACACAGATGAAATTCAGACTATTACCCTAGAAGATTTAGAAGCTGGTCTACATCTGTTATCACGAATGTCATAGTCTTGGATAAACTACGACAAGAACTCAGCAAGCATTCTTTTGGCAGCCTATTAGGACTTCTTCAAATTGAATTAGGAAGATTTTTATTTATACGCCTTTCCCTTATTTGCACCATCTTGTAAGGATTAGCTGCAGTTACTGTCAAAGATGTTGAAGCAGGCATGAGTAGTACTGATAGCTGGTGGGCCAATTTAAAATGAATTGGTTTAATATCCTTTTCTTTGCAATTGAAAACTTCACGGCATCTGTCAATGGTGCTTGAAATCTTTGCTGGGTGGGGTTCTATTAAATTCATTATTTTGATTGATTTATTTGTGTCAATAAAATTCTTTAAAGGATCCATTTTTTCTTGTTATTTGATGGATATCTAAATTCACATTGTTCTTTGTATTGTTCAGCCAAACAATAAGATATTGCACAATTGCATGCATTTAGATCATTTTCATTTGTTTACCACTTTCTTTCTTTACTAATTTTCTCTTCATAGCTGGTTTTGTGCACTTAAAGTCACAGGGAATGAAGTATGAACGGTTGGCGCAGTTGTTTGTTACTTCAATATAGCAGTCATATATGTTCAAAATATGCTTGTGGGAGAGCTAAAATTTTCTCTATTCGTTCAGCCAAATTAATCAGATTAACTTATGATTTTGGCACCTGAATTTTATATTAAAGTTTAATTTCTCCTTTTAAACTGCCAGTTTAATTGAGATGTTTTGAAAATGGTTCTCATTACCTTCTTCTCAAAAAAAGAAAATGGTTCAATTTAGTCATTAACCTCAAATTCCTTTTAAAATTTGAGTGATTTTTTGTGAAATTGTTTTATAAAAAATCGACTCATTTAAATTGTAAATGGTTTTGATCCGTTGTAATGTAACACCCAAGAGTTTGTAAGATATTAGTATATAGTTTTGCCTTTGAATAATGTATTATAAGTGGTAGCAAGGATAATAATAAATAGTCTTCAAAACTTTTTTTTGATTCTCAAAAAAAAAAAACAAACTTTAATTATTAAAAAAAATTGATAAAATTAATAATTCATTAATGAAATAAAATTCACACTCATTGTTTTGTTTAAGAGAAAAAACAAATAAACTGACAACATTGAATCATTGGTGTAGTGCAAAAAGCATAGAGTGAAGTCCTTGTCCCAATAATTGAAAATCAAATGTTCAAAGTTCATACTTCAAAGCCTTGCGACCTTTGCGTGCAAGCCCGAACTTTTTCAACAACGTATTTTTACTTTATAGTAAAACATGAAGGAAAAAAAAAATCTGTATATAATGAAAAATATTAAACCTCAAAGAAAAAAGACCATACAGGTATAATTATTAATTATATCAGTTTCTCTAAAAAAAAATATTTTAATAAAAAACTAGTCTTATCACACGCGTTCCGCACGTGCGATGAGGTTCTTTTTTTATTTTGAGTTTAATATAATTTTTTAATTTGAATTTATCAATTGTCAATGAGGTTACACAGAAAGAGATTTTTTTAAAACTAAAATTTAGGATTTTTCTTTTTTTGATAAGAAATTTAGGATTTGAAATAGAGTAAACTACTTCGTGTAATGTTTGCTAGTTTTTGGAGAAAAAAATATATCAAACGTGCATGAAATATGTTTAGATAAAAAGTGGACTAATTTTTAGAAAAAGAGTTTTTCTGGTAATCTTTTTTTTAAAATTTTATTTTTTAAAAATAAAAATTATCTAATTAAATTAGAGGCATTTTTAAAATTTTATGAATTCAGTGTTAACTTTGAAGTCATAGCTAACTTTCTGAATAATCTTGTACAGATACCGTGCAAGTATAAAAGTATTATTGTATGGTTCACAAACTGTAATAACCGCAATAACCAGAACCAGAGTCTCTCTGGAAAATCCTTCCTTCTCTAGTTATCCAAACATCCCCAAAACACACACACTCTCTCTCTCTCTATCTGCGGAGAGAAGTATGGTCTCAGGCTCTTTGTCAATACTCTCTTCCACATCTTCATTTCTATACAATTCTAACACCGATACAGCTTCCACTTCCATATCCACTAAACCCAGACCCAGATCCTTCAACTCCATCAAACGCAGCCTTGGCTTCCCCAAACCTCTCAATTTGGCAATCCCCAGAGCTTCGTTGAAACAGCTTATTGAAGATGGCTCTGCAGAGCAGTTTTTGCAGAACAATTCCATTGCAGACTTCATGAGGTTCAAGAAGGGTGATGGTGGTGTTGATGGAGGAGGCACTGCTGAGTTACAGACTGCTGTGGTCAGCTACAGAAAGAAGTTTCCTTGGTCCCTTTTGCGCCCTTTTCTTCAGGTACATACAATTCAAGATGGTTTTTTTTTTTTTTTTTAAATAAAAAATCACTTCAAGTGGGTGTGTTTGTTTCTTATCTGGGTTGTTGTTTTGACTCTGAGATTCTTGTTCTTTTGGTGGTCTAGGTTGATTTGGTTTCGACGATTCACATTGCGGATAAAGAGTATGTCTATTTGTTTTTATAGAGTTTCAATTACTATTGTTCTAAAGTTTTGGTTTGTAGCTTGATTTGTATTTGTTGGTAATATATGCTATTGGTTGTATGTGTTGGTATTATGAGATAGGTATAGGATATTTGGAAACAAATGTGGCAAAAAATTAGGGTGGTGGTGACATAAGAACATGGTGAATTCTTATAAAGATAGGTTGGTTGAATCTGAAACATGTAGTCTGAGAGTAACACGTTTAGACCCCGGTTTTACGGTCTATGTCAATAATACTAGAATTTAAGCCCAATTGTTAATGTAATTAAACAATTTACATATGCATGGATAGATAAACAAAAACAAAATCCCAATCAACAATCAAGCACCCACAAGAACACTGAAGTGTTTAAGGAGAGGAAAAACCCAAGAACCAAGTGAAAAAAAACTCTCCGGGACCTATAGCACCAAAAGATCCACTAATCATGAATAGTTGCAGCAGATATCACTTACAAAATCCTTAAAGCTAAGTAATGGCTAAGTACTTGAGACTCTAGCTCCTGTTAGCAACTGATTCTTCGAATCCTTTGTTCTTGATTATCACCAGATCTGCAAGTTGATCTGCCATCCGCAAGATCAGGTCTCCTTGGTCACTCCAAGGCCTCTTGGAGATTTGGGATTGTTATCAAATAATTCCTAGCACGAGCAAACACTCAAGACTCTGAAGGTTAATTTGTGTGTGATGGATTTAATCTCCTCTCATAGCAATTGACAATTGGAGAGGGAGAAGGTAGAGAGATGGAAAGGGTTGTAGTTTTAGGGCTCTTGGGTTCTCTCTAGCCCTTCAATATGGGAATTGGGTGTTGAATTTTGTTGGAAAAGAGAGATGTATAGTGAGGCCGCAGGAATAGCAGAGCAATTTGTAACTGAATTCTCTCAAGTTCTGTGATAATAAAGAGCAATCATCACAGAGAATTGGAGTTTCATTTGTTTGGGTTTAGTGCTTTTGTTTCTTGCTGAATTAACTTGTGAGTTGAGAGTGTTCTCTTTGGTTGGCAATTAAAATTTTAAGGCTACTAATTATTCTACCTTGTTTTCTTTACTTATTACTTGATGTTCCACTGTATATCCTTATGGCTAAAATTTTGAGCTTAATGAGTATTGAATTCATAGGAAGGGGATTTATATGTGTTTTTTTGTGGTGATTTAGGGGAAGATGATACATTCTTGACTTTATGTTCAAGCCCTTTCTGAGTTATTTTTATGACTCACTCCCTTGAATAGTAATTACTTGCTGTTTTGCTGACCTTTTTTCTTACTGAAGTATATATTCTGTCATAATATCAATTCAAATGATTCTGATCCATATGTGCAGATATTTTGCAACCCTCCAGAAGGAACTTGAACCATATGACTGTGTCCTCTATGAAATGGTGGCTAGCAGAGAGAGTTTAGAAAATAGAAGAAACGCCACTGCTACAAAAAGGCTTAAAGGCTCACGCTCACGGGGTTTTAACATCCTGGGATGCATCCAGCGACAGATGGCTCGAGTTCTTATGCTTGATTTCCAATTAGACTGTCTAGATTACGAGGCTGAGAATTGGTACCATGCAGATCTTGACTATGAGACCTTCAAATTACTTCAGGTCTGTTCTTTTATCTCCTCTGCTTAAACTGGTCATGTAAACTAGTAATATTAGCCAATGAACTATAGTTCAAATGGTACCTCCTCTTGTAAGAGCAAGGTGGTTGTGGGTTCAAGATTCACTGGGAATGCATATGTAACTACCAATTAAAAAAGTAATATTATTATGGAGGTCATTGAAGTGATTGACATTTTCTTGCTGTTGGGCTCTAGTTCAAATGGGACCTTCTCCTATAAATATGGGCGGAGGGTGAGGTTAATTTATTCCATTCTTCAGTGAAATTTTACAAGTGGGCTAGGTGGTCTAGAGATGCTTTATTACCAGGTGGGTGGTGCTCTTTTCAAGTACGGACATGGATTTATCTCCAACTGCATGTCACACTGTTTTTTTCTTTTATTAAAAGCTTTTCTTCTCTTTCAAAGTCTCGGTATCTGTCTGGATGCATCCCTGCTGTTGTGCTTGCCCTATAACTTGTAGTGATGGCCTTTTATATATTTGTATATAATAATATTGTACTCTGTGTATGTGCGTGTGTTTTTTTTTCCTGTGGTTCAAAGTTGAAAGTCCACCATATTTCTTAATAATTTGTGACCTCTGCATCTAATGCCATCCTATCATTTCTTTTCAGATTGAAAAAGGTGAAAGTTTTTTTACTTTTGCGAGAGATATGACTCTTCGATCAACAAAAGCTATGGTGCAGCCCCCTTCAATTCCAGAAGACCTTGATCCTTGGAGATCCAAGCTTCTATGGGCTTCACGTGTGCTTCCTATGCCACTTGTTGGCCTTCTCATTATTGGAAGTGTTTGTGATACGGGAAGCCAGGCATCAGAATATCCAGAACTGGAAGCCTTGTCTAGGCTTGATCTTGGTGCTGCAATGAAGGTCTTCTTGGCAAAGCGACTAACATCTGAGTAAGTACTACGAATTTACCAGCTTCTTTCTTTAATTTCTCTATATTTCCTTCTACATTTTAATTTCATTTGATTCAGGCAGTGATAGTTAATGTTTGATATAATGCTCAACTGATATTTTACTTTTAGAGTTTTGTATTATTACCTAGTTCTTTGTCATGTAGTTCACATAACTATTAATTTAATTATCTTGGGAATCCAGTGAGAAACCAAGAAAGTATATGACATCAATCTCCAAGTGTTTCATTTTTAGATTTGTAAAGAAAAGGCAGCCCCACCTGGTGCCCTTTGGCAGAGAATTGGGGTGGATCATCTAGTTGCATCTTTATTTAGATAAGGGTAAAACTTAGGTATAGTTTTTTAGGTGCTGTATCTGATGCCACAGGTTTATTTATTTGTGTGTGTGTGTGTGTGTGCATGGGGTTGTGAAGGTTTACACAAGTGACAGCAGACGTAGAGGAGGGATCTGTTATTATTGGTGAGAGGAACAGAGCTGCGTTAGAGGCACTTAGAAGAGCAATGGCTGAGGGCAATAATAGGATTGCCATACTGTATGGGGGTGGCCACATGCCGGACTTAGGGAGAAGATTACGAGAGGAGTTTGACCTAATCCCTAACCAAGTGCAGTGGATAACAGCTTGGTCTATAAGGAATCGAATTCTAAATAGCAATTCCCTTCCATTTCTTAAGACACTGGCCAAAGTCTCAGGTTGGCCACTAAATCGCTACCAGACATTGGCACTGCTCATCTTTTCCTCAGTGCTGGCAATAGATCTTTGGTTTTGGGAGCTCTTTTTCGGCAATGTAGTTAACTGGATCTCGCAACTTGTATCTGAAGTTTTTCAATATGTTGATAATGCACAGGTGATGTGATAATTGTAACTCATGTGCATTTACTACTAGACATTCTTTATAAGCTTGTGTAAATATTTTAAACTTGTCTGATTAATAGATAGTAAATCCCTAGGTCAGTCCAAATATTAAGTATGATTTTTGATTGACGAAGTTTTATTGGGCATCATTATGGTAGAACATCAGCCTTACACTAGTTCAATGTGTCTTTTCTTTGCATAACATTTGGTTACTTCTAATTGGATATGGCTAGAATTAATAGTTGTTGCTTTCTTGCTAAAAATATCATAAGAGTATGTTCATTGGCCATCTCCCTCTTCTCTTTTCCTTTTTTGAAATTTTATTTATTTATTTATTATTATTTTTTATCCCTAAATACAATTTAGGGTTGAAGTTTATAGAAGTGAATCAGTGTGTTAGTCAACTGTCTGAAAGTATGTAGTAGAGCCTGGAGTAAGTACTAAGTATGAGGGGAAGTGCATGAACTAGGATGTGGAGTCAACCGGGCCATCAGGGGGTGTCGCACGAAGTGAGCCCAGGTGACAGCAACATGCCAACACCACCCTTCCAAGCAAGGACGGACCCAAGGGGGGGGGGGGGGGGGGAGGGGGAAGGGGCCCCGGCCCCCCTGGCCCAAATTATTATTATTATTTTTACTTATTACATTTTTCATTTTGTAGTTGAACCCTCTTCCAAAACCTAAGCCTCCCTCTTCTCCAATCAGCCTAACCAGCTTAGCCCAACTAGCAACTATCCAACCTAAAACTTAACAAAAACAATAAAAGCATTTACAATGATGATTGTATTTTAACAAAAATAGCTATTTTATTACCAAAGAACCAAAAAACTTTGTGTTAGAGCATTCCCATAGAGACCTGCCAAATGGGAAATGTAGGTTTGATTTACCATCAAACCCTTAAAATGATGCTCCATCCGGACTGCCAAATTGTGCCAATTGTAAAAAATTTTACAATGTTGCCACAGAACCATCCTAAATGTAGGATGGCATTGTAGCACTATTGTATATTTTTTAATCACTTTTATTCTCTCTCTCCTTTGCCTTCTCTTTCTTTGGGCTGAGATTTCTCCTTTCTTTCTCAACTCTCTCTTTCTTCATCTCTGTTTTCTCATCTACCCTCTCTCACTCTCTAACTCACTGTTGGCCGAAGCATGGTCCGACGATGATGGCGTTGATGGTGTTCAGTTCTTCAGTCCCTCTCTCACGGCGGTGATGGCGTTTTTTTGGGTATTTTTTATGGCGAGATCTACGTGATTTAGGTGGATATCGGTGTGGCTGTGATCGACGAGTTGTTGTGGGTTACTGGGTTTCTAGATCGGCGAGTTGTTGTGGGTTTCTGGTGGTGGAGATTGACAAGTTGTTTGGGTTTTTGGTGGTGGAGATCGGCGAGTTGTGTGCTAATCGACGGCCTGGGTTTCTAATCGACGGCGTGGGTTTCTGATCGGCAGCTTGGGTTTGCTGATCAGCGTGTGGAGATTGGCGAGTCGGCGTGGTGGGTTTGAAGTGGTTTCCTTGATCGTGGGTTTGAAGTGGTTTCCTCAAGTCGGTGAGTCGGCGTGTGGAGTCGGCGGCTTGGGTTTTCTTCTTATTTCAATTGTTTGGTTTGAAGTGGTTTCCTCGATCGTAGTTTTTGTAACCCAGTTTTGGTGTCTTTGTGTTTCCTCGTGGTGGGTTTCTTCAAAATTTTTTTTTTTTTCTCTTGGTGGTTTTTATGGTGGTCGTTTCTTGTGATTGTGGTTGTTGGTGGTGGTTTTTGGCAATTTTTTGTGTTTCTTTTCCTCTTGGTGGTTGTTTATTGTGGTTGTTGTTGGTGGTGAGTTTGGTTGTGGTGGTGACAAGGTGGCCATTTTCATGTGGTTGTTCTGGCTATGGTTTCTAGGTTTGGTGGTGGTGGCAATCGGCATGGATTAATGGTGGGTTTTTCTTCAATTTTTTGTTTTGGGATTGTTGTTGTGATTCGTTGGGGTGGTTGGTGGTGTAGCAGTGATTTGGGTCCGTGTTGTGGGTGATTGTTGCTGGGCAGAGGATGGGTAAGTGATTGTTGCTAGGTGGAGGAGATGGTTGGGGTTTGGGTTTGTTCACGGTGGAGAGAGAGAGAGACGGGGGAGGAAGGAAGAGAGAGAAAATTAGAGATAGGAGATTATTTTTTTGGTTATATATTTTAGTGGATAATATAAATTATTTTAACGAGTAGAATAGGAAAATAAAAGTTAGGATGCTAGGTGAACTGTAAAATGGTATTGTATAATTGATAAAGTAGTTTGTTGGGATGGTAAAATAGGGTAATTATTGGGTACTCCTAGAGTATTATAAATGCGTACTCCCTCCTCTCACATAACTGTAGGTCCCACTAATTAAATTTATGATGAGACTCACAATGCATGTGAAAGGGGAGAGTACGCATTTATGGTACTCCCGGAGTATTTAATAATTTTCCGGTAAAATAAGATAAGATGACATTTCTAGATGCGAATGCTCTTATTGGAGAAGTTAAAGCTAAATTTTTTGCAACTACAGTAAATTGGTATAAATGCCAGTTGACTGTAACAAGTTGTTAAAATTAAAATACAATATTTTATTAAGATTATCTCTCTTCCTTCAATTAAAAATCTCAAATTCTCTCTATACCTTTATTATTTTAATGAGTTGTTTATATTATTTGAAATGAAGTGGTAAAAAAAATAAAACATTTGATGTTGGATGTATTGTAAAGTGAGGTGATAAAATAGATAAAGTAACTTTTTGAGGTGTTAAAAGCTAAATTTTTTAGCACCACTACTGTGAATGCCCTAACCTTAAAAAAAAAAAAAAAAAATCCTAGCCAGCCTATTATTAAAAAATAATATTATTTTGTGTTTTTTTTTTTTTTTTTTTTTTTTGCCTTTGTTGATAGATGATTGCATCTTAATGCATTAAGAAACAATGATTTTGTGTATTTATAATTTGTTAATACTCTATGGATTGGATGCCTATTTGAAGTTTTTTTTTTTTGGCTTATACTCCTGCCCCCTCTAGTTTGAAATACTGGTCTGTCCCTACTCCCAAGTAGGAAAAAGAATCCCAGATACTTGTTGCATGTATTTGAAAAAACTGGATACCCTTTTCCTAAGTAGACAAGCATTGCCTAATTGAACCTTTGGCCTTGAATGTGACCTTGAAGGAATACCATGAATAAAAAGCTATCGTAAGTTATAACCCTTAATTAATCCAACAATTATCTCATACGTTTGTATGTGTATCTTTCTTTTTACAATGTGTGAACCCCATAATTGTGTGGAATCCATATGCTATGAGATGGTAATGCATATAACCGATGCATGAGATACTCTCTATAGTTAATGATCCCTGCACTTTAATTGAAGTCTTTTAATTGAAGTTGCATAGCACGAAGTGGAGGCATTCTTGTGGCACATTCAGGATCAAAAGCCAGAATGGAGGCTTATGAATAAAGCCACTTTAATTGTCCGTTTAGATAGAGGGGAAAAGAGGGAAAGTAGAGTAGAGTAAAGTAGATTTAGCTCAAAATTAGCATATTTTCAGCCAACTCTACTTTACTCTTCTCTACTTCCCTCATTCCACTCTTAATTCAAACGGGCCCTAAAGGCAGAGGCTGTAGCAAGATTAATGCATCTAGGACTTTGCAATCAAGTTACCAATATGTGCAAGCTTGTGAGAAATGACAATGTTAATCGAATGCTTAGAAATGCATACATCCTAATCGATATATTTAAAATACACTATTCATTCATTCATCTTGATACACAAACATTGAAATAAAGTGCGACTCTTGCTAAACAAACATCATAACCACAACGAGACTTCTGTCCTTAGTACAACTAAAACGATTATGGCCTGTTTGGAAGTTAAAAAAAGGAGGGGGAGTAGAGTAAAGGGAGGGAGAGTAATTCAATTACTTTGTTTGAGAGTTTTTTAAGGAAGGAGGGGGACGGGTTTGGAGGGGTTTGGATGGGTTTCAACCACCTCTAACTCCTCATTTTTAATTCTCCCAAATTGGAGAGATTTGAAGAGAGAGTAGAGTAGATAAATTATTAACTAAATAAGTTTCCCAATTTACCATTTCTAAATTAATAAAATTACAAACCGAGTATATAAAATAAATTCAATATTTTGTTGATTTTTTCAGTAAACAAACAAACCAAATATCTTTTTCTTATTTTAATTATTATCAATTAAGGATGGTTTTTTTTTTTTAGTATAATAAAAAAGTAAAAAAAATATTTAATCATAGACCAATGTTGATTATTTAATTCACATTAGAAAAAAAAATTATCAAAAAAAAATATTGCATGCTATAGTCATAATTATTTAATCTAACAAATTAATCATAGACCAATGTTGCAAGTCAATTTTCAAATAGGGGTAAATTTTTCTATTTTAATCATTTCCTCTATTCTCCATCCTAATTTTTAAAACATCCAAATAAGGGGAAAGACTAATTACTCCCTTCCCCCTTACTAATTTTAAAAACATCCAAATAAGGTGGAGGGGAATCATTCCCCTCTACTCTCCTCCCCACTACTCTCCTCTACTCTCCTCTATCTCTAAACTTCTAAACAGGCCATTAATTCCAACTTACAAACGACAACCTTTGAAAACTTAAGACAAGGCTGAAGCTCCCTTCTTCCTCAGGCCTGCCTGAGTACCTATAGCCCCCAAAAAAAAAAAAAAATGTTGAAAAACACATAAGCCAATGAAAACTGTATCAATCCAGTAAATCCAACTTGGAACTAGTTTTTGTTTTGTTTTATATGAAATTCGAATGAAAAAGTATCTACTTGTAATCACATTTCCATTCATATTGAAGAATAAACCAATTGATTGCTCAGTGCATTTCCCCTCTCTCTCTTAATATTTCTCTATAGAGGGTAACTATCTCAAATTAAGTCAATTTCTCTACAATTCTCATATATTCCCCTACAATTTCTACTTATCCTCATTAGGAACCACTGGGTTCCAAACAAGTGGTATCAGAGTTGTCGATCTTGAGATGACCGAATCTATTACAACTCATCAAGCTTTCATTGTGTTTTTTTACAAAGGTAGAGATCATTTTTGGTGACTTGTCAAGCTTTATGAATTCTTTGCTCTAGACAACACACCACCACATCGCATGGTTTCCATTACCTCTTATTACATGGAAGGAGAAGTGTGGGAATGGTTCCAAGATGCAGAGGCATTGGGTTTATGCACAAATTGGGTGCATTTCATATGTACCAATCCTTGATGCATCAATGGAGACTACCACCCAAAAATCTAAGATGCAAAAGCCTGCAAATTTCATGCCAGAGGACCAAGAACCACTTTTTGATGCAACAATGGAGGCTCCCACTCAAGAATCCATGATTCAAGAATCAACAATCCAAGTGTTGGTGATCCAAGAATCAAAGATGAAAGCGCCAACAATTCTAATGGTTCTAGAATCAAATGAGGTCTTGAGGATCCAAGAACATTTCAACATTCAAAGAACTAATGAGACCTTAAAGATTGAAGAACCATTAAAGGCTTAAGAATTTAAGCGAATTTTGAAGATCTACAAAGAATGAACCTTCATGTACACATGACCGATTGTCAAAAAGAAGTGCATGAATATGGTGATCAAAATGTACTAAGGTATTAGTCCATTGGAAGATCTCCTTTGATGAAGATGCCAACCACAACAGGTGTCGAGAAGGTGTCGAGCACACGGGCTGAACAGCTTCTTAAACCTTGACACATGCTAATTGTTGAGCTAGCTGTCGAGATTTAATGATCTTGCACTTCTCAGCTTGTTTCTTGGACAGACTTGCATGGGTTCAACACTTAATCTTGAAACAAAGTTTCTTGAAGTATTAAACACATCCTAGATCTACCTAATTACAAGTAAAGTGCGTTTTGTCAAAAGATAAGTCAATTTCATAAAATAGTGACATATGTTCCTAACAAGTGAATCACATATGTCCTAACAATCTCCCCCTTTGGCAATCCGTGACAAAACCACAACAAACAAATGAGATATGAGAGAAGTCATAAATCACTCAACTCATATTCACTTGTTGAATACAATAAAATCTATCCTAACACAAACTCTTGAAAAACTTTGCAAGAAAAGAGTTTATGGCAAGTAGACTTTGACAACCTGTATTTTTGAAACACTTTAAACAAAACTTATCAAGGCATCTTTGTGTGAAACAGAAATAATAGATTGCATACACGTAATAAGAAGCATGTGCATAAAGAGAGAAAAGAAACAACACATGTAAGAGTAGGTGAAAGAAAAACATACATCCATATATAGAGAAGAAAGTACAATGTATGTCAATAAATGGTCACAAAACCAAAGGTACAAGAACAATGTATCTATAAAAGAAAGAAAAGAAAAGATACATAAAATCCTCACTACATCTCTCAAAAGTATCAACACTCCCTCTAACAAAAAAAATGTCCTATACTAACTCTCCCCCTAAGTATGACTACTCTCATATACCAAAACTACTCCATCTTTTTGTTACAAGTGACAAAGGGTAGAGTGTCAAGTATACATCTCATCGGTAGAGCTAGCATCTCCATCATCATCATCATCAGAAGTATCATCACCATCACCATCATCATCATCCTCAGCCTCAAAATTAGAAACTACTGAAGGAGGTGGAGGAGAAGCCTTAGGAGCAAAACCACCCATAGTCGCTGCCGTCTAGCAATGCGGCCAACACGGACATTCACCTGATACAACTCTGTAGAGAGTGTATCTAGGTGGGCATCCATGCGCTGAAGCTGCACCATAATGTCTCCTAGTGACACATCGCTCGTGGAAGAGGAGGGAGCGGATGTGGATCGAGCAGATTGAGATGGAGCCGGACAGGTGGGAGCAACTGAATCCGTCTGTCGCGACCTAAACTGCGCCTCGCTACGTTTTACGATAGCAACGTCTATGGCACAAATATGAGTGAAGTGGTCGGACACAGGAAAAAGGACGAAAAAATTGCATAATATCCTCGTGATAACAGAAGGAAAGATGAGCTTATCACGAGACGCCAAATCCAGATGAACATCTATAATGGAAAGAATAAAATGAGAAGGGAAATCAATAGTAAGATGCTCAAGAAGGGACAACAAAAACCGAGCACGAGGCTCTGTGATGGAGTTATAGTGAGACAGAGGGTGAAGAACAAAAGTCATGACCATGTTCAAAAACCGAGGGCCTTTTGCAAAGTTCGTACAGTAAGTGAACTGACGCTCACCCCAAATAGAAGGGCATTCACAGAAAGCAAATTTGAGCTCATCCTTGGACACAGTCCGCAGACGCTCACCACCAGGGTAGTCAGGGAATTCTACCCTAGGAACTTGAAGCACATCCGCAACAAGCTGCGGTGTGACAGGAAAGCGCGTACCTCGAACGCGAGTGAAAAACTGAGGTACAGAACGATCAATCCCGTGCATGTTGGAGTAAAACTGGATAAGCACGAGAGTACAGGTGACCGGGATGTCACACAGTGACTCCCATCCCCGACTGTGAATTACATCGGGAAGGTCGGTGTCGGCGAAGTCCGCCAGAATGACTTGGCGTTCAGAATAAATGCCTCGTCGGGAAAAGTTCTCCGAGAAAGCCTTACGGGCATCCTCATCACGAAACCGAAGATGAGAAGGAGTAGGATCAGATGACGAAGATGTCCCAGAACGAAGAGGATTTCGAAACGGAGTAGACTTACGTTTCGGTGCCATAGACACGACTAACGTAAACAGAAGGAGAGGGAGAGAAAAAGAGACAATCAGAAAAGCTCCAAAACAATTCAAATATCGCAAGTATATTGAAATGGAGTACGTATGCGTGGGAAATGCATGAACATGTGACATGCAAAGTAAATTGCATCATGGGCTTAGCCCAATCCAATCCTACCAGCACACAATCAATTACACACATCTAAAATGCATGATAATACTGTTATTATGTTAATGTGATGCAATGCATGAGATTTTAAACTCATTTAAGCAAAAACTCATCCCAATATTTCAACAAACACTCATCAATTTTGAAAAACCCCAAAAATTTTCAAAATCCCCAAAACCTAGGTTTCAAAACATGAAATGCATGAAGAATGAGAGATTAGAAGCTTACCAAGTGAAGAAACTCTTGAAAAAGCTTGAAGAAACCTTAAGGAGAAAATTTGGAGTGAGATGAGAGTGTTTAGGAGATGAAGAGATAGAGCTATCGAGAGAGAGATTGAGAGAAATAAGGTTCGGATCACACAAGGAAGAATATATAGAACCTCAGTAAATCTCGACAGATGAAGGTGTCGGGTAGGTGTCGAGATATAAGTCGTTGACAGATGCAGGTGTCGAGCATGTGTTGAGGAACAAACCACCAGATACAAGAGATGAGGTTCGATCGATCCACCAGGTGTCGAGAAGCTATCGAGAGGACAGGAACTTTCTTGATCGACCCACCAGGTGTCGAGGAAGTGTCGAGATTGTGATAAGAAAAAGCTTGGAAGCTCGACAGATAGCTAGGTGTCGAGGAGCTGTCGAGCTAGCTTTTAAAAACAGTTTTTCAAGAAGAGAAAAACACAGACATGAATGCAATCAAGCATGCAACTCAACCAATGATCCAAACACCATATTAACCTCTCAAAATCATCTGTCAACAGGAAAAATGTTAAGCACATAGATCCAAAACACACACACACACTAAACAGGTCTAACCAATTTTATATTTCAAAAACAAGTCAAGACAGTTTAGTGAGCATACATTAACACATGTAAAACCTTGTGATGGCCAAATCACATTGTACCTGCACATGTACCAAAAGTAGGAAAGAATATTGCGTGTTGTGTGTGAAAAACATCGCAAGATTGCATAAGTGTATACATGTTATGACCATTTGAGATATGAGAAAATCACTTTAACTCACACACAATCATAACTGTTTGATGGGGACTATCACCTTCGAGGTACATCCTATAACTCCCACATCTCCTAGTGTACCACTTGCAATCATATATAAAGCATTTTTTTTTTTTTGCTTTTATTTTTCTTTGCATATTTTTCTTTTAAGCAAATCATGCATGGGCATATAAGAGAAAGAAAAGAAATACCCAATGATGTTAAGCTTTTGACATTCCAATTTTGCTATGCCGAAGCACATAAATGTCATTCATGATTAGCAGGCAACAGTGGTGAGATGGTTATTTATGCCTTTCTCTTAGGATTTTCTAGTCCTTCCCGTCAAAAAGAGTGATACGAGTGTTAAGTACAAGAGATAACTTAATCTTACTCATCACAAACAAGAGCCACAATGCTCACTTGCTTAGTTGTGCATAGAGATGCTCATCTAAGTTACAAAAGATACAAAATTTAGAAAATTTTGTTTCAATGACCATCCAAGGTACACAAGTACCAATGTACACAAAACACACACTATTTTTGTATTTTTCTGATTTTTCCTTTCTATTTTTATTTTGAAAACAAAACAAAATAAAAACTAAACAACCAAACAAAAACAAACAAACAACATGAAAGCATGAAAGAAAGATGCATATGCATGAAGGCATGATAGAAGGGTGCAGATGCATGAAAGCATGATTCCCAAAGCAGATAAGAAATCAAGTAAAGAGAGTCCTACTTTAGATAGAAAGAATTAAAGTAGAGGACAAACAGAAAAGACAATTAAGTCTTAGGCTCCTTTCTCACCCACACAGCACGAGTCTTTGGCTATGAAGATGAAAAGGCACGTATCCTAGTATATCTACTAAAGGACATAGAGGAATTAGAATTCCCCTGAAATTGAGTCAAAAAGCTCAAAGCTTTTAATAACTCACCAAGAATAGGTACAGAGCCTTTAAACAAAGGATGAAACCTATTAGACACTCGCTTATGAGGAAACAACTTGAAACAATTAGGACGAGTTTGACCAGAAACACCACAACGGTGACAAACATGAGTAGTTTTCGAACTACTATGCTTCCTAGAAGGAGGTCTAACCTTAGAGGTTGACAAAGACCTTAATTTAGGACAATTTGGCCTAATATGACCAACAATATGACAATGATGACAAGTGGGGACAAATTCAGAATTTTTATTCTTCTTAGGAGGAGTTTTAGACATAGGTTTAGAAATTTCAGCGTTAACATCAGAATTTTTACCTTTGTCTATCCTAGCAATATTAGCCTTCAACTCTTCATTATTCCTTTCAAATGGAGGAATATAAAAGTCTTTTTCTTTTGAGTTAGACTTAACAGCAAGTTTGGCACTAGTTAATTTTTCAACTTCAGTTTTAGATTTAACTAGTTGCTCTTCCAAACTTTTAATTTTGTCCACCTGAGATGAAATTTGATTTTTAAATTTCTCATTCAAATTATTGGCTTCATCCAATTTTGCAACCAAATCATCCTTTTCAAGTTTAACCTTTTTAAAATTAGCTTTTAATTTTGTAGAACTTTTAAGAGATCTCATACAAAAATTATAAAACTTACAATAGGCATCTTGAATATCATCATCATCATTCAACACAAGATCATGCAAATCAAAATAATCAAGAGTTTCTATGACAACAGGGGTCAATGAATCACACAGCAATGATTAAAACCTAATCAAAGTGTGCCTGCTCTGATACCACTTGATAGGCCAAAAACGTATTGACCCCTTGTGATTAATTAATTGATTAATTAGCCAAGTTTACTTATTAATCAAATTAATATGCAAACGCATGGTAGCACAAACAAATCACCAATTAAACTAAGTATGTAGCGGAAAATAAATTTGACACGGTGATTTGTTTATGAATGGGGAAAACCTAACAGCAAAAACCCCACCAGGTAATTTTCAGGTCACCACTCCCGAAATTCAACTATTATCACAACAAGCGGTTACATGTAAAAGAATCCTAGTACCTTATACCAACCTACAATTGAACCCTTACCCCAATACCCAATTGGACTTGTTCTGTAGTGACAATTTTCCCTTTTGATGCACGGCTCCCAGTACATGATTAATCAATTACGCGGATCCCAGTACGCGACTTCAATCACCAACTAGAGAAGGTTGTTGGCTACAAAGTTCTTCAGTTCATCCCAACGATGAAGATTAAGAATATGCTTGGTTACAAAACCCTATGGTGCACATACACAGCAACTTCTTCAAGAATGATGAACTTGGGCAAATTCTGTCTCCAGTCACAATTTGCTTGAACACAATTTGCTTGAACAAACTTTGCTCAACAATTGTGCAACTTGTGTACACTTTGACGGTCCTTAAAACAATCATTTTATATGTCTAGGGTTGTGAGAAAAGAAGGCCCAAAGACACATTCACATATCCCAAGAAAACAGAACAGAAAATCTGTTTTTCTTAAACCTCGACAGATAGGAGGTGTCGAGCACACGGGCTGAACAGTTTCTTAAACCTTGACACATGCTAGCTGTCAAGATAGCTGTCGAGATTTAATGATCTTGCACTTCTCAGCTTGTTTCTTGGACAGACTTGCATGACTTCAACACTTGATCTTGAAACAAAGTTTCTTGAAGTATTAAACACATCCTAGATTTACCCAATTACAAGTAAAGTGCGTTTTGTCAAAGGATAAGTCAATTTCATAAAATAGTAACATATATTCCTAACAAGTGAATCACATATGTCCTAACAGAGGGTACCAAGAAAGTTAAGGACACAAAGCTCCAGATGCTTACCACCAGATTTGAAGAGCTCAAGATGGGTGACGATGAGTCATTTGATTCATTCTATGTCAAGCTCAATGAAATCGTAATTACTAAGCTTAATCTTGGAGAGAAGATTGAGGATGCCAAGGTAGTGAGAAAGATTTTGAGGTCCTTACCGGAGAGCTTCCGTGCGAAGGTCACAGCTATAGAAGAAAGTAAATATTTAGATGAGATCAAGATCCAAGAACTAATTGGATCTCTCCAAACATATGAGCTTGGACTGCCTTCCCACAAGTCGAGCAAATCACTTGCTCTTAAGACCATCACCGAGAGAATGGATGACTCCTCTGAAGAAGATGATGTGGAGAAGGAGGTAGCATTCCTTGCAAAGAACTTTCGTAAATTTCTGAAGATGAAAAACAGTGGGAAGTCGTTTAGCAAAGGAAAGTTTTCATTTCCCAAAGGTGACAAAAGGAATTTAAGAAGAGAGATGGGAAGGATTCTCAATCCCCTCAAGGAATCGTGTGCTACGAATGCAACAGTCATGGACATCTCAAGAAGGAGTGTCCAACTATTTGAGAGGGAAGGGTAAAGTGTTTGCCACTACCCTTAGCGATTCTAAAAGCTCAAATTAAGATACGGAATGAGAATTTGACAGTGAAGGAAATTATAGGGCATTTATGACAGTTGCCTCCATTGATTCAAAGGATGATTTGAGCAATTTGGTTGATGAACTTGGTAATCTTTCCGAGGATGAGGAAGTTAAAGAATCGGAAGATGAAGACGTATGCCAAAATGAAGGCGAGAACAACCTTCAAGAAGCGTATGATTCTCTGATGGAAGATTGTGGCAAATACGCCAAAGTTGCTAACCTTGCTGTGAAAAAGATGAAAAATTTTGAAGAAGAGCATAGGTGTACACTTGTGCAACTCAAGGAAGCAAAGTGTGAAGTAGAAGGACTCAAGTGAGAGTTGGTTGAAGCTTACTCTAAGATCAAGTTTCTTGAACTTGAAATTATTCAAGCTAATGTCAAAGTTAAGCGCATCTCCACCAAGAAACTTGACAATGTGCTGTCCTCTCTAAAATTTTCACGTGATAAGACCGGCTTGGGCTATACCGGAGAAGGAAGCTCTAGCAGTGAACCCAAGAAGGAAGTAAGGTTCATATCAACCAAGAATGAAGAGAAACTCGAAGAAGTGAAGCCTGAGATTGAGACCCCTGCTGTTGTAAAAAGAACCATTGGTGCAAAACCAAAGGAAAAAGGGAAGTCATTACCCAAAAATCAAAGGGGGCCTCACGTGAAGCATGTGTATCATCATTGTGGCGTACAAGGGCACACACGGCTGAATTGTTTCAAGCTTCATGCACTCAAGAAGGCTGACTCTATGCGTGGCCAAGAAAGTTCAAAGAGAAGACCAAAGGGAGCATAAGCTAAGGAAGATAGTGAGGGACATCTCATTGGAGACGTTATGGAAATGTTGAAGAACATATCACTATGTCTTGCTAGCTTCACTCCGAGGTTTGAAAGTTATGTTGGTCATACCCCGTCATCTAAGGCTCTCACCTAAAACACTCGTAAAGAGTGGGTGAAGAAGGGTACTTATGCATGATCACTCTCTATGCCCATACATTAATTCTTCCGATGTTTAGGGTCATAGGTTCATGCATCATGACATACATAATCCTCTTGTGTTATTGCTTTCGATTTATAGCATGTTTCTTTTACAAGTTTTTGTTTTGTACTTGTTGTTTGTTTGTTGATCTTACTTTACTTGTTCTGTTTTTTAGTGTGTTGAAAAATTCAAAAACCCATAAAAATTGAAAAATCTCCAAAAAGTTTGATCGCTTGTGTTGTGTTTATCACATGTGAGTTTGGCCTAGTTCCTTTGTACTAATAGCGTAGTGCATTTACGAGCTTAGCTTGTTTTGTATGCACATCTATCTTTGTGGGAAAAATCTTGAAAACTATGTGTGATTGTTGTAAATCGATCTTCAAGCTTGTCATGAATGATTGGTCAATAGTCTTGATGGTCTTGATACTTGCATAGACTTGTGCCTATATTTCTTCCCACTTTATTTGTATGTTTTTGCTTATAGAGCTCAACAAATGTAAATCTCAAAATGAAAAGAGATAATGTGCTACAAAACCCGTCGCACATACTAGTATTTGACTAGGAAAAAGGGAAAGCGACTTTTTATTGAAATGTATGGTACTCAAAAAGCCAAAGGCTCATTCTCAATATTGAAATATCAAAAATTTCAAGCTCCGACCTCAAAATGAGATGTATTGTTCAAAAAATGATCAAATGTTATGTTTTGTATAGAAGCCAAATGAAAAGCTTCTAAGATTTGTAATCATTTTCTTGTGGGAGGTCATATATGTTCATTTCTATAATTGAGATAGACCACTTGACTTAGTACCAGTTGTGTATGTCTTGATTGAATTGATCATTGAAGCATCACTCTGGTCTAAGGACTATTCCACATTTGATACTCACCACAACACACAAGTTTAGTTCAATTAATACTTATTTCATTTGTGTGATTGTACATGCTCAAATGTGATATGTATGTTCAATTGCTTGTCAATCAAACCCAAAAATATTTTTGAGTATTTTATATGTTTTTTAAAGTGATTTTATACTTTCGTACTTTAAGTTTTTGTTCAAAGTGCATTTTTGTGTTGATCTTCAAAAACTTGTTCAGAGGCCTTTTTGCGAGAAACTCGCGACTAAGCACTTCCCGCGAAAAGAGGTTAAGGCAAAAATTGGAAAACACAAATTTCATACAGAGACTTTCGTGACTGTTTCACAACTAGAAGCTTCCCGCGAAAGTTTTTATGCTTCAGTGGTGTTTTTTGCGAGTAATTTCGAGACTATCTAACCCGCAAAAAACACGTGTTTTCAGTTTTATAGGGCTGATGTGACTGATTTTTAAAACACTCTTGTGTTCCCTCCTTTGCCTCACTCGAACCTCTCTCAACCCAAATCTGATTTTCACTCAAAACCCATCAATTTCAAGTTCAAATCTTTGTAAAATCTCTTCAAAGGTATGTTTCTTAACAATCTTTTCACTCTTTTCTTAGATTATGCAGAAAAATTTCTAGGTTTGTCTTGAATTGGGGATTTTCAAAAAAGGATTGGGTTTATTAATTATGGGCAAAAAAATTTCAAAATTTTGATTGGGCTTTGCCCCTCTTGTCTTGTGTGTATCTGTGTTGGCCCCTTATGGCAATTTGATCTTGTATTTAGGCATATTTTCATATGTTCATGCATTGCCCATATGTGTAGTGTAGTGTAGTGTTGCATTCCAAGTGTTTGACAAAATACCCAAATGGCATTTTTGAGTTGTTTTGGACTCAAATGAGTTCCATTTTTTAGGTTTACCCTTGATTGAACTTGTTTAACATGCTTTGATCTTTGGGTGTATGTTTTACACACTTTACCCAACTGTACCTCACCATGCCTTGACATGAATCACCTAGGCACACACCATGCACACATCATGCACACTAGATGCACACAGATGCACAGTTACTATATTTTTGCATTTTAGTAATTTTTCCATGTTTTAGCTCTTATAGCATGTTGAATTAACATTGTTGTATTCTGTTTTAAGTCTTTGTGCTTATGTTTTTGGACTAACTTGACACTAATCAAGTTTGTGTTCTGTTTTTGGTGGTTTTGCACTTGGTTCTTTTTGTTGTGTGTTCCCTTGTGCAGATGTCTCCAACCAAACACTCTGCTTACAAGAAATCATCCAAGCGTCCACGCACGGACTCCGACAACTTCATTTCCACTGATGCAGACATGGCTTATAACGATTGCTACAAACGAGCCACAATCATTATGGAAAAAGTTGTTAGAATGGAGACTCTTGAGGACACTTGCATTCCTGATGTGTTCAAGGAGAGGACATGGACGAAGCTGCTGAATCCGAGTGGAAATGTGTACTCAGAAATCATCAAAGAGTTCTTTTCAAATGCTAGTGTGGATGGAGACCACATTAATTGCTAGGTGAGACACAAGGAGTTTGTTATTACAAGGGAATCAATCCAAGAATTCCTCGAAGTTCGTCCACCTTCTCAGCAGATGACCGTTCAGTATGATGATCGATTGGACTCTTTTGAGCCAATGGTGAGACTTCTTGATGGTACACTAAACAAAAAGTCAATGAACACCATTCCATTCAACCCGGAGATGAGGACTCTAGCATATGTCATGATCCACAATTTGTATCTGATCACCAACTTGACGACATTGTCTGCTCCAAGGACAATTTTCTTATACGATCTCTTTACACATAAAGAGATTGACATTTGTGGACACATCTTCCATCTCCTGACCAAGAGCATTGAAAAAAAGGAACTCCAGAACCATCATGCCATTCCCCACTCTCATCATGGGCCTCATTGCAAAGACAAGGCTCAAACTTCCAAGCGGTCTCACCATAGTACAAAGAGACTATCCCATTGGTGCTAACACGGTGACTAAAAGCAAAGCTCACATCACCGGATCCAAGACCGGCATCTCACAAATACCAAGGGATCATGTTGAGGAAAAGGGTGGAGATATTGAAGAGGAGATTGACAGATTCACCTCAGCACTAGAAAGTTCTGCTCAACCATCCTCTCAAGCACAAGCACAGGGACCCGATCGTCTTGATCGCCTCATTGCTAGGTTATACCATGCTTGACTCCCATATGCAGCACACCGCGGACCAGTTTGCATACATCCAGGGTCAGATTACTGCACTATCTTCACAGATTGAGGATGTGTCAATGGAGCAGGGATCCGATTAAAAGTCCGAGCAGTTCTAGCCTCTTTGGCCATTCTGGTCAAAAAAGGGGAGAAATTTTTTAGGGGGAGTATGCACAGTTGAGGGGGAGCAGAGCATAGTCATTGGTTTATTGGTTTATTGTTGGCGGTTTAGCATGTTTTTGTTTGGTTTAAACTTTATTAGTTTTTACAACTCTTGGATAGTTTATTGCTTTCCTTTAAAGTTTAAGTACATTGGTTTTATATTTAGTTTAATATTCAGTACTTTTGTTTATTTCATTGCTTTGTAGCATTTTTTTAGTACTTTTAGATGTTGCTAAACTATCTTAAGTACCTCACACTTGTACCCTTGTAGGATCTTGTATCATTGATGCAAATACTTCGTGAATTTTGCATTGGTTGTGTGTTGGACATGCAATTGATCCTCGTGTAGGTCTTAATTGCATTGCATGTCCAGATGATCACTTACTAGCTAAATGATCATTGTAGTCATTCTTTAATGACTGTTCTTGTATGATCAAGATATGCTTAACTGTCTATATAGTGTTTACTAACTTGATCGCATTTTACTTGCTTATATACATACCATGTATTCAACTTGTCATACACTTAATGAAAGTTTTGTTTGTGTGCGAGTGTTTCAGGTTACAGGTATATACATGCAAATGCTTCACAGCTTCTAGATTAGGTGTGAGTGAGTTTTGCCACTGTTCCCAAACTCACGTTTAAGTCTAAAGTCTATTTTAGGGGTTTTGTCAAGGAATAGCCAAAGGGGGAAATTGTAAAGTTGTGATTTACAACTATTTTATGTTGGCTTTAATTCCGTGCCAAATTTGATTGTAATTATGTTCAATCTTATGTACCCTGTATTTTATGTGTGATTTATTTGTAAGGGTTGTGTGTGAGAGATAGAGTGTGAAGACTCAAGGCAATTGAAGACTAAAGCAGTTTTCGTGGGTAGCTCGTGAGTAGGCTTCCCGCGAAGTGAAGCATGTGCCTAGCACATGACTAGAATGCGAAGAGTTAGGACAGGATGTAGACAGTTGGTTTACGCGAGTGTCTCGCGAGTAAGACCTTCCCGCGAGATACCTACGAAACATTCTATTTTACTGAACTGTCATATCTAATACACACTATCTGTACCTATACTATATATACCCATATTACCCACAGATGTTGAGGAGTGCTTCAGAGAGAAAACCCTAGCCACTATCCTTGAGAGTTAGAGAGTATTATACCCACATTTCTCTACACAATCCATTGCGGTTTTTCCTCAACTCCTACCTCTCTATTTTCATACCCTTGAGAGGTTGATAGCCCAAACACTTACCACACCCTTTCGGGCGTATTGCGGGATCCGGAGAGCTAGACAAGACACGGTTCCGAGAAGCCTTGTTGGAGTAGGAGCTTAGAGGGTTTAAGTGCATTGGGTAGATTAGGCTTGGAGGGTCTCTTGCTATTCGTGTATCCAAACTGATTGTCTAGTGGATCGATTTACCGCTTGGAGGGTGGCAAAGAGGTTTTACGCCGAGTACTTCAGTTTCCTCTTCAATAACACATCAGGGTGTTATCTTGTGTTTGCATTCTTCTTTCCTACTCTTTTAGTTTTCATTTTACTGCTGTGTTGTGATGAATATGGCTTAGAGTAGTTTTATTATTTGTACGCTCGCATTTACTCTTTTCCGCACTTAGTTTAAGTAAGAGTAAAATCAACCGAACCGTAATCTTTAATTTAGGGGTCTAAACAGCTCTTGTATTTTAATACATTTTCGAGCTTTCATCCTTTTCACGAAAAAACTTGCTGAGTTTTTCATGAAATTTCAAAGCATTTTTCTTCAAGAGTTTGACATTTACACTTTTAAAAACACCCAAGAGACATGTAATATGGTATCACAATCATGAAAATAAACACTCATAGAGGCATTTTCACAAACACATGGCATGTTACATTCAACATCATCAACACCATGCAAAAACGCACATAAAGCATTATCCATGGCAATTAAAACAAAGGTATATGTGACTAGCAAATTTAGGTAATTAAACCAAAATAAGTGTATCCGTTCTGATACTAATTGAAAGCTCGATATTCTAAATGCTAGAGTTAATTAAGACTCCCAAATTTTAATTGCGGCTTGATTAATTTTAATCTAAACACACTTATTGCGGAATATATGTAACTAGCAAATTAATTAATCAAAGCATTCAACAATTGCATGGATGAACATATAAGTGCAAAGCAAATATGTAAAGGGCGGTAGGGAAAAGGATAACAAACTCAAGATAACACCGCGATGTGTTATTGAAGAGGAAAACCGAAGAACTCGGCGTAAAAACCTCTCCGCAACTCTCCAAGCCAAAATGATCCACTAGTGAATAAGTTGGAGTACAAGGATACCAAAAAGACCCTCCAAGCCTAATCTACCAAATGTACTTGATCCCTCCAAACTCCAGCTACCAACGGACTTCACCAAGTCTTGTCTTCACTAACTTCCCGGGTCCCGCAATACCGCCCGATTGCACCACCAAGCATCACCGGCTTTTTTTGGCAAAGAACCAATACTTCCCAAGCTCCAAAATACTCTCTACAATCTAAATGGGAGTGGGTTGTGTTTAAGTACAATCTCCTCCCAATGTATGACAATGGGAGAGATGAGGATAAGAGACTACAATGATTTCTCACTTAAGAATGAGTAGCTCTCTAAAAAATGTAGGTGTTGTGAAAACCAATCTCTAGGGTTTTCTCTCTAATAGCCTCCTTACAATTTTGTGAGTAATGAGAGTATATATAGAGTGGGTGAAAGGTAAAAAAGTCACACTTAAAATCCCAGTTGTTAGGTCATCTCGCGAGATATCTTGACTATCGAACTTTCTCTTGTGCTCCTCTTGTAACCTTCGCAGGTTTTGCAATCTCGAGTCAGTCGTGAGTTAGTCGCAAATCTTCACTATTTAAAATTAAACTCATTACAATCAAATCCCACAAAATACAAGGAAATAAATTAATAAAATTACAATACTTTTATCATGAAATACAGCCAACATAAATATTATGTAAAAAATATAACTTAACAATTGATTAGTGGATTCTTGTGAGTGGTAACCTAAAATTCACCCAGTGGGGTTTTTTCCTTGTGAAAGTTTTCCCATTAGTCAACAAATCAGTGTGTCAAATTTATTTTCCGTTGCACTCTAAATTAGAATTGTGATTTGTTGGTGCCTCTATCATATTGCATATAATTTAACCTAATTAATCAACTTAGGTAATTAAATTAATTAATCGGAGTCAATCTATAATCCAACAATTATGTATAAGTGCATATATACGTAGTTATATATAAAAACGTATACACATACTTATATTTTTATGTATGTTTCTATGAATATATATACATTTCAATAGAGCTTATTTAGCTTCTAAGCTAACTGATTACATTAAGGGAAAGATGAGATGATGAAGGCAGTGCCTACAGATCGAAACTATGGCTGTTGAAATGGAAAATTGGATGATGGCGTTGTCTCCTGATATTGTGTGACCTGATTTCTTTAGCAACACTTGTCTGAAGAGTTGGAGGACCGCATACAATGACACCAACATCAACACAACCCCATTTCTCTGATATATCCCCAAAAATACCTGCAGTAAGACAGAGGAAAGGGCATATCAAGAAAGCCTCTAGTGTAGTACAACTAAAAAGGTAAAACTTCTTTATTAAGATTTTTTTTTTTTCCTGCAAGATTCTTTTAGCTTTACTCCTCTGTTTATGTTATATATTTTGTTCACAACTGGTCCTTAGCTTGGAAAATAGAGGAGGGATATGATAGGTTGATAACTTGTGTACAATTTAGTCATTTTATTATGAATGGATCTACTATAGACACACATTAAAGTGCCCCTTACTAGCAAGAATACATGTGGCTAACCTTGACTAGTCTGTTGTTATTCTTGGGACTAAAATGTGGTTGTTGTCGTCATTGTTGTTGTTGTTATATTATTCGTTTAATTTATGTTTTGAACAAAAGTTGAGATGCCATACCTTTGAAGTCCGGTCTAGAACCATAGTACGAATTGGTGGAACTCGCAAGTTTTTGCTGACATGAATCCTTATGAGCTACAATTTCATTATTCTGCATCTTCTCAACCATAATCCTATCATCCTTGCATGCCTCCTTTGCTGCATTTTGTCTTTCCCAAAGATGCCATAAACCAACCACGATACCCCCAAAGATAAAGACACTTGTAAGCATGCAGATTACAAAGAGAAGCCCTTTGTACCACCATGAAGATATGTCATACGGGTTTATGTAGAAAATATCCAGTAAATATATTATGATAACAAAGCCCAGTGTAGATGAGATAACATATAGTCCAGACCATATATTATTTCCAGTACCAACCAAAACTGACATGCTACAGCTATCAGACATAGGAGGAGAAGAGTTCATAGCCTCATGTACTTGACCCTCTTCCTGCAGGTAATTAACAACCATTAAATGCCACAACATGAACATGATAGTATTAAATACAAAACGAAAGCACAAGGGTGTGAAAGCATAACTAAGCATACCAGTAGAGGTTGAGATTCTCGAGTGACAAAAATACGAATCTCAAGATTTAGTTTAACTGAGAAAAATGGACAAATTGATTCCATATCATTGGTAGAAAGAAGAGGAAGCTCGTTTGATCTTTTCACAGCCCAAACAATCAAGATGTTTCGAGGCAAACAAGGTTTTCCTTCTCGAGTACGATGGAGAATGTCACTCAAGATTGCCAGAAATGGTGAAATTCCTATGCCACCTGCTACTAAAATAAGGTTTTCATACCTAGGGAATCAAATAATGAAGTCAGTTCATAAAATAGAAGATAATAATATGAAACTTAAAATTAAGCTTGATATCTAGTAAATTCTAGTGAAATTGATTGGTTGGGTGCATACATCAAGTGATATGGTAATTCATGCCCATAAGGCCCCTCAACAGAAGCCGTTATCTTTGTTTGAGGCTGGAGATGTAGATCAGCTTCAAAACTATACATAATATTTCCTTTGAGCTTTTCTGTCCATTCCCCAAGAACCTTTATGAGAACGGATAGATGATATTTACCATCCAGAGGACTAGATGAAACACTGAAAGGATGCCACTGCAGCCAAGATAATTCTCGAACTTGAAGGAAAATAAAACTGAGGGCATTGTAACGCAGATCTACATTGTCAAGGAGGAAAAGTATCAGATAGGGTAAGAGCAAATAAACAAGGAAACTACAAAATTGATGGGAACTAGTATTACTTCCAGGTTTTGAAAGCATTAACTCCACAGTTCCACAAGGCAGGCACTTGGCTGAAATTATATCAACAGTCCTTCGTGATTGGCAGAATCTTAGAAAGCGGTCAAGAATGAAAAGAAATATTCCTCCAGCAGCTATACTGAAAACGAAATCCCCAACATGCAAAGCTAAAAAGACAACAAAGATTACATATAGTTGATGAGTGTAGAAGAACAACTCAAATTTCTGCTTTCTCACTGGATGAAGTGATGTCATCCACATCAATAGACCAGCTGCCAGACTTATAACTCCTGCGAGATTGGCAACACCAATATCTTTCCACTCCAATATCTGCATGAGACAATTAAAGATATAAGTACCATCCTTATCTTCATATGACCTTCTATTTCTTTCCATGAGGGAATTCTTAGATACATTCTATGAATGAAGAAAAAGCATATGGTTTAGGACATTGACAAGGTTCACAAAGGAGATGGTTTTCTCGTCTTCCTTCTGTGATGCCACTTAATGACTTACTAATCTCTCAATTAATTTTAGAAGATTCTACTAAATTCAAAAATGGCTTGAACTGAAAATGGAACAGACTGTGTGATGTGGATCAAATTAATCAGAGATACAAATAAACACAGCTGCAGTAATGTGACCATGTAACCGTACATATAAGTACATATCAGCTCGATTTCAGACTGGTGCATGCATAAAGAAATACCAAGCACTACATAAGCTAAAAGATTATGAGTACAAGCCAAGACTAAAGGGACTCACTTCTATTCTCATGTATTTGCACATAATATTTCAGGTTACCAAGAACTAGTTAGCATCACAAATGTTTTGTCACATGAATAAGACAACATGGACGGGAACCAAAGGTCATCAAAAAATTCTGGTCAATGACTTTTACATTAGTACCATGCTTTCCAAGTTTCTGTGTGCTCATAAAAAAGAAAAGAAGAAGAAGATAATTTTAGCAAAAATCAAGGAGTATAACACAAATCATAACAAGTTTAGTCTCCTATAATAAAACAAGTTTAGTCTACTATGATGTAACTCAGCAAAGTTCACCAGACAGCCTTAGCATCAGTCTAAGAAAGAACATCAACATGATCTATCAAATGATTTAGAAAGAGTATTTACAAATCAAAACAAGTTTAGTCTACTATAATAATAAAAAGTTTAGTATACTATAAAGTAACTCAGCAAAGTTCAAGAGAAAACCTTAGCATTAGTCTAAGCAAGACTATCAATATGATATAATGATCAAGAGTTATTGAAGTGCTTCTACTTGAGTTATGACATTTGCATTCCATAAACCGTTTACCAAAGTTCATTTCCATCATAAATTCTATTGTGCATACCTTCTTTAAGGAAATGTATAGCTTTCAAGAATTTGCGTCATAACATAAAGTACACTTTCGGCCCTTAAAGCGTGGAGTTACTTTCATTTTGGTCTTTATGTTTGATTTTGTTCTTATATTGGCCCTTTATGTTTCAAAATTTTCATTTTGCCCTTCATGTTTGATTTAGTTTTCTATTTGGTCCTTCATGAAATGAAAATTGGAACAAAAAGGGGTCAGTATTTAAACAGAATCTAACATAAAGCACCAAAATGAAAATTTTGAAATATGAAGTGTCAAAATGAAAATAATCCAAAACTCTAAGGGACAAAAGTATACTTTAGTCTAACATAAAAGGTTTACAGGTATTTAACCACAAAACAATCACAAAATCCCATTCTGGAACAGTTTATTGTGTTGTGCTTGTGTCTTTGAACAATTACCTTGTTGTTTGTATAATAAACATGAATAAAGATTGCCACCACATAACCATATTTTGTAAGCCTGCTTTTAGTTACCCTTAAGAACCTTATGTCTACTGGTTGAAATGCTATATTTCACCCCCAAAATTAACCATCATGGTGCACCATCTCAGACCTCAAGCAGAACTTCTCAAGAATAAATCCATTTTTAAAGTGCAACTCCCACCTCAATCCCAGCTAGTCCATCTTTCATCAGGCTTCTGATCCCGCTGCCTACTCCAACAAGAGTAACACGAAGGCCCACGGCCATTATGTGAAAATACAGCCAATCTTAATGATGATCAAATAGCTATCTCTACCTTCCCATAATTTCTGTCCCCGGCTTAATTTGTATTTTACTAATCTTGCACTGGAAACTGACAATTCAAGGTAATTTGTGCATGAGTCATAAATAAAAAATATTTACCAACGAATTGTGAATGAACAGCCAAAGCAGAAGTTAACAGCAAAAGGGGTCATTTTCAAAGAGGGTTAAATCAAATTAACCAAAAATAATAGTTGTTACTGCTGCACAGCACTTCCACATCAATAATAGTTGTTACAGCACAGCACTTTATCATAGAATTTCTCTAGTCTTGTCATTTCTATTTTTCCATTTTCTATTGCGGTTGCCCCTTCCCTCGCATTCTTATTGTATGCTATAAAGAATACACACACACACACGTGTGTGTGTGTGTGTATAGCAGGAGGATAATTCAATTTTCAGTGAATATACATGTATTCTTCTCCTGGAAAACAAACAAACAAATACATATACAAGCAAAAGAGAAACACATATTTATAAATATAGCTAAGCTATACACAAGTAAAAGAATTACACCGCTAGCACTCACTTCTTGTAGAAGGTCGCCCTCAATTGTCCATGCAATTATATAGAATAGTCCATGGAGAGTAAACAGCTGCATAGTGAGATGTCCAAGCCACACATGATATCTTGTTGCATGCTCAAAAGGGACATCTATTAGGCGGAGAAGAACCGATCCCCTTGCAACCGGAAGAAACAAAAATGCCAAGCAATATAATCCAGTAGTACCAAAGCGAAGTCCCAGATATTCCAAAATGAAACAACTGAAAATTTCAAATTAAGTAGGACTCTCAGCCGAAGAAACCAATCTTCATGTACTGAATAAAAAGAACTTAAAAATTTTACAGAGCAAATGCTAACCGTAAAGAATTTAAGTTTCTCATATACAACATGTTTCATGATGACAAAACACTATAAGAAGTATAATAAACAAAAAGAAAAATAAGCAACGCACAAATAGTACGTATTGACCATATATAAGTGGAAATTCATTTCAACTACACTCAATAAAAAGAACCAATGAAGACCCTACTTGAAAAGTCACAGGATAAAAGTGTCAAAGTTCTTCAAATAGGAAATATAATGGAGGTAAGCAGCTAATTTCTGCTGATACAAATGACACACAAGCAAAGCCACCAAAACCAAGAAAGGCAACAATTGATCATGAAAAACATATAAAATATTGTACCTCTTCTGTTTTAAAGTCAACTGGAACTGAGATATAACGCTGAGTATCTGTGTGGTATATGCATACACAGCCCAAATAACATACACAACAAAGAGGACAATTCCAATAAGCTCGGTAGCAGAAACAACCCCAAATGGGCCATCCACAAGAACAGGGAAAGTCCACAAGCGGAATCTTGGTTTTGTTGAGGCCTTCCTCCTACAAAGAAAGGTTCTAAGTTACAAAACAAGCTATCCATTTAATTAAAAGGTTAAGCTCAACATACAGAGATTGAAGGAAAAGAATAAATTCTTAGGTTAGCATAGAAAAAAGAGAACATAAGAACTATCTCCACTATATAAAAATACATACTCGTGGAGCTCCTCTTCCCCAGAGATGAGGAGATAAGCTATTGAAAGGAACGCAATAATAAGAACTGGACCACTGAACACCAAAAATATGCTTCCTGCAGTTTTTGCAACACCAGAGCCCACCAAGCAGATAAGAATCGTGTGGTGGGGGGGAGACAAAAGAAGAATAACAAGTTAATAAAAGGTACCAACCTGTAATCCCGAAAACAGTGCCACTGGTGAGTTGAGCCCATTTCTCAAAAGCTTCATTGACAATCTGTGCTGGGATGAAGAAAATAAGGGCAGCCCATGCAAGGAAAATAACCCATATTACAAACTTGAGAATCCACTTGGCCCATGACACAAAGAGAGGTGTCTTCTTCACTCTCTCAGCGCCTCTGCTCAAAAGAAGAGGCCTTTCAACAGAGTTTTCATCCATGGCCAGAAAATTCTCTTCTTTTTTTTCCAATGTCTTCAATAAATCCCAAATGGGCAAAAGTCACATATAAACAGAAAGAGTTGGAAAGAAGACAACTTGTGTGGAACCCATTAGAGCATACGAACCAACCAGGCATATTTAAGAAATGAGAATCTTGTCAATTGTGTAAAACATACATTCTGAAATCTGAACCACTAACGTTTCTGTAATGTCATCTGAAACAATTTATTTCCCTCCAACCAAAAATATCAAAGAATTGGAGGATAATACGTATCACAACGGTGATAAAAGACAGATAAAAACCGTCCAAATTAATAACTATAACTATATTGGTGTAACTCACAAGGAGACAACAACTTTACAGGTTGTGGTTTAAGGTGATCAAGAGTAAGAGGACAATTGGAATGGTATCTCAATTCACAGTACGTACCTCCATTATTAACCGTTCACTCACCAAAACTACTATTGAACAGATGTGATGGACAAACCAATATTCACCACTCCCACTACCCAATCTGATGTAACAGCACAATGAAATGAATTGTGTTTAATACTTTTTTTTTTTTTTTTGAGAAACCACCCCAGGAAGAGGGGGGAATTGTGTTTAATACAGGAACAGGGCTGAGAGGAGCGGAAAAAACATACTTATTATATATATACTTGCAAGTAACAAACAAGGTAAAAAAAGTAGTCTTAATCCCACATCCATGGGAATTGATGAGTAAAAATACATATATTTTTGTAAGTACCTAATTAGTAATTAAAGAGTTACAGCCTTTCCTATCAAATTTTAAATAAATAAAAAGTTACAGGGATTAGGCCCGTTTGGTAGAATTGTTTAACAACATGTTTTCAGTTTTTAAACAACATTACACGCATTTACATGAATTTTTTTACCCACACATATTTCAAAAAAATATAAATAATTTTACTAGAACAACGTTACCAAACAGCTTCTTAGTCACTTCCTTTTTATTACTTCTCTAACAAGAGAGAGAAGCTTTTACCACAAAAAAAAAAAAAAAAGCTTCTTTTTGATAAAAAGACAACAAAAGCATAAAGCTTCAATTAAAATGCCTTAATTTATAAGTAATGAAATTATTATCTGAACAGTTACCAAAAGAAACGTAATACAAAAGAATGGAAACAAAATGCTGGCAATAGTGTGTTTTACGGCTGACAAAAAGTGCAAAATTTAAACCAGGTTCTCCTCCTTGGGGAAATTGAACAATACTAGTACACTATAATGAAGAGTCTTAAACAAAATACTGATAGAGTAATTGCATATAGCATTTATTAGCTGAGATGACATGAAAACGAAAGCCCATCATCTTTATCAAAGGTTTTGAATTTAGATATAATTACTCCTGCCAAAGAAAGAAGGTCCACTCATTTTATGTGTATCTCGCGCTTGCTCATCTTTGTGGTTGTCTTTATACACACAAACGAATCTGCAGGGATTGCACGAATAATGCAGTAGATGCCTGATATGTTTTAAGAATGTGTTCACTTCGGCTTTATATAAATTGGGTTATATGCACAGCTTTTTAAAGTTTTTTTAATTATACTTTTACTAAAGTTTACTTTTAAGCAAAATAAACAGATAAAACCATTTTTTTCCCCCAATTATTGGAGAGAAAATATACCGATAAACTTTTGTTCAGTAAACCGATAAACTTAAATCATCCTAAATAGACACTAAAGAAATAGAAAGTAGTTTATTGACTAACCACATTGGCTATGTACGTGATCATGATCATACCAAATAATCTCTTTTATTTTTTATATTTTTAATTAGGATTAGTCTAACTTAAAAAATGAAAATCTCTCTCTAACAATAACAGGTGTTGTGTTTTTATAGGATAGTAGCTAGAGTCGGGTTTTTTTGGTGTAGATGAGTTCAAAACTCGTTCCCATGAGTCCCTTATTGTCCACTACCAATGTTTTTTCTCCAAGGCAAAAAAATAATGTAACGAGTGATGGAAATACTAAATTAATGAGAAAACGAGTATTTCTCATTTGTAGATAATTTGAGCTATGAGGCGTATACAAATTAAGTGTGAAGAAATATTTTAGGCTATTATGAGCAAAGCCAAACAAGTATATTTAACAAATATATATATTCGTATGCTGTTATCAAAAATAATTTAAAAAAACGAATATATTCATATGCCCAAGTAAGCATATTAAGCAGAAAATCCAAGCTAATGAATATATTTTGCAATATCATATGAAACTATTTAGTAATAAACGAGAATAGTAAGATAGAAAGTTAGAGAAACTATTTAGTAATAAATGAGGAGAGTAAAATAGAAAGTCAGTGAAACATATCTTAGTTACATGCATTGGTTCAAGTTTTAATTACATACTCACACTTTCATCTCTCAAAGTGATAAAATAAATAAATAAATAAGCAGGTTTATTCTTCTTCTTTTTTTCTAAATTTATATCTTAATTTATAATTTGTGTTAATTTCTTAATTTTAAATTATGAATAAGATTGATTATATTCTTTATATTGAATGTAAATTGTTGTGTATAGGTTTTTGGTTGTGTTATATTCTTCAGAAAAAATAAATAAAAAATAAATAAATAAATAAATAAAGAGTTTATATAAATTTGGCAACAAAGCTAAATAAATAAGCCTAAAAAATGTTTACTAATAATAGTTTTGTTAGGACATATGTGATTTACTTGTTAGGAACATATTTCACTATTTTATGTAATTAGCAAATCCTTTGACAAAATGCACTTTACTTGTAATTGGGTAGATCTAGGATGTGTTTAATATTTCAAGAAACATGTTGTTCAAGTCTAGTATTAAAGCCATGAAGATTGGACCAAGAAACAAGTGAAGAAAAGCTGTCATTAAAGCTGGACAGATAACTCGACACCTGCGGACAGATAGCTCGACAGCTGCTCGACACCTCTCAACACCTAGACTATCTATCGAGCTCTTCAGTTGATTGTTATCGCAATCTCGACACCTCTCGATAGCTGGTGGATTGATCGAGAAAGCTCATGTCTCCTCGACAGCTCCTCAATAGCTTCTCGATAGCTGTATCTATCAAAGTTTAAAGCTCAACACCTCCTCGACACCTCCCGATCGATCGAGGTTACGGGAATTCAGATTTTCAGATCTGATTTTCAGCCCATGCTGACATGTATGTGTAGGGTTTCTTTTCTCACAACCCTAGACCTATATAAGACTTATTTTAGAGGTCGTCACATAAGAGAATACAAGGAGAACACATGCAAAAGGTGACCGATGCCTTATTCTCTCTGAAAGAAGCTACTGCGTCTTTGCGCCTTAGGGTTTTGTAACCAAGTGCTTCTTGATCTTCATTATTGATAAAGTGAAGAACTTTGCAACCAACAATCTTCTTCTAGTTGGTGATTTAAGTCGCGTATTGAGATCCGCGCAATTGGTTAGTTACGTACTGGGATTCGTGCATCAAAGGGTGGTGTTTATATATTGAAGAGTTCATAGGTTCTGAAGCGGTAGAAGATTTCTGCTATGAGTTCATCTACGGGGATTGTAAAGTCTAAGGATAAAGGTTTTATATTAGATCTAAAACTTCTCTTTACTGTAGTGGATTGCTTTTCGGGAAGGTTTCCCCCCAGGTTTTTTACTGTGAAACTAGTTTGTTTCATTGGTTTTCTTGGGTCATCATATCTTGTCTTATTTACTTTTTCGCTGCATGATTTTGACATAATATTGATGTTTGTTTGTTTTAATAAGTTTTATTCATAATAAATCTAATTAACAACTTGGATTTAAAACTTGTTAATTTTATCAACCAAGGTCTAAATTTCCCAACAAGTGGTATCAGAGCGGGTACACTCTGATTGAATTAATTTCCTGAGTGTGATCCTTGACCCCCGTTGTCATTGAATCTCTTGATTGTTTTGATTTGCATGATCTTGTGTTGAATGATGATAATGATATTCAATATGCCTATTGCAAGCTTTATAATATTTGTATGAAATCTCTTGAATGTTCTACAAAATTAAAAGCTAAATTTAAAAAGGTCAATCTTGAAAAAGATGATTTGATTGCAAAATTGGATGAAGCCAATAATTTGAATGAGAATTTTAAAAATCAAATTTCATCTCAGGTGGACAAAATTAAGAGTTTGGAAGAGCAACTAGTTGAATTTAAAACTGAAGTTGAAAATTTAACTAATGCCAAACTTGTTGTTGAGCCTAACTCAAAAAAAAAATATTTTTATATTCCTCCATTTAAAATGAATAATAAAGAGTTGAAGGCAAATATTGCTAGGATAGACAAAGGTAAAAACTCTGATGTTAATACTGAAATTTTTAAACCTATATCTAAAACTCCTCCTAGGTTGAATGAAAAATCTGAATTTGTCCCCCATTTGTCATTATTGTCACATTGTTGGTCATATTAGGCCAAATTGTCCTAAGTTGAGGTCTCTGTCTACCTCTAAGGTTAGACCTCCTTCAAGGAAGCCGAGTAATCCTAAAACTGCTCATGTTTGTCACCATTGTGGTGTTTCTAGACACATTCGTCATAATTGCTTTAAGTTATATCCTCATAAGCAATTGTCCAAACGGTCACAGGTTTCCTCTCAAGGACCTACACCTTTGTTTGAAAAGTTATTAAAAGTTTTGAGCTTTTTAACTCAATTTCAGGAGAATTCTAATTCTTCTATATCCTTTAGTAGACATACTAGGACATGTGCTTTTTCATCTTCACGGCCAAAAACTCGTGTTGTGTGGGTGAAAAAGGAGCCTAAGACTTAATTGTCTTTTCTGTTTGTCCTCTGCTTTAATTCTTTCTATCTAAAGTAGGACTCTCTTTGCTTGATTTCTTATCTGCTTTTGGAATCATGCTTTCATGCATCTGCACATTTCTATCATGCCTTCATGCATATGCATCTTTCTATCATGCTTTCATGTGTTTGTCTCTTTTTTTTTTTTTTTTTTTTTTTAGTTTTTATTTTGTTTTGTTTTCAAAATAAAAATTAAAAGGAAAAATCAGAAAATGCAAAAACAGTGTGTATTTTGTGTACATTGGTACTTGTGTACCTTGGATGGCCATTGAAACAAAGTTTTCTAAATTTTGTATCTCTTGTAACTTAGATGAGCATCTCTATGCATAACTAAGCAAGTGAACTTTGTGGCTCTTGTCTGTGATGAGTAAGATTAAGTTATCTCTTATACTTAACACTCGTATCACTCTTTTTAACGGGAATAACTAAAAATCCTAAGAGTAAGGCATAAATAATCATTTTACCACTGTTGCCCGCCAATCATAATATGACACATGTATGCTTCGGCATAGCAAAAGTGCAGTGTCAATGACATTTGTGTGCTTCGGCATAGCAAAATTGGAATGTCAAATGCTTAACATAATTGGATATTTCTTTTCAATCTATTATATGCCCATGCATGATTTGCTTAAATAAAATATGCAAAAAAAAATGAAAAGCAAAAAGATCAAAAATGCTTTAAAAATGATTGCAAACGTGTATTTTAGGAGATGTGGGAGTTATAGGATGTATCTCAAAGGTGATAGTCTCCATCAAACAGTTATGATTGTGTGTGAATTAAAGTGATTTTCTCATATCTCAAATCGTCATAACTTGTATACACTTATGTAATCTTGCGATATTTTTCACACACAACACGCAATATTCTTTGCTACTCTTGATACATGTGCAGGTACAATGTGATTTGGTCATCACAAGATTTTACATGTGTTAATGTATGCTCACTAAACTGTCTTAACTTGTTTTTTAAATATAAAATTGGTTAGACTTGTTTAGTGTGTGTGTGTGTGTTTTGGGATCTATGTGCATAACATTTTTCTTGTTGAGAGATTTGTTTTTCACATGTTTTGCATCTTTCTATTATCTTGTCATCCATAACATCTTGTTTCATTCCATTCATGCATTTATATGGATTTCTTTTGCCCCCTTGATCATCTTTATGTCTCTCGGGTGAAGTTTTATAGTTTCTTGTACCATTTGTCAATCATGACAAAAAAGGGGAGAAATTGTAGAGAATATGTGGTTTCTTTTCGAAGATTCTACATGTTAGGGGAGAAATACATACCCTTGTAAGGGGGAGTTGTGTTTCATTTTGTTAGGAGGAGTGCTTACCTCCTTATTGTTATAGGAGCTTCTTTTAGCTTCTTTCTTCTTGTACACCGGTCTTGTGACCATGTTTACATACATTGTGCTTATCTTTGATGATGTATGTTTCTTTCACCTACCTTTACATATGTTGTTTCTTTTCTTTCTTTATACACATGTTTCTTATACTTGTATGCAATCTACTATTTCTGTTTCACATAAAGATGCCTTGATGAGTTTTGTTTAAAGTGTTTCAGAAATACAGGTTGTCAAAGTCTACTTGCTATAAACTCTCTTCTTGCAAAGTTTTTCAAAAGTTTGTGTTAGGATAGATTTTATTATATTCAACAAGTGAATATGAGTTGAGTGATTTATAAATTCTCTCATATGTTCATTTATTTGTTGTGGTTTTGTCACGGATTGCCAAAAGAGGAGATTGTTAGGACATATGTGATTTACTTGTTAGGAACATATGTCACTATTTTATGTAATTGGCTAATCCTTTGACAAAATACACTTTACTTGTAATTGGGTAGATCTAGGATATGTTTAATACTTCAAGAAATATGTTGTTCAAGTCTAATATTAAAGCCATGAAGATTAGACCAAGAAACAAGTGAAGAAAAGCTGTCATTAAAGCTAGACAGATAGCTTGACACCTGCGGACAGATAACTCGACACCTGCGGACAAATAACTCGATAGCTGCTCGACACCTCTCGACAGCTAGGCTATCTATCGAGCTCTTCAGTTGATTATTATCGCAATCTCGACACCTCTCGATAGCTGGTGGATCGATCGAGAAAGCTCATGTCTCCTCGACAGCTCCTCGATAGCTTCTCGATAACTGTATCTGTCGAAGTTTAAAACTCGACACCTCCCGATCGATCGAGGTTACGGGAATTCAGATTTTCAAATCTGATTTTCAACCCATGCTGACATGTATGTGTAGGGTTTCTTTTCTCACAACCCTAGACCTATATAAGACTTATTTTAGAGGTCGTCACATAAGAGAATACAAGGAGAACATATGCAAAAGGTGACCGATGCCTTATTCTCTCTGAAAGAAGCTACTGCGTCTTTGCGCCTTAGGGTTTTGTAACCAAGTGCTTCTTGATCTTCATTATTGATGAAATGAAGAACTTTGCAGCCAACAATCTTCTTCTAGTTAGTGATTTAAGTCGCGTACTAGAATTCGCACAATTGGTTAGTCACGTACTAGGATTCGTGCATCAAAGGGTAGTGTTCATATATTGAAGAGTTTAAAGGTTCTGAAGCAGCAGAAGGTTTCTGCTGTAAGTTTATCTACGGGGATTGTAGAGTCTAGGGACAAAGGTTTTATACTAGATCTGAAACTTCTCTTTACTGTAGTGAATTACTTTTCGGGAAGGTTTCCCCCCAGGTTTTTTACTGTGAAACTAGTTTGTTTCATTGATTTTCCTAGGTCATCATATCTTATCTTATTTACTTTTCTGCTGTGTGATTTTGACATAATATTGATATTTGTTTGTTTTAACAAGTTTTATTCATAATAAATCTAATTAACAACTTAAGTTTAAAACTTGTTAATTCTATCAACCGGAGTCTAAATTTCCCAACAAGTTTTATTAGTAACTTTTTATTAACGTGATTTAAAAAAAAAAAATTGAATATAGAGATAATTTATTAACTTGATTTAAACTCTACTAAAACTTTTTAAAGGGATTAGTTTAAAAAAAATTTTCAAAGTAATTTTCTAATTACTAACTACTATGCGCTAACTTCTACCTACCAAAACCCACAATTAAAATACTAATCCGTATGAGATACCACTTCCAAAGATTAATATCTTAGCTATTATATATTATATGCTGACCTTTTTTTTTTTCAAAAGAAGTGTTTCTCTCTCTCCCCGCAAAACAAATGGATTATAAGAAGAGTTAGTTAAACAGGGGTAAGACTACACCACCTCTTTCTACAATAAATGTTAAATTCAAATCATTTTTCATGCATATATACATGTTACACAAAGGGATTATAACAAGAATTAGCTAGACAGTGGTAAGACTACACCACCTTTTTTCTACAATAAATATTAAATTTAGATCATTTTTCATACATATACACATACATGTAGCGTGCAACACACAGGACTTAAACTTGGTAGGGTGAAACTCACTCAAGTTTCAATGTCTTCTTCCATACTTTTAAGGACAAAAATTAAATTCTCATGTGAGTCTCTCTCTACTTCAAATTTTAAATGTTTAATAATTTAGATTGTTCTTAATTATTTAATTGAGTTTTCTACTTAAACGTGATTTCAATTATTGTTTTGGATAGTTTTTAACTATTAAATTCAAGGGTTTTCCATTTAAATATATGTGATTAATTGAGCCTTAAAGTTCAATATATTATTGAAAATCATTTTTTATATATTTTTTAGGTACCTCTACCATCTTCCATTCAATTATATATATATATATATATATATGTGTGTGTGTGTGTGTGTGTGTGTGTGTCCGCGCGCGCACGCGCATTTTATGATACCTTAGTCTCACACAACATACATTCATTATGTAACTTAAAAGTAAAATATTCATTTATTTTTATTATTTATTTTAAGTAAATTAATAAAATAATTATTTACATATGAATTTTGATTAAGCTGTGCATGTTGAGCTTAGACGCCGTGGTTGCGCCAAGTGGCTTCACTATATTGCATAAATTTTTTTAGATTTAAAAATATATATAATTTTTCTTCTCCTATAATTTCTAAGTTGATAAAAATCTTAATTTGATTACAATCCAAATTATAGATATCAAATTTTTTTCCCCTCTTTTCACGTGTATAAATATAGTTCATTCTTATGGGATAGCTTTATAAGTATCCTAAAGGTCCTAAACTACATTAAAAGAAACTCCTAAAAAAATTACATAAAAAATTTAAAAAAACATTAAACTTACAATATGAGGGAAGGCATAAGTTTGAGTTTAAGTTAAACTCTATCAACTAAAAAATTGCAGTAATTTTTTTAGATAGAAACAACACAACCTAATTATTCTTATCAACTTTCTCAAAAAAAATCATATAGTTATTCTTATCAACTTTTTCTCTATTGTTTTATTAATTTTTTAGATAAATACAAAAGCTTAATTGTGGATGTGAAATTTTTTTAGAGATAATTATGTAACACTACTACCACAAATATATAACACTACCACCAGAAATATAATTTAATCATGAAAAAATATGTAATTACATAAATAGTGTTCTATATGTAATAGGCTTTTCTTTATTCTTATCTTCTCCTTCTATAATATATCTTCTTTTTCGTGGAATAAAAATCACGCCAGATTGTGAATCCCCGAATCCCCAAGGAAATGCCTCTTCCTCTAGCTACAAAGGTATGTATTTCTTTTCTTTTCTTTTCTTTTCCATTTTTTTTTTTACAAAGTTGCATTCTAATTCATGAGTAAGGAGCAATAAATTCAATGATAATAATAAATAGAGCCTTTAGGTAAATCTATAAATGTTAATTTCTACGAGTGTATGTGGTACGTGTATACATATATATTGCATCTTATATTGTTTATAGGACCTTTTGCTTTCTATACTTTGTGTTGTCTTACTCTTATTATGAGCTAGAAGCCTAGAATTTGCATTTTATGAATTTGAAAGGATAAATTTTTAAACTCTTTAAGAAAGGTAGATTCATATGTTGGCTTACTTTCTAAATCATGAGTTATTCTCTTTTGATAAATAATTCTCATATATATATATATATATATATATATATATATATATATATATATAGACAAATACACACATGTTGTGGTGGTTACCTAATGATGTACAATATATTTTATTCAAACACACTACATATATTATGTATTAGGATAATTAATTTAGAGTTTCAAGTTTCTCACTACTTAATTAGTAGAGTATTACATAAATAAACCCCCTTTTTTCACATTCAATTCTAATTAAAATAATTTTTCATTTTTTATAATCTATATTTAACATCAAAATATATTTTTTAATTTATATATGATTTTTTATCTAAGACATTTAATTCACATATGATTTTTTTTATTAAAGGAAAGGCATATATGCAAGTGGTACGTAGTTGTATATGTTTGTGGTAGAGAAATATCATATATATAAATATATATATATTTATATATATATATATATATATATATATATTATGGGTTTCATTGGATCGAAGCAAATTATTCACCTGCAGGTGCAGGGGAATATAACACGAGAGGTCTTTGTCATTTAATTTGTGTATAGTTGTCTCCCACATCACATGATATAGCTGTATTAATTAATAAAGCTGATGAGGTAGCTCGATCTCATTATCATTAATATATTATGAGACTATTAATTTCATGAGATTTTTTTTTTCTTTAACAAACCGTTTATTTTTTTTCTATATATATTTGTAGTTAATAAAGAGGGAGACATATATATTATATTATATAGCTAGCTAGGATCCAACCAAGAAATTAAGCTGGAATAATTAAGTACGGAGCAATTAATTGTTTTTGGCAAGGTCATAATCCTAATTAACGTTCTAAACAAGTAGTAATAACAACACTAGTGTTTGCTAGGTACTTCTGTGCGGGTGAGGCAAGTTATATTACACACAACACACTCTATTAAGTAATGTGAGACAATTACCCATTCTTTTTTTTTTTGAGAAACAAACACACACACATTCATATTTGTATGTGCCTTTAATCTGTCTTTCATATTTATATTTGTTTTGTCATCCATAATGTTAACCAAACATTCAACTGAACGTAATGAAAAAAATTTGATATGACCCTCTATATAAATATATATATATATATAATTTATTTATGGTTTTGAATAGGAGAGCTGAGAAATTAATGAGATAAGGGTTGAAAAGAAGCCAAGCGCGCGGTAAGTCACCCATTTCTTATCCAATAGCCAATAGCCTGGCCAAGACAAAAAGGGTCATTGATTTGATCCTTAATTAAAATTGTTGTATGAGAATGAGAGTGAGCATGAAAGTGGATGTGGATGTGGATGTGGATGTGGATGTGGATGTGGATGTGGTCCAAGGTTTGATGTAATAATGGATTGGATGGTTACCGTACGTACACTATACATTGGGTCATCCATTTTATTTTAATTTTAAAGTGGGCTTGGCCTGGCCTGGCCTGATAACCAACTTTTTTTTTAAATAAAAATAAAAATCTATGTCGTTCTCTCTAATTTTCATATCAGGCATTGATCCATTCCTCTAGTCTTTTCTACAAAAGGAAAGCAGTGCTCCTGCACTGCACTGCACTCTCTAGTTTTCCATTTCTCCAATCAAAACATGTTTGTCTTAACCAAAATCATTTTTTATTTCTTATATATGGACCGAAATCCTATTTTTGAATTTGATGAAAACAATTCCAGAGTAAATGGAGCAGTGCCTACGAGGGGGAGAATTTTATTACAAAATACTTATTAGTAGAATTTGTTTTAAACCAAAAAGTAAAGCGGTTGTTAGTGAATAGAGGAAGGAAACACACACATATATATATATATATATTATATCATATACTATATAATAAAAGTTGGGTTTTGAAGCGGTGGTTATACCAAGTGACTGCACTAAATTGCAGAAATTTTTTTAGAATTTTAAAAAAATTAATATAATTTTTTTTGTACTTATCTTCTTTTTCTATGATTTCTAAATTAATAAAAATCTTAATTTGATTACAATCCAAACTCTTCATCTAATCCTTTTATTATTATAATTTATAAGTTGATAAAAAAATTTAATTTGATTACAATTCAAACTCTTCATCTAATCCTTTTTTATTTAAATTATATTACTATGTGTAAAAAACAAAAAAAAAAAAAACAAAAAAAAAAAAACAAACAAAAAACAAAACAACACGTAAAAAACAAAAAACAACAATAGTCTTCATCTATTCCTTTTTTAAAATTTAAATTATATTACTTCGTGTAAAAAAAAAAAAAAAAAACAACATAATACCCGTAAAATTTAAAAAAAAAAAAAAAAAACAGCAACGTATTCAATAGCAAAATCTTCCTCTTCACACGTGACTTTTTTTTTTAAAGATAATTATTGTTCATACCGATTTACCAAATATATTTTTGGATAAAGTTAAAAAAAATTGTAAATAAGGTAATAAATATTTGAGTTTAAAGTAAACACCTTCTCTTTCTTCTAAAAAAAAAGTATCTATATAAAATAAATGTTTGTTCTTCTAAAAAAAAACGTTTGTTTTTTTTGAAAATTTTTCTTTTTTCCATAAAAATATGTTTTCTTTTTTCTTTCTATTCATATGACATTTTTTTTAATCCACTTTTTATAGGATTTATGAGATAGCAACAAATTGATTAGAAATCTTAATTCCAATAGGATTTAAATTCTATATCAAATGAAACTCTACCTATATATTAATTGTGAGGGTAAGCAAGCCGAGCAAACGAGTTGGGCCGTGGGTCGCGCTCGAGGACACCTAGGAACCCGAGGATGGTCGGAAGGTTTATTAGGTTTTGGGATCGACGAGCCGAGGACGAGAAAGTATAACAACAGACTGGTGGTAGTTCTCGAGGAGCCGAGCTTATTTGGGAAAGCATTGTGGAAGGTTGGAACCCAGCCATCTCGGGAATGATATACAAAAGGTAATCATTCCTTTTATGGATAAGCTTCAAGGAAGATAACCAACAACAAAAGAAGAAATATCTGGGAAGAAGGCTGCTACCACCATATTAAATGTTCTGCACCTAACCAACTGACCGCATTTATGTAGAAATGACCCCTGAACAAAGATATCTCAGTTCATAGCTACTCACAAAGCTTCCAGGATGTTTCTGATGGGACAAGCATCTAAGAGATCACCTACATGATCAACAAGTAGAAGGCTGGGATTGACGATGAAGGGACTATATAAGGGAAAGGCTCCTGTGAAAAATAGGGGAGGTAATCTGGGAAGGAAAAAGAAAGCAAGAACATTTTGTACTGAGATAAGTTTAAGTGAATATAAGAACACATCAATCCTCGGATCTGACTGAGGAGTATTATTTCTATTAAAGTGAGTTTTCTTATCTTCTTGGCATGAGTCCAATCCATTGAGGCCCATACTTGATTTATAGAATCTGATTCCTGTGAAATCCACTCTTAAACAAATACATTGTTTTGGCCTTGTTGTGCCATCATCCATTATTGGTGGGCAGGGGGTCAAAATCAAGTCCTTACATTAATATATATAAATATATATATATATCCTTTTTGAAATGAAATTTATTCCAATATGTGAATGCCTAAATCCCATGATAGGTATGCATTCTTTCTTCATTATTATTTTTTTCATTTTGTTTAAGCTATTTTTCTTTAACTTCAAAAAAATTAATAAAAACTTCTCACATATGTTTTAACCCAATTCATAATATCAAACTTTTGTATTCATTTATTCTCTTCTACAATAATTGGTTCAGGTTTTAGTTACATTCTCATACTTTCATCTCTCAAAGTGATAGAAAAAATAAATAGGTTTATTCTTTGTTCTTTTTTTAAATTTATATCTTAATTTATAATTTTTGTTAATTTATTAATTTTAAATTATGAATAATTTTGATTATATTCTTTATATTGAATGTAAATTGTTGTTTATAGGTTTTTGATTGTGTTATATTCTTTGGAAAAAAGAAATAAAATAAAATAAAAGAGTTTATATAAATTCCATGCATGTCAATCACATTTAGCACATGTTGAAATTATTAATGCACATGGGGAATAATATAACTGTGCGTGCCTTTGAGGTGTAGTAGGCCCAACCTCAACGGGTCTCACAACCTATTTGTAATCTGGGTATAGGATTTCCTACTTTGGGTTGTTCTCGGCACAGAGACTCTGCCAAGCTAATCTCTCACCCCCTCACTTTCCTGCTTCCTCACCTCTCTCTCCCCTTTTTCCATACCCAACTTATCGTATTTATAGCCTCAGATAGGTGGAAGGATCATGATTACTGCTACAGTTAGTGCAATTGGGGGTCCAATGTTGTTAATTGTAAGTGGATTTAGGTGGGAGTGGCTTTGGAAATGGCTCCCACTTCGTGATATATGCTCGGCAGTGACTCTTCCCGGGCCCCGCAGAGCCAGTGAATACGGCCGGCTCGACATGCCGAGCACAGTTATGCGGTATGGTTAAAAGTGGATCGGCGTCAGCTTCTCGTCCGTTAGCCTTTCTCGGAATACTCCGGGCATGGTTACGTCGCTTTCACGGTGGGGGCTGGTGTTCTGGGCCCGGTAAAAGTCGAGGTGCTGGCCCATATCTTTGGCCTATGCCATAAGGCCCAAATGGGCCTGGGTACCAGGGGGCCGTACATTAGCCCGCCATTGATTCGTGTTCGGCCCTCGGAGCGAATCAAGGATCTTTCGAGGCAGCGGTTATCTGAGCAACGCAACGGGCGTATTTCGGAACGGTTCCAGTGATCCATTAATGCATTTCTCAAAAGGCGTGCCGCGTCTGACCTTCCGTTTCGGCTGCCATCATTGCCTGTCGATTCACGTGTCAGTTGTCTTTGGTACCCGAAACGTTGGGTTATCCCATTGCTAATTAATCCCCATTAATTGTCCATTAGCTGTTGCCTGTCCTCTCCTGGCCTCTATAAATAGCCTATTTTTATCTTTCTCCTCACTTTTTCACTCTTCTTTCCCTGAAATTTCTCTCTGCCGAGCATTTATCAGCGCCATTGCCCGTCAACCCAGAACTCTCTCCTCCCTTAGAGCCAAAAGTAAGTCTCCTTTCCTTTTCCCCTTATTTTTAGTTATATTTCCCCGAATTCTCTTCTAGTTCTAATCCCCCAGAATGGGTTATGCTCACCTTCTGAATGCCGGATCTTCCCTGGCCGCCTTCTGGCGGAAGTATAACGTCCCCGATGACGTGGAGGTGGCGTACTGCCATGAAAGTGAAATTGTCCTCCACAGAGGGGCGGGCACCGCCTTTTTTCCTTTGATGTCTATCTTAGAGGGTGGGGTTAGGTTTCCCATCGACCCTCTCCTTCTTGTTACCCTGAGATACTACGGGCTAAGTCCCGAGCAACTCCCCCCAAATTTTTACCGGGTAGTGAGCTGCGTGAGTAGGTTAAACCACACGTTCGGTCTGCAACTAGACCAGCACGATATAAACCACATGTACAGTTTATGCGGGAAAAAGAAATCCAATTACTACTTAAAGGTTAGGGACATGAGGGTATGGTTGATTTCATGCCTGCCGGACTCTAATAGAAACTCTGCCGGGGAGTTCGTCCGGGTGCGCGGCAAATGGTTTGCCGGCGATATCCCTCCCCCACTCACACGTCGTGAAGTTGGTTCGTTTCGATTCATAGTTTGTGTTACTTTCTTTATAACTGCTGTGTTTGTGCTAATACTAACCCGTTTCTCTCCTCTTTGCAGACGGTTCGGTGTTCACCCCGGACATCAGAATTGTTCACGTAAGGGACCTAAATTTCGTCCTTAGGTCTGAAATTTTCGTTCACTGGGACGGGCAACTCCGGGCGTCTCATCTCATACTCGGTGTGACACCCGTGTATTCCACTTGGCAGCCGTTCGGCCAAGCTCTCCTGGTGGACAGCCCTCTGCTTTCCTATATAGACGTTCGGCACGCGAACTTCCTTCCACCGAAGTTTACTGCGGGCGAAGCTCGGGATCTTGGCCGGCGTTATACGTGCTCGGATGAGCTAGCTCCCATAAGAGACGAATCGGCCGAAGTAGCGTCTCGCTGCCTCCGGGAACTTGCCCATGAAGCCGTTCAGCCTGACGAGCCCGTCGAGCCTGAAGCTCCTGTTCAAGAGCCCGAGCACGTGGCCGCCGAATCCAGCAGCTCTTCGAGAGACCCTCCTGCCCCGGGTGAAGAAATGGTCACCCGCCGGACTTTGTTAGTAAGCCGGTTTATTCCCGGAGCTTCCCCGGCAGCACAGCAGCAGCCCCCTCAAGGGCGCGGCCCACCTCCACTTGCTCCTCCCCCTCCCCCAAGCAGTGCACGGGCTCGTAAGAGGCCACGGACCGTAGAGCCGACGTCTGCTAGCCCGGGCGGTGCTCAAGCCCGAACTCCCCTTCCATCGTCGAGGGGAGTGATCATCCAGGAGCCCCCGGTCCCGGTGGGGACACTCGTGGCGTCCTCATCCCGATCAGCACCGGCGTGGCAGCCTAGTTTCGAGCTGGATGGCAAGCCGCTCCCTGCCGATGCCAGCGTTCGGGTGTGGGACAAGGGGGAAGGGGGTCACGTTGCCCAGAGCCTAGCTCACGGTCTTCTTCTTCCCGATGATGTGAGCGCTTTCACAGACGGGACGGATGATTCTATGGGGCGGAGGCTGCAGTGGCATACGATAGCGGTAACTTTTTCTCAAATTTTCTGTTTTCATATGCTCTCTATATTTTCGTATATAGTTTTCCGTGTTGCCGTTCATATTTTTGTCGTTCTAACCAGGCTGCTCAACTGTCTCACATCTTGAACGAGCGGTTGAAAGACCTTTCCGAGGAGGCTGCTCGGGAAAAGGCTGGCAGGGACGCAGCTGCCAAAACAGCGAAAGAAAAAACGAAAGTTGCTGACGTGGCTGAGAAGAGAACAGCCGCCGAGGGGAAGGCCCGGGAGCTGCTGGAGAAAAGGTTGGAGGAGCTGGCCACGGAACGCAACGAAGCGGACTTGAGGCTGGCCGAAGCGGTGAGCCTGAATACTGCCCTGATCGAGAAGGTGACCGAACTGCAGGCCGCCTTGGAGGCTTGTGAGAACAAGTGGTATAATGAGGGGTTCGCCGACGCCGAGGAGGGTGTGGAGCCGGTTGTCAGGGAGGCTCGACGGCTATCTTTCTAGGAGGGGTGGATGGCCGCTCTGCATTCTTCAGGGGTGCCCGAAGACTCCCACCTGAGAGACCCTGGCCTGATCCCTTTTCCGGACTCCCAACCTGCCGCGCAGAACCATGCGAGGCCGATCGATGAGGAGGAGACGGACAGCCTGAGGGAGCTGGTAGAGCAGATTGATGCCCATGTGGATGTACTTGGGACGGAGGCTACCAGTAACCCTCCCCCTACCTCCGAGCAACCGCCTTCCGAGGTGCTAACCGAGACGCAGCCCGTGGACCTCACCGTCTGATAATCAATTTTATTTTCTTTTGCCAAGCTTATTTGCCTATGTCACCGGGGTGTGGTGACTAAACAATTTATATAGTTCATAGGTTTTAACTTTTACTTCGACAAGTTTTAAGGATGGAACAATTTGTTTTTATACCCGGTTTATTTGCCTATTCTGCTCCTATGACTGCTAAATACTATGTTTGCTTTTATGACTGTTGAATGTTATGTTTGCCTTTACGCTTGCTTGTCCATAGTCTTTGCTTCTTTTTTCCTGTCCAAAGGTTAAATCTAGCCTTGCTCGGTGATGGGGACCGAACCGAAGGCAGGGTTCGTCTCCTTTGGAACTTCCGGACCAACGTGTCCAGTTACCCGGTGATTGGGTTCGAGCCGAGAAGCAGGCTTTTCCTCCCTAGTGTGACCCCTTTAGATTAAAGTTTCAAACTGCTCGGCGACAGGGATTGAACCGAGAATCAGGCTCCGGTCTTTAGAACCCTTCAGGTTAAGGTTTGCACCTGCTCGGTGATAGGAATCGAACCGAGAGGCAGGCTTCCGTCCTATGTGTGAATACTTTAGGTTAAGGTTTCCACCTGCTCGGTGATAGGAATCGAACCGAGAGGCAGGCTTCCGTCCTATGTGTGAATACTTTAGGTCAAGGTTTCCACCTGCTCGGTGATAGGGATCTAACCGAGAGACAGGCTTATGTCCTTAGAATCCTTTAGATTAAGGTTTCCACCTGCTCGGTGATAGGGATCGAACCGAGAGGCAGGCTTCTGTCCTATGTGTGAATACTTTAGGTTAAGGTTTCCACCTACTCGGTGATAGGGATCGAACCGAGAAGCAGGCTTCTGTCCTTAGAACCTTTTAGATTAAGGTTTGCACCTGCTCGGTGATGGGGATTGAACCAAGAGGCAGGCTTCTGTCCTTGGCTCAGATGGGATTTGAGAAGTTGAACACGACAATGTGAAGGAGAAACAGTAATACAGGACAAAACACTTCTGCGTTATAATTGACCCTTGCCTTAGTTTACAATTGATCATTGGTAAAACCTCTTCAAATTATATATGTTCCACGGTTGGGGGAGTGGTCTCTCGTCTAGACCCTCCAGGTAATAAGATCCTGCGCCCGCGACAGCCGTGACTCTGTAGGGTCCTTCCTAGGTCGGGGCCAGCTTCCCCGCGTTCGTGTCTCGCCTGTTCCCCACCGCCTTTCGCAGCACTAGGTCCCCGGCGCTGAATTCTCTGGCTTTTATATCTTGGTTGTACCGTCTCGCTATGCGTTGTTGATACTCGGCTAGACGTACGGTGGATGCTTCCCGGAATTCGTCTAACAAGTCCAAATGCCCCATCATCCACGAACCGTTTAGTGCCGGATCGAATCCGCCCACCCGCGCACTGCACAGATTTACTTCAGCCGGTACCACAGCCTCTGCCTCGTACGTCAGGGAAAATGGGGTTTCTCCCGTGGAGCGCCTAGGCGTTGTTCGATAAGCCCACAACACACTATACAGTTCCTCGGCCCACCTTCCTTTCGCCCCGTCCAACCTTCTTTTCAGCCCGCTCAAAATTGTCTTGTTAACAGCTTCAGCTTGTCCATTGCTTTGAGGATAGGCCGGGGTGGAGTATCTATTCTTGATTCCGAGATTGGAGCAGAATTTGCGGAAGGCCTTGCTATCAAACTGTAGGCCATTATCCGAAATAAGAGAGTCTGGCACTCCAAACCTAGTGACTATATTTTTCCATACGAATTTTTTGACGTCTGCGTCCCGAATGTTAGCCAGCGCCTCCGCTTCTGCCCATTTAGTGAAGTAATCAAATGCCACCAGAACAAACCTCCTGTTGCCCGTGACACGGGGGAACGAACCCAAAATATCTAGCCCCCACTGCGCAAAAGGCCAAGGACTGCTGACCGGGTTCAGGTGTCCTGCTGGCTGGTGTATCAAGGGGGCGTGCCTTTGGCACCTTTCACACTTTCGCACGTATTCGACAGCATCCTGTTGCATCTTCGGCCACCAAAATCCCTGTGTCATTGCTCGGTGGGCTAACGAACGTCCCCCCACGTGGCCGCCACACACACCTCCATGTAATTCGGCTAGAAGTTCGTTTACCTTCCCGGGATGTAGGCACAACAGATACGGCCCCCCGAAGGATCTCCGATAGAGCTTCTTATCTGCCGACAACCAATAGCGAGGGGCTGCCCGTCGGACTTTACTGGCCTCCTTCTCATCATCCGGAAGACGATCGTTGGACAAGAAGTCCACAATTGGGTCCATCCAGCACGGGTCATACGCCGAAATTGTTGTAACACTGATTCCGCTGACGTCGGCGTTGGTTACGGCCCTGATACTTGGCTCCGTTACGAGCTCTACCTTAATCATTCGAGGGATGCTGTCGGTTATTGCCGAGGCTAACGTGGCCAAGGAGTCCGCATGCCTGTTCTGCCCTTGGGTAATCTGGACCACCTTCGCCATAGAAAACTTGCCCATGACCTGTTTTACTGCCCATAGGTACTCCTTCATCCGTGGGTCGCGGGCTTCGAAGCTGCCTTGGACTTGGTTAACAACCAGTCGCGAATCCGAGTAAGCCTCCACCTCCCGAGCACCCAGACTTAAGACGACATTTAACCCGGCGATCAAAGCCTCATATTCGGCCTCGTTATTTAAGGCCTTAAATCCCAATCTGAGTGAGTGCTCCAACCGTATTTTCTCCGGAGTGACAATCACAAACCCAGCACCAGCCCCCATGGCGCTCGAGGCACCGTCCACGAACACTTTCCACGGTAGACACTCTATGTGGCAAACCATCACCCCTTCAGTTCTCGGGGAAAACTCAGCTACGAAATCTGCCAATACCTGTCCTTTCACCGAATTCCTCGGCCTAAACCTTATGTCGAAGGCCTCGAGCTGAGTCCCCCATTTGGCGATCCGCCCCGTGAAGTCGGACCTTTTTAACAACGATTGCAAAGGATACCCCGTCAATACGTACACGGTATGAGCCTGAAAATAGTGGGGTAACTTCCTCGTGGCGTGAACTAGGGCTAACATCAGCTTCTCTAAAGGCAGGTATCTGGTTTCGGCATCGACCAGGGTTTTGCTGATATAATATACTGGGTGCTGGACTCCTTTGTCTTTCAAGAGCACGGCACTCACGGCGTGGTCGGAAACAGATAGATACATGAATAGGTCCTCTCCGGGGTCCGGGGCTGTCAACATGGGTGCCTGGGTCAAATACGCTTTGAGATCCTGGAAGCTCTTTCACACTCCTCGTCCCATTGAAATCCCTTCCATTTCTTTAGAAGCTGGTAAAATGGCCGGCAACGGTCGGCGAATTTAGAAATAAACCGATTAAGGGCGGCCAACATTCCGGTCAAGATTTGTACCTCCTTGGGGTTGCTCGGGGACTTCAGGCGCTTCACGGCTTCAATTTGTTCGGGGTTGACTTCAATTCCTCGGAGAGTTATCAGATATCCTAGAAACTTACCGGCATTTACCCCGAAGGCACATTTCTCGGCGTTAAGACGTAGCTTATGCTGCCGTAGTACTTCGAACACCCCCTGGAGGTCTTCAATATGCCGACCTTCCTGTTTACTCTTTACTACCATGTCGTCAATGTACACTTCGACCGTGCACCCAATCTTATCTTGAAACATTCTCGTCATCATTCGCTGGTAGGTGGCACCGACATTTTTTAACCCAAAGGGCATCACGGTGTAGTGGTAGTTGGCATCCGGAGCAATGAATGCAATCTTTTCTTGATCCTCGGGCGCTAGCGCAATCTGGTGGTATCCTTGAAAGGCGTCAAGGAAACTCATCCTCGGGTGGCCATACGTAGAGTCCATCAATTGATCAATCTTTGGCTTGGGAACGGATCTTTTGGACATGCTCGGTTTAAGTCCGTGAAATCCACACACACCCTCCACTTGCCACTATTCTTTTTTACAACGACGGTATTCGCCAACCACTCCGGGAAATAAATCTCCTTTATTGCCCCAGCCTCCTTCAGCTTATGAACTTCTGACTTAACTGCTTCGACGTGCTCCCTAGCCGATCTCCTCGGTCTCTGCTTCTTAGGAGGAAATGATGGGTCTACGTTGAGTCTATGACTGATAAATTCGGGGTCGACCCCGGGTACTTCATACGGGGACCAGGCAAATACATCTGCATTCTGTACAAGTAGCAACAGCGTCTCCATTCTATCCTACTCCCCCAGGCTTGCCCCTACTTGAAAGTACCTACCGTTGTCCGGCAATATCTGGACTCTGATCAACTCCTTGGGACAACTAGCCCCCATTTTCCCTTGGGGCTCCTGTAATTGCTATAACGATGCATCTTCCACGGTCTGTTCACCCTGTTTGTCCTCCCAGCTGACTGCTGTGACCAGGCATTGTCTGGCAACCCTCTGACTTCCTCGGACTATCGCCACTCCGTGTTCGGTAGGAAACTTGATTTTCACATGTAATGTGGACGGTACAGCTTCCATGACGTGGATCCACGGCCTTTCCAGTATGGCCGTGTACGGAGAAAATGAACTGACTACGATGAAGGTTACCATCACCTCCTTCCCTTCCATGCTAACGGGAAGGGAAATCTGTCCCTCGGGAATCACGACTCTTCCGTCAAACGAAACGAGCGGCGTGTCATACTTCGTCAGATCCTGGCTCTTCAACCCGAGTCCCTTGAACAAGTTCGGGTACATCACATCGGCCCCGCTCCCTTGATCTATCATTACCCTCTTGACCAGGAAGCCACTTACCCGTGCCGTAACTACCAGTGCGACGTCGTGCGGCTGAATCGTTCCCTCCAAATCCTCTTCATCAAAAGCTAAAGCTTCCCGAGCAAGTTTTGCCCTTTTCTCGGGTGGTGTCCCGTCCGGGGAATTCTTTGCGGGTACAACTGTCAATACCCCCCTTTTGGTCGTAGACGTATTCCTCGGGGCTGCGTGTATTACCTCAATCACTCCCAACGGCGGGGGCAGAGGGATTCTTCCCTGCTGAGCGCTGTGCCCAGCGCCCCGATTTTCAGAATCTGCCACGAACTCCTTCAAGTGTCCTGCCCTCACCAACTGTTCCAAATGGTCCTTCAACACACGGCATTGCTCGGTGGTATGTCCTTTGTCTTTGTGATAGGTGCAGTAGAGGTTTTGGTTCCTTCGGGAGGGGTCACCCCCCATCTTGTTCGGCCATCTGAAGTAAGGCTCGCTTTTGATTCGATCTACGATTCTATGTACGGGCTTTTTAAATATCACGTTTACCTCGCCCAATTGCCATTCCAGTTCCTGTGCCCTCGAATCTTTCCGAGGCCTCTGCTGGAAACCACTCTACCGAGGACGGTTCATCAACGGGGCCTTACCTTTACTTTGCATCCTATCATCCTCTAGGCGCTTGTACTCCTCAATTCGTCTCATGAGCTACCTCATATCCTCGGGGGGTTTCTTCGTTAATGACTCCCGTAGCTCGGAATCTTCAGGTAGCCCCATCCTGAAGGTGCTGGCAGCAATCTTCTCGTTCCCCCCACCGATCTCATTATAAAGCTCCCAGTACCGACTGGCGTAATTGCGAAGGGACTCCTCGACCTTCATTTTCATAGACAATAGGGCATCCACGGGTTGGGGCACCCGACTGCATGTCATGAACCGAACGCCAAATTCTTGGATCAGTTCGGTGAAGCTGTGGATGGAGCCCTTCCTCAACCCATTGAACCATCTCAGAGCGATCGACCCGAGGCTTGAGGGAAACACCTTGCACATCAATGCATCATTGTGCGAATGTAGAGACATCATATGGATGTAATGGCTGACGTGCTCCACCGGATCCGTTTTCCCGTCATAGGTGTTGAAGGGTGGGCGCGTGAATCTGCTCGGCATTAGGGCGCGTTCAATACCTTCCGAGAAAGGTGACCGGGCAGCTCTTCATAGGGCCTTACTCATTGCATCCATGGCGGCGTTGCGGGGTCGACGCTCTTCGGGGGAGTCTGAACCCCGGTCTGCATACTCCCGAGAGCGTGAGCGACTCCTATGACGACGTGATTCCTGTGAGTGTGAGCATCCCCGGTGATGACGGGATTCTTGCGAGTGTGAGCGTTCCCGGTGACGACGGGATTCTTGCGAATGCGAGCGGTTCCTCCGTCAGCGGGAGTTGGATTGACCGGACCCAGCGTCGTGTCGGTTTTCCCTCGTAGCCGACCTTTTATCTCGGTCTCCTCGGTCCCTTCTCTGGCGCCTGTCCTCTGCCCGCAACTCCAGATCCCTTACCAACTCGCGTAACCGTTCGAGCTCTTCATCTCTGTCGCCAAATTGTCGGCGTCCCGAGGCCCCTGACGCCGTTTGTTGAGTCTGGTATGACCCTTCCCCGAAACCCGAACGCTCTTCCTCATGCTCCCTATCTTTGCGTCCCTTTTGCCTCCGTTCTCGCCAGGAGGATCCCCGAGAACCCCCCTCGGAACCGCTCGCCGCGTGGCCCCCCGAGCGTCTCTCCGACATTCTTCCGAGGTCGAGTCTCTTCAGAACCACAGCGTTGTAGGAGATTCCCACAGACGGCGCCAATTGTACGTGCCTTTGAGGTGTAGTAGGCCCAACCTCAACGGGTCTCACAACCTATTTGTAATCTGGGTATAGGATTTCCTACTTTGGGTTGTTCTCGGCACAGAGACTCTGCCAAGCTGATCTCTCACCCCCTCACTTTCCTGCTTCCTCACCTCTCTCTCCCCTTTTTCCATACCCAACTTATCGTATTTATAGCCTCAGATAGGTGGAAGGATCATGATTACTGCTACAGTTAGTGCAATTGGGGGTCCAATGTTGTTAACTGTAAGTGGATTTAGGTGGGATTGGCTTTGGAAATGGCTCCCACTTCGTGATATATGCTCGACAGTGACTCTTCCCGGGCCCCGCAAAGCCAGTGAATACGGCCGGCTCGACATGCCGAGCACAGTTATGCGGTATGGTTAAAAGTGGATCGACGTCAGCTTCTCGTCCGTTAGCCTTTCTCGGAATACTCCGGGCATGGTTACGTCGCTTTCACGGTGGGGGCTGGTGTTCTGGGCCCGGTAAAAGTCGAGGTGCTGGCCCATATCTTTGGCCTATGCCATAAGGCCCAAATGGGCCTGGGTACCAGGGGGCCGTACAATAACCATTAGAATAAGGTCATGTAAGCCAATAGAATAGTTTTATGGTTCTATAAATACCTACTTGTAATCACATTTCCATTCATATTAAAGAATAAACCAATTGATTGCTTAGTACATTTCCTCTCTCTCTCTCTTAATTTTTCTCTATGAAATGTGACTATCTCGAATTAAGTCAATTTCCCTACAATTTTCATACATTCCCCTACAATTCCCATTAATCCCTATTAGGAACCATCGGGTTCCTAACAAAGAATGAAAAGTTTATGAGTTATCTTTGCTGTGTATAACCTTTTGCTACCAACCTTGCCTTGTACTTCTTGATGCAACAATGGAGGCTACCACTCAAGAATCCATGATTCAAGAATCAACAATCCAAGTGTTGGTGATCCAAGAATCAAAGATGAAAGTGCCAACAATTTTAATGGTTCTAGAATCAAATGAGGTCTTGAGGATCCAAGAACATTTCAACATCCAAAGAACTAATTGAGACCTTGAAGATTGAAGAACCATTGAAGGGTTAAGAATTTAAACGAATTTTGAAGATCTACAAAGAATGAACCTTCATGTACACAAGACCGATTGTCAAAGAGAAGTGCATGAATATGGTGATCAAAATGTACTAAGGTATTAGTCCATTGGAAGATCTCCTTTGATGAAGATGCCAACCACAATAGCATCTTGTGGACAAGGTGTTTTGAAAGGGAGGGAAATGTTAGGAACCCCTATAGGTATATAGATAATAATTGTTATAATGTTGCATTTAGTTAGTTACAATTCCATGCATGTCAATCACATTTAGCACATGTTGAAATTATTAATGCATATGGGGAATAATATAACCATTAGAATAAGGTCATGTAAGCCAATAGAATAGTTTTATGGTTCTATAAATACCTATTTGTAATCACATTTCCATTCATATTAAAGAATAAACCAATTGATTGCTTAGTACATTTCCTCTCTCTCTCTTAATTTTTCTCTATGAAAGGTGACTATCTCGAATTAAGTCAATTTCCCTACAATTTTCATACATTCCCCTACAATTCCCATCAATCCCTATTAGGAACCACTGGATTCCTAACAAAGAATGAAAAGTTTATGAGTTATCTTTGCTGTGTATAAACTTTTGCTACCAACCTTGCCTTGTACCTCTCTATAGACCTATTAGCTTTATACTTGATTTTATACACTCATTTGCACCCAATAGGGTGTTTACTAGAAGGCAAAGAGGTAAGTGTCCGACAATGATTATCTTCCAAACCCATGATCTTAGTTGCTATGGCATCTCTCCAATGGAAACAAATTAAGCAAAGAATGGACATGAAAATAAGACTAAACTTTAGTGAGTTTGTGAGTTGACTAACAAAAATCAAGTTAAATGAAAACGAAGGTTTATAAAGGAAATTATGAAGAGTCAAAGTGGTTGTCCATTGAACTATTCCTACATATGTGATCCCAATAGATTCTCCATTAGAAAACTGCACAAAATTTTTTGAACGGCAACAAAGTTTGTGAAACATGAAATGGAGTGGACTATATGGTCAGTAGCTCACCCAAGTGCTACTAGAATAGGCAGAAGGATTTAACTAAATTGAAAGAGAAAATGAAGTGTTTAAGATCAAGATTAGAAGAGCCTTGAACTGAGACCAAAGACAAGATCTTACCAAAGATGTTTTGAAGGCATTGATTAGCACTGTATTTAGCAACTAGGTTGGCAATATGATTCTCAGTGTCAAGTTGAGTGCTAGCGCTTGATTGGTGACACTATGAGCTCAACAAGGCAAGAATTTGTTTAAATTGTTCTTGGCTCAATAGTAGAAGAGGCATTCCAGTTTCCTTTGTCGAACTTGCTCTTAGGTTTTTATCTTGGAGGATACCTATGGAGCTTGTAACATTTTCCCATGACATGCCCTTTCAATCCACAATGTGTGCATTATGGTCTATCTTTCGCCTTGGAGAATTTGTTTGCATAACTGGTACACATTCCTTTTAGCAATCAAGGTTGTTTGTTCTTATATATTTATGGTATTGATTAACTTGTGATGATAACATGTGTCACAATTATAGTTATGACGTAAATAAATTGTGATTAAAATAACATCACTTTTAAATGAATTCATTATTATTTCCTAAAAAAAAATAGAGTTCATTATTAATATTAGTTTTATTAGCACCAATCATATCATGCTATTGTTTGTTTGTTTTTTATTTTTATTTTTGGTGAATTAAAAGTCATAACTCACTAGGAAACAAAAGGTGGCTAGCATTTTTATAGGGAAGTCAATATTGTACTAGTATTGGCTGTACCGGGGAAATATATCATATTAGCTATTAAACCAGTATAAGTACTCCTCTAAAATGTATCAGATGAAATACTGAGTTGTACTGGTTTATACCGGAATGTTTTGGGTGTTTCCGCCAATATTAGCATTTCAGTTGGTACAAAAAAATATGTAAAAAAATTGAAAACAATTGTGAAAAAAACATGTTATTTAAGCTAATATATTAGATTAATATACTTAAACTATATTTAGGCTTATAAAATATGTGGATTTTAAATTTTATGTTGATAAGTGTAAAAATTAATAAATTCATACTTACATTAAAAAATACAAACATATATAAATATATAGAAATATGGGAATACCGTTTAGTTGACCTGTTCCTGTCACACCTCGATCTAGGATGGTCTGACATATTAATACCAAGTCTGTGCCTGATATTAACACGAACCAACTGCGATGAGTATAATAATCTTTTCTTTCTTTCGTTCTTTCTTTAACTTGTGTCGTTGCATCAACATGCTTTTATCAATCTTAACTAAAATAACAAGTTAACAAATTATACTTTATTTTAAGCATAGCACTAACTAATGATTGTGTTAAATTAACAATTAACACGTTGTTGAGGACCAAAATTTCACAAGAAAGCTCATTTCATGAAAAGTAAAGAAAGGCCATGGGTCTTAACAAAAGAATGACCAATTCATGAAGCTAAGAATCAACATCAAGGCCTTATGTATGTTTAGATTTCCACCAAAAAAGGTCATTAAAAGTCTAGCAAAATCTAGTGAAAGAATTGGGCCGAGATACCCAGAGGCTGCCAGAGGCTCGGGATCCTCGGGACATGCAGCACAGCTAAAGTGGGATTGAGACAGCTCAAAAGGGGTACCACGAAATACAAGAAACGAAGAACATATATGTCATTCTCAAGCACCCAGTGGTGCAGCAAAGAACCAAAAAGCTTGGACAGTGACAATTCATGAACAAAAGGTTGGTACCTCGGGGAACCCAAAATGAAGAACTATAAGGGGAAGTGGCTGGGAAAACCTTCAACCCAGCAGGAACGGATTTCGTTTACTTGGAAAAAATGACAGCAGAAAGGACGGCCAAAAGCTGAGCCTAAAAGGTAAGAAGCCTTGAAAGAATAGAGATTGAAAGTTAGCTGCCAGAGGACACCCTGGAATGGAAAGTTAGCAAGTGACTTTTAGGGAAACAGCACGAAAAGAGGAAAACAATGAGAAACAAGAAAAGAACCAGCCATCAGAATGGCTGGCATAACAGGGGATCTGATACCTAGGGAGCCAAGAGGGGAGAATCAATGGTACATTGAACCTTAGAATGACATTATAAAAAGGGAGAAGCAGCCAACATCAAGGGGCATTCAGCAATAGAAAATCACAACAGAATCATTGAGAAAATTATGTCAAAAACTCAAAGAAAGTAGGGAAATATCGTCCAGTATCCCAAAAACAGCCACTATATAACATACTTGGATTCAAAGGGATTCAAACTTTGCAAGTCTTAGAGGCTTAGATAGCCATCTAAGTCTGTAATTTTTAAGCTTATTTGGACCTTGTAACACGTCTTAGTGAGCACATTGTAATCCACAATTAAGAAAAATAATGAAATATTTCATATTGATTTGAGGATCCTTAATAGTTATTTTGTGTGTTTCTTTATTACATTGTGTTCCTTTGCTGCTTTCTTGCTGTTCAAATACATATATTCTTGCTTGCTAGTTTTCCTTTTACTCAGCCAAAAGCTGAGTCTTTTTACCGGGGTCCTCACTTCAACTTGGGCCTTGGACACACTTAGCCTCCAAAGAAACATATGCCAAAACATGCACACATCATATATCACTCTCTCCCACAAAAATCCTTCTCACCTAACTATCTTGGAAGACAATGCCCAAGCAAAGCCACTTGGACTTGAGTTCCAAATCCCACAAGTCTTGTGCAAAAGCACTAAGTCTGTGAGAATTGGGGCCAGGATCCTCGTGGCTGAATCATTCTCATGAAATTCATTTACATATATGTATATGTATTAAAATGTATATCCTAATCTAAGAAACTAACAATTATTTGAAGATATGTGTATGTGTATAGTGTGTTCTTATGTAGGACCTATAGAGGTAAGGGAAAGGACAAAACTCCATTGCATAATAAGCATGGAGAAAGATCGTGTAGTTCAGAAAATCAGCATTCTGGGTTCTTACAGGCCTAGTACCCCTGGGAACCACGACAGTACGCTTGGGGTACCATGACAGTATGCCCGGGGTATCAAGTGAAGGAACTTTTTTTAAATTTTTACACAATAAAAGATAAGCCTCAAATACTCTATTTCAATCTCTTTCTCATTGTGAATATTATGAATAATTTTTTTACTTGTTTCGTAAGAGTAAAAGGTCATTTTATGATACTAAAACACTTATAATGATATTTTATTGCTTAGGAGGAATCGCATTTTGCCTTGAGGAGCTTTATGTAATTTGCGCACAACTTGGTTCGTAATCAGCCCCCATTTAGCTGCGGTGAACCAAGCCCAGTCCACCAAAACAACAAGTAAAGGGCCTAGGATCCTTGTTTCTACTTGGGCCTGTGTGCTAAGAAAAAAAGCACCCACACACACGTTAACTTGCTTTTCTATAATTAGATAGTTACCTATACAACCCTTAAAATATGTTTAAAAGCATCATACATTTAATATATGAGTATGATTTTGGTAAGAATGAGGTGTAAAACTCATGTTTTATACCATCTAATAAGAGATTGCCACATCAGTTTTTTACTTAAAACTCAATACATCCTATCACACATAATAACATCTCAATAAAATCACAGTTAAGTTGGATTTTCAAATGGGTATTAGAATTGAACAAATTAATTCAACAATTCTCTAGAAAAATATAATATCTAAAGCTAAAGGATTTGGAAGATTGGAAAACATTTTCAATTTCAACACTTAATATGGGTACTTGCTTTTTATCCACAAAATTATTCATATTTTATTCTGTTCTATATTACCATCTTGTTTCATAAGAGGTAAAGAGTCCAAAATCCAAATACATAGGTACATATTAAATCAACAATTCCAAACCAACTAATCAAACTCACCAACAGTCTCACAATATGTGACTGTCAAGATGGCAATAGCTCAGAGAAATTGCAATTTAAGTGGCTTAACACTTTGAATAGGGAATAGGGAAGGAAAAAAAATGCTAGATAGAAAAAAAAAATCATATAATTGTATTCTTGACATTAATAAAGGCACCAAGTACAAATTTCATCAAATAAAATATCTTGAACCAAACACAGAGACATTTAAATATACTTCTATTCACAAACAGAATAACTAGTTAGAGTAGAACAGCTTAAAAAAGACCTAAAGAAAGCATGTTTTTTCCTCAGCAAATAGATTCTAAGAAACTGTAATGAAAAATAAATATTTATATATTAAATAGTTATTCTAAATTTAAGTACATAATTTCATATTTCTTCAATTAAAAATTTTATCTTAATTTTCTTGCTCAAGAGCACCCAAACCAGTACTATATAAAAACCACAAAATACTAGAAGAAAGCAACAAAAGTTGTCTCCAATATCAAAGAGCAACTGTCAAATGAAATGGCCCAAGACTGACTCCAAGCACAAGCGTGGGATAGGGATAGAGCCCATCAATATTATTTTGTTGGCTGAATAGGACAAACTGACAAAGCCTATCTGGATTCATTATAGTTGTCATAGTTTTGCTTTTGTTGAATTTTCTTTTTAAATGTATAATGGAATATTCTGTTAAGATCTGTATTCACACCAGTGTTTTCGCCAGCTTGTCACTAGTCACGAGTCACGAGTCACGACCCTCTTCGGTGCACTTTACAATTTAGAATATTTGAGTCCATGTATGCTTCTTTCTCGCGTGGGAAGTGAGAATATGCTAAGGAATTAACAAGTTTCAATACAAGGCATTTACGCAATTAATAGATTTTGTCTTTTCTACATAATGGATTATTAAAAACTAAAAACATAACAAAAGTTCACAATAAAAAATTAATAATTAAATCTGCACATGTTTTAATTATGAATTGCTGTTTCAGTGACCTGTTTATGATCAGCTTGATGGTGACTTTACGTCTATACATCCAGCTCGTCTTGTAACAACAAATATCTCAGAGTTTTTTTTTTTTTTTTTTACCACAAATAAACATATTGTTTTTGCTACAATTTTTGTATGTGATGGACTGTAATTTGATGTTTATTGCTTTCTCACTAATTTAATACTTTTTATTCACTAATCACAAATCACTTAAATTTATCACTTTTTATCCAATTATTAAGGTAAAAAATTGTGATAAAAGTTATGAATTAGATTTTTCTTAATTTTTTAAGTTTATTAAATCAAAGAATCTTGCCTGGTCCTCGTCTTTTTATGGTGTCACCAAAAATCTTTTTTATATTGTTGTTTGTCTAATGATCTTATCTAATTTCTTGCAATATTTTTATTTTAAATTTACCAGAATTACTTGCAATATTTGAAGAGGCATGTGTAGGCATCGTGGCCTGCCTACTTTAGTGAAAGTGAGAAGGAGTCTTTTGATATAGTGGTGGGGAGCCACTTTTTCATCATTGCTTTGCACCTTCTCTTCTATCATTTTTAGAGAAATAGAAAAAGATGCTTTGCTTTCTTCCCTTTTCTTTCTCCGGCATTTTCGTTGACCTATAATTTGGTCAAACAGTAAAATTGAATCCCCATTAATTTTACCCTGAAAATGAATAGCTTTTTTTTTTTTTTTTTTTTTTGGTGTTGAGTAACAGGCCAGAAAAAGAAAATTGAGACATCTTAGAATTAAAGTATTAATTATATTATATAAATATTATCAAAAAGTTTGATTATATAAATTGATGTGTTAATTTTTAAAACAATAATAAAAAACATTTAAAAAAATTATTTATTAAATTTTTTGTTTTTTGAACCCTATTAACCTGTTGATTTGATATTAAGTGTGTGTTTGTCTAGCACTGAAGCTACGTTTAAGTTGCGTTTGCGTTTTTTTGGCTGGTCTCATGACACTGTTCATGGACCAGCCAAAGCACAAAAATACGTGAATAGTATTCGTGAACAGTGTTTTGCCTTTAAAAAAAAATTTTGTTACTATATTTTCAGCAATAAATTTTCAGTTTTCAGCAAATAAGCGGTATTCAAATAGATCTTAATAGGTAAAAAAAGAGAGCACTACGTTACTAAATTTCACAAGTATTTAATTTAATTTAATTTTTGTTTTAAATCTTTTTAATGTTTTCCAATAAAATAATACTCCCTTTTGGTTGCTCACTTAAGTCACTTTAGTAAACTAAGCTTCCTCAAGTAAGGGTGTCCCACGTTTTTAGAGAAGCCAACAAGTGTGTGGATTGGTTGGCACAATGGGGCAGTGTTATGAAGGACGATTTTGTTGTTTTTGAGTTTCCTTTTAATGCTGATCTGGAAACTTTAGTTGCTAAGGATAATAATGGATTGTATTATGCTAGACTAGTTGCTGCGAGTATGGCAGCTGTAACTGTGTAATCTTTTTGTTGGTTTTATATGAATGGCCGTTTAACAAAAAAAGAAAAAAAGAAAAAGTAAACTAAGTTAATATTAGGACCCCCCTAAAAAAAAAAAAGTTAATATTAGGACTAAAAAGGCTTCATAGTCTTTTGGTAAACAAGGCCGGCTTCATAGTCTTATCTTTATAAAATAAGTACAGAAAGATGTCTCCTTTAGAAGGTGTTTTTCTTTTCTAGAATCAGCCAAACACTTGCATTCCATATTCATCGGAGATGCAATTCCTTTCTACTCAGAAGCCAGAGACGCACCATGATGACTACCACCTACTTCCTGATTCAGAATCTGCTTTGCCTGTAGAAACTGATCTGAAGAATGGAAGAAGAAGGAAAGGAGCATCACATGTGGTGGCCACTGAAGCTGAATCCCAAAAACACGAGCTCCTAGAGGGTGCTCCAGTTCAGAGAAAGGCTTATCTCAACAAATATGCACTTGGTGGTGCTATTTTGGCTTCTACAAACTCTATTCTATTGGGCTATGGTAAGATTGATTTATACTTTATATATAAAAATCATTTCTAGCTTTCCATATTTACCATAATTTTTCTGCAATTAAATCCATTATGTCCACAAAAACAAGCCAAGAAAGAATCTAATCTGAAAAGTTTATCAAGTTAAAGGCCTATGTTTGGAAGATTTTGTTTTGTAACTGGTTTATCTTATCTTCCATGTGCAGACATTGGGGTAATGAGTGGTGCAGTGCTTTACATCAGGGAGAATCTCGATATTTCATCAACACAAATAGAGATCTTGGTGGGTTCTCTAAATGTGTGTTCTTTAATAGGATCACTAGCCTCAGGTAAGACTTCTGATTGGATTGGGAGGCGTTACACCATTATCCTAGCAGCAGCAACATTTCTAATAGGTGCGCTTCTTATGGGCCTCGCCCCATCATTCCTATTTCTTATGCTTGGAAGGGTAGTTGCTGGCATTGGTGTTGGCTACTCTCTTATGATTGCCCCAGTTTATGTAGCTGAGCTATCCCCAGCTCTAACCCGAGGGTTTCTCACTTCCCTCCCTGAAGTCTTCATCAATGTTGGAATTTTACTTGGTTACATTGCCAACTATACTTTATCAGGTCTCCCAGAGCACATAAATTGGAGACTAATGCTTGGACTTGCAGCTCTGCCAGCTATTGCTGTGGCACTAGGTGTATTGGCAATGCCAGAGTCACCAAGGTGGCTGGTTGTGAAAGGCAGGTTAAGTGAAGCAAGGCAAGTTTTGATCAAGACCTCAGAAACTAAAGAAGAAGCTGAACTGAGACTTGCAGAAATAGTGAAAGCTGCTTCTGTTTTTAGTACAAGCCCAGCTGATAGTTCCTCTTTGGGCCAAGCTGCTTCTTCAAGTAACTGGCGTGGACAAGGTGTTTGGAAAGAGTTATTGTTAAGACCATCTAGGCCCATCCGCAGGATTCTCATATCTGCAATTGGGGTTAACTTTTTTATGCAAGCCTCTGGCAATGATGCAGTTGTGTATTACAGTCCAGAAGTGTTTAGGGGCGCTGGGATTCACAATAAGAAACAGCTTGTAGGTGTTACAGTCATCATGGGTATTGCTAAGACTTTTTTTGTTTTGGTATCAGCCCTCTTCTTGGACAGGTTTGGTAGAAGGCCCCTATTGTTGTTAGGCTCAGCTGGCATGGCTATCTCACTGGCTGGGCTAGGCCTGGGCTCTAAGTATTTGGAGTATTCTAATAGCTCTCCCGGCTGGGCGATTGCTTTGTGTGTGGTGGCTGTGTGTGCTGCCGTTTCCTTCTTCTCTATTGGGCTAGGGCCCATAACGTGGGTTTACTCATCAGAGATTTTCCCATTGAGGTTGAGGGCCCAAGGTTCAAGCTTGGCTATATCGGTGAACAGGTTGGTGAGTGGGTTGGTGGCCATGACATTTCTAAGCATTTCTAGGGAGATATCATTTGGGGGAATGTTTTTTGCTCTTGCGGGAATAATGGTTGTGGGTACTATTTTCTTTTACTACTACTTGCCAGAAACGAAAGGAAAGAGCTTGGAAGAGATTGAGGCTCTCTTTGAGGATGAAGTTGTTGAGAATCCTAAAGTCCTTGTTTCTTAGTACAAAAATTGACCATATTACATACACAAGTTATGTCTACTTGCCTTTTTTTTTCATGTAAAAATTAAAAGTGGACAACAAATTCTTCTTGAGGATGTTGTGGGCTTGGGGCATGCCATGCCATCTTTGGTATTTGGGAAAAATTTTTTTAGCAATATGTAGAACAGGAAGGGGCTTGATTTAGTGGAATTTATTAGTGGAATTCGAATAGGATGTATAAATTTTGGGATTTTGATGTGTTAGCATTGCCGGGACTCTTTGATTAGGATATCTGGATGGTTGACGTGTCATTGCGTGGGTTGGATAAAGCTTACAAATACAACCGAATTTTCTTAAATTTATTTGGCTGTTTCCATGAGCGGATTTGCTTGTATTTGGAGTATTGCTTATTACTTTTTTTTAATCAGTATTTCTTATTATTGTATATGAGTAAATGAAGTGTATGTATCCCCATAAAAAATAAAAAATAAAAAAAAATTACAAGATTATGTGTGTTTGTGTCTATTTACTATTATTGTTTTCCATTTTCATTTGTATGCAAGCATATGCCATCATAGATCCCAAATTTGAACGCCCAAGTTTTTGGAAAATGTTTGAACTTCAAGATGCAAAGCACGAGAAAGTATATCCTGTACCCGGCATATGTGTCGGGTACCTCACAAGGAGGCGGGACCCACACACTGTGGGGCCCACCTCTTTGTGAGGTACCTGGCACATATGCCGGGTACAGGATATACAAAATCGCAAAGCACAAGTACTCCAAATCACTGTGTGGTGATTAATAAAATTATCCATGTGTACTTTTAGTGTGGGTTGGAGCTACCTAATCCCCAAAATTTTAAATTTCACATATAGTATATGAGTCCGTTTAGATTGAACTTATTGTTGCTGAAACTGAAAACTGAAAACACTGTAGCAAAATAATTTTTAAATGTGTGAATAGTGTTGTGGGACCCGTGAACAGTGCATGAACAGTACATGAACAGTGCGTGAACAATGCATGAACAGTGTTTTTTGTTCCCTACACAGTAAAATCATGTGATTTTACTGTTCATGTGCAGGGAAAAAAAAAAAAAACTGAAAACGCAAAACGTGGACGCCACTTTCAGCTGAAACCAAACGGGTACTATATGATTATTAAAAACTTTAAAGATTTAACCTATCAAAATATAATTTAAGTGGTGCTCTTAAAAAAAAAAAGGAATTTGTCAATTGTCTATAGTTATAGAGACAAGTTAGTTTTTGTTTTCTCAAATTTGCTTTTTTTATTTATTGTATATTTATTAAAATTTGAATCATTCATGTTTTTGAAGAATTCAACGGTTCCATTAAAAAAAATTTCTTCACTTTGATTGACAATTTTGTCATTTATATTAAGAATGAAAATTTTTAGAATTTCATTATGAAGATGTAAAAGATGAATTTAATTAATTCTATGAAAAAAATCATCAAGCATAATTTTTATAGGAGACACTAAGTTATTTTTTGTTGATATTTTTGTACATGCTTATTATCGAATTAGACAATTTTTTTTTTTTAATATTCATTGGAGTTTAAAAGGTGATAAGTTCTCCTAAAAAATTATTTAGTAAATATATATAAGTCAAAGTTAACAATGTTGTATACAATATATTTATAAATTATAGCTTACTTTAATATTAAAATATTAAGGTTTATATATACATGTATGTGCGCGTGCGCGCTCCCACATGTGTGTGTTTGTTTGTGTGTGAGGGTTTGTCTAGACTAATATGTTAATGCCACAATTTGTTCCCCCCACAATTAGTTTTTGTTTTCTCAAATTTGCTTTTTTTATTTATTGTATATTTATTAAAATTTGAATCATTCATGTTTTTGAAGAATTCAACGGTTCCATTAAAAAAAATTTCTTCACTTTGATTGACAATTTTGTCATTTATATTAAGAATGAAAATTTTTAGAATTTCATTATGAAGATGTAAAAGATGAATTTAATTAATTCTATGAAAAAAATCATCAAGCATAATTTTTATAGGAGACACTAAGTTATTTTTTGTTGATATTTTTGTACATGCTTATTATCGAATTAGAAAATTTTTTTTTTTAATATTCATTGGAGTTTAAAAGGTGATAAGTTCTCCTAAAAAATTATTTAGTAAATATATATAAGTCAAAGTTAACAATTTTGTATACAATATATTTATAAATTATAGCTTACTTTAATATTAAAATATTAAGGTTTATATATACATGTATGTGCGTGTGCGCGCTCCCACATGTGTGTGTTTGTTTGTGTGTGAGGGTTTGTCTAGACTAATATGTTAATGCCACAATTTGTTCCCCCCTCCCCCCCCCTCCAAATTAAAAAGTATTGGTTTTGCCCCTGGTTCTAATTAATCACATGACCTATTTAATAAGTCATGTGACTTTTTATAATTAATACATGGCGATAGTTTTAGGAGTTACCACCTAATGGATTTGAGGAGATTCATTGAAATTGGGTTGAAGGAAAATTTTGTCCAAGTTTCAGGCTTTTTGAAGTCTTCTAAGTTTTTAAAAAAATTGAGGAGCTTATGATTGAATATGGAAGTTTGATTCAGTTAGAAGGAATGCAACTTATATATCTCCCACACACATAAGATTTATCTTAATTATTATTATTGTAATATTATTTTATGTAACATTTTTTTTTGAGAAAAAAAATATTGATGAGGGTTATACCAATTGTACATTTTTTTAATAAGTAAAAAAATAGGGTTTTTGGTGTAAACTTATTGACCTCATACCACGTGACAGTAAGACTAATACCACATATATCACATCGACATTAATAAAGTTATCGTTTTAGGCATAAAATATTTGTTAAAACATCACTACTTTAACCTCTCAACTCCTCTCAAGAATAGATCCTCCATTCAAACTGAAACCTGTGTTAGTAACCCTTAGGCAAATTATGTCAATGCATGTGCAATCTTCTTACAAATGTTTTTAGTAGAACCAAAAGAGGACAAAAGGGGACTGTGAAATTGTAAACGTGTCAATTTTGGAAATCGAAAAATTGAAATTAATTCACAAATATACATTTGCATTTAATGAATGAATAGATAAAAATTCTTTGTATTTACATTCTTTTATAAAAGTACAATTCTCTGTCAATCTTCTTGAAAAGTTCTTTGACTCAAGAATTATTCAAACAAAGTCTTGATTTGAGCAGAGAATCTCTTCTCCACTTTGATCAAAAAATGGATCGAAATTTTAACAATGAAAGTACATATGAATTTTTGGCAAGGTGCTTTTTAGAGATTCATTGTTATTTGTGTTCTTCGAATTCTTCATATTCAAAAGTTATAGGTGGAAGTTCTTCAATGCTTTAGAGCTTGAATATCATGAAGCTTCAATGATTTGTAGTTCTTAAAGGCATTTGGAACTTGATTTCAATAGAAATTCTAGCCTTAAAATAGAACTTTAAGACTTAAGCTTTGTTTTTTTCATTGTAAAATGTTTTATGAAAAATATTTTCAGCATTTTACAATTTTTGTTTTGTTGTAAAATGTTGGTCAAATAGAAAATCTTTTCAGCTCACCATAAAATCCTTTTTAAAATTTTGTAAAAAACATTTTACCAACAAAAACCTTAGTAAAATATTTTACAAAAATACACAACCACACTCACCCCCCTCTTTGGTGGCTGGGAGGCACTAGTTTTGGGGGTTGTGCTTGAAAAATATTATGTCACACCATACACTTGAAAATATTTTGACTAAAAATGTTTCCACTAAGACAAACATAGTAAGAAGAGTGATTTGAATGAATGCTTTTCGAAATTTGTTTATATTCGAAGACTTTTAAGGTAGCAATTCCTTGGAGTTTAAATGCTTGAATCTATCGGAGCTCAAGTACAATATACTAGATTACTTAGTCATTGAAAACAACTATACTTTTGTTTATTAATAAGGACAAAACTTAAGTACAATATATTAGATTACTTAATAAAATTCAAACACATGCTGCATTGATCAATACATCACACATAGTATAATCTTTGTCAAGGATAATTAAATTCCAGACAGTTATGTGTTTAAATTTGATTAGATAATATGGCAATTTTTAATTTGCCATTGTGATGTCAACCTTGATGGCACCATTTTATTTGTTCTTTGGTGTTTTGTTTAAGGACAAAGTTTAGTTACAAAATTGGTTATAGCCACTCAATATCTTTTTACTGTAGGTGAATTTTGACAAATCTACCATTGGATTACGTATTCTTCTTATATCCTACATGTTTGCAAAATTTCTATAAAATTAAAGATTAATAGCTATGTCATCAATAAATTGTTTAAATTACAAGTTTTTGCAATTTAAAATTATATATAAAATATAAGTTTATAGATCATATAGTAAATAATATCCAATTGGCAAAATTTGACATGAGTATTAAGAGCGTAAAGAAAATGCAATCCAACAGTTAGATTTTCAAAATATATAGTAATGTTAATAATATTGAGTAAAGTTATACCCTTAAGTTACAACCAATTTTGTAGCTAAACTTTGTCATTTTTTTAATCAATTTATTGACATATGTTATTTAAGGATTCGTCACTATATCTTGACATAGCAATTTGTAATTTGCATAAAAAATTTCGCTTCCTACAAGTATATTTGCAAGTAGTAGCCTTGCTTCACCCATATACGCTTGACACAGATCAAGATTGACAAGGGTACTTGAAGAGCTTGGATGTGTGTTAGGCAATTTTCTTCCACCCAAAAATTGAAGATACTTGGTTCTAGCATGAATTTAACGGCTCATAGGGCTGCTAAGTTCTAATCGATAATTGCCCATCAACTTTTTACCAAGTCATCTCGAAACTCCTATGGGAAGTTCTAACTTTGGGCTCTTTGATCTGAATCTCATTTCGATCATCATGAGGAGGATGAGAGATAGAAAATTTGGAGTCAATGTTGAGTGTGTGTGAGAGAGAGAGAGAGAGAGCGAGAGTCAAAAAGTTTGGATTGTTGTGCAACCAATCGGAAGCTTTGGACTCTTTAATTTGAAACTCAAAGCTCTAAAAGTAACCATGCAAGAAAGAAAGAAAGAAAAACAAATCCGAATTTTTTTTTCAATAAACATTAATTATTCTTAATTTAATAAAGGTTAATATTTTTTATTTATTTAATGATTTGTATCTTTAAATGATGTGAAATATTTTTATTGGACCAACTATAAAGATTATATGTTTATTTGGCATTTAACGGCCTCATTAACATAAATGAACATAAGGAAGAACCCAAATGATATCTAACGTTAAGGGAAGATCAAAATGTTGAAACTATAGGAGGAAAAATCAAATTACTCCAAACTTAAGGTGTAATTTAATTTAATAAAAATTAAATGAAAGATCTATGACAAGTCTTTTCTTCTTAAGAGTCATTGTAGCATTTCTAAAAATGAATAAGGTAATGGGTGGCAGTTATGCAGTGAAAACCATGTTTAGCTAAAGCATTATTTAGTTTATAGTATATATATCATTTTATTTTTAGTGCTTGATTTGATGATGTTTGATAGAGAAATGGTATTTTTTAAGCCTACTGAATTGAAAAACTTAATTAAAAAAAAAAAAACCACTCATCAAAAGGAGAAAAAAACTTTGAAAAGAGAATTGATGTGAAGTTTTGGCCCTGAGAGATCGCCTTAAGATGCAAAATAGTACTTGATTGGATGAGTGATAGTTATGTAATACTCTACACTATGCATCTCTTATGTCGAATTGTAGGAACTTGCTCAAATAGATAGCTTAGGTGAAGATGAAATATTGCTTTCGTGAGACTAACTAATATATAAAGGATTTTGTTAATATGTGCCCTAAGGGTACACAATATTTTTCATTTTTGGAAAAAATTTTCTTGGGAATTGAAAAAGTATTGACAGCTTTTTCAATTTTTGAAAAAATGTTTCCAAAAATAGATGGCTTAATGTGTGCCCTAAGACCGGACCCATATATAAATACGCTTGCTATAAAATGAGTGGATCTTCAACAAGAATTAGTTGTATTTAAATGGTCCTCATGTAGATGTTTGTATTTTGCTGTGGCTATTACTATGAGAGGTTATGTTCGATGCTTTAACTATTTAATCTATGCTACTCCTCAGTTTTCCAATAAAAAACCCTTTTTGCTACCTATGACATGGTTTATATTTCCTCCCTAAAAAAGAGACATTTTTTATGTTAAGTTCATTTCTTTTAAGTTCCCTGAATATACTTTCTCAAAAAAAAAAAAAAAGTTCCCTGAATATAAGTTCATTTATTTTTAGTTGATTTTGAATATTTCTTTTCTAATTTTTATTTTTAAATTGATTTTTATTTTAGAGTGAGAGAGAATTTGTATTAATATGGATTGGGGAAACTCAGGAGTTGACCGAGTTGGTTGGGCTCTCGGTCTCAAGGTGCTTGTATCGGGTTCGACTGGGTGTGCTCTCCAGTTCGAGTCCGGCTATCTGCACTTTGAAAAGAATTTCTTGAGCCAGCGCTTTACCCTTCGTGGGCCCACCTGGTGCGAACAGTGATTAGTCTCTAGTTGAAAGCCTTGAGGATACACTGTGCGAGAGCAAAAAAAAAAAAAAAAAAAAAGTATATATATTAATATGAATTTGGATATGACACAGAAATGAAATATTCGTGGCTCTTTTCATTCTCCGGAATTTACACCAGAATAGCATTAAAATTTACAAGCTACAACTACAAGTGGATAGGATCTATAATCTATTAAACATTATTCGATAATTTCATGTCCACATAAAAAATTATTTTAACTAGAAATGAGTTGTAAATTGAAGTCTCTTTGACCGTGGTGATAGTTAAAGTGACTCTACCAGTAACTCGAAGATAATTCGACTAAAGCATTAAGGGTGTGCTTGAATATTGCTTATTTGCTGAAAATTAAAAACTTATTACTGAAAACACTGTAACAAAATAATTTTTAAAGTTGTGAATAGTACTGTGGGACCCAAATTTACCTAGAAATCTATGTTTTGTTGACTTTTGTGGGTCCATGAACAATACCTATGAGACCCACTAAAAAAATGCAGACGCACGGATTTGGCAAAACGTCCAATCCAAACGTATGCTAAGTGTGCATTTGTATACTGCAGTTTCAGCGTTTGCGTTTGGCTGGTCCCATGGCATTGTTCATGGACCAACCAACTTGAACAAAACGCATGAACAATATTTTGGCATTTTAAGAAATATTTTGTTACAGTGTTTTCAGCAATAAGTTTTCAGTTTTCAGCAAATAAGCGGTATCCAAACATACCCTAAATCGTTTATTAATTAGCACAAATCTCTGACATTATCTGAATGAACATTAATTTTTGCGTTCTAATCAGTTATCATTTATTTGTAACATAGAATATTAAATGTATCAACTATTAGTAGTATTGTAGTCATCAATGTGCATTAATGATCCACTAAAAAAATTCATTGATGGCAAAACATACGAAATTTTTTTTGTTTGATAATGATTATAATAAACTTTTTTTTTTTGTTTAAATATTTGTGAAGTGATAAAATATAATCCAATTATTTTAAAATAGATGCATAAAATTTTTGAATCCTTACGGTGAAGTATTTGAAAAGTCTAAGTGAGGGTATACCAATTACCATTGTTACTGGTTTTTTTATTATTATTTTCCTTAAAGAAGTGGGATTTATTCATTTATTTATTTCTTTTTTCTAAGAAGGTTGAGAAGTGGGATTTTGGACGGGGTTTCTATGGAGTGGTGTCTATCATACACACTATGTTTCACACCTAAAAAATAGACTAAAATCATGACTTCAAATTACAATTTCAATTTTAAAATCGGTGCGTAAACTTATCTATAACAGAATGTGTGCAGTAGTATTTACTGTTTACCTATTTTTACGATACATTGGCAAGTGGCAACACAACGTATAGTCATACACCATTTTGGAGAAGGAAAAAAACAAAGAAGAAGGGGCCACCTTATTTATGGCGATTGTATGCATCCTATTCCTTTCCAGAGCGTTTCAAATCATTCCATGCGTCTTGACAACTCTTTTACATTTCATGCAATTTGGCTCTGCTCTCAAACCAAGTAAATTCCGTTACCCCCACCTAACTCTCACTTCAGCCTCTTTCTTCCTTTCCTCGAATATTCGCTTTACCCTATTAATTTCTTCACCCACACAAAGAAACTCCTCCGAAATTTGTGAGCCCATCATAAAACAGAAGATCAAGGGGCTTTTACCAAGCTCACATGGCGAACACTGATGAAGTAACTGAAGCTGCATCCCCAGAAGAACACAAACGATCAGAGCCTGGTTTTGGTCATGTGGGTGCTCGGCTTAACAAGTTCACGCTCTTATGTGCTCTTTTGGCCTCCACAAACTCCATTCTACTGGGCTATGGTGAGTCATTTTGGTTCCTATTGCTCAATTTTGTCAAAGAATAGTGTTAGTAATTTCTAGGCTCTTGAGTGAGTAACAAAACTCTTAATCAAAACCCACATTACCAATTTGATCAAAATTGAAATCTTATTGTTTAATGGGCAAAATTTGGCTACAAACTAGTTTATAGCACATAGCTATAACTCTACTCAATATTTATAGGGATATTTTTTTATTAAATGTGAATTTTGACAAATTTCCCGAATAATATTTTCTTTTTATTAATCAAATATTTAAATTTCAAATTTTTGTAATTTCAAATTATGCATAAAAAATAAGTTTATAGATCGAATAGTAAATAATATCTGTTTGATAAGAAATTTGATATACATGTTAAGAACATAAAAATCATGCAATCAAACTGTTAAATTTTCGAAATATATAGTCATCTTAATTTTTTTAGTGGGAGTTGTAATTATTGACTATAACCAAATTTGTAGCTAAACTTCGTCCTTATTCAATATTCCTTTAATTTTGGGTCAATTTGTTTGATCAAATATTTGCGGAGGGTGTTTAGTTTATCTTATATGGATAAGTCGAGAAAATAAACCTTATCTAACGTAACAATATCTGGGCTAAATCGACAAAGTGCAGATATTGGTGTCATGAGTGGGGCAGTGCTATACATCAAAGAAAACCTCAAAATCACATCGGTCGAAGAGGAAATTTTGGTGGGTACCTTAAACGTGTTTTCTTTAGTGGGATCACTTGCTTCTGGTAAGACTTCTGATTATATAGGCAGGCGTTACACTATAGTCTTGGCCGCATCAACATTTCTAATAGGTGCACTTCTAATGGGTCTAGCTCCATCATTTGCATTCCTCATGGCGGGCCGCATTATCGCTGGCATCGGCGTCGGCTACTCCCTTATGATCTCACCTGTCTACACAGCTGAGATCTCCCCAGCCATGTCTCGTGGCTTCCTCACTTCACTCCCAGAATTCTTCATCACTTTTGGTATCCTACTTGGTTACATTGTCAACTATGCCTTAGCAAGTTTGCCTCCACACATAAATTGGAGAATAATGTTGGGCCTTGCAACAATACCATCAATTGTCATTGCTTTAGGGGTGATAGCAATGCCTGAGTCCCCTCGTTGGCTCGTCATGCAAGGTCGAGTAGACCAAGCTAAAGAGGTTTTAATTAAAACCTCATACACCACAGAAGAAGCTGAATTGAGACTTGAGGAAATAACCAAAGCCGCATTGTCAAATAATGGTAGCCCAGACTCGGCCCAGCAAAACAATTGGCGTGGACAAGGAGTTTGGAAAGAACTTTTGCTAAGGCCCTCTAGGCCCATTAGAAGGATGCTAATTTCTTCCATAGGAATGAACTTTTTTATGCAAGCTTCTGGGAACGACGCCGTTATATATTACTGCCCTGAAGTGTTCAAGGCAGCTGGGATTCATAATAAGAAAGAGCTCTTTGGTGTTAATGTGATCATGGGCCTTGCAAAGACATCTTTTGTGTTGTTTTCGGCCCTTTATTTGGACAGGTTTGGTAGGCGGCCCCTTTTGTTAGTGGGCTCAGCTGGGATGGCTATATCTTTAGCTGGGCTTGGTTTGGGCTCTAAGTTTCTTGACCATTCAGATAGTAAACCATCATGGGCCATTGTGTTAAGCATTGTGGCTGTGTGTGCTGATGTTTCCTTCTTTTCACTTGGGCTTGGGCCCATTACATGGGTGTACTCGTCAGAGATATTTCCTATGAGGTTACGGGCCCAAGGTACGAGCCTGGCCATATCGGTGAACAGGTTGGTGAGTGGGGTGGTGTCAATGTCGTTTTTGAGCATTTCCAAGAAGATAACATTTGGGGGAATGTTTTTTGTGCTATCGGGAATAATGGTGGTGGCCACTGTGTTCTTTTATGTGTTTATTCCAGAGACAAAGGGCAAGACCTTAGAAGAAATAGGAGCTCTATTTGAGGATAAAGATACAAAGAATGATAAGGAGGGAAGGGAAATGGCAGTAGTATAGCCTTTATTTTTTATAATTTTTTTAAAGTGGTTTGGATTGTATTTGAATGATATAAAATTTGCTGATTTTTTTTTAAATTTTTTTAAAATTTTTTTTAATTTATATTTTTTATTATCATTTACTCGTTCTGGAATTATATATGATTGTGGTGATTGGTGAAGTGGTGATCAACTTATTTTAAGTCTTTGAATTATATTGATAAGTAGTACTAGTAATTATGTTGATTTTTTTCATGATAGGTAGATATTGGAGATATGGGGTTCAAATTGCAAATTTGGGGCACTAAAAAGAATACCATTATTAACAAACTAACTATTATGTTGAAAATGAAATTAGACTATGTTTTTCTTGTATTTAATTGAAATCTTGTCTAGTAGCGTGGCCTGCTTTTTAAAGACCGGTTTTCATTTTGTGACTCTTGTTCATTCAACGCATTCCTTCTCATAAGCTAAGTTGTGAAAAGATGTTCAATATAGCATTCTGTCACCTACCCTGAGCCCAACACAAAGATTGTTCCAAAATTAATGGAGCAAAAAGTGGAATATGTTAATTGTAGATACAAGCACTTGTGATGTTTGTGATTGGTTTTGTGATGGGTTATTGTGTTGGAGCAAGCGGGTGGCTTGCATGGTGTTAGTTTCTTGCAAATGTGAATAGACCTTATTGATTAGATGTGATGAATAATACTTTAATTGATTTCAATACTTATAAACACTCTATACTTGTGATGTTTGTGATTGGTTTTGTAATGGATTGTTGTATTAGAGCAAGCGGGTGGCTTGCATGGTGTTATAAGGTGATTTAAATTCATATTGGGAGTGTATATTTGTGTAAGCAATGTATATTTGTACAAGTATTAATATAGACTTGTGCATTCATGAATGAGATAGAACTTTATCTAAGTAGCTTATAGACTTAGATGTTAGAATACATTATGCATGAGTTGTCTTTATTTTACTAAAGTAGCATTCACCTTGCAATTGTAGTCAAATATGGATAAAAGTTGAATGACAATGGGTAAAACACCTGATGGCAGATTAAGTTATCCATATATTGAAGGGGTTAATGCATTTATTAATTTTGCAAGAGTGGTTGTGGACTTGAGTGGTAATATTCTATGTTCGTGTATTCACTGTGTGAATTGCTATCAACAATCTCTTCATACTGTGTGTATCCATTTGCTTCATCGTGAGATTATGCAATCTTACATTAATTGATATAATTATGGAGAATTTCGTGTATTGAACGAGAACATTCATGATAATGAAATGTCGGATGGTGATCATATGGATGGTCTCAATGCCTTGGTAGATGACCGAATTAGTGCGTAACTTTGACAAACTTGAGGAAGATGCAAAGCGTGAGATGTATCTGGGTTGCATTGATTATAGTATCTTGAAGTTTGTTATTGAGATGTTGAATGTAAAGGTAATGACCAACTTGAGTAATAAGGAACTTGATATGATGCTAGAATTGCTGACAAAGGTTTTACCGAAAGGTAACTTGGTTCCAAGTTCAACTTATGAAGCAAAGAAGATATTACGTGACTTGAGCATGTCATACGAGCATATAGATGCATGCAAAAAATGATTGTGCACTATTTTGGAAGGAAAATGAAAACCTTGATAAATGTCTGGTGTGTGAAGCGCCTAGGTACAAGAATACACGTGCCCAAGGTAAGAAGATTCCTCATAAGGTATTGCGTTACTTCTCGTTGACACCGAAACTGAGGAGATTGTACATGTCAGGCCAAAGAGCTAAGGACATAAGATGGTATATAGACAAACCTATGGACAATGGGATAATGAGGCATCCGGTTGATAGTGAGGAGTGGAAGGAGTTTGATTTGCAACATCTTAATTTTGCCCTCGAACCTCGCAATGTAAGGCTGGAGTTGGCTACAGATGGATTTAACCCTTTTGGGAATATGAATAACAACTATAGTATGTGGCATGTCATACTTATCCCCTATAACCTACCACATTGGTTAGTTATGAAGGAGCCATATTTTATGTTGTCGTTGCTTATTCCTGGTCCTCATCAACCGGGAAATGAGATTGATATTTACTTGAAACCATTGGTTGACGAGTTGAAGGAGTTGTGGGAAGAAAGTGTAGAAACTTATGATGCTTATAGTAAAGAGCATTTTCAGATGCGTACAACTTTGTTGTGGACAATACATGACTATCTTAGATTTGGTAACGTGTCTAGGTGGAGGACAAAGGGTTATCATTCTTGTTACATTTACAACGATGAACCATATTCAGAAGCTTTTTAGAAAGTAAAATTGGATTCATTAACCATCGAGCTTATTTGCCTATGAAACATCGTTGGAGACAAAGTCGGTTGCATAATCGTTTATCAGAGAAACGGAAGAGATCTTTAGAGTTATAAGTGGGAAAGATACAAGAGCAGTTAGATAGAATGCCAAATATAATTTTAGGAAAGCATCCAAGTAACAAGAAGAGACAACTCATTGGGGAGCCAAATTGGTCAAAGGTAAGTATTATGTATAAGCTTCCATACTGGAAGAATAAGAAGCTTAAGTACAACATTGATGTCATGCATCTGGAGAAGAACATTAGTAAGAGTAGTTACGGTACTTTGTTGGGCATTGAGGGGAGAAATAAGGATACTGACAAGGCACAGATAGACTTGCAAAATATGAACTTTAGGCACACGTTGTATTTGAAACAACGTCCTGATGGATCATATGACAAGACTCGAGCTTTCTTTTCATTAAGGCCAAATGAAAGGGATGGTTTCTATGACTTTTTGAAATTAGTCAAGTATCCGGATGGCTATGCAGCCAACATATCAAGGCCAGTGAATGCAAAAAATGGTAGATTATCTAATTTGAAAAGCCACGACTCTCATGTGCTACTACAACGAATTCTTCCAATTGGGTTGCAAGGGTTTGCACATAAAGACAATAGTATTGTATTGTTTGAGTTGGGCAGCTTCTTCCAAGACTTATGCTCAAGGACTTTAAAGCGGAGTGAATTGGAGAAACTAGAGGAACGTATAGTTCTTATACTATGCAAGTTTGAGAGTTTCTTTCCTCCAGCATTCTTTGATGTTCTGGTCCACCTTACTGTTCACTTGTCTCAAGAAGCAATTCTAGGAGGCTCGATACAATACAGGTGGATGTACCCAATTGAAAGGTAATTAGATCATTTGATGCATCCATCAATTGTATCTTTCCTATGTGGTATAAAATCACATAATGTGCGTATTTTTTCCTCGTAGGCACCTTGAAAAATTGAAAAGATACGTTTCCAACCGAGCTCGACTAGAAGGTTCGATTGCAGAGGCTTACATTCTCAAAGAATGTATTAACAACTGGTCTTTGTATATTGATGGGATCGAAACTGTGCATAATCGAAGAGAAAGAAATGAAGATTTTGGTGAATCTAGTGAAAGATTGATAGTTTTTTCACAGATTGCCTGACCTACAGGTGGTAGGCGGAATGATGGCAACTTGTCTCGTGCATTGCTTGATACTGCTCATTGGTACTTGTTGTACAATAGTCTTGAGTTAGAGCCTTATTTAAAGTATGTGATTTCTTATGCATGTATTGTTTGATCAAGTTTTGAATATTATCTGCAATACTTAGCTGAAATTAAATTACCTTATTTTTAACAGTGAACACAAAAGCACATTGCATAATTCTACTGGAGAAGGCATAACTCAAATCCAATGACAAGAGTTTCCCAAGTGGTTTAGAGAACGTGTAAGACATTTGAAATTTAATCACACACTAATAAAAATTAAACATTTAAATAGTTTCGTCATTGCTTATTACTAATTAATATCCCTTGTTGTATGTCATTATAGATGAATAGATTGAAAGTTAACAAGTCATCAAAAGCTACTAAACAGTTATGGTCATTAGCAAATGGTCCTAAGCCGCATGTGAAGGAGTACACAGTTTGTATGGTCAATGGTGTAAAGTTCCATACAAGGGACCTAGACAATCGTTGTGTAACCTAAAACAGTGGTGTATGTACCGAAGGGGACCATGAGGGAGAAATGCACGACTTCTATGGTCATATGTGCAAAATTTGGGAATTGGAGTATGTGTTTCGTCATAAAGTTGTTTTGTTCCAGTGTGAATGATACAATACTGGTACCAATGGTCGAAGGAGAACGATAAGAACCGATGCACACTGCACAAAGATTGATGTTATAAGTCGGTGGTATGAAAATGACCCTTTTATACTTCCTAGTCAAGCGAGACAAGTATTTTTACCTTCAAAATACCAAATTGGGTGAACCTTGAAAAATTGTGTAATCCATCTAATATAGGGGAGTGTTTGATGTACCGGAAGTCGGGAGTGGAGAATCCAATGATAATACAGAAGATAGTGACACATTCCAACAAGAAGCAATTGTTAATGTTGTCTCTATCAATGTTGAGGACAATATTATTGACTATTGTATGGGTGATGTTGAAATTGAGGTTGTTCTTGAAGGTGGAACTTCAAGGGATGCTAATCAAAATGAAGAGCATAACATACCTGATGTTGATCTTGATATGGATTATGATATGTGGAGTTCATAACAATTGTCTTAAATGTTGTGTGCTTGTCTTAAAGTTTTATGCTTGTTTAAGTAGCAATTGTTTTGTACTTATCTTGAACTTGATATGGATATTGATGTGGTCATTTGTTGTGTTGAGTTGTAGTAATTGTGTTCAAATTTAGTACTTGTGAATTGCTTGATATGGATAATGGTGTGGACTATGATATGTAAAGTTAGTAGTAATTGTTATTGAGATGTTTTGTACTTATCTTGAACTTGATATGGATATTGATATGGTCATTTGTTGTGTTGAGTTAGTAGCAATTGTGTTCAAATTTTGTACTTGTAAATTGCTTGATATGGATAATGGTGTGGACTTTGATGTTAAGTTAGTAGCAATTGTACTTATCTTTCATGTCAATACATAGTTTCAAAAAATGCCCAAAAATGCCAAATACACTCATAATATACCAAGGTATGAGATGGTAAGATTGGATAGAATGAGGCAAAATCAAGAGAGAATTGATACTTTGGGATTGAAGCATATCTCAACTTCTTTAAAGGATTCTACTCAGTCCAATTGTGCAAAAGGGAAAAGAAATAGAGTTAGTGTTGTGGTAGATGATGATTATGTACCACTTATTGGTGACGATGATAATGATGATGAGTCATCTAATTCTGCAATCCATAAGGTACAATAGATGTTCCATAGGGTACAATAGATGATAATAACTTTATTGTTCCATTGCTTGTAATGACTTTGTTGTTCCATTATATGTATGTTTGTTAGTTACAGATGACACCAGGACGACTTACACGTTCGCGAGGTGAGGCATCTATCCCGGTGGTCCAATCTACGGTCCAATTTACGAAACACCTCCTGAATCAAATTCTCCAGCCTAAAGTTCTTCTAGTGCAGAGGCGCAGACTACTGACGCATTAACTAGCATGATTGGTAATTACATAGAACATACTTAATTACAACTGCACCCTGTTTTTACTATTGAGATTATACTTCACTTAATTTAGTTATAATGTACATGAAATGTATAATTTTTTAACATTAATAATGTTTTAATAGGATCTGCTAGCAGAAATACCCGTGGAACAACACGTGGTATAGTAGTACGGGCTCTTGTTGAAAAAAGTGGTAAGCTGCCAGTACGTATAGCTGCAGAGTATGATGCTCTTGTTGGGAAGAATGCGTGCAAGCTTGTCAATCAAATTGGCGTACAATTGTGAAGTAATTTGTCCAGTTACAACATGAAAAATAGGAAAAATGTTGATGCTGCTACTAGAGATGTGTTGCTTCAAAATATCGCGGTAAATTTACATTGATAACGTCTAACTTATTTTGTTGTCACTAAGCATATTAAATTCATATAATAATATTTTTATAATACATATACACTTCATTTTATAGGATTAGTTTGAGCTAAAAGGATATTCCAACTTGGTAACGAAAACATTAAATACAAAATGTGGAAGATTATTGAGTTCCAGCTCTAACAAGTTACATCAGGCTTATAAAAAGCTCGTACAATCTCATGGTGCTGACTATGCAAGAAGCCACCTGCCAAAGAATGCCACACTTGAGCTGTGGACTGAACTCATTGATGAGAGATGGACCAATAAGGATTGGCTGGTAAATTATTTATGCGTATATTATTATTATCCAATGTTTACTATATTATGTTGTCAACTGATTAGATTAATACTTAGATGAAGTAAATGTATATTGTTTTATTCTTGATTTAATAAATATCTTGAATGTTGTTTATTAGAAAAAATCAAGAAAGAACTCTGAAAATAGGAAGAAAACTTTAGGCAAACATAGATGCGGGACAAAGGCACTTGCTGTTAGGGTTGATGAGGAGGTGCGTGTTTTTTCATTTTCTTAAACCTTAGTATATTACATGTTGTGATTAATTAAGTATATCTATCTAACACTTGAATGTTAATTAATCAGACAAATAATAATGACGGTCAAGTTCCTGAATTGGCAAAAATCTTCAAAGATGTTCATTTCAATCCAAATACAAATATGTTGATACACCATGAGGATGAAGCGACATATGTATGTGTATCATTCCATCCCTATCATGTTTATAAAGCTATAACATATGTAGTATTAATGTTGTGATTGTTTGTTTCTTTATCTCTTTCAAATGATAGGAAAATATTCTTAAAGTGCAAGAGGATCATTGTCAAGATCCTAATGCAATTCCCCTTATACAAGAGGAGATCTCAAACTTGGTTTTTAAGAAGAAGTTCGGTATTGTAAAAGGACTTGGCATGAGATCTTCCTCTTCTCTAGTAACCATCGCCTCATCTAATTCCTCAGTGGAGTATATCCAACGGTTAGAAAATGAGATAATTGAGCTCAAAGAGGCAAGAGTTAGGGACCAAGAGGAGCGAGCTAGGGACCAAGAGGCACGAGCTAAGCAAGAAGAGGTCCAAAAGAATATTCTTAACTTTTTGAGGAGCAAGGGTTATGATGACGCTCTTACCTATGGGGGTGGTTCAACTTCAAGTTAAAACACTTTTTGGTTAGTACTTTATTTTAGCAATTGACCCACACTACATGGTGTGACTACTCTTAATGCATTGTTAGAAATGTTTCTTATAATATAGTTAATGTTTTTACTTTACGATTTTAATGTAGTATTGTTTTTACATTTGTGCAGATTTCTTATTGGTGGCTTTTAGGAGATTTACTTTTGGCATTACTTGAAGACATATGAGGACATCTTCTGTTAGTTCTAATTATGTTATGCTACACTTTTTGTATTGTTATAAAATATCTTGAGTTATTGTATATGTTGCAAACAATTATATATTGTATGGAAGGAGTTTGAATTGGATACTTGTTTTATTTTTTACTTGTGGAATGTATGGATATTTTTTTTATAAATGTGCTGTTGAAATAAATGTATTATTCAAATGTGAGGTTTTAATAATGTAATGATGGGTTATAGGTTAATATCAAAGTCATGAAAAAAATAAAAACAGAAAATAAGTTTTAGCGACGAATTTTTTTGTCGCTATATGTACCTGGATTTTTTTAAAAATAGTTTTAATGACGAACGTTTTCGTGTGTACCTGAAAATAGTTTTAGTGACAAAATTATTCGTCACTAAATATGATTTAATAAACTAAAGTGTTTTTAGCGAGGAAAACATTTAGTGACGAAACGTTTTCGTCGCTAAAAGTTAAAAAAAAAAAAAATCAAATCGGACTTTTAGTGACGAAATTTTTCGTCGCCAAGACTCTTAGCGACGAGGTTTCAACGACGAAATGAGTTTCGTTGCTAAAAGTCCGATTCTTCGTCACTAAAGGTCCTTAGCGATGAAAAATTGGACTTTTAGTAACGAATTTTTTCGTCATTGAAAATACATTTTGTTTTAGTGAAGAATAGAGAGTTTTTTTTTTTTTTTTTTTTTAATATTTTTTTTGGGGGGAGGGAAAATGAATGGAGGTTGGTTCTTTTTTTAAGGGGGGTTAACGGTGAAGTTCAGGAGAGGAAAATGATTCTAATTGATCAAGTGTGATATTTGCCGTGCATTTATAACTAGTGTAAACTCTAATCTAGTTATGCCCAATCAGCTAGAGCAATTTTGGAGTGTTCATGACTTGATATTGTTTAGGGAATAGAATGATCAATCCTTTGTTGCTTGCAAGATTACAATTTTAACATACCATAAGACACCAATTTTTTCATGATCACATCATTTGCCTCAACTTTGGTTACAAGTTGTTAAAGTGGTTACCTGTGAATAGTTAATAATCACTCTCACATGGAACCATTACTCACAGTCAATTATGTTAGAGTTGTGGACAAAAGTTGTGTGTTTAGAATTTTTCCATAAAATATTGTTCAAACATCTTGTGCAAGGTATATTATAAATGTTACCGCCTTAGTTTTTATTTTTAAATAAGGTTACAATCTTAATTTAATATCATTTTGTAACTCTTTTTATAGATATTGTACGGCCCCCTGGTACCCAGGCCCATTTGGGCCTTAGGGCATAGGTCAAAGATATGGGCCAGCGCCTCGAATTTTACCAGGCCCAGAATACCAGCGCCCATTCGTGAAAGGTGCGCGGCCATGCTCGGAGTGCTCCGAGAAAGGCTGACGGACGAGAAGCCGACACCGGTCCTCTTCCAACCGTGCCGCGTAATTATGCTCGGCATGTCCGGCCCCGACCGGGAAGCATCACTGCCGAGAATATATCACGAAGTGGGAGCCATTTCCAAGGCCACTCCCACCTAAACCCACTTACAATTAACCATATTGGACCCCCAATTGCACTAACTGTGGCAGTAATCATATCCTTCCACCAATCTGAGGCTATAAATACAGTAAGCTGGGTATGGAGCAAGGGATCGAAAAAAAAGTGGAGAGGAAAAGAAGGGAGTAAAAGATCAGCTCGGCAGAGTCTCTGTGCCGGGAACTACCCAAAGTAGGAAATCCTATACCCAGATTACAAATAGGTTGTGAGCCCCGTTGAGGTTGGGCCTACCCCGCCTCCAAGGCACGCACAATTGGCGCCGTCTGTGGGAATCTCCTACAACGCTGTGGATCTGAAGAGACTCAACCTCGGGAGAATGTCGGAGAGGCGCTCGGGGGGACACGCGGAAAGCGGTTCCGAGGGGGGCTCTCGGGGATCCTCCTGGCGAGAACAGAGGCAAAAGGGACGCGAAGATAGGGGGTATGAGGAAGAGTGGTCGGGTCTCGGGGAGGGGTCATACCAGACTTAACAAACGGCGTCAGAGGCCTCGAGACGCCGACAACTTGGCGACAGAGATGAAGAGCTCGAACGGGTACGCGAGTTGGTAAGGGATCTGGAGTTGCGGGCAAAGGACAGGCGCTAGAGAAGGGACCGAGGAAACCGAGATAGAAGGTCGGCTACGGGGGAAAACCGAGACGACGCAGGGTCCAGTCAATCCAGCTCCCGTCGACGGAGGGACCGTTCGCTCTCGCGAGAATCCCGTCATCACCGGGGACGCTCACACTCACAGGAATCGCGCCGTCAAAGGAATCGCTCGCGCTCTCGGGAGTATGCGGACCGGGGTTCAGACTCCCCCGAAGAGCGACGACCCCGCAACGCTGCCATGGATGCGATGAGTAGGGCTCTACGAAGAGCCGCCCGGTCACCTTTTTCGGAAGGTATTGAACGCGCCCTAATGCCGAACAGATTCACGCGCCCACCCTTCAACACCTATGACGGGAAAACGGATCCGGTGGAGCACGTCAGCCATTACATCCATATGATGTCTCTACATTCGTACAATGATGCATTGATGTGCAAGGTGTTTCCCTCGAGCCTCGGTTCGACCGCTCTGAGATGGTTCAATGGGTTGAGGAATGGCTCTATCCACAGTTTCGCTGAACTGATCCAAGAATTCGGCGTTTGGTTCATGACATGCAGTCGGGTGCCCCAACCCGTGGATGCCCTTTAGTCTATGAAAATGAAGGTCGGGGAGACCCTTCGTAATTACGCCAGTCGGTACTGGGAGCTCTATAATGAGATCGGTGGGGGGAACGAGAAAATTGCTGCCAGCACCTTCAGGATGGGGCTACCCGAGGATTCCGAGCTACGGGAGTCATTAACGAAGAGGCCCCCCGAGGATATGAGGCAACTCATGAGGCGAATTGAGGAGTACAAGCGCCTGGAGGACGATAGGATGCAAAGCAAAGGTAAGGCCCCGTTGATGAGCCGTCCTCCGCAAACCGGTTTCCAACAGAGGCCTCGGAAAGATTTAAGGGCACTGGAACCAGAATGGCAGGTGGGCGAGGTAAACGTGACATTTAAAGAGCCCGTGCATAAAATCGTAGATCGGATTACTTCAGATGGCCGAACAAGATGGGGGGTGACCCCACCCGAAGGAACCAGAACCTCTACTGCACCTGTCACAAAGACAAGGGACACACCACTGTGTAGTGTCGTGTGTTGAAAGACCATTTGGAACAGTTGGTGAGGGCAGGACACTTGAAAGAGTTCGTGGCGGATCCTGAAAATCGGGGCGCTGGTCACGGCGCTCAGCAGGGAAGAATCCCTCCGCCCCCACCGTTGGGAGTGATTGAGGTAATCCACGCAGCCCCGAGGAGTACGACTACGGCCAAAAGAGGGATATTGACAGTTGTACCCGCAAAGAGGTCCCCGGACGGGACACTACCCGAGAAAAGGGTAAAACTTGCTCGGGAAGTTTTAGCGTTTGATGAAGAGGATTTGGAGGGAACGGTTCAGCCGCACGACGACGCACTGGTAGTCACGGCACGGATAAGTGGCTTCCTGGTCAAGAGGGTGATGATAGATCAAGGAAGCGGGGCCGACGTGATGTACCCGGACTTGTTCAAGGGACTCGGGTTGAAGAGTCAGGATTTGACGAAGTATGACGCGCCGGTCGTTTCATTTGACGGAAGAGTCGTGATTCCTGAGGGACAGATTTCCCTCCCCGTTAGCATGGAAGGGAAAGAGGTGATGGTAACCTTCATCGTAGTCAGTTCATTTTCTCCGTACACAGCCATACTGGGAAGGCCGTGGATCCACGTCATGGGAGCTGTACCGTCCACGTTACATGTGAAAATCAAGTTTCCTATCGAACATGGAGTGGCAACAGTCTGAGGAAGTCAGAGGGTTGCCAGACAATGCCTGGTCACAGCAGTCAGCTGGAAGGATAAACAGGGTGAACAGACCGCGGAAGATGCATCGTTATAGCAATTACAGGAGCCCCAAGGGAAAATGGGGGCTAGTTGTACCGAGGAGCTGATCAGAGTCCAAATATTGCCGGACATCGGTAGGTACTTTCAAGTAGGGGCGAGCATGGGGGAGCAGGACAGAATAGAGACGCTGTTGCTGCTGGTACAGAATGCCGATGTATTTGCCTGGTCCCCGTATGAAGTACCCGGGGTCGACCCCGAATTTATCAGCCATAGACTCAACGTAGACCCATCATTTCCTCCTAAGAAGCAGAGACCGAGGAGATCGGCTAGGGAGCACATCGAAGCAGTTAAGTCAGAAGTCCACAAGCTGAAGGAGGCGGGGGCAATAAAGGAGATTTATTTCCTGGAGTGGTTGTCGAATACCGTCGTCGTAAAGAAGAAGAGCGGCAAGTGGAGGGTGTGTGTGGATTTCACGGACTTAAACCGAGCATGTCCAAAGGATCCGTTCCCAATGCCGAAGATTGATCAATTGGTGGACTCTACGTATGGCCACCCGAGGATGAGTTTCCTTGACGCCTTTCAAGGGTACCACCAGATTGCACTAGCGCCCGAGGATCGAGAAAAGACTGCATTCATCGCTCCGGATGCCAACTACCACTACACCGTGATGCCCTTTGGGTTAAAAAATGCCGGTGCCACCTATCAGCGAATGATGACGAGAATGTTTCGAGATAAGATTGGGTGCACGGTCGAAGTGTACATCGACGACATGGTGGTAAAGAGTAAACAGGAAAGTCGGCACATTGAGGACCTCCGGGGGGTGTTCGAAGTACTACGGCAGCATAAGCTACGCCTTAATGCCGAGAAATGCGCTTTCGGGGTAAATGCCGGTAAATTTCTAGGATATTTAATAACTGGCCGGGGGATTGAGGTCAACCCCGAAAAAATAGAAGCCGTCAAGCGCCTTAGGCCCCCGAGTAACCCCAAGGAGGTACAGGTATTGACCGGGATGTTAGCAGCCCTTAATCGGTTTATTTCCAAATTCGCCGACCGTTGCCGGCCATTTTACCAGCTTCTGAAGAAATGGAAGGGGTTTCAATGGGATGAGGAGTGTGAAAGAGCTTTCCAGGATCTCAAGGCGTACTTAACCCAGGCGCCCATGCTAACAGCCCCGGACCCCGGAGAGGACTTATTCATGTATCTGTCAGTTTCCGATCACGCCGTAAGTGCCGTGCTGTTGAAGGATAAAGGAGTCCAGCACCCGGTGTATTATATCAGCAAAACCCTAGTCGATGCCGAGATCAGATACCTGCCTTTGGAGAAGCTGATACTAGCCCTAGTTCACGCCACGAGGAAGTTACCCCACTATTTCCAGGCTCATACCGTGTACGTATTAACGGGGTATCCTTTGCAATCGTTGTTAAGAAGGTCCGACTTCACGGGGCGGATAGCTAAATGGGGGACTCGGCTCGGGGCCTTCGACATACGGTACAGACCGAGGAACTCGGTGAAAGGACAGGTACTGGCAGATTTCGTAGCTGAATTCTCCCCCAGAGCTGAAGGGGAGGTGGTCTGCCGCGTAGAATGTCCCCCGTGGAGAGTGTTCGTGGACGGAGCCTCGAGCTCCCTGGGGGCTGGTGCTGGGATTGTGATTGTCACTCCGGAGAAGATGCGATTGGAGCACTCACTCAGGTTGGGGTTTAAGGCCTCAAACAACGAGGCCGAATATGAGGCTTTGATCGCCGGGTTAAATGTCATCTTAGGTCTGGGTGCTCGGGAGGTGGAGGCTTACTCGGATTCGCGACTGGTTGTCAACCAAGTCCAAGGCAGTTTCGAAGCTTGCGACCCACGGATGAAGGAGTACCTACGGGTAGTAAAGCAGGTCATGGGCAAGTTTCTATGGCGAGGGTGGTCCACATTACCCGAGGGCAGAACAGGCATGCGAACTCCTTGGCCACGTTAGCCTCGGCAATAACTGATAGCATCCCTCGAATGATTAAGGTAGAACTCGTAACGGAGCCAAGTATCAGGGCCGTAGCTAACGCCGACGTCAGCGGAATCAGTGTTACAACAATTTCGGCGCACGACCCGTGCTGGATTGACCCGATTGTGGACTTCTTGTCCAAAGATCGTCTCCCGGATGACGAAAAGGAGGCCGGTAAAGTCCGACGGGCGGCCCCTCGCTATTGGTTGTCAGCAGATAAGAAGCTCTATCGGAGATCCTTCGGGGGGCCGTACCTGTTGTGCCTACATCCCAGGAAGGTAAACGAATCACTAACTACGAACTACAATTTTGAGTTTATAAAAAACTTGTGACTTATATCTTCTATGACTAAATCACATAAATCACATACTATGCATCTCATGGACTATATGATAATGTCCGAATATTCATGTTACTATTATTTCAGATAATAATAAAACAACTTTATTAAACACAATATTAAATCATATATAATGTCATACTTAATATTATACATAGCATCATACAATAGGATTTAAGGGCACTTATCCTAACAGTTCAGACTTCCTGAGGAGGTTTGGAGCGGTAAAGAGGTAAAGTTTTCACATTTAAAAGTTTAGTGTTGTGTTTCTTATGTTCATATTGATTCTGATGCTCGTAGTAAACTTGATGCAAAGTCTAAAATATGTTTTTTCATTGGCTATGGTGATGAGAAATTTGGCTATAAGTTTTGGGATGAACAAAACAGGAAAATCATCAGAAGTAGAAATGTGATATTTAATGAACAGGTTATGTACAAGGACAGGTCAACTGTAGTGTCAGATGTTACAGAGATAGATCAAAAGAAATCTGAGTTTGTCAACTTAGATGAATTTACTGAAAGTACTGTCCAAAAAAGGGGTGAAGAAGATAAGGAGAATGTAAATTCACAGGTAGATCTGAGTACACCTGTAGCTGAAGTTCGCAGATCTTCCAGGAACATTAGACCTCCACAGCGTTATTCACCTATTTTAAATTATCTCTTGTTGACTGATGGTGGTGAGCCAGAGTGTTTTTATGAAGCCTTGCAAGATGAGAATTCAAGCAAGTGGGAGTTAGCCATGAAGGATGAGATGAATTCCTTGTTGGGGAATCAGACATGGGAACTGACTGAATTGCCAGTAGGAAAGAAGGCTTTGCACAACAAGTGGGTATACAGAATAAAGAATGAGCATGATAGTAGTAAACGTTACAAGGTTAGATTAGTTGTTAAAGGTTTCCAGCAGAAGGAAGGCGTTGACTACACAGAGATATTTTCTCCAATTGTGAAGATATCAACAATTAGACTGGTACTGGGAATGGTGGCTGCAGAAAATTTACATCTTGAGTAGTTGAATGTGAAGACAGCATTCCTTCATGGTGATTTGGAGGAAGACCTTTACATGATTCAGCCAGAATGGTTCATTGTTCAAGGACAAGAGAATCTAGTTTGCAAACTGAGAAAAAGCTTGTATGGCCTAAAACAAGCTCCTAGACAGTGGTACAAAAAATTCGACAGTTTTATGCATAGAATTGGGTTCAAGAGATGTGAAGCTGATCATTGTTGCTATGTTAAGTTTTTTGACAATTCTTACATCATATTACTGTTGTATGTGGATGATATGCTTATTGCAGGGTCTAGCATTGAAAAGATTAATAATCTGAAGAATCAATTGTCCATACAGTTTGCAATGAAGGATTTGGGAGCTGCAAAGCAAATCCTTGGTATGAAAATCATTAGAGACAAGGCTAATGGTACATTGAAGCTTTCACAGTCAGAGTATGTGAAGAAAGTTCTCAGCAGATTCAACATGAATGAAGCTAAACCCGTGAGCACACCTTTGGGTAGTCATTTCAAACTAAGCAAAGAACAGTCACTAAAGACAAAAGAAGAAAGGGACTATATGAGCAAGGTGCCCTATGCCTCAGCTATTGGCAGCTTGATGTATGCTATGGTGTGTACAAGGCTAGACATTGCACATGCAATGGGAGTTGTGAGCAGATTCATGAGTAGGCCTGGAAAGCAGCATTGGGAGGCAGTCCAGTGGATTCTGAGATATCTAAAAGGTTCATTAAATATATGTCTTTGCTTCACAGGTGCAAGTTTGAAACTGCAGGGTTATGTAGATGTCGATTTTGCTGGTGATATAAATAATAGAAAGAGTACTACTAGGTTTGTTTTTACTTTGGGTGGTACAACTATATCATGGGCTTCAAATCTACAAAAGATTGTCACTTTGTCTACTACAGAAGCTGAGTATGTTGCAGCAACTGAAGCTGGAAAGGAGATGATTTGGCTACATGGTTTCTTAGATGAATTGGGTAAGAAGCAGGAGATGGGCATTCTACACAGTGACAGTCAGAGTGCAATCTTTCTTGCCAAAAATTTGACTTTTCATTCAAAGTCGAAGCATATATAGATAAAATACCACTTTATCCGTTACCTTGTTAAAGATAAGCTGGTAATACTTGAGAAGATTTGTGGATCTAAGAACCTGGCAGACATGTTGACTAAGGGTGTCACTATTGAGAAACTGAAGCTGTGTGCAGCTTCAGTTGGCCTTCTAGCTTAAGGACAGGAGGATGAGTTGCAGGGATGAGGGATTGTTTTTAGAGGATTGCGGTTTGATGTTGGTGATTGAACTAGTCTCCAAGTGGGAGATTTGTTGGGTTTTGTGGAGTCTAGTTGTGTTTGATCCGGTTGACGACCCGACCCGACTCGAATAATGTTGCGTGATTTTTTTAATGGGAGATTTATTGAGGCTTAGTCCATGGAGCGGAGGCTTGGGCCGATAGGCCCATTGTGAATCCTATGCGCAGGATATAAAACCTTTTTTTTGGTGATTAGGGTTTATGTTGATGTTGTCGTTTTTGAGAGACTGAAACACTGTAGTCACACTTTGTATTTTCCCTGATAATAGTGAAATTCCTGCAACTCCATGGACGTAGGCAAATTGCCGAACCACGTAAATATTGTCTTGTGTGTGTGATTGTTTTTCTTTGACGTGTTTTTTTTTTTTTTTTTTTTTTTTTTTTTTTTTTTTTTTTTTTTTTTTCTCACAGGTTGGGATTTCGGTTAAATTCCCTACAAGCTTAACGCACTACAGATAGATAACGCAAGCAGCAGCCAAAAAGAATATAAAGCTGCGAGAGAAAAGATTTTTGCCGGAGTAGCACAAAAAACTGTATGTTTCTTTATTACTCTCGTGTTTTTTTTTTTCTCAAAAAAAAAAAAAAAAAACTCCCTCCTTTTTAAACTTTGGTCATTGCTACATAAAAGACATAATTTAATGTAAAAATGAATATAATTAGTGGATTTTAACCATTTAATAAATAAATGTTTGAATTTTTCATAGTTTGTAACACAAAAATTTGTAATATCTTTAAGATTATTCTACTATTTTGGTTTTTTTTTTTTTTTAAGATTTTGTTAACGAATACCCTAAGGGCAGTAGGTAAGATGCGTTTAATGCTTTATTCTATAATGTTTCTATACATTTTTTAAAAAATAAAGTTAAACTGTACATATATATCCAAAAAAACGCATACAACCACAATGAATTTGTGTTTGTAAGCCAATGAATCATTAACATGTGTATTTTATTTTTTGAAAAGTGTGCATTACAACTCATAATTGAACATTTATTAATCTTTAACTTGACGTGACATTAAAGTTTATGGTTTATTTTATTTTTTCTAAAATTACTATAATCTAAAATTATAAAATATATCACATCATATTAATCTCATTACCTTCCTAAACAATGTAATGTTGTATTCTTGTATTAAGATTATACTAGCTTGTAACCCCATGCATATGCATGGATACACTAAAAGATATACGATAAGATACATAATATAATTCTTATATATATAATTTAAATATTATTGATAGTCATTTTTATATTTTGTTAACTCTTTAAAAAAATTTGTAAGGATAGTATTAGATATAAAATGTAAATTGTCCATTTTTTTTAAATTATTGTGAAACACTTTTTTTTTACGATTCATTTATTTTAGACTATTTGGGTTTTGTACTTAATAACTCACTTGAATGAATATTTATGATGTGGTCTCACATTTAATTCTAAAATTAAGAAATAAAATTCTTTAAGAATAAATAATTTAGGACACATGTTGCAAAATTAGAAATCTAATTTGGAATTATAGTTTGAGTTTCTCTCAGCTTCACCTATTATTATATATATAGATTAATGTAAGATTACAATAATATAATATTACGGTGTAATGTAACAACACGGCAAACCAAACGCCCCCTTAAACTGGTGAAGGTATCTTATGCGTTAGGCATATGAGACATATCTCTCACTGATAAGTGGATCCTACATTTTAATAAAAAAGATGTCTCATACGCTTGACCCATATGAAAATTTCTCCTTAGCTTGAAGTCTTTCCAAGAATAATCCTAAATTGATTCCACCTACATAAATAAATAAATAAAAGAATAATCCTGAAGGGAACACAGCATGTGCGTGGGTTACAATTAGCTTAATTATTAAAATTTTAATCATCAAATAAGAATTTTAGAAGTAAAGTCAAATACTCCTTAGGCAAAATTATAAAATACATCTTTAACTTTGACCAAAATTCAATTCAAATATCTAACTTCATTTTCATTTAATTAAATCCTTTTACGTATCAAGTTTTTATTTAATTAAAGCCTTCGTGTTATACTTCATTAAATGTTACGGTCAAGTGTCCCAATTTTGTTTTTGGTTTTGGGTTTCAAATTTTTTGAATTAAAAAAGGTTCAGTTAATTATCAAAAAATAGTTTTCAATAAAAAAAAAACACACACACACAAACACATAGAGAAGGGAAGCGAATCATATAGTGGTGATGTTTGTAGGGTCGCTGTCAAGAGAAGAAAAGCGTCGAAGTTTTGGAATCAAGAGAGAAGCGAATCATACAAGCTGCAACCAGTCGAAGTTTTAATTTTTTCGGCGATAATGGCTCACCGATTCACCAGTGGTAGGGTCGGCACTACTTCAGATGGTGATGGTGGTGATGTTTGTAGACCCAGTGCACCATTTCAGAAGATGGGTTATTTAAAAAAAAAAATGGTATAAAGAACAATCACCCAACAAGACATGCATCACATGCCAACAGACGAGGCAATGCGTTGCTTAACTCTCAGATAAGAACGTAAGGCAATTAACAAGAATTGTCAAATGAAATATATATTACTAGCATATTAGTTTTATTTTGAGTATGAAATAATGGGTTTCTTTGAGGTAATTGTTAATAAACTATATTAGGCAAGTTTTAACATAACTTTTATGAAAAATATAATAAGCTATCAAAAAAATTAATTGTTTATCACTTTCTCATAAAATGTTTCTAAAAATTGTTCCTAAACCAATGTTTCCTTAATATTTCCGTTTTTTTTTTTTTTTTTTTAATAATGAGATAGGCCTTTTAATAAAGGGTAAATTTTAAAAAAAATGGGGGCCTTGGGCCTAGGCCTAAATTGCCTAGGACTTGGGCCACCCCTGGTTGTACCCAACACAATTTAATTATACCTGTGCATAATTTGATAATTTAGTGTATATTTGGCAAAAATTTAAAAAATCAACTTATTTTACTATACAACTTATTTTTGCTATTCATAGATTTCACTTTACTATTTCAATTAACTTTTACCTTTATTTACAGTATTTTTAGCAAAAAATTTTCAGTTTCAACAAAATAATCGGATCCCAAACAGACCCTAAGGGTAATAAATTAAAATTAACTTGGGGTCAATCTTTCAACCCAACACCTATATAAACACAAAATAAAAATGAAGGTTTTAAAATAATCCAACCTCCTATGGGATAAAATAATAATAATAAAAAATTTCAAAATAATTTTGGTTGTAGTCCGACATCATTCAATCTTTCTTTCTTTTTTTATGGGGGGGGGGGGGGGTGTTGAGGTCTGAATATACCATTCAAAAAAGGCACTGTGCACAAAGGCCTACCACTATTATATGTCTTAAACAGAAAATGTAACTAAACAACTTTTATTCTACCAAAATTCAGCAGTATAAAAGGAAAAGCAAACAAAAATGAAAATTTACAACTTTTTACATTTCACATTGCTATGAGGGAAGGCAGCCCAAATGCAGGCATACCTTGTGTGGCTACAAATTTCAGGAGGCTTCTTTAGAATGAATCTCAGGTGTTGCGCTAGCCATAAACTTACAACTATGTTGTAGAATCTGATCTCTGATCAGAATCAGCAGTGGCTTGGATTTGAGCTGCATATTGTAAGTTCCAAAGGACATCTTCAAAAGAGGGACGAGATAACAATTCAGGAGCTATACATTTGTTTGTGATGGATACCACTATTGATAACGACTCTTGCGAGCAAGTGGTCAACACTATTGGATCCACAATTCGTCTTCGACCATCTTGACTGCCAAAGGATGCCTGTGGTTCATGACTCCAGGTCTTAGAAACATACCATCTCAAACAAAATCAATAAAGATGGTATCTAAAACAAATATTGAGGAAAAGAAAAGGAAAATATTCAGAATGTTTAGGCAATTCATTTTGATCTTATGACATTTTAAAAACATGACCAGTTTCAATCGTCATGTTTTCTAGACCAAAATTTATAGCAGCTCAACTAAAGCTTTGTTAACAAAGAATTTGAGATCTCATTTCATTATCAATGAAGACAAAATTGATGTTGAGACCAATATATATAACCTAAATATAAATTTATATGGAAAAATAAAGTACTCATCTAGAAAATTATAGATTTTATGTTTATTTATTTTTCAGACTGAAACAAATGTACAAATCAAAAGATTTGGAAATTTTATATAGTTGTTTCAAAATTATCATTCATCTGAATTTGTGGAATTCACCTCCACTAAAGCTTTGGCATACCATTTCATTTAGGAGAAATACTTCTCCTTTTCCAGTCACTATAGGCCCAACGAGTGATTCGAGCAATATGAATCCAAAGTTGTAAACATCATCCTCTAAGTTTGTTCGATGGCTGCAAAAAAGGAAGTAATAGAGTCAGCTATTTCTAAATAACTATTAAAGTGCATTAAAGAGGATATTAGTGGGCACTAGGTAGCTGCAGTAACAGTATGACAGTGGTGGTCAATGCATAAGTGAAGCAATAATTGTAGCAATAGTGGCAGTATTACTGCTGCTGAGGCAGACAGCATGTTAATTATGGCAGTGTTCATGGTGGTAGCAGCTTTGACAATAGTAGAGGTGAGAAGACCAAATAACAGCAAGGGGGATGATAAGGAAACTAATGGTACAGAAGAAAAGGTGTTTCTGATAGTGGCATGCACTGTAAATGGCACCAATGATGGTGATGTTGCATGTGGCAGAGTAATACCAGCATGAAGGTAGTGCTGAGATCAGGATGGAAGTACTGCTGTATATACCAAGAATTGGATACTCAACCTCAGTGTCATTTAAGCAGTGAAAAGGGGGCTCATCATTAATGATTCATTCTCTTTTTGGATCCAAAATAATACATATATAATGCATATACCAAGATTGCATCCTCATGCTCTTTAATTGAAGAAAATCTTCATCAGAAATGCACCATCAGTTATAATGCAATTATTATTTTTTAAATCCAACATAACAATATTTAAGATGCGACTCCAGTAGATAAAATCAAGCATCAAATTGAAAGGTATTCTATTTTAATAAATCAGGCAATTGGTTGTATCATACCATGATTTCGGGTCTTCTCTCTTCCCCTACAGAACAAACAGAATGAGTTAGAAAAGACTGCTTGGTGAACCAAGATAACATTGCACACTCAACCAGAAAAAGCCAGGCATTATACCTCAAACTTTTCAATTTCCTCTGTGATGATTGACATCCCATAGTCACTTAGCTTTGCAATCCGATGCTCATCAAGCAATATGTTGTTTGTTTTTAGTCGGTTATTCAAGCAACCAGGAATTACACCAGTATGTAGAAAATGCACAGCCTTGGCAACTCCAATTAAAATTGCCAGTCTATCTGACCATTTAAAAACCTTTTCTGGACAACTTTCTGCAAATTGTATATGTAGCTAGATTACATGTTGACAGCCTCCAATACGTAAAGCTATGATACATAAAATATATAGAAAAGCACCAACCCCCCCACCCCGGTGCAGACAAGGAGGGGCCCATCTTAATTCAAGAAAAAGAGTATGGTACACACACTAAACCATCAAAGACAGATGCGCAGGTGCACACATATTTTCATATATGAAGACAGATTAAAGTTAACTGTGATGCTATACTAACCTGACAGATGGCTGCGATAATTCCCATTAGGTACATATTCATATACAAGAAAAACTTTGCTGCTACTGGAATCATCTTGTCCACTACCATCAATGCCATGACCCAAGAAGCCTACCAAATGTGGATGGTGAAGCTTTGAAAGCAGATCAAGCCGAGCTTTAAGGTTTGGAATCGAACATTTCTTCACCAAAGATAGAGAGCGTATGGCTACGTAGGTCCCATTCTCCAATCGACCTTTATAAATCTAAAAATTTATAAATAAATAAAACAGAAGTTAAAAGAGCTAGCTGGAAATGGACATATATAATGTGCTCCACCAATTGAATGCCACATATACATTTTTCTCATTGATTTCACAACAGTTTCAAGATTTTTTTTTTTTTTTTTGAGAAACACAATTTCAAGATTTTGATAATAATTGTAATAATAATAATAACCAAAATACTAGGTAGAAGTTAGAATAGCTTAGGTGCTTTGACAAATTTCTAGCTCCCCCTTCATCTTACAAATAAAATTCCTACTTTGTATAATATGCCCCTAAAAAATATGTATGTTATGCTCAAAATTAGTAGGTTGATCCAAATGAATCCCCCTTTTTTGAAGAATCCGTGAATCATCTATATTTTCGTTGCATATTCGACTTTTGACAGATACCTTCCCCATAGAGCCTTCACCAAGAAACCTTGATGAATCAAAGTTGTTTGTGGCGTCCTTCAACTCCTCAAAAGAAAACAATCGAGAGACGGGTGCTCTTTGTGTCCCTAGCTTTGCTGCTTGAGAAATGAACCCTAAAAAAAATAGAGGCAAGGTTATCACTTTAGGCTCTCATGTGCACCACAGACTATGGTTTACACAATCATGATTTAGTCTCTATTCATATATTCTAAACTACAAAATTGACAGAGTGAGTTGGACAAGCATGTCTTGGATTTTGAACAAATGATAAGAAAATAAACTGATCAATGTGGAACTTACTGGCATTTGCAAGGAGCTCAGAGGAAATCCCAGTTGGTGTGTTATCTTGCACATTCTTTAACAATACATGCTGCTCCTGTGTCCTTCTCGAACGGCATCTTTTACACAAGAGTAGAACTCCCAACCCCAAAAGCACCATAACAAGAACAGCTCCACTAATGACAGCAACTACTACTGCTATATCTCTTCCTCTGGATTGTTTACTGCTTATAAGACAGTGCGATCCTTCATGCTGATCTTGGGAATCATGGGATAAACAATTTCCACCAAATTTAACATATCTATTATCTGAAGTACTGTTCAAGCAAGAAGGAAGTTGGCCTATCAACTTGTTACTAGATAAATCAACATACCCTAGTTTGTCACCACAACTTAACTCATCTGGAAGTGACCCACTGAGCATATTAGACCCTAAATTCAAATAACTGATGTTTGGTAAAGAGAACAAGGCAGAGGGAGGAGTTCCACTCAGATGGTTGAAAGATAGATCAAGGTGTTGAAGTTTATGCAACTCACCAAATTGCTCAGGAATCTCTCCTGAGAGCGAGTTATTGCTCAGTAGCACTGTAACCAACTCTTTGGGCATGACTGGTAGTTCAGAATCCAAATGATTTTCTATTATATCCAATAAACGTAGATTGGTTAAAGTACTCAAATCAGGTAATTTGCCAGAAAGCTCATTGTGGGACAGGACAAGATCAGTGAGTGTCTTGATTTTGCTTGCAGAAAAAGGAATCTGACCCTTGAATCCATTACTCTTCAAACTCAAAATGGTGAGGTTTGAAAATGAGTCCAACCAATCAGGGACAGTGTCATTGAAATAATTGGAATCCAGTGTCAAAGTATGAAGCTTAACTAGTCTAGATATCTTAGGTGGAATTGAACCATACATAAAATTTGAGCTCAAATCCAAAAGTTCAAGCGAATATAGCCTATGAATCTTATCAGGAAGTGGTCCCCAAATCCCCAAAGACACTAAGCTAAGAACTTTTAAACTGGTTAACCTCGTCAATGTAGTAACAAAGGAATCAATAGAGAAACTTTCAGATAGTGTCATATTGGGAATTGCAAATCCATGGAACTCACTGACCTTGACAAGCTTATCCCCCATAATTTTGAGCTCAGTGACAAAACTGTCCTGGCATGTGATACTCACATGTGCTGATTTAGGCAAGTTGCAGAGGTCTCCATAGTAATTTTCCCAAGTTTGCAATGAGGAAGGGTACTCCAAAAGCTTCCTTATCTGCAATAAAACTTGGGTCTGGGAGGGATGTAACTCATAAGAGCTTGGAATGAAGAAAACCCATAAAAGAACCACTAGAAGCAGCAAATTCAAATATCCCATTCCACAAGTGTTTGAAGCTGTAGACACTGAAATCAGAGTTTTTAAGGCAAACAGAATCAGACCCACCAAAGATTGTTAAGAAGAATCATGAAAAAGAGAGCTCCACTAGAGAATTCACCTGAAAAAGAACGTACTTTACAGTGACTTGGAAGGAAAATCAAGAAACTAAAACCCCAAATTTAGCCTCAGATGCTCTCCAACGATTCTTGGTTAACCAAATTCGAGAAAACCCACGAAGCAGAAGGAGCTGAAATCCAAGACACTGACAGAAAAACAGAGAAAGAAAATATCTTCCTGAGGAAAAATCAAAAGGGCAAGTTTGCTTTCACGGAAAATAGTAATACTCAAACTAGTTGGTCAAAAACCCATGTAGCAGCAAAACAAGGAAGCATGGAGAACAAAGCAAAGTTCATGAAAGAATATCTCTTTTATGTAAGTAATAAGTTCCAGATAGTTAACAGGAAAAACTTAAAAGATAAACATTGGGAAGATGAATGCAATAAGAAAAGTCGTAGCAATAATGGGTTTTCTTGTTCACCAATGAATGTTTGCGGCAATGAAAGAAAATTGAGGCTATAAATGGAAAGGTAGTTGGAGAAAAGCCGTACAAGACAGTGTCAAGGCATTTATTATTAGTGTCTCTCAGAGGGAAAATAATACCCGTTGCATGATATAACTTCTCCTCTCAGAGAGGTCTCTGTGTGTGTGAGTGACAATTAATGGGGTCGGTTTTTGCCTTGGAGATGACCATTCAGAATTCAAGACTCAAGTGGAAGAGTGAGGAATGATACAAGAATGGAAGGGAAGGCACTTTGTCTTTGTCTCTGTGTGTGTGTGTGTGTGTGTGAGAGAGAGAGAGAGTGTGAGTGGACTTCAGAATTCAAGACTCAAGTGGAAGAGTGAGGAATGATACAAGAATGGAAGGGAAGGCACTTTGTCTTTGTCTCTGTGTGTGTGCGTGTGTGTGTGTGTGAGAGTGTGAGTGGACAGCGTGTGTAACTAAGATACTGGCAATTTTTTTTTGTTCTTGTTTCTTTTTGGCATTGTTTGTTTATCATTGGCTTATTCTCGTGGATGACCCTAGGATTCTTCTCTATTAGCAGGGGTGCCATCACATGTTTTGACCTTTTCAGTTTTTTTTTTTTTTTTTTTCCTCTCCGTTAGATTATTTGATTAGTTTGATATGACTAAAATGACCCTGCTTCTATCATCTTACAGTTAATACCATTTTCCATTATTTTTTTAATCTATCTATCTACCTTACTAATTACAGGATTCCTGTTTGAATTTCATCATTTTACGTACTAAAATATCGTTACACAAAATTTTATTCTCTCTAAAATATTTCTATCTTTTAGTTAAATAATTTTAAATTTAAAAACACAAACAGTTTATAAAAGTAATTTACTATTTTTTAAAAAGTTCTTAAATTTTAGACTTTTCCTTTTCTTTTCCAATCTCACAATATCTATCTCACTTTATATATTTTATAAGACAGATGAGAGTTGAAAAAAAAAATCAAAAGCCAAAATAAAGAATTAGGACACAATCTCTATTTAAACATCATGCACACTAAACCCAAGATAAAAAAATAAAAAAGATATAGAAAAACTTGACTTCATGACTCTCCAAAAGCTACTACTTTTTTATATAACAGGTTTGGGGGATTCAAAATTAGGTTCTTAAAAAAATCTAGAGGTTTTGGAGAATAGAACTAGTTACAAAGCTTGAAATTATCAAATTATGTGTGGGCTCAAATTACTCTTATACGATAAGAAATTATCAATTGTTTCAAAAAATTTCAAGTAGTTAAAAAATGATAAATTTAGTCATTTAACCATTGTTTTAACAATAACGAAACATAACTTATTGTAAAATAAATATTAGTAGTATAATTAAAAATACATAATTTATAGTTTAAGAAAAAAGAGAACAACATTCTTTTAGGTCAATAATGGTAAGAGTAATCTTACATCCATATGGTACGTGTTTTTTTTAATGAAACCATATAGTATGTTTATGAATGTGATTGCAAGCTGCCTAGATAAATGAAGAATGTCGATAAGCATGCAAAGATGTTTGATGTTTTTCAGAAGCAATAAAGACAAGCAGTAGTTTTCGCAATTAATGGAGCTTGAGTACAAAAATGTGGAAGTAGCATCATTTTAGTTTCAACGTTGTATTTTGCAAAACTTTAAAGAGAGAATGAGGAATATGTAACGGGTCCAATTAGAGCATACATTAATTATTCATTTTGGGAAAATTTTTATAGAGAATTGAAAAATCTGTCAAAACAATTAATATTTTTTCATTTTTTCATAAAAAGTTTTCAAAAATAGTTTATTAATGTATGCCTTAAGGGCACATATTAGTAAAACTCATATTTAATTCGCTATAGTAGGTTGTCCAACAATAGCACTCTCATCGTTTAGTTTTTATTTATTTATTTATAAATATGATAGTGTATTGTTGAACATAAGGTCAAGACACTAATTGAATTTTGTTATAGGTGGGTTCGAATTCTAGATTTTTTATTTAACAACAAAAATTTTTACCAATTAAACTAATTGTTCTTATCAAAAAAAATTAAACTAATTGTAACCACTCATCGAATTACATATAAACTTGCAACTTTGATATAAAATATATTAGTCTCTTCATAACTACTATGAGTAAGAAACTCTCATTCTTAGATCTTGACTATTTTATGGATTAAATATTTATTGAATTCCTTTAAATTAGGCAGTAGGGTTATTTTTTAAAATTAAAAGTGGACAAAAAAGATCCTATCTTTGAGGTGATTTTAAAATTATTCATTTATTCAATATACTTTTATATCCTCCATATTTTGACTTTTTATTGAATCACAATTTTTTTTTTTTTTTTAATAATTTGATAGTAAAGAGAGAGGGGATTTGAACCATAAAATTTTCCATGTTAGACACCAAGAAGTACCTACCAACATAGTTATAAGGCTCTTGGCGAATCAATTTCAAATATTTTAAGAAAATTGTTACAAAAAAAAAAATTCATTTTTTTTACTACTTTTTATTATTTCACATAAAAACTATATAAAGACTTTTCTAAAATGATTGATTAACAAAAATTCTATAGGCACCTGTTAACTAGACTTATATAATAATAATTGGTGGGTTCCTCAACTGATTGAATAAAAGATTTAGGGTTCAATCCTTGCTTACATCAAAAATTGATAGTATCTTAGTGTGATGATAAATAGAAAAATCACTAAAAGTAGAAGCCATAAATTAAAACTCTCTCTCTCTCTCTCTCTCTCTATATATATATATAATATAATTGTGTCTTTTCCATTTGATTAATAAAAGGAAAAAAAAATGTTTTTTTTTTTTTGAGAAACAAACATACACACACAAGAGAGAGGAAAATTAGTTCTTACACAAAGGCACATCACAACTCCACTCAAAAGCCTTGGTAACTTTTAAGCGAGGATAGGGCAAGTTATACTACACACAACATACTCTCTTCAGCATATATATAAATATATATATATTTATATATATCATTGGAAGCAGGGGATTTACTGAATGAGGGCTTTAAAGTCCAAAATTCTAATTAATTGGGGGGCCCAGCTGCTCGTTACCGTTAGCCAGCCTGTGTTTGAATGTGAAACCACGTTGTACGAAAGCACCTAGAGTCTAACTTTAGAATCCCATGAAAGTCTGAAAAACTACCATAAAAATTAGAAAAAGTTTAAAACCAAAGGATTAAAAAATAAAGCATCCCATTCCCATGGTGAAATAAGAGAAAAACCATAACCACGCGCACCATTCACAAAGCCAGCAATATGCATCAGATCAGAACAGCCCTTTGTTGCTTGCCTCCAAGTTCAAGTTGTGTATGCATTATTGTGAGTGAGGTGGGTTTTTTACTTCACGCTAAGGCACATATATAATAGAAGTGGGGAAGATCATGACTCATGAGGCTGTTTCCCAGAAAAAGAGGCATGTTGGTTTTGGGAGAGAGGGGGGGGGGGGGGGTACCCTACTATAGCTGGGTGACCTTCGAATTTTCCTTTTCTTTCTGAGTAGATTTGGCATATCTGACTCAGTCAATCCAATCTTTATAATGAAACATTACCAAATATCTTCCATGCACCTTTTGATTTTATATGATTTGCCAGGGTCCACAATGTTTCTAATGTGCCTAGTCTTTTTGGGTGATCATTTTGTTTCATTAAAGCAAGATTGGGTAAGAATTAGGAAGGGAAAAAATAGTTTAGTTATTTTTCATTTAGTGAGTGCAGATTTTTTTTTCCTTTAATTTCTTTATATAATATTCTAACTCCACTCAACACTACTTACAGAGAAATACTATGTCCGTATAAAATAGTTTAGTTATTTTTCATTTCGTGAGTGCAGATTTTTTTTTTCCTTTAATTTCTTTATACAATATTCTAACTCCACTCATCGCTACTTACAAAGAAATAGTATGTCCATAACATTTTTTTTTTATCAACAAACACACAAATATTTGGTTTTGCTCGCACATACGCACCTTATTATATCTGAATCACCCGATAAATTACTATAAGCATTTCTCTTATAATAAAAGAGTTTTATTAACGTAAGTTAATACGTTAGTAAACCATTTGAGTAAACTTTTTATGGAAAAATATAATAGTAGCTAACTTTTTTGATAATTTTTTTAATTTTTCATAAAAAGTTTTTTAAAATCGGATCCTAAAATACTGACTGCATGCACAAATTTTTTTATAATATTTTTTCATTTGTTGTAAATTGCAATGATTTACTGTGAGTAAACCAGTTAATATTTAAAAAAATATATATGGTTAAAAAAAAAAAAAAAATCGTGTATGTAACATTATTTCTCTTGTATGGCCTCTGTTAGTCTTAAAGGGCAAACCAATATAACCCAGTAACGGCTCCTCCTAGAAAATAGAATATAAATTCATAAATATTTGACATGATTTATATTCCTTTTTATTTGTTTGTTTATGAGCATAATTGCCATGTTGATTAACACCCCTTTTGACAAATGATTAACATTAATCTGAATGGCTAATCATATGCTAGTCAAGTAACCGAGATCTGTCCTATCATGTGCACAGCACAAACAAGGACAGACATAATGATGAAAGTAAAGTAGTAAACTCTTATTTTCAGGCAAGATATTGCTGCTTTCACTGAAAATTCAACACCTAATACGTATATAAGAAAACAATAACTTTATAGGGAAAAGCAAAAACGAAAACTAATGAGGAGATGAAGAATAGCTAAAAGTACAAAAGAAAAAGACAATGGATGTTGTTTTGAGCAGCACGGACCACGGTTTGAGTGCCATTAATGAACAATCACTATAGGCCAATATACTTGCATTTATCAAACCCAGGCATCAACTGGAGACCCATTTTACATCAACTTATATGACAAATTAGTCTGTAAAATCATCTAAATCCCAATTGTTACCAAATTAAACTGCTATGTTATTCTTCCTGAGGCTATGAACTTTGATGGGCACCAAGTGAATTCACTGGAGGGATCCAGGTTATAGCCAATAGCTCATTGATCATTCCTTCAATTAAAGAATACATGCTCAAGTGAATTGGGCCAGTGAGTGCATCCCCTTCCACTATGTCTTATGCACTCCTGCTCAAACCGAAGCAGCTGCAATTTTGTGGGCTTTAAACTTGGCTAGGTCTAAAAATTAGTGCAATTTCATAATAGAAGGGAATGAACCATTTGACTGGTCTATTTCTATTGTCATTAGTAATGTTTTTGATTTAAATTTGTGTTTTGCTAGTTGTGAGTTTTGCTAAGTTAGAAGATCTCTTTAGCAACTTGTTCTGCTGCTAAATTTTTTGTTGTTTTTAAAGCTAGTTTCTCTTGTAATAATTGCAATCTGCCTCTTGCGGTTCTAAAAACTTGCAGGTGCAATTGTCGTACTACTTTTTACTTATTAATGAAATTGTAGTTTATCAAAAAAAAAAAAAAAATTGCTTGGTGCTAGGGTCATCGGTTAGAATGGTGCCAATTTGTGATTAGCATTCATTTAAATGAAGAACCTATTAAGTTTAAAGTAATTTCGACACATTAATTTGATAAATGACATATAACGCAGTGGAATAACCATAAGTAAAATACATCTATCTCAAAAATAGCATAAGCATGCCTAAGTAAACCCTCAATCCAAAGGCAAAGAAAGAGAAAAACTCTTTGAAGTTTTTATTGATAATAACAAACTTAATACTCGACGTTGTTACAACCTCCAACTTATAAGAAAAATATACACAAACCCTAAACACAAAATTACGCTAGAAAAGGGGAAATTTCCAAAATATAAAAACTTTAAAAAATTACAAAAATTGATGCACTAATAACCCTAGGAAACATCCTTCTCATTTTTTAAAATAGAAAATATCACAAAAAGAAGGGTGAAGCTTGTGTCCAATGCTATTTTGCACTTAACACGATACAATTTGGACAAATGTCAAGTTTTGAATACATGTCAACATCGCAGTTTGTCCAATGCAAAAAAGCACTGGACACAAGCCATATCCCAAAAGAAAATATTACATAAATAACAAAATCACTTAAACATAGACCTAAACAAAGAAATTTGGATGAAAATTGACATAGTCACAAACGGAGGTGATGTGTTTTACTTCCTAAATCGTTTACCTTGCATACCAAATTTCATGCAACTTTGATTTACCTTGCATACCAAACTTCATGCAATTTCGCACTAGTGCTTGGAAATTTCTACTTCTACCATTTTACTATTTGCTCATTTTACATTGGGACTTAGGGCCAGTTTGGGAGTAGAGTAGAGGGTAGTCTCTTGGTTCAAGGAAGGGTATTCCTTCTATATTAGTTCCCTCCGCCTGAATGGAATTCAACCTTTCTTTTTTCTTAGGACCATCAGATGCCGCAAACTTTAGTTTGCATAATCACAAATTTGGGGGTGGGGGTTTCTTTGGACCATTAGATGCTGCAAGATTTAGTTCTATATATATATATATATATATATATGTTTGTGTGCGAGCGCGTTTCTCAATGTACTAGTTTACAAGTACAAGAGGACAAGGTTTCCAATGAAGACGACAGAGACAGCATATAATCTTTGCAGTTTAAGTTCCCTAGCAATCTCACTTAACGGAGACAAGCTGAAATTAAGATATACAAGAATGAGATGTTTAACTAGTGGAGAAAGAAAACAGGGTAATGTGCAAAAAAAAAAATTCATTACAGATCCCTCATGGAGCAAATAATCAATGTGTTTGAGAATACACCATATATACATTTTTAGGCTATTACTCAGTGTTGGTTCCCCATCAAACAATTTTTGCATGAAGTACTTGTACATAAATAACTATATACATATTATACTGCAGCACAGTCCACCATTTATAAACAAATGATACATAAATAAGCCACACAATCATCTAAACACTATCCTGGAGCTGGGGGGAAAAAGCTGATGCCTGAAAGAAAAAATAGTACAAAGGAAACTATATATACAATATAACGGATAAATCATCAGCTCCTTCAAAAGCAATCAAGAAAGTCATACTCCTCAACTATGAAAAGCCTAACATGTATTGTCATTCTCCTCCTCTAACCATACACACTAATATTAGCTTTCTTCAAAATGTATCACCATCACTTCAGTCACCAAGTCACAAATCTCATTTCATGGCAACCTAAACCACTCTGGTCTCCCCATATTGTTCAGATCCAAAATAGAAAACACAAGGAGACTGTGATTCCACTCCAACTTGCTTAACCACTATATTGTGAGCTCACACCAGTTGCCAGCATATTTACAAAGTTCAAGTCTTCTTCCCTCAGATTCAAGCCTCACAATCAATCACTGAATCCCTGAAATCCTATCTTACCCTGGTATGCCTCAATCACTGCAGGGACTTCTTCCATAAATGGAGTCAGAAACTTCTTCTCAAAGTCCTCCTTCCTGTGATTCAATTGCCAAACTAAATCTATATCTTTGCTAACCAGACCTTTAGACATCAAAACTTGCAGAACAGCACATCTGGGAATCATTCTCTTCTCCACACTTATCAGAAATAAATTTGGGCATCTAGCAACATCCAATGACATCAGACCCCCCTTAGTTGTCAAGAAATCAAGCACATCCCGAATCTTCTTCTCTGAACAAATCATTAGCATTGGCTGTACTGTAAATGCCGTAAGAAAGTCATTTTCAGACCAACCAAAGCTCCTAAGAACCTCCTTTTTCTTTTCCCAATTCACTTTGCTTATTAGTGACATTGAACGGACACCCAAAATAAACGAGCGCCTCATTGGGTCAAACCCCATTTCTTTAATTGCACATACAACCTCTTTGAACAAATCGATCCTCAACATAAGCGACTTAGGTTGCATCATCAAGAGCCCTGCAACATGTTTTTCTGGTACTCCATGAGCCCTCAGAGTGGATATATTTGGCACCAAAACCTTCTTAATGTTGCATCGAATCACATGGGACGATTGCTTCAATGCATAGATAAGATTCTCATTGGTATGAATAATCCCCCTAAGAAAATTAATGGTGGGTATTATCTGTTTCTTCAAACTAGACAATAAAATGAATTTGTTTGAACAGATAGTCCTAGGTAAGTCAGGTCCTCTAAGACCCAAGGACTCAAAATAGTCAATCTTGGGTCTTATAGTTTTCTCTGGATGAGCTAAAATCAGAGGTGGGTGTTTAGAAATCAAGCTTGCAATGTCAGCTTTTGTAAACCCATAAGTGTTCAAAAGGTTTAGAAGTAAGTCTGGTTTATCAGTGTACTTAATATTAACAACCTTAGAAGCTGAAGTAGCTTTTTCTAAGGACAACCCACATGAGTTCATGAGGTAAGAGACTGTCAAAGATTGTTTCTCTGTGGAGTTTGAGACAGAACTGAGAAATGGCATTGTCTGGATATAACGAACATAACTGGTTTTTGAATTAAAGACTCTATTTTGCATCAGTGTTTTGCATGTGAAATGAAACATTTTTCTAAGGAAAGATTGGTGGGTTTATAAATTGAAATAGAAAGAAACTACTTACCTGTGGTTTGAGAGGCTGAATTGGAGTTGAAGCTCTGAAAGAAAAACCCTAGAGAAGGAAAACGATTTGTTGGCTCACTGAGTCAATGTTGTGAGCGAGCAAAGATGGAGGAGTGATGACCACTGGCCCAGCTGGGTTGGATTTGGGACAATATCTGGTCCAACCCATTTAGTCAGGCCCATCTCATGGACCTATGCACATTTGTTTGGAAGAGTTTTTGGTCCAATTATTTTGTTTATTATTTAAAAAAATAATAGTACTTAAAAAAATATGAAGCTTTTTAGGTTCGAGTGCTCTTAGGGTATTTATTAATTCCACTAAAAAAAAAGTATTTATTAATGGATTATTTTAAGAAAATTTTAATATCAATTTTAAGGAAAATATAAAAAGCTATCAAAAAATCAATTTTTTTTCTATAAAATATTTCTTAAATCAATAATTTTAGAGCATCTATTAACTTTTCCCAACTTTTTTTTTTTGTCTCACGTTTAGCAAAAAAAATATAATAAAAAAACTACCGAAAAGTACTAAATACCAAATAGACAATGAATATATCGCTTTAACAAGTACTGAAAAAATATAATGAGAATTTCATACGTATTGTGAAAACAATTTGCTAAATCTACCTCGGTTGAGTGTTTAGGGTTTCATTTAGGGTTACCTTTTTCGTTTAAAACATACCATTAGCCTTGACAAATTCTAGGTAATCCCTCTTCACAATGTGTTATGAAGACAATTTGTTTAGACGCCTAATTTGTTATGTCAAATTATTGAATTAACAAAACCTTTGGTAACCATACTTACTACATTACAAAAAGCTTCCATAAACAAGAGTCATGATATACATTAAAAAACCACATTTTGCCGGATATTATTCATTTTAGGAGATTTATTTTTTCTTATTATTAATCTTCTGAGGCACTAAAGACGTGTCCGTGCGCCAATTTTACGGTAGAATTGTGTGATATGTGTTGGAGATCATGTCCCAAAAAAAAAAAAAAAAAGAGCAAAATTTTTTATTATAAGTTTAATTTTATAATTTCAACCATAAGGTTTTGGAGGAAATTATAAACTGTAGTGTACATTTCAAAGACAGTACAAAAGGCTGTCACAGTACAAAGAATTGAAAGAAATATCTTGTTAATAGTTTAATATAGTTTTAGGGTCTGATTGTGATTCGCTTATTTTACTGAAACTGAAAATTTTTTGCTAAAAATATTATAGCAAAATAAGCTAAAAGCTAGCTGATTGTTTTTTTACTGAAAATACTGTAGAAAAAAAGCTAAAAGTGTTGAAAGCATTGTAGAAAAAAATTTATGTGTAATTTTAACCCTATTTTAATGCTTGAATATGCAAAGTGACTTCCAAATATGAAAGACAAATATTTAACAACAACAACAATAATAATAACTAATTTTTTTTATCTTAACTATAATTTACTATCAAGTTTGTTATATCATAATTATGATATATATTTCATGAAAGCCATCGATTAGAGTTACCAAAAAAATACCATAATGTTAATGGTAATTATAATAACAAGTTTTTAGATTTGGACAAAAAAAAAATACCATAATATGAATGGTAATTATAACATTAGTAACAAAGGAAGTCCTACGATGGAAGAATCTCACATATCGATGCTGATATTGTTCCGAACCACTTTCATCTCAGGTTCATCTAAAGAAGAGATCACATGTGTCATTTCATTGTAATAACTTTCCTCGCTACTTTCACATTTGTCTCGTCTAGAAAGCTCTTGTCCAATATCATTGTCTTCACGTGCTTTAATAAAATTACGAAGAACCATTGTAGCAACAATAATGCGTTCTTGAATGCGCAAATCATAGCTGAGCATATCTTTCAAAATTCTCCATCTATTCTTCCAAACACCAAAAGTTCGCTCTATGACAAAACGAAGTGATGAATGGATATAATTAAATTTCTTCTCAGAATTTTGTGCTGTTCAACCTTGTTGAAAATCGGGGAGGCGGTACTTCTTCCCCTTAAATGGTGCAAGGAACCCTTTCTTCATATGGTACACTGAATCAACAAGATAATATTTTCCTACAAATGAGAATGTTTATTACATTAGCATTTTTAGTACATAACACATACTTTAATACATTAATTAAAACTCAACAATACAAATCAAGTTGAGGTTTTGGGAAGTTATCACTCTTATTATTGAGGCAACTTAAAAATATTCTTGTGTCATGTGCTGACCCTTCCCATCCAACACATGTAAAAGTGAATTTCATGTCAAAATCACAAGCACAAATGCAATTGATTGTTGGCTCCCCTTTCCTTCCTATGTATGTATGTTGCTTATGAACTGGTAAGATCATAGGGACATGAACCCTATCAATCAAACCAATGCAATCCTAATCATTGCCATAAAAATACCATGTGAAATTTGCAACGTGTTTTCATCATAAAGATAAATTGAATAAAATTAAATCAAGATACCAAAATAACAAAGTACTTGAAATGTGGCCAATATCTATTAGAACTGAGAATATGTTGTGGCACATTAAGAAATGCAGGATTAGCATGCTTGATAATGTCTTGTGACATAACATTGCCTAACAATGTAACTACCATTTTTATGTGTCGACTTATTGTCTCACCCCAAATGCTGAAATTTATCCTAAAACATTCTATTACACATGCCATGACCAAATACCACCAATGTAGTTGCCACAGACTCTTTCAAGTGAATTCCTTTGCTACCCTCATATCCATATTGAGTGCTCAATGTATTACACAATTCTCCAAAAACATGGTGTGATACTCTAAATACATTGCGACATTTCCGCTCATTCTCATGTAAAATATGTTGTACCCATTCATACCTTGTTTATACATTTGTATGCATTGGTACTTTGTTCATATATGTCTTGATGTAAACTATGACACTTGCATACCCAGCTAAATATATTGCGTGTACAAGCTCATTACTTATTTCAAAACTCATTTCCCTGCATATATGTAGTAACATAAACCAAACTGTACATATAAAAATTACTCAAGCAACAAAAGTTCATATTATTGTTAAAAATCAGTAACACAGAACAGACTCAAAATATTGTCTACACTGTTTTCTACACCAAACTATATTGTTTATTCAATACAAGTCAGCTCATATTTTCTACATATTATTATCAAATATTTTCTACACTGTTTATTCAAATCTGTCCCAAAACAGCATCTAGCTACCATCCTACTTGTTCTGCCGTAGCATAAGCATATATGTTAATTAGAGACCCGAATATTTCAATACCACATGCATATATGTGATTCCAATTTTGAATTCCTATAATCATATATGTGATTCCAAATATCTGATTCCATAAGCATCAAGTAACAATCATCAAGTAACAATAAGCAATTTTGAATATCTGATTCCAATAAGCATATATGTGATTCCAATTTTGAATTCCTATAATCATCAAGTAAAAATCAGCTAAAACACAAGAAAAATCCAAATATCTAACAATCGGGCTGTTCACATAAAACATAAAACATAAGTAAGACTAAAACATAAGTTCTTAACCCATTCCAGAATTAAATAAAATATAAGTTCTTAACCCCACAACATGTTTTTAAGCAATACTAATAAAAGACAAACGCCCCAGTTACATAACACAAACATGACCATTCCAATCAACCCCTTCAATACAAGTACAGTTCACCAAAGATCAAGCCTTTTTTTCGTACTGTTTCTCTAGCCAAAGCAATTGGAACATTTTATCATACTTATTTGCTGCAAACATGTACATCGCACTTTGATTTTCCATGAAAAATAAGGAATTGAATATATGGTGGCGATGACGCGATTGCACCCCAGGAAGACTCAACACCATTTCCATAACTTCTTGAACCTCAATAGCTGCTGCGGAAGTAAATGGTGCACGACTACTTACACTTTTACTTTCAATGATGACATCTGTCATGCTCTTCAAAGTGTCAGACATTTCTTGCACAACTGAATGCTTTTTATCACGCCTCTTGTGAATTCCTTTGAAGAGTTGGACATTTCTTGCCAAGCCTTTCCCCTTATTGATTTCCGGTCCTGCTCTCAACACTAGTGGGCAGTCAACATCCATTGGGTCAACGACCACAGGGGACTGACATTAGGGGTTAACAAATTCTTTGCTATCAAAAGAGTCCCCAGAACAGTTGGTGCTTTCCTTTGGTATTTGACTATTTGGGGTCCATGCATGTTTTCCTGTTGCAACAGTGCCTTCAAACATGATTTCCATAACCCGTGCATTCGGCAACCCTTTTGTACGAAACATTTTTGCTTTTGGACATTCCTACATGTTTACAAACAATAGTTATGGTACTATTTCTTAGTTGCAAAAAATTAAGGTTGTCAACATTCTCTAAAGTAAACTAACCTTGAGCTTTCCTTCCCACCATTCATCACTTGCATCAATTTTTCCAGTGTCAGGATCATAACCCAACCCAATCTCAAAAAGCTGCTTCCATACCTTCCATACACCTCTTAGATGATCCCATTTGTTTTTAACTTGCAGCTGACTCACTACTTTGTTAATCAGCTTCAATTGCTTTATCACTCCGTCATACCCTTCATTTTTCAAAAATCCTCCGCTCCTATTGCCTGCTAGGACTTGAGCTACACACAAATCACAAAAGGCTTTTTAGTTCTATTGGATCTTTCCACTCTGTTCGATCATCTTTTTGTTCAGCATTCTTCGATTTCCCCTTAACCATTTTGGCTACAAATAAATTCTATGCTCATAAGCATCATTTCATATAGTTCATATGCTAAAAAAATTACTGGTATAAAACACATACACCTTGTTTTATACCTTCCAAGCCATGTTCCATTAAACCTTCCTAATTAGAATCTTATCGTTGTGTGTAAATTTTCATTATTGCACATTCATTTAAATAACAGCCCAAGTTTTAAACATTGTGTACATAAGTCTCTCAAGAAAAAAATAAACATTGTGTACATAAAGACATGCAACAAACAAAAGTAACAATTTAACAAAGTTATAATTGTGTAATTGTTAAGATCATCATCAAAGAGTTACCTACTATGGAGCTGTTCCTGCTGATGTGTGAACTGTTACTGCTGTTGTGAGGACTGTGGAGCTGTTTCTGCTACTGTGGAGATGTTACTGTTGTAGTATGAACTGTAGAGCTAAACTGTGGAACTGTTACTGGTTTAGTGTGTACTATGGTCTTATAGACTGAGTTTAAGGGATGAAAAATCTATGGGCCCTTCACAAGACCAGCAAAACTGCATAGAAAGAACAGGGCACATTCAACTTTTTTTTTTCCTAGGGAAGTAAATGTATTAAAGAAGAAAACACAGACTGCACATACAGAAAATACACACACACACAGACTGCACCTCATAATTTTCTCCAAAGTATCAAAATCACAGACTACACCTCATAATTTGATCCTCCATATTTCTCTAAATCCAACTACAATTCTCCATTTGCAAAAAGCCCCTTCCTACCTATTATCTGTTGGAGAATCTTTCCTTCCTGTGATGACTGATGATTAAGCCTTTAGCTGCACGCTGCAAAATGAATCTTCAAATCCCCAAATTATCAATATCTGTCAATCCAAATGCAATTTTTGCAGAGCCTATAGTAAATGTAGATACCAAACTCAAATTCTTCAAGCTAGACAAAGCCATGAATAGATTTCATTTTAACCAGCAACCAAAACTCAAATCATTTGAACATAGCTATGTTGCAGATGTGCTTATAATATGATCTTTCATAAAGAGATGGTACTCATACCCAACTAAATGCAATTGAGTCCTGCATTGTAGCAAAAGAATTTGATTGACATATTGAGAAACATCTCTAACCGCCTCAAATTCGAGCGAATCAACTAACCAAACAATAACAGAGCTTGATATATTTCTAGCATCTATCATGTTAGCACCCCACAACCACCCATCAAAGCCAATATCTGCCTTTGGCTTCTCAAATTAATGAGCCAAAATATATAGAAGCAAGAAACCATGTATAAAACTGAAGGCATCTAGAGGACACAAATTAATGAAAAAAGAATGAACAAATTTTCATTGAATTTTTCATTTGCAGGTGTAACAACTAACAAATCAAAGAATATTGTTGGTCTTCTCTGTCAAGAATAAGCAAGAATCTATTTAAAACAAAAGATTCTAAAGGAAAATAAAGTCAATATTTGAGATTCATAATCTTTAACAAACTAATAAATCACAATATTTGACATTCATAATTGTCAAAGTATACCCATCATAATCATCAAAGAATACCCAAAAAATTGATCTCTAATCTTTAAACATCAAAGTATGCTCATCATAATTATCAAAGTATACCCATCATAATCATCAAACAAACCCTAAAAATTCAGCCACACCCAACAAAAGGGAAAACACATTAATAAATATAAAAAATTTAAATACAACTCACTGACACATCGGCTGATCTCCCTCACAGTGGCAGCATCGATTTCTTTGTCTTTCTCGATCTCTCACAGCCTCTAATATCACTAGTAGGGGTTTGTCCAAATAAAGGAAGAAAAGAGTGGCAGACAGATGTGAAGCAGATATTTGGATTGTTGGTGGATAGATGTAAAATTGAAGAGCATTGAAGATGAAGAAGTTGTGGCATTGATGAGGAGAGAGTCGGGCTGTGGAAATTGAAGAGCTGAGATCTTGCAAGATACGCATTGCTGGGCTGAAGAGAAAGGGAAAAATTTAAAATATTACTGTTGCTAAACGGTTCATATTGGGCAAAATAAGGTGGCTTTTTTTTACACAGTGAATGGGCCCCATGGTGAAAAGGGACCCACTTGATGCTAAAAAATAAGTTAAACGCAGAATATGCTAGAGAAATCAGTAATGCCAAATGCACGCTTAATATCCGCTTTCTTTTTGGATAAGATGGCAAGCAGAAACTATATATAATAAAAGTATAACGCTGTTGCAACTTAAAAATTACCCCTTTTTTTGTGTATGCGCGTCTATGTAGGACACATTTTTTTTATTGGTAAGTTCCACACTTCCACACACACCCGATGGCTGATGGGTTTTGAATCCATGACCTCACTCTCCGCCTATCTCCTATAAATGGAGAAGCCTAGAAGGTGCCAATTGAGCTAGAGCTCATTAATGTCTATGTACTACACAATTGTGTTTCACTCCCAAGAAAACAACTGAAAAACCAAGATATAAAGGCAGCACAAAAAGATCTCAAACTTTATTAGTATTTACTTGCTCCTTACATAATAAAAGGAAAAAATATTATCAGAAATGAGAGGCTACATGAACAGAGAGTGAGTTAAAAGAAATCCATCCAAGAAATGAGGCAACTAATTATCAATAGTACCAGTTAAACCAAAAATCATATGCTGAACACATGTAAGTTCCAAAATCTAGCATAAAGATCAATAGATTATGCATCATGTCCGTAAAGAACAAAAATTTTGGTTCTCCAAGTCAAAGTCAGTAATGGAAACACCATTGTAACTAGTAATTATGATATAATCTAAACACTACAGTGTATCTGTAAGCTCTTATTATTATATCTTTTTTTTTTTTTTTTAATGATAAGTAAGCTCTTATATCAAATTAAGTAATTAACCAATTATTTTTCTGTCCTTTTTTTGGGGTGGTGGGTGGGCGTTTCCCCAAGGGGGGTGATCTTTGGACCATCAGATGCTCAAGCTTTAGTTTTAATAATTTAAATATATATATATATATATGTTTGTAAATGTATTAGTTTATAAGTACAAGAGTAGAAACACAACAGGGCAAGGTTTCCCACGAAGATGACAGAGACAGCATATAATCTTTGCAGATTAAGTTCCTTGCAATCTCAGTTAATTGAGACAAGCTGAAATTAAGATATACGAGGAAGAAATGTTTAACCAATGGAGTGATTGTTCTGAAGAAAAAACTATATACATATTATACCGTAGCATGGTCCACAATTCCTAAACAAATGTTGAATAAAAAAGCCACACCATCATCTAAAGACTCTAAACACTATCCTGAAGCTTGATAAAAAAAACGCTAATGCAAAGAAAAATAGTACAAAGGAAACTATACCATATAACTGGTAAATCATAAGCTCATTCAAAAGCAATCAAGAAAGTTATAGTCCTCACCTATGAAAGGCCTAGCATGTATTGTCTTTCTCTGCCACTAACCATACGCTAACATTAGCTATCTTCAAAATTTATCACCATCATCACTGTCACCATGTGACAAGCCTTATTTCATGGCAAGCTAAACCAATCTGGTCTCACCATATTGTTGAAATCCAAAATAGAAAACACAAGGAGACTGTGGTTCCAATCCAACCTGCTTAACCACTATATTGTGAATTTGTGAGCCCACACCTGTTGCCAGCATGTTTACATAGTTCAGGGCTTCTTCCCTCAGATTCAAGCCTCACAATCAATCACTGAATCCCTGAAATCCCATCTTACCCTGGTATGCCTCAATCACTGCAGGGACTTCTTCCATAAATGGAGTCAGAAACTTCTTCTCAAAGTAATCCTTCCCATAATTCAAATTCCGAACTAAATCTATATCTTTGCTGACCAGACCTTTAGACATCAAAACTTGCAGAACTGCACATCTGGGACTCATTCTCTTCTCCACACTCATCAGAAATAAATATGGGCATCTAGTAACATCCGATGGCATCAGACCTGCCTTAGTTGTCAAGAAAACCAGCACATTCCGAATTTTCTTCTCTGAACAAATCATTAGCCTTGGCTGTAATCTAAATGCCAAAAGAAAGTCATTTTCAGACCAACCAAAGCTCCTAAGAACCTCCTTTTTCTTTTCCCAAGTAACTTTGCTTGTTACTGACATTGAACGGACAGCCAAAACAAACGAGTTTCTCATTGGGTCAAAACCCATTTCTCTAATTGCACAAACAACCTCTTTGAACAAATCAGCCCTCAACTTAAGTGACCTAGGATGCATCATCAAGAGATTTGCAACATGTTTTTCTGGCACTCCATGAGCCCTCAGAGTGGATACATTTGGCTCCATAACATTCTTAATATTGGCTTGAAACGCATAATATTGCTTCAATGCAAAAATAAGGTTCTCATTGGTATGAATAACCCCCCTAAGAAAATTAACGGAGGGTATTATATGTTCCTTTAGACTACACAATAAAATGTATTTGTTTGAAGAGAGAATCATAGGTAGGTCAGTTCCTGTAATACCCAAGGACTCAAAATACTCAATCTTGGGTCTTATAGTTTTCTCTGGATGAGCTAAAATCAGAGGTGGGTGTTTAGAAATCAAGCTTGCAATGTGACCTTTTTTAAAGCCATGAGTGCTCAAAAGCTTAAGAAGTAAGTCTGGCTGGTCTGTGCATTTAATGTTGACAACTTTAGAAGCTGAAATAGCTTGTTCTAAGGACAACCCACATGAGTTGATGAGGTAAGAGACTGTCAAAGGTTGTTTCTCTGTGGGGTTTGAAACAGAACTGAGAAATGGCATGGTATGGATATAACAAACATAACTGGTTTTTGAATTTACAATTCTGTTTTGTATCAGCGTTTTGCATATGAAATGAAACATTTTTTTTTTCTTTCTGAGAAAAGATTTGCGGGTTTGTAAATTGTATTAAAAGAAACTTACCTGTGGTTTGAGAGGCTGAATTGGTGTTGATTGAAGCCCTGAGAGAAAAACCCTAGAGAGAGGAAAACTATTTGTTGGCTCACTCACTGACACTGAGTCATTGTTGCGAGCGAGCTATGGCAGAGAGGAGTGATGGTCAAGACAATTTGTAAGGGCAAATTTTGTTGCCTTCGTAAGTTTGAAAGTCAAATCCTTAAAAGCCCATACCTTTCCTCAAATTATCCACTTTAGAAGAAAATTTTTTTTTTTTATATTATTATCTTATATAATTTTTATAGTTCTTGAGATCCTATTTTGACAATGTAAAATAATTTTATGATAAAATTGTGTGATATGTAGAACCTGTTTGGATACCGTTTATTTGCTAAAAACTGAAAATTTATTGTTAAAAACACTGTAACAAAATATTTTTTAAACAATCAAGCGTTTTGTGCAACTTGGTTGGTCCATGAACAATGTCATGAGATTAGCCAAACGCAAACGCGGAAACCATAGTACGCAAACGCACACGTAAAGTAGATGATAATAATTTGATAGTTAAGTAAAGGAAAATTGAATCTTAAACGTATTTATTATTGAAAATATCAAAAATTGCAAGTCGAACTATAAAGCTCTTGGCCCAAAAAAAAATTTTCCTACGTAATGGTTCGTGTAAGTTTAATTCCAGCCATAAGGTTTTTTTGTTTTTTTTGACGGGGGGGGGGGGGGGGGGGTGTGTGTGGAGGGTGGGTGTGGAAGTAATAAATTATACTAGTACATTCTAAAAGGCAATGTCACAGCGCAATGAATTATATTATCTTTTTAGTATGACATAGTTTTAAAATTTAAATACAACTTAGTAGATACTCACTTCTATAGTTTCTCCACACAAAAAAAAAAAAAAAAAAAAAAAACTCATATATGTTGATGCAATTAATCATATGGTGAGGCAATCCATTAAACACGTACAAACAAAGGGAAAAGTTGGAGTGGTACTAGTGTGATGCTAACCTTTTTTTTGAGAAAGAAGTGTGATGCTAACCTAAATCACTATGTTGCTTTACTTAGAAAAGGATTATGAGGATCATAACCAAACTGATTATGATTCTCGCTATACTTATGCTTGGTGGAAGTGGAACTTCCCTTACACAGAATGATTATTATTATTTTTTGACCAAAAAAAAAAGAGTAAAGAAAAAAAGAAGCTTTATTCGGGGTCTATTAATACTGGGCGTTCCCTTGTTTTCTGCCGTTTTCATCATTGCAATAATGCTGCTTGAATAGAAAGGATCATCATGAATACCGCAGATTATTCTCAACGAGTGCTGTTGCAAAGTTTTGAAGTTTTAGGGTGTACATTGCAAGTACCTAGGGTGGATAAATGCGATCAACCTCACTGGTTTTTATTGTTTTTTAACTTCAAAAACTCAGCCAAACACACTTTTTTTTTTTTTTTTTGCGGGCCACTGAGTTTGAAAACTGAGTTTTGAGTTAAAATTATGCTCAAACCAAACACCCTCTAATTAAGTTTTCGTTCTTTTTGTTGCTATTGGATTAAGCTAATTATTGACTCTCATTTGCCGAAATGTCGACCACAAACAAAGGATGGCTTGGCCTGGTTCCCAAGGTTAGAGCATTCTCTATTATAAGCCTATTCTAATCAAAACTGAACTAGTGGATCCTCTTTCGCCTATCGGCCGGCTTTAAGCAATTTAAAAAAAAAATTAGAACCATCAAATTGTAATCTTGGAAGAACTATTTATCCCACAAAATGGAAAAAGGGGGGGAAAATCTTGGGACTTATTAATAAACAAAAATGTCACAATAAGGTAACTCTATCATGCACAAAGAGATAATGTTCATTGCTTACCCTTCAAAAGAGGGGAATGGTATACATTCTGCAAGAGATAACCCATCCTTATATTCTTCAAAGAAGAAAGGTTAGAAAACATTTTAAGTACCAAGGATACACTTCCTATTTCTATAACGTTGGTCCTTCCTTGAGCAATTTGTCATCGGAAGAAGACTCCAAATAGGAGATCACAAGATCAGCTGCTTTGCACCCAGAGGCTATTGCTTTGCCAACAGACAGTCCACCCTTATGGTTACCTAGTCCATACCAGAAAAGAAAAATTAAAATTATTGATGGCATTAGCTGAGCATAACATAATACGGTGGACAGAAGCAGTTCTTGTTTGTCTCTGTCCATATATGTAGTACACAAATAAATATCAAGAATTCAAGATAAAAATCCACTCGGAGGATTCCTTAGCAGCAGCATAACATTTCTCAGTCAAAATCATTATTTTCCATAATTTTATCATTTTCACAAATGTAGGATAAGAAGCTTCATTATATTCAGAGGCATTTACCCAAAATCTACAATGTTTTGAAAATAGTATTTCTGTACCCAACACCATCTAATTCAGTTGGATAAGGCCACGAGGAGATAAGTTCGGTTCTACTTCAGGGCTGTATGTAATCCTATCATTTCATGGACAAACCTTAGGACAAGGAATTCAAGGAAAAGAGTAAGAAGAACGGTAACAATACAGATCCTCCAGTTTTTGTTGCAATGTCATTAACTAGCATGCTAAGACAGCATAAATGGTGATATTCACAACTTATAGTGATATAATGGTATGATGTGCTGTTATTTTCTTACATGAATGTCTTAAAAAGCCTAATAGAAACCTGATCATGTTTAACAACTCTTGAAGCTAAGGCATATTAAGATCTTACAAGTTTATTAAATTTGAAAAGTTGGCCATCGACTCCCTAGAAACTTCAGTTGGTTTGGCCCAATCCATGGGCGTCCACAGGGATTGCTAGTTTATTAAGATCTTAAAAGTTTATTATCTAAATTTGATTGCAATTTCCCATAAAAGTGACCGCCCTTGAAGTTAGGCACTATTCCTAGAAAAATAATCGTTCTTTCTTTGTCAATAAATGTTCAACGTTAAGTACATGTTGGATGATTCTGTTCACTCTCTCCTTCACAGATGATTGCTCTCTAGGGATCTATCTTACACCCTAGTTATTAAAGTGTGGAAATATACCAAGTGTTCTAATAACAGTGTAGTCATTGATGTGTATTAAGGAGAATAAGACAAGCCGTATTTATCCACTTTCACATTCATATATAAGTTCAATTCAATAAGGTAATTATTTTTCATATACCTTTTTTTTTTTTGGATAAGTATTTTCATATACTTTTCATTGAATTCCTTCACTTATAATAAGTTGATTTTTGCATTGGTCTAAATTTGAACTTCTAGTTATTTAATAATAATAATATAACTTTAGGAAACGGCAGGATCAGCCAGCCCTTCATCCAGCTGGAGATTGAAAATGATTGCTTATCCAAATTACAAGTTATTACATGCAAGCTTCAAGTTGATAAGTGATTACCTGCATAGAAGAATCCAGGAAGATTTTTCTCTATCGTTTCAATTGCTTCTAGAACTGAACCATAGTTACGACCATACAAGGGAAATGCTTTACTCCAGTAGAAATGACTGCCATTAAGTACACTTCACAATATAAGAACAAACTTAAATAAAGAAATATGGTAATTTACAGGATTTAACATATTCATTTCCAAAATTTACCACCTGAAGAAAAAGGAAAAATGAAAAAGAAGAAATATTGGTTTTTATACTTTACAAATGTGGGCTCTCCCTCTGCTCCCAACAATTGCTTGATGTCAGAAGAAACAATCTTCTTCAACTCATCCCTAGCAATATAGGTAACAGGAGAAAAATGTTAGTTGACGGGAATATATAATTAGAACAGAAATAAGTAGAATGACTAGAACTTGATGTAAAAGATATAACAGTAAAGGATATGATACATAATTTATTTGCTAAATCAAAAGCATGGAAGCTTCCCATACGTAGAAGCTTTAGCTAGATCACTGTTTCGACTTCCCCCAACAAAGGTTGTATAAAGATATAGGTCATTAGGTGCACGATCTGGAAACATCATTGAAGAAAAGAGTGTTCCTGTACAGCAAATTACATACAGTTGAAACATTAGAAGAATAATTTAGATTGTTCACGTATAGTGAGCCAGAGCCAAGCATTACCAAGGGTTTTTAGACCATTTTGTTGCTCCTTAGAAGGAACAAGAACTCCAAATCCCTCAAGTGGTCTCTTGACATTCTCCTTCTTAAAGGTTGTGATTAAGACAGATACTGGCATGTAAGTCACCTGCAATATGACCAGCAGAGACAGTGTAAGTCACCTGCAATATCATTAAGATTGAAAAGAACTTTTTTTCAGGTACCAAAAGTATTTGTTGAAGACTATAACTTGTTTAGTTATACCATTTACAGGTATAAAGATTAATTGAACGTCAATTTAGAGGAATGTTATCTCTGTTTAGATACTCAACCTGAAAGGAAAGCACCTACTACCTGATGCGTCATAATTCAAGTCAAACTTAAGGAATAGATACCTCAGGAAGAATGTCAAGTGGAAAGAGCGTTCCTGTTTTGGTGATCTTCATTTCTTTGACATTACTTAATGGAGCCTATAATAATTTAAGCTCCTTGTCAGTCAACAATGTTTCTTTCTTGGCAATATATATATGTGTGTGTGTGTGTGTGTGTGTATATATATAATGCAGCAAGTGTGAGCAGGTGAAACTACATTCCAGAATACAGAAGCATCTTCCATGCAAGTCATGTGGCTAAAGTGTAAGTATACATAATTTAGAAGCATTAAAGTGCTCTGTGGCACGGGTTCTTCCTTGAGAAACAACTTTCTTTAATCAAATTTTGTCATGGCAGTTGGCAGGAATCCAACAACTGCCATGTGAAATGGATATATTTTCTTTCTTGCTCTATTTCATTTATTCTTGTTTTATTTCTTTCAAATCAACTCGCATCAAGCTGCATAAGCTTCAGCAGCAGCAACATCAGACAAATAAATCATACATTTTTTTTGAGAATGTTAAAAATACATATTCCATGGTCTTGCAAATAAATGAGAAAAAAATGTTTCTGAGAAAATATGTATACTGACCGTCATGATTACAGCATCAACAGATAAACGTTGTAAATGCTTGTCATGGTCAGAAGCATAAGAAACTGACCAATTTTCTAATGCAGACTTCCCATCACAGCTGTAAGATAGTGACAAGACCTTTGAGTTCAGTTTAACATCATCTTTGCCAAGCTCTTTACACAACATATCAGTTAGTGTCTGCAAAAGACCAAGATCAGAATACAAGAACCAAGTATTTATTCTAAAAACTAGCAATGTGCAAAATAAGATCACATTAAGCATTACATTCCTACATCTACAAGAAGCATGCTACACCTGAGTGATGTCAGGTACAACATGCAAAACTACATAAATTCTTAAGAGGTATCAGTACCTGCATTCCACCATGAAAGGAAAATGAACCACGCTGAGGTTTCTTTTTTTCTAAAGTACCCTTTGTTTCACCACTTTTTACCCTTTTGGCAGATATCTTAGATTGAAGCAGCCCAGCTATAATGGAGCCAAACCTGACAGAGTAGAAAATAGGCCAATTATAGACATTGATCATGAAACAAGCATCAATAAATAGAATATCAATATGTATATGTTATTAATAATTATAGATCACAATAGTTCATCCTGCCAATTCAATTACAGAAAGTTGTACCAAATTAGGTCCTAAAGAATGGTTGCAAGAAGTCAGTGAGGAATGAAGCTATAGAAGTACAATGTTATTTGCAGATAAAGAAGACATCAAGTACCAAGAGAAATAGACCAAATTTTAAAGTGCTCATGTAACTGTTAAATAATAAAATATACTCTTTGTAGCCAGATGTATCACAAATTCTTCTATAAAGAGACAAATCTCTTAAGGTCAACTGAATCATGAGCCATGACTCAAGTATAAATTCTCTTCTAACAATAGGATAGGCAAAGGCAGGGTTTGTACAGAATGACACAACTGACAGCGAATCCAGATTCAAACAAACAGTTAAGTCAAAAAAAAATCTTTGGCAATAATCAATTGTAAAATGTAGAAATCGCATAAAGTACACAGTACCTTTGTTCTAGATTCCACAGATCTGGGAAAGAATGCCGGATCTATTTGAAACATTAAGAAAGCAATAAAAAGAGGTTATTGAACAAATGAAAATGAATAAGCATCAACAGTTGAAGTCATAACATAAAGAAGTCATGGCTCATAAAAGCAGCTCTCTAAAACTAAAAGTTTCTGATTGCCCAAAAAACAAAGATTAATGCAGGATAAATACACCACACTTATGCACAGGCATCTTCTTTAGTTAGTGACATAATTGATCAATTGAAAAAAAAAAAAAAAATCCTATGCTTGTGCTTCTTAGCAATGATAAGTATGTAGGTAGTCCAAAGATCTTAGACATTACTCACAGAAAGAGATTCGGGATCTCCAGCACTTGTGCCCGCAACAAAAGGGTCAATGAGATAATCAACAACCTTACAAGTGAAAAGCACTAATTAGAAATGCATTAAATATTTCCATCTATCAATTTCAGGAAGAACAAAAGATTTGTGCTACATAAACATCATTTCATGTATAGAAATGTATGTATTACGGATTAATGGTGTTACAATACAATGAATACCTCTTTCCCAAAATGACGCTCAAAGAACCCACCCACACTACAAGAGAACAAATAGCAAATAAGAAAACAAAGGGACTACTGTAAATAGTAACAAACAAAGAAGAGAAAAAGTATGAGCAGAAAACTTAAAATTACATATTTTTAGGGTTATCACCTTTCCTGTGTATAGTCATCAGAAACTTTTGAGGAGTTAATTTTCTTCCACAAAAATGGCTCAAGAATGATTTGAAACTGCACACACAGAAATGCACATTTCGCTATACTCAAAAGGAGAGAGAGAAAGAGTTGTACTATGCTCCTTGAACTTGAAGAATGCTCACAGAAAAGATGTGCAGTGTAAAAGAAAAAAAAAAATCTAATTGGGTTCCACTTTATGCAATTTAAAATTACCTTGGCAATTCAGATGCAATTTGTATACTTGTGTATTAATTCCCCAATTGTAAATAACTTTAGAAATATATGCTTTGTCAGATACGATTCTTCTAGTTTTGAATTGGCTGTCCACTTGAAAGATTTTCAAGCAAAAAGATACAGATCAACTAAGCCAAGTTTTGTACTAAGCCTTCCAAAGTGAGTTTTGTACTTTTAAATTGTATAAAATGTGTCAAGAGTTGTAGAGAGTAATGATACAAGGCAAACACTAGCAAAATAGAAACTATCAAGGTGTGCCCTCCTATTTTCCAAATTCTTACAACAATTACAGGCCATGTACAATATTTAATATAAGTGACCTTAATATTTCCTTTTTTTTTAATAAAAAAAATTGTGGGTAAAAAAAACCTTAATATTTCTCCACAAGTATACTTTTGTGGGAAGTCTTATGCTCTAGCATGTCAAGTGTCAAGAGCTATATATATAGAATTTCATGAGTTTTTTATTATTATTATTATTATTTTTTAAGTTAATATAAGTGTCCAAGGGGGTGTAACCCAAGTACACAGAGTATACAAAAAAGCACACTGCATACCCTTGAAAAAATAAAATAAAGTCAATTCCAGAAATTGAAGATAACAACCTAATGACCTTAAGTGTGCAATGAAACAGCACAGAGAACTTGTAGCTTCTTATTTGCACACTTTGTGTAGGGCCATTATTATCATTTAACTGTAGTGAACTCTTGGTGCCCTTAGATCATGAATCTCACATCTCATGTGCATAGTTGCCAGTTGCCATATTCTACCCAAACTTGCCAGTTTCAAAATCTAAGGAATTCATTTGATTAGATGCATATGAATGCACATATGATACATCAGGAAGCCTAGATCTTTGTTATGAATACATTATTTCTTGCAACAACCTTTGTCAACACACAAACAAAACATGTAATGATTATTGTCAATGGACCCAAAAACATTGCAAATTAATATATATATATATTTTTTTTTTTTAAATAATGGAAATTTTCTAAGGTTGAAGTGGTTTCCGAACATGTTTTGGAAACAAACCTTTGATTTGGCAGAAAGAAAGTTGCTCTTGATCAGTGCAATGGGATTTGCGGGTATCTGACATTAAAAAATGAAAGGTTGTCATCACAGTTAATGCAGCTGCATATAAACAACAGTAACAAAATTAAAATTTATAATTAAAAAAAAAAAATGTGATACCATCAAAAGTAGCAAACTCAATTAGCACAATGTAAAAGGCGGGACATACCAGTACTGGCATCCCATTTCTTACAATATACCGCTTGTTCTGTGATATTGGCTGTAACAGAAGACAACAATTTATTTAGTCATAAAAGTTCCATAACAAATGAAGAGAATAACTACCACAAACTTCAAAAAATTTATTTCCAAAGCAATGAGGTATCTCTTCAAAACTCCAAGAATCAAAGTTTAGCAGTCAAAAGTCTTAAACATAGTTTGTGATAGAAGACAAATCAAAGAAAAAGATTCCCACTATAGCATGACAATGCACAAGTTACAGGTTACTCAGTTAAATGTTTGAAACAACAAAGAAAACCCTTACAAATTGTTGCTTTTCTCTAAGTCCAAGGTCATCAAGCAAACTTCTGACCTCCGGTTCACTCTCAGTCTGCACAGCAACAAAACCTCCATTACTATTGGTTTCAAGTAAGAACTCATTGTCATCCCAATCTGCAAACAAAAAATTTTTACCATTGTATTCGCTCCCTCATCCCAAATTAGACCATCATGTGAAACACTTCTTAACTTTCCTCCAGCTCTTCCTTCAGCTTCAAATACTGCGACGTTCAAACCATGTGATTTCAATTTGTATGCTGCAGCAAGCCCACTTGACCATCAAAAGATAAAGTAAAAGTCAACTTATGGAAAACAAAAGACAAATTATATTGCAAAATGTGTGAGTATCATAATATAATTTGTCAAATTGGATAATAAACTCATCACTGAAGCATAAATTAAGTTCTGGACTGATGGGCTTATTTCAAGAGAGTTTTTTTAAATAATTGGTTAAGTTACTCATGCGATGCACCTGGTGAGTCTTGAACCCAAAACCTTACATTCCATCCAATCATTGAGGGAGGACTGATGGGCTTACTTCAGCAGAGTTTAAATACTCCAGACATTCTTAAGGGACCATAATTATATTTTTGAAGCTTGGATGTCTCCATTGGAAACATCAGAAGGTGCCAGTTGATTTTGCAATGTCAATAGTTTACACTACGAGTTGTCTAGAAAGAGGCAGACAGCTGAAGAAGCTCTATTGCCTGGTTCTAGATCGCTGAGGTAAGAGTGAGTATGGTTACCTTTTATCCTAATGGCTAAAAGAGGCCACTTACCAGTCAGCTTGAGCATTGTGTGCAGGCACAATTTACAACCATTTCACACAAATCAAATTAAACAAACTAAACATTTCCAATATATAATCAAAACATTAATAGCTAATTCCATCCTAGCATTAGTCCTGCCTTTTCATGATTTCACAATTAAACCCCACATTATACATTCACATAGTTCACAATACTAATCAAAGAAGTTGATTACCACATTGATGAAAGACCCACTCAGCCTCTCTCTAAGAAAACACAGTGAATAATTTACCAACAACAATAAAAAGCCTTAACACATAAATATTAATGAATGAGGAGAGTACCTAACACCAGCACCAATAACAGCTACTCTTTTAGCAGAACCTGCAAAATTTCAAGAACCCATTATATCATTACATCATTAATCAAAGAAAAATCCTACCTTAAAACCAACCACACTTTGAACATCAAATTTCGAACAGCATCAGACAATTGAAAAGGGTACTTGGGAAACATAAGAACTTCTAACTCAAAAACGAATTACAAACTTTTTCTCTTGTACTTTGTTACTTAGAGAGAGAAACTTACTGTTCTTCTTATTTTCTTTGGTAGCTGAGCCCATTTCTGTTGTGTGTGTGATTAGAAGACAAAGGCAATGTTGCTGCTGCTAAATTCAAAAGACATGAGAGAAGAGGAGATATTGATATTTGATAGACAGAGTACAGCAACTCTTTGCTTTTTTTTGCTTTGTTTAAATGGTTGGTTTGACTTTGAGGATAGATTTTCCAACGTGGGCTGTTTTTAAGTAGGCCCATAAAAACAGGCCTGGAATAGTCCATATAAGCAATGGGTTTCCTTCCATCTTTATATTATTCTACAATTGGATTTCCTTCCAAATAAGCTTTGGGCCAAAGGCCCACCCAGCATTGGATTTCCCTCCATCTTTCCTTCAAGAACTCATATGAGTTATGAAAAAACAACTACTTTCTTCATTGAATATCCTCACAATCTTTTCTCGCAATTTTCAATTTTTTTACAAAAATACCACTAAACTCATTTTGCTGAAACTGAAAAATGTTAAAGAGTTGTTTTCGTATTCTATTTTTATTCTCACTTTTTTTTTTTTTTTTGATATTGAAAATGAAAATAAAATGAGAACAAAAAAACAAACCCAAACATGCTTTTCATAAGTGAGTCCCACAAAAAATAGGAAAAGAAAACATAAATACACTATTTTTTCAAAAGGAACCAAAAATCTCAATTCATTTTAAGAAGTGGTTTTTTATTTTTCCTCATAAACCCTATTCTAACACGCCCCCTTTTGCTTTTGGGCAGCTTCACCCCACCACCACGACGTCGTAACATTTTCCACAAATGCAACTTCTTATTACCACCACGTGGCCCATTTCCCAGCCGGTTGATCCCACCTTTAGAACCCTTTGATTTCTTTGAATGTTGCACATGCTTCAATAGCCCTTCCATCAAACCATGAAAATGTCCATCCTGATGCTTCCGTGGCACACTACTCACCGTTGATTTCTTCACCTTCTGAACCGCTCTACTATCATGCACATCCCTATGGTGTAACATTTTCTGACCATTCTCATCATCATCATGGTGATGATGGTGATGGTGATGGTGATGATGAAATATAAGTCCTAATTTGTTCTTGAAATTCCTCAACCGTCCAATTGCTTTTTTTGGGCTTCTCCTACGGCCTAATTTGAATCTTCTAGTAGGACCCGCATATGGACCGTTTTTAGTCTCTTCTGAGCTACTTTCACTTGTAATTACAACCCTTCTCAATGTGGGACCAATATAACCGTAGCTTTCATTACTAGTCCAGCTACTTTCACTCGTGGGACCAATGTTACGATAGGCCCGAGTTTGATTTGGCAATGAGTAACCATAGCTTTCAATACTGCTCCCACTACCTTGATTTTTCTCACTAGCCCAACTAGTTTCACTTGTGGGACCAATTTGATGGTGGGTCCGAGTCTGACTTGGCGATGAGTAATCAAAGCTTTCACTGCTGCTCACACTACTACCTTGTTTATTAATAGTGGAGAAGTAAGAATCTGAAGAAGAGCTAGGACCCTCTAATTCATCAAGCACCTGACGTGGCAAGATCTTGTTGTGTGGGCCCATATGGCTGATTTTGTGGGTCCCTTTTCTTTGATCTAGTCCTAGTAGAGTTGGTTTGATTACCATCTGAGGTGGCAATTTTCTCTCACTAGGACCAAGAGAAGAAGTGGATTCCACTAACTGAGGTGGCATGGATGGTCTAGATCTAACCCCCTTCCTAGTTGTCTTTATCTCAACCGTAGGATCTTTTTGTTTTTCACTCTCTTTGGAAGGCTGACTCATAGGAAACCTCAACCCGTGAACATAATCACCGCTCTGACTCGTTAAATCGTCATTCTGACTCACTGCTCGACTCAGTGACCCAATTCTACTCCTCACACTTGGCCAGCCACGTGCTCTTGAAAATGATTCACTGTCCCCAACACCACCGATCTGACTCGCTAGCTGACTCAGAGAATAAATGGGCTTGCGTGCTGGGCTCAAACGACTATCATGTTTCCTGCTGAGTTGACTCACCTGCTGACTCGGCAGATCATTTTGACCCAGACCCAAAGCTACAGGCTCACCAAGATAGCCCAGCTCGCTTTTTTTAACAAACCCATCTCTTGTTTGTGTCAAAGGAGTAACTGGCTTAGACATCACAGCCAAACTTGCACTAGTCATTTTAAAATCCACAATACCAGAACAAGGTTTTAAAGCTGAAATGTGGGATTCGACTTGTTTGAGTGTACTAGCAACATCCTTTGAAAAATCACTGGCCTGGTCCGGTTTTTTATTCCCAAGTCCTGGTTCAATAAGCCCAGTTGCCAAATAGCTCGAGGAACTAGCAATGCTTGGACTATGTTGGAGTTCATGCATTCTTTTCTGTATTGGGTTCTCTTTCACTTGTGGTATTTCTTTTGCTTGCACATTGACCACATTAGAAGGGCCTAACTGGTTGTGCAGTTGATGTTGACGAGTACTATTTAAGTTTGAACTTGTGGCTCTAGCGTTAGCTATGCTGTTTGTGTCCTCAACTGAGTTCTGCCTCTTCATACTGCTTTGCTCATAAATCCAACATTGTTGCCTTCTGCCCTCAGGTTTGTTTGAAGAAATGCTGGGTTTAGAGAGCATGGAAGTTGCTTTCTTTAGTGTTGGTTTCCTGGGTGGCAGCTCATCTTTCTGTGAAGTAATTGATTGGAATTTGGACCCTTTACTTGAGGCTTGAGTAATGATGGGAACAGATGTTGGAACAGGAGGGTTTAACTTTAGCATAGCCTTTGGTGTGTTAGAGACACCAGATTGTGCTGCTATAATCTGTGATACCAGCATGAGAAAATAAATTAGGCAATAATCCTTTGCCTATTAAGATAATAGGATCCAATATCATACTTTGTTTTCTTAAGTACAGTCTGCTCTAGAAACAAAACCAACAAGAACTTCATTCACAGTACTGAATGACAAAACGTACCTTTGAATGGGTCTCAAAAACTCTTTCTGTTGCATTGTCAAGCAAAGTTTTCAAAAAGAGTTGTGCTTTCTCATCCAACTGTTTAAGAAGAAGAAGATCATGTTAAGATTAAGTCATAACAAAAGAGCACTAAATGTTTTTTATGTTGCTATATACTATAAGACGTCCATTCCTTGGGAGTAAAAGTAGGGAAAAAAAAGACAGAAAATGCTAAAACTACTACCAATTTTCTTATAAAATAAAAAAATAAAAATAAAAACTTGCAAAATGAAGTGACAATGAATGTAATTTGTGTCAGCACAATAACATAATAAATATTTTTTTTGGTTAAATTTTTTTCTCATGTCTAAAAATTGACACATTGGTTTGTAGAGCTTATGTAGTAAATTTTGTAGTATTGAAAGCACCACTCAAAAAAAATATCAACAAGAAAGAAAAAACAACTATACTCAACAAATGATTTCTTCATTAAGGATAAGTCACAGACTGCAGAGAAGAAATCAAAAACAGTGAATGGCAAGAAGAGTTCCGAAGATATTACTCACCACCAAAAGATTCTTTATAACTTATTATGTTGTCTGATCTTTTATTTGATTTTTGAATGGTTTGTTATAGAAACAGAACCCCTCACCTGTTGTACTAATAATAAAAGACATGAGATGTAAAACTAAACGATTATATCGGTGAATACAACACCAGGTAGTTGTTTTTCTAGAATTTATCTTCTATCTCAGAAACTATATTCTTCGCACATTTTCGATTCTTCAAAGTATCTATAAAGACTATAATCAAATCATGCAATGAACAAAGAGGTACAATTCAAGATTCTTCAAAAGGATAGAGTATATTACCACCACAATGCCTGGGGCGAAAAATTAAAATTAAGAAACAAATAAAAGAAAAGGTTTATTAATTGCTTCTTGTTTATTTTTCCCATAGCCAAAATAATGAGTGTGGTACTGAAGTAATACAATTGAAAGTCAAGACTTCATGACATGGTAAGTCAAAGGAAAACAGATTGTTTCGAGATAAGAGAGCTTACATTTTCTGAACTTTTGCTTTGCAGGCCTTGACCAATATTTTGAAGGAGCCCATATAATTGTCTTAAGGCAAGGAGATCAGATTCTACTTTCTCAAGTTCCATCTTTTCTCATTGGAAAATCTGTAAAAGTTATTGAAATCAAGTTTAGCCACAACCATAAAACTTCATTAAAGGAAGGAGGCACAGGTGTTTCCTAGTTTAGGAGTTGGAAGTTGGAACCATATATAATTGATTGTTTGGTAAAACAATCCAATTCCAACCTCTATAGAGGAGAGGCAAAAAGAATCAAAATAAAGTAAATTGAATATCACATGAAACAGTGGAAGTGTGTCATCTATATGGGACATAATTTCATCCCAAAGGTCCCAAACATGACCACTACACCAAAATCATCATTCTGCAGGTAATGTTAGCATACAAAAAAAGGACCATTTAAGAAAACAAGTTTTTGGTACAACATACACACGCATGAACCATGCCCCTGGTTGTATTTACAGATACAATGGAAATTAACCAAGATAATATAATTATAATAAACAAAAACAAAAAACAAATCACACATAAAAATCTAGAACACACTTATTCAAAAAACAGCAAAAAAAAAAAAAAAAAAAAAACAGAACTTGAACAAAACACATATAAAATCTAGAAAAATGGAGTTAATTCAGACTCAAAAAATTAAAATTCTCACATACATTGATACACCCAATTTTAACAATCCAAATCATCAACCCAGACGTTTAATACAAACCAACCCAAAAAAGACAGAAACCTAAATATCAAATCATTCACAATACATTAATTCAATTATGAAGAAGAATGAGTCAGTTTAATCAGAGTAAGAACTCACAAGCAACTGCTCTACATATGGAAGCTATGAAAGCAAATGGTTAATGATGAATCAGAAAAACAAAAAAGTGCCATCTTCTCCATTTCCTGCCCTGTTTTGGTCTGGTTTTGGGTAACACAAACAGAGAAGGGCTTTTGGAAACACTAACACTTGTTTTGTGAGGAAATTTTTGGCGGTTGGGAACGTTGAGAATAGGTGTCTGTTGATGAATGAGAGTGACTACACGTGTCCTATGAGTAATGATTGTGTTTGTTTGTTTGTAAATGGTTTGAATTTAAGGATAGATTTCAATTATCCAAAAAAAAAAGTATAGATTTTTCAACGTGGGCCGTTATTAAGTAAGCCCAACAGGTCTGGAATTGTCCATATTGGAATAAATAAACAGTGGTTTCCATGTTTTTATTCTTCTACAATTGCTAACCCACACTCACAAAAGTCTCACTACTTTCTTGTCTCTTTAATTTGAATGCTTGAATTGTAAAGATAATAGATTTATGCTGTTTTTTTTCAATATATTTATAGCATACCAATGCCTTATTTTAATGCTTTGCAGACAGCCTATGTATTGCTTGATATATTAATTGATTCAGACCCTGATGATGGCTTCCAATATATTTAGAAGAATTCAAAACTACCCTTTGTTGCTGTACCAGACTGCATTGTTTAGAAGAAAGAATGGTGCTTTACTATATTGCACTATGAAAACCACAGAAGCCCAAACAGCCGCTCAAGAAAAACAAAAGCCTCGAATCAAAGTTTTACCTCGTACCCAGATTGATAAAATATTAAAAGACTATGAAGCAATCATCGGTATAGAAACTCATGTCCAGCTCAACACTCACCAAAGCCTTTTGTGGTTGTCCATACAATTATGGGTCTCCACCAAATACTAGTGTTTGCCCCATTTGCATGGGTTTGCCTGGTGCTTTGCCAGTTTTGAACTCAAAGGTCATTGAATTAGCGGTGAAACTGGGTCTTGCACTGAATTGCAAGTTTTCTCTAAACTCAAAGTTTGATAGGAAACAGTACTTTTACCCGGACCTTCCAAAAGGGTACCAACTATCTCAATTTGATGTTCCAATTGCAAGTGGTGGTTACATTGATTTGGATATTCCTGTGGAGTTCGGTGGTGGGCATAGGAGGTTTGGCATTACAAGGGTTCACATGGAGGAAGATGCAGGCAAGCTGCTTCGTTCAGAATATGGAAGTTATTCACAGGTAATTACTTCTTTCCCTTTGCCTACGTACCGTACCAATTTTTACTATATTTTATATTTTAACCATGAGAAATTATCGATTCTCTAAAAAAGTACTAAAAATAATAGATTTAATTATTTCTAAAGTATTAAAAAAATAATAAATTTAATTATTTTCTCATTATTCTAACACTCTTTTTGCGTGCCCCTTTAATAGGTGGGGCTCAATACATAGATTTTTAATTTTTTAAATAGGACGTAAACTAGAAACACATATAAAACTCCCTATGTTATGATAAATTATTGGTTCTCCCAAATATTTAAGCAATTAGAAAATAATGAATTTAATCACTTTATTATTATTATTATTATTATTATTATTATTATAACAAACTATATTCTCCTTTTATTTTCAAGAATATTTATTGTTGACTGTTTTCATGTTTAATCAGGTTCCAAGTGTTAGTCATGTGATTTGTGGGTTAAGTAACTTAAGTTGATTCTATAAGCATGCTAATTTTGCAATTTATTGCCTTATTATCTAGCAGTATGAATGAGTTGGTATGCATTGCAAAAAAAAAATTTGTTTGTGACACGTATCTTATATATAGATTTAGAAGAGCTGCAATTGGTTATTATTATTATTCTTATTTTGATGATTCAATAATTGGGAGAGGGGAGATTTGAACCCTCGATGTCTCCTTTGGAAACACCAGGAAGTGCCAACCAGTTGAGCTACAAGGCTCTTGGCGAAATTGCTGATTACTATGTATGTTATAGACTTGTTGATATGGTTGATTTTGTTGCAGGTTGATTTAAATAGAGCAGAGAGATTGTTTCAGAACCTGATATGAGAACTGGTGTTGAAGCTGCAGAATATGCAGCAGAAATACAGAGGTTAGCTCATTATTTGGGAGTGAGTAATGGCAATATGCAAGAAGGTTCACTTCGTTGTGATGTGAATGTCTCAGTTCGACCAATTGGGCAATCACAGCTTGGGACAAAGGTAGTTTAATTCTTGCTTCTTACTGTTATAGGAGGAAAAAAGTCTTATTTGAGCTAGAGCTCAATGCATTTGATGTGCATAGTAATTGGCAGTGCGCTGGTGCCTTAACTAAGCCCCTCTTGTATTGTCAGGTTGAGATAAAAAAATCTGAACTCTTTTTCGTCAGTTAGCAGGGCTATTGATTTTGAAATTTCAAGGCAGGTGCTTCTTCATAGCCCAAGGCCAGAGTGATCAAATTACACAGGAAACTCGTCTCTGGGAAGAAGGCGCTCAGGTTGTTGCTACATCTTGCTTTTATTCTAGTGATGTAGTGGAAACAAGTACTAGATTTATGGTTCACTTGGTCATTTTGTGTCTACTTTATGCTCCATTAACCTGTGTTATACTTTTTAGAAAACAGTTACAATGAGGAAAAAGGAAGGGCTTTCTGATTATCTATATTTCCCAGAACTTCCAGAAGTGAAGCGTAGAAGGTATGAGAAGATGGGCCTAAGCATGCGGATGTTCTTTTCCTAACAAATGACATTAATGTGAGTCCTCTTCATTACTTTGAATGTTTTTACTATCTGGGGACTGTTCAATTGGCATTTACAAGCTTTTGCTTTACACATTCAGGATTTTGAAGGTAAAGGCCAACCAAATAAAATAGAAAAAAACCTCTATGATTAAAAACAGTCTCTTATTACTTATCAAAAAAGAAAGAAGAAGAAAAGGAGAAGAGTAGGAAAAACCCAATTCATATTCATTACATAAAATTAAAGGAATGGCTAATAAAAATAAGAAAAGCTAAAATTTTGGTTAGTCTAGAGAGATATTGGCACTGGCAGTGAGAAACAATATTATTTTGATTTTATTTTATTTATTTTTAATTGTTGCATAATTTGTAATTTTTAGCTTCCAAGGAGTAGGTTTAGGAATTAGTCAGATGTAATGCTTTCTATTCAATGGGGAACATAAATAAGTTTTCTATATTTCCGAAGCTTTGAAGTTTGTATGAGATTTTTTGCGATACAACCTTCTCTGAGGTATGATGCCAAGGTGTAATGCCTAGAAGTTTATTCTTTTTTCCTTTTTGTTCATAGATTCTCAGCAACTTAAAATCTTGCGAATACAGTCTTTTTTCACCTATTAAATCTTAAAATCTAAACTTCAAAACACGGAACTACCCATCCATCAAATAACCCCAAATACCCCATAAAAAGATAAAACCTAGTTCACAGGTTATGTTCACAGTCCAGGAACAGCAACCCAGACCTTGGTTTTTTCCTTTTGTTTCATTCCCAAATCCTATTATTCATTTTCAGCAGAAACCCTGTAGTTCTTAATATTTTCCACCTTTTTTCCAAAAACCAAGCTGTCCAAGAACTGCCACACCTGACCCAGGAATTTAAAATCTTATTTGGCTTGTTCCCTTTGTCCTAAATCATATATGATTCAGTAATTCTCAATGTAGAATTGTGCCTAAGGTCCTTAATCTACATGCATTTATTCAAAATGAGATGTAAGTAAAAAAGTGTAGAGAGAGAGAGAGTTAGCTCTTAATCCCGTAATAGAACTCCAAAATTTGTTTATTCATGTATTTCAGTCATATATCACAAGCTTCAAGCATATTCCATGTGCCTCTTGAATGTCTCAGGATTTGAAAGGTGGCCAAGGTCATTTAAGCCTCTAATGCTGTACCTTGAGGCATTTGCCTTAGTCTGTCTTAGAGGCAAGCCTGAAAGATATTTCTTGCATGCCTTTATGACCATGTATCTGTTGCTTTAAAGTATTTGTTTTGGACATATGTCATGCTAGAATGATTTGAGATATGGCTCTTTTGCTGAATGAATGTCTCAGGTTGCAAAATTTTTTGATGCAACTAGTGCAAAGGGATCTGATGTGAAGCTGGCTGCCAATTGGATAAAGAGTGATATTGCTGCCTACATGAAAAATGAAAAGTTGACCATAAATGAGATTAAGTTAATCCCCCAGGAGCTAGCTAAGTTGATTGCTTCAATAAAAGGTGGTATCATTAGTGGAAAGATAGGGAAAGAGGTAAGAGTTTGTCGCTGTACTAGTGATTACTACATACTACATTTCAAATTTCATTTGAACTCTGATGTCCTAGTTGATCATCATATGCGCATCTGTCATTGGATCACGCTTGTAAATGTTTGTCCTAGTTTTTTTGTTTTTTGTTTTTTGGGTCTTGTCAATTCACTTTATTTGTAAATATCTCATCAGTATAAAAGATTTTCTTCTTTTTTCTTCTTCTACTCCCCCTTCCTCCCTTTTATAATGTTATTGGATCATAAGAGCCTCTCTAATCTAACATATAAGTAGGTAAAATATCAAATAACACTAGCCTAGATTAGGCTTGTAATAGCACGTGGCTTGAGGGAATTGTAAGGATCACAAAGGAGCAAGATTTTAAGATTTTTTTTAAAAAAAAAAAAAAAAAAAAAAACTTTAAGAGCATTTAAAGCATATGTTTCTAAAAATATACAGGTAAGTCTTTTTAGTAAATACTTTTCCTTTTCTTTTCCAAAAAAAAAAAAAAAACTCTTTTCCCTTTTCCATTAAAATAAAAGATACTTTGGGTTCCAGTTAGCTCAACTGGTAAAATTTCTGATCGTTGAATAAGAGATCCAAGATTCAATTTTCGCCTACACCAAAAACCGATTGGTGTCTTGGTCTGATAATAAACAGCTATCATCAGGAGTGGACGTCATAGGTTGAAACCTTCTCTCTCTCTCTCTCAAAAAAAAAAAGAAAAAAGAAAAAAAAGAATAAAAGATACTATGATTTATGATTAAAAGTTTAGGACATGTTCTATTTTTTTCAATTTTAAACAAAAGAAAAGTTTTTTCATTTAGCATTGTTTTTATTATATTTCTTTTAAATTACATTTTATATGTTAAGACGAAAAAAATATGACATTTATTATTTAATTTATCCAAAATTAATTGATTTTATACACATTTTATGTTTTCTAAAACTTTTTTATTATTTATTTATTTTTTATATATCTGAGATAGAAATCATACTTTAATTAATCTAAGTGTTGGTGTGTGAAACTTTCTCTTGGATATTTGAACCCCTGGCCCTTCACCCACAATAACTTATATTTGTAGAGTGACACTTACGCCAAGGGTGCACGATCTCATTTGTAAAACTATTATCGTACTCTAATGTGTTATCTTTAAGTTATTTAATATAAAAATAATGGTTGAAAATTTTTAAGGAATATTAAGTGTGATTAATATATATTAAATGATAATTACACAATGACTTAAGGAAAGAAAATATTTGTTTTAAAATTTTTTACTCCACAATAATCAAATATTCTTTTTTGAGGATTGAATGCACCCTTGTAGTCCCATATTTTATAATGCATGAATTCTTTCTTTTGAATTGAAGGTCATCAAAGGATGAATACTTTTTTACTTGTTAACAAAAAATACAATTTTCAAATATTTCAATCGAAATACTGGAAGGAGGCATTAGCTCTTTTGTTTTGTTTTCTTTTGGAATTGATTGGAATCGAATTATGAATCTATTTCTTTGTCTAATTGGTAATAAATGATAATTTTCGTATAGAATAGCAAGATATGTGAGATTAAAATAACCCATTGGATCAAGTTTTGAATAATCAAGAATCTCAATTTTTTTAATATAATTTTTTCACCTATGATATCTAAACTAAAGAATTTTTGTCTTTCTTGATCATTATTTCACGACAAACTAGAAATATATCTTCCTTCAGCATAAAGAGAATGAACTTTGTATTTTTTAATTTTTTAATTTTTTATCTTGATCATTTTGAAGCAGAAAAGAAACTATACTAGAGCGGCATGAACCTCTAGATGATATCCATAAATGACTTGTTTTTGACAAGATACATTGCTATATGTAAATTCTGGTGCTTGGTATACATTGGTACTCTAATGCATTTCTCCCTTTGAGGCAAAATAAATATGTTTATGAATCCTCTCTTTAAAATGAATATGTTCCCATGTGAATCTTAGCAATAACTAATTCTGATTGTACAATTAAATTGATTGTTTTGAACTAAAAGAAAACATTTTGGTGGAATTGTCACGTTGTGTAGAATATCTTCACTCTCAATAGTTACATACAAATGTATATTACATATAAAAGTGGGATGAACTAAAATCATCATAAATTTTATTTTTCGATTAGAATGGGCTCTCGTACATGTTTTGCAATACCCCCTATGAATACTTTGATGGTATGAAAAGTTCTTAATATTAGTTTAGTACCAGGTCCTCCAATAAATTAATCTGTGATAATACCTACAACCTCTCCCAATTCGACCATAGGACTTCGGCCATAACATAATCAGGATATCCAAGATGTTGTCATAGTGAATTTTTCTTATATACGGGAAAATAAAAAAACATAATAAATCATGTTAAAAACATGTATTAAAAATATTTTTTTTGTGGAATTAAAAATGATTGATATATTTAGTTTGCCTCCCTGAAAAAATTTTCTAACTCCGTTTTTGTCTAGAAGCCCTTTAAGATCTCTACTATTCGGTTCGGTTGTATTGAATTCTAATATGGAAAAACAGACACTTGAACTGAAATGATCATTTTTGAGGACTTTAATTCGTCGCTGACCACCTCTTACCATCAAAATCACTCGAATCCTGATGAGGTCCAAGTCTAGTGAATGTGTTGGTTTGAAAGAGTTTTTTTTTTTTGAGAAACAAACTAACTGCTAAACACACGCATACTTAATTACACTCTCTCACCAAACTCAAAACACATTATTTAACCAAAAATACCACTACAAAAGAGCCTCTGTTGAAAGAGTCTTTGGATGGTCCTAAATATAGACCTTTGTCATTATAAAAGGGAAGAAAAAAACATTTGTCATGATCATTTTTCTTGGACAGTTTTAGGTTCACTAATCAAAACAAGTCAAAAAGGTTCACTAATCAAAGGTCTTCCTTTCAATCGAAATTTTCTTAACCAGGACAAAGAAGTGGACCCAAAAAAAAAAAAAAATTCCTCAGACCCTTTAAAATATGAGAAATTCTACAGACATACAAAATTAAAAAAAAAAAAAATTTGACACTTGCTTATGTGACAAATTATTAGTAGTAGGTATAAAACTGATACAGTGGCGGCCGGACTCAGATGAGAATCAATACAAGCTTGCTACATCAACAAGGGTTAAAAATATTGTCATTTTTATTATTATTTTTTTGTGTGTGTATGTAACATTGCTTATATATTAAACATCATCGAGAGTAATACTACAAACATAAATTATTTTATAACATTTTTACAAATTGTTAACATAGTAAATTTTTATTAATTCTCATTTTTACTTACCAATAACATTTAGCATTTTGTAAAATAGTTTTTGCTTAAACATTTAGAACTTATACTTTCAGTTTTCTCATTTATATATATGATATATACCCCCTACATAAACCGCCACCTCGCTCTTCAAAAATCAATCCCCCCCCCCCCCCTCCCTTTCACCCCCTGTGCAACCTTCTCTCTCTCTCTCTCTCTCTCTCTCTCTCTCTCTCATGGAAAACCGATTCAAGCTACGAATCTCTCGGATGTTTCGAGCCTCATTTGGCTCGTGCCGGTCCCGAAACATCTCCGACGCAGTGGAAAAAGCTGTCTTTGTTCCACAAAACCACCAAAGTTTCCATATGCTCGAGCCTTTGTCCCCAAAACCTCGACCCTTCCCTTCCATTTGCAGACCAAAACCGTGTCAAACCCCTGAAATCATTAACCAAAGCTGCATAATCCAAGCCAAAGATTTACTTCCAAGAAGAAAAATCTCTGAGCCTTATTCGCCTTTCGGTTATTTTAACCCTGATGGACGAACCTGCCCTCCTGCTTCACCAATCTCGCCCTTGAACCCTTTCTACCATTTCAAACAGATGAAGAAAGGTTCAGATAAGAATAAGAGTAAGAATAAGAAGAAAAAGAAGAAGACCCAGATGAAGAACAAGGAAGGAGAACTCTTTCCCATTAGCTCTTCTTCTCAAGATATGAGTTTTGGTGCTTGGTCGTGGTATAGTAGCGAAGAAGAAGAAGAGGAAGAGGAAAGAGAGGACGAGACTGACACTCTTTTCTCTTCCAAGTCTCTCTCTTCTGATTCATCCGAGTCTCGACGACGTCGTTCTCGTCGGAAAAGGCACGCAGCTCGGCGGAAAAGGTCAGGGACTTTGAATTCTGAAATGGGTCCAATGCCATTGAAAGGGAAAGTGAAAGATAGCTTTGCTGTGGTGAAGAAGTCCAGTGATCCGTACAACGATTTCAGGCTATCAATGGTGGAAATGATAGTTGAAAAGCAGATATTTGCAGCTAAAGATTTGGAACAGTTATTGCAGTGTTTTCTATCACTGAATTCGTACCATCATCATAAGGTCATTGTGGAGGTCTTCATGGAGATTTGGGAAGCTTTGTTTTGTAATTGGTCTTGAAGAAAACTGTCTTTGTTTTCAACGTTTGTTTATGTTTCTAAGAAAAAATAGTTAGCGCTCTAACTTTAATTAACTACTAGTATATAATGGATATCCTCCATTTTCTCCAAATCTTCTAGCACTGCTTGTGTTGATTCTTTTCTGTTTTCTATGTGAATCTGTTTTTGTTTTAATGTGGGAAATGTTACAGTAAAGTGGGATTTCCTTGTTTTTTTTTCCAAGGTTTGTTTTTCTGTCTTTTTATTCCACAGTGAAAGAACTGTGTTTGAAAAGATTGAGAAGAAGATAGATAACAAGTTGAACAGTTGTTTTTTCTTTGTTGTTTTGAAAAAGATTGTTCCAGGGAAAAAGTAAGACAAAAAAGTCTTGGATGTGTCCTAAACTTTTAGATACCGTTTAGACTTTTCAACCTGAAGCTTGAAAAGATGGAGATGGGAACGGTTGTTTGATTGATTTGAAAGTTAAGAGTTCGTGGGATACATGGGTTTAATCAATAGTTTATAATTTTTTTTAGAAATATGTATGAGTGAAAAAGCGTGTGAAAATATTTATGTAATGTTTAAAAATCGAAAACATGTGTTTGAATATGTGTACTAAATAGATCTTAATGGCCCGTTTGGTACATGTGTTTAAAAACTGAAAATTGTTGTTTGAAAATATTTGTGAAAATACGTGTGAGTGAAAAAGTATGTAGAAATACGTATAATATTGTTTAAAAACTGAAAATTGTTGTTTAAAAACACAAACCAAACATCCCCTAAATGTTTTAGAAACATAAAAAAGTTTAAAAAGTATTCTTCTATGTTGGACTGGGAGATTTATTAAATTCCTTTTCCCACAATTATACCAATACAGTAGAAGATTATTCACTCATTTTCTTAAAGTGCCCGAGAAATACAAGGAACCTTTCTCTCATTGAAAAAGGAAGAGAAATTAATTTAAGTGAAGTAAACAAACACCACTTCCATATCATGACTATCTAAATAGAACAAACATCACTTCTATTTTTTTTTTTTTGAGAAGAAACATCACTTCTATGAATAAACTATAATAGAAAAGGAAACTATTTAATGCTAATTGGAAGACAAGGATATTCAATTTAATCTAAATTATATCCACTAGCTCCACATATTATGCCAGAAATTGAGAAAAATTTGACCCTCACATTTATATTATCTTAGCACATACAAGGCCACAAAAACTTCATTGGGTACTCATGGAAAGGAAATTTAGGAAAGAGAAACGATTCCTCAAATAATTTGGCTATTAATTGGCACGATGCCTATGGACAAAAATGCCAATTAATAAATTCGTCTAAATTTTTGATATATGTAAGAGACAACATATCATGAAGTGTTAGGTACATCCATTTTTGTTGTGTTATTAACCATTTCCATTTAATAATGCAGTCCGTTTGTTTTCATTATATGGATTATGGGAAAAAGAAGCAACACAAATCAAACACACCCACCACCCCAACATCGAACAGAGTTTTGTTTTTGACATTTTATAGCATTATGTCCTATTGTCCTCGCAATGTTTATTTTCAAATTACAATCACAAGAAAGTTCAAGGCCCTTAATAAAATAAATAAACAAACAAATGTTGACGATTCAGTGGACAGTAGCTTTGAGGCACCAATAAGATTATATTTATGAGCTGCATATATGGTATATATCTTGTTTTAAATATTATTTATGTTTTAAGAGTTTTGAAGCTTAATCGGTCTAGAGTCAAATTTTCTATCTCCAATTATCTATCAAACAGAAAATGCTGGACAGTACCCACCAACCAAAAATGCTTCTGAAACTGAAACGTCATATGCATGAAAAGTCAATTTCAAACGAAGGATGGTGGGAAAAAAAATGACATGAAAGAGAAGACACAACGGAATGAGAAAATATGGGGGAAACTGTTGATAGTTTACAGAAAGAATATGAGCCAAAACCTCTTCTATTCGTGGGGGACCATGCCAGCCTGAACGTGAAAGCTGTGTTACAATATTACATATGAGAAAGAGATGGAGAGAGAGAGAGAAACATTGATTTGGATCTCTCTCCCTCTCCTTCCCTTCTATGATATATTGGTTGAAGCTAGCATTGCACTTTCTGTAACAATCTAGGACGTCCCTTTTGAATAATTAATGAGTAGGATGATCATGACAAGTTATGGAGCACATTTTTTGAAGGTATTGCCGAAATGGGATAGAAATTAAAGAATGTCTGATTATGGCAGTGCTGACCATTGGGTTAGTATTCTCATTAATGGTCGCATTTTTTGGGTTCTCGGGCCTCTCTCTCTCTCTCTCTCCCTCTTTAATGTACTTAAATACACGAGCACTATAAAACCAACAATAAGACAAACACACAAAAGGGGAAAACTGGTCCAAGCACATTGCATTGGGCATTTGGGCTACTGTGTTGTGATAATTTTGGTTTTTGCGTTCATCTTTTCTCTGGTGAGTGAGACACCTTAAAAATATCAGTATAGGTCTGGACGACTTTTGGTGAATCCTCCTTTCACGCATTGATCGAGTTGCCCAACCCAAACCTAAGTTGGCCATCCTGAACTTTAATATCCATTAATGCGAGGATTTTTATCAGGTTGGCTTGGGCTGCGCATTGATTTGTCATTTGAGGCCTCAGCTAATTTCGGATAAGGTGAAAACAGTTACTAGGGCACGGCCCCCCAATTAGACACAAGAGTGAACAAACGTTTAGTCACAATCCTGCTTATTAATATGAAGACAAAATTATAATAGGTTATCCAATTATATCAATAGGTGCTCTTAGAATAATTGTTAATAAATTATTTTAGAAAAATTTTATTACAATTTTTACTAGAAATATAAAAAGCTGTAAAAAAAATTAATTGTTTTTTTTTCCCTATAAAAAGTTTCTAAAAATATTTTATAAACTAATTCTCTTAGGGTATCCGTTAACTTTTCTCAATTATAATTTACAATAATTTTGATTTTATTTCTTAAAGTTGAATTCATACTCTGACATTACATATCACTTGGATTTAAGTCTTTCATCCATACGCCATGATGAGATGTCCATTAAGTGCCACTGTAACTCAAAAAACAGCATAGTTATATGAATAAAAAAATTTTGAAAATGTTTGAGGGATGAAATCAAAATTACCCAAACTTTAAGGGTGTAAATCATAATTTAGTGAAAATAGTATTTGACTTGGCTTTGATAGATTCAAAACGATGTAGTTCTAAATGAAAAATCGATATTGTTTTGAGTTTAGTTGGTATTTGACTGACTCATTTTTGTGTATTTACGAAAAGACTCAAACTGAAATGATAACTAAATGTTAGGGGTATGGATTCTAAATTTTGAAACATTGGAGGACATAATCAAAATTACCTCAAACTGTAAGAGGCAAAATTACAATTTAGTCCAATATAAAGCATAAACTTATCACATTTCACATGTAATGCAAATCGCACTGTATAATCATAATCATGACAAGTTTTGTTTCTATGAGGATGAAATGTACCATCTATTCCTAAAAAATAGTGAATGTGGGCTATGGGAAGTTGAGCACTCAGTTAGTTTAGCCGAAGAAAGCCACCGTCAAAATCAATCCAGTTGGGTCATGTCCTAAGAGATTGGGCCTCTAAAGAGCTAGCCCAACACAATCCAACACTATTCAGAACCTAAAAACTGACCTACATTCGTGTTGGGCCTCACTTGCAAGCAAAACATCAGACTCAAAAGTCATGGAGGTTAAGGTGTAGTCTTAAGCTTGATGTGTCGAGTCAGAGCCGTGAGAGCTCCGGCTAGGTCACACTCACCCTTAAGTCTTAAGTCTTATCCCTCTGAAGTGGACTGCTTCCAACCCTGGGATGCGTGGCCTATTGCCAATGACAAATAATTGTCAGCACAATGGAACTGTCTCAATCGGTTAGAACTAGCTGGTCTTTAGTCCTCATCAACTGAGTCACTATTTGTTTAACACACTCGAGCCGACAACAACTGCACGTGTATAATTAGTCTATTAGGTTTACTTTTGTACTCAGAGCTGTAATGGCGGCAGTACCTAAAAGCTTGTGACTAGTTTAGTTAAGAAAAAAGAAAAAAAGAAAAGAAAAGAACCGACTCTATAGCTAAAGGTTAGATTATTTTAATGATATAAACACAAGTAATTATTGGTGAAACTTATTTTTTGAGCGATTCATATTGAAAAACTAGTCTATTCATAGTTTGATATAGCAGCCTGTACGTGTAGATGCAATCCAAGTTGGTCAAGAAGTGTTTTTTGTGTTGGAAATTTGGGGACGAGCCAGCTGCGTTGAATCTTTTGGTATTATCTGATTAGTAAAAGCATCTAAATTTGGATACTTCTGTAGTAATTCTAGTATGGACAAACTAGGATCAGGAAAAGATCAACGCATATTGGATTGGATATACTCTATAGTAAAAAAAAAAAAAGAAGAAGTCCAAGGTCAAGACATTTGAAATTTGAGTGCCAGCTGGGCCAACTATATATGAAGACGATTATATGATTTCAAATTCAACCTCCAGCTGTACAATGGGTCGGTGCCCATGAGTTAGATAAAATAAGAGGCTGTTTGGTTCAAGTTAAAAATGGTGTATTTTGTTTTCACTTTCAGTTTTAACATGATCCATCATTAAAAAATTGGTTTCGCTATGTACTCTATACATAGTTTTCATTTTCAGTATATAAAAAAAGTGGGGTTGAGTATAGAAAAGGATATCTCAAAAAATGAGAGAATTCATCACATAGTAAATATTTGATAGTTAACAAATATAAAGCTAAATAAAGCTTTACGCAATTTATAATTAGTCGTCATTCATTGTAATTGTAGAGTGAAATATAATTTTAAATAATATGAAACCATGTATATTTCTCAATTCAAGAATCTAAAATATGAAATGAACTTTCCTCATTTTAAATTTTATCATATCTATCAAGAAAAAGAAAAAGAAAAAGAAATGAACCCTCCTCATTTTGAGGCTAACAAAGGTACAAGAATTCAAGGCCCCCAAGGCATCTAATTGTGCAACTCTAATTGTCTGGAAATTAAATGTACGTGCCATGGACACGGTTGCACCTAGTAGTTTAGAGCGGCTAATTGTCCTTAAGTTGGACTTCAAAGATGAGAACTACCAAACCCTATAAAACTCCTTATCCAGCAACCCAATATATGTTTTCAATATAGATTTCTTGTAGAACATTTGCAATTGGTTGTATAATTGTAATAATGCTAGAGAAACTTAGAGTATGTTTGGTAACTATTTTTTTCTCTTATTTTATATTTTCAAAAACAATTTTTTATTTTTGAGACTAAAAAACTTGTTTGACAACTCAAAATAGACAGAAAATAAGAACTGTTCTCAAAACTCAATTTGTGAAGGAAACTGAAAACATGCAAAATATTGTTTTCAGTTTCTAATTTTTAAAAGTCAATGAAAAAAGTATTTAATTTAATGAATTTGTCTCATTTAATGAGTTAGCATTAGAGTTCAAATCCTAGTAACAACATATTTTAGTATTTTTTTTTTTTTTCAAAAAACTATCTTTTTAATTTTAACTAACCAAACATGTTTTTTTATTTCAAAAATACAAAAAAAAAAAAAAAAAAAATTCTCTATATTTCCAAAAGCAAGGTTTTGAAAATAGAAAACAAAAACTGTTATCAAACATAACCTTATTCTTTGCAACGAGCCATTAAGTTCACAAATAACAAACATTTACTCCAACTGTAATACGACCTAAATAAAAAATAAAATTTATTATCCAGAAAATGGCATAAATTACCAAATCATGTTTAGCCAATGATTAGTTTTTTTTCACCTCAGAAAGTTTAAAAGATGAATATTGGTTGAGTGATATGAATTCTTTTCCGTACTGCCAAGAATTACATATTTGAAAAGCCTAAATGATTTTGTTGCTGGGTAGTATTAAATTAACCCAAATCAAGAAGGTATGATCTCTGACTTGGCAGGTTAAAATAATCATATGAAAACCTTTTTTTTTTTTTTTTTTAATCTTGAACACGGCTTACTTTTTAATTGTAAAAGGCACCAATATGCTGCTGGTGGACTGGGTGTGAACGACAACATTTTGGTATTTTTTTTCTCTATCGATATCATACAACTTTTAAAAAGGAATTAGACATAATGATGTCTTGTAGAACAAGAGGCAATGAAGAAGAGAATCCTAATATTTCCTTGTTATTTTGTGATGATACTAAGCAGACGAAATCCATTTAATTTGTGTGGATCATGATGATTATGGATTCAGTGGAACGCATAACTATAGTTGTGGATGGATTTTGCACAATTATACATAGACCGATGTTGGAGGTGTTGAGAGTTAGTTAGGCAAAATGTGGAGTTTTTTCTATTTTACAAAAACTATTTGAATGCTCTTAGTGACTGTAGCAATAGCCAAATGGGCTATGACCCATATCTCAAATTTCTTTTATTTTTATTTATTTTTTTGCTTAGATAATTACATAGTTAGTTTGAGATTAAATTTTATAAGAATTTGATGTGAAACCCATGTTTTATACTGTCCAATCCCAACATGACACATCATCTTATCACATATTAAAGGATACGCATAGTCACACACAATCAGTTCTAAAACCTATTTGAAAATCCAATTAAATTGGGAGTCTATTGAGATATTATTAGTTATGATAGGATGTACTGAATTTTAATTTAAGTAAAAAACTTATATAACAATTTCTTATTAGATGGTGTATAACATGAGTTTTACATTCCATCCTTACTAAATTCAGACTCAATGAGTTTAATCTTTCAACCTACTTATGTATAAATTTAAAGAAACGGTGGGTTTCCTTTAATTCAATTAGTAAAATTTCTTATTAAACTTGAATAAATGACATGGGTATGAATCTTATTTACATTAAAAATTAATTAGTATCTTAACTTGATAATAAATTACCGTTGTAATAAAACAAATCTCATAACTATATGGTATCAAAGAAAAACATTGAAGTGCATGTGTACGTGTTTCAAAAAAAAAAGTACTAAAACCCGGAGGCTTTAGTGAATTTACGTTAAAGTATTGTCTCTAGAGCAATACTTTTGTTCAATTTGTGGAGGTTTTAATTTAATTTTTGTAATAGACCAATAGGGCAAGTCCAGGCATTCCATGATCAACGGGATAGTTATGCTACGTGGTGCTGAACCCAAGACATGTGATATTCAACAGGAAATCAAATCAATGGTCTAGAGCACAAAGAAAAGAAAAGTAAAAAAAGAAGATTATTAAGCTGTTTTAAATCAAGCAAAAGAACCTTCTAACTTCTAATGACAATGCCAGCTTGAGAAAATAAATGAACAAACAAAAAAGTTGATTTCATAATCGAACTTTCACAGTTTCACTGCATGGAGGTTCTGAATTGTGTAGAAATAAAGAGCTAGTAAAAATTGACATACCCTAATTAATAATGATATACATATGGAGACGTATAAATATAGTATATAATTAATATGGTTAAGAAGCAAAGCCAATGAATGAGATGAAGAAGCCGGTAGAGAGTGAAAGAAAGGCTCAATTCAACAACTACGCTACCCGCTCCTTTCATTCTCCTAAAAGGGGCTACACACCAACTCCACCATCAAAAGTAAAAGCAACGAAACTCTCTTACTAATTATAATGAAAAACTCACACGGTTTGATTCCTTCATTTCCATTAGAGTTAGTGGGGACCCGTTGGGAAGCAAAGAAGAAAACACATAGACAAGAAAGGAGCGTATGAAGACAGAGCAAAATAAAGTGAGACCCAAAAGAGAGAGAGAGAGAGAGAAATAAATAAAGGGTTTCCATTTTCTTTAGAAAGTTAAACAACCTTCAATGGCTCCTCCTCATTTCTTATCTGTATAAAGAAACCTTCACTGAGATCACCACCAACAACAAGCCAAAAAAAGAGAGGGAGAGAGAGACATCTCTGTATCTTTCCTTAGCAGAGAATAAAGAAAGAGCAACGAATCTCATTACTTAACATACAATATTATTAGCAACAATGCTGCTTAGAAGTTCCATTTCCAACACCAAGAAGTTCTTCCAAAAAACCTTACAAAGCTTCAAGTCTTTGTTTTCCGCTGGTGGCTACCAAAAGATTCCCAAAACCCCTTCTCATCCCTTAGCTAATTACACAGCCAGCTCAGACAAGAATAATGTCCAACCTAGTTACAAAGAGCTAGACAAATTCTACTCCGACTTCACCGACCAATGGGAGTTGGATAAAGACAAGGCAAAGAAGGGAAGCAAGAAAAAAACTATGTCATTCCCAACTAAACAAGAAAATGAGGTTTACAATGGCAGCTTCATGAAGTTTTCACAGGCGAGCTCGGTGAAGAAGAATCAGATAGAAAGGAAAGAAGATCAGTATTATCATAATCATGATGATGATGATGTGAAGATGAAAAGCATAGTACCCCACGAAAGGAAAAGACAAGAAGATTCTTGTTTTAAAGGTACGAGAGAAGGAAGGATTTGTTTGGTGGCACAAAAGCTAAGGGAGTTGGAGATGCTGGATATGAGCAATGTGGACCATCTCTTGGACATAGAGGAGGTTCTTCATTACTATTCTCGCCTCACTTGCCCGGCCTACCTTGACATTGTTGACAGGTTTTTCATGGACATTTATGCTGAATTCTTCAATGCTGCCCCAACATTAACGCCAGCAAGCACCATCAATTCCAGGCTGAGGCCACGATCACTAAGGTCATAGACTTCTCTCTTTTGGAGAAATTTGGATAGTTAGTGAAGGAAAAGGCAGAGAGGCCTTAATGCCATTCTTTCTATTGCTTGTGAACCCATTTTTTATTTTATTTTTGCAGTCTGTCTTCTTGATCTTTTCGCTTTGTTTCGTAGATTTGTGCCCGTTGTTTATAATTAATTGGGTGTTTCTAAATAATTTTACATTATTAATTTAATTTCCTTTCTATGATTGATGCATTTACATTCAACTAATTCGGGGGTTTTAATTTCTTTTCACCTTTCTTGTAAAATAGGTAGCCCATCTAGAATACAACTCCATGGAGTTGGAAACGACGGAATACCATGGCAATTTTGTTTGTACCCTGCTGAAACACCTTATATCTTATATCTTGATTTTTGAATTTTCTCCTAAAAGTTGTTTCATCATACGTTTCGGACTTGGCTCGAGTCTAGTGCTCCACTCTTAAGTAATTCCGTACTTATAATATATATCTTTATTGTAACGACAAGTTAATTGTGTTTTACATATTAGTACTTGAAAACTCGGTGTAAGCATACACATAAGTTGACCATTTATCAAGAAAAAAAATGCTATGAATGAGAACCAACTCTGGCCTTTAATCAACTTCCAATGTGCACTTCTTCCAGCCATATAACAAAACAAGGGAAGGAACATGAACATCCGGCCACTCTCCTCTTATTCCTTTTAATTTTTGAAAAATCCAAATATGTTGGTGCTTTTCATAACCATACAAACTAAAAGATTCAACTAATAGTTCAAAGATAATGATATAAAATTTTTTTTTTTTGATAGAAGCAACAATGATACTCTTTGCTTGTGTCTAAAATTTCAACTCAAATCTAGGCAGCCCATATATAAATTTAGACCTAATCAGAAAATACAGGCCAAAGCCCAAACTCTTCAAATAAACAAAATCCATCACTCCAATTCCTTAATTTAAATGTAAAATTCATATAGAAAAAGCCCAACGAATCCACACTTAAACAAAATATACCCATACAAAAATATAAGGGGCCCAAAACCCACCAGCCAACACTTACACAAAATTATGAAAACCATCAGACTAACAAAATTACAAAAATGTACTAGACTAACACAAAAGCCACAAACTTTCTCTGAAGTATATTTTGACCCCAAAAATTTTTCAACATTACATTTGCCCCAAAAACTTTTCTAAACTACATTTTGACCCCAAAACTTCACTAAACTACATATTGTGCCTAAATCTTTTTTAAATTTACATTTATCCTAAAAAATTTTCCAAAATTATATTTTGACTCGTAAAAAATTTCCAAATCCTTAAAACCTTTGTAAAATCATATTTTGACCCCCAAATTTTTTTTCTTTCTAAAATGATGTTTTGATTCTAAAACTTTTCTGAAATTACTCTACCTCAAAAATTCCCAAAATTTGTGTTTTAACCCCTAATCTTTCAAAGATTGCACAAAAGCTATTGACATCATAGAAATCACTATTTCAACCCTACATGTCATCAAAATAACTCAAATGAACACAAGATTAGTAAAAATTGTCAAAAATCAAGTCGGTATTCCACAAGAATTTGATTATGATATTCTTTGTTGTCTTTTTGCATGAGCAAAATGCTTTAGGAGAGTAAATTGCAAAATTGACCTTGTTGTGCTATATTATGAAGTGAAGTTAGCTTTATTTAATCCAAAATGCAATATATTTTTCTAAAATTATATGATTGAACCATGTATACTCTCAAAAATAGTTTCAAAATAAACTTTTACAAAACCTCAAAGGCCAAATGTATGAGTTGTGAGTTGAATAGTGAGTCATAGTTATGTATTCAAGATCATGGTGTGACTACTTTTAATGCATTATTTGAAACTAATTGTATTACATTACACTTGAAAATGTATATTTGCTTTCTACAACTTATATATTAGGAGTTGTAATTTTAATTCATTGGTGTGACTACTCTTAATGCGTTGTTAGAAATGTTTCTTATAACATAGTTAATTTTTTTACTTTACGATTTTAATGCAGTACTGTTTTTATATTTGTGCAGATTTCTTATTAGTGGCTTTTAGGGCATTTTCTTTTGGCACTACTTGAAGACATTTGAGGACATCTTCTTTTGGCCCTAACTATATTATGCTAAAGTTTTTGTATTGTTATAAAACATCTTGTGTAATTGTATGTATTACAAACAATTTGTATGGATAGATTGAATCGAATACTTGTTTTATTTTTACTTTTGGAATGTATGGATCAGTTTCTTATAAATGTTTTCTTGAAATAAATGTGTTATTCAAATGTGAGATTTTAATAATGTAATGGCAGGTTACAGGTTAATATCAAATACAAATATAGGAAAAAAAATGAAAATAGAAAAGTAGTTTTGGTGATGAATTTTTCCGTCACTAAATATAGGGGGAAAAAAAAAGGTTTTAGCAACGAAATATTTCGTCACTAAAAGTAGCTAAATTTTCTAAAAATAGTTTTAGCAATAGAATGTTTCATCGCTATATGTACCCAAATTTTCTAAAAAATAGTTTTAGCGACAAAATTTTTCATCGCTAAAAATGATTTTTAGTGAGGAAAACATTTAGCGACAAAATATTTTCATCGCTAAATGTGTATTTATTTTTTAACTAATCGGACCTTTAGCAACGAAATTTTTCGTCGCTACTACTTTTAGCGACGAGGCATTAGCGACGAAACGAATTTCGTTGCTAAAGGTCCTATTGGTGACGAAAATCTTCATCACTAAAAATACATTTTGTTATAGTGAGATAAGGTATCATCAAAAGATGGGCGTAGTAGTGTGCCTAATACCTTTCTCACATGTAATCGATCTTACTAGTTCGTGTCTTTTGGTTTTGTACATCCTATTGTTTTCTTAGCTTAGGAGTCTTTAGGATCTTTCTTATCTAAATTAGGAAATAAATTCAATTAAACCCAAGCGACCAACCGCATCTTGAAAATACCAATGATTGGTGACTCCTTTAAAATGAATAATAGATAAAAAGGCACACTCATGCACACATATCACTCAAGTGTCATACATAAGTCACACACATCTACATGTGTCGCCAAGACTCCAAAGTCATGGGGGTCGGCCTAAAAAAAATCCAGTGTTGACAAGTAATATAATAGTGTTTGGTAACCACCATGATGACTCACTCTTGTTATCTGACATTGACATTAGAAATTTGACGATAACTATGTCCATTCAAATGACACATTAGTAGGGTTGTGCAAAAAACTGCCTAACCCACCAACCCACTCAACCCGAACCAACCCGACCTAATTCATGTGGGTCTATTAAGTGAGGCGGATTAGTTTGGGTGGGTTAGATAGATAATTTAGCTGGTTGGATTGAATAGCGGGTTAAGATATTTCTAACCTGCCACAACTCGACTTGCTTGCCTATATATATATATTATAAGGGCTGGTTTTGGTTCCTAAGCCCAAAAGATGAATGGATTAAGGCCCAAAGAGCCCAATACAATGAATTTGTAGAGAGTGGGCTTAAAAGCTAGGTTTCAATGGATCAAACAACACGCATAGTGAATCAAAGATATTAAGAAAGTAAAGGAAGACAAGCTCTGTGCAAAGAAAACCTTTCTCGGCAAAATCCGAGGAGAGTGGTCCTTATGTATATTTAGGGATGGCAATTTCTGTCCGACCCACGGGTACCCGGCCCGATAAGGAATAGGGTCGGGTTTGGGTTTTAAAAAAAACCCGAACCGGGTCCGGGTTTTTGTAAAAATCCAGCTCGAACCCGGACCCGACCCAGTTATATATAATTTAATAATTACTAAATTATCCTCATATATATATATATATAATGTTATAAACCCTAAAATTTCTATTCCTCATCCTCATTTCATTTCAGCTTACACAGCCCGCGTCTCTCATCCCTATTCTCTTTAGTCTCACTTATAAATCACAATCTCACTTACTCTCAATCTCACCTTCAGCCAACTACCCAACCTCTCACCGCCGATCCAAGCCTTTACTGCCATCCCAAGCTCTGTCAGTGTCACTGCTCTCCCTCAAGCGACCTCGCCAACAAGCACCTCAAGAGATCAAGCGCCTCTCCTCACGGACCTCACCTCGCCGAACCCTCCTCCACCTCACAAGGCCACAACTCTCTCATCTTTCTCACCTCGTTGTGAACTCAAGCTTTTGCACTGAAAATCGTTCATTTTGTTCAAAGAATCAAATTTGTATTTTCTAGTTTAAGTGTTATTTTTGTTGAATAGGATCAGCTTGTTTAATTTGATTTTGTAGGGTCTATATGTTAATTCTTTTTTTTACTTTTGATGTGGGAAAATTTTGTAATGAAAAAAAAGGGTTTTTGATCTGTTCAGATCTGGATTTTCTTGAGTGTCCCCTACTGTTTGGTTGCTGAGAAATTAGTATCAAGCAAACATTTTATTTTATTTTATTGGGCAACGGAATGGGCCCTGATTTGGCAGGGCTTAACGAGGCCCGTGGGGCCTGCGGGGGCTGGTCCGGGTATGGAAAAACCCGACCAGAACCTGACCCGTTGCCATTCCTAGGTATATTTATTTTAAACTTGGATACAATTTCAGTTCTTGTTACTACAGTGTTTTCTCCACAGATTTTCCGATCCCCTCTCCCTGGAGGGTCTCTTACATTATATAGCTCCCTTTAGATGATCTTGGCCCTCCATTTGTTGATCGTCCAGGCCACTACTTGAGTGCTTGTCCCATCAGACACCTTTCCAAACCCCTTGTGAGTTACGGCAGCCAAGGTAGCACTGTTCAAGGGTCTTTTCTACATAAATGTAGCCAAAAGGTTTGGTGGGATACATTAAATGTGGTGACAACCACAATCCCTTCAGTCATGTCAAGGCTAACCCCTTTTTCGAAGCTCTTTTTCTACAATATGACCTCCTCTGGTAACGTACCACTAATGTGGCCTTACTGTCCAAGGGTGTGACCTCCTCGACACGATAATGGCCCCTTCGGCTATGGGTATGACACGTGGCGCAATTACTTTATTTAAATTCCTGTACCCCACATATATATAGACACACACACACACACACACTTTGTCATGTTGCAAAACTCTCCCTCAATTATTCACCTACTTTATTTTTCTCATCTCTTTAGCACTCTTTTTATTTTTTTTATTTTTTTATTTTCACATTTCTCTATCTTAATAAATTCCAGCCACTATCTCTAAGATTTTGTTATTATTCTTACTCTATGTACACGTCTAATTTCAGATTCTGAAATGTTTTCCTTTTCAGAGTGATGTTTTTTAGTCATTCTAATAAAAAAAATAATGTAGTATTTGTAATTATATTTAATAAAAATTTCATTTTTTATTTTCTTTTCTTATTTGAGAGAGCAAAAAATTATCTAATTTTGAAATAATTTCATTTAGCCAATTGAATTTGCAAACTAAATTGTTTCTTTTTTTTTCTTTTTTCTTTTTTTATCTTAAGGACCAAATTGCAACTTTTAAAACTTTAGGAAAGAAATTGAAAAATTGTGCAAATTTTAAGTATCATTTGTGGTGTTTACCCCCTTGAAGAAGGAATTGATTGGAACTATGGATTAAGAGAAGGTAACCTATAAGATGTCTTTTTTTTTTTGAGGAACCTATAAGATGTCTTCTAATCATATATTATTTGTGTAAAATAAATGCTATGAGATTATCTTATATAACACTAACAGATGCTAATGAGCTTGAGATATAAAAAATAAAGTACTCCATATTATCAACCTTTACTTTTATGTTAATTTGTAACAAATTTGAATTATTTTTGTTTCATAGGTAATTTATAGGTAATTGAGAATTTATATGCTAGTGGGCATTATTTAAGGCATAAGGATGAACTCTAACTCAAGTGAGCTGAAACCAATTTAGAGTCAAAGACCTACAAGATGTGGAGAAGCCTAATCAATTAAGGAAAGAAGCCAATTGGAGAAAAAAGTCAATAAACGTTAAAATTCGGAATCATGGTTTTTTCGCATACATCTTAGTATTTTAGGCATAATAACTCTTAGTTCAAATATCGGATTGTGGTGATTCAATTTGGGCAGGAAATACTGAAAGAGCTACAACTTTGTAGTTTACAGCAAGCCTAGATTCTCACTTATACTATGCCAAATTCACCCTGGAACATGAGCCTGAAAATCTAATGAATTTCCCAGTCTGAATTTTCTTATTTGGTTTAGGGTTTCTCTACAACGGTTAGTGATATAAAAGAGGCTAGGGTTGTACATTAAAGGAGCTTGAAAAGAAGAAAAGTAAGAGAAGGGAGAGGCATAGGAGCAGTAGGCAAGCATGAGCTGCCACAGAGCCATGACAGCACAATGACTTCTCACCTTTGGTCTATTTTATTTATTTGTTTAGTTTAATATTTTAAATTTTTTTTTTCACTGACCATGTGTACCTAAATTTTTAATTAAGGTTAAGGATGAAACCTTGTTAATGATTATCTGTATTATTTATGAGATTTGATTTTTCCCACAAGAATTGTTCTTTAATGATTTAATTTTCCTTGCTTCATATCAATTGACAAAGATAGTATTCTAAATATGATTAGTTCAATCATGTTTTTCTCATGATTTAGGGTGATCTTAATCAATTGAATGCTTAGTTTATTATTTCTTGATTTTAAAGTTTGATATCTTTTGTGATTTGTTTGTTAACAGATACAATTGATTATTTAATTTTATATTTAAGAAGCGAATAAGAGCATGATTTAGATTTTAAAATAAAGATTTTAATGAGAATATCTTCCATCATAAAAGGTTGAATTTTAGATTATCAAGTAGTAGTTTGAGAAAAATTAATGATCATGAATATATATGCTGATATGAATTAACAAGGTGAATTCTAAAACTTTAATTATTTTCTCTTGACTGCTTACATCTCTTTACTGTTCTTTTTTTATTAACTCTTTGCTTAGATTAATTATTTGCCTAGTTTTATTTAATTTCAAAATAATCAATTTTTATTGAATCAGATTAGGATTTATTTAGTTAACGTTTTGCTAATTTTCCTACATTCATACAAGTCCTTAGGATGTGAACTCACATTTATCAAATTATATTTCGGTACGGTTCATGAGCTTGCGAGTATTTATAAATTTCACAAAGGCCATTTGTACAATTTTTATTATGTGCATCACACAATTCCAAATGTTAACAAATGAATGTGATTGAGGTGATGGTGTTTAAACATGATTGTTTTCTAATTGGTTTTAAGTACGGTTCATTCAGCTCATTACGTGATGAATAGATGATTATTTATTTATATTTTTAATTATATGACTTTTTTTTAGAGAGTTTCACAACTTATGGTTATCTGCTTCTGATGATAGCTCTTTATCATCAAACCAAGACACCAATCAGTTTTTGTTGTAAGCGAAGATTGAACTCAAAATCTCTTATTCAATTATCAAAGACTTTACCAGTTGAACTAACTGAAACCCATTTATATGACTTATTTAATAGTGATATAACTTTTTAAAATTAATTATTAATTCAAAATCCATATAAATGGTGATTTGATCTTCACGTGTTAAGATAAAGGAAACTATGTCCATTATGTATTCTTCATGGAAGTCAAAAGTGACACCAAAATGTTTGAGGGAGGATCTTCATCTTTCTTGGACTTAGCCCTCACTTTTAACTTTGAAGCCAAGAGCAGATTCCCAAGTATCCGTTGAGATTCCAAGATTTAGACCAATGCCACTAGAAAAGTTGGGAGTCTTTTCTTTCTTTAGGCAATCATATCAAACTCTGTCGACATGTTCTCTTCCATTCAAAGGGAGAGAGAAGGAGCTACCTTTTATATGTTGTCTCTCTCAAAGGTCAACCCTCTTGCTACAGGGTTGAAGGAATATCTGTTGGAGATGTTGCTTTAATTTTCGACTCCACTTCGCCTTCAATGATGAAAGTAGGGAAAACAATTTTTGAAGAAAAAAGGTTGCTCTCATTCATCACTTTTCTATTGTAACTATCAAATTTATATAAAATAAAAAAAAGTTCTGTGGAGAGAAAATATATTATTCTTATGAGATGCAACGTTATAGAAGATTAATTACGAAAGAATCTAATTGCTTTGGTTGTTAATCTAGGCAGTTGCAGTGAAAATATGCCTAGATTACTTAAGTGTAGTACAATTTCAAGACTTGAACGAACTTTTTTCTACAAGAATGAAAAAGATTTTAGATATAAAAATCTTCTATTCTATTCTTTTTATTCCACTTTATAGTTCACAATTTTTTTCCCTTGTTTTGTTAGGAAAATAAAAAAAATTCAGGACATACTGTGATTTGTGAAATATAAAATAGAACATAAATAATAGGATAAAAAAACTTTATTTAGAATTTTGTTATAATGATTTCAATATCTTTCCTTAAACATTCTCAAAACCCTTACTTGTTTCCAATAAGGAATCAAAGAAATCACTAAACCATCCCATCATGCATGCTAACCCCTTCAGGTTTTTTTAAAGGGAGAATATTCATCCAATGTGCCTGTAGCTCAATCCTTTCATGTGCGTAATGATAATGATTGCATGCTCAGAGAGAGAGAGAGAGAACGCCAGTGCCTCTTCAATGCCGCCCCTTCACTTTGGAATCGCATGATGTGGAGTGACGAATGGTCTAATGATTGAAGAAGGCAATATGAGAGTGGTGTGGTCCTATATATTCAAGAGAGCCTTTTCCCTCTCAACATTCCTTTCTTATAAACGCTCTTCCCATCCATCCTAATGCTTCTGACGACTTGTCATGTTCTTAATTCTTATTCACACGCTCGCGCGCCTGCATGTCTTGCCCTTTTCAACTACGTAATAAAGTAGTAGATCCATTTTCATACCACGTTCTCATGGCTTTCTCCTGATTGTTAGGAATTCGTCTACATTAAGCAAAAAACTCTGTCGGTTTTCGACCTCGTGCCAAGAAGATTAGGTCAAAAATGGCATAGGATTAGATTTACAGTTAACAAAATACAGTCAGTTTAATCAAGCCCCTCTAGACCAAGTGAGCCAATTGTTGTTGCCACGCTAGTGAATGCAACACCATAGGAATTGTGAACAATTAAGTATTGAAGTTAACGCGTTTGGAACTTTTGCATCCAAACATTCTTTAAAAGTGTGCTACTCTTTGACTTTGTATATATTGTCGTCGATTCCTTTTGATATCTTTTGATATAGGGTCTTGTTTGGTGATTAAACTTTTAGCCCGTTTATTATTAGTTTAGTTTTAGTTTTAGTGTTTTTTATTTTATTTTATTTTATTATTTTAAGTTTTTATTTTTTTTTATTTTATTTTTTTTTGATACAAGGTAGAATTTCTACTATAGCCTAATCTAAGTGTATATGTGTGTGAAACTCCCTCTTGCAAACTTGAACCCCGGCCCTTACCTCCTACACCCTACAAGCATTTATACTTGTGGAGTGACCACCGCACCAAGGGTACGTGGTTTTTTTTTTTTTTTTTTTTTTTTTTTTTTAAGTTTTTGGGTTTTGTTGTTCTTAGGCTAAACTTGTTTGAGCTTTATAGCCATTTATTATTGTTAGGGCTTTTAGCCTGTTGGAAGTCCTTTTTTTTATTTTTTATAATAATTAGTGTGAGTTTGGAAGCACTGAATGCATGTTTCAGTGTGTTTGGCATTTTTTTTGGGTCCCATGACACTATTCATGGGATCACCAAACTCAGCAAAATGCGCATACCCATACATTTTTGGTCCCACAGCACTATTCACACATTTAAAAATTATTTTGCTGCAGTATTTTTAGTAATAAGTTTTCAGTTTTCAACAAATAAGCAGTATCCAAACAAACCTTTAGTGTTAGGAAATTTAAACCCCGATTGATAGAATTAATCAGTTTTAAAATCAAATTGTTAATTAGATTTATTATGAATAGTCCTTAGTTAAACAAAACAACATCAATATCATGCATAATGGAATAGTAAATAAGACAAGATATGATTACTCAAGAAAACCAATTAAATAAATTAGTTTTATATTAAAAAACCTGGAGAGAAACCTTCCCAAAAATCAGTCCACTATAATAAAAAGAAATTTAAGATCTAGTAAAAAACTTGTTTCCCTAGACTCTTCAATCTCAGTAGATGAACTTATAGTAGAAAAATTTTACCACATCAGAACCTTTGAACTCTGAACTCTTCAATATATGAATGACTTCACAGATGATGCACTTGTAATCACAACTAGAACCTACGATTGACTCTAAGAACTTCATGAAGGTTTCTTCACAGCATCAATTCTATGGTGGTTGCTATGTCTTTAGCTTCTTCACCAAACGAACTTCAGATTTACTTTGAAATTCTTCGGTATGGTGAAATTGGGAGAACTTGGTTACAAAAACCATAGCCACAAAAATAGTGTTTTTCTCTCTAAAAATCCCTCAAATTGATGGATTGTAATGTCCTTTAAATACCAGTGCAAGCAGATCTCGAATTGGGCTTCAAATGGACAAGTTATGGGTTTTTCACGTTGCTTATTTTTGCTGAAACGCAAAACTCGATAGATTGAGATGTATCGAGAAGGTATTGAAACAGCTGTCAAGAGGTATCGAGGCACATGCTAAAAAATGCATTTTTCTTAAGCAAACTTTGTGTCTTCAACTTGATCTTTAATTATAACTTTAAAACACATTAAAACTCAATAAAAAAACATAATTTGACATGGTTTGACATTACCAAAACACATGGGACCTTACAATCTCCCTCTTTGATTGTCAATTTGTGACAAAACCTCAAATACAAAAGTAAGCCCAATACAATTCTAGCCTGATTACAAAGAATTAACCCAGATTTAAATAAACTAGCTTATCTAAAAATAACCAGTCTTGAGAAATCATAACATGAACTAAGATTGACTGTCTTGATTGGTTCCATACCTATCTTTCCTTATAGCATTTAATAAACATGTTATGCGCACCATGTGGAAAAAAATGACAGATAATAAACAAGTAAAGTTGAAGAATAAGTATACTTATAAAAAAATGGGCACGAAACCCCGAAGTACATAATGCTCCCCCCCTAAGAAAATAAAACACATCTCCCTCTTACAAAAACATGTATTGCTCCCCCTAACATGTAGAATCTCCAAATACCAATTTTCATCCCCTTTTTGTCATGATTGACATAGGGCACAAAAAGCTATATAACTTCACCAAGGAAACATAAAGCAGATCAAAAGGGCACAAAGAATTCATAGAAAAACATGAATAGAATGAAAACAAGCACTATAGATACTGTTTGTTTATTTAGACTTTTGTAAACTTAGATTGTTTAACCTAACTAATTATCTAAGTTGTTACTTAGGTTTATTATGCAGATCTAGGTTAAACAATAACAATCATATCACATAAAGCAGAATAGTAAAGAAGATAAGCAATATGATGACTCAGAAAAACCAATAAAACTGTCTAATTTCAAGGTAAAAAACCTAGGGAGGATTTAACCTAAATAATCCACAAGGCAACAAGTTCACTAAATAGAATGGAAGTGTTTACAATAGATTTTCCCCTAAACCTAATGCTACCTCTTGTAGTACTTACTCATGTGACTATGGACACAAGGAGGGAGTTGCCTCCTAGTTTTTGCAATGGTTTAGGAACCATATATATAGCTATGGGCGCAAGGGAAAAAGTGTTGGAGTCACCACCTAGTTATATGGTCTAGGAACCATGAATATAGCATCCTTTCAAGGAAGGACCTTTGGTCTTATTACCAGAGTATGGGTTCGGAGTTTAGGTACGCTCTTGGGAAGGTGTAGGCACCCAAGATCACCCAACCCTAAGGTTGGCCTCCCATCATTGTGTCTTACGTCCTAACCTTATTAAAAACATGTTTAACACTTGTATCTATACTCATACACACACTAGCATACATCTAAGCATACAATCATGGCATCATTCATCCCAAAACACATACCTATCTACCTTTAAACAAAAGAGAGCCAAACACAAAAGAAACCCTAGCATTCATCTAACATATGAAAATCCTATCATACATCTAAAACAAGGCAGCAACTTAAACATGGCAGCAAGGCATTAACGTATTACAAACCCTAATCAAATGTCAAAGCACGTTCCATCATATCATCAAAGTAAAACCCTAACACAAATGCATGGACATTGCTAATGTATGACTTGCCCTTTACTTACCTCTTAGCAGCACAGCACCTATGGCATCAATGCATGAGCATGTGAATGAATGGCATTAAAACTAAGAAAACCCTAATCTAAACCCTAATCTAAACATGTGATAACAAAAAAACATATTAAAAGGCAGATAAGCAATTATGGGGCTTAAAACATGTGAAAAAGAAGCTACACAGAACAAACATGTGGAAGTAAAAATAAAACAAAAAAGAATTTAGGGTTTTTGGGTAATGACATCACGTACGCTAGAACAGGTCTGCGTACGCATGAATTCATCCTACATGCACAGGCTAGATCGTGCGTACGCAAATCCTTACCTGGAAAACCTAAAAACACAGAAACGGAGCAGAACTTTAAAACAACAAACTAATAACCTACGTACCAAAAAAAAAGGGAAAATAACTAAAGGGCTAAACTAAGCAAACATGTATGAAAATAAACCAAACCAAAAACGAGATTAAAACAAGAGAAGAAAGACAGAAAATAAAAAGAAAAGTTAGAAAGAATACCTTAAAGCAAAAGCTCCTAGGCTTGATTTTTTACCGTTCCCCTCAGTCAAATCTATCACAATTCAATAAAATAGCGATTAGCAATCTTAAACTCAAAGGATTAGGGCCAGAAAATGTCCCAATCAAATAAAAAATGACTTGAAGGTGTTTTGTGAAAAACTCCCATTTGATTTACTATTTTCTAGTGAATCTTAAATTTCTCCCATGAGATTTTTGTGTGTTTTGAAAATGTACCATGTAATGCTTTTTATAGTTGAAAAAATAGGGTTTGGAACGGCTCTCAGACGATGTGGGATTCATTCCAAACCTCAGTCATTATTACAGAAAACTTGCATTTCTTATGCTTCTGAAACCGTAGCTGCGTACGCAAGAATGTGCCTACGTATTCATGCTTTAGCTCGCATACGCAGGCCGCGACTCACGTACACAGGCCGAAGGCCACTTTGGTCATTTAATTTTCCAAAAATAGATTTTTGCTCATTTAAAAGGTTATATTTTTTATTTTAACACTCCTCAAGTCAATTTAATATCTGATTGGGCTCTAAACTGGCCTTGGGCCTTAGAGTTCGAACATCATTGGGGAACGGGGGCTTGAGTTGTAAGGGATACAAAGTGTGGAGTCTACAATAACGTCCTCTCAAGGAAGGACCTTTTGATCTTACTACCAAAGATATGGGTTCAAAATTAAGGTATGATCTTGGGAAGGTGTTAGGCACCCAAAACCGTCCAACCCTAAGGTTGGCTTCCCTTCATTGTGTCTTATGTCTTAACCCTATTAAAAGCACACTCAAAACTTGTATCTAACTCACACACACATACACACACACACTAACATACATCTAACAATCAACATGGCATCAAACATCCCTAACCATACATCTATCATGCTTATCAGCCTACCATACATCTAAACATGGCGTGGCATATCATCATCAAACAAGGCATCAACATATGGATCATTAAATCAAGATGGAAACAAGATGAAACATGTTATCAACCAAAACATCAAGAGCACAATCATACCATTAAGCCCAAAAAAGATCATATCACAATGCATGTACATTACGAATGCATGACTTACCTTTACTTACCTTGCAGCAACTCAACACCTATGGCATTATGCATGAGCATGTGAATGCATGTTCATGGCATTAAAACAATAAAACACAAGATAAAACCTAATTCTAATATGTGATAGCAAACAAACAAATAAACATGTGAAACAGAGACTTTGAAAGCATAAAAGCATGGAAAAAGAAGCTAAACAAAACAAACATGTGAAGGCAGAATCAAAACAGATACAAATAAATAAAAGTAGGGTTTCTCTGTAAGTTCATGTGCACACATGAACAAGCCTGTGTGCGCAGGCAAGATTATGCGTGTGCAAGTTTCTGCCCAGAAAACCCTAAAAACACAAAAACAAGGCAGAGCTTCAAAACGAGAATTCTAACAACCTAACATGTTTTTAAAACATACAATTACATAAACCTAAGCTAGATAAACATGTTAAAGCATATTATAACAAGAAAACAAGACAAACAGAAGAATTAAAGTGCAGAAAATGAAAGAAAAGAAAAAAGAAGGGTTTAAAACTAATATCTCAAAGAAAAGCTCTTCAAGCTTGATTTTTGAACATTCCCCTCAGTCAAATCTATTCACAATTCAATAAATCAGTGATTAGTAATCTTAAACTCAAAGATCAAGGCCAGAAAAGGCCCTAGTAAAAAGAAAATTGACTTGAGGATGTTTTGTGAAAAACTCCCTCTTTGATTCGCTATTTCTGGTGACTCTTAGTGTTTTCCTGTGAGATTTCTATGTGTTTTAAAAATATACCATGTAAGGCTACTTATTGTATGAAAAAGAGATTTGGAACGACTCCCAGATGATGTGAGATTCGTTCCAAACCTCAACATTAATGCAGAAAACTTGTCTTGTATAGTTTCTGGAAATTGCTATGCGTGCATAAAATCTGGCCTGCATACGCATGTAGAAAGTTGTGTGCGCAGGCTGATTCTTGCGTGCGCATAGCGATGGTTCCCTTTGGCCTTATTTTTCAAAAATAGATTTACTTGCTCATTTAAAAGTTATATTTTTCATTTTAACATCTCTCAAGTTAATTTAATATCTGATTAGGCCCTAAACCAACCTTGAGTCTTAGAATTCAGCATCATTGGGGAACGAGGGCCTAAGTCGTAAGGGGTACAAAATGCGGTGTCTACTGTGACCACACGCAGTTCTGAATCCACGAACTCTTCTATCTAAATTTTTGCACACAAACACTTCAGTTTGTGACTTTGAGATCTTACTCAAAGGTTTAGATCATCAGCAATAGTTGATCTTGCATGTAGCAACTTATCTCCACCAGTTCTTATGATTGGATCTTCTTTCTGATAGATGCTTGTTGAGTTAGAAAGTTATAGAACCTCACAAATCTCACATGAGTAACTCACAAGGCTTCACAAGAATTTTAAAACATGAATTTGGGTTTTCCTTTTATACCTAGCAGTGTTGGACTCAAACCCTAAATGTTTCGAGGGCTTTCGGGCTTGATTTAAAATCTGTAGAATTCGAGTTTCGATCGGTTGAACTTTTCTCTCAATCGGTCGAGCCTTGCAGTTTATGAATTCTTCTTTTTGTAGCTTGACTATTCTTGAATCTTAACTTGAATCAACTTGATTAATGTCTAACACTGTTCTAAGACATAAATATCTTATACTAGACATGTTTTTGTACTCGGTTTGCCAACATACATAAAATGAGAACCTAAACATTTATTCCTAAATATTTAGAACCTAACAGATACTAAAGGGACAACATTTGTAAAATATGAATGGCAGACACATGGAATGAAAACAAATAAAGCTCCCTATAAAAAGCAAGGGTTGTAAAAACAACTTTCTCCAATTTTAAAAAATTATAGAATTGTTGAGAAAAACATTTTGAGGAGGTATATAAAAGAAATGACATGAAAAAAAAAATGAGATTGTGCATAGAATACAAATATTCTCTCTTTCATTTTATGCAAAACTTAACACTATATGACCCATGTACAAAGGCATGTAGACACTTCTAGGCATAATCACTTAAGGCTATACAGTATAGTAAACATTAATGCATGCAAGGGGTTTTTATCAATTAAATAAACATTATCAAAATTCCAAGGATTTCAAATCAATCAAAGAGTATTGAGCTTGAATCCATTTTGTTTTTCACTTTTTCGCTTTAGACATATATATTCTTTTTTTTTTCATAGAGGTTTCTTTGCATTTGCATATAACTTTTATCCACCTTATCTCTCCAAAAAAAATTCTTTTATTTTTCCACTATATCTCTCCAATGAGCATTTAAATATCCATGAGTGGCAGTTTTCACACTATTGAAATAAGCAGCCTTCTTTATGAATAACACATCATGTAGCTTTACACTAAATCAGAGGTAGCCCTTTCCACTATCTTTTCAACATGTGTGAAAAGTACACAATTTTTTCAATACTAATATCAATACTTGACTTAAAAACTTAAGGTTCATGTGGGCACAAGCACTCGTGACGAGTAGTGGCGGCTCTACATGCAAGCTAGGGTGGTCACAAGACCACCCTGACTTGCAAAAAAATGTATATATACATTTGCCAAAAAAATATTATATGCTAAACTAACTTATTGTGAGTACCCTAATAAAAATTTTGAACACCCTGACTTGAGAATTACAAAAATTTGAATTCAACAAAAATAAGAGTAGTGCTACTACATTCACAACATTTTCACAATAATTTTACAACAAATCTAATGTAGTAAGCTGTTATTGATTCTAATTTGGGCCAAATACTAATATTATTTTTTTACCCACCAATAATAGCTTTTTGCATAAGATTTATTATAAAAATGTTGTGAACGTAGCATTACTCCGAAATTAATTTTGCCTCCAAACACAATTCTTAATCCCTGTTTTTTTTTTTTTTTTAAAGCTTAAATAACAATAATAAATATTAGCTCAAATAACAACAAATATAAACCAAACAAAAACAAGACAAGACCAAACAACAAGTGAAAAAATTATTCAACAAAAAGCCTATTATAAAACAAAAAGATAATTTCTTTAAAAAATGGTACTAGTAAAAATATTGTGGTAATTTAAATTTCTTAGTGACCACCCTAAAAAAAAATTCCTAGAGCCGCCACTAGTGACGAGCCGCTTCCTTGGGGGCACTGCCATTTGTTGGGAGTATACCTCAACCGAGTGGAATGGGCGGATGGTGAAAATGGAGTCGCCACCTAGATTAGGTCTAGGAACCATATGTATAGCGCCCTTATGTGAAGGATAATCTTACTAGAGCACGTATTCGGAGTTTAGGAATGGAGATGGGAAGGTGTTAAACACACAACCCCACCCGACCCGTGGGTTGGCCTCCACTCATTGTGTTCCACATCCTAATTCCATCAAAGGGTCCTCTAATAGGTTATTCTACACACACACACAGCCTACCCTAACATGCATCTAGCAACCAACCTAGCATTCATCTAACATGACATAGCATCATAGCATCATATGGCATATCACATCATCTCAACAAGTACCCCATCACATCATCAACAATATGCACTTCATTGCACTTAAACTTGCATCTAAACATGGCACCCACACATGTCTTAACATACATCTAGGCATGACATATCCTACCATTCGTCTAACATTTCATACTTTATATAACCAAGGGTAGCAAGCATATCATATTGCAATAGCATTAACAAGGCAGCAACTCATAATCATCCATACATGGCATCAATCAAGAATATTCATCATTCCAATTATCACATTCATACATTCATCATCAAGGAAACAAATCGTCATATCAAAAGATGCATGTTCATTCTCATATGCATGACTTACATTTACTTACCTCATTGCATCACAACACCTATGCATCAATGCATGTTCATGTTGTTCATCCAAGACACAAACCCTAATCATGTGATTTAAACTAGAGGCAATAAAACATGTGAAAAATGAGTTAAAAACAGACCCTAAACATGCATTTAAAATAAACAAAACAACAAAAACATCAAAAACCCTAAATTTTGGGTTTCTAGGCATGAACATGCATGCACATGCCTAAACATGCGTATGCATGAATGAAGCATGGGCGCGCATCCTTGCCCAGAAATGCAGAAAACTCAAAGCAAACAGAAAAAACAAATCAAAGCTAACCAAGCATGTTTCTAACTATGAAAGCAATAAACCCTAACTACCAAACAAGATATTAAAGCAATAGATAAACAAACAATCAAACAAACTGAAGGAGACAAGGTAAGAACCTTACCTCAAACATAAGAACTCTTTGAGTTTTAATTTTGACCGTTCCCCTAGGTCAATCTATCAAGTCAAAAACTAGAAGGCTAGTAAGCTTAAAACTCAAAGGTCAAGACCAAAATAGGTCCTAACCAAGTAAACTTTAACATGAGGATGTTTTAGAATAAAAACTATCTCTTTGATTCACTATTTTTTAGTGAATTAGGCATGTTTTGGGAAAAGAGCCTTTAGGGCTTTTTACAGTGATCCTAGAGGGGTGTAGGTCTTTTCCCAACTGATGTAGGATTAGCTCTGCAAGAATTTTACATTAAAAACGTTCCTTATAGGACATCTGAAACCCTACACGCGCGTGCATACTCGAAGCATGCGTGTGTAAACACCTCATTTTGTACCCGGTTAATAAACATTATTCCTCGGTCCCAATGATGAGCTTGACATGTCTATAAAAGGTAATTGAAGTTATTTTGATAGTTTGGAAGTAATCACAACTCAAAAGTACTTAAATCGCTTTGAAAACGATGCTGAAAAATGACATTTGATCATTGTTTTGACCATAAATTTTGATCCACAAATGATTTTTAAGTATGGTTTATTTAATTAGAAAGTACATATCTGGGGCTTCAATTTGAACATAAATTTTGCCTAATTTTAACTTATATTGAGTAAGTTATGACCATTTGAAATTGGGCCAACTGAGTAGTCAAAATTAAGGTTTTTTGGGAAGCATGCGTACGCATGAATCATGCATGCAAATGCGTGCACGAGCATGTGTATGCACACTGTATTCTAGAACCTCAGAACATCAGTTTTAAGGGCCCAAAACATCATTCTTTGATATGAACCGGCCCCTAGAGTCTTGGGAATGTCCAAAGACTTCTAAAAGGCCCTGAAAACCCTTGTTTTAACATATAAATACAACTTTATGCCTCCAAACTCAAAGGCTAGCTACAGAGAGTTAATTTTTCACCAAAACTCTTTTCTAACCTTGAATCTTCTGCACTCGTAGATTATGCACGTTTTTGGGTTCTTCAAAACCTCTCTCTATTGGTCTTAAGGCAGAAACTATTTTCTAACCCCTTTCAAAACCTTTTCAAATAATCTTTTCAAGAATATTTTTTTTATTTTGAGTTGTGATTACCTATGAACTATTGAATACTTTGATTCCCTTGATTATTATTCGATCTTGTTGTGTAGGCACTGAGGGGCCGGTTAAATATCAACCAAGTTGTGTTCCATAAGCAAGGTGAGTCTCTCTTCATGGCTCTTCCTTAATTTGGATTTTTATAACTTGTACTCTTGTTGTTCTTAATTTGATTTATTTGTTATACATGCTTAGAATTATGTTTTGCTTTGTTTGATTTTGTTTTGTTGTGTCTCACCATATTTTGAATGAAGAGTTGAATTAGTTTATTAGAAGCATGCTAGGTTTTGTTTAATTGTTATTTGTTGCTTGCTTTAAAGTGTGTTTCTGGGCGTGTATGCGTGCGCATGCTTTATGTATGCATACGCATACTTCATGTATGCGCACACATACTCGTGCCCAGAAACGCAAATTTAGGGTTCTTGCATTTTTGTTTGTTTTGATTAGTTTTAATCATATGTTTAGGTCTTGTTGAGTCTAGCTTTCACATGTTTAGCATTAGGGTTAGTAGAATAACATATATCACATGCTTGTATTGATAGATTGATGATTAGGGTTTATACTTTGATGAACCACATGAACATTCATGAGAACTTGAACATGCATTGATGCATAGGTGCTGAGGTGTTATGGTGCAGCGAGGTAAGTGTGGTAAGTCATGCATAATTACATGAACATGAATTTGATTTGGTTGATGAACATGGTGAATTTTCTTGATTGATGAACATGATGAATATACTTGATTAATTCCCTTGATTGGTGATACTATTTTTTGATGTGCTTGCTGCCCTTGGATATATATTGCTAGATGAATAGTAGGGTTTTATGCTATGGATGAGTGTGAGACATATGCCATGTTTGGATGTTAGATGCATGTTAGTGTGTGTGAGTATAAAATAACATATTAGAGGATTTGTAACACAATGAATGGAGGCCGACCTATGGGTCAGGTGGGGTTGGATGCCTAACACCTTCCCATCCCCATACCTAAAGTTTGGACACATGCTCTGGTAAAGATTAGTCCTTCCACAATGACGCTACATTTATGGTCCACCCTAGGCCAAGGTGTACTTCCCACGAGTTTGGGGAAACCTAAAGCTCGTCGCGGGCGCTTGCGCCCATAGTATGCGCATGCCTTAAGTATGCGTACACATTCTTACTAACATGTGTGTGCATACTTAGGGTTTATGGAGGTTTTTCTTTCACCAAAACATTCTCTAAGTTAAAGACTTTCCATGATTGGGCTTTAGACTAGTCATAGACCTCCTAGTAATATCGTCATTGAGAAACGGGGGCTTGAGTCATAAAGGGTACAAAATGAGGTGTCTACAGTTCTCAATGAATATTTATTCCATACTATTAACCTACAAGTGAGTTTAATAAAGAGTAATAATTGGGCATGTGCTAAAGTAGAAAATACAGTGCATACATGACTTTCATAACTTAACACCATCATTTGTATTCATCTCAAAGTAGTCATGCACTAGTCATGCTACACACACACACTTTCCAAGTTTCTCCACAATGTAAAGCATGTTTTAATTCAAGAGAGAAATATTAATGTCCAAGTAACACATCTTAAGACTATTAAGAAATAAAAATAAAAATAAAATAATAAAAAAACAAGACAAAAAAATTTTTCATTTTGAGTTTTTTCAATGTTTTTGGATTTTTGTATTTTGACTAAAAATAAAAGCGCACACAATGATAATTTTAAAAAAATGCAATAAATGACAACATGCAATAAAGTACAAGTGATACGAAGTATGTATGATATGCATGAAATACAACAAGGAATAAAAAATGAATGTCCTACTCTAGATGGGAAGAATTAAAGTAGAGGACAAACAAGAAGACAATTAACTCTTGAAATCCTTCCTAATCCACATAACTTGAGTTTTGGGTTGTGAAGATGAATAGGTATACGTCCTGGCATGTCTATCGAAGGACATAGAGGAAATAACATTCCCTTGAAATTGAGTTAAAAAGATTAAGGTTTTTAATAACTTTCCAAGAAAAGGTATAAACCTTGAGAAGGAACTTGAGACCTTTTTTACACTCGCTTATGAGGATATAAATTAAAACAGTTAGGACGAGTGTGACTAGAAACACCATAATGGTGATTGTAGACACCCCATTTTGTTCCAACCTATACCTAAACCCCTTAGTCCCAATGATGAGAAAATTATTCATTACCAAAATAATCAGCATCGTGTGTGGAGCCCAATGAGCAGATAAACCTAAAAATGGCCCAATACAGTCCAAGCCCAAGCCCAACTATGACCCAAGAACTAAGCCCAATAGCCCAAAAGCCAATTTTTGACCTAATCTGGCTGAGACTTACAAAAGGTACATACGCCAGGTATATGATGCATACGCACCCAATTTGTGACATACGCACCTTTTGGATAGAAGCCTCAAATCACTCAATTTCTATTTTGGTGAAATGCTAGGGCAATTAGCCTAATTAATTGGTTGCTCAAATGTCTAACCTAACCCTAGACCTCAATTTTTTCTATATAAACCCCCACTTTCACCATCCAAAGGGGTCCAAATTTTTACACCTACAGAAACTCTACTGCAATACCTCCAGAAAACTTCAACCTAAGAGTTTTAGGCTAAAAGGGCAGAAAGGGTGAGTATTGGATTGATCTTCAACCATTTTTGGTTAGAAGATAGTCTTCTACTCATTCGTGTTCAAAACTTCTAGTTGGTTCAAACTTGCTAGCATACCATTTAGAGTCATTTAGCCAACCCTAATTAAATATGGCCCTTCGTAGAATAAAGAATATTGGTTCTACCTTGTTCCTCCAAAGAGTATTTTTATCCTTTTTTAATTGTGACCAGGCCGATGTGGCTGCCTACGTACCTCCTTTTTAGAAGGATTAGGTCATCATGTAGTTCAAGAGACATTGTGTCTGTTTTTCTTTTTCTTTTTTCCTTAATTTTTGCCTAGATCACCCTTTCAAGTTTTCAATCTAGCAAGCTCCCTCACTCAAAATTTTTTAGCTCTCCTTTTGCGTAGACCGCCCTTTCAGGTTTTCAATCCACCATTTTTTTATTTTTATTTTTGGTTGACAAAAAGAACATCTTCATGCATAGTAGTAGATTACGTTGTCTGAATTCATGGGCATTTGGAATTCTTCTCCGTCCATGTCAGTTAGGATCAAGGCTCCTAAGAAAGCTTTCTTGACAACATATGGACCTTTGTAGGCAAATTTCTCTCTTGGTTCTGGCAAAGCGGTATTCCTCTTCATCAATACCAGGTCACCCTCTTCAAAGTGTCTGGGACGAACTTTCTTGTTAAAAGCACAAGTTAGCCTTTGTTGATACAACTATCCGTGACAAATGACAGTCATGCGTTTTTCATCAATCATGTTCAATTGCTCATAACGGGCTTGGACCCATTTAGCTTCTTCTAATTTGGTTTGAGCCAGTATTTTGAAAGATGGTACTTCAACTTGAATTGGCAATACGGCTTCCATCCCATACCTAAATGAATAGGGGGTAACATCGGTGGATGTTTTGATAGTAGTGCAATAAGCATAGAGTGCAAAAGGTAGTAGCTCATGCCAATCTTTGTAGGTGTTGGCATTTTTGCCAGTATCTTCTTCATGCTCTTGTTGGCTGCTTCTATGGCTCTATTCATCTAAGGGCGATATGAGAGGAATCCTGGTACTCTATTTTGAACTGTTGACAAAGCTGCTGAATTGACCTTCAGTCCAAATGGGCTCCATTATTTGTTATGAACCCTTCCGAGACACCATAGCGAAATATGATGTTTTTCTTGATGAATCAAGCTACTACTGACTGGGTAATATTTTTGTAAGATGAAACTTCTACCCACTTGGTGAAGTAGTCTATTGCCACTAAGATGTATTCGTGCCCATTTGCAACTTTTGGTGTAATAGCCCCTATGACATTTATGCCCCATGTTGAGAAAGGCCAAGGCGAGGCCAAGGAATGCAGTAGCTGTGGTGGTGCGTTCTTCCTGTATTAGTAAACCTGGCATTAGTGGCAAGTTCGTATATGCTTGATGCAGTCACTTTCCATGATCAGCCAATAGTATCGTGCTCTCATAATCCTTCTTGCCAGGGAAGGTCCACTGTTGTGAGCTCCTACTAGTCCTTCATGTAGCTCTTGCATTAAGAGATTTTCTTTTGCCGAGTCAACACACATAAGCAAGGTCGCATCATAGGTCCTTTTGTACAAAACTTCTCCACTCAAAAAGAATTGTCCTGCCATGCGCCTGATGAATCTTTTCTCGTTATTAGTTGCTCCGGGAGGTATTCAAACTTCTGGATGTATCTCTTGATATCATAAAACCAAGGTTTCCCATCTATTTCTTCTTCAACGTGGCAGCATTATTCTATCTCAAGACAATAAGTTGGTGTACCTCTTACTTCAATCTTCAGAGGTTGAATTGAATCCTCTTTGGCGAGACTTATCATGCTTGCAAGGGCTGCCAATGTGTTGGTGAATTGATTGGAGTGTGAGTGAAGGTTACATTCTTGAACTTAGCATTCAACTGGCCAACATACTTCTAATATGGGATGAGTTTTGGATCCCTGGCTTGCCAATCTCCTTTGGTCTAAGAGATGATTAGAAGAGAATCTCTAAACACTTCTAAGTCATATGCATTAAACTCCAATGTTGCTTGTAAACCCACGATACAAGCTTCATACTCTGTTACATTATTGGTGCAAGGGAAAATGAGCTTCACTACAATAGGGATTTGCTGTCCGTAAGGCAATATAAGAACAGTTCCTATTCCACTTTTGGTGGAGTTAGTGGCTCTATCAAAGAATAATTTTCGAGACCGAGTCATGGAAGATTCGATCATTAAGATGTCTTCATCAGGGAATAATAAGTCTATGGGTTCTTATGACCCAATTGGGGGTTCAGCTAGATAATTTGCTATTGCTTGCCCTTTGATGGCCTTCTAAGAGATGAACAAAATGTCGAACTTAGACAAGAGGACTTGCCACCTAGCAATCTTCCCTGTAAGTGCAGGCTTTTCAAAGATGTATTTAATTGGATCCGTTCTGGAGATTAACCAAGTTATGTCATACAACATGTATTGTTGGAGCCTGTGAGCCACTCATGCCAATGCACAACAGGTATTTTTCACTTAGGAGTAGTTCCCTTCATAGTTGGTGAACTTCTTACTCAGATAGTAAATAGCCTTCTCCTTGGTTCCTGATTCATCTTGTTGTCCCAGCATGCAACCCATGGACATCTCCTGGACAGCTAGGTATAGTATTAGTGACACCCCCAGCTTGGGCGGAACAAGAATGGGAGGATTCAATAAATAATCTTTGATTTTCTCAAAGGCCTTATGGAAATCTTCTGTCCATTCCAACTTTGTATTCTTCTTCAAAATTCTGAACAATGGCTCACATGTAGCAGTCAACTGTGCTATGAACCTGGCAATGTAATTTATCCTTCCTAGGAAGCTTCAGACTTGCTTTTCTGTCTTTGGTATTGACAGGTCTTTGATGGCTAGTACCTTGGCTGGATCAACCTTTATTCCTTTTTCACTCACAATGAATCCCAAGAGTTTCCCGGATCCTACACTGAATACACACTTGTTTGGGTTCAACCTTAGTCGGAATTTTATCAATCTTTTGAATAGCTTGCGAAGATCTGCCAAATGGTCTTGATGAGTACAAGACTTGGCAATCATATCGTCCATATATACCTCCACTTCTTTATGCATCATATCATGGAACAGGGTGACCATGGCTCGTTGATAAGTGGCTCCAGCATTTTTCAACCCGAAATGCATGACTTCATAAGCATAAGTCCCCCAATGTGTGGTGAATGCCGTCTTGGGCTTATCCTCTTCTGTCATTTTTATCTAATTGTACCTAGAGAATCCATCGATGAAGGAAAAGATTGCATTGGTGGTTGTATTGTCTACCAATGTGTCTATATGAGGAAGGGGGGAGTTGTCTTTTGGACTTGCCCTATTGAGGTCTCGGTAATCTATGCACATGCGTACTTTTCCATCCTTTTTTGGTACCGAGACTATATTAGCTATCCAGTCAAAATACACAATGGCACTTAGAAATCCTACATTGAGCTATTTTTCTACCTCTTATTTGGTCTGAAGAATAGTTTTCGGCTTCATTCTTCTTAATGCTTGCTTAACTAGGGTACACTCGAGTTTTACAAGAATCCGATGAACCACTATGTCTGTGTCTAAACCGAGCATTTCTTGATAAGACCAAGAAAATATCTCTTAAATTCCTTTAAAAGGGTTATCAACTCAGGTTTTAGCTCGATTGGGAAACTTATTCCAATCTTTATTTCTTTGGGTTCTTGACCCTCCTCAACTAGGTTAATTGTTTCTGCTTCTTCCATGTTGGGTTTTGAACCCTCTCCTTGTCTTTCCAAGGCTTCTAAAATTTCCCTAGGTAATTCAACTTCTTCCTCATCACTCTTTTCACTATTTTCCACCTCATGATTGGTTTCAGAATCGCTTTCTATATCACAAATGATGGGATTAGGAGACGCGCTTTTTGGAGAATTTGGTCTTACCCTAGGAACAAGAATATACAATGATAATAAGATGAAATAGTGTAGGAATTTTAAGCAAAGCATGTAACTAAAATACCTCAAATATTATAAAGTGCAAGAAAGGAAATAAGAGTTTAACATAGTTTGGCATGGATATGCCTTGGAGGAATTTAGAGAATACAAGGTTTAAAAGCAACAAGTATGATAAACTTAAAGGATGATTTCAAATAACACAGATACTAAAGACATTTTCCCTCGCCCTTCTCCTACTTCCTTGAGAATATGTAGAGTTCCTTCGCCGGATCATCCACCCAGAACTTCTCGGCCTCTTTAGGAGTGTAGTGACGGATGGAAAGTGATGGAAGGATTTCCTCCTCATCAAGCACCTCATATGTTGGTTCTCCAGTGATTGTAATGACAGTCTCCCCTGGCTTCTCTCCCTGGGTGAATGTTATCACGCCATGGTTTACCAAACCCTGGATGCTGTCTTTGAGTTCCTTGCAATCATTTAGGTCATGGCCAAGAGTGTTAGCATGCTATTTGCATGTCTTGGTGGAGTCATATTTCTTCGGCGGGTAGCATAAAGGTCCAGGAAGTCCAACGGGTAGGTGACCCTTGTACTGCAATAGGGGGAGCAATGATTTCAGCGGCATCGGGAACTAATGTTCAATGTAAATCGTATAGTCCACCCTAGGTGGGGGATTGATCCTTCCTGAGTATGGGTTGAAAGTCTTAAGCATGGTGTCCATCTGATTCTCCACGTAGGTAAGTAGGGCTTTAAATTCCTCTTTCTACTTCTCTAGTGCATCTTCCACCTCACGGGAAAACTACCTCTTCCTAGCGGGCTTGTCTACCTCTTCACAGTCCATTTTTATCTTGGGTGGTCTGAATCTTCGTGGGCTCTTCTTTTATGGAGCATAAAATCTCCAGGGTTTCTTTGTGAACGGTCCGATGCCATTTCCTGAGAAAGGGATAGGGGGGGAGAAAGAGACAGAAGAAAAGGGGAAACACAAAAACAAGATGTGTGAGATCACATAAGAAAAGGAGAAATGTGCTCCTAACTTTTTCAATTATATGGGAAAAAAGCTCCTGCAATTAGGCTATTTATTTAAGTGTGTTTCTAAAAATGATGCATTAATGCAAGAGTGACAAAGAATTTGTGTTTTATACAACAACTCTCAAAACATGGGAGTAAGATTTTACAAAAGCAGGACTAAAGGTGAATTTATTATTAGGAAAGCCCTAGTTTTTTTTTTGAAAGTTTTTAAGAAAGCATGATTTTTTTTTTTTCGAAAAGAAGAATATGACATGCATGATTTTTTTTTTTTTTTTTTTTTTTTTTTTTTTTTTTTGAAAAAGGATGCATGATGGAACCAAGGTATTCAGGATTTTTTGGAAAGATTTTTGAATGAGTTTTTTGTTAGGACATATGTGTTTCACATGTTAGGAACATATGTCACTATTTTATGTAATTGGCTAATCCTTTGACAAAACACACTTTACTTGTAATTGGGTAGATCCAAGATGTGTTTAATGCTTCAAGAAACAAGGTTTCAAGTTCAGGTGTTAAAGCCATGCAAGTTTGTCCAAGAATCAAGTGTGAAAGTGCTGCTCATTAAAGCTCGACAGCTAGCTCGACAGCTAGCTCGACAGCTAGCATCTATTGAGGCTTAGAGAGCTGTCTAAATCCTGTGGCTCAACAGCTACTCGACATAGAGTATCTATCGAGGTTTATGAAAAACAGATTTTTCAGTTCTGTTTTCATCCAATCTGTGGGTATATGTTTGGGCTTTCTTTTCTCACAACCCTAGACATATATAAGGACTATTTTAAGGGCCGTCAAAGGTGACACAAGTTGCACAAGTGTGGAGCAAAGTCTTGTTCATGCAAATTGTGACCGAAGATAGAATTTGCCCTAGTTCATCTCTCTCTTGAAGAAGTTGCTGTGTTTGTATACCGTAGGATTTTGTGACCAAGCAACTTCATGATCTTCATCGTCTGGATGAACTGAAAAACTTTGCAGCCAACAACCTCTCAAGTTGGTGATCAAGTCGCGTACTGGAATCCGCGTAATTGGTTAGTCACGTTTTGGGAGCCATGCATTGAAAAGGAGAGATTGTCACTGCAGAACAAGTCCAATTGGGTATTGGGATAAGGGTTCAACTGTAGTTGGTATAAGGTACTAGGATTCCTTTACTTGTAACTACTTGTTGTGATAATAGTGGATTCTCGGGAGTGGTGACCTTAAAATCACTCAGTGGGATTTTTGCCGTGTAGGTTTTCCCCATTCGAAAACAAATCACCGTGTCAATTTAATTTTCGCTGCATATTTAGTTTAATTGGTGATTTGTTTGTGCTACCACGCATCTTGAATGTTAATTTGATTAATTAATAAACTTGGCTAATTAATCAATTAATTCATCACAATGGGTCAATACATTCTTGGCCTATCATTTTTGAACAATAGTATGGAGAATTTTTATTTTTTGAAAAAGAGTTTAATTTTTGAAAAAGAATTTTTTTTTTTTTTTTGAAAAGGGATTTTATTATTTTTTGAAGCTTTTCAAAAATTGGGACGGAGAAATTTTTTTTTTTGAAAAAACAACTGTATGCATGTTTTTGAAAGATGGTCACGCCATGAATTTTTGAAGAAATGATGCATGTTTTTTTTTTTCAAAAAAAAAATATTTTTGAAAAATGGGATGAACATGATTTTTTTGAAAAAAAAGTTGCATGTATTTTTGAAAAAAGGTTTTTTTTTGGTAAAAACTTTATTTTGTTTTTATAAAAACAAGCGTATATGCACGCGTATATACATACATATATCAATACACATATGCATATGTATATGGACATATGAGTATATATTGGTGAATATACTTTTTGAAAATGGTTCATTTTCATTATACTTTTTTTTAGGGTATGACATATTGATTTTGTAAAACTTACCCCCTTTTGTGGTTTTTTTTATTTTTTATTTTTTTAATTTTTTTAAACATGGGCTAAAGAAAAACTCTTTGTATAAAACAAAGTTCTTTGTCACCTCTTTATTATCTTTTTTTTTTTTTAAATGTGATTAAGGATGAATGCATGATGAACCTTGTAGGGTTGTAAACCCTTAGGGTATGGGTGGGAATTTTATTATGTGAATGAACCTTGGTTCATTCTCTAAGGGTTGATGGTATGAAACATGTAAAGAAATTAAAAAAAAAAAAAAAAAAAAACTGTTAAAAGGAAACAAACACACTTTCCCCTTGACTCATTTTGAAAAACAATCCTACAAGGTAATCCTATCTTAGGCTTGGATGTTCACTCAGTAGAATCCTCATGGGTTAAGCTAACTAGGCTCACTATATGTAAGGTTGGTTAAGGGTAGGACCTATAATCCTAGAAAAAATGGACCTTGATCATCATATTTTGCCCTCATAGAGGTTGTGGAGATAGAGCAAATCAAGGGGCATCGTTTCAAATCACCTCAAGGCTACACAGATAGCTACATGAGGCTATTTACTTTGATTGCCAAAACTATCTAAGGTTAGAGGTCTGCTTATCCAGCATTGCCTCGGGCCCGGGTTTGACCCATATGCAAAGGGACATGTCATGCATTTTTTGAAAAATAAAGGGAAAATTTTTTGGCACAAGCAAATATATACAAAGTGCTGCAGAAATTAAGTCTCTATCCTATGGTTTTCACACAATATGGAAACATTATAACAAACATCAAAAAACATGTGAGCATGGCATATGTACAAGAAAAAGAAAGCTATTATATGTATAAAAATTATAGTTTCAAAAGCCAAGTATAACATTTATTTTACAAAAAGATGACATTGGAATTAAATTAAAATTCCTAGGCCTAAACTCTCTAACCATCCCAGTGGAGTTGCCAAGCTCCCCCCCCCCCCCCCCCGCCCCAAAAAAATTGAAAATTTCGAGTTTTGTTGCACATTGGGTCCTTGGCAACGTGACTTTTGTGTGCTTGTGTCTCTATGGTGGGGTGTGTGTGTGTGTGTGAGTCCCTTTTTCTTATTTTTATTTTAGGAGTCGCCACTAATCATTGGTTTTGTATTATGTGTGATTGGTCACCTAAGAGTCTAATTCGTTTTAAGTTACCTAATCAACTAAACCAAATTTTAAAGGGTTTATTAATTAAGGTAAACCAAAAGTCTTTGAACTAAAGATCTTGGACTTGAAACTTTGGTTACGTGTGGGAATGGTGTTAGGCACTCCACAACGCCTATCCGAAGATAGTATCTCGTTTTAATTTTTTTCAAACATTAACTTTTTGTGAAGAAACAGAATACTTGGCATTTTGATTTTTTTTTTTTTTTTTTGAAAATGTTTTTGCAACCAAAAAAAAAAAATATATATATATGTGTGTGTGTGTGTGTGTGAGAGAGAGAGAGAGAGTAAATATTTACCATATAACTAACATGTGAATATTAATTCCAAAGAATATATACAATTATGACATGTGAAGTATATATGTAAGTAACATGTGAAAAAGCATACAAGTATATTATACAATAGCATGTGAGTATTTATTTACTATATAGCTAACATATGAATACTAAATACTATACAAAAATAAATTACAACGTAAAAAATAAAAAGAGAGAGTTGGAAGAGTAGCACCTTGTTGTCATCCACAATTTTCTCTTTTATATATATAAATATTTATATATATAAATATTTATATATATATAAATATATATCATGCAAAAAAAGATGACAAAGAAAGCTCATTAGTGCCAAGAAATGGTAGGGACAATGTTAGCTTAAAGGGGGTTCCAAGGCTCAAGAGAATGAGTCTTGAACAGAAATCCTTACAACTATTCTAAGAAAAATGTTTGAAATAAAAAGTTACAACGTTAACTTTATTATTTTGAAAAGAGACTTTTTTTTTTTGAAAAGATTTTAATGGGACATTTTCGAGAAAAAAAAATCTTTTTTTTATCTTATTATTTTTTAGAACTCCAACGTGGTAAAACACATTTATTTTGGAAAACATTTCCTTTTTTTTTTTTTTTTTGGGGGCAAAAATTCGGCTTTCTTAGGAGGGAAAAAGAAAAAACTTAAAAAAAAAAAAAAAAAAAAAAAAAAAAAAAAAAACTTATTTGAAAACAATTTTTAACGTGGTAAAAGTGTTTTTTTGAAAACTTTTTTGAAAAACATTTAGGAAAAGCTCTTTTGAAAACATTTTTGGAAAAGCATCTTTGAAAGCATTTTATAAAAGCATTTTTTAAAACACTTATTATATTTTTTTTGAAAAAAGTTTCGGGTTCCCCCTCTTTTTTTTTTTTTTTTTTTAAATCAGATTTTCATTTATTTTGAAAAAAGATTTTTTATTTTTTATTTTGAAAACAGGTTTTTTTTAAAAAAAAAAAAAAACAGTTTTAGAAAACAGGTTTTTTACTTTGAAAAAAGTTTTAGAAAACAGATTTGTTTATTTGAAAACAGTTTTAGAAAACAAGTTTTTTTGTTTTGAAAACGGTTTTTGAAAACATATTTTTTATTTTTGAAAAAAGTTTTATATTTTGAAAAATGGGTTTCGGATTTCCCTAAAAATACAGTTTATATTTTTTAAAAGATACCGGGTTTCCCTTTTCTTTTCTTTTTTTTGAAGAGGAAAGGCATTTAAAAAAAAAGTTTTTTTGTTTTTATTTTTTTTTTGAAAACTCTTTAGAAGGAAAAAGATTTTTGTTTTGAAAACTTTTAAGAAGAAAAAGGGAAAAACATTCCTTTTAAAAAGACTCTTTTTCTTTTTCAAAAAAAAAGGTGGGAAAAGATTTTAGAAAAAAAAAAAAAACATTCTCTTAGAATAGTGTATAGAGGAAATGTTTTACCCAAACATATTTATTTTATGGCAACTTTAATAATGAGAAATGTAAATAAACAAAAATAATAAAGTGCAAAAAATAAATTGCAAGGAAAGTAAAGTGCAGAAATTTAAATGACAAAAATGTAAAGAGCTGAGATTTAAATGATATAAAAGTAAAAAGCATAAAAATAGAGGGCTGAAATATTGTAAAGATTGATTAAAAAGTTTTTTTTTATGTCCCTCTTAAATAGATTTTAATCTCTTTCAAGCCTTATGGGTCCTTCAACATAAGGAAATGAGAGTTCTAAGCCATCAACCATTCCTATGAGACATACCCATATTGCATTTTATTTGAGGTTTAAAAAACCATTTAAGAGGGATGATAGAAAATCTTTTTTTTAAGTGTCTATAAATATAAATATATATATATATAAATATCTATATATAAGAGCAATAAAGTAAAGGGGGAGAGGGAATTTGAAAGAAATTAAAGTGATGAAATAAAATAAAAGGGGATGGGGATTGCTTGAAAGTAAATGGAATGACACAAAATAATGGGGATTGGGATTGCTAGAAAGTAAATGGGATGACATAAAATAAAAGCATTAAATGAGATGAGATTTCTTCCCCCTAAGGGTACTTCCCATACATAGCCTAGGAGATGGTCCAATACCCATCTAGGGATACAAACATAATAATATAAACCAATAATAATAATATGAATATTGAAATAAAGAAATAGATATATACACAATACGTACAAGAGCATAGTAAAAATAAAGTAACTATATATAGAAATGATGTTTACAAGATAATAAAGGGGTGGGATGGGTCTAGTTATAAAGGAACTAACCCATCCCTATAGCCCACAAAGATTACAACAACTACAAAAAATGGATGAGGCTTTTTTGTGTAGGGTTTCCTAGAGGGAGAGAGAGGAAAGAGAGTTTTTTTTTTTTTTTTTTTGAATTTTCTAAAGCTATTTTTTTTTTCAAAAATTTCTCACATTTTTTTAATTTTCCTCACTTTTTTCTCTCTATTTCTCTATTTTTTTTTCCACACTTTTTCTTCATATTTTTCACAAAAATTGGGGGAGCGGGGGGTAATTTATAGGAGTGGTGAGAAAATGAGAGGCTATCATTGGTGTATCAGGATACACTAGTGCTAGTTGCCCATGGCGAGGGGCGGCTAGCATTAGTGTATCCTGATACACTAATGCTAACCTCCCATTTTTGTCACCTCATCCGTCCTTTTTCATTTTTTCTAATTTCTGGCCTGATCTTCATGCTGCTGTTTGGAGACCTTTTCGAGCCTCGTTTTCTTCATATTTTATATGTATGGAAATTTCTAGATGTCTAGTTTCCAACGGTTTTGGGCTCGTTTGATTTTGAGCTATGGTTGTTGAGATATTGCACTCGGAATGAAGGTGACGCAGTGTTGAAAAATTATGTGATGTTTTTCCTTAAAAAATTCATATCTTTCAATCCGAAGCAGATATCGTCAAGCCCTTTTGATGAAAATTAGATAAGACCTTGTTCTTCAAGATGTTTCAGCTTGGACATTCTGTTTCTTGCCCAATCAGTACAGTTTATTGCGCAAAGTAAGGTAAAAAACTGCTAGTTTTTCCTTTAAAAAAAGTGAAGATATTTATTAGGGTTTTCAGTATTTTGGTGATATCTCATCCGTTTTAACTCCGATTTTAGCCCGTAAACCATTGTATCGAAGGGAAAAATATGCCCTACTAGATAGTCCAAAATTCAACATGATCCAATGGTCGGATCAAAAATTCAACTTTTTTTACCATAACTAGTTAGGGTATTGGCCTTTATCGCTGTAAAATGACTTTTTCAAATGTTGTGACTTTTTGATCCACCGTCCAATCATATTGTATTTATTTTTACCCTTTTTGGTCTTGAAATTCATGATTTTGCAAAATTTTCAATTTTTTTTTTTGCTTTTTTGTTTTTTATTTTGACACGTAAATCGGAGTCGGACAAAATACAGTATCGACAATGTGAAGCACAAACAAATCAAAAATCTAATCTAGAGTGCAACGGAAATTAAATTTAACACAATGATTTGTTGACTAATGGAGAAAACCTTTACAAGGAAAAAACTCCACCAAGTGAATTTCAGGTCACCACTTCCAAAAATCCACTAATCAAGAACAAACGGTTACATGTATAAGGAATCCCAAAATACCAACCTATAGTTGAACTCTTACACTAATCTTCAATTAGACTTGATCTTGTAGAGACTTTTTCAATTGCACAAATTTTAAATCTATGACTAACTCCCAGTAACTTGAAGTTTATTGATGGATGCAAAGTTTTTCACTACACACTTGTAGAATTGAAGTCAAATTGGTTACAAAACCCTAAGGCGCATATGTACACAGTAGCTTCACAAAAAGCATGTAGATTCTCTGCATGAGTCTTTGTGTATGATGATGACAGTAAAATAAATTTTTTATATCATTTAGTAGATTAGAGAACGAAACCCTAGAAAAGCCAAGTCATCATGGACCAAAAAATAGGTTTGAGATTTCTGGATCTGCGAAGCTTGATAGATCGAGAGGTATCAAAAGGTGTCGAGCCTCATTAATTCTCGATAGATAGAGGTATCAAGTCAGGTGTCAAGATTCCTATTTTCAGCTTTTACTACTAGTTTCTTTGTGCAATCTTCATGTCTTCAATACTACCACTTGAAATACTTCTTCAAAGTATTTGATGATATTCATGAATCCACTTAAATCTACTCAATTACAAGTAAAATGCGTTTTGTTATAAAATATGATAATTTTATAAAAATATGACCCTAACATAGAGAAATATACGTTAAGTTGTGCGAAGCAAAGTCTGTACTTCATTTGGTTGCCGACCATCGGTTTTACACAGTGATGATTGCATCCTTTTGTTCTTTAATAGGATCACCTTCCTCCAAAAATCTCCTTCAATCCGTTGACAACCAATCAAAAACATCACGAAAATGTAGCAATCACAAGAGATGACATTAATTTTGAACTTTTTGAAATGACATTCTGAACTTTTAAATGAAAGTAATTGGAATATCACAATCTTACCCAAAGCCACCTTAGCGGTTGTGCATTTCATCTTGAACTTATGGCAAATGGTCCAACTATAGAAAATGTGTAATTCCCCAATTGGACAGTTACTGCAATCAATTTTTGGACCACGTACAATAAATGCAGTAAATTTATCAATTAAATGGTCCAAATGATACAGTAGCATGTGCAGCATGTGTACGTACATTGCAGTGAAAGTTGTATCGGGTTGGCGACTTGTGCAATGTCGGCGATGTTATCACGTGCTATCTGGACCATGTTAGGTTTTCTTTGTAGGGCAACTCAAAGGTGGTTGAGGCGTTGAACCTTATATAGAGAATATATTGAACAGCTAGAGTACCCTTGAAACCTTAGAACCACCAGCTGTATAATTCCTTCTTTAAGACTATTAACAAATATTGGGTAGGAGAAAATGGCACACACATTGGTCCAACTTGCCAGGCTAGGCATTTTTGGGAATTAATTAAATTTTTATGACTAATTACCCATAAATGAAGAGATGTTAGTGGGAGAAGGCAAAACATGCACCAGCCCAAAAGAGAGTAAATTGTAATAGTATCTTAGTCTTTGGGTCCATGTGATCTTAAAGTTTTTCTTAAAAGAAATACAAATAGTAATAATGAAGTAGGATATAATTAGTTTAAATAGTAAAATCGTTTATCATCGAAAGAGATTTGCAATTTGAATTTTGTCTACACCATACATCAAAAATTAATTGTTATCTTAGCATAATAATAAAAACTAATCATCATGGAATAGATATTATATATTAAAACTCTATCATATCTATCCATCTATATTTATATATATATATGAAAATAATAATAATAAAATTTTATCTCCTCTCTTTTTGTGTGTATGTGTGTTTTTAAGAAAGCGTCATATATAATATAACTTGTCTCGTTATTCTTTAGAAGTTTTTAATACACGTCCCTTCTCTCTTTGCTCTCTTTTTGCACGCATGTGTGTTTATTTTTAAAAGAAAAAAAAAAGTAATAATGAAAAGAAGATAGTCGGTGCAAATCAAGGGGCCGTTAAGGTGGCATTATGAGATTTAATGGGGGGAGGGGGAGGAGGCAATTTTTAGTAGGCCACCATTGCGGGTCCTAAGCGGGATTTGGAAGTGGAACCTTTTGATGTTGATAGATTCTCTCTCGCTCCAGTTTACTGTTTCTGAAGCCAAAGATTTGATTTGTATATGTTCATCAACTCTATTCGGTCGGAATAAATCCCACCAAAAAAAAAAAAAAAAATCTCTAGGCTCAAACTTACACTTCCATTATCCTTTTGCATGAACGGATGAAACAGTACATTATCATCATTGCATATAACTTTAGTCTCTTTTTTTATTTATTTCTTATTAGTTCTTTAGGTTATAAATATGCAGTTTTGCTATATACCAATTGTAACATCCATATCCAAAGGAAAAAACAAGAGAAAAAAATAGGGTTTTTTTTTTTTTAAAAGACTGTCGAAGGATTCCAAAAAGAAAAGGCGACTTATGATTCTTGAGGTAAGCTTCGTAGATTTATTTTAACTACTGATCTAATAATTAAAAATAATTAGACCCTAGCTAGGTTTTGATTAAGTTTTGTTGATCTTTGGAAATTTTCACGGGATAGATAGCCATTGAGAATGGGTTTTGATTGAATCCTTGTAGATCTAAATATAACTCTTGATTTTTGAATTTTTCTTTATAAATTAGGGATTTATTATTAGTAGATTTGGGTAGTTTTTTGTGTTAGGAATCGACATTTTCATTTTTAAAGAACTTTAGGAATGATCATATATCATTGAGAAGACTTTAGAACAACCAGGTATAGTACGTTGGACACCCCCTGAGTAATAGAATTAATTTACGATTGATTTTAGGTTAACTTTGGAGAATTTTATTAGAGGAGTATCTGAGTTTCCTAAATATTTAGGGCCCGTTTGGTAGAGGAATTTGAGTAATGTTGTTTGTAGTTTTTTGAAATATGTGTGGGTGAAAATGTGTGTAATGTTGTTTAAAAATTGAAATTGAGTTGTTTAACAACTCTACCAAACGGGGCCTTAGTATTATAAAATTGTTGGAAATAATGTTTTTGTAAAAATTGACTCAATATTTTACCTGCTTTTTTTTTTGAAAAGGAATCATTCATTCATAAAATCATAATAACAAAACATCCTAAATCAAGGCCTCCATAGCCGGAGGAGGAGAGTACTCCATCCAATACACATCATTATCTAAAGAATTCCTAGCATGTTGAGCAAGAGTATGTGCAACCTTATTTCCACCCCTTCTAGTAATGCTAATTCTAGCCCACTCTAAACAATGAACCAAGTGACGAATGTCATCCACCACATAGCCTAGTAGAGAGCAATTAATCCGCGACGATGAAATGGCTTGCATAACATTTACATTATCTCCCTCTATGATCAGCTTGGTGAATCCAGCATCCACAGCAAATTCCATTGATCTTCTACATGGCAGCAGCTCTGCTTCCTCACTAGAACTCACCTTCGAACCAGATGCTGTCATTGCCGCCATAACCTGACCTTGCTCATTCCGAACAATCGCTCCCACTCCAGTTCTGTCTAGGTCTGCAAAAATAGCTGCATCAAAGTTTAATTTGTAAGCTGATGATGGTGGAGGCTTCCAAGTTTCACTGCACTACTGGTCTGTCCGTGTCACAGTCAACTGCACCTGGGCTTGTCTGTAATTTGTCAAGTACTCCGCTGCTCTGTTATTCAGGTTCCTTGGGTCCATTAGATTACCACCAAACACCACACGGTTCCGCTGGTTCCATGCAAGCCAAGCCTGAACCCAAAACAGCTCCAACTCCTCTCTCGTCAAGCTGTCACTGAGATACTCCATGAGTTGCATCACGTCAGCTACACGTGAACATCTTTTCTGCAATTTTCGATAGCTTCCCGCCCAAATATCTTGCACGGCAGCACACTCCCAGATTGCATGGATTGTATTCTCGGATTCCCTTAGGCAGATTGGACATTTGTCATCAGTTAATACTCTTCTTCGCACCAAATTAGCTCTTGTGGGCAATATGTCAGTACAAGCCCTCCAACCGAAAACTTTAATTTTGTTAGGAATTTTGAGATTCCATAAAACATGCCATATCTTCATACTTGCACTACTGGCTGATGATTCGGCCCTATCCTCCCCTTGTATCCTCCTTGCCACCTTGTAGGTTGACTTAACAGAAAAATTCCCATTGTTATTATAGCTCCAGATGATAGAATCAGCCACGTGTCTTCTGCTAAGCTGAATTCTACATATTGCTTCAGCGTCATCCCGATGGAAAATCGAATGAATCAATGCACTCCTCCACACATTTATCTCCGGGTTAATTAAATCTGAAACAGCCATCTCGCCCAATAAATCATGGTTAGGATGTAATACCTTATTTATAGGATGATTCGGGATCCACCTATCTCCAAGCACCCTAATTGAGCTCCCATTGCCGACCCTCCAACAATAACCAGCCTTTAGAATAGGCAAGGCAGCCACCAAACTCCTCCAAACATGAGAGCAACCTGGTGATTCCTTAGCATCAAGGAAAGAGGATCGGGGAAAATACCGCACTTTGAAACACTTATGTAGTAAGGAATCATTACCTTGAATCATCCGCCACCCTTGTTTAGCCAACATAGCTAAATTAAACGCCCTTAGATCCCGGAATCCCATACCACCCTCCTTTTTTGAAGTTGATAATTTATCCCAACTCTTCCAATGAATTTTTCGTTCATTGCCTATTTGTCCCCACCAAAACTTAGCACACAAACTATTCAATTCATCACACAGTTTCAAAGGGAGTAGAAATACACTCATCGTATATGTGGGTATAGACTGAGCTACAGCCTTTATAAGAATTTCTTTGCCAGCTCTGGATAACAGCATACCTTTCCATCCTTGCAGTTTTTTCCATACTCTATCCTTCAAATAAGCAAAAGTGTGATATTTATCCCTTCCAATCAAAGTTGGCAGCCCTAGATAGGATTCAAACTTCACCACCTCCTTGACCCCCAAAATCTGCAACATCTGTTGTTTCTGAGCATCTGTAGTGTTGTTACTGAAGAAAGCTGAAGACTTCTCCAGATTAATACTTTGACCTGAAGCTCGTTCATAAGTTTGAAGAATATCTGCTACCACTTCCCCTTCCCTTGGTGTTGCTTGACAAAACAGCAAAGAGTCATCTGCAAATAATAAATTAGTAACTCTAGGAGCACCTCTACAGATTGACACACCTGTAATCCTCCTGTCTAGTTCAGCTTTAGCCAACAGAGCAGTGAAGCCTTCGGCACATAAGAGAAACAGATATGGTGACAATGGATCTCCTTGACGTATTCCTCTAGACGGATGTATCATGCCATGAGGTTTTCCGTTCACCAAAACAGAAAAAGATGGAGTAGTAACACAACTCATCACTCTTTCTATCCACCTTGTTGGGAAACCCAACTTCTCCATAATTTTTACCTATATTTTATGCCTCACTCAAATAATTGTAAGTATATATATTGGCGTACGTATTAAAAAATTATAATTTTTCAAGATAGGATCAAACATGTGGCAAGTTGTGTAAAATTGAATGAAATATTTTAATAAATTTTGATATTTTGAATGTGACATTGAATATGAATTGAACAATATTAAATATGTTTAAAAATCTATTATACAATTTATGTTTTAGACCCTGTCAAAGGGGGTAAATATTGGCATAAGCAGTAGTTCCTTCGGCGGAAAATTACAAACAAACGCGTAATTCTAGACTGGACAAAGTCAAGTGGATAGAGCATGACAAAATTTGCTTAAATTGTAAGTATATGAATTTAGTATATGTATGACTTTTGATTCAGGTGAGATTTGGTATTTATTTCATTGAAAAGTATTGATATACTGAATGATATTGCAAAGCCTATGAGTTTTACAGGTGATTTTGAAAATTGCTTATATTTTATAGTATAATTGATCTAAATAGTTAGGAAATTGGATATTTAAGGAGTGGTCAAACTCATCCCATTTCATCTCTTTTTGTTTTAGATTACGAAGAGTAGCAAGTTTTTTAAATTTCAATGCAATGGTGGCTCCAAGTTTTCAGGATTAATCGTCGTTATAAAATTTAAATTATACAAAATCTAATAATAAAGACACAAGCAAATATATAAAGTCTTACAATTTCCTTCTACTAACTTTTTTATTTTGAAATCATTGCATGGTAGTCTCATTATTAATGTTGTGAACTACATCTCTTTCAAAATTTTAGTTCAATTAAATTTTTCTTGGCCCTTTTTCTTTTTGTTTGTAAGGGTCTAATATATTGTTAAGGGAACCAAAATTTAAGGATAAAGTCTGGTTACAAATTTAGTTGTAGCCTAAGGCTACAATCGTCACTAAGCAAATTAAGATGGTTATATATTTTGAAATCTAACCGTTGAATTGCATGTTATTTATGTTTTTAAAATTCAAGTCAAATTTCATGTCAATCGGATGTTTTTTATTATTTGATCTATAAACTTATGTTTTATGTATAATTTTAGATTACAAAAACTCGAAATTTAAACATTTAATTGATGAAATAACTATTGATATTTAATCTTATTGAAATTTCTTAAGTATGGAGGATACAAGAAGAAAATGTAATCCAATGGTGGATTTGTCAAGATTTACATCTAATAAAAAATTTTAAATGGACTTGTAGCCTTAGTCTTCAACTATGTTTTTCGCCAAACTTTGTCCAAAGTTTAATTATGTTAGGCACTTGGGCCTAAAAAATTTTAAGGTAAAAAAATCATTAAAATTTTAAAATGTATATATAATAATGATTTTTTTTTTCCTAAAATGTATATATAATAATGATTTTTTTTTTTCAAGTTAAGGTGGTCCTGTGACCACCCGGCTTCAATGTGGAACTGCCCCTATTTCAATGTGATTGTGCACTTGATAGGAGTTTTTGAATTTTGATATAAGATCAGACATCTTGTATATATCTAGTATTTCTGTTGTTTAGTATTTTAAGCACCTAAGGTTTTGAATTATTTTTTTTCATTGATACTTGAAGACTGTTTGGATTTTGTTTCATATTTCAGTTAAGTTGTTGCTTTTCAATTTGTCACTGCATGCTTGTAAGGTGAAAACTTTTTAAGTGTGTGATCGTTGTCCCATGCCTAATTCACTCTGGAACATAACATCAAATATATTTTACCAAAAAGGACAAAAAAAATCCTGATTCAAGTACGGGCCGTATCAACTCAACAAAATGTTACGTACTTTCATATAATAGCAATTTGGTAAATTGCAGGATCTATGTTCATAAAAAATGATCACAGAAATGTATATTTGCAAATCTGCCTACCAAACCTTCACTCTTTGTTAGAGCTCTTTATGAAAATCTGTATATTAAATTGGTCTGGTACTAAAAGACTTAATCATCCCCTCTTTGCCAGGCATCTTTTCAATAATTGGTTATGGATATGACTTTCTCCATTGAAAAAATTTGTCATAACTCATAAAATTTGTGGTGGAGATTGTATAGATCTTCAATAAACAATGGTGGTCCGAGTTAGTGATGAGGATATATAGAAAAGCCAAAAGGCCAAGAAATAGGTCAATGAGAATTAAGATTAATGCAAATCATATATCATTTAAATCATTGGAAAGATAATCTGCAGAGATACAGAAGAGAACCTGATGAGGGCCACTTCAACTTCATGGGACCTTTACAACGCCTAGAAGATTTTTCTTTTGCTTTCTTTTTCTTTTCTTTTGAAGCACTTTTTCCTTTTGTTTTCCACAAAATAAGATATATGATGGTCTCTAGTCACTAGCTTTAAGTTAAGTTAGGTGTGAATGTCAATTCATTTGATAGTTCATTCAGCACATATTAGATTGATATGTTTATATGGTACTCTAGTCATGAGAGTTACAACATGGACAACACATTGGAGAACCAATAATAGAAGGTACAATTGATAGAAACATCTTATTTACTATACACTAACCACAAATCCAATTGAAATAATATAGTTTATAACCCGCAACACTAAAAGTTTACTGATATTGTACATATATACCCATTGAAACCATGAATTTTTCTCCACCCCTTCTTGTCCCAACTTTCCAAGGTGTATTGTAATTGGAAAGTTAGAATTCACATATATCCTACTAAAATTTTTCCCCTTCCTCGATAATTCCTTTAAACAAATGGGGGAACTTTCTTAGCACAAACATTGTGTTGAGCGCTCCATGGAAGTCCATAAGTGTAACCTTGTTAGTATGTCTCCTTTTCGGTTCATAATTGTGGCAGTCATGCACGGGTGAATGCCATAAGCTAGGTGGTCTCAGCTTTCCACAGAGAGAGAGTAATGTTATATACACAAATAATTTCAAAACAATTTTCACACCAGTTGAATAGGCAAGTTTTTACTGGTTTTCATTTGGGTTCACCACTGACATCACTTTTTTACTTACCACTAACAATTTGTCATACTAGCAAATGCTGTATTTTTTTGAGTCTATAAGACTTCTCTTCCAAAGATGCTCTATATCTTCTGCAATTTTCCTTGCATCGAGAGACGTGCCCAGCAGGCCACGTTTAGTAAAGCCCACGGAGTACAGCCCACCTTCGCCTTTCCATCCATTGGGAAATGGTTTTCGAGGCAACCCATCTTTGTTGGAAAACATATCACTCTCCTGAGATTAAAATGTCAAGTTATAAAATTTTCCTTAAAAAGTCTTATGAACATGGAGAATATTATTCAATTACAAGTTACAATTTTAAAAGAAAAGTACACTTCTTAATCATTCGTATATATTCATTGTGTGGTGTCTATTTTTCTTGATATTTAAAAACAGTTTGACTTTAATATATGAAAAATATAAAGTTTATAATCCCTTTGTTACAAAAAAAAGGCCTATTATGAATTAAGTTCATCTTTACCTTTAACCAAGAAGGTACGTTACTTTTGTAACCCGTAGCTAAAATGATGGCATCGAAATTTTCCACTTTGCCATCCACAAACTCCACAGCATGGCGTGTTAGTCGCTTTACTGCCTTGCATACCTACACATATACAGTGCGGTAAGAATTATAGTTCTTTCTCTGCTTAAAGTGTTAGGAAAAACTTATAAACAAAGCTATATTTTATAGAGATGCATTTGAATAGAAAATGAACCTTGATATTCCCAGTTCTGATCTTAGCGAGGGTTCCAACATCCAATACGGGTGTCTTGCCAGACTTGCTCTTGAGCTCAAGAGGACCAATCTCAGGGCGATTTAGTCCAAATCGAGAAGTGTCACCAAGCATCAAACGTGACATTAGGAGTAAGAAATGATCCACAAGACGCGTGGGAAGCCAGTTGAGCAACCACATGGACAATCCAAAAGTTGATGTTCCTAGCATCTGTTGGGGCAACACATGCACCTGCACCATGATTCAGAAAAAGACTTGAAACACACACTCAAAATAAAAAAGGGTAAGGGTGGGGGGGGCTTAAAGATAGAGCATGAGAATGAGGCCACTGATTAGTCCCGATCGCTCGTTTCCATGTCATTTTTCCATATCAAAAAAAGAATCTGCAACGCTGACACTAGCTAGTGTGTAGAGAATTTTATACAAAAAAGAAAGTACATAAAGACTTTTATGCCATAAGATTTTGGGCTACTGACATTGTTGCGCATGCCAACAAGTACCGAGAAACTTGACATCTTTCCTTTTAAAGATCTTTCTGTAACTATATCGACCGACTTTCGTTTACTTTGGAGGAAAACCCTCAAAAATACAAACCAGTCAAAACTAAGTCAACACCACAGTAGTTACAAAATATAAGATATCTTATTAATGAAAATTAAAAGTTCATTCACTTCCTTTTTTTTTTTCTTTTTTTTTTAATAAATATAATAGGATTTTAACTAGTAATGTCTCTTCACAATTATTACCCTTGAGTTCATGTTTTATGTAAGCAGAATTTAGATTCAGATACTGTATTATTAAACGACAAAAGATTTTAACAAGTAATTTTTTTTTTTTTTTTATCATCAAACAAAAATATTAATAATTCTATGTTTTATGAAAGTAAAATTAAAGTCCACCATAATTTTAGCAAACTGAAATCCACCTTAAATTTGCTTCTTATCAATTAATTATATAGGATCTAGTGGAGCAAGAAAAACTTGTTAGTAGTAACTGTACATTGACCTTCACTATCAAAAATAAATGCTCATTATAACATAGTAAAAGTTTCTAAGTAAGCTCACCGAATCTCTGACTACGAGGGACGGGCGAGCATTATTGCTGCAGAGATCCAAGCAGACCTCCATGCCTGAATTCCCACATCCGACCACCAAAACACTCTTTCCACTATACTTTTCACCGCTCTTATACACGCTGGTGTGTGCAATAGTCCCATCGAATTGATTCATTCCTTCAAATTGTGGCACAACCTCCTCAGCATTCTCTCCTGTTGCAACTATTAGCCATTGACACACGTATTCTGTCTCTTCCTTTTCCGAGCCAGTGGTCGTAACCCTCCAAAACCCACATATTTGATCAAACTCTGCGCTCACCACAGTTTTGTTAAACACAGGTTGTATGTCAAAATGGTTGGCGTAGTCTTGTAAATAGGAAACAAAATCTTCTTTTGTTGGATATGTGGGGAAATTCTTAGGGAATTTCATGAGTGGGAGCTCACAGAATTGCTTTGGAAGGTGAAGACGAAGACGGTCATAGGCCCTGTGTTGCCATGTGGAAGCTATGCAATCAGCTCGTTCAAGGATTAAGCTTGGAACATCTCTTTGTTTAAGACAAGCAGCTGCAGCTAAACCCGAAGGTCCAGCCCCAACTATGACTGGTCCTCGCACCAATTTACACCTTGGTTTAGCCATCTTCTCGTGCAGAGGATCATGGACTCGTTTACCTTCAACTTCTTTCATGTATGCCATATTCAAAGAGCCAAAGGAAAAGGTTTCAGTTCGCAAATAGAATGAAACTTACTTTTTTTCAAACCTTGGAGAGTATACTACTTCATGAAAAAGAAGAAAAGTACTGAAGACGGTGTCTAATTTTGAAAGAGAAATCACTTTTTCTTGACATGGAATAGAGCTCGGGAACACGGGCTCCCTCTGTGAGTGTAGAGATTAGGCTGTGATTTTGAGAGAGTTTATCTTATGTTATCCACTTTTATGAAACGTGGGTTTGATTTCTTTTTGGGTCTTGCTCAATGGATGAGAAAACGGAGAGCAAGAAGCTCGGAACTAGAGCAAGATGTTTCACTTACACACAAGGAATTAGTAATGATAGGAAAGAAATAGAGAAGTATATAACTACGGCATTTGAGTCTCTATGTTAGTAAAGAACAAACATTAACCAATAACAATCCCACATACACAGACCCTCACACACACATATATAGAGAGAGGAGTGAACAAATTTTATTTTTATATAAAAGGACATTTCCCTACCCTGGAATTCTATCGGCAACAGTGTGTGGTGGTGGACGTGACATGGAGATAGTCAACCAAAGTTCAATTTATATTTGGGTCCGATTAATATGTGTCTTAAAGGTACACATTAAGCTATCTATATTTAGAAATATTTTTTCAAAAATTAAAAAAGTATTGACAGCTTTTTCTATTCTCGAAAAAATATTTTCAAAAATAAGTAGCAAAATCCTTTATATTTTTGGGTGTTTAGAGTGACCCCAAATTCACTACTCTGAGGAGAATCTATTGGATGAAAAGACTAGCCCTACTGATTAGTCCTTGAAAATCATTTTTTTTTTGGTAAACCGGGAATGTAATATTAACTAGGAAGAAAAATTACAAGAACCAAAAGGGACCATCCTGGTCCTAGCTGTCCCCAGTGAATCAGCTAACAAAAAGGGGGTTACAACAGGGGGAGGGGGATTAAAATGGTTACAAACAAAAGATAAACTAGCTCCCAACTTTGCTAATGCATCAGCACAGCAATTTGCCTCTCCATAGCAGTGGATCATCCTAGCTTGAGGCAGCTGCAGCAGAAACTCCCTGCAATCATCAACAAGAACCGAAAGATCCCCATTAGAAGTGATATTGCTAGAAATTAAAGAGATTGCTGCAGATGCATCAAGCTCCACTTCTATAGCCTGAGCTTGCAATTCAACACAAAGAGCTAGCCCTTCCCTAAGAGCAAACAACTCAGCAGCTAAGCTGGAAAAGGCAGTAGTTGGTTTGGCAAACCTCGAGATCCATTGTCCGTTGCTGTCTCTTATCAAACCTCCACACCCGGCTACACGATTAACACCCATCACAGACCCATCCGTGTTCAATTTAAGCCACCCAGCGGCTGGTTTCAGCCATCTCACCTCCTTAGCCATGCTATTCCTTTTAACACCTAAGCCCTTCACACAGTAGAAGAACTCCCTAACTTGCATCTCAACAGTCCTTAGGAGGCTCGGGTTCACAGCTTGTTGCTTAAAAACCCTTCGATTTCGCTGAAGCCATAAGTTCCAGATCCCAAATAGGAAAAAAGTGCCCCAGGGGTAGTCTTTGCTGTCTGCCTTGAGAGAACTTTTAGCGTTGGCTGTGATCCAGCTCTCAAGGTCAGATGTAAAGGAACTCAGTAGAGTTCGAGGGCATTTGGCAGCATCCCAAAACACCCGTGCTGCATGACAGTCCCTTAGGACATGTAGAATATCTTCATAATTATTGGGGCAGACATCACAGCCACCTAAATCAGCAATACCTCTTTGGGTGAGAATGCTTTTGACAGGCAAACTATTGTGCAGACACTTCCAGAGAAAGACTTGAATCTTTGGAGGCATGTTAAGCTTCCACAACCACTTCCCATGGAAATCCGGGCTTTCGGGGTTCTCACCAATGGCCAGCAAATAGGCGTTTTTAGAATCAAAGTCTCCATTTGAGCTAGAAATCCAGCAAAGCTGGTCCTCTCTTTGAGAAATTCTTCGCAGGGGGGTGGCAAGGATTGCACTACGGATGGGGCCATTGAAGTCAAAAGACAGCATACCCAGATTCCGACTCCCATTGTTCATCACATCCTTAACAAGCAACTCTTCCTCTCCTCTTAAAAGGGGTCCTTCAATCAAGGATCTAATGGTGCCAAAGTTTAACCATTTACCATTCCAAAAACTCAAGTTACTGCTACTCCCAATACTCCACTTGGATCCCTTCTCACACACTTTACTACCCTTTGTAACGGCAACCCAAATTCTTGATTTAGCCCCTTTACTAGGCGCTGCCCTTCTCCGGTATTTCTTCTTCAAAACTTCCGCCCATTTTTCATTATTAGAATTCTCCATTCTCCAACATAATTTTGCAGCCAAGGCCAAATTTCTCCCTTTAGCTTCCTGTAGACCCAGCCCACCTTTGGCTTTTGGTTTCGTTACCGTGCCCCAATTTACCATATGCATTTTCTTTGCCTCTTCAGTGGACCCCCAAATGAAATTCCTATTAATTCTGTCTAAGCCATTAAGAACTCTACTTGGGAGAACACAACCTTGCATGACATAGGAAGGCACGGCTGAGAGAGCAGATTGCGAAAGAGTAATCCTTCTAGCCATGGACAACAAATTGGCTTTCCACCCTTGGAGCTTGTTTTGGACTCTTTCAAGTACAAAATTAAAATCTCTGGAGGTTGACCCCGGGTGTTTTAAGGGGAAACCCAAGTACTTCCCTAGGTTAGGGGTGGATCGAATTCCCAAAACCTCACACATAACACCACGTTGCTCTTGGTCTACATTAGGCGAGAAATAAACTTTAGATTTATTATGGTTGATTTTCTGACCAGAGAGCTCACAAAAGGAGTCAAGCACTTCTCTAACATTGCAGCAATTCTTCATATCCGCCTTGGCAAATAACATAAGGTCGTCAGCGAAAAATAAATGGGAGAAAGTAGGGCCATTAGAGGAGGCCTTCACAGGATCCCATAAGTTTTCTCCACATTTCTCAGAGATGAGGAATCCTAACATTTCCATACACATAATGAACAAATACAGAGACAAAGGGTCTCCTTGTCGTATTCCTCTAGTAGGTAAGAATGGATCAAGTTTCCCCCCATTGACAAGGATTGAAATTGAGGTGCTCGAGATACAGCTCATGATAAGATTTATAAGTGCTTCAGGAAACTTAAAGAGATGGAGGATATCCCGAATGAAGTGCCATTCAAGACGATCATAAGCTTTCTCCAAGTCAATTTTTATGGCCATACACCCCACCTTCCCTTTTTTTTGGCTCATTGTGTGGATGAGTTCTTGGGCAATAATCATGTTGTCCATACCCATTCTGCCTGGAACAAAAGCTGTCTGGAGAGGAGAAATGAGTGATGGCGGCAAGGGTCTAAGCCTCTTCACAATAACCTTTGTGACCACCTTGTATGTCGTGTTGCATAAGCTGATGGGCCTAAAGGAGGCAAGGCTGTCAGCTCCTGGGCATTTAGGGACAAGGGCGATAAGGGTTTCGTTAAGATGTGAGGGAATGACCCCATTTCAAAAAATCGAGCTCACTTCTTCAAACAGAGAGGCACCCACTGTATTCCAATATGATTGGAAGAACCCAGTGTGTAAACCATCTGGGCCTAGGCTTTTAAAAGGCTTCATGCTCCATAAGCACTCTCTAACTTCCTGAATAGGTACATCCAAGGTAAGAGGGGCTAATTCCTCCGGGTCAATACACCTGAGCCAGGTATGGACCTCCCAAATATTCCTAGGAGCAAAAAGGGCACTTGAAGAGAACAACTCTATAAAACCATCCCTAATTAACCTTGCCACTTCCTTGAAAATCATTAACCATCTGATTTGAAGGGTTTCATTCGACTACTCATTATGCGTCCCTTTTGACTATTGCGCATTCCCATCAGCCTAGCAAAGCAACATTTAGTCCCCCCAAAAAAAATTTAAGAAAAAAGTTAAACTCAACCAAAGTTTTCACGCATGGTCTCAATATCTCTATTGAGCACTGTTCACTAAATTTCCCAAATAAAAATCTTATTTTATTCACACTTTGGGTTAAAAAAATCTTATGATGGGTTAAAAAATATATATTTGAGCAGAAAGAAAATAATATTAAAATAGAATAGTGATAGAGTACTATGGCTAAACTAACAAAACTGAGTTTTTAAGACTAAATAGGGCTAAAACCTCCTAAGAATGATGTGAATGCTCTAAATAAGTTCACATATTGAGATGTTTCATGATAGAGAACAGGCAATCTGATTAACATCATGTGTTCCAAAATCTTATCAAAAATCATCCTGCCAAATCAAGGTCTTCGAATGTTACACACACACACACACACACACACACACACACACACACACATATATATATATATATATATATATATATATATATATCATTTTATTGTTAAGGTTTTGTTTAGTTGGGAGATGGAAAAGTGAGGAATAGAAAATAGTAAAGGGTGGAAAAGATTTAGTTTTCCTTCATGTGTGTTTGGTTGGGATAATGGAAAACTCTTTTTGTTTTGTTGGGAAGAAAAATGAGAATAGAAAATGTAATTTATATAAATCTACTCTCTCGTGCCCCTATTACTTAAAAAATGATTGGTTTGTAATTTGTACCCATAAAAAAAAAAAAAAAAAAAAAAAATCAAGGAGCCAACCTGGAATGGAGGAGAGGGAGAAAACACTCGGACCTCACCAAGATCACCCCTCCCCCTTCCCCTCCCAACCAAACATACAAATCACACATATTTTCTCCTCTACAATTTCCATACTCCAAAATCACCCCAATTAAACGCACTAAATATTTTATGCAAACCCTCTCTATATCGTTCTAACTTTCAATATTTTTTTGATGAATTATTTTCTCTCAATAATGAAACCCAATAATGCAACAATTTTATGAGTATTACTGGTTCTAATTTATGGTTCTAATTTAGGCCCACCATTGAAATTACTTTTTTACCCACTAATAACAACTTGTCATCTTGAATTTGTTGTGAAAATATTATGGATGAAGAATTTCTCTAATTTTATATTTTCACATGAAAACTTAAAGTGACGTTTGGTACGGAAGAATTCACATTATCCCAGGCATTTAGATTCCTGAGAATGTGGTGTCTAGCAATCTGAATATCTGAGAATGTAACTTTTTCTATGTTTAATTTAATTTGGAATCTAATAAAATCCTGAGACCATGAGATGCTTATATTTAGTTTATTTCAAAGAATCTTATAAGAATTATTTATTTTTCCCAAAATACCATTTGATTCGTAAACACAATATCAAGTCCTTTATTTTTGTTTTAACCTTCTTCCTAATAAATTATGAGAAACAAAATATAAACTACAAAAATGATAGGATCACATTTTTTAAATAACATGTATAATACAAAAATAATTATTTAAATTGTAAAATTATAATAATAATTTTTTATATTTTATTTCTATCGGTTAAAGGGTTTGGAGAATAGGTAAAATTGTTAGTTTATACAAAATGTAACTTTATGCAGATACCCACATTTTCTTAAAGGAAATCCACATTCCCAACAAAAAGGACATTAAGGACATTGAGTTGGAATCTAGACACTAGTGGCATCTAATTCCCTTGTGTAATTTGCAACCAAATCTAATGTTTTAATGTTCCCAAGAATGCTAAAACGTTACCCCATACTAAGCCTTTTCTTTCAAGTTTAACCTATAAAATAAAATTTCCTCATCTCATCGCGGAGAGTAAGCATACAAATGAATGCTCGTCTCCTTATGGCTTATAGGTAATCATACATTATATGTAAAGTACCGTGCTAAATTGTTTTCGTTCTACAGACCGGACAGCGTTTTCAGTTTTGAAACCTCAACATGCTTGAAGGCATTACCCAGATCCGACTAAGACTCACCCCAACTATTTCAATCTAGTGCTCAAGAAGACATGTTGATACAAATAATATGAAAAGAAAAAACTAATCTTTGTGGCTTGTACCCCAACTTAGGCTTTTCTTATGGGGATCATAAGGCTTTTATTACATTCTCCTAATATTTATATTCTATCTATAAAAGGGTAGGGGTTCTTGCTAAATCCCCCACCACAAAAGGTGTGGTTTTCTTTAATTTAAAAATGTAGGAGAAGAAAAAGAACATGTGGAGGCGTGGTGACTTAAATATCAAGCGAACTCATGAAGTATATATATTGATCTCTACATTCGCACATGGAAATTGAGGAGTGAGGACATATGTGATTTTTTTTTTCTTCGCTTTTCGAATTCTATATATATATATATATATAAACGGCTAATATGTTCCAAAATTGAAAAGATAGGAAGGTTGGAGATTTCACAGATCTTCCAATTGCATAAAGGTGTGGAATCCTTTAATCGTTATGGTCAAAAATATAACTATATTTAGCAAAACAATAGTACTACACAGCACAAGAATTTGGGAACCTATTTTATTGAATGTCAAGATAGAATGTTGAGTGATCGAGAGTGGCGTGCAGAGTCCTAACTGTGGCTTCCGATCACAAACTTAATAAGAGACCATTCTCGAATCAAGCACTTGAGAAATGACTAATGAGGCTTTCGCAATGGTGGATTATTTTCTGTTTCTTTTCCGCTTTTTTTAAGTTTGGATTCCCCAATCATTTATGGCTTCTCCAAATCAGGTTCGAAGCATTTAGTGAGATAGAAAATGACAATCGAAATACACTATTTTAAGGCTAATGTGAAATGCCCCATTGCCTCATCGCAATGCCCATTATGTTGTACTTTGGAGGCAGAGAACCAAGTACTCTCCATTTTAAAGCCCCACGATTTTGGAGAATCTCTTCACTTTATTGGACGTTTTTTCTGCTTTGAATTTAACTTCAAACATTTAACTGACAGCATCTTGGCTCTTCTTCTTCCAAGATTCTTTTCCTTCAAAATACACTTATGTCGCGTGCGTAGAAGATTCGGTTTTGTTTTGTTCTCCATATGTTCACTACTTTTTTGAAGCCCACTACCGCGCTGATGCACTGAATAGCATTAATAATTTTCTCTTTTATTTTTTATTTATTTTTTTAACTTTTCCTATGTCAGAATATATAGCACAACTTGCTTCTCTCACTCACCTCAAATGAAATTAAAATAGCATAAGGCTATATTTGTTTGATGGAAATTGATTTCCGGAAAATGTTTTCTGCATTTGCAGGTGTTTAGGGTGATTAAAATTATTAGTCAACCGAAAATTGTTTTCTAGTTAACCGTAAAATAAAAACACTTCTAGTGGAAAATGTTTTACACTTTTATTTGTAGTCATTTCATTTTCCACATCACCCAAAACTGATCAACTGAATCTCCACCCCCTACTGTCAGCCACCCAACCACCATCCCCGACCGCCACCATTGCTGGTCACCAAAAATCACAATTTTCTTTATCTAAAATTCTCATTTTTTATATTATATATGTACTTGGGAGACGAGAAAATGAGGCAAAGTAATGGAAAATATGTTTTTCCTAACATTTTTAGGAACACAACTAAACACTTAAAAACATTTTTTGGAACCTTTTCAAGAACGCAACCAAAAACTTAAAAATATTTTCCATCAAACTAAACACAACCTACGTTGCGTCTCTCTAACTCACCCCGAATAAAACCATGGCATGAATAAAATTTTAACCAACCCCTTAAGACCATGCCAAATAGGTGATCTTTCATTTTAATACGATACCATTTATATGTAGGTGAGTAATTAACAATTAGTAATGTACGGTATAAAATATGTACAATATGAAATATGTATCTGTTTCATTCAGTTCAAGATTTATAAATAAATAAAATAAAATAAAAACTTTGCACAAATATGGCATGCAAAATGGAAATGAAAAAACCATAAATAAATGTTTGTTCTGTTTAGACCCCTTAAACTAGATTGTTTAACTTAGGGTGTGTTTGGATACCGCTTATTTTACTGAAAACTGAAAATACTGTAGCAAAATAATTTTTAAATGTGTGAATAGTGCCGTGGGACCCATTTTTAATGAAAGTTTTGTTGAAAAAAGATATTTGTGGGTCTCGTGAACAGTGCACAGGACCCACAGGAAAAGCCAACAGCCACAGAAACGCGCAGCTAAAAAAAAAAAAAGGAAACGCAGACGCAATAAGCTAGCTTTTCATCAGTACCCAAACGGGTACTTAATATATTAGTCAAGTGATTACTTACTTTAATTATTTAGATCTAGGTTAAAGAATAATAGATCATATCATGCACAGCAGTGAAAAAGTAAAAAACACCACGATATGATGATCAAAGAAAATCGATGAAATGAACCGTTTCAAGGTAAAAACCTGGGGAGAATTTGACTTAGCAATCCTCAAGATAAAGCAAATCCACTATAAGAGAATTGAAGTTTTTACAATCAGATTTAACCCAAAATCTATTGCTACCTTAAGTAGTAACTTACTGACACGACCACGTGCAAGCTCTGAATCCACAGACTCCTCTTCTTGGATTTACTACAATACAAGCACCCACGCTTGTGACTTTGAGATCCCACTCAAAGGTTTTAGATCACCTTCAGTTGTTGATCTTTGTAGTAGCAACTAGGTTCTACTACCGCTAGATTGTAGATCTTGCTCCGGTAGACGTTTGTGTAGTTAGAAGGTACAAAACCTCTGAGATCTTACAAAGAGTAACACATAAGTCTTCCAAAAGTCTGCAAAACGTGGCTAAGGTTTCCCTTTTATATGTGGACGAGTTAGATTGAAACCCTAAACATTTTCGCGAGCTTAGGCCTAGTTTAAAAATTCTGCAAAATCTGATTTCTGCGATTCTCGATCGATCGGGCCTAATTCTTGATCGATCGAGCTTGGCAAATTCTAACTCCTCTTTTCTGCAGTCAGCTCGAACTTGAGTCTTGAAACATACACCTTTGAGCATTGTCTAACACATAGACTAGATATGTTTTGTTCTCGGTTCGTCAACACATACAAAAAATAATTCCAAACATTTAATTTTAAATCTTTAGAACCTAACAATAAATATGTACGGGTATATTACGAATTTTAGATTTTTGAGGGATGATCAAGATAACGTTTGCAAATCAATTGAAGACATGTTAATCTTCAATACTCACAGGAAGAAGACAAAGAACAAAAGTTCTTTTTCTCACTTACATTTTTCTAGCAAACCAAACACAAACAAGTTTGTTAATATTCGGATATTGTTTGAGTCTCTATGATTATTTGCTTCAATTTTTATTTAATTTTTCTGCCTTAGTTGTCCAAGCTAAACTGCTAATTTTTCAAGGCTAATTGAATCATTGCAAACTCTAATGTGGTTCATGATAGAGTAGCAACTCCGAATTTTGATAAATGAAAATTATTAACTTTTAAAAAGAAATTGAATAGCCTCTGAGCATGCGTGTAAGCGCGTGCTTAAAGGCTAGATTACTATTACTTTGTTGTTGAGTCATGAGTGAATGTATGCGATATTGAAAGTTTTTTTTTTAGAAACACGTGTTATTGGAAAAGTGAAAGTTTTTTTTTTAGAAACACGTGTTATTGGAAAAGTGAATGTTATAATTAATATATATATATATATATGTCGTGTATTATATCCTATTGTTTTTATATTTAGTTTAGAAAATTGTTGCTTAATCATTGTCAATTTTTTATACTATTGTTGTGTATTGATGACTGATATGGGATCATCCTAGTATGTACAAGATAGTGCAGGTGCAAGTGCCCGCCCCCACAAATCGTAGGGCAGTGTCTCATTTTCCTTTTTGTGCACGATCGTCGTGTTCTAAAGAATATGTCTCAGCCAAGTGGACCGAAGGTGGAAGGTTTGATGGGAGTCGTCACTGTGGCCAGAAGCCTGTGTGTGCAACCCTGCCTAGAAACACAGCAAATAACACCAATCAAAACCTAGTCTAAACAACCTAACATGCTTTCTAATCAATCAAACAACAAACTTAAACTACACAGGAAAAGATTAAAGCATAAAAACAAACAAAGAAAAATATAAAAGTAAGAACAAGTACCTCAAACAAGAAGCTTCTAGAGCTTGATTTTGACCATTCCTCTCAGTCAATCTACAAAACAAAATACCTAGAGGGTTAGTAATTTTAACTAAAAGGCTTTGGACTAAAATAAGTTCTAGCCAAGAAACTTTAGTCTAGGATGCTTTTCAAAGTAAAAGCTTATCTTGAATCACTTTTTTAGAGTAAAAAATGTGCCTTTTTGGGAAAACGGCCATGGGGGCCTTTTGTAGTGTTCAAAGAGAAGAGGCGGAGGAAAATCCAAGCGATGTGGGATTGCCTCTACCGAGATTTTGAGTAAAAAAAACTTTCCTTACAAAAATCCTAAAACCCTAGCTGTGTACGCATGCTCGTGGCTATGTAAGCAACAGTTAAGGATGCGTACGCAGGCTCATGGCTGTGTACACACTCTTAGGGTTTTTGCCAAGTTTTTCTTTCTTCCAAAAGCATCTTTCAACTAAAGTATTTCCATAGCTAGGCCCTAGATCACCATTGAAAAAATACTGAATTGTTAGAATTAATTACATTAATCTATATGAATTTGAGGGAATTTTAACTCATAGAAAAAATAGATACTTTATCACTTTTATTAATGCTCTCTCTCTCTCTCTCTCTCTCTCTCTATATATATATATATATATATATATAAATGTTTATTCATTGAAAGATAAAAAGTGAAGCCTTTGAGAAATTTCAATAATTTCTTAAAGAAGTTGAAATATAATTGGTAGAAAGTTTAAAGGTTTAGGAGTCATAGAATATGACTCTATTAAATTCAAATCTTTTGTTTAATATTTATGAATCATTCAAAAGACCAATCTACCATAATCACTGCTATTAATGGTGTAGCTGAAAGAAAGAATAAATCTTTAATTTAGTTAACGAATGTTAAGAGTATCATATGCACTCCCTTAAATCAATGAGGAGAAACAATTGTGATCTTTCATATTTTGATTAAGTTGCCATATTAGAGAAACATCACTACATTTTGTGAGTTGTAGAAGAAGTATAAGTCAAATTTAAGATATTTTAGAGTATGGTGTTGTCTAGCTTATATAAGGCATAGGTGTCAAAGTTATAATTTGTGCTTTTCTTGGATATGCAAACCTATATTTTTTTAAAGAAAAAAGATAGAAATGTGTATTAATGAACATTCAAAAGAGTATACAAGTAAAAAACATGGGCATATTTCTGCCAAGGGTAAAACACCTATAGACACTTCATTTCATTCCGACTGATACTCGAACCCCCTGGTCCAATGACAAGACAATCTTTCGCTACCAAAATGATCAGCATCATGTGTGGAGCCCAATGAGGATACGAAACCCAAAAGTGGTCCAATACAGTCCAAGCCCAAGGCCAAAAGTATCTTTCTGGCCTAATTTGGCTAAGGCTTATAAAAAGGTGCGTACGCTGGGTATATGATGTGTACACACCCAATCTATGGCGTACACACCTTCTGGATAGAAGTCTCAAATCACTCCATTTCCATCTTGGTGAGATGCTAGAGTAACCAGCCTGATCGACTGGCTACCTAAACATTTAACCTAACCCTAGACCTCCATTTCTCCTATAAATACCCCCACTTTCACTATCCAAGGGATTATACTTTTTACACCTACCAAAACTTTGCCAAAATACCTCCAGAAAACTAAAACCTAAGAGTTTAGGCTACAAGGGCAGAAAAGAGTGAAAACTAGAGTAATCTTCAACAAACTATTGTTAGAAGATAATCTCTTACTCATTCGTGTTCACAACTTCTAGTCGGTTCAAGCTTGTGAGCACACTATTTAGGGTCATTTAGCCAACCTTAATCAAATCATTCAAATCATTCCACTGCACACACAGCTGTGGTAGTCAACTTCTACCGAGGGGCCGATTAATCAACATCATTGTAAGTGCTACGAGAAGATATGGATCTTTCCCATGATCCACACTCTCCTCCTCATTTCTTTCTCTTATTATGTTTTTTTTTTTTTAATTCTTTAATATGTTGTTTATGTATCATAACATACTTTTTTTTGGTTGTTTGATTCATTTTCTACATTTTTTTGCAAATTTGTAAGATAAACCTTAATTTGCCTCAAGATGCGTATGCATGGGATAAGATGCATCTGTATCCCTGCTAACGCATGTTTAGACATCTAGGGTTCATCTTTTGGTCATATTTTCTGGGGATCTATTTGAAGCCCAGATGTGTACGCCAGTAGAAGGATGCGTACGCCAATCTAGGCAGAAATAAGATTTCTTTCCTTACTTTTTTTATTTGCTTTTAATGCCATGTTTTATTATCTTTCTTTATCTGTTTTATTTTCTTTGACCTTGTACATTTGCTATCATGTTTCTTTCCTTTTTTTTATCACATGCGTAATAAATCCAAAATATTCAAAATATCTTCTTTTCATTCCTTCTTTGTATCAAACCCTAATATTCTCTCTCTCTCTCTCTCTCTCTCTCTCTCTCTCTCTCTCTCTCTCTCTCTGATTTGAATCCTAATAAAACAATTAAAAATCTTAGAGATAAGTAAGGGAAGTTCTCAACTCATAAAAGGCTAGTTATTTTTCAAAACTTAAAGTTAATAGGAAATTAATGTTCAAACCCTTTTAGGAATTGGTTGACCATTCAAACATGAGTGACACTAAACCTGAAAGTGATTTAGACAATAATTAAGAAGGAAAAAACTCATAGCATTCACTGTCACTGTTGAAGAAGAGATCAAGGATGAATGAGAAGATGAGTATCAAGTCGAGATAGTTGATGCTATAAACTTTGAAAAACCTGATGATCAAGATTACATTTAGAAGGCCTATGAAAAGTTTTACAAAAAATCTGAAAAGTATGAGAAGCTTTATAGGTTGGCCTTGAAGAAGCTAAGTGAAGTGGAGATAGACAAGGAGAACCTATCCACCAAAATTGATGAGGGAAATAAAACCATAGGAGCCCTCAGATATGAGAATACATTCTTCCTGGAGAAAGCCAATACCATTGAATTGGGTCTAAGTCAAGCACATGCACAATTGGAAAGGACATCTAGTGCTATCCAAAAGTCGTCATATGATAAGACAAGTATAGGGTACATTGCTTCTAAATCTTCTACCACTATTACTTCTAAATCTCTTAGTCGTAATGTCACTTTTATTCCTCTATATGATAATAGTAAAATTGAAATTGATGCATCCAAGGGTGATGCTAAAATTGATAATAATGAACATAAAAATGACAAGGGTAAGTCTATTCTTGGAGCTTTTCCGAAAGGAAAACCTCCTAAGAGGAATGCGGTAAAGGATAATCATCGTCTCCCATCTCATCAAAAATCTTAGCGTAAGAGATCTCACTTCTGCCACCACTATGGCACTACTTGACACAACCGTCCCAACTATTTCAAATGGCTTGCTAGTCAAAGGAACAATGGTGTGTCAAATTCTCGAGGACAAAACAATGTCCAAGATCCGATACCTCTTCTTGGTGAGTTGTTCAAAGCCTTGTCACTTCTATCTCAGTCCTCTTGACCTCTTCGACATCGATCTCAAAAGAAGAAAGCCTCAACTTCTACACAATCAAACAAGATGGTGTGGATGGAAAAGAACTCTTCTAAGTGATGTTCCATCTTTTAGTCTGAGCCTTTAATTCTTTCTTTCTAGGGCCATATTATCAATTGAAAATGAGAAAGTGAGCAAACTCAGATATATATATTAAAAAAATAGAAACTTAATTAGTAAATTTGAATCTCAAATTTCAAAAAATAATGAATTTAAACAAAAATAAAAATATAACATAAAAAAATTTTAATTCATATTGTTAGGACATATGTGATTCATGTTAGGAACATATGTCAACATTTTATGTAATTGGCTAATCCTTTGACAAAACGCACTTTACTTGTAATTTGATAGATCTAGGATGTGTTTAATGCTTCAAGAAATAAGGTTTCAAGTTCAAGTATTAAAACCATGCAAGTCTGTCCAAGAATCAAGTGAAGAAGTGTTGTTCATTAAATATCGACAGCTAGTATCTATCGAGGTTTAAGAGAGCTGTTTCAGCCCGAGGCTCGACAGCTGCTCGACAGATAGGGTATCTGTCGAGATTTATGAAGTTTAGTTTTTCAAACTGATTTTCATCCAATCCGTGAATGTATGTTTGGGCTTTCTTTTCTCACAACCCTAAACATATATAAGGATTATTTTAAGGGCCGTAAAAGGTGATGCAGTTGCACAAGAGCACAATTCCACAAGTGTGAAGAAAAGTGTGACCGGAAACCTAATTTGCCCTAGTTCTTCTTTCTCTTGAAAAAACTGCTGTATTTGTACACCGTAGGGTTTTGTAACCAAGCAACTTCATGATTTTCATCGTGTGATGAACAGAAGAACTTTGCAGCCAACATCTTTCTCAAGTTGGTGATCAAGTCGCTTACTGGGATACACGCATCTATTGGTTAGTCACGTACTGGGAGACGTGCATTGAAATGAGAGATTGTCACTACAGAACAAGTCCGATTGGGTATTGGGGTAAGGGTTCAATTATAGGTTGGTATAAGATACTGGGATTCCTTTACTTGTAACCGATTGTTTTGATAATAGTGGATTCTCGGGAGTGGTGACCTTAAAATCACCCGGTGGGGTTTTTGCCGTGTCGGTTTTCCCCATTCATAAACAAATTACCGTGTCAATTTATTTTCCGCTGCATACTTTAGTTAATTGGTGATTTGTTTGTTCTGCCACGTACAATTGCATGTTAATTTGATTAATTAATAAACTTGGCTAATTAATCAATTAATTCATCACAAGGGGTCAATACATTTTTGGCCTATCACATATATATATTTAATAAATTTCACTGTAATATTATCATTTTAAGACTCAAATTTTACTAGCCCGCTTATGATTGTGAATGAGGTCATAATTTTTTTTTGAAAATGGAACATTCATTCATTCATAAAAAAAATAGCATCCTGACACAAAGCTTCCATAGCTGGTGGAGGAGAGTCCTCCATCCAATACAAATCATCTAAAATATTTCTAGCACATGTGCAACCTTATTTCCACCTCTCCTCATGCAGCAAATACTCACCCAATGAAGACCTCGGATTAAATGGCGATTATCATCCACCACATTCCCTATCAAAGATTCATTAGCCAATGGTGATGAAATGGCTTGTATGACATTAACGTTGTCCCCTTCAATAACTAGCTTTGAAAACCCAGCATCCATTGCAAATTCAATAGCTTTTCTACATGCTAACATCTTGGCTTCATCACTGCTACTCATTGCTGGCCCGTTGGCAGTCATGGCTGCCATTACTTCTCCCTTATCGTTTTGAATTATTGCACCAAACCTAGACCTGTCCAACTCCAAAAAAATGGCTGCATCAAAGTTTAGTTTAAAAACTGATTGTGGAGGTGGTTTCCAAACCTCCCTACTGGACTACAAAACTGAACATGTTGCCAAGTGTACCTGAGAATGCCAATACTCCTCAAGGTAGTCTACTGCTCTCTTATTCAGGCAAATCGAGTCACGAAATTTACCTCCATGCAATACTCCATTTTGCTGGTTCCAAATGATCCAAGCTTGAATCAAAAATAGTTCCATATCCTCCATTGTTAGCCAGTCCAGTAAATACTCCAAGAGATGAAGCATATCGGCCTGTCCATGACAACCTTTCTGTAATTTTTTTATACTCTTAGCCCAAACATCCTGAGCAGCAGCACAATCCCACAGAGCATGTATGGCTGATTCGGGGATTATGGTACAAATTGAACACCCATTATCAAAAATAATCCGTTGCTTGGTCAGGTTCAATCGTGTAGGCAAGATATCATGACATGCTCTCCATCCGAACACCTTGATCTTGTTTGGGAGACGAAGCTTCCACAAGGTAGCCCATACTTTTTAACCAGCACACCCATTGGAATTTTCAGTCCAGTCTCCACACCTCAAAATTTTCCTTGCTACCTTATAAGCGGATTTGATAGTGAACATCCTATTTTTGTTGTGAAGCCAAATTATGGAGTTAGGCACGTATCTCCAACTTAATGGGATTCTACAAACTGCCTCGGCATCCTCCCTTTGAAACATGGTCATAACAACATCACTCTGCCACGAGTGCAAATCTGGATCAGTAAGATCTGAAACCAACAAATCATCAATATCACTATTGGCAGGATGGAGGATTTTATTTGTTGGATGATTATGAATCCATCTATCCCGTTGAACTCTGATTAAGGAGCCATTCCCCACTCTCCAACAATGGCCAGATTTTAGAATGGGTAATGCTGCCATTATGCTTCTCCAAACAAATGAGCTATTTGGTGACTCAATAGCATCAAGAAAGGTAGACCGTGGAAAATATCTTGCTTTAAAGCACTGATATAACAGCGAATCAGTTTCTTGTATCATTCTCCAGCCTTGCTTAGCTAACATAGCTAAATTGAATGCTCTCAGGTCTCGGAATCCCATACCACTCTCTTTCTTTGAGATTGATAGCTTGTCCCAGCTTTTCCAATAAATTTTTCTTTCATTCCCTACTTGTCCTCGCCGGAATTTTTCTTTCATTTCAAATCCTGTGAAGTTAATTAAGAATTAGCTTAACTTTGAAATTTATATCAAGATAATATGAATACTGGTGCTACAAATATCAGCCCCAAGTTATGTAGAAATCAAACCAAGTATAAACAACAATTATTGTTCTTGGAATGCAAATCTTTATTCTCCAATAACTAATCCTGTGCATTGTACGGACATGATGGGATGTGATGCAAAAACTAAACAAAGTAATTAATATAGTACTATCATTACGGCCGTCTTCAAAAAAAAAAAAAAAAAAAAAAAGGTAAATTAGAACTCTTAGGCCTGTTTGGTACCCTATCTCAAAATCACATTTTTACATTTTAAACAACATTACACATTTTTTCACCCACACATATTTCAAAAAATCACAAACAATATTTCTCAAACTGCTCTACCAAACACTCCCTTAATGTTCCATAGCTACTTTACCCCTACATGATCAATCTCTACCACCAAGACTGCGTTTAATATGTCACAAGTTGACCCAGTGATCACTTATATATTTTTTATTGGATGCCTTACAACTTTACAAGGGAATGTTACGCAGTCAACTTAGAAATAGACAAGTACAATGAAGTGTCAGAGTTAGAAAAGTACCACTTATGCAGAATTTTACAGTGAGGAAGGTTTTACACCATCGTTTGTGGCCATTATATCATACTTGAATATGACAGATAGTATAAATTAGCAGGCCAATTCAGAATCCATGTTCCGAGCATGATGCCGTTTTCTAAGTCAGCCATATTCATTATTCACAGCAGAATTAGATCGTTGAAATTGAATAACCAAGTACTTTCTTTAGAAAAAAAGTAGTTTTTTTTTTTTTTTTTTTTTTTTTTTGAAATAGTTGAATAATTTAGTGTGAGGTAATTAAAAAAAGTTCCCAATAAAAGATGTAGAGGTTAGTTAACATATTCAATAACTTTTTAGCACACAGCATGGGGCAATAAGGAAGAAAGAGAGAAGAAGTGGCTGGTACACGTTTTTAATTTTAACCTTTCAATCCACATTAATTGCATTACACTTCGTACTATAAAATAAAGCAAAACCAACTTGGATTTCATCATAGCAAACCATCTTTTAGGATAACTGGCACATTCATGTTAGCTATACTAATACATCTTATCCAAATAAATGACATGTTCATTGAAGTCACATGATACTTCCATATTATGTATATGTTAGAGGACATGAAAAAGCCTCTGAGAGTTTTTTAAGTATGGATGGTGGGGTTGAAATCGACTAATAATTGGTTTAATTTTCTTTGATCAAAAGTCTAGTGAAGTTTGACTAAAGTTATAATGCTCAAAAAATATTTAAGAATGAAAAGGTAATTGGCTAATAGACAAATTGGGTGTGTCCATTTAGGGTGTGTTTGGATACTGCTTATTTGCTGAAAACTGAAAATTTATTGCTAAAAATACTATAGCAAAATATTTTTTTAAAGACAGAACACCGTTCACATGTTTTTGTGCTTTGGCTGGTCCATGAACAGTGCCATGGGACCAGCCAAAAAAATGCAACGCACGCAAACGCACACTTAGTATAAACTTTCTTTTCTTTTCTTTTCTTTTTTTTTTTTTTTTTTTTTGGAACACCACTTAGTATAAACTTCAAAAGTACTCACTTTACACAAAAGCACGGTAAAGTATTTATAATGTCTTGTATTCTTTATAACTTAGGTTTAGTTTTTTGTAGTTGGATATGATAGAATCATGCTTTTTATATCCCATTGATATTAAAAAACGAAGAGCGTCTTGTAGGGCAAGACTTTGGGGAAATTTTGAACCAATTCTTCATAAGCTTGTATTATATTCTGTTAATTAATACTCAAATAGAAGGCTATACAGCTACATGAAGAGTACAATTAAGTACTCCTTTTGAGGTGAAAGATTAGGAAAGCGTTTCACCCTAAGACTTCCCCGCTTGGTATATATGACATTCTACAAAAGTATGTTATTATGGCTTCTTACCGATTCCTCCCACACAAGCCAAAAAAAAATTTGTTGGATTATAGATTAAACCCAATTAATTAATTTAATTACTCAAGTTGATTAATTAGGTTAAATTACATGCAAAATCATAGAGGCACGAACAAATCACCGAAAAATCTAGAGTGCAGCGGAAAGTAAATTGACACGGTAATTTGTTGACTAATGGGGAAAACCTCTCACAATGCAAAAACTCTATCGGGTGATTTTCAAGTCACCACTCGCAAGAGTCACTAATCAAAATCAAGAGATTACAAGTACGATGAATCTTACCCCAAACCTAGTCTATTCCAAAGTACTAACCTACAGTTGAATCCTTACACCAATCTGTTGGGTTCTAAGACTTTAGGTTTAAATGTATTAGAACTTCATTTTGTAATGTTGGCAAATCATGATCAAAACGTTTAGTATTGTTTTAGACTTGTTCAAAGTATGTTTATGTGTAAAGTTGGAATCGAGTGTACTGCAAGATTTACTGTGTAAATCTGCCTGGCTCGATCAATCGAGAATTAGACTCGATTAATCGAAGCTCGTGCAAATTATTTTTCTGTAGAATTTTCCAACTCAGCCCAAGCCCGTTTGACGTGTAGGATTTTATGTTTTGCCTTAAGTATAAAAGGAAAAACCCTAGCCACGTTTTGTATAGGTTGTTTATGCTGTGTGTATGAATCTTTTGTGAGATCTAGAGGTATTTGCCTTCATACATACCTAGGGTTTTCAATCTCAAGATTGATGTCAAGAGCTTGGTGATCGCTTCAGTTACTGCATAAAGAGCTTAAAAAAACGCAAGTGGTGTACTTGTGGTTGCTGTGAATCCAAGAAAAAAGTAGTCTGTGGACTCGGAGCTGTCACATGGTCGTGGTAGTAAGTTTTCTACTCGAACTAGCAATAGGATGTTAGTAGTCTAAGTCGCTATTGTAAAACTTCAATTCTTTCATAGTGGATCTGTTTTACCTTGAGAATAGCTAGGTTAAATCCTCCCCTGGTTTTTTACCGGTTTGGTTTTCCTGGGTTATCATATTGTTGTGTTATTTATTTTTTGCATTGTTTCAATAATATGATTTATCTGTGTTAACCTAGATTTGCATAATTTACCTAAGTTAATCACTTGGCTAAATAACTAGGTTAATCTGGCTATGTTTAAGGGGTCTAAAACCCTTCCTTTTTCAGTTTCTTTTCATTTTTCATGCATTTAAGGGAGAATTTTCGGACTTCATAAAATTTGGGGTTTTTGATGTTCTAGCTATTTTCTTTCAAAATTGAACAATGGGTTTTTTTTGTTGGATGATAGTAAACTGATCTTTGTGGTTTAATTTGATCAAATTGATGAATTGGAAAAAATTGGATTTTCTAGGACTTAAAACTATCCAAATTGGGGCTTTTGTTCAATTAAGCATTAATTGATGAAATTGGCTTGTTTGATTGATTGATTTGGTCATTATATTCTTTTATCTAACTTGTGTAATGATCAATTGGTCAATTTGTTGGGATTTTTTGAAAAAGGGTTTTCAAAATTTGGGGTTTTTGGTATAAACTCTATGTTCAAGCCAATTTTGTGTTTCTAAAGTGTAATTGGACTATTCTCAATGCATTAGAGCATGCATCATGTGTTAATTTTGTTCATGCATCATATAGATTGTTATTTTCTATATTGTTTTTGCTCTAACTATGCCTGATGTAGTCAGCCCTTGGGTTTTTCTTTTGTTTTGTCTTTTGTCTCTTTTCTGTCTATCCTTTCTGCTCTTTAGCATTATGGTTAGGAAGACTAGAGCCCATAGGACATCATCTTCTTCTTCTGCTCCATCTTTTGATAGTGAGAGGTTTCTGAGTGAGAAAAACCAAGAGACGTTTGAGAAGCTGAACCTTCTTAGGAATGTATGGACTGAGAGGAAAGTAGTTTTAGATGAGCTTGACCCGAAAATTAGGAGAAACTTTGAGCGTAGGGGCTAGTTGCCTTTGTTGGATGTTGACCATCCTCCTCCGGCTACCTTGATTAAAGAGTTCTACTCAAACCTCTCTGTCCACTCCTATGATTCCAACACTCAGGTGAAGAGTTGGATACGGGGTGACAAGTATGTCATTACTCCTTCGGTAGTGGCCTCTGCTCTTGGGGTGCCTATGGTCCAGCATCCTGTCTATCCTTATGATGAGTCTCCTCCATTCGATGACATTATGTCATATCTTACTGGATCTTCTATCCAGTGGGGTTCTGATTCTCGGATCACCTCTCACGGGTTGACCAAGATTCATTATCTCTTTTTCCGGATTTCTTGCCATTCTATCTGGCCATCTCTCATTTGCATACTATTCCTATCGAGAGATGTGCATTTTTGTATGCTCTTGTCACAGACGCTCTTATGAGTTTTCCTCATCTTTTCATTCATTCTTTGGTTGAGGTTCATAGGAGTAGTTCTTCTGCTCATGCTCTTTTTTTTCCGGTTTTTATTCATAGGATTTTGTTACATCTAAGATTAGATGAGTTTCCTGTGTCTGAGCCTGTTCATATTATAGCTCCTATAGGTGCCACCTTCCTTAGGCAGAGGGCTGCTCAGATGAGAGCAAGTTCTTAACGCCCTAGAGTTGAGTCGTCTTCTGGTGTCGCACCTCCTCCTCCTCCTTCTTCAGGTGATCCGACTGCTGATGCGTTCGTTGATCTGACTGCTGCTTCTGATCCTCCACCTTCTGCTTCGGATGTTTCTAGCATTCGTCTTACTTTGGACACTGTCATGACCGTTCAGGCGGCTCATGGTCAACTTTTGGTGGACGTGCTTACTGAGCTTCAGGCCTTGAGAGCAGATTTGGCGAGCATTAGACGATCACCTCCTCTACCTCCTTTTGATGATGAGTCTTGATTGCCCTTTGGCAATTCGTCACAAAATGGGGAGTACATATGGATGGAGATAGGGGGAGGTTTTTGTTGTTTTGGAGCTTTGGAGATTTAGATTGTATCTAAGTGCTTCACTTTGTACTTATTTTTGGCTCATGATGTATTTATTTTGATGTCTTTATTTTTGATGAGTTGTATATGATAGGGGGAGACATTTTGTGTTTATTTCTGTTTCTTATTTCACATTGTGCTACATTGATTATTAATTTATATTTATGAGGTTATTCATGATATATGTCTTGTAGTTTATGATTATGTGAAATTAAGAATTTATTTTGTTTTACTTGTATTTTTCACACATGCGTTTATGTGTTTGTTAAGTGTTACAGGAATATACAGGTTGATTCAGTCGTGCTACTGTCTACACTTGCAATTAATAGATAGTAGTTAGGTTGAATTTGTTTTTGTTGGGCAATGTTATTGCAATGGGCTGTTTTTGTAAACTTTGAGCATTTTGTTTATTTTGTATTTTGTCACGGATTGCCAAAGGGGGAGTTTGTTGGGTTCTAAGACTTTAGGTTTAAATGTATTAGAACTTCATTTTGTAATGTTGGCAAACCATGATCAAAACGTTTAGTTTTGTTTTAGACTTGCTCAAAGTATGTTTATGTGTAAAGTTGGAATCGAGTGTACTGTAGGATTTACTATGTAAATCTGCTTGGCTCGATCGATCGAGAATTCGACTCGATCAATCGAAGCTCGTGCAGATTGTTTTTCTAGTAGAATTTTCCAACTCAGCCCAAGCCCGTTTGACGTATAGGGTTTTATATTTTGCCTTAAGTATAAAAGAAAAAACCCTAGCCATGTTTTGTATAGGTTGTTTATGCTGTGTGTATGAATCTCTTGTGAGATCTAAAGGTGTTTGCCTTCATACATACTTAGGGTTTCCAATCTCAAGATTGATGTCGAGAGCTTGGTGATCGCTTCAGTTGCTGCATAAAGAGCTTAAAGAAAACACAAGTGATGTACTTGTGGTTGCTGTGAATCCAAGAAATAAGTAATCTGTGAACTCGGAGCTGTCACGTGGTCGTGGTAGCAAGTTTTCTACTCGAGGTAGCAATAGGATGTTAGTGGTCTAAGTCGCTATTGTAAAACTTCGATTCTTTCATAATGGATCTGTTTTACCTTGAGGATAACTAGGTTAAATCCTCCCCAGGTTTTTTATAGGTTTGGTTTTCCTGAGTTTTCATATCGTTGTGTTATTTATTTTCTGCACTGTTTCAATGATATGATTTATCTGTGTTAACCTAGATCTGCATAATTTACCTAAGTTAATCACTTTGGCTTTATAACTAGGTTAATCTGGTTGTGTTTAAGGGGTCTAAAAACGTACACAATCTCCTATTGGTCTTGATTTTGTAAAGACTTCTTCCCTTTGCACAGATCTTAGTACGTGACTAACTCCCAGCAACTTAAACCTTGTTGTTGGATGCAAAGTTCTTCAATACATTTGTAGAGAAGAAAACACTTGATCACAAAACCCTAATGCACATAAGAACGCAATAGCTTCACAAATAAGTGTATAGATTCTCTAATTGAGTCTCTATGTCTTCTGATGACTTTAAAATAAATATTTTATATCCTCTAAAATTTTAGTGAACAAAACCCTAGAAGTACAAGTCAACATGGGCCAAAAAACAAATCTGGAAATTCTGGATCTACAAAACTCGATAGATCGAGAGATATCAAGAGGTATCGAGGTACTTCATTAATTCTCGATAAAAGCCTTGTATCGAGAGGTATCAAGGCTTGTGTCAAGGTTCACTATTTTCAACTTTTCTCGCTTGTTTCTCTGTGCAGTCTTCATGTCTTCAATAATACCACTTGATATACCTAAGAGACACACTTCATGACATTCTAGAATCCACTTGAAACTACCTAAATATAAGTAAAATGTATTTTGTCAAAGGATACGGCAATACATAAAAAATATGACATTGACAAAAACGAAAAAGAAGAAGAATGGTATGTTATTATGTAGCCTTTACAAGTTAACTTTTTACAAGAAATTTTATCAGTTGAGTTAATAGGAACTCACCTTCAAGTTAACTTATATGCGCTTATATTTTGATTATATTTGTAAAGAAAATATAAAAGGTCATAAATAGACATTTAATTAGATTAGTCATGATAGGATGTTTGATGCATGTGGGACCCTAAAATATTGAATGGTCTCACATGAATCTTATATTATTATTATTATTATTATTATTATTTGATAGTCATAACAAAATAGAGGAGATTTGAACCTTGAATATTTTTATTAGGTAAAATTTTCAATCAATCACAAATTGTCACATCACCATCAAGTCCACGTAGTACGTTCAAAGCGACCAATTATAAGACGGTACGTGCTATTTAGTGGACTCCACTATAATTATTTAGAGACCAATAGAAATATTCCAAATGTCACTAAATAAAAATCACAAAGAATACCTAAGAGTCAATTACACATCAACACATGTTGATATATAATACACAAGCAGACTAATTAAATATTTTCATATGTTATTTTAATTAAAACACTTTGGCTAATCAAATAATGCCGTGTGTCCCTTGGAGAACAAGACGTAAAATCCCTCCATTTAAATTATGACATGTTATCAATGATACCCAATTATGTGCCATCACACCTCTTCAATACTCCTATAAATAAAGACTCTCCTCAGTCTTGTAGGAAAAGATTCAAAAGTCTTGAAACTTTGCCAAAATCAAACTCCAAAGCCTCCAAGAATTTCAATAACTTTAACTTTCGAATACGGAGAACATTCATCCAAATTAATGTACTAAGTCTCAGAATTTTCTTGAAATCAAGCTCTAAAGCCTCCTAAAACTTGAAGAACTCTAATTCATCGAATTCAAGCTTCAAAACCCCGAAGAACTTTTACCACAAATCTTCAAAGGTCGAGAACATTCAAAGAATGCATGAAGATCACAAAGAACAAAGAATTTCTAACAAGCTCATAGCTAAAGATTTATCGCAATTCCGTTCCAAAGATTTGTCAATCCACTTTCCAATCAAAGTGAAGACAACTTGTGTTCGAATTAAGACAATTCTTGAACTGAAGATTTTTCCAATGAGATCAAACAAGAGGATTATTCTATCGTCATCAATACAAAAAATACATTTGTGAAATATTAGGATTGTTTGATTTCCAAATGATAGGCCAAGAATATATTGACCCCTTGTGATGAATTAACCAATTAATTAGCCAAGTGAATTAATTAAGTCAATTTAACATGCAATAGGCGTGGTAGCACAAACAAATCACCAAATAACTAAATACAGTAGAAATTAAATTTGACACGGGTGATTTGTTTACGAATGGAGAAAACCTGCATGGCAAAAATCTCACCGAGTGATTTTAAGGTCACCACTCCTGAGAATTCACTATTATCACAACAAGCGGTTACAAGTAAAGGAATCTCAGTACCTTATACCAACCTACAGTTGAACCCTTACCCTAATACCCAATTGGACTTGTTCTGTAGTGACAATCTCTCCTTTTAATGCACAGCTCCCAGTACGTGACTAACCAATTTGATGCGCAGATCCCAGTACACGGCTTACTCACCAACTTAAGAAAGATATTGGCTGCAAAGGTCTTCAGTTCATCAACACAATGAAGATCACGAAGCTCCTTGGTTACAAAACCCTGCGGTGTACAAACACAGCAGCTTCTTGAATAGAAAAATGAACTAGGGCATATGTCTTTGGTTCACAATATGCTTGTGAAAAACTTTTGCATTGAGTTGTATCAATTGTGATGGCCCTTAAAACAATCCTTATATATGTTTAGGGTTGTGAGAAAAAGAAAGCTCAAACATCTATTCACGGATTGGAGTGAAATCAGCTCTGAAAAACTAATTTTCATAAACCTCGATAGATACCTTATCTGTCGAGCAGCTGTCGAGCATCGAACTGAAACAACTTTTTAAACCTCAATAGATACTAGCTGTCGAGTTTTAAAATCCAGTACTTGTTTCTTGGACAAACTTGCATGGCTTTAACACTTGATCTTGAAACCTTGTTCCTTGAAGCATTAAACACATCCTAGATCTACCCAATTACAAGTAAAATGTGTTTTGTCAAAAGGATTAGCCAATTCTATATTGACATATGTTCCTAACATGATTCACATATGTCCTAACACCAAACTTGAGATTTAGTGTTTATAGTGCCAACCAATTAAGTTACAAAACTATTTGCAAATCTTACATTAATTCAAAGCAAAGATTATAAACATAGAGCCAGATTTAGTCCATTATAAGTTTATGCATGAACTTCGATCATATTTAGAGCAAAAAATGCATATGTGAAACAAAAATTATCAATTTTTTAGGGCGTCATAATCCAGAAAATGCTATTCACATCTGTGTAATACCCTCAAAGGACTAATGAAGTTACAATTAAGGATCATCGTAATCATTTAAATACCCTAATTTGAACAACTTAACAAGGTAGCATTCCACCAATTCTTCAAGTTATCATTCCTTTATAGTCTCATAAATATTCTTCCATAAAGCCACATTTCCTTACCATTTTGGTGCTGGAATATAACTGTCCTTAGGCTTGCCAGTAGTGCCACTAATTTACGGTTCCTTAATTTACTTTCTAGCAAGAAAAAGGAGCAACCATATGAAGCACACATGATTTCAGAATCATGTTCTCCTCTGCTTAACTTATAGTCTTCCATACTTTATCAATGGACCATAACTTTGCTCCAAATTTATTATTACTCTGCAGTGTAATTTTTATTTAAATATATAAGCATCTTCAGTAGATTAAAACAAATTCTATAATAGTCTATGATATTAATTAGTCCCTTTCTCTAGTCATATTAATGTTGAACTCACAGTTCACTTGATGAATCAACTCAGGTCTTGCTAGGCACAACCTGTTTAGCAACGGTTTTAGGTTTGATTCCTCATTTAGAACCTAGGCCAAAGGATCGTGTGTTATCGCATTGACCCGTGGCAACACCATCAAAGCAAATGTCCTTATATACAGAAAATAATAAAGGCCTGTTTGGGTTGAGGGGGTGGAGGAGAGTAAAGTATAGTTGACCGAAAATAGGCTAATTTCCGGCCAACTCTACTCTACTTCCCCATTCTACCCCTCAATCCAAACGGACCATAAAATAGAAAACATCAAAACACATAATTTAATGTAGTTTGGCAAACTCTATATATACATTCACAAGCAACGCCAACTAAAAATCTATAGTTCGATAATAGGAAGTACAAGCACACAAACTCTCATAAAATAAACATCAACTAACTCAAACTCCCGATACATACAAAGGTGCCCTCACACTAACATACTAAACAAAACTTAGTCTCTCACTCGACAAAACTTAATCTTTTAACTCCCACACACACGAGTGTCCTTCAACCCAAAAATACTGTCACACTAGTCTTCACTTAAGATGACTACTTTGGGCAAGTCACACACTAACATACTAAACAAAACTTAGTGTCCATTTTAAAACAGCTTATTTAGATTTTTTATGAAAGTGTGTTAAAATATACTTGTACCTTGAAAAAATTTGAAAAAGTGAGAAAGAGCGGGAAAAATGAGATTTTAAAAAGTTGTACATCAAAATTAAAAACTAAAAGCTAAAGCTTAAAGCCGATGTCAAACTCAACCTTACTCTCTCACTCAACAAAACTTAATCTTTTAACTACCATACACATGAGTGTCCTTCAACCCAAAAATACCGCCACATCAGTCTTTCACTTAAGATGACTACATTGGGCAAGACCCCCCCCCCCCCCCACCCCAAAGAGATTAAAGCCACCAAATATTTGCAATACTACTTATTTCTAAGACTCCACTTCTATTCTCTAATAGACAAAATATATCCATTAGCTTTTGAGCTACAGTGCACAGCCATTTTTGGCTGTGTAGTGTAGCTAAGCCACCATTGCAGCCTCACTTTTGTGATTATTCTCTAATAGACAAAATATATCCAATTACTTCTTCAATAAGAAAAACTATTTCGTTCCATACCTAAAAAAAAAAAAAGCATTTTCTTCCACACCAAGAAAACCCATTATGGAAATAAAATTTCAAATAAGAGTTAGAGTCAAATTCTAACAATTGTCAATGAATTTCATTAAGTAGTCTTTCTTCTTTATGCAGCAACTTCATCTTAATCCAACCAAGCTTTTCTCAAACAACTGGATCATCTTTTTTAAAGGTACACCAAACATAATCTTGTCTTAAACTTCACTAAGATAAAACCTTAAGCCTTAATATGAATTTGTTATAAAATACACACACATACAAAACTATAAAATACAAGCACTACAGACGTGGAATTTCCACCGGCAAAGTCAATCAAAAATCTACCATTGATAATATAAATGACAACTACACAATAATTCTTATAAAATTTACAAATATAAACTAATTCAAAATGTCAATATTGCCAAAGATAACATCTCACTAGCACACTAGACAAAACTTAGTTCTTACTCTCTTCTTTCAACCCAAAAATACTACCACACCTTTCCTCACACGAAAGACTATTAGCCCCCACCTAAGACTTAAGCTACCAAACCATTTGCAAAAGTATCTATTTTTTAATGCTCCATTTATCTCTAAAGATGGACAAAAATACCTTACTACTTTTTCAAGGGTAATTATTGGGTACTCTCGAAGTACCAAAAATGTGTACTCTCCCCTCTTACATAACTTTGGGTCCCACTAATTAAATTTATGGTAGAACTCACAATTCATGTAAGAGTGAGGAGTACGTATTTATAGTACTCCCGGAGTATTCAATAATTTTCCTTTTTTCAATAAAGAAAAGCATTTCCTTCCGTACCAATAAAGATCTTTTTCTTCCACGCCAAGAAAACCTAGTAAGAAAATCAAATCCCAAAGAAGAATTATGTCAAATTCAAACAAATCTCTCACCACCGTAAAAATGAAATTTAATCGACGAAAAAAATCATATCATATACTATATAATAAAAGTTGGGCTTAGAAGTCATGATTGCGTCAAGTGACTTCACCAAATTGCATAAACTTTTTTAGATTTTTTTAAAAAAATAGATTTTTTTTTTTTTTTGTCTTTATCTTCTCCTATAATTTCTAAGTTGATAAAAATTTTAATTTGATTACAATCAAAATTCTTCATATAATCCTTTTATTATTAATTTATCATTTACATATGAATTTTAATTAAGTTGTGCATCGCACGGATATAATGCTAGTAATAATAATAAAGTAAAGCCCTTGCAGCCTCAGTGAACCCCGACTTCCTTTCAATGATTACGATATTGTGTCAACTTAGCATTTATTTGAACTATTTCCTTTAATTATGTAGTATTTTCTTGCATCATCAATTTAATTGCCAAATCTTCCTGGGCTTCAATAAAAGAATAACTCATCCATTTCATACGATCGTAAATACCATATTTGTTTTCATTAGCCTAACTTTCCGATGAATCTTGATAATTAAAACAAGTTTCGTTCATAGTTCTATCTCAGTTTTATCAATCAATATCTACTTTCAGGAACGGAAAAAGGAATGTGCATTTGCAATTTAATAACTGGAAAACAACTTCTAGTGCTACTTTTCGGTAAATACGACCAAAGTTATATTTGTTTTAATTTCCTCAGGAATGTCAACAAAGATGTTATGCATCAATTCTTCTTGGGAGGATCATATACCATTCTTCAGCTTTTATTTGCTTCTTTTTTCATTCCTATATTTTAATTCAAGTGCTAGTAGGAATAAAACTGAAAGCTGACAGAAATCATCAGTAATTAGTGGGGGCAATAAAGGAAACAAGAAAGTTAAGCATAGGAATTTGACACAAGTAGATAACATTTGGGCGCTCAACAATGAACATGAATTTTTTTTATTTTTTTATGTCAAGAGTCTTGTAACTCAATTAGTTGGCATTTTTTAGTATTTTCAATAGAAATATCTGTAGTTTAAATCCGTCGACCACCATCTACTTTATAAAAACTTGCATTGTGCATTACTTGGGTTCACTTATTTTTAATCAACGTATTGATGAAATGGCTATAGATGAAGAGTTTATGCTAGTTTAGTCATTAGTTCATTTTCAAATATATGCGTGCGGTAGAGACGTCTCCATCAGATTCATTTTATTATACATGAAAGTGGGTATACAATCAAACCATTTTCCTCGTTTGCAAATAATCAGAGTGGGATTAATTTAATCCGTGAAGGTGACTAATGGTGTTCAGATTTAAACATCTGGATGTGCATATAAACTTAAAAAGCAAGTAATGGCATTTGATTACATCTTAAAGCCAAAAGAACATATACTTAAACTAGGAAATTTATATAATTCGCCGCTAGATTAGGAGAGAAAGTATTATTTTTAAGAGGCTAATTAGATTATTGCCTCTAGTATAACCGGGCACTGAGCTTGATCTTTTAGCATATATATTGTAATTGCTTTGATGTGTTAGAGCACCTATAAGTGCCAAGAGCACCACTTTCTACTCACTTATGGTGATTCATTGTCCTTGAAACAAAAGTTCACAATTTTATTGAATACAAGAATAATACTTACTTCAAACAAGATTGTCAAAAGACTCAAAACACTACCACACACATGCGCATGCATATCTATATACATATGATAATGACAAAACTACAATGAAAGAACCATTGTCACCACGCCATATATATAATTTCTCTGACAGCAAAGCATTCCACAACTTAACGTAATTCATAATAAGATAGAAGGAATCGATCCTTAACACCCTGAAAATATTTCAGAGGGCCTCCTTGTATATTTATTACTCCATGTCTTTATTAGTGCATCATTTTAATTGAAACTGCATGTATCTTGCATTATATATGTGGGATTTTGTGCACACTTGAAGAAAAAAACCCGTTCAGCACCATAGGAGGGTTCTATGTAGTGCTTAGCTCACTGATAAAAATCGTTTCCGTCGCTATCCTATATATTTTTCTTTTAAAAAAAGTGTGTATTATTAGACTACTTATTTCTGGTCTCTTCATTTATATAACAAAGAAAGCAAGAATCTGTATGGGCGCCATGGCTTCCACTTCCACTCGTCGGTAATACCTTTTGATAAGAAGTTTTAGTAAACTTTAATTCACTTGTAAAAACAAATAAATATAAAGCTTTGATTAGACAGCAGTGGGGATATGTCACTTTTTTCATTTCTGCGCTTCTAGTAGTTAAGCTCGTTTCTGTATTTGACATTTTCATATTTCTTAAAAACTATTAGCAATTATAGGCATCGTCTTTATCTAGCGTCAATGATGACGTGAAGGAGACAAATTGTGGAAGCCATGGATATCAATTAAACGCTAAAAATCTTACCGGAATAGTGTGGACGTGTTAAACCTACTATAATAATCTTACCGGAAAAACTGTGGACAGGTAAAACCTAATAAAGGCTAAGCCGAAAGAACACGTATTAAAGCACCGTATGGTAAAAAATTAATGAGGAAAAAGTGGTAATAGATTTTATATCGTGCTAACTTTGGTTGACTTGCTGCATGAAGACAACTAGAGTCGTGTTTTATTTATTTAACCTAACAAAAAGATGAGAATTATGTGATGAAGTACTAGTCTAATGTAGATAAGATATAAAGGTAAATTAGGTACAATTATAGAAAAAGAAGCATTAGAATGGACTAACTAATATTTCACCCACACATGTACATAGTACCAAGGATAAGGAAACTAGAAAAATCTTTATGTATTGGAAGACAATAATGGTATTGCCGGAAGAGATTAGGGAAGATGGTTAGAGGGTCTAAAAAAGAGTTGAAGATGCACCCTGGAAGAAAAAAGATCTGCAGATTCACATGCATTGTAAGTGGGGATACACAAGAAATGATAGAATTGAAAGGTTGGCTTAAAATCTTTAGAAAGTAAATTGGGGAGATTCTCACTTGGGAAAACAGAACATCAAATACCAGAATTACCTAACAACAATTTTCCATCGAAAAACCCTTCAAATTATTTTTTAATAAAAGAAATTGTTACTCTTAATATTTAATCATAAGAATCCAATTCCGTTACCATCTAATTATTAAAGCGCATATTCTTATAAGGTACGCGTACCTCATATATAGTATAAAAATTATCAAAATTAACCATTCGATGGTTGCTAATTAAAAAACAGATCGTACATGATAAAGTAGAAGGCAATTGGTTTCTTTATTAAAATAAAATAAAAAATAAAAAAGTGATCAAATTCTTTGGACGGTAATTTAGCAAAAATAAATAAAAAATCTTTGGACAGTAGAGAAGTCTTTAAGTGGCGTTTGGTTGGGATGATATGGGGGAGGATGTAAAAGAGGAGGGGAAAATATGGGGAATTTTGAATAGTGAGATTGTTTGGTTAGGAAAGACGATGATTTTGGTGTGGCCCAAAGTGTACCCTCAAGCTAACAATTTTCTTGTGTAGCGGAATTGGGGAGAAAATGAGGGAAGGAGAGGGGCTTAGATGGGAATTTTCCCATTTACCGTTCTTCCCTCCACATTAGTTTCTTTTTCTTTTTCTTTTTCTTTTTTGGTTTTTTTTTTTCAATCTAACGTTCATTTAAAAAAAAAAAAAAGATTTCTAAACATTAGGTTTCGTTTCTTTCTTTTATGCTTAAAAACTATTAACAAAATTATTTAACAGGGATATGAGAATAAATTTATACAAACTATATTTTTTATCCTTTCATTTTTATTCTCAACTAAACAAAAAAGTTATTCGTCCTCCACTTTTCCATTCCCCAACCAAACACACATAAAGAAAAATTAAATATTTTCTATCCTCCACCATTTATTGTCCTCTACTTTTCCACCCCAATCAATCATGAGATAAAGTACGAGGGCATCATTTTCTTTAAAAGAAATTATTTAATTTCTTTGGTCGGTAGAAAAATTCTTAAAAGATTGATTTAGAAGGAAGAATTTATAAAAGTTGATGGCTGTTGTTCCAAATTTATGAGATTCATTGTACATGATAAAGTATATGATGAACGCCATCATTTTCATAATTGATTTATTTCATGGTACAGTAGAGAAATTTTTAAGATTTGTGATTCAAAAAGCTACAAAAGCTAATGGTTAGGTCAGTTTTAAATGTTTATTTTAAGTATTATTGGTTTCTATAATAGGAGCCATCAAAGTGTAGCCCCATTGTTCCTTGCAAATGAACATATTAATTATTCTCACATGCATATTTAATTTTGTACCTTTAGTAATGCATGGAACGCTCCTCAATATCATATCCAAGGATCTCCCACCAAAATATAAATTCAGAATTACTTTCTTTCTTCTTCTTCTTTTTTTGTATCAAAGCTTTTATGTATCGTAAATAAATTTTGTGTACGGGTTAGTTAGGTTGAAACTTTGAATCGTTTTTGGAAAAGAAAACGAGGCTATCGAGTATCGACCTTCGTGGACCCCTTTGGCATTATCATGATTCGAAACAATTAAACATGACCAAAAAGAAGGTAGCAATCCTTTTGCAAACATTTCCTGTTCATCTACGAAAACATTTTGGTCCAACACAATAATAAAAAGTGAATCATATTAAAAAGTTAATAATTGGATTTAGCTCGGGAACCACCTTTCCATATATAGTTTCCGACAAGATTGGGAGGCTTACTGACATAAATGATTTTCCAAGAATAATAGATCTCTCTTAAGTATCTAGAACCCTGGCCTATATATCACCAACTTTTTTTTTATGAACATTGATAAAGAAAATGGAAACAATGTTTTGAGCTCACTTTTTTTTTTTTGGCTAAATGTTTTGAGCTCACTTGCTGATCCTGATCTACGAGGATAAATCTGTGACAAGATTTGGGCGGACCTACCATCACTTTTAGAAATAAATAGGAATGAAATGGGCTATCACGCACCAAATGGACCAAGTCTAGAATTACTGAGATGGGCCCAAGCCCAGGCCGTTTTAGAACAAGCTGCCCATTGACAGAATTAATGGGCCATATTGTGATTCCATGATCTCTACCCACAATTGAAATCTTTCTGTGACAAAACAGAAATGTCATCCAAGATAGGAGCAAACCAACCAGGGAGGACATAAGGGGCTAAAAAAGTTTTTAGCATCTCCTTCCAAGTTCCAACACAATAACTTAAGTACATAACAAAGAGACCAACCCTAGCCTCTCCCCACAACAGACAAGTCGGATTGAGTTGGAATGTAGTAAAAAAAAAAAAATTTGTACTTCGTTAATACTTTTTTTTTTTTTTTTTGAGCCAATACTTCGTTAATACTTTTAATTTACTCTTAAATTCTAATTAATTTTTCTCATTATTGAAAGTGGATTTTTTTTATTCGTATTAAAGTTACTCTTAAATTCTAATATATATCTCTCATTAATGAATGTGAAAATTTACCACCGCACAGTGGTTACTCTATAAGTATAAATGCTTGCATGTGAGGTGTTGGGGGCAAGGACCGGGGTTCAAGTCTCCAAAAAGGAGCTTCACACACATATACACTTAGATTAGGCTAGAGTAGAAATTCTATCTTGTATGAAGAAAAAAAATGAATGTGAAAATTTTTTATTGATATTTTGGACCCCTAAAGATAAAATTATGGTTCTACATGGGATAAAGAAGATGCATGCCTCTGATGCATTAGATAATTATTGCCTAGATTGCCTGAGATTTTTTCCTTCCAAACTTGAAGATTTGCAGTGAAAATCTTGTTAACTTCTGGAGTCTTGCCAAGTGAATGCCATTACAATCCTCAAAATATTTTTAAAATCTTATGTATAAATAAAAATAATTAAGTATGCATAATTTTATATATATACACACAAATAAAATTATTATTCTTTAAAGTATATAAACTATAAGAAAGTATAAGATAATTTATATTTATTTAAATAGAGTCACTATCTCATTAGTGATAAGTTGTATATACCAATTATAACTTAAATTATTGGGCATTAAATTATCATGAACGCGGTTATCCTAACAAGTATGTTAAGTAATAGAGGAAAAAAACAAAAAGGTTCTAATCCTTACTCTTTAAGGCTTGTAATTTAAATAAAGATACTTTACTTTTGTATTATTGTTTATTGATGGAAATCAGTTCGTCTATGTCTATAGTAGAGAGAAGGGCATATGTCTGTGCATAAATAATTTACGGGGCAAGAGGGCTAGATTTTATTTTAATTTTGTAATTTTAGGTGAGTAAATTAAGTTTTCGTCCAATACTATAGTACACTAAATTAAACATCAAAGTAACACAATTTTTATAAACACCTGTCATATCAATATCGTGCCTAATATATAAAGTATTGGACATAAACTAAATTCATTTCAGTTAATGTAAAACACGAAGTTAAATGGTATGGAAGCTTTTTGTTAGCCCATTACTTTTTTCATTTTGGACCACAACTTGAAAATTACCTAAGGTTTTGTTTTGTTTTGTTTTTTTTTTTTTTTGGTGAGAAGAGATTACCTATGTAGCATCTAACAATAACAACGGCACTTAATTCAGGGGAGAGGTACCCAATCAAGTGGAATGTTAAAATTAAAGCTCCTATGCAACTCTGATGGAATTCAGTATGTATGTAAGAACAAAGGACCATTATTTTGATGACCCTTATTAACACAGCCTAATGAGACTTGATTTCGCACTCCAGAGGGACACGTAATAGGAGTTAGGACCTTAATAAATCTATCAAACCACCAAATTTGTGGCTTCAATGTAATGTTTGCAAAATTGCATATTAGGTTGTAACTCGTGTTTATGTACAAAAACATTCAACAGTGATAACGATGAAGTGGACTTACATAGGTGAGTGAGATGTGTTCATACGAATCATACCGTATTTTGTTTGGCCCTTGATGGGACTGACGAACTCAACTTCCTTGGACGATCTCATCAAATGTACTCGTCCACCTGGGCACGACACAGACGAACATAAGAGAGTCATTAATAAGAGCATTCAATACCTTGGACAGTCAACAAACAGTTGGCAGACCGTTGGAGCCTCATCAAAACCCGTATTCATGAGCCCTGAGGCGTTACAAAAAGAGCACTAAAGCCACAATTAAGGCCCCCAACGGCTAAGAACCATGAAACTGTATATATACACTCTTATTAGAGACAAACCAGGTACATAGACTCACCCAAAAATACTATTAGATTCAGAACATTCTTATTATTCTCTAAAAACTTCCATATATACTAACTTTGGCATCGGAGACGTGGTGGTAGGCACCACACCAGTGACCACCTTAAGGGAGCAATTGTTTAACTCTTGCAGAGATATTGACGCGGACCCAGCTCCATCTAGACGAACCTACAAGACTAACAATTTGCACTTCATCAGTTTGGTGCCGTCTGTGGGAACGACATTTTCGGGCTTAGGGTCGAAAGTGTAGTTTCCAATCAATTCCTAAATTCAGATGGAGTCCAACCAGGATCCTCCAGCATTAGCCAAGAAAATCCAAGCACATGCAGCTAGCATCAAAGAGCTCACTAGACAGAATCAGGACATGAGGCTACGGCTTTAGCAGGAGGAGAACCGATCTAGGGCCAATCAAGAAGATGAAGGAGATAGTCATAGAAGGAGCGACTGTCGAGAACCAGCTTCTCAAGATGAATCAAACTCGGATCTTCTCCGGAAGATGACAAAGGAGATGGAAGAGCTGAAGAATGCCATTAAAGAGAAGACAGATCAAAGCTTGGATAGAATGGTCAGGACGACAGATTTGCCTTTTACTGCGGCAGTCCTGGAATGCCCAATGCTGTCGAAATTTTGCCTGCCCCAACTTGAACCGTTCGACAGACTTAAGGACCCCCTAGACCACCTCAACACCTTCAAGACGACGCTAGGCCTTCAACAGCCTCCTGACGAAATATTGTGTTGTTCCTTCCCCACCACTCTCAAAGAAGCTACAAGGGAGTAGTTCACGAAGTTACCAACGTCATCCATTAACAGCTTTGAATAATTGGGCAATGCCTTTTTACGCCACTTCGTCGGAGGACAACGCCCGAAGCGGCCAACAGACCACTTATTCACCATTAGACAAGGGGAGAAAGAAACCCTAAGGTCGTACATGAAACGCTTTACTCGGGAAACTCTAGAGGTAGATGAAGCTGATGACAAGGTGCAATTAATGACCTTTAAAGCTGGATTAACTTGCGAAGAATCCTCCCAGGACAATGGCAGAGATGCTCCTGAAGGCACAGAAGTACATGAACGCTAAAGACGCCTTGGCCGCGATAAAGGACGTAGAAAAGACCAGTGAAAAGGGAAGGAAGTAAGATGATCGTGGAGGACAAAAAAGGGAGCGCCCAGATCGTCAAACTAACGACGGGAGTAAAAGGAAAGATGAAAAAGCTCCTCAAACGGTAAAATTCACTCCTTTAGTTATGCATGTTGACAAAATTTTGGCACAGATTAAGGATGAACATTACCTCAAATGGCCAAGGCCATTACATTCGTCGCCCAATGTGCGTGACAAAATAAAGTATTGTCAGTTCCACAAGGATCATAGCCATTACACAGAGGATTGCAAGAACCTAAAGGAGCAGATAGAGAAACTTATACGAAAAGGGAAACTGCAAAATTTTGTGAAGAATGGGGGACCTAGTAGGTCCAGAGACGATAACAAAAACCAGCACGAATCCTCGCCCAAGGACGAGGATCACACGTTTCAGCGTCTCCCAAGTGTGATCGAGGAAATAAAGATGATCACAGATGGGCCATCTACAAGTGAAAGCCCTGGAGACAGTGAAATTGGTCGAAGGAGAAACAGCAAGGACAACCAAAATAGGGACGACACTGAGCCCAGAGATGAGGACGAGACTCATCCAGTTCCTTAAAGAGAACCTGGACGTCTTCGCGTGGAGTCACAAGGACATGCCAGGTATATCCCCAAAGGTCATCCAACACAGACTAAATGTGGACCCCGAGAAGAAGCTCATCCAGCAGAGACGACTGGTTTTCGTTCCAGAACGGAATAAAGCAATTACAGATGTGGTTAACAAGTTGTTGTCAGCAGGCTTTATTCGAGAAGTCTACTACCCAAATTGGCTCTCCAATGTCGTTCTAGTGAAGAAAGCAAATGGAAAATGGAGAATGTGCGTGGATTTCATGGACCTGAACAAAGCTTGCCCAAAAGACAGTTTCTCTCTGCCAATGATAGACCAACTAGTGGATTCCACAACAGGGCATAAACTATTGACGTTCATGGATGCATTCTCGGGATACAATCAGATAAAGATGGCTGAAAAAGACCAGGAGAAAACTACTTTCATCACGAGCCAAGGGCTCTATTGCTATAAGGTAATGCCCTTCGAACTGAAGAATGCAGGAGCAACCTACCAGAGGTTAGTGAATAAAATGTTCAGCAAGCAGATCGAGAGGAATATGGAGGTATATGTGGATGACATGCTCGTCAAGAGTAAAGAGGAGCTTGCTCATCTAGATGACCTCAAAGAAACATTCGCCACACTCAGACAGTACGAGATCAAGTTAAACCCCAGTAAATGTGCATTTGGAGTAGCCTCAGGGAAGTTCTTGGAGTTCATGGTGTCAAAAAGGGGGATAAAAGAAAACCTAGAAAAGGTGAGAGCCATACTCGATATGACGTCACTAAAGACTGTTAAGGAAGTCCAGAATCTCACAGGAAGGATAGCGGCACTCAACAGGTTCGTCTTTAGAGCGACGGACAAATGCTTGCCCTTCTTCAAGACACTGAAGCGAGCTTTTGCTTGGACTGACGAATGTGAGATAGTTTTTCAAGAACTCAAGTGCTACCTAAGCAATCCACCCCTCCTAAGTCCGTCTAAGGAGGGAGAAAATTTTTATTTGTATCTGGCAGTATCAGCCACAACCTTGAGTGCAGCCTTGGTTCGAGAAGAGGACAGGAAACAGCTCCCAGTCTACTATGTTAGCCAAGCTTTCCAAAGGGCAGAAGTCAAGTACCCGAGGATTGAGAAGATTGCATTCGCATTAATAGTAGCTTCGCGTAAACTACGGCCCTATTTTCAGGCGAACCCTATCTTGGTAATGACAGACTAGCCAATTAAGAAGTCCATGAACAAGCGAGGCAGCAGGGAGGATGGTCCAATGGGCCATCGAGCTTAGCCAGTTCGACATTGAGTACCACCCCAGGATGGCTATTAAAGCGCAGGCGTTGGCAAACTTCATCGCCGAGTTCACCATCCCAGACGATGACAGCCTCCCCGACAAAGCAGAACGATGGACGATACAAACTGATGGTTCGTCAGCCCGAAAGAGGAAAGGAGTAGGGGTCGTCATCATCACCCCAGATGGAGAAACGCTTAAATATGGAGTTCAGCTAAAATTCTCAGCCATCAATAATGAAGACGAGTACGAATGAATATTTACGGGGCTAAAGGTCGGAAAAGCACCAAGAGCTAAAAACTTGCTCCTCCATAGTGATTCTAAGCTGGTAATAGGACAGATAAAGAAGGAATATGAAGCAAAGAAGGAGAGAATACAAAAATACCTCAGGCTGACGAAGCACTTAGCATAGGAATTTGATAGGGTGGAATTCATGCAAATCCCCAGAAAACAGAACATGATAGCAGATGAGATCGCGAAGCTAGCATCGTCAAAAGAAAGATCAACGAACATGGGCTTAGAGTTGGAAGTCCAAAAACACCCCAGCATTGAAGAAGTCTCTACATTTGCAATTTAGAGCACAAGTAGCTGGATGACCCCGATCATATCCTTCCTCCAAGATGGACACCTTCCCCAGGACGTCGAGGAGGTCAAGAAGGTTAAGAAGAGAGCAGCTAGATTCACAATCCTGAATGACACCCTGTACAAGAGAGGCTTTTCCATGCCCTACTTAAAGTGCGTCGATTAAGAGGAAGCCAAGTATATTCTGGAAGAAATCCATGAAGGGGTTTACGGAGACCATGCAAGCCCCAGATCCTCGGTAAGCAAAGTTATCAGAACAGGCTACTTCTGGCCTACTATGCAGGTAGACGCAAGGGAGCTCGTCAAGAAGTGCAACAAGTGCCAGAGGTTTGGGAATGTCCAACGCCTTCCAGCCGAGAGACTGACAACGATAGCCTCCCCTTGGCCATTTGCACAATGGAGAATTGACATCGTCGGCCCACTACCCCAAGGTAAGGGACAGGTAAAGTTTCTACTAGTCGCTATCGATTACTTTACAAAATAGGTTGAAGCGGAGGCATTATCAACCATCATCGAAGCAAAAATCCAGAGTTTCGTATGGAAGAATATAATTTACAGGTTCGGGATTCCACGGACGAACACAAGAGAGCCATTAATAAGAGCATTCAATACCTTGGACAGTCAACAAATAGTTGGCAGACCGTTGGAGCCTTATCAAAACCCGTATTCATAAGCCCTGAGGCGTTACAAAAAGAGCACTAAAGCCACAATTAAGGCCCCCAACGGCTAAGAACCATGAAACTGTATATATAAACTCTTATCATAGACAAACCAGGTACATAGACTCACCCAAAAATTCTATTACATTCAGAACATTCTTATTATTCTCTAAAAACTTCCATATATACTAACTTTGGCATCGGAGACGTGGTGGCAAGCACCACACCAGTGACCACCTTAAGGGAGCAATTGCTCTACTCTTGCAGAGATATTGACGTGGACCCAGCTCCATCTGGACGAACCTACAAGACTGACAATTTGCACTTCATCAGCCTTGATTAGTGTGCCAAAACTCCAATTTAAGCCTTAAAAAGGCAAAAATCATGTTTATAAACATTGAAAAAAAAATTAAATGAAAAGTTTCTATTTATCCCTATCGATTGTTTAATAAATTATTTTAATGATCCAAGAATTTAAAATCCGGAATTTTTCATTTTTTGTTAAGTTCGACCAATGTCAACTTAACCTTAAACAGGACCAGTCAAAAATTTGACCAAAAAATCTGACTGTTTGATTGAGATTAATATTTGGCCATTATAAAATTCCCTTTAAAACAATAGTTTAAGGGCAAAACTGGAGTTAAAACAGATAAGATATCATAAAAACATCAAAATCCTTATTAAAAATACTTTTTCATTATTTTTCATGTTAAAAATGTTGTTTTTGAAGCGTATTCACACAATAAACTATACAAATCCAGCCACAACGAGTATGAAAGGCCTAGACCACATTAAAGTATGATAGATTAGCTGCTCTACCAGAAAAAGTGGCTTAACGATATCCCTTTCGAATTAGAAGAAGTGAGTTTTCTAAGAAAAGTGCTACACAAATCCCTGCATTGTGTCGCCCTTTCAGGCGCGATATCTTGTAACTGTAGCTACAAATTAGATAAGACCAGAACCTATAAACACTATACATCTAGAACTTTCTAACGATATCCGATTTGGAAAAATCCAAATTCCCAAATAGCTGCTCAAAGATAGAACCTAAAAGAGGAAAAGAAAAGGCCTAGAAAGTGGTAGAACATTGTAAAAGCTTCTAGAAGCTAGTGGAGCATGAGCTAGAATTTAGGATAAGCTCCACTATGTGCTAACTCATGGTAGGGATAAGACCTAAATTCCACCTCACCCCCCTATAAATATCTACCCTCTCCTCATTTGTGCATGTCAAATTGTCAATTCCACCCACAAAAATTCCCTACCCTCTCCAACCTCTCTAGGATTCTCTCTATGCCTCTCTTCTTTCTCTTATCTCTCTAGAATAGCTCTTAAACCTAGAAAATACAACCCCTTTTGCTCTCAAAAACCCACAAAAAATCCATATTTAAGCCTCTAAATTCCTTGCTAGAGCTAGGGTAGTGTAGTTACTACCCTAGCTCCCTCTACCTTCCCAATTTTGTTTTGGTCATTTTAAAGGTTTCACTTGTATTTCAATCATTTTTTAGGTTTTAGGAGTATTTTCATCATCTTGGAGGTTTCAGGGGTATTTTGGTCATTTTTAGGTTCTTGGAGTATTTGGTTATTTTTGAGGCTTTGTGGGTATTTTGGTTATTTTTAAGTTTCAGGGGTATTTTGGTCGTTTTTAGTGTTTGGGGGTATTTTGGTCATTTTTAGGGTTCTATGGCTATTTTGGTTATTTTCAAGTTTTAGGGGCATTTTGGTAATTTTTTAGATTTAAGGGTGTTTAGGCCATTTCAGAGGTTTTGGGGTTTTTTTATTATGAGAAGTGCTATGTCCACAACATTTTCACACAAAAATCGTATATGGTAAATTGTTATTAGTTTCTAATTTGAATTCACAATTCAAATTATTTTTTTGCCCACCCATAATAACCAATAACAACCTGTCACTTAGGATTTATTGTGAAAATGTTGTAAACACAGCATTTCTCTTTTATTATATAAATATATATTCATTGATTATTGGGTAGTTGGGTGAGTTGGGTTTTACCTATAATAATTAGGTTCAGTTGGATTTGGGTTATAATTAACTGGTTAAATGCGTTACAAACTTACAATGAGTAAATGAGTTTTATGTACCCATCTCATTTATACCTAACCCAAACCCATCCATTTGGTACCCCTAATTTTTTCACACTTTTTTACACTTAGGCTGCGTTTGGCAATATGTAAAATATTTTCAAGTGAAAATGTTTTACGAAAAGGAAAATATTTTCAATTGTTTGTCTACTTTATGGAAAATATGCTGTAAAATTATTTTCAGTGTTTGGTTTTGCATGTAAAAACGTATTTCCATCAACCCAGCCACCATCAACAACCACATAACCAATTAACTTGAAAAAATCATAAACAAAATCAAAACTCATTAATCTCAAAATCAAAATCAAAACCCATCTACCAAACCCACAACCCACAACCCACAACCCACCACCCTTGAAACCCAAAAATCACCCAAGCAACCAATCCACCAAAACCCACCCCTAATCGGCCACCATCAATGCTAGAACTCAACCTAACCCATCACCATTGAAACCCATAAATCACCCCAACCACCGATTCTCCAAAACCCAAAAACAAATATATTTCCAATCAAAAAAAAAAAATCCACAACAATGAGGCCAAATCGGTGAGGGAGGAAGGGAGGACCAAAAGGTTGAGAGAGAGAAGTAAGATCGGTATGGGAGGAAGAGCAAGAAAGAAGGATGGAAAGAGAGGAAGAGGGCTTCAGATTTGACCTTGATCGGCGGTGGACTAGAGCTCGAGTTCAGGTGTCGATGGTGCTCTCTACCTCGACGACGGCCTCTATCTCTGGTGGCTAGTGCTCTCTCTCTCTCTCTCTCTCTCTCTCTCTCTCTCTCTCTCTCTCTCTCTCTCTCTCTCTCTCTCGGATAGACCATAAAAATGGTTTGAAGGTAAATTTGAAATGTAAACAATTTTACACTTCAGGCCCACCTATTTTACGATCAAAGATCCTAATTTTCAGGTTGACTAAATTTTCAGTCCAAACCAAATAGTGACCATCATGTAAAATGTTTTCCCAATTTTCATTACAGCCAAACAAACACAGCCTTAAATCTTTCTCTTATTCTGTGTTTGGAAAGGTCGATATCCCTCTACCTCTATAATCTTACAATCTCGCTTAATTGTCATTGCTTTCTCAATCCTCAATCTCCCTCTTCTAGGACGGCACCTATTGACTATCATATGTCATCTGTTAACCTTGATAATGATTTTTTTCATCAAAACACCCCTAAGATGCAAGTTTGTTTCTACCTAACCTTATTGTTAATTTTTTTTTTTTTTTTTTTTTAAATTTGCTAACAGAATGAATGAAAAATTATGTAAAAGAAAGTAAAGCAAAAAACTTGAATTACTCATTTATTCGATTTGTTTTCAATTTATATATCAAAATTTTTTCAGTCATCTATATTACATAAAATCGCTAAAAAAATTCTTTGAAAATTCACTATTTATAAAAATATATATATTAAACATGTTTACAGTCTTTTAAAATTCTTTTTAAATTTCTTTAAATTGCTTCGGCTAAACAAACACCATCCTATGCATCTCATTCATGATCCAAAAAAAGATGGACATCTAAAATCTCAATTTATGAAGAAATGCCAAAAAAATCCAATGAGCTAACAGAATTGACATCATTTTTCCACATGTATACGAAGTATGAACTAAGTACTGCTTTGTTCACCTAACATAATTATCACAAAAATCCAATAACAATTCATTCCTAATATATATATATATATAAGTGATCTAACCCTTTGTTCCTAGTGACGGTTACAAATTCACCACAATCTAAAAAAAATAAACAGAAGTCAAAAGTCAATTAATAAAATACAAAATAAAAATATACCTAAATTAGGAGGGGTTTAGTACAGATAGGATTCTAGTTCATGCATTTCTTCAAACATCAGAAATCTACCATTAAAATTAAAACTGAAGAAAATTGAGAGATGCGCAACATATAACGACTCTCCAACCCCGGTATTGCGATAGATACCATAATATGTGCCGAACATTATTCCAATTTCTAACTTTGGGCATGAGAATAATAAAAACTTTAAAAATATATATGGAAACCAAACAAAAAATAAACTATATCCAGAACTAGAAGGCTAAGTATATTTATATTCAACTATTTACTATTGTAAGGCATTATTAACTGTAGGAGGAGAACAACGAAGAGAAGCAATTCATTACCTTGTAAAAAGTCCAACCAAACATGAATTAGAATAAAACTAAACTTTTCTCACATAATACATAAGATATTAGTGAGTATTTGACGTGACTTCCATGGAATTGCTCTTAGAGTAGGCTTGGAAGAAAAAGCTCATGAGGCATATCCTTAGACTATGCACCGACATCCTGTATGAGATTGTTACTGTGGTGATTTTTTTTTTTTTTTTTTTTTTTTTTTGAGTAGATATGATTGGTTTTTTTGAAGGTTTATTAGTATTAAACTCTTTAGTTTTTGTACACAATAATTTACTTGGCACAAAAATTTTAAAAAAAAAAAATAGATGAAATGTGATCAAAAATTGGACTCCAATTGAAATCTAATTTAGAATCTAATTGGATTTATATTTTTTTTATTTTTGCACTCGATAATTCATTTGAGACAAAAATTAAATAAAAAATTTGGATGGGACAAATGGCGTAAAATTGAACTACAATTAAGAATTTAATTGAATTTTCTCTCAATTTTGACTTTAAATATATATTAGTGTGTAACCCTGTGCATATGCACGGGTACAATTAAAAATAATCAAAATTACACGGTTCAAATTATACATGGTATTAGCTTACACCTTTTTAAAATCATATATTTCTAAAATATGTAATAGTTTCTCATATATATATATATATATAATTTAGAATTTAATTGGATTTAGACTATTCGGTTTTTGCACCCAATAATTCACTTACTACAAAAATTAAAAAATTAGATGGACAGATGGCAAAAAATTGGACTCCAATTGAAATCTAATTTAGAATTTGATTGGATTTGAACTTTTCAATTTTTACACTCAACTAATGTGTAACCCCAGGCATATACATGGGTACTGTAAGGTCACAATTCGAGTCCTAGGCCCAAAAATGCAAATGATCTAGGCCCAAAGAGCCCAATACAATGAATTTGTAAAGAGTGGGTTGGAAAACTAGGCTTTAATGAGTTGGGTAGCAATTATAGTGGATCCAAATGACAATAAAGTAAAAATAGATTGGTTGTATCTAATGAAAATCGTCCTCAGCACAGTCCAAGGATATTAGTTCTTGTATATAATTCTTGAAATTGATTACAAGTACAGTCTTTATTGCTACAGTGTTTCTCTCTTAATTCCCCGATCCCTTTCCTTCAGGGTCTTCTTTCTGTTTTATACTATCTTCCTTCTTTCATCTCTACCCTCCATGTGTAGAGTAGATTGCTGGTGTCGATCCTTATCCCATCAGCACTTTCCTGAAGTCTCTGGTAAGGCTGAAAATTACTGTTCATGTATCACTTCCTCATTAATGTGGCTAAAGAGTTAGCTACAGAGCATTCAATGCAGTGGTAGCAGCTTTCTCTTAAATATTTCATGGTCCTCATCTGTCTCGTACCTTCTGGATGTGTATCCTTACCAGTAGAATTTCCTGTAATGTTGCCCTGGATGGCGGACCACAACTTGGACCTCGGCTTTGGTCAGTCGAGGTGGCATCCCTCCTCAGATCACTTTCCTGGAATCTTATGACCATATCTCACATCTTCATTCACTAACGCGAACTCCTTTGACAGTGTTTCCCCGTCCTCGGACTACCTAATGTCCTCGGATTGCGCCACCGGCCCAACATATACATAAATACGCACTACTGGGCCTACCACCCCTACAAGTACAATTTAAAAAAATCAAAATTACACAATTCAAATTATACATTTTTTTTAGAAGATGTTCAAATTATACATGGTATTAGCTTACACCTTTTTTAAACCATACATTTCTAAAATATATAATGGTTTCTTATTATATATATATATATATGATTTATAATTTAATTGGATTTAGACTCTTCGATTTTTGCACTCAATAATTTACTTGCCACAAAAATTAAAAAATTAGGTGGACACATGGCGCAAAATTGGACTCCAATTAAAATCCAATTCAGAATCTAATTGAATTTAGACTCTTCAATTTTTACACTCAATAATTCAATTGGCAAAAAAATCAAAAATTAGATGGGACACGTGCAAAATTGAGAATCCAATTAAATCTAATTGGATTTTCTCTAATAAATAACGAATGTAGTATTATTTAGAAGTTGATAAATTTGAATTATTTTTAGCTAGACAAACAAATGGCATTGGAAAGCATAATATTTCAAACTCTTTCTTCTTCTAATTTTAAATACTGTATATAATTAGATATATGATTGGGTTTCTTGTAGTTTATTTATATTGGACTCCTCGTATTTTATATTGAATTAACTCACTTGACACAAAAATTAAAAAGTTTAGATGGGACACTTGACACAAAATTAATCTCCAATTGAAATATAATTTAGATTTTAATTGAATTTTCTCTTTTATATATATATATATATATATATATATATATATATAATTCCGTACCTGGGTGATATAATGGCTACATGTTTCCCCCATTAGCTCAATCATTTTAACATATAAGGTAGGTGAAAGAAATATAAAAAAGTTAGAATGATAAATTTTTTTTCCTTCAAATAGATTGGAATAAGTCACTTTCAACTTATTAAGTGATTATTCATAAAATGATAAAAATTATCCTTCAAACTAGTTTGGAGAAAAGTTCTTCCAGCCTATATTACATGGCATCTCAAAAGATTATTCACATGTACATTAATTATATGATCTACTTAATAGTCATATGACTTATTTAAATGATTTTATTGAATCATGAGTTATTACATGTGTGTTTGATAAAAATTTAAAAAAAAAAAATCTTAGATTAATCATGGTCTCTTGATCACCTTTTCAAGTTACTCGATATGGTTATGGATACATTGCTGCTACCTCGTGATGGATCTCAAGATAATGATATTAGCTCAAAATGCAATTTGATCTCATAGAATAGAGTCTAGGGTTTGAAAACTTAATAGGACTTTTGAAATATGAACAATATAACAAGAAAATGAGAAATCCTAAGTGACTAAGTTAAACTACATGCCTATTTGAAGTTGATTAAGTCAAATTGCATCATTTGGAAATTAAATAGCTCAAAGTAAATCATCTCGATTGAAATTAAATTACAACAGATCATTTCAATTAAAGTCAATTAAGAAGAATCTTAGGATTCAAACCTATTAACACTAAAATGATATGAAATTGATGATTAATTGAATTTAATTTGGAGAAATTACACTTTATCACCCTAAATTATGCCCAAAATTACATTTTGCAACCCAAACTTTCAGAATTCACAATTAGTACCCTAAACTATAGTCCATGTTACACTTTGCACCCCGCCATCAATTCTGTTGTTATCTTGGATGGCATCATGTAAAAAAACCTAATTACTCCTCTTCTTAATCCCTTAAAAACAAATGAGAAATTACACTTTACTGCCATAAACTATACTTTACTGCCCTAAACTATACTCTCAATTACACTTTGCACCCTAAACTTTGATTTTCCATCTAAGATAACAGCATAATTGACAATGAGGTGCAAAGTGTAACATAAGTTATAATTTAGGGTGCTAACCGTGCATTCTAAAAGTTAATAGTACAAAATGTAATTTAGGGTATATTTTAAGGTGGTAAGTATAATTACCCCATTAAATTATCACAACGAACTACAGATTGCATCAAACTAATGGATACTTGATTGAAATCGCAAATACAAGTACAAAGATACAAGCATACGATAATACACTCCTTACAGACAAAAAAGACAACTTGATTACAGACTACTGTAGAATCTAAATTAATGGGATCAATTTGTGCTCTTGATAAGTTCTCTAGGTATATGCACGTTTTCTTTCTAATTGTGCAAAGGCCTCTATTTATACTTGAGGGTTCTAGCAGTAATTTTCACTCTTTTTTTGCTATGTGTCAGTTTTCATTTCGCTTTTTTTTTTTTTTTTTTTTTGAGAAACAGATAAGTCAACTTTATTAAGGTAAATCAAACTAAAAAACATCATCTAAATCTTGTGGTAGCTCTTCTAACCACACATCAATATCAGCAGCTAAAACTGCTCTTCTAGCTAGGAAGTGGGCTAATCTATTACCCCCTACAAATATGAGAAAAATTACAAAACCGCATACATGACCCCAACCACTTAATATCATGTATAATATGGCCCAGCCACGATCTGTCTTGCTTCTGATTTTTGATAGCTTTGATGACTTGTAGGGAATCACCTTCAACCTCCACTGTTGAAATACTAATTTCTTGGGCAAAAATGAGAGCTCGCCTAGCTGCCAGTGCTTCCACCATGTCCACCGAGCTGGGCAAAGGAATTCGCTGACTAAGAGCAGCGATAATCATCCCATGCTCGTCCCTAACGACAATCCTCAAACCAGCAAGAGCCATGTTCTCAAAGAGAGCTCCATCAAAGTTGATCTTGAACAAATCTGCAGAAGGGGGCTTCCAACGTACCACCTCACGTGGAACCACTGAGCTCGTGGAAGAACGCTGCACATCCCGAAACTTTTGCAGCAATTCCTTAGCTTTCTTGATCGTGTCTCCAACATCCCATACCTGCTGTTTTACTCGTAATTTGTTGCGGCGGGTCCATATACTCCAGGCGACCATGGAAAACAGAGCAGCAGTATTAGAGGAGATGTCGGTGAGTATAAATGAAACCAGGTCTCCAAAGCTTCTAAAAACTTTTGAACATGGAAAACTGAAGGTCTGATCCGAGAGCCACACACACTTGGCGAAATCATATAACCAAAGGCAATGAAGCACATCTTCTGGGTGATCCTCGCACAAGTTACAGCTATTATCAGGAATGATGTGCCGGGTGCAGAGATTGAAATTAGTGGGTAATGACTCAGACGCCGCACGCCACAAGAAATGTCGCACTTTGTTTGGCACCTTGAGCTTCCAAATTCCATTCCACAAACGTTTCCCAACTTCGACATCCGATGAACCAGCTTGTGCTTGCTGAAGCTCATTTGCCATAAGCTGATAAGCACTTTTCACTGGATACATACCATCAGGTGTTCTAGGCCAAATAAGAAGGTCCTCCTCTGTGTGTAGGCTGACAGGAATGCTCTGAATACCCTTCGCTTTCCACGGAAAAAAGTTCTGATCTATGAGCTCCACATCCCATATCTTCGTGCCCGGTAGAAATAGGTCCTTCACAACCACCAACGATGGATCTTGCTGAGGAGATAGGATCTGTCCACCTCCAAATGACTCCACCCATCTACTGGTCCATATATTTATTCTTGACCCATCCCCAACTCTCCACCTAGCCCCCTTATAAATCACCTCTCTTGCCTGCAAAATGCTCTTCCATGCAAAGGAACTTCGAGGATTGATGTCCACGTCTAATATACTCCCATTAGGAAAATATTTAGATTAAAAAATTTTGTAAAGCAAAGTATCCTTCTCATGGTACAGCCTCCATACTTGTTACCCAAGAAGTGCATCATTAAATAGTCTTAGATCCCAAAAACCCATACCACCAAGGGATTTTGAGGAACAAAGAGTACTCCATTTTACCCATTGCATCTTCCTTGCATTATCTTGATGCCCCCACCAAAACTTGCGGATCATTGCTTCAATGTCTTTTATCAAGCCTATTGGCAATCGAAACATGCTCATGGAATATGTAGGGATGGATTGGACCACCGCCTTGATCATCACTTCCTTACCCGCTTGTGAGAGTAGCCTCTCCTTCCACCCTTGCATTTTGTTCCAAATCCTCTCTTTTATCTGGTTGAAGCAAGCTTTTTTCTACCTCCCCACAAAGGATGGTAAACCAAAATATTTCTCATAGTTTTTTTATGGCCGGCACACCCAACAAGACCTTGATTTCTTGCTGAACATTTTCAGGGGTATTTCTGCTAAAAAAGAGAGTGGTTTTAGCCAAATTCACCTACTGCCCTGATGCAACTTCATACCAATCAAGAATTTGCTGAATTTTCAAACATTGGGCTGTGTTTGACCTGCAAAATAAGAGACAATCGTCTGCAAAGAAGAGGTGAGTAATCCGTGGGCCCTGTCTACAAATTGATAAACCTCTAATCTCATTATCTTTGGCAGCTTTGCAGAGGAGAGCATTTAAACCCTCCGCACAAAACAGAAAGATGAAATGAGAAACAGGATCACCCTGTCTCAAACCCCTAAAAGGTCGTATAAGCCCCTGAGGTTCTCCATTAAGCAAAATGGAATAGGTCACTGTTGAAACACATTGCATGATCATAGCCACCCATGAATCTTAAAAACCCATTTGCAAAAGGATTTTTTCTAAAAACTTCTATTCCACCCTGTCATAAGCCTTACTCATATCAAGCTTCAAGGCCATAAAACCCTCCTTCCCAACGCATTGGGTTTTCATATAATGCAATGATTCGAACGCTATCAAAATGTTATCAGTAATAAGTCTATCTGTAGTGAAAGCACTTTGAGCCTCTGAAATTATAGAGTTGAGCAAAGGCTTTAATCTGTTGGCAATAACTTTACTAATAATTTTATAAAGCACATTGCACAAACTAATAGGTCTAAAATCTGAAACATTCTCAGGATTGCACACTTTAGGAATCAAAGTAATGAAAGTGTGATTGATAGATTTAAGGAGAGTACCAGAATTAAGACAGGAAAGGACAGCATTAGAGATATCAAGCCCCATATTCGACCAAAAAGACTGATAAAAAAAGGGGGGTATCCCGTCAGGACCCGGCGCCTTCGAAGGAGCCATTTGTTTGATGGCGGCATCCACTTCCTCTCTGCTGTAAGGTTTCATTAATTCAATATTCATGCTATCTGTAACAACCCTTTTCACACCCTTTAGCACTTGGTCAAGATCATGGACATTGGATGGAGAGAAGAGTCTGGTATAAAACTCCACAAAGATCCTAGAAACAACCCTCTCATCGAACTGCCACACGCCATCTGCATCCCAAATACCTTTGATAAAATTTCGCCGTTTTCTCTGAGTTGCCACTGCATGAAAATACTTAGTATTGTTATCGCCCTTCGCCACCCATTGCATTCTAGCCCTTTGCCTCCACATTCGGCTCTCTTTCTCAAGCAATAAATGAAGCTCACGTTTGAGAGAGACAACCAAGTTGTAGCTGCCTCCATTTGCTGCCAACTCTTCGGCCTTCCATAACTCCTCCTTTTTCTTTCTAATCTGATTCTTAACATTGCCGAAGTGCTCTCTACTCCAAGACTTTAGCATCTTCTTACATTTCTTAAGTTTTTGCGCCACCTTAAACATTGGAGTGCCATGATTCTCAACTTGCCAAGCTCTCAATACCGTGTCGCCGCACCCTTTATCAGTCAGCCACATCTCCTCAAACCGAAAAGGTTTCCTAATCCAACGCTGAGCTTCATTATTTGGGTTAAGGAACAAGCAAATAGGTCGGCGGTCAGAAGAATAGCAGTGAAGGTGCCTCACTGTAGCTGCCGGAAACTTCGACATCCAATCATAATTAGCCACACCCCTGTCCAGACGTTCCCAGATCATGTACTCGCGCCTCCTTCCATGCCATGTGAATTCTGGTCCTGTAAAGCCAAGGTCTAAAAAGCCACAAAAATCCAATGCCTCACGAAAAGCTTACAACTGCGCATGCGGACGAAGTCTACCACCTCTCTATTCCTCGGTATGTAAGAGTTCATTAAAATCGCCCATGCAACACCAAGGTAAATAAGGTTTTTAGTGCAGCAAATGAAGCATACTCCATGCCTCTTCTCTGTGACTTGCATCTGGTTCCCCATAAAACCCGGTAAACCTCCATGCCTCCTTTGTCCCACCATTCACAACTGCGTCGATGTGATTCTTTGAAAAGCTATCAACCCAAACAACAATGTCAGATTTCCAAAAAAGAGCTAAACCACCTCCTCTATCTAGACTGGGAACAGTAAATAAACCTGCATATTTAATCTTACAATGAATCTCTTCTAACCGATTTTTATCAGACCATGTTTTTGACAGTAAAACGATTAGGGGATCTTGTGCTCGAATGATTTCTTCAAGCTCTTCCTCTACTCGTAGGTTCCCAAGCTCATGGCAGTTCCATGTTAGGCAACTCATTGATCTCAGCGGGGCTGACTCGCAGCCTCCACCGTTGACATACGTATTTTCTTCCCTGATGTCTTACCTCCAGAAACATCCTCCTCTTCACGTACAAGTCTTTTTTTCTGAGTTTGCATGAGTTGAGTTTCAACAGCCTTATCCTGTACTAATCTTTTCCAATCCCGTGTATAACTTTTTAACTCATGTGGGCTTCCAAGTGTATCATGTAGCTCGTCCCGATCTGAAAGAAAACACGTGGAGCTAGGATTCTTGTGATTTAAATGACCCTCGGACTAGTCCACAACAATCATCGGCCCAATTGTGTTTAAGCCCACTTCTGTAGAGTCAAAATTGGATAGCTCCGAGTCAATCTCCTGTAACACAAGCTGAAAATCCGATTTCTCGCCCGAGATACTCTCCGATAAATTTGTACTTGCTATAATCACGGTATTCGTTTCCCCAAGCGATGCTCCGTTGGCCGGAGGTGACCCAACAACAACACTGGGATCACTGAACTGCGTTGGCTCATGTTCTGGAGCCCCCCCTTCTCCACTAGCAGCCCCATCCGTCTCTCTCCTCTCATCTTCCCCATTCAACTCTCCACCATCCATCTTTGCTTCTATACCACCCACCTTAACCGATGAACACTTCCTGTTGTTAAAGGTTGGGGCTCGAAGCCAGGCACCAAACTGCCTATCTGCCTCGGTCAGGGATCCTTGACTTTGTATCCAAAGCTCACAGTCCTTATCGCTATGGGAAAGTCTGCCACACTAGTAGCAAATATTCGGCAAACGTTCGTATTTGAACCTAATCCAACCAACCTCCCCATTCTCTTAACGAATTTTACGCCCTCTACACAAAGGTTTTGACGTATCAACCCCCACTCGGATTCTCATAAAGGTGCTACCATCTTGATTGCCCCACTCTCGTAGTCCCTAATGAACCTTTTCACAGACCTTTCCAATCTCCGCCGCCGCTTTTGGATTCATATCCCCAACCGGTAAGTCATGGATTTGCACCCAAAACAATGTCCTGTCAAAAACAAGGTCTTTAACAGCAACATTTTTCTCCGTTCGGCACAAAGAGACTAAGTGTTTGTCATAGCTCCATGGTTCACCCATAAGGACTCGATCTACATCCAACCTATTTGAAAACATAAAGAGGACCACGTGATTTCCCACATCTTTGACTTCGAATCCACCCTTCGTCTGCCATAACCTCTTAAAGGTTCAGGCTATGGCCTCCACATTCAGGACACGTCTAGTAAAAAATTTTGTAGCAAGAACCTTACCCCTTGTGGTCTCAAAAGTCTGACCACTGTACTCATTCTCTATGTAGGGTGTGGGGGCTAAGGTTAGGATTCAAGTACATAAATTAGGTTAGAATAGAATTTTTATTTTGTAAAAAAAAAAAAAAAAAAAAAAAAGTATTTCATGTTCATTATAAAACTCGATAACCTCTTATAACCGTGGAGGTAACCACGTTCTACCTCTCTAGCGTGCTCCTCCAGATGTAACTACTAACTACTGCCATAATTGTTTCTCACATGTTTCTCTTGTAGTTGTTTTGTTTGAATTAATACGTGCTTCTCACATGTCTCATTTTAATGGATTGGCTTGTTACTAGTCTTTCTTTATGGACTTTTATCCTCCGTTTTTAAGTAGATGACATGGCATTTCCTTTACTCGTGAGCTTATCTCATCTTGCCACATATATCCCATTAAAGAAATTATTTGGCCCAACAATGTGAACGGTCTTCTGAACCCTTCATATAATGGATTAAAACAGATTTTTTCAACCTAACGGTCTTTTAAGTGCATGAAAAACTTTAACCAAAAAAAAAGTTTAGTCAAAATAAAAAAGTAGCCTTTAGAATTTGACTACAATTTTAAAGGACCTGTGCCATTAAAAAACTAGTGAACCACAATTTTGTTCAGACATATGAAACACACTAGCCAAGGATTCATTGGCCAGCACAGCACACATGTTACAATGTCACGCAAATATTATGTTTAAATATGCTGTCGTTTTCAATCAAAATATGTACTCGTGGCGAGAAATGAGGATAACGATAACGACTACACATAATACACTTATCAGGTACAACAATTGGCGTTTGATTATTAATTCAACTGCCGCATTTGTGTTTTAGAGTACTAAATGTGAGCTAACTATGCGTGGGTCATCTGAAACCACGTCTTATAAAAGTGCCTATAAAAACGACAACTTGCCTAAATACATGGTCCGGATTTTCCCCATCCTATTGGTCTTTGACTTTGACAGTGACCGACCTTCCTCCTCGGATCGGCAAGATACAGATGTCTCCATATACCATAGTAAAAGTCCAATGCTTTCCATTTGTGTCTAAAATTAGCCAGAGAAATAAAGAATGGGTCCGGTTAAGGGCACACATTAAGTTATCTATTTTTGAAAATATTCTCTTGAAAATTGAAAAAATTATCAATACTTTTTTAATTTTCGAGAAAATGTTTTCAAAAATGAATGGCTTAATGTGTGCCTTAAGGGCACATATTAGCAAAATCCATAAAGAATATACTCTTAACAAATCACAACCCCCAAAATTATAAAAGTACTGAGTTAAGCGGTGTTTTTTTTTTTTTTTTTATGCGATTACTTTAAAACTTTATTAAGATTGAAAATTAATGGTTACATCATGGAGAAGAGTTTGTAATGAAAACAATGATTTTCAATTTAAACTAAAAAATATTCATCAATGCCTAAAACATTTTTAACTAATAAATGAGCGGAACAATTGTCTTATCTACGTATATGAGATATACGAACTCGACAAAACTCATTCGTAGATGACAACATTCCATAAACAATTGGGGCAACCAAAACCGGTGGCAGTTTCATGAATTTTTTTCAGAATGGTCATTAATAAATTGTACAAAATTTAATAAAAAAATAGCTTCATATATTGATAACAACAACAAAAAAAAGATAAAAAAAACACTCAAATATGTAGTCTTACAATTTCCTTCTATGAATTTTTTTTCTTTATTTTGAAATCGTTGCATGCTAATCTCATTAATTATCAATATTGCACGCTACATCTCTTTCAAAATTTTAGTTAAAAAATTTTTCTTGAATTTTTCTTTTTATTTGTAAGGGCCCAATATATTATTAAAATGACCAAAGTTTAAGGACAAAATTTGACTACAAACTTAGTTGTAGCCTAAGACTACAACTTTCACAAAACAAATTAACATAATTACATATTTTGAAAATCTAACTGTTGAATTGAATGTTCTTTATATTCTTAAAACACATGTTAAATTTTATGCCAATTAAATGTTATTTACTATTTGATCCATAAACTTATTTTTTGCATATAATTTTAGACTAGAAAAACTCAAAAATTAAACATTTGATTGATAACATAAGTTATTGATTTTTGATCTTCTTGAAGTTTTGCAAGTATAGAGGATATAAGAAAAAAAAATGTAATATAATTGTGGATTTGTTAAAATTCATATTCAATAAAAAAAATATTGATTGGAGTTGTAGCCTTAGTCTTTAACCAAGTTTGTTACTAAAATTTGTCCAAAATTTAATTATATTGGACCTAAAAAAATTTAAGGTGGTCATACATTATTTTAAGGGTAAAAAAAAAAAAATTATAAAATTTATATATAATAATAATTTTTTTTTCCAGGTCAGAATAGTCCTATGATCACCCTGGCTCTAAGATGGAGCTGCCAGTGACCGACATAGGAGCTCACTACGTTAAGGAGTGTTTGACTGCAATAAGAAAAAATTGAGCAAATCTCACTACATTAAAAAAAATTATGAAAAGAAAATAAACGAATACAATTTTAACGGAGTGTAATGCAATTCTCCAAATAACTTGATTGATTGCAATTAAAATTAAAATAAAAACTCAATCTCAATCAATTTACTTCCAAACTAGTTAATCAGACCCGTTTATTAGGGCATATTCTTTATATTGAACCAGAATATCACATCCCACTTAGTGCCTCTGGGTCCTACGATTTTAAGATACACTAAAAAAATCATATGGTTGGAGATGAACTACAGAAAATGGGAAATTAATCAATTATATATATATGGCAGGCCCTGTTCAAGTGATGGGTTCAACGTCCACAATGATAATGTGTGCCAGAGCTACACCTTATTGGAGCTCATTTACATGGCTCATGTGAACGGTTTAAAAGAGGAGGACAAAAAGTGATGCATTGGGTAGATAACACGTGTCCTAGTTCACTTTCCTTGTCCCCACGTGGGCACAGTAAACAAGAGGATTGGTCCCCACCAAAAATAAAAAGAGATGCCTTTGTCTCTCACATGACAGTGTGGGGCCCACTTATAGCTATCCATTATTGTAAAGTACTGGGCCCCACTTCCTCATCGAGATTATACTCTCGCCTCGTGCCACGTGTCTGGTAGACTGCGAAAATAGAGGAATTATTAAGTCCAAGAACTGCTGACGTGATCCTTTTTGACCTCTCAACTAATAAAATATTGTTATTTATACGAATGTGACATCATCTGGTAATTTTTATTTTTTATTCATTATGCTGATTAGGAAGTTCATACATACATTTACATAGATGGCATTATCTCATTGGTCAGAAATGACCACATCAGCAGTCCTTCCGATGTAAATAATAATTTCTCCTAAAAATGGGTTTTTGGTGAGGCCCACATGATCAATTCCTCACGTTAATCATTCGACACATTCAAAGCCCTGCCCCAGTATGAAAGGTAGATTATGCGTGCGTTTGAAATAGAATTATAAATTAAAATTATTTTACTATTCAGTTTATTTTTGTTATTATTCATGGCCCCACTGCATTTTTTGTACTATTCATGAGCTCTACTATACTGTTTCAACTAACTTTTACATTTATCTACAGTACTTTCAGCAATAATTTTTTAGTTTCAGCAAAATAAGCAGTATCCAAACACACCCTATGTGTTCGTTTGGCTCCAAATTAAAAAGTCAGCTTATTTTACTATTTAGCTTATTTTTGCTACTGTTTATGGGCCCCACTGTACTTTTTGATACTATTCATGGATATCACTATACTATTTCAGCTAACTTTTACCTTTATCTACCGTACTTTCAGCAAAAAAATTTCAATTTCAGCAAAATAAACGGATCACAAATAGACCCTATGAGTGCAGGAATTCTATGTAACGTTAGGATCACAATTTTTTACACAATTTATTTATGTGATAAATTGTGAGCGGTGGAGTAAAAATAATGGGTCTATATGGATTTATAATTTTATCGCTTACGACTTGTTATATGAGCAAATTATGACAAAAATTGTGATCTTAACCTTTTCTGAAGTACAGTAACTTTATCATTCATGAGCTGGTTTGACTTTAAATTAATCCGAGCTTAAAGTATTAATTATGTTTTTTAATTTGCACTTTTCAAGCTTTTAGGCGCCATCACATACACAATTTGATTTGCTCTAATTAAAAATGCTACTCTCACTACTTATTAGTAGTTAGTATTTACACGCGCTTTAGAGAGTTAAGTAAGACAGAAGGAAGAAACAAAAGTGCCATCTCAGGTAGGGCATTAGAAGACAGTCGGTAATGGGCCTGATGGCCTACCATATTTATAAAAAAGCATACTCCATTTTTTGCAACGTGTCCTCTTGAGAGGTGTCTTTATGCTGTTTCGTGCTCACGTGGGACTGAAAGCACATCCTGTTCTCGTGTACTTGACTTTCTCTCTACCAATCACAGTAAGGTTGCAGTTGCCACTCTGGTTTATTGATTCTGATAAGCCAGCCTAAAAGGTTTGAGTAGGTCCAGTGCTACAAATTTTTTTACAATTTTATCACAATTTTACTACTATGTTACGTGAGAACTCATAAATAGTAAAATCATGGACCTACATAGATTTATTATTTTATTTTTACTACTCATAAGTTGCACAAAATTGTGGAAAAGTTTGTTAAGGCTAGACTTACTCAAAAGATTTTGACTTGGGAATTTTTGATTTGGCAGATATGTGATTAGTCTCTTTTTAAGGAAATACTGTGGAAAAAAAAAAGGTTGGACCAAATCAACGAGCCAAGTTTATAGTTTAGACTAAAATAGTAACTGAAAAAGATGTTTCTCAAAATTTCTTTAAAAAGAATACTATAAATAGTAACTGAAAAAGATGAGAATATATCGTTATTCCTAGCAAAGTACAAATCCTTTTTCCCCCTACTATTACTACTCCGACTACATGGATGTCAATTAATAATAATAATTAAAAGAAGGGTAAATTACAGAAAACTACTCTGAGATTTGAGAAAATACCAAACACATTCAAATGTTTTAAAAAATGACCAATTTGGTCCTTAGTCACTAACACCGTTGGTGCACCGTTTATTAAACTTTTTTTTTTCCTTTTCCTCTTTTGTCCCTTCACACCAGAAAATCTCTCTCTAACCTCTAGCTCTCTCTCAAATCTCTGAAACTCTCATGGCCGACACAGACCCACACGCTACTAGACCTTTGTTCTTAGTGGATCCATCATCTTCTCAACCTCCATACTACCGATCTGTGTTTCACGTGTCATCTAGGACCCTCTAGTTTATAGATCGAAGAGTGGGTTTGGGGTTTTAAGGGAATGAGAATCAGATAGGGAGAAGATGTTTGTTGGTCTCGGGTTTTTGAGAGAAAAGTGAGATGAGAAATGAGAGGCCATCTTTGTGGTGGTGTTGGCCGAGGTTCACCGTGGAGGAGCATGGAGGCTCACCCTCTCTTAAACTCTCTTCTGAGTTCTCTCTTAGAGCTCTCTCTAACCGATGAAACCCATGAGTTTGGTCACCGGCAATACCACCACACAAAGGACTTCCTAATTCCCACCGCAGGTTCGACCCCATCAATGCCGTTTATTGAAGTTTTGTCCCTCTCTCTCAGATCGGAACCCACATGGTGATGGTGGCGGTGCGTTGATCTGGATCTTGCCTTTAACAGACTCTCTCATCCTCTTTGTGGCAGCGTCGTGGATTGTGGCTGGCCTTTGGATTTCGGATTTGGGTAGTGTTTCATCAGGAGACGATGAAGATCGACGATGAAGCCGATCTTGTGATATGGTGTGTTTTTTCTGTTTTCTCTTATGAGGTTGATGATAGTTGGGGTTTGATTTTCTATGTTGTTTGGTTGAGATTTTTGCTAGTTTTTTGGGGTTTCTGTTGGGATTTTTAAAAGATTTCATTGGGAATTTACAAAGAGATTTATGTGAGTTGTTTGGCTTGGATTTTTGCTTTTTTTTGGGTTTCTATTAGTTTGAAAGGGATTTTTTTTGTGATTTTTGCTAGTGTGTTGTTGGAGGTTAGAGACAGAGAAAAGAAATTTTCTGGCGTGAAGGGAGAGAAGAAGAAATGAAAAAAACAAAAAAAATTTAATAAACGGTGCACAAACAGTGTTAGTGACTAAGGACCAAATTGGTCATTTTTTAAAACCATTGGATGTGTTTGGTATTTTCTCAAATCTCAAGGTAATTTTTTGTAATTTACCCTTAAAAGAACCTAAACTTTATTAAAATAGTCTAGTAACATATATGTTAAGGTCACTCATTAACGGATCTCACTTTTGTGTCAAATAGAGTATATGTATTAATATTTTTTTCTTTATAATTTTACCACTTTATTAACAATTAACTACTCTAACCTCCACCTATAGGAGACCTATAAAAAGATCGTAATTCGTTCATACATCAAAAACAACTTACCTCTCTAAATTATTTTTTATAGGGGTCATTTTATATCACACATTTTATGGGACAGAAAATTACATAAAAGCCTAGAGTTTAAATTCTCTTTTAGATTAAATCCGTAGCTCCTAAATGTGTCAATTAAAGTTTCAAACTTATTTTTACTAAAAAAAAAAAAGTTTCAAACTTATGAAGTTGTTTCAATTTGAATTATGAGTAATGATCAAGTAGAGAAAATAGGGAAATCATTCTTAAAACATTGTGCATCACTCATCTAATAAATTTCAATTTTTGGCAATCATACTTCCTGTTGTTCTCTTTCGTCACTGCCGAGAATAACGAAAATGAATAACAGAGGTACACAATAACTTCAAATTGAAACAATTTCATAAATTTAAAAAGTTTAAATAACAAATTAAAATTTTAAGACTTAATATGAAATATGGTATAATTGTAAGCATATTTTTTGTTATGTATCATGCCTACTTAATCTTAAACTTTTATTTATTACTATAAAATATATATAATTTAGGTTAGTATGTTACTTTTTAAAAAAAGATATGTATCTCTATAATATTGAACGCTTAACAAATAATTTAGAATCTTTTCTTTTTCTTTACATAAACCACAAAAACATAAAATTAGAAGAAAAAAAGGGTGAGAAAACATGAAGCAAAAAACAAAATTAAATAAATAAAAGGAGAAAAAGAAAAGAAACTAATACAAAAGATATAGAATCCGAAGATAAATCAGGTGAAGCATCTACAGCCCTAAAAGCCACCTCCTAATAGAGAAAACGGATAAGGCGTTGGTGGACTCACCTCCATCCCAGCCGCCATTTCTGCAAAATAGCTTATTTGCCCACCACTATTCCCATAACCCAAAACACCGCTTTCCAGCGGCGACACCGCCATATTACTTCCAATTCCATTCATAGCAGAGCAACCAAAAGGCTCTTGGCCAATCTGAGACCGACCCATCACCTCACTTTGGATCAACCACGCCGGCGTCTGAGTTTCCGGCGACGGTGACGACTGTTCACGAAAGTTTTCGATTTTAAAACCTGTATTTGGAGACGAAGAGATTACTACTCCGATTGTACCCTCATCTTCGTCCTCTGTCTTTATTGAACTCGTTGTCGTTGTTGTTGTCGCTGCTACAGCGCCTGAAGAAGACGAAGAAGTAGAAGATATCATTAGCCGCCGCTTCTTCTCGCTGATTAGCTGCCTAGTTCGTTCTCTCTGAAGCATCAAATTGGGTAAGATGTCTGGGTCTTCAGCTACTTTGTGCAGGAACGCCATCATTTGCTGTGGCCGTTTCTCTGTAGCTTCCAATCGTTTCTTCATGCCCTCAAGCTCATCCTCCATGGCCTTCTGTTCTTTCTTTAGCCTCGCTATCTCCATGACTAAGTCCTCGTCTTCCACTAGCTCTTCGTTCTTGCCCTGCGTGTACAAGCTCCGATTGTGCTTTTTACGTACGATGTTCACCAACAAGTGCTTCTGGCCACGAAGAAACCACTCGTTCGCGAATTCCCATTTGTCAGGATCGACCTTTCTGAATCCCTGTTTGTTAGCTTAACACAGTTAATTTCTATCAAACACTATAACTAACTTTGTGTAAATAAAGAAATCAAGTGGTACGGTTATTTTGACGGTTAAAATAAAAACTTACATAGGTGTTGAGCTGACGAACAAAGCTAGAGAAATTGTTGTGCTTGAAGTAGGCAGGTAAAATCCTCTGTGAGAAGTCTAAGGGATCGACGACGATGAAGCTGTTGTTGGCTCTCCCCCAAGTGATTAGACTGTCAGTCGTCGGATCATTTACCATCTGATAAGTCTTCATAATGAACGGCGCGATGACGTTGTAACCCTCCATTACATATATATACACTCTCTCTCTCTCTCTCTCCAACTTTCTCTATCACTTTTCCTTTTTTGTTGAGAGAAGAGGCGTAGGCAAAAGTTTTGAGTGGGGCTAACTCCAAGTGCTAACAAAAAATGGTTGCGTTTGTATATATATGTATATATATATATGTATATATGTGCCTTAAGGGGCACTTTAGCACATTGGGTTTTGTTGAGGCAACACCGTAATATATATTATATATAACGGGAGCTAACGTGGCGTCCATCCACACGGTTCTGATTTTTTTTATGTTTTTTTTTTTTAATTTTGTCACGGGATGGGACCCGCGTGGCTCCGCTTTTTATTATCTTTTCCTCCGAATCATGATCCGGGAGCTAGATATTTTCTTAGAAAGGAAACTTATTCTCCCACGCGCACACACGGCAGAGCGTGGAGTTGTTTGATGTTATTGATGTGGTCCCCTTGCTTGCAAACAAATGGTCTTTTTATATATATAGTGTCCGACGAGTAATTGGCGATTTTAGAAAAAAATTTAATATTATTTTTATAAGAAATATAAAAAATTATCAAAAAATAATTATTTTTTTCTTTTTTAATAAAAAATTTTAAACCAATACATTTTAAGGTATCAGTTAACTTTTTTCGCGTATATATATATATATATAAATATATATATATATTCTATTACCATCACCTAAAATACTTTTTTTCTCTCTCCTTTTGCATTTGCACAACTAGTCAACTACCCCTCTCCCTTTTCTTTTATCCATACTTTATTGATGTCTAAACCACCTTATTTAAAAATACTTGCATACCTGTTTCATCCAAACCAAGCTCTTGCCCCGCATGGATTTTTCCTGCCTTAAAGAGGGAACGAGGCACCACTAATCTGACTCGTCCTACCTTGATACCATCCTCCCCAACCCCCCCCCCCCCCAAATTATGCTAAAATAAATAAAAAGCTAAAAAAAATACAACGGTAGCTAGAAAGAATAAAAATCTTAATAAGTTGAATAAACTAAACAAAAACTCTACAACTTCTAAGAAAATTGGTAAAAAAAATGAAGCAATAAAGAGTTTTATATCACAATCTCAACCAGTTATAATTCCAAGAAATTTAGTGTCACTCAAATTACCATTAGGAAAAGTTTACTTTCAAACTAGTTTCGAGAAAAATTCCTCAAACCCACTACATTTTTTTTTTGTTTAATAATACATTTTATTGAAAAACAAGGACTACAAAAGGCTTGTCGAACCCGATCCATCTCCATCATGTGGGGAGAACACCCAACTACGGATAGAGAAGATGGAATGAGGCCTGAAAGACAAGTCCAAGGCTATCCAAGCAGCAAGATTGTGAGCAAGGAAATTAAGTGACCTTGGGGAATAACTAGCCTGCCAATTTACAAAAAAGGGGAGAAGAGCCTTCCTCAAACTCACTACAGGGTGATTGATAAAACCGTCTGTGTGTACTCTTCATCATATGACTTGACTTATTTAAATAATACATATGGATGGTTTTATGAATCATCACATAATGTGTTTAAGGAAGCTCCTCCAAACCATTTGAAAGGAAATTTTTGTCTTTAACATTAAAGTGATTGTGGTGAACCAAAACTTATAATCAATTTTTTTTTTTTTTATAATATAAACAAAGAAAGGATACTGAAAGAACAAAAGATACTAATTGGATGGACAAAGTTTTTTTTTTTTTTGCATTGCATACCATATTTTTTCTTAATCCATGCCAACTTCTAAAAACACAACTTGTTCCCACCATTTTTCATAACTTACTGAAGTGATAAATAGTAAGTGACAAAAAATAAAAGTAATATTAATAATCAGTCTATATAAAAGTGATTTTTTCACCATTTACAATGAGTCATCTCACCGGAACAAGTTGTGCACATTATAATGCTTTATCCACTTATTTGTGTTTTAAGTAAATCCATTTTGAAAATAAGTAAAACTATAGTTATACTATCCTCATAATTAAAGCAACGTTGACCGAAAGTATTTGGTTACCAAACCTTCAAGTTGAAGGAGGTAAAGAAAATAGGACAAATTTTCCTCTAAATCGGTTTAGATAAAATATCTTCTAACCTATTACATGATGGTTTATAAAATCACCAAAATAAACTTTTTTTTAAATGAAGATTATAGCCATCCAAATATATTTTTAGTCACTTGATCTATAGAATAGTCATGTAACTTGTTTAAATAATTTAGTGCGTTGGACAAAGGTTGGGAAAATTATTTTTCATAACTTATATGATGCAAATTTATGGCTTCAATCTTTATGCTCATTAGTTGAACTAGTCGGTAACCCATGCAATGCACATGAAAGTTTAACAAAATATTTCTTTATATATAAATATGAAATTTAAAATTTATGGTAATTATTATAGGCATTTATTATGAGTTGATAAGATTTTGATGGAGTGTTTAAATACATAATAAAATTTAAAGTCAACTAAAAATATACATAATAAAATAATGATGAGTAAAATTTTGAGGCTCAAAAGGTTACGTGGCAAAATAGTATAAAATCTACTAAAGGAATGATGGTAGAGAAACAAAAATAGATTTTATACTTTTTTTCATGAGCCCAATTCGTGTGTGTTGCTAAGTCGGCTGGGGATGCTAGCAGCACTAAGGGACCATAGAAAGGGTTTGATACCCAAAACTTTCACCCAAATGAAAGCTTCCCTTTGTTGTTGTATGTGACTAAATGGTCTTGCCAACCCTTTTTAAAACTCCAAAGCATGGCTAGCCTCCTTAGCTATCTTGGGTTGTTGGCTAGGGGAAGTATACCATGTTTCAGATGTATGCTTCCTCCCTACAAGCTGGTGGGACCCATTAGTTGTGAGTCCCACCAGCTGTGAGGAGAGAGAAACATATACCCAAAACAGGGTGTATTTTCTCTGCTGGCTGCCACCAAGAGAAGGTTCCCAAGGAGCTAAGAGGATTGGGAAAAAAGCATCCAATCATAATTTGTCAAGATCTTTCCCTATTTGTGCTAAAAGTAAGGTCTTTCTTTTACTCAAATAAAGACTACCTACACATTACCCTTGTTCAACACTTGGGAAGTCCAAAGCCTCAACTATTAACTAAAAACCAATCACTAAACACTCCCAAAACTCAATATAAAACCCCTTACATCAGGTCAAAGAAAGGGATTCACGTTCAACCTTGAAAACCCTTCAGAGCAAAAACCATCTTAGCACTTAAGATTTATAGCATTCTGAACCTTAGAGGTGAAACTAAAGGTACTAGGGATCTCTCTCTCTCTCTCTCTCTCAAGTTACGTGCGATAACTCCAGCCTCCAGCTTTGCTGCTTAGACGTTGAGGGTTTTTTTTTTTTTTTTTGGTCTTTGATGTATATGTTTGCTGCTAGGTAAGGACAAAATTATTCTACCAAAATTTTTTTAAAGCATCAGGTTGTTTGTTTTGGGTAAAATTTGTTGGTTGGACTTAATTTTTTTTAGTTTTGTTATTAGTAATTTTTGTTGTTGCGCTAATATTTTTGAGCTTGTATATTTTGTTTTAGATTTTAGATCTATAATTTTTTTTATGACCTTTAAAAATAGAAAAATGTGAAGGATACAAACTTGTTTTATAAATTAATGATGTGGTGAGTGTTATTAGTAAGTAAAAAAAAAATGATATAAATGGTGAGCTTAGATACAAACCAATAAGAATTTGCTATCTCAACACTTTGTAAAAATATTGTAGAAAAGTTTGTGACTATGTTATTACTCTTAAAATAATCAATGATATTGTTAGGGGGGGCAAAGTGTAATTTTATAAAACAAAATTGCTAAAATTAATACCAATATATATACTAATATTTTTTAGAAAAAAAAATAATAATAATCAAGGGGGCCATTGCCCCCCAAAGCCCAAGCTTAGTTCCGTCCCTGTTAGCACGTCTTAATTTTTCCAACGAAAAATATTCATGATTTAAATCATATATTCCACCTCCAACTATAGAATTATAAATAATAATAAAAAAAACCAATTAATTTTGTTATACACTGGATTTCAATCCAAGTTCTTTTTTTGTGATTCCTTTTCGATTACACACACACACACACAAAAAAAAAAAAAAAAAAAAAAAAAAAAAAAAAAAAAAACCAACTCAAATCATTGAACTAACTGGAGAGTAATTCTAGCACAACAAACTAAGCCACAACTTTCACTACAACTATCTTATGTGATAGATTGTGATTGGCTGTCTGTCACTTTCACATACATAATCTATCTTTTTTTATTCGCCACTCACAATTAGACACGTAAGAGCATTCACAGTAAGAAAGCTAAAAAATATAACCTTTTGCAACCAAAACACTACTTTATCTATTTTAACACCCCACTTTATAATACACCCAACATCAAATGTTTTATTTTAACATTCAACATATTAAAATAATATAAATAACTTATTAAAATAAAATAAAACTTCCCCACAAAAATTCATAGCAACTAGCCACCACAGTCACATTTTCCACCACCACCGTGGCAGCCACAACCCACCGCAAAACAAAAAACCCAAAACAAAACCACCTCCACAATCACAACAACAACCACTATCATCAACAACCCACCACAAAACCCATTAAAATAGACCACCACAGCCAGCCACAACAAAAATCACATTCGATTATCATCAATACCAACTACAGCCCATCAAAAATCACATAAAAAATCCTAATATCACATTCGATTATAAATACCCATAAAAAATCTTCTTTTCAAATTACCAAAAACCCAAGTATCAATACCAAAAAAACTCAAACCTCATATCTGAAAATCACATTTGATTATGGAGTGGAACCTTAAACCCCACCGCCCCGAGCTACCTCCCAATGCTTCCTCCACACACTCTCCCCAGCTCTCGAGCCCCGCCACCTCGTCTAGTCCTCACTCTCCAAAGCCATTGACACTCCCATCTACAGTCTCGCTATCCTCCTCTCGTCTCCGAACCCTGCGTCAACGAACAGATTCGCCAAGCCGCCTCCCTCAACTTCAAAAACCACTAAGAGAAAGAACCGGCACCACCAAGACGCCACAACCAAGACCCACTAGCCACTGACCCACAAAATTAGACCCACGAAACTCACCAAATCAAACCCACATCACCATTGTGCATAATGACCTCAACCACCAAATTAAACCCACGAGACACCAAATCACAACCGCCAAACCACCAAAAACAAACAAAGGCACGGCAGAGAAAGCAGAGAGAAGAGAGAGAGGAGAGAGAAGAAACTTGAGAAAAAAAGAGACGTTAATGATTAAAAAATGAATTTTTATGTTTAGCTTTCAGTTACAGTGAGCTGTTATTTATAACAGCTCACTTTAACTGAAATATTTTAAATATAGCAACTTTGTTGTGGGTATGTTTTTATGATTTGAGGTGTTAAAATAGTTTTTTAGCAATTTTGACACCTTGCTGTGAATGCTCTAAATAATTGTGGTTTAGCTTGTGGTACTACAATTTTTGCTAAAGCGAAGTCTGAAACAGTAGCTTAGATTCGGTCGCTCGAATTCGAATGCATTTGGCTTTTCATTTTGGTCAAACAGTAGCTTAGAGTTGGCACATATAGTTTATTACATAATAATATCATACACCGGCGTGTTGTGTTGTTCTTCGGCCACGTGTAACACATACTTTTGTAGATAGGTTTTTGGAGTGCGTGTGTGTTAGGAGCGTGAGGAGCAGATTTATACGCTTCAAATCTATTCATGTCCCCTTCTTGTAGGCTGTTATTAGAGTCAATCGGTTCATTTTGAGTAATTTAAATGAAATCAAATAACAAAGTCACTTCTATTTTCTTTTTACTTATCTATTATTCTCTCTTAAATGAAATATAGAATATTTAAATTATTGATACCTATTTCATGTGTTCGCTTATTTTTACCCCTAAGCTGTCTTAGAGCAAAGATATCATCATATATAAATTACCACAGAAGAAGATGGGGAAGTGAAAAATTACTAATAAAAATTCTCAGTGTCAATAGTAGAATTGCGTGAAATTTGATAACCCATAATGTAGGAGCAAGACTCAAGACTTAGCCATTACATATGTTGTTTTTCTATAAAATTCCTTTATTTTGATGAATTTGATTTCTAAGAAAATTTTTATTTCTATTATAACTTCTATTTTAAAAGTAAAATTCGAGTCACCATTGAACATTTTTTAGATATTGTACTATTAATTTTTGTAATTTATCTATTTCTCTTTCTTCTTCTTTTTTTGGTGATTTTTCCTTTTTATTTTTAATTTTAATTTCATGTCAAGCACAAATTATGGTTTTCTTAAGTTTTCCTAACCTTTTAAGGTTTCTCTAAGGTTTTCCTATATAAGTGGAAGACCAAGCCCATTGGGCATCAAATGGTTTCATTGATAAAATTTTAAAGAGTTTTTCTGTTTTTTTTTTTTTTTTTTTTTTTGTCTTTTAGATTTAGAGTTTTCTTTAGTACTGAAGTGTGTTTCTTAAAGTAAACGTATTTTACTTCTTGTATCTATCCTATTGTGTCAGTATATATATGAAAATATCAAAATTGTTTTTGATAATTTGATAATTATAGTCATCTTACTAATTGAACTATAAGACTTATTTTTTAGGAATTTTATATTTAAAAGTGATTATGAAATAATCCTAATTAATTTTTAATGGAAATATATATATGGTCCAATTTCGAACCAATTCTTGAACCAAAAATTTTATCAAATTGAAAACAAGTAAATCTAATTAAATTAGGTAACCCATCTTATAATATGCCAAACACCTCCTTGTGTTATGGTTTTTTATTCAATTAGCAGTTGAGCCAAATAAAACCCACCAATAAAAAATGGATATGTTTTCAAGTGTTGAACTCTTGATATATCCTCAAGACGTCTTTGTTAAACAACCAATAACATAGAACCCATCCAAAAAGAATCATTATATATATATATATATATATAAATATATAAAAGCATTTTTTATGGATAAAATTTAAATATAGTTTTTATGTACTGTACTTTAAATTCTTAAATTTAATTCAACCACATGATTATCTTAATTATAAAAATAAAAACTTTATAATGGTTGAATTTAATTGAAAAATCTTAAAAAGAATACATAAAACTGTATTTTTATTTTTTTCTAACTAATAAAACTGTATCTAAAATATATCATTCTCTTATAATCATTAATCATACTTCCTCCCTCAAAAGGGGAAAGATTCATAGTATTAGGTCAAAAAGAATTCAATTTTGGACATTAATTCTATTTGTTTATGCATTGTACTATCTTAAGAGTAGATTTTCCCTTACTTTTTGTCTTACTAATTTCTAGACGAGATCCACCTTATAAAAGAACGATAAATGAAACATAACAATAAAAAATGAGATGATTCCCTGTAGTATATATGCATCTTGGACAGTGACGATAGCCTCTGGTTATCAACTATGTGTACACAATCGAATTCCAAATGAAAATTACAATCTTTTCCTTAACGAAAGCATGATCCTCCATTAAAAACAAAAGCATGCATGATCCATTAATTACTTGCCCAAATCTGAAAATGGGGTCACTAATTCGACCAAATATCCATTAAACCACTTTAAAATTTTATGCACTTGACGTCTTGACCCACATGCTCAGTTGCTCACCAACAAAAAGTGGGTATGGCCGTTAATATATATATATATATATATATACATATAAATCTTTGTTCACCAATAATTAAAACACTACCATGGTCCATTAGACAGCAATTTCAGTTTCTGGAGGAAATGAGAAATTTGTTAATTTTATATAAAGAAAACTATAGCTATAACATTGATCACAACTAAGAGTCTAAGATAGTAATTGTTAGAAGTATTGGTTAAATTTCATCAAAAAATAAAAGTATTGGTTAAATGATTAAATTTACCATATTCTAATAACTTAAACTTTTGAGAGAATCGGTAATTTAACATGGTATCAGAGTATAAGATCCTGAGTTCGATGATTCTTGTCTCTTCCACTCTACCTCCCATTTAAATTTCTCCGTGTTGGGTCTCATCTATTAAAAAGTAGTTTCGGCCCACACATGAGGGGGAGTGTTAGAAGTATTGGTTAAATGATTAAATTTACTATATCCTAATAGCTTAAGTTTTTGGAAGAATCGATAACTTAACAATAATTAACAATTTTGGTGATTAAGATTCACAAATACTTAATTGCAATATATATATATATATATATATATTGCTTAAATACTAGATTGCAAATCAATTTTGTAGCTTTTATGTGTCAATACCATTATATGTAATTAAAACAACTATAATGTTATAGGCATAATATTTTTTATTTTTTATTTTTTTGAGAGAGAGTTTCAACTTATGGCGTCCGCTCCTGATGATAGCTCTTTATAATCAGACCAAGACACCAATTAGTTTTTGGTGTAAGCGGAGATTGAACCCCAAATTTATTATATAACCATCAGAGACTTTACCAGTTGAGCTAACTGGAACCCACGGCATAATATTTGTTTAGAACATATTAAGGTGACAAGTTGTTATTGATTTTCACATCAAACCATTACTTACATCATTTTACAATTTGACACCTCAAACAATTATGAAAAATTAATTAAAAAAATTGTAGATTTTTTTTAATAATTAAATTATTACAAAAAGTGAAGGATGAGAAATTTGAACCATAATTCTCTTTATAATAGAGACTAGTCAATGTCAATAAACTATAAGACTTTTGATGTATGCATGAACTTATTGTTAAAATAATTGGAACTAAATGGAAAAAGCATGTATTTGTCTATCTACTCTTAGACTTGAATGGGAGTGAAAATCACCGAATAGGAGATACAAGGAATTGAATAACCGTCAAATTAAAGACCAACAAGTATGGATTAAATGAAAGCTCATAACAATGGGTTTAGTCAAGTAAATTAATAAAATAAAATAAAATAAAAAGGTCAAATAAGGGACTTTGAATTCGAATCCCACACCTAAAAAAAATATGTATTCCTAATGATAAAAGACACTATAAATTCAAATCTTATAGGATCTAACTATCTATTAAAAAATATATATTATACATTTCTTCAGCAATAAGATTTTCACCATGAATGTTCCTGACATATCTGGACCTTAATGCAATGTCCCACACTTACCAACATAATATTTACTCCCCATTAACTTATTTAATTAGGTATGAACTGGGGTAGACAGTCGATCCTACCAGGTCTACTGAGATTTGTCCTTTCTTTGAAGTGTCTTTATCATGCACACAAGAACCCATAAAAAAATAAAATAAAATAAAATAAAAATCATGCACACAAGAACCATGACAATATAAATTGACTCTTATTTTTCTTTGCCATATATATCTGGTTCTAATTCAATGGAATCTAAAGCAAGATCACGTTGATTATAAGAATATTATTTTACGTCTAATCAACCTTTTACTTGTAGTCTAGGTAATAATCATGCTTATGTAAGCTTATATAAATAAGATAGAGACCCTTCTTTGAATTATTACCTAAACTAGAAACAGTGTTAACAGGAGTGAAGGAATAAGTCCCTGATTGGTTAGTTTAAGTAACCAGTGAGTCTCTAATTGGTCGGTTTAAGCAATTAGATAAAATTAATAGACAATAAATAATAGTGTGTTTTTTCTTAAGGTCCAAGTTTGATAAACAACTCCAAAACGACGCTTCTACCATATATATAAAAGATTAGATAGTCCACCAATCATCTTTAATTTTTAAGACCAATTTGCTCATTTATGTGATTGATTTGTCATGAAAAGGACCACCACCACTAGATTATATATCTACTAGTCAATTAGTTTTTAACAAATAGCCGACTTGAAATATTTGCAATTAAAATCTCAACTCGTCACCTTCTTATTCATACCCTGTACTGTGGGTAAACGTGATCTATAGTAATTGGTGGGTCTTCATCATTATTATGATTGGATGGAGATTTGGCCTAAGTAAAAGGTATCAAACATCAGGAAAGGATAAGAAGTGTCAAAAATATCTTAAGGAGAAACCCAGAAAAGGTCAAAATTGGTGTGAAAGCATATTTGGGATCAAAAGAAGATACGATAGAGACTTGGGTTGAGGCAAGGTTATACTGTTACGATCACAAAGATTATAATGTCTAATCACAAGAAAGTGGTGAGCGGGTTGGTTTTAGCTTTGTTGGGCTTAACAAAACCGACCTACAATAATAGTCAACTCATCTACGGAGAGTCGTGCTTTCTTTCTAGCTTTAAATATTATTGTTTTTATTGCGGTTTAAATCAAATTTATATTTCTGTATAAAAATTTGTTTTGTGCTAGTATCGGTTTGCAAAAGATTATTTTTTCCAACTTATTTTACTATTCAGTTTATTTTTGTTATTATTCATGAGTCTTATCGCACTTTTTGGTACTATTTATGGGTCTAACTATTCTATTTCAGCTAATTTTTATTTTTATCTACAGTATTTTCAGCAAAAAATTTTCAGTTTCAACAAAATAAGCAGATCACAAATGGACCCTTAATATAGGCTTTATAGTTACTATATAAAAATAATTGAGAAGAAGAGGAAGATAATGATAATTGGTTCAAGATGGGTGGTGATGAATTAGGAAGCTCAAATACTTCATTTATCTATATCGTAGCTGTGTCATACAAGTGTTCTGTCATACCAACCGTTTTATATTATAATTTTTCAAAAATTACTCATGTCAACGTATCCGTACTTGTATCCATGCTTCATAGATAATGACCTTCCCACTCCCTTTCACCCCGATCACAACTCGGATGTGTTGGAGACTCCTTCACCATAGGAGTTATTGTTGGAGCATTTTTATTAAAAAAATATTTGATATATGTAGATTTCTAATAAAACTATGAATCATTATGACTTATATTTGGGCTACTAATTCATGAAAAATATGGTTGTGTTCATTACACCAATGTAAATCTCGTGGATTGAAATTTGATGTGAACAAGTCGTTGTCCCGTACCCACAATCTCATAGAAAAACATTATGATCTACTTGTCATAGTCGAAATTGAAAAATCGTTAGAACTATTCTTGATCTTGCAACAATTAAGAATGTCAAATTATAAAAACAATATCAATCATTCATAACAATTTTCTTATTTAAATACAGCAAAACTTAAGAGAGAAAAAATGTTCTTGGAGTGGCTTAACTGCTATATTAAATTGGATTATGAATATTTGTTTCAGCCTAACATTTGCATCTGGGAATGATACCTAGGATAGCACAAATTCTCTCTAATTATATGCGCGGCATGTTGCATTGCTTGTCTAACTGCAGTATTTTTCTTATGCTATGTTTGGTTTGACATAACATGTTTTTCAGAAAACATTTACGGGTGTTTGGATGGATTGAAAAGCCCTGATCAACTTGAGAATATTTTCTCTTAGGGCAGATTTTAGTATGCTGGCTTGTATGATTTTTAATAAATCATGGTTTTATGCTTTGGCTCTAAAAATGATATGCTTCTAGAATAAGTAGTGAACAGTAAGTGACATACCTAAATTTGAAGATTTGATTCTATAGTTAGGATGAATAATTGATCTGTAAATTAGTATACTCATCATTTGGTATGTATAGATCATAGATAAATTTTTGTATGCCTTGGTTTCACGGTTTAGTACCTAAAGGAGGGGTTCTAAACCATACTACTGCTATTTCTATATAGTTGTTTTGCTCAATGTGTTGTATGTTGCCTTATGAGTATGTGGTTGTATATCTATGTTGTGCTTATTCGAACCTATGTTTCTTATTTTTATGCATGCACCATTGCTTCCAATCTCAAGCACATTATGAATTGAGTTTAGCTTTGTTTGACATGATATAAGTATGAACATAAAAATAATGGTTTTTTTGTGGTTTAGTACATCATGTTGTTTAATGAATGTAAATTGTGTTTTGGGAACCTCTTTGAGATGAGATTATGATTTCCTTACTTTTGAGAGCTAAGTTTTTTAGATGTATCTATAAGTTTATGCTAAGATAGAATTGATAGTAACAAGTTTTGATAACTAGTTTAGGTGTTATCAGAACCCAACTCTGAGGTCCTTCGACTTTCAGCTCCTAGGTTCCTCTGCTTTCAGGTTTGGGATAAGTGATATGGGCATTTGGTAAATCAAGGTTATTTTAAAATATATTATGCATTAAAATGTTTTTGATTAGAAATATGGCATATAATCATGTTTCAAACAAAGATGTGTTCGTGAGCTTTCGAAACCTTATGAATATGATTTAAGCGTATTGATGCTATTACTCATTTCATGAACATGATGTTTAAAGAAAATAGTTGAAAGGCTATTGTTATGAAATATTATGTAAAAGTATGCATTTCAATATGATATATAAGTATGAAATGTTTTCGGGTTATGTCCTCTGATATGATACGAACTCAGCCAATAGGGAGTTAAATATTGGTTTTTTATGGAAAATATTATTTGATTGACCATTAAAAGTGGTGAGAATTCTGTTGTACCTGCCCTTATTGGGAATGACCAACTTGTGGAGGATATCAACCAACCTCATGGTTGATGATCTGAGCACACCGAAAGGGGTGTGATATGTTATGATATGATCCCAAGAATTTATGACATTGTAGGGAATGTTAGATGTCTGACACAATGTGCTGAGAGCCTCCCAAATAGTTACAGGCTTATCAAATATAAACTAACCAATATGTTATTTATGAACATCTATGTTATTTTATGATCATGAGAGTATGATTCTGTTGAAATGCATTATTGAGCATAATGAAAAGTTATAAACTCTCATGAAAAGAAGTTTATGTTGTTCTTTAAAAATAAAAGTTTCAGAAGTTCAATTATTCTTTAAAGATAATGTTTCTGATGAAATGTTTTACTGTTCTTTAGAGAGAGTTTATGTTAAAAAGGTATTAGATATCTGTTTTTTATAAAATGTTAAGTTTTGTGACCATAAAAGTTATAATCTTTTATGAGAAGAAATTTATGAAGAAAAGTTATGCTATTCTTCAAAGATGATGTCTCTAATTTAAGTCAAAGTTATAAATGATCTGATTTCAATAATTTATGAAATCGTCAAGCTTTGGGACTATAAAAGAAATGGTTATTTTGTAATATGAACTTTTTTATATAATAGAGAACTAGAGATACACAGCCAATGCCTGCCATCCACAAGAAGCCTCCAACCAAATTAATTAACAATCCAATTGAGAAGCAAATATAATAACAACAAAACAACAAAGATATAGGGGGCAAAAATGTGCTGCTACAACGAGCAAATTGATTGCATCACTCCCCACGTCCATTAGAGGAAAGCCGCTCAGCAAAGAAAACATCACTAGAGATTTACAGCTCTATATTAACAAACTTAACAACCCAAGCAGGGCGTTTCTAATTTCCACTAATAAAATTATACTACTGCAGGCATTACAAAATCTGCAAATGAGCAGATGTGCATATGTATCAGAGCTCCTCTAACTCATAGCCTATGAAGCACGGGTGCGTTTCGAGACTCGGGTGCAGGTGCGGGTACGGGTGCGGGACTCGGCAATTTTTGAAAAAATAGGGTGCGGGTGCGGCGGGACTCGGCGATTAAAAAATTATTAAAAATATTTTTATTTATATTTTCTATATATTTTTACTATTAAAATATTTTTAAAAAACACATTACTATGCCTTGATTCACAAAACAAAGAAAGAAGAAGGCAAGAAACACATTACTATGCCTCTGAGGTGAGAATTTCGGCTTTTCCGGCGAGTTTCAAGGCCAATTTCGGCCTGTTTCGGCCGTTTCCGGCCTGTTTCGGCCGTATCGGCCGTTTCGGTCGCCGGCCGATACGACCCGATATGGCCGATACAGCCCGATTCTGGCCGAATCAGCCCGGTTCGGCGCGAATCGAAGCCGATTCGGCACGAATCTAGCCGCGTCGGCGCGAATCGAGCCGAGTCGGCGCGAATCCGAGAAGAAAAAAAAAAAAAAAAAACTCAGACGCGGCACCGACGCGCGGTCAACCGCGTCGGACGCCGCGTCCCGCGTCGGGCCGCGTCGGACTCGGGTGCGGCACCCTCCCAGCCGCGTCCGTGCTTTCTAGCTCATAGCTCACAACTGAGTTGAGACGGTGATACCAAAGAGAGAAGGAACTAGGCTCCATATGGCGAAAACCAAACCTCCAACAAGGAAGAAACTGAGCAACACAAACAACTGCCCAAGAAAATCCACACCATATTAAACAATGGTTTTCATCAGCACAGTCCCCTGAATAAATTCAATTACCAGAAGATACCAAAACATTATACTCTTTCAGACGCCTCTGAAATTGAGCCAACTGGGTCTGCAATTGAAAAATTCCTGCAGCCTTCTGTGAAAGGATGGCATTCAATTTGGAGATATATTCATCCAATTGATTGCCTGGCTGATCAGCTTCAACCAGCAGATTCATCTCCTGCACAAATAAACTACCAATCATACCAAATATAAACATAGGAAACATGAAAAATTAGTAAATATGCTTAAAAAGATATTGCAGTGACCTCTCTGACAATGTCTATTGTCTCTTCCACTTGTCTCCGGTGGGCAGTTACAAGATTTTCCTCCTCCTGCCATCAGGCACATCAGGATTTCACTTGCCAATTGAAATGAAAATCAAAACCATATACCTACACTCTAATTACCTTAAGTAGGGCATTAAGATCATCATCAGAATGAGAGTTGTTAGCAGCAATGTCAGACATATCCCTCCTTTTAATCTGAAAGTCAATCTTCCTCTTATCCTCCAAAGTTGATTTTTGGTAGGTCTCTACCTTTTTATTATTCATCCTTGATGGTTTCTCTTGATCATAGTTATGCTCAGAGTAATCAAAATCATCTTCATCCATGTCATTTTGACCACCTCTATGACCTTTGTGATAATCTAAATATACAGCTGCAGGCAAACTTCCCTCTATCCTCCCACTTGGAACACGATCCACATTAAATGGTGGGAAGGGTTCTTTTTCAATATGTTTGGACCAGCCAAACTTGTTCTTGTCATTGGAAACATAAGTTATATTATCCTCAAAGGTTGATTCATCTGGTAAAGCTGACAAGGGCAATGCAGTTGAGTCTCTCAGGTTTGAAGATGAAGACAACGGATCCCTTTTTGAAATGTTCGCTTTCGACAAACTCTTCACTCTAGAATATAAATATCCATTAGAACATATAAATAATAATAAGAGCCACTTGCCCACTTCCATTTTTGGACAAAAACTATGTACCTGTCAGCATATCTTAGTGTGTTGAGAGTGTGTTCACATGATCCTGAGCTTGGTGAAATGCACGATATCATAACAGTGCGTGAGTCACCAACAAACGAATCTCTAAGAACTTCTGTCAACTTACTCCCTCTGAAAGGAATGTGACCCTGGTCATTGTCAAGAGCTCTAATGCATTCTTTCAAAGCAAGTAAGCTTTTATTGATTTCAGCACCTTCCATTCTGCAACAATTTAAAAAAAAAAAAAAGAAAAAAAAAAACAAACAAACAAAGATTATGTGTCTAGGTAACTCACTGCAACTCAAGCTTTTCTAACAGTGGCAGTTACAGATTCACAAACTAAATACAATGAAAACAAATGTCAATAATCCAGTCCAAATTCTGGCAGGGAATATCTCCTACCTATAACTCTTTAACCATGACTATCTGAAGCAGTGTTACTGCTTTGAAGTACCATATCATAAGTATGCTGAGATGTCCATATAATAAATCCCTACCTTGTCTGTTTATCATTGTCGGTAGTATCTGCACCACGTTCACTTCCTGCAAGATCTATAAAAGATAGCTTGCCTACAAGTCGAGAAGGCTTTGACTCAGTCCCATTGGCTGATCTCTTGATACAAAGCTGAAGTATAGCATGTGATCTTGAAGATTCCTCATTTGCACCAGTAGTACCAGTACTTCTTGTAGCATTTCCTTTCTCAATGAACTCCTTGATCGTCTCAACATTTGATACCCTGTATTCTTGCAAACCTACAATGCAGACCTGCTGTTTCCCATCCTCCCTCATGCAAAGCTTTCTGCAAAATGTAGAAATCATTCAGGAAAAATGAAGTGAAGAACCTGAACCTGAACACATGTTTCTGTTGTGTAGAATGAAAAACTTACTTCCGATCATTGAGCAGGTCAAAAAGTTTCCCTCCATATATTTCAAAGAAACTGACAAATAATTGAAAACCTTGGTTCCAGTAGGTGTGATGCATTAAGCTTAAAATATCTTGGGACGCTTTGAGGGGTAATGGTTGCATTGTGTAAGTCTTTCCACTCCCTGAACAAGCAAATATGATCAACTTAAGCTGATGCAAGATAATATGGAAGAAGAAAAGAAGAATAACAATTGCGAAACAGAACCAAGTCAATGCACAATAATATGAAAAAGAAAAAGTTATCTTTATTTGTTCAAAACATCTAGTATGTCCCATTCACAAGGAAAGACATAACAAGACATTAATTTCCCATGCTGTCAAACCTTTTGCAAAGAAATCTTTATAAATGCATTTATACGGCTAAATGTGGAGAGAAATTATTTTCTGTTTGTAAATATCAAACAGTAAGCATCTCATATGAATATATGATCTACATATACTTTTTTTAATTAAGAATACCTAAACCACTTGCCTGTTTGCCCATATGCAAAGCAGGTTGCTTTAGTTCGATGGAAAATTAGTGGAACTATTGGCTCCACAGTCTCTGAGTATACCTACGGTAGAAATAAGAGAACTAGTGAAACTAGCTGAGTGATTATTGTAACATAAGCCAAGTCTTGTCATTTACTCACTTTATCATTTGAAACATCTTCATTCAGCACAGCATCAAAAACAAATTCATGTTTCTCAACATATTCTGTTAAGTCAACCTGCAGAAAGTGGTGAATTAGACTATGGTAGAAATCAGGTCACAGAGCCCATTCATCAGATAAAGAATTTCAGCTCCAGGATATAGGATTGAGTTGCAATAGTTTAAGGTTTGGACAATGAGTCCAACTGGCAGATACTGCCACAATTAGAGTAGAAAACTTTAATAGTCATTTCTTTCTACTTTAAGCATTCAAGCCTCTCCCACTTTCAGTTCCAATTTCAGATATAGACATTGAGTTAAAAACAACAAATCCATGTCATTTGCTCATATATATATATATATATATCTATATAAGGCAGAAATCATGCCACCATATCTCCTTTCTACTTAGGCATTCAAAACATTCCTCACAATTAAGTTCTAACTTCTAAACACAAGTTCAGCTATCTTAAACTTTCACGGTATTAACTAATATAAGTTCATTAGTCTCCACAAAACATCACCACAGTCCCACCAAGAATTCAATAAAAGGGGTAAAGGTAGCTGTGCAGGTAAGTATGAATGGGGGCTTAGACAATCATATGACCAAATAAGAATAGACAAGGAAAAAAATCCCATCTAGATATTGACCTCACCACAAATGCCTACGCAGAAAGAGACTCAGCATTAGGTACTCACTTTGAGTTTTGTTTCATGAACTGTGAGAGCATTGGAAGTTGGTTCTATGGTAATAATATCTTCCTCTTTCTTTGCTATTTCCTTCTTATTTAGTGGTCTCTTGCGCACCTGTAGTGAAAATTATCACTAGCATTATTATCACAAGAAAGTAGGCGGTTAAACATAGCACAAATGCATGGTCTACTTCTATGCAGTAGTCCTGTAATATACACCTTCATTTTCAAGTTTCTGTAGAAAATACACAGCTGACAACAACCTTTGACTAATCTAGATGGTATTGCAAATTGTCCAAGGAATCAAAACTACGATTCACCACACAGTAAAGAGTAACAGAAGCATTCTGATTGACAGTATCAAATAGACATACCACAACTTTGATCTTAGCAACATTATTGGCTCTTTCTTTATCTGCTGAGAAACTTTTGAGAAGATTATTGTCAGGCAACCCTCGGGGTCTGTTTATAAGCTTGTTGGTGGAAAGAAACGGCTCTGAGTCATCAAAACTTCTGTTGTGAAGAGGTTGATGAAGTTGCAATCCACCATATAGGCTTGGGACCGGCATCTAGATATGGGATACATAAAAACATCACTTAAAAGTTTTATTCAAACTTAGGTCCAACAAAGTTGTCATAAATTTACCCACAAAACACATATTTATTAACCAAAAACAAAAAAAAATTGTTAAATCAGGGATGGGGGATTTATGGTGTTGTTATGATTGATGGGTCATCTAATCACCCACATCAGGATCATCTTTCCAATAAAAACACATGAAAATCCAACTGTCTACAGGAAAATTAAGCCATGCAATGACCAGCCCCTAAAAAAGGCCAGTATCATTGCCATTGAACTGTGTAAACAATAATAACGAAGAATTTGCATCAAGGCAAGTATAAATGTATAAGTCCAGCCTAATCTGGAAAATGGAACCTGAAAAATATCAAAGCAAAACCCTGTCACTGTTTCAAGTGATTATAGAGCTGTTATTTCCATAAATTTCTATGCTCAGTATTACAAAGCGAAGAACTGCAGCAGTGAAGATACAAGCATATCAGTGAAGGTTGATATTTAAGACAAGTCGCTTTATATCAGTTTATCAAAATGACAGGTCATACAGCAAGACCAGGCACTAACCTCACTGTCATTTAGTTTCTCTAGTAAAACTCCATCAATACTGCAAGTCACATGTGAAGGCCAATAAGTTAATGCATGATTAGTTGCTTTAGTGGAGTTAAGAGATAGTTATTCCAAATATGCTGAACATCTTAGCCATTAGGATTAGTTTTGATTTCAGTTAGTTTTGGTAATGCTTTGTTCTAATATATAGGAACAAAGCTCACTTGTACAGATTAATCAAGAAGAATAATAAATCATTTTCCTCTCCATTTTCCTCTTGCTTAAGTTGTTATCAAGCTCTTAGTCCATCTCTTAATATGGTATCAGAGGATTAATAAGATTGCGCTTCTTTTATCATGCTTCAAGTTCTTCCTCCTCTGGGTCTTTTGCTACTTCAATCTCCCAAGATCCCTCTATCCCCTACTTCCTTCACCATGGAGATAACCCTGGTACTCCACTTGTGCCTCAACCAATCACAGGTGATAATCACCACACTTATAGTAGTCTATGATGATGGCTCTCACACCTAGGAATATAAGTAGACTATATCAATGGGTCTATTTTGCCCCTCATCATACATGTCTGTGCCTTTGTTCAATGTGTGGACTAGGTGCAACCCATGGTTCTCATGTGGCTCTTGAACTCTCTGCCTAAGGAGATTTCTGCCAGTCATATGCATCGATACAACTAGCGATGTATGGCTGAATCTCAAAGAGAGATATTTACAGAGCAATGGACCAAGAATCTTTCAGCTTCAGAAGGAGATCGCATCACTCAACCAAGAAACCCTTTTACTCAGTGCCTATTACACACATCTGAAGCATCTCTGGGATGAGCTGATGAAGTATCGCCCACATCCTAAAGGTTCAGCTGGGGGCACTAAGCAGTTTGGTTGAGTATTGACGCAAGTAGTCATGTGCTTTCTGTTAGGACAGAATTAAGCACTTACCAACTTTTGAGAGCAAATTTTGCTTAGGGATACTTTGTCATCCATCAAGAGGGTTTTATTGTTGTACAAGAGGAAAGACAGATAGAGATTGGGTCAAGTTCCATTCCCATGCCTACTATTGAGCCCACAGCCCTTATGTCCAAGTCTGATCATGCTAAGTAAGATTCTAGATCAGCAGGCAAACCTCACAAATAGAGATCAATTTGCACCCACTGTGGGTTTGCAGGGCATGTAATTGACAAAATTTGCAAGCGACATGGATATCCTCCAAGATATTGAGCCAAAGGGAAGGGACCAATAGCAAACCCAAGTGTCTGTTTCCATGCCCCAGTCTTTCTCTGGTTCAGATGAAATTTCCAACCTGCCTTTGTCTCAAGCCCAATGTCAACAATTATCGGCTTTCATCAAATCACAAGTCTCTATAATCCAAGTGGATTCCAATCCCCAAGCAGCAAATGTGATTTCTCAGCCTCACACCAATCAACAAGCAGCAAATGTGATGCTTCATGTCTCAGTCCATTCCAACTCTATCAGGTAGTTTTTTTATCTTTGTCAATTCTACCATCTGTTGATCTCAAACGCTCTTATCTTTTCTTCAAGAAGAATCAGCCAATCAATTTTCTCCATTCATGATTGGATCATAGATAATGGGGCCACAGACTATGTGGTCCATTCAGTATCATGTTTCATTTCTGCCACAGCAATCACTCATACTCCTGTTCAATTGCCTAATGGGGACTTGGGTTGACTTCAATGAGATTCAAATCAGATGCTAACACATTACTGCAATCATTCTTCATCATCATTAATGCCCATGAATTTTCTATGACAGAATTTTTGCATCTAGATCCACCAGTTAAGCTGAGTTGACACTCCACAACAAAATCCAATTGTGGAGAAACATTATCACATACTGAATGTGGCAAGAGGTCTTAGGTTTCAATCCAACTTACCATTGAAATTTTGGGGAGATTGTGTTCTTATTGCAGTCTACCTCATCAATAGGTCACCATCTCCAATTCTATTTAATAAATCTCCCTATGAGTGTAGGTTTTCCCACCCTATTTCTCATTTAAAGGTCTTTGGCTGCTTGTGTTATGCCTCTACACCTGCGCATCACAGAACAAAGTTTGATCCTAGAAACAAGGCTTTAAGTTTCTTGATTTCTTTACCAAAACTAGTTTTGTGTCTAGAGGTGTTATATTTTATGAGAATGTGTTTCCATATAATCCCTTAGCTTCCAACCTGCATCACTCACTGTCCACTCCTTCTCAATCAATTCCTTCATCCAATGATACTATCCTTGACTAATACTGTCAACTAGCTTCCTCAACAGACATCCCACTTCATTCATCTTCTACTCCTGCTACTCCTCCCTAAGGTAAGCCCCATGACCTCAAGCACTCCATTTCTTATTCTAAGTTGTCCACTGCTCATAAGGCCTTCACCCGAGCCATTTCCTCCAACTATAAGCCTAAGTTCTTTCATCAGGCTATTAAGCATCCACATTGGAGGGATGCTATGGCTGCTACAGCTCTAGAGGCTCATAATACTTGAACTGTTACCGCATTAACTACTAGAAAGAAACTAACTCATTGGTTGTAAATGGGTCTACAAAATCAAGCAAGGCTGGTAGCCAAAGGCTAAACTCAAAAAGTGGGTCTTGACTGCTACGAGACATTTCCTCATGTGGCTAAGTTTGTTACAGTTCGGTGTCTTCTTGCTCTAGCTGCTGTCCACGATTGGCACTTGATCCAATTAGATATGAATAATGTTTTTTGGCATGGGGACTGTTAGATATATTATGGCCCAAGTGGCCCAAATCAATTGTAGGCCCATGTACTTGTAGAACAAGCATATTAACCTTAAGTTAGTCTATGGTTAGCCTAGGGTTAGTCATATATTCTCTAGTATGCTTAATATAATATATAGAGGGCTTTCTCACTGTGGATCAAGGCCGTTAGGCCGAACCAACATAAATCTTTCAATCATCACGCACAATCACACAACAACTTTCACAGGGATTTAGTTGAGGAGGTGTACATGAAGTTACCACCTGAATTTGCTAGTGACAGGGAGTCTAAAGTCTGTCTGCAAGTTAAACAAATCTCTCTATGGTCTAAGTATTTACCATCTTTGAAGCTTCTTTTATTGGTAGCGTTGGGTTATGGTAACCACTATGATTATAATCGATTACTAGCATCTAAGCACATGCGTTGCGAGTGCTCAAAGGCTGTTCTATTTTTTTGGATAAATATTAATAATTTGCATCTATTATAAAAAAGAAATTAAAAAAGACTAAATTTTAGGGAATAAAAAATGAACGTGAAGGAAAAAAAATTCAAGAATTCTCTTTTTGAATTCAAAATGAAATTTGTTATTTGACATTTATGATCATATTTCTAAGAGAAATTATTTTCATTACCGAAGGTATTTTTGAACCATATAAAAGTCTAGTTAAAAGAGGAGAATTGTTTTAAATAGTATAAATTTCACGAATTTTGATCTTAGCATTTTAATTATATCCACCAACGTACGGTCGAGATTAATACGCTTGAAAATAAATAATTATGATCACAATGTGTACTACATACCCTAAATACTAACCAATTCGTGAAAACGCAACGAGCAAAGCAATACAATGACACAAGCGACTCTTTTTATCACATACATTTTGCAAAAAAAAAAGACTTATATGATAAAATTGTAAACAGAATGTGAAAAAAGTGAGAGCAAACCTCAGGCAATAGCTCGGTATCGAAGCTATGTAGATCGAGCAAGCCGGGGCTGAACTCACTGGTGGGTGAGACTTGATCGTCACCATTCCTTCTCAAGCTCAAGGACCTCGAACCCAGAGGCGTCGGAGGGTCCGCAATGTTCCTGCTCATTCTCGACCCCTGAACTCCACCTCCATAGAACCCGAAATCCTGCACATATATATAGTAAAACCACTTCGTACTCCAAGCATTTCCTAGCGGCACCAGTAGTCTGACTCTGCGATTATAATTAACAAAATAAAAATAGAAAAAGCATTTACCTGAGAAAGACTTGTCGAGGATTGGAGCCACTTAGAGGAAGCGTCGATTATGTGATCGGAGTACTGACGCTGGTGGTGCGACGACGAATTAGATCGCGACATCTGTCTCCCAACCACATTCATCTTCTCGATCTAGCTATTTCTAACTGTTACCGTTTTGTTGAGTTTTGAGTAGCTGAAGAAGCTTATGATATAGAGTTGGTGGTTGTTAGAACTTGGAAGATATTTTTTGAAACTTTTTCTCTCTCTTTTTTTTTCTTTTTTTTCTTTTTTTAATCTGTTTGAAGTTTGAACGAACAGTGTGTCAGTGTGATAGAGGAAGTGATTTTTTTGAAACTTTGAAAAGAAAGACCGGGTACTAGAGAGAGCCACGTAGGAGTAAAAGGAAGGGGCGCGTGTGTTGTACTTGTTATTGGAGGAGGGAGATACGAGTGGCGCCGGTCCATGTGTTTTTTACTTTTTTTTTAAACATGATACAAAGGGCGATAGAATGATTTGACTTTATAGTTTATGCGGTTTGAAACGGGATTGCTGAACCACGCTCTTCGGAATGGCGCGCGTCGCAATCGCACATGACTTTTTTTTGGCTTTTTACCCCGTGCTCCCTCTGAAGTGGTCAAGTAGGCTATCGTGTTTTTCTGGTTTGGTTAAAGTGTACAGTGTACTGTACTCACTCAAATTGTCTCTCTGGCTTTGTTATTGGTCCTCACGTCGTCGCCGAGTACGTGGCCCGCTTCAATGAAACACGACCTGTGATTGTTTATGCTATCTGGGATCCACAACCCACAGCCCACATCCTACATCATGATTCGCCTTAAGACTCACTTGAGATTTGACAGCTTCTAGACTTGTTGTTAGAGCTTGGCATGCTTTAAAAATGCGTTTTCCTGTAACTTTTTAAAGAGATGCTATGTCTACAACATCTCTACAATATTTTTACAACAAATCACAGATGGTTAGTTGTTATTGGTTCAAATTTGAAACTAACATTAAGATTACTTTTTTGCCCCAACAATAACAACCAGTAACAACCTGCCACTTAGGATTTGTTGTAAAAATGTTGTAGAAATGTTGTAGACATATCATTTCTCAACTTTTTAAGGTACATTTAGATTCAACTTATTTTACTGAAAATTGAAAATACTGTAAGCTGTAGTAAAATAATTTTTAAATGTATGAATAGTACTGTGGGACCTATTTTTAATTTTTTTTTTCTGAATAAAATGGTTGTAGGTTCCGTGAACAGTACATAAACAATGTGTGAACAGTGCACTTTGTCCCCTAAAATTGAAACGCGTGGAGAAAAAAAAAAGACATGAAACGCAAGAAATGCAGACACAGGAGAAAAACGCTGAACCCAAACACTCACTTAATCTACAATTTTGATATTATTTTGAACAATAATACTTAAAGCGTAAGACTTACGTACAGTACTTAGGTATTATTCCTTAAGTTCCTCTCCTAAAATTATGCCATGTGGATTTTTTCTCATAGGATGGAAGTGTATTTTTTAGTTAAGCAGCCACATGGCTGAATCTTAAGAGGTGAACCTAAAGAACAACACCTAAGGTACTGTACCTAAGTTTTATCTATACTTAAAATATGCTACCAAACATACCTCTAGCATCTGTTGTTGTAAACAAATGCTATTTTAAAATATCAAAATTTTATTTTTTATATTTTAACCAGGAACAGACCTAGCCCAAAAAATAAAAAATATTTAGGTATATATAATACCCAAAGCCCAGCCCACCCTTCCTGACTCCCCTAACCCAAGCCTTACCAGCCCCCCTAGTCAGCACCCCCCAGACCCAGAGCCCAACCCATCCTAAACAAAATTTAAAAACCCATTATCCCTTAACCCTACAAACCAATTCAAATTAAAATAAAAAATAAAAAAAATAATAGAGAGAGAGACGGCGGTGGGTTAGGCAGATTAAGCGCCTTCGACAGCTTAATCTGCCTAACCCACCACCGTCTTTTTGCCGTTGCAGCCTCCACCTCCATCCCAAAATCTTGATTTGCCCTTTCAAGTATTTTTTTTTTCTCTCCTTAAACTTCGAAACCTAACATAACATTGATATGATTTTTCTATCCACACTCCATAGACCATACCCTTATAATGTTTGTGAATCTGTGATTGTTTTTTTTTTTTTTTTTTTTTGCTGAGGATGATTGTGAATTGGATTTGAATTTGTGATTGTGTTTGAGACTTGGAGTCTCTGTCTATCTCAGAGATAATTTTTTGTTGTAGCTAATGAGTGGGAGTGTCTGAGTTGAGAAAGTGAGATGTGAGTTGGATTTAGAAATAGTTATAATAAAACTATATATAAATCATTTGGTACTTTGATTCTTTGACTGTTTGTTGTTTGTTGGTAAAGGGGCAATATTAGGGAATAGGCAACAAACATAGATGAAAAAATAAAAGGTTATTGCATTATAAATTAGTGGTAGGGGTAAGGCCATGAGTGACAAACATAAAAGTGACAAAAAGACAGATATAAAAAGACAAAAAGAAATACATAATATAATAAATATGTGACACAAATTCATCAAAATAAAATTGTCACTTGCCGACATTCCTAAGTGGTAACACATAATACTATAACTAATTTTTATAAATTATATTAGTTTATAATTGAAAATTGTAAATCTATTAATTAAGAAACAATGATTTTGTTATTTTTCTTGGTTGATAGTTTGTTAATACTATTTATAGATACTTATTTGAATTTTTTTTTTTTTTTTTTTTTGTTGCTTATCTCCAGCCCCCTCTAGCTTGAAATCCTGGGTCCATCCTTGATTTTAACACACCACTTTACCATTCCGTTTGTTTTGACGTAAAATATTTTCCCATTTTACTGTGTTTGTTTTGCAGTAAAATATTTAGTCAAAAATATTTAGTCAAAAGTAAAATATTTTCAGTCAACCAAATCAACTAGACAAATTTATGTAAAATATTTTACACTTAAAATTTTGGTAAAATATTTTACATTTGTTCTCAAGCTCTCACCTCAATACTCTCTCTCCCTAATACGTCAATCCCTTTCACGCTCTCTCCCTTCTCATTCTCAAGTTCTCCCTCCCCACAAACCAGAGCCACCAAGTTACCTTCAGGTTCGTTAGCGCCACTCGTCTTCGGCGGCTCTCATTGCCTACTCCACCATTGCCATCGTCAGCTCTACACCTCCACCCATCGATTCTTGGTTCGACCACTCAAATCCACAAATTTTTTTTTTTGGTCCGACTATACACCGGTTCTAGCTCCACCAATTCTTTTATCCTCCATCATACCAAATCTACCTCCACCTTCATCAACTCACCCACTAGCTCTCAGATCTAGTTTTTTTTACCACTGCATGGGTTTATTGATTTGGGCTTTTTGGCTGGTTTATGGTTTTGGTGAGTGGCTAGGTTTTTGAGTTGCGGTGGGTGGCTGGGTTTTTGGGTGGTTGGTATGGTTTGTGGGTCCATTAATGGCTGAGTTATTGGGTGGCCTTAATGGAAGGCTTAGGATGGGTAAAAGATTTTCAAATAGAGGAGTTCCACAGTACAAAGCAATCTTTTTCTAAAAGGCAGAATAATCCATTGGCACAACCAATTAACTTAAATTGATGGACAGCACAACTTCTTAGTGAGAGGTCAAATTGTTCGAATGAATCATTGGTATCGTCAATTACTTTTTTTTTTTTTTTTTTTTTTAGAATACTAAATATTTTTAACACACACACACGGGGAGAGGGGAGGAGATTTTAAAGAAACTTACAGTGGTGTATATCATCAATTACTTTGTAGTGCTCTATATGGGGTGTACAATCGCAGTGACTAACAATTAATTTATTGGGTGTGCTTGAAAGTGAATGGGTGAGTTGGAAATTGATAAAGGAAGAGCTTGTGTGGATCTGATGGTGGTTTAGGTGGTTGGTGGAGTGGCAGTGAGTTGGTTTTTGCCAGATCAGGTGGTGGTTGTGAGATTGTAAAATTATTTCATTTTGCTGAATTATACTCTCTCTTTTTATGCATACCAAACAATGTAAAATGAAAATATTTTCAGTAAAATATTTTGCATGTAAAATATTTTACCTTTACAAATATTTTACGTTGAAACAAACGAAGCGTATAATACATCATACATTAGATATTTTATTAAGTTACCTGATTTAAATTTTTTATTCTTATTTTATTTTTTTTCTTTATTATTTGTTCTCAACTGTCATATTTTCAAATATTCGTCTTAATCTAACAGTCACTTTTTCAAATAATCGTCCTATTCTAATGGTCAAATTTTCAAAAATTTGAATTTTCTTAACAAGCATTTTTTAAATAAAAAAAATTATTCTAATGGTTATACTTCTGGAAATCCATTTTTCGTGACAATCATATTTTTTGATTTTTTTCCCTTAACGATCACACGGGTTTTTTTGAAGAGTATGATAGATGCAATGGAAACTCATATCCATTTTAATTAAACTAAACTATAAATCCATTAAAAACTATATACATAAAATATAAACTAAACTCTGAACTTGTCAAAACTCATATCAAAAGCATAAAACATATTTATAGATGCAATCTAAATATCAACTTGTCAAATTGAAGTTGTTTCAATTGAACTAAACAACCAATGTAGTCCATAAAAAAATTACATACATAACTCATATCCAATAACATCAACTCACATAGAAAACCCATCAAATTCAACAACCATTAAGCTTGACACTTCCTTTGATGACAAATGGTACTTAACACAACAACACAACCAATGAGTTTTAATGGCAGCTTCAAAAAGAAGAGGAAACAAATAAAACCAAACCAAAAGTTTTCACAACTCTCCTTGTAATTGCCATAAATGTTCAACGAGGTCCATTTGGATTTGAAAATGAATTTCTTGGTCCCTAATGCATTGATAAACATGAATGAACTTCATAAATTCATTTGTATGCTCGCATGACATTGGTGTACATGGAATCTCATCGATTTGTTCATAATCTAAGTCCACCACTTCAACTTAATCTTGCTCATCTAAAATAATCATGTTATGGAGAATTATGCATACCTTCATAATGTCTTGTAGTGTTTCATGATAGAAAAACCGTGTAGGTCCACTTACAATTGCAAATCATGCTTAAAGCACTCCAAATGCATACTCTACATCCTTTCTATATGCCTCCTGGGCTTTTGCTAATAATATTCTCTTTTGTCCTAATGAAGCTGGAATTTTCTTTACAAATGTTGACCACTTTGGATATATGTCATCCGTAAGGTAGTATCCCATTGTGTAGTCATTACCATTGATTCAGTAATTAACTACAGGGGCACGTCCTTATGTGAGCTCAGAAAAATATATGAGACTGCTTCAATACGTTAATGTCATTTTTTGACCCAAGTAACCCAAAAAATGAGTGTCATATTCAAAGATCATATGAAACCACTACTTCCAAAATAATAGTTAGCTCACGAATATGACCACGGTACATCCTTTTCCATGCAACTGAACAATTTTTCCATTTTCAATGCATACAATCAATACTTCCCAACATGCCTGGAAATCCACGGCTTTGGCCATTGGTTAACAATCTAGCGATGTCTTTATTGTTTGGTGACCTAAAGTATTCCTCTAAGAAAATGTCAAATATTGTTGCAACAAATTTTTTTAGACTCATCATTGCAGTGTTTTCTCCTATTCTCACATATTCATCCATAAAATCAACTGTTACTCCATAAGCAAGTATCCTAAATGCAGCAATCATCTTTTGAAGGGAAGATAGACGAAGCGCATTATTTCTTTTTTGGTAAAGTAAGGTTCATGAGCTTCTACCTTAAATAGAATTCGGAGAAAAAGAGAACGTCTCATTCGATATCTCCTTCGAAATAGATTGTGAGGATATACTGGTGATTCAGCAAAGTAGTTGTGATAAAGCCTTTTATGGCTTGCCAAATGATTATGTTCGATATACTGACGACACTTACATTGTGATGTCGAACCCGTGAGAAGTTGTATGATTATCTCATCTTCATCTGAGTCATCATCAAGCACTTCACAAAAAAAAATAGCGACCCATGGAGATAAACTAGAAGAAAACATTGGAAAGCATTTATCATTATAGATGCAAGAAACATAATATGAAATGAAATCGCTAACTTTAAAAGAAGATCTGATCATTATGTATAGAATATAAAATTTTCTTTAAATAAAAACATGGCCTAACTAGAGATAATTAATTGTACCTTAAATTATTCAGGAAGATGAGTAAGTATATATACTCAAGAAGATACAAACAACCTAGAAGCAAAGGTGTTTCCTGCAATGAAATGTTCCTTATGTACAAAGGCTATTAGTATCCAACAAAAATGCCCTTTCAAAATTATAGGCAACATAAATTCTATAGTAATATGAAATCAAACATAGAAAATACACAAGACATTTTATATAAAGCTAAAATGTTACGATTACTTAGGTGGCAGTGGCATAATAGAATATGCAACGAAATCACATAATAAGAGTCAAGACCTTTTGCTAAGATCACAAAATACATATCAAGGCCTAAAATAAGCTACTATCAAAAAATGTCACAGAATACAAATCAATACCTAAAATAAGCTACTACCAAAATAAGGTTGAAACAAGACATCGCCAACATTATCTCAACCCTATGAACTACTCAAACTTTGTTTTGCAAGGATTTACTTTTGGAGTGTATCATATAAAAGTCTTTGTGGTTTGTTCATAACACTTGTGTCTAGCATCATAATTCTTTCGTTCTTTTTCAACTCTTGCAAGCGAACATTTTTCCGCTTTGATACGCACTTTCTCTTTTTCATGTGCACATGATTCTTCAAGAATTTTCAATTTCTTTTTCAAATATTTCGCTGAAAAATCTTTCTCATAATCTTTTCTCTTTCAATTAGCCTTTTTCAGCTTTTCTACCTATTGGCCTCTCGAAATCCATAGTGTCATCTACCCTCCCCCTTTGATCTATTAAATCTAGAGTCTGAGGTATTTCTTTTATTGGATTTTCACTAGGCGTAGTATGTACCCACTCAGGAAAATCCTTCAACAATAGCCAACAATTTTCATATTGAAAATGGTAACTGTGAATTTCTTTAAACAATTCCTTTGCTTTCTCAATCTTAAAAAAAAAAAAAAAAACATAATTAGTTTCTTTAAACAATTCATTTGTGTTGTCAATCTAAAAAAATTAAAGACAACACAAAATTTATACCTTCATTTGCTCAATGGTTCCACTTCCATTCTTTGCTTCAATTTTAGCTAAGGATCCACAAAATTTAGTTGTTTCCCTATTAATCATCCCCACCGGCTTGTTAGGGATGAAATACTACGTGTAAAATCAGTACTATGGTCCTTGAAGTATTTTGCAACTTTGCCATAAAATGTTGTTCTATGTTGCTCATTACCATACATAGGATTGGCACTGGTATTGAGCCATGTTGCTATAAGCAGCTTGTCTTCCTTAGGACTAAAGTTGATACCGCGTTTTGTTGTTGTCTTAGAAGTGACAACTTCAACATTTAGTGGAGAATCTTGGACTAACATGAGACTATTTTCAGATATACCCAAAAGTTTTTCCTCAAAATTAATATCCCCTCATAAGATATCAGTGTACAATGAAATGTTTCCTTCTGAGTCCACGCTCTAAATAGATATGTAGATAAAAACAATTTAGGCAGTCCAAAGAGAGCCAAAAAAAAAAAAAAATCAAATGCATATATGAATGCACAAAAAATTGGAAATAAATTCTAAATGCAAAAGATATATCATTCTAAATGCTAAAATTAAATCTTTGGCATAGATTGTTTTATTCTCATGATTAAATTCCTAAATGTAAAACCATTTGTGAGAGATATGGTTTTATTCTGAATGTTAGAATTTATGAGAGAAATAGATTATCATTCTAAATGGTGGATAAGAATTTAGAATCCGTAGTGTCTCACAATTTGCATCCAAGTAATTATTCTGTGATACAAAAGAATTGAAAAAAAAAAAAAAAAAAACCATGACACAGCACATATGAACAAAGAAGATAGAGAGAGTAGAAGTAGAAATCGAAATACTGAGAGAATCACGAAGAAAACAGAGAACTTACCTGTATGCAATAGTAGTAGAATAAATCGGCAAAACCATGAGTGAATCAGCAAAATTGAGATTGAATCGGCAATACCTTAAGAGAATCGACAACATCGAAATACAAACCCAATCAGCTGAGATGCTAAGACGAAACTCTAACGCTTTGCTTTGAGATGACCTAAACTGAACTGTAAATAGTTTTGATTATAAGATTAGAATAGAGAGGAAAGAGAGAGAAAAAAAAGAAAGAAAAGATAGTGAAGGAGATTGTATAGATCAGTGATGCTAGAATTTGTGAGATAGTAAAAAGGAAATTGGTCAAGAGGTGGCTCATGAAAGGAAAGAGGAGAAAACAAGAGAGTCTGTGAGAGTGAAAGGCTGAAGTGAACATACGGTTGAGATGAAGAAAAGATAAGATATTTTGTTTGAGAAGAGAGAGAAAGATGAATAAAAAATTAATAAAAAAGAAATGGCATTCCTTCTGTACTATTCCAAACATAGCATCTTATTGTAGCAAATGCTAAAACTATTTGGCATTTGACACACCTCATGGTAGCCTTTTTTTTTGTTTGGTGTGCCAAATGCTAAAACTTTGGCACACCTGATGCTAGTGCTTTTATGGGTAGAGCTCACATGCTATTTTTTCAAATTAATATACACTATACACAAGTCACGATTTACTTATTAACTAGTTTGGGTTGCACGTGCAAGATTCGTGCTAGCCATTATAAAAATTAATAGTTAAGGTTAGATTTAGAATTCATTTATAACACAAATTAAAAATATAATCATTTATGTACGTTTTTAGACCCCTTAAAACACAACCAAATTAACTTAGTTAATTAGCCAAGTGATTACTTAGTCAAATTATCAAATCTAGGTTAACACACATATATCATATCATTGTAAAGTGCGAAAAATAAAGAACACAACAATATGATAACCCAGGAAAACTAAACCGGTAAAAACCTAGGGATGATTTGACCTAACTATCCTCAAGGTAAAACGAATTCACTATAAAAGAATTGAAGTTTACACAATAACGACTTAGACCACTAACATCCTATTGCTACCTCGAGTAGGAAACTTACTACCATGACCCCATGATAACTCCAAGTCCACGAACTACTTCTTTCTTGAATTCCTAGCAAGTACAAGTACTCCCGCTTGTGTATCTTTAAGCTCTTGAATCTGCAACTGAGTTGATCACCAAACTCTTGACATCAATCTTGAGATTGGAAATCCTAAGTGTATGTGAAGGCAAACACCTCTAAATCTCACAAAAGATTCACACACACAGCATAAAAAGCAACAAAGACCTTAGAGAGCTTTTGGGTACAAAACCCTAGATACAAAAAGAGGCACACTCTTTTCTCTCTAAAAGCCTTATAAAAACGTGTTTAGAGTTTCTTTTATATACTAGGAGTAAAACACTTAACCCTATACGTTATATGGGCTTGGGCTGAGTTGGAAAATTCTGCAAAAAACAATCTGCATGAGCTTCGATCGGTCGAGTCTAATTCTTGATCGATCGAGCCAGGCAGATTTACACAATAAATCTTGCAGAACACTCGATTCCAACTTTACATATAAACACACTTTGCAGCAAGTCTAAAACAAGACTAAAACGTTTTGATCATGGTTTGCCAATATTACAAAATGAAGTTCTAATACATTAGTTCCTAATTCCTTAGAACCTAACAATTTAAGTGTTAAAATGCTTAGAAATTGCACCATTAAATAAGACATTAATTTGACTATATAAGAAAGAAGCACAAAAATTATAATAGGACACATAATACATCACAAGACATATTGAGGGGAAACTAAAATTGAAGATAAATTGTGCTACATTAGGTGGAATTATGTAAGTACCATGTAAAGTAATAATTTTTCATTATATAATTGGGGTAAATTAGTATAGTAAAAGCTAATCCTTAAAATGAAATGAGATAAAGTAACAAAAATGAAGTACAATTATTTTCTATTAGCCGGTTAAAGCATTTACATCTAGATGTCTAAAAAATATTCATTTTACTATCTAAAAACCTACTTTATCTATTTAAAAAAACCATTTTACAACTTACACTACATCCTATTTCTTATTTTTCACATCACAATAAATATTAGTAATTTATTTATTCTTTCTCTCTCTCTTCCTCTCTATCTTTTTTTTTTCCTCTTTATCTACTACCAACAACCGGTCTTCCTCTCCTTTCCTCTCCCCTCCATAGCAACCAAACCCATACCACAATCAACAAGCAATCTTAGACCCAAAATCAACACAACAAAATCCCAACAAATTCATACCAAAATCACTCAAAACCAACCAAAAAATCACAACAAACCCAAACCCATCAGCATGACATCGCTACACCACTACAACAAACCCAGTAACCACCTACAACTGAAACTCAGCCACCGCTAAAACACCAAAACCAACCACTAGAACACCCAAATTAAATAGCCACCATCCACCGAAACACCCAACCAAAACAACTACTAACCACCGAAACATATAACCAACACCACCCTTGAAACACCAAACCCCCGCCACCACCATTGGAACACCGAATTGAAACATAAAACCCAAACAAACAACCACCAACTCACACCACCAAAACCTAGATTGCAAATTGCAACCACCAACCTAATTGCCACCTAAACTCGGCCAACCACGACCACTGAACCCACTACTGCCCAAATCACAACCCACTAACCCCCATCGCCAATCCACTGCCCCAAAATCGAGAGAGAGAGAGAGAGAGTCAGTCAGAGAGTGAGTGTGGGGGGAATAAAAGAGAGAGAGAGAGAATAAAATAATATTATTTTAATTTTACATACATGCCCCAGTAATTCCTATATATACAAACTTATTGTTCATAGATGCTAAAATGTTTTAGCAATAACAACCTAGGTAAACTAGGTTTTTAGGCTTGTGTGAATCTAAAATAGCAATTTGGGGGTTTCACACCCCCTAATGCTAACGCTCTAATGCTCTTAATATTTATCACAATATATCAATTCAACTTGCACTTTGCACATTCCCTTTCAAGAGGCATTAAGATATACCATTCAATAACTTTGGAATCAAAATGCTAAAAATGTTATAAAGGGACACTAGCATCAATTTAACTTCATACACATTCTCTATATGTCTGAAACTAAACTTTCAGTAGGAACCTTCACTTACAAGGTAACACTCAATTATTTCATATCAACTCATTTTCCTATATTAATTAATCTCAAGAACCATAATTAGACATAAAATTCTAGTCACAGTTAAGTTCATGCTTTCAACAATGCCTTAATTACTCAAAGATGAAACTTTTGGTAACATATATAACAATTGGTGGTGCCTTAAAAGTTCCATAGCAACTTTCCAAAGCTAAATTACCCTCCTTTAAAAGTTCACGATTTTTTAGTAGAGATTATGGTGTGCCTTTGTGTTAGAGTATTTTTCTCTCTCTTGTGTGTGTGAGAGTTTGTTTAAAAAAAAAAAAAAAAACAGTTAACATCTTTTTCGATAAGGAAAAAAAAAAAAAAATTAACATCAGTTTTGAATTATCCCAAAAACACCAGACATGTGTTGTGTTAGTAATACATCACAACAATCATCAACAAGTTGAGATGGCCGAGTTGGTCTAAGGCGCCAGATTAAGGTTCTGGTCCGAAAGGGCGTGGGTTCAAATCCCACTCTCAACAAAAATCATTTTTCATTTTTTAACTTTGCCATTATCTTGCGGAGCCCACCCTTTTCAACGACATCAGATGATCTCCACCGTCAATGTTTAATCCAAAATCCAACGGTGCACATTCATCCTAATTCCACCTCCCGCTCTTTTTTTTTTTACTTCACAAACTATTTTTTGGACAAATTTCAAACCCAGAGAAAAAAAAAAACAACGAAAAACCCATCAGCAAGTTTTACACCAAAATTAGCGTAAAATGGCTCAGGCAGCGAGGCTCGACCTCCGAATGCAAAAGGAACTCAAGCTCCTCCTCACCGACCCTCCTCCCGGCGCGTCGTTCCCACTTCTCTCCTCCTCTTCTTCTCCTTCCTTGTCCGCCATCGATGCCCGTAAGTCCCTATTTGGCTATCTTGTATTACTATTTTCCATTTCTTAAATCTTTAATTTTTTTTCTTACTTTCTCTATTTTGGGTTTAATTTTGTGGTGGTGGGTTGGTGTTTTTAGAGATTGAAGGTCCTGAAGGGACTGTATACGCCAAAGGGATGTTTCACATTAAGATTCAAATACCAGAAAGGTTTTGTCAAATTATACTTAAAACGTGGTTTCTAATTGCTTTGTTCAATTGGGTTTTTTTTTTTTTTTTTTTTTTTAGTGACAATTGTGGATTTCTATTTTTTTTTTTTTTTGGAGTTGCAGGTACCCATTTCAGCCTCCAAGTGTGACGTTTGTGACACCCATCTACCACCCTAATATCGACAACGGAGGCCGAATTTGCCTTGACATTCTTAATCTTCCCCCCAAGGTGAGTTTTCTAATTGCATGTTAAAATTTGTGCAAATTGACTGTTACTTATTAGGATTGCGCATAGTGTAGATTTATGCTAAGTGGTTCCGCTTCGGTCATTATTTTGTGGTACTTTTAAAAAAGGGTATATATATACCGTTTTTTTTTTTTTTTGCTAGGTAAATGCGGGGGCTCGAACCCCCGAGCTCAAGGTATACAGGGACATCGGGTGCCTCTAGGCTACAAGGCCCAGTGGCTGGTATATACATACCGTTTGATGTCTAAATTTTAGTACTTAAAATTTGTATACATACCAAATTAGTCATTCTGTAGTCTTGTGGTTATAATTCTTGCTTACATGGCAATATTAAAAAAAAACCCCTACAATGTTGTTCATAATGGACATTCCTTACTAGTTTCTCAGATTTGTGAACGTAGATTGGGTTTGAAAACGTTTGATGTTTGTGATTTAGTGTTACAAATGTCTACATTCTACATTAGTTAGTTGCAGGAAAAATGTGAGGCGCTGTAGAATGTTTCAATGAGTTGAGTTGTTTAAGTTTCTGAAGTTGCTTGCATTTATGTTTTGGTTTTGGTTATAGATGGGGTCTACTTTTGTCATTTAGATTTAAGTAGTTGATGACTCTATTTAGGAAGCTTCTAGTCGGTCATCTGAATGTGTAAATGGCTGTCCTTATTCAATGTGATAGCTTTTGAGAGTTCCTATTTCTCTAGCTTTCTTTCAGCCGTTGCCTAGTAATGCATATATATATATATATATATATATATATATATGCAGTACTAGGCAAACGACTGAGTCATAAATCCAAAGATTGAGGATTAGTTTGTAGCTTTATATCTAAATTTTAAATATTTGATCAATTTGTCTTGCAGTCACCTTTTAGTAAAAACCAATCTATATGATCTGTATCTTTCATATTTTCTGAATAACACTCCAAGAGTTAATGTTCAGGTGGTCAATCTTATAATTCTGAAAGACGACCTTAGCTCAATAGTTGAACTAACTATTATTGACAAACTGATTGACAACTGTAATTGCTTGGGAGTAGTTTTTTTTTTTTTGGTTGGTCACCAGCAAGATGTGTTTTGTGCCATATCCAATAGTCTAATTCATTAAAATGTTTAATGGGTGAAATACTCTTGAGATGTTGTGATTTATTGGTCTTTATTGTAATCCAAGCAGGGGGCATGGCAACCATCATTAAACATTTCAACTGTGCTTACAAGCATAGGGTTGCTACTGAGTGAACCCAATCCTGATGATGGCTTAATGTGTGAAGCAGTAAGTTTCTTTTCACATAAATGTTTGGAGAACTAGTACTGGCTAATGAGGTCTCCTTGTTTTTATTTATGTTCGAATAAACGTGCAGAGTAGGGAGTACAAATATAACAGACAAGCCTTTGACCAAAAAGCTCGATCCATGACTGAGAAATATGCCAAGGTTGGAGTCAGTGGGAATGCTTGTAGCAGTCAAAGCATTCCAACTAACTCAAGTACAAGCATGGTACTAGTATACAATTGGTTAAATTCTCTCTTGCTTTCTCTTTTCCCTCGTTACCCAAGTTGGAGCGCCTTTTCATTTGTAAATTTATTTTCCAGATGGAAGTAAAAACAGCTGGAATGGAGTCAAGACATGAAGTAAATGAGTATGGTGTAAGCCATAAGAAGTTATGTTGGACTAGGTGGAAGCTGTCACTGGAGTCCTCAGGTTCTACCCTGAAAAGGGATGGTGATGGGAAACTGAATGAGGTGCCTAATGACCACACGGTACCTTCTAATTACAAGGACCAGAGGGAACTAGAAGGAACCAGAAAAGGGCCAATAGACATGAATGATGAGTACAATCAGGGTCAGGATAAGCTATGTGAAACCAGGCAGAAACTATCACTGGAAAACTTTGGTCAATTCCAGAACAGAGATGGCCATGACAAGGAGAATTTGGTACTAAATTGCTGTCCATCACCTAACCCTCAGAAGCCTTTTGTGGCTTCTTCAGGGTCATCAATGATGAAGGTTGGAAACCATTATGATCATGAAGAGCAAGGTAGTAAATCAATAAATGACAGCATAAACATGAGATCAAAAAAGCTGACTGTTGGCAAAAAGCAGCCACAGGGAATATCTTCAGACACCTGTCAGATAAGAGATGGTTGTAATGAAGAAATGATTGTGATCCCTCAACCATCACCCTCTGAGTTCCATTCATATGCTTCTCATGAGACCTTGCCACTTCCTATGGCTGCTAAACATATTGAACTGCCTCATAAGGGTTTTATCGATGGAATGGGAAATGGCTACAATGGTATAAATTCTAAGAAGCTCTGTTCTGTTGGCAAGAAGCTTTCATTGGGGTTCAGGGGCTTATCTCAGATTCAAGAAAAGGATAACAAGGAAAATGTGGTTCCAGTTCACCAGACACCACTTCCACATCCCAAAAGCCCTTCTCTGAGTTCATCTATGCCCTCAATGGTATCAAAGGTAGGGAAGCATTTTGAAAGCGGATCAGAGATTACTGGCTTAAATGTGAGTTACAAGAATTGTGGGATTGGTCGAAAGCTGTCACTTGGTCCCCTCACTCAATTACAAGGGAGCAATGATGATAACAGGCAGTTGCTGTCACTCTCTGAAGATCCATCCAAGGACCTGCCCTTGCAACAGGATTGCAGGTGTGATAACAAGCAGAAGTTGAATCACGATCACAATGTGAAGATTGATGAGGGGACCAAGCAACAGAATACAGAAGACAAATCACCAGTTTCTGAATCGGTAATTGTTCTGGATAGTGAAGATAGTGAGGATGAAGGGTATGTATCTTTGAGGAAATCATTGTTAGCACGAAAGCGGATAGGGAAGCGGAAAGCTAAAGTTTGAAAATTGTCACAGTTTCAAACTTTCAAGTGAGCTGACAGGGATGAACTTTTTTTAATTTACTCTATGCTCATGATTCAATGTAGTATGGTGGTTTATAACATAAGAAATTTCTTTTTGCCTTAACAGGGAGTATACTATTGGAACAATACAATCAACTTCTCAAATTACAATGCTCAAACAAATCTAAAAGAGAAGACCAAGAAAGCGATTTATTATTATGTTGTGGGAGCCCTAGTAGCTCTTCTTATGGGACACATCAAGGAAGCTTTTCTTTGATCACTTAAATCCCCTATTTATTATGTGAGTGCTAACTGCTAAGGAAGCTATGGAGAGAACTAAAGTTGGAATGTTACTTCATGCTTAGATTCTGCTTTAGCCTCCCCCCTAACACTTCTTTTGAAATGAAAATAAGAAAAGAAAAAGAAAGTCAATTAACCCTAAACCAGCAAAGTCGTTGTATGAGACATAGTTTGTGATGGTACTCACTTGAATGCAGTTTGTAGCTTGTGTCTTGCAAGCATTTCTCTCCGAGCTATGCAAAGTCGTGCACTAGGCATATTGCTCTTTTTAAAAAAATAAATTATGAGACATTAGGTACATTGCTTAATTTAAGATAATCTCATTAATTTGGATGGAGCTGGCTTTGTTTAACGTTCGTATAATTCTGACCAATTATTATTATTTTTTTGCTGAGAATTTTGAACAATTATAGTTTGAGAGAGCAAAATAGTGCATCCCAAATGTGGTCTTTGTTGAGGATAGAAAATATTGATAAAAATGAAAAGATAGAAAATGTTGGGAGGATAGAAAATATTTTTATTTCGGTTAAAGATGTTCGTTCCTAATAATAGTTCTTTATTATCATACCAAAATACCAGTCGGTTTGGTGTAGGTGGGGATTAAACCATAGATCCCTTGCTCGATCATTAGAGATTTTATCAGTTGAGCTAACTGGAATCCATTATTATTATTATGTCATTATAAGTAGAATGCTAGAAAAGTGGGGGTAATTTTTATTATGTCTCTATTAGAGCATTAACATTAGTGGATATATAATAGAAAAATGTGTCAAATTTACACATTTTTGCACAAAAACTACCCACATGAGTGGGTGTATAAATGCGTATATTTACGTGTTTACTTTAGTGATTGTGTATATTTATACTATTATTGTAGCTGTCTATCCTATGATTTTAATCTTTTTTTCTCTCACTTGCTACTCTCATCATACTCTCTCTACCCACCACCACCACCACAACCCATTACAACACTTGATAATCCAAACAATGGTGCATTTGGATACCGCTTATTTTGCTGAAAACTGAAAACAATAAAAAAATATTTTTCAATTACTATTCATTAATGAAATCACTGTGCATTTGCCTAATTACACTGTTCATGTCCCATGAATAGTGCAAGAGGCTTTGGATTTAAAAAAAAAAAGAAAAAGAAAAAAAAGAAACGCAAACGCAGGAATTATAATTCCTATCCAAACGCCTTCAAAATCAACGAAAAATCAAACCAAAATCAACTAAAACCATAAAAAAAAACTCATCCAAAACCCAACTCAAAATCAACTCCAAACCAAACCCAACAAAAAATTCAAATCAACTTAAAAAAGCACCTCGTACAAATACGTTGGAGCTACTACCATTCCAATTGATATGGCCTCGCCCTTGTGTGTGAGTGTGTGTGGGTTTGAGATGAGAGAGAGTAGAGAGCTAGGAGGAGTAGGAGCTGTGAGTTGAGAGAGACCCATTTGAGATGAGAGAGAGATATATTAATGAAAATAATAATAGTAAAGAAAAATAATTATTTAAATAAAATAGAGTGTATAATAGATGACCTAATGTATGTGTTTTTAAAAAGTAATTTTGTAAAATAAAAAAAGTAGATTATTATGTTAAAATAGATAAAAAGAAATTGTGTGAAACTGCGAACTAATGCTGTGCGCACCCAAAGATGAAGCTATACAGCCTGACCTCACTTGGGCTCACAACTTACTTGTATAGTGGGCTTGGATTTCCTACTTTGGGCTGTTCTCAATACAAAGACTCAATGAGATCACTTTTCTCTTTCCTTCTGCTACTTCTCTTTTCTCTATTTTCTCTGTTTCTACCTCCCAATTTCCATCCATTTCTCTTACTCCCGCCTCTCCTATTTATAGCCAATTATTAGTGGGAGGGTTATGATTACTTTCAAATTTAGTGCAAGGTGTGGTCCAATGTTGTTAATTGTAAGTGGGCGTATAGGTGAGAGTGGCTTTGGAAATGATTCCCACTATAGCAAATGTGCTCGGCGGCGATATTCCCTAAGGCACTGCCTGGCAAACACGGGGCGAAATGGCCGAACAACAGCAACATTGCTCGGGGGAGACCTACCGAGCAAGGACAAAGTGGCAGGGCATGGTGTGAGCTAGCGTCGGTTGCCTGCTCCTCGAGCCTTTGGATGTCATTAAGTTTGGGCTTGCAGCTTGTGGGTTTGGGCCGGGGTTCTGGGCGAAGCAGAAATTGGGCCCCTGGGTCATATCATTGATTCAAACCCCAGGGCCCAATGAGTTTGGGTTGCACGGGGCCGTACAAATGCAAATACTCTTAGTATTGCTCCGATAAGCATCCAAAAATGGCGTTGTTTCAACATTTGAGTGGTTTTTTTTGAATATTTAAGCAATACTGTATTGCTTAAATATTCAGAAAATCACTCAAAGATTGTTTTTGGGTGCTTAATGGAATAGTACTAACGAAGACTAATGGGAGGTCTTGATTGAATAAATTTGAAATTTAGATGACTCAATTGTACGAAAGTAAAGTTAGTATCTTAAAGTGAATTTTGATCAAATTTAGAGGATGCAATTTGTATTTTTGCCTTAATTAAAAAAAAAAAAAAAAAAAAAAAACTCTTGTAAATCATGGACTCCGAGGTTAGACCCAAACGAAATGTGACAAACTCCAACTAGTAGGATAAAATTGGGTTTGGGCTTTGGGGCTCTGAAAATCACCTGTACTCGAGGTCGGTTGAGATTGGGCCATATAGAAAACAAAAAAAGAAAGGATGAGAATCTGGGTGGCTCTGGCTGGCTCACCGCTAATAAACTGACTGTGGTGAGGCGGTTTGGTTTTGGTTTTGGTTTTGTTTTTCCGACGCTGGGTTTGTGTTGTGGAAGTGGAACCAAGCTAGATAGAGCCTAGAGGAAGAGGCGTAACTACGATACAGATACAGATACAGATAGAGAGAGTAGAAAAAAAAATTGATGGCTTCGATTTGCCTCTCAATTCCGAGCTTCAAAACCCTAGCTATCCTATCTCCATCATACACATCTTCGACTTCATCCCCATCTTCTTCTTCATCTTCTGTGGGCCACGCGTGCTTCGTTCACTGCAGATGCTCAATTCCAATGTTCGATTCTCAGCGCGCGGTTTCAACTCATCGTTTGAGGGCAAAGAGGCAAGTGGTCCGTATGGCTCCCGATGAAGAGAAACTCACGCGCCGTAATCCTCTCGATTTCCCCATCGTATGTCTCTCTCTCTCTCTCTCTCTCTCTCTTCCCCCTTATTTGTATAGATAAATGTGAAATTACTGCCAACTTTTTGTAATTCATTTATGTTTTTAGAATTAGCTAGTTCATATATATATATATATTTGCTTCGGTGAAAACGAGGTCTGTTGAGCTATATCCTCGAAAGTTTTATGCTTAAAAATAGGTACATACATGGTCTGTGTCTATGACTATGAGAGACTAACAGGTCCTTAATTCGTTGAGTGTGGGTAGGACATGTTTGTTTGGCCTGTTTGAGAGGGAGTAGTTATCCACTGTTCTAATCTCAGCTATTGCCTGGTGTTTGCTTCACCTTAACGGCCCCTGATGTTTATTTTATCCGACTGTGGCAAGCTCACAAGAGCTTTAGATTATAGATAAAATGATTCTATGTCCATGCATTTTTCGGTTAACTTTTCATAACTTGCTGGGGTTGCTAGTTGTCAAGTGATGGTGGTGGTGTGCCCATCTGAAAGTGATGTTAAGTCGATGGACAACAGGTGAATATTCCTGTACTGCCCCTTGTTGGTCCCGAGGGACGGAGGAGGCTAGGTAATCACAACTTACCACCTTGCAAGTTGTGAGATATATATATATATATATATGTATATATTAACAGATGGATGCCTATGAACTCTAGCTCAGATGACATCTCCCCTTGTAAGAGTAAGGTGCAGAGTGAGGTTGAGGGTTAAAGCAGCTTGAAAAAAAAAAGTTATGAGCACGAATGGGCAGGGCGTCCAAGTCATGGGAAACAGACAAGAAAATCCATCCTCCAAAGAATAGAGAATCAGTTTTGCTTTAGATGCATATGTCATTTCATATCTGTTATCTTCCACCATAATTTTCTTGCTGAATCAACATTCCACCGACTCTCTTTTCTGCTTTATTGCTCCTGTTCCTTCTTTTAGTTAGCATCATTATTGATGTATCAATTGAAGGCGCTGTCTCTGTAAGCACTATGCCGCTGATAAATATTCTTGGGAAAGGATATTGCTCGTATATTGTGGCGGTCTTTGTAATTTTTTTATTTATTTAAAATATTGCTGCTACATTTTAGAGCCTAAATAGATCAAAATTGAAATTTGTGAAAACTATGTGCATTGACTTCAACCATAAGTTTGGAGTGATAATGCTGATTAGGACATCATGGTTTTGGCTTACTTGAGCATGTTTAACAAGCCTAACTTCAAATCACTTCATTTGATTGTGCAATTTTAGATATCAGCTTTCCGTTGTCCCCCTCTTTTAGGACTTGGCTGATGAGTGAGCTTTAAAATTTTAAGTCAATCAGGTAAAATTGTTGGATGACTCTAATGTTGCTATATCTCAGTTAATACTGTATGGTCCTGCTGCTTCCTGAAAGTAGATGAGGTCTTCATTTTTGAAGGTTTACTGCACATCAATTCTTGAACATAGGGGTTACTTGATGGTTTTATTTGTATGCTATCTCTCTGCTGTTGATTGAATATTGGTTCCATGAACTTCCTATAGCAAGTAATGTTCTTAGAGTTTTTTTTTTGCAGTTGGTCTATTTTTCACTATGAATGTTTTTTGTCTGTGGCATTTTGATAAATAATCTATTTTAATCTACTTGGCAGGAGTGGGAGAGGCCAAAGCCAGGGCGTAGACCTGATATATTCCCCCAGTTTAGCCCTATGAAAACACCATTACCACCTCCATTGCCATATGATCCTCCAGAAGAAGATGAGGAAGAGGAAGAGAAGAAAGAGGAGGAGGAGGAAGATCCTGAAAAGGAAGAGCCAGATCAGCCTGAGAATCAGTAGAACTCTCTCAGTGGCAAAGTATGGGCCTTAGACCTTTTTCACAATTTTGTTTTTATTCTCTTAGTTCATGTTACCTCTTGCTTCATGTGGTGCTTATATATAGTGGATAATAATGTAATGGTCATCCAGTTAGAATGTTGCTTAAGTGTTTTTGCAGGCTTATTTTGTGGATAATCATGCAAAACCCTTGTTGGGACCTTTTGCAGGCTTATTTATGAAGAGTACTTTGAAATTTATTTTATTTGATGGACTTTTTAGATATATAAGAGATTGGATCGAAGGAATGATTGATTATGATATTGGGAGTTAGGTCGACTGTTTCCTTTTTGACTTGCTTCTTTACTTGTTTGGTACCTTCATTTTGGCTTCCCTCAACAACTTCAAAATCTAGGATTGCTTTTCATGACAAAATTGCAAGCTAACATGGCTCTTTGGTTGCATACACTGACTTGCTTATTTAAAATAAATGTCTAGACCCTCAATAAAATATGGTCCTCAAATTTCTGTTTAGTGGAGTAATTGCCATTCATGCCTGAGAGCATACAATGGTATGAAGACAAGTCATTTGGTCCGTGTGGCAGATGACTTGCTGTTTTCTTTGTGGCTGCAGGTTGTACAATGTGAGACACAAGTATTACTCATTTGGGGAAAAAATAACATGTAGGTTTCTGGTGAAACAAGCATAACTTGTGGTTGAGTTTTTTCTATTAGGAAAATAGAGAAAGGTTCAGTTTCTCTCAAGTTATGCAGTTTTTAGCTTTGGTATGGCATCCTTTCTTCCCTTTAAAATTTGTGCACATGTTGCCTAGGTGCACAACGTAGGGTTAGAACTGAGCAAGAATCATTTTTTCTAGTAGAATTCGGAATTTAGGACCTCGCGATTTTGCTCAAGTGTAAACATTTTCACTTGAGCGAAATCTTGGGGACAAAATTGTTGTGTCAACTTTAGATGGTCATATCTCCCTCTTTTATAATCAAATTGGGTCAAATTTGTGTTCGTTTTGAAACCTTGAATGTTTACTTTCCAATGAAATAGGTTACTCTTAGAAATTCATTATGATGCAAAAGATATGGGTAAAAGATCGTCAACTTTCCCATCTTCGAGCAGATTGAAACTTGTCATCTTTGATAAGTTTTTGACCCAGACTTAACTTTAACACAATTTTTTGTGTTTTGACAATAGGAATTGCAAACACATCTATGGACCCTAATAGATTAGGACTATTTTGGACGTCAAACATTCTTGTTCAATTTTGCAAAACGGTTTTATGACTCTAATATGGCAATATCTTTGTCAATAGTTTGATTCAGCCTATGGTCTTTAAGAGAATAGTTCCTACTACTTTCAGGAAGTAGATGCCCTATGCATTATTGGGATCTCACAAATTAATTTGTTTGTAATTTGTCGAGGTGAATTTTGTTTTTTGAAGACAATAATGTTGCCTTGATAATCTTATTTATTGAAAGAATCCTATTTTTTAAAAGAATTTTATTAAAACAATATTGAAAATTAGAGATGACAATATACTAATTGTTTAGAACTTTTAAAGATCATAACTTTGCACTTGTGCCAAAAGCTTTGTAACTCAATTGACACCTTCTGGCTTTCAACAAAAACATCAAAGTTTTAAATCTCCCTTCTCCCTCCTCCTATTGTAACTATTGATTTTTTTTTTCTTCTAAATGTGGGCCTTGAAGCTATCTTTCAATCAGTTTTTATTCAAGTTATCAATTTTAGGGCTGTCCAACCCAAACCCAATAAATTCGTCCAATTTGGAGCCAGCCGATCCGAAAACGGCTTAATTCGAGCAGTGTGGCGGTCGATAGTGGGTCTATGTCAAAAACAACTAATCTTAGTGTCTGTTTGGGAATAGTTTATTTAGCTGAAACTGAAATTTTTTTGCTGAAAGTACTGTAGATAAAGCTAAAAAATAGCTAAAATAGTACACAGGAGCCTATAAATAGTACCAAAAAGTGCATTGGGTCTCATGAATAGTAGCAAAAATAAGTTGAATAGTAAAAAAAGCTAACTTTTTTAAGCCATGCCAAACGCACACTTAGTGGGTCGAGTAGCAGGTTTCACTATCTGAAACTCGATCTGACCAATGTTCTTCCTTACATGCCAACTTCAAGCCGCCATTCTCCTCTTCAACACCGCTATTCTCCTTTGAAGTTGTCATTCTCACCCCTTGATGTCAGCGTTATTTCACAAATTTGGTGAGATCCCACCGTATCATAGCCATATTTGGGGAGATAACAGTTAGATCCAGCGATACTTCACTAGAATTGGAAGCGATTCCACCATGTGTCGACACCACATGCCTTTAGGCGAGACCAATCTGGCCACCACAACAATTGGTCTTTGGCAGTCGATGACCCATACTCCTCGCCGTTGGCGGTGGGCCTCACAATCCCAAACCCGACATGATCGGGTTGGATTCCGGGTTAATCCCAAACCCGACCCCGGACACCTTTAACCAATTTATTTATGTACTGCACATGCAAAGCGGATTACATGTGATAGTCATCCAAGTGAAATGTTGCTTAACTGGTTTTCACTGTTTGCGCCGAAAGAATCACCTAAAACTCTTATTGGGAACTTTTTCAGGCTATTTTTTAAAGAGTAAGCTTCGATTACTGTTCTGGTAAATTTTTCTGAGTAATTGACGCTTGTGAGAAAGAGCAAAGAAGATTAAAGTATTCGTCAGTGGAAAAAAAACATATCCTGATGTAGAAGTATTGATTTAAGAAAATAAAAAGGGCGTGGTTAATCTCCATACTGAAAAAGTAATTGTTATTTAGAGTCCCATAAATTTTGTGTGTGTAACAAATATCACGTGGATTATATGTAACATATACAAAATTCTACCTCAGAACTTATAGTTTCATCTTTTTTTTTTTTTTTTTTCTATTAGTAGCTCTATCTGGCTCCTTGTCGCTTACCATACAACAAAAAAAGGCTCTATCTGGCTTCCATAACAGTTACAGATACACAATTTACCGAATTAATGTCTATCTTTCCACCAGGCAATGTTAACCCAGCTTCAGTTTTCTCAAGTTGTTTTGGATCAGGCAGGAACACAGCCTCATTTGCGAGCATGGGGATGATATCTGACATAGTTGGTCTATCTGTTGCACGCTCTTGCACACATAGGAGACCAATGTGGATGTATCTGAACAGTTCACTTTTGGGACATGAGGAGTCCAGTGATGGATCCATCAATTCAAGAATATCACCTCGTTTCCACAAATCCCATGCCTGAAATTATTTTCATCATTTATTAAAATTGTGAGTCTTAATCAAATTTCAGAAGAGAACTCTTCAACTCTAATTGAGATTGGAATAAGATAAGGTTTGTTTGATTACTAACTTGTTCTATAAGAGTGATAATGCTGGATGAAGAAAAAACTGAGCTTTTCTTGCCACTCACAATCTCTAGCATTAGGACTCCAAAACTATAAACATCAGACTTCTCAGAGAAAATGCCATTCATGGCATACTCAGGAGACATATAGCCACTGTATAAAAAGAAAAGAGAATGTTCATATTTGCTGTGTGTGTGCGCATTGTGTTTAGCAAAGATCAATATGGTTACTATATGTAGTCTATACTCACTATGTCCCAACAACCCTCTTAGTATTTGCTCTGGTTTCGTTCTGTCCAAAAATTCTAGCCATACCAAAATCTGATATTTTAGGGTTCATGTCATCGTCAAGTAAAATGTTACTAGGTTTCAAGTCTCTATGTATTACTCTTAGTCTGGAATATTTGTGAAGATAAAGAAGTCCTTGTGCAACCCCTTTAGTAATGCTGACACGTTTTCTCCAGTTGAGAAGTTTTCTTTTAGTGGGATCTGTTGTAAAATAAAGTGTAAATGTAGTTAGTGGTCATAGTAATAATCACAAATTTATATATATATTTTATAGATAAGTAATAATCACATTCTTAAAGTATAGCCATAAGAGTAGATTATAACAAACCAAAAATGAAGGAATCCAAGCTTTTATTTGGCATGTACTCATAAATCAACATCTTTTCTTCTTCGTGAATACAACAACCCAAAAGCCTAACAAGATTGACATGTTGAAGTTCAGCTATTAGTGTAATCTCATTCATGAATTCTTTGAGCCCTTGTCCAGAATCTCTTGCAAGTCTTTTTACTGCAAACTGCTGTCCATCTTGTAATAAACCCTGGAATTAAGTTCTCAATGTTAGAGAACAACTGTCTCAGCAAGCCTCATTTACTAATTTCCAATTCTTACCTTGTAAACTGGTCCAAAACCTCCCTCTCCAAGCTTGTTGGAAAATGAGAAGTGATTAGTTGCGGTCAATATTTCAGGAAAACTAAATAATTGAATCTCATTGCCCTTCTTTCTGTCTCTTTTGATCTTATCGTTAAATTTGTTGAAAATTAGGGATCTTAACTCAAGTAATCCCTTGTCTTGGCTTGTTTCCCCTTCTGCAGATTAGAACACAAATATGTACTCTTTTAAGTTACATATACACGTGACTAATAAATTTCATACCAACAGAGGATTACCTTCTACTCACCATCTTGTTGCAAGAGTCCAAGTTTTCTCCTCCTTCTGTAGCACAGATAACCCAAAAGTAGGATTGCTAGACCAGGTGTAATGGCAACAATGCACCATATCCACCACAACTCCTTTGTACTTCCTGCGGAATCTTCCCTTGTGCCTCCTTCTGTGGGTGTACCCTCTGATACAAAATCATAGAAATCAGTTCTAAGATTGTTGGACCTGTTGCTAATACAGTTTATGCTTGAAGCACATTCTTATTCTTATTATAAACAGATGGATATCATAAGCATGTTTTAGGTTGGATTGAAATCATGAAGACAAACCAGATATTGATGTGAACCATTAGTGTTATTCAAAGTACGTCATACCAGACCACTTATAGAAGATCAGGTTTATAAATTATATCCTACTGTTTGTTACATGGTGCATATTTAGATGATCACATTATTAAACAACTGCCAATCTGCCATTACTGGTGAAATTTTGTCTCTCAGCTCTATAGGGTCATCTAACAGTCAACAAAACCAGAAAACTGAAGGGCTAAAATAATGGAATAAAATTTGGGAGAAGGAAAATTGGAAAAAATTACTCAAGGTGAAATTCAGTACCAACTGAAGGTAAACTCATACCTTTATTATTTCCTAGCTCAAGAATGTATATTGCTGGAAAGTTCTTATTCTCAATGAAGTTTGCGTCCTTATTCCAAAACTCACATCCAGTACCATTGTCAAAATGGTTTTTATAAGCAATGCAGGAGCAATTATTCCAACAGCTATAGTGACAATCACTGAGAGCCAAGCTGGAATTATAATGAAAATACTTCAATTTAGTTTCCTTATAATAGCCTTTTTTTGGCACAAACAACTCAGAACCGTTCCTGCATTCTGTGTGATTCTGCTCTATGCACACAGCATTTGGATAGTTCACATTAAATTTACATGGACTAGTGGTTGTGTTTTTCCATGTAGTACCATCCGCATTTAAAGTGAACTGCACGATCTTCCCCCAAGAATTCAGCTCCCACCTTGAGATAGTAGAATTGTTCTTAACATTGTAATAGAAGTATTTCTCATCCTCATTTGACACAAAACTGAATTCATACACATCAAGACTCCTTTTCAGATCAGGAGCCATCTGGAAGCTCCCTTTATTCCAGACCCCACTAGTCCAATATACATCCCCTCGCTGCCAGACGATCAACTGGTCAGCACTACCAGGATCCACGCCTAGCCTGAAAGCCCCTGGTGCAGGGACCTGGCTACTCAACCATGAATTTAGTGCCCAACTTTGTCCAGTCTTCAGGTTCAAGCCTAGTTTCATTCCGGGCAGTAGTGTGTTGGTTGGATGATCAAAACTTTGCCACAAGACTCGCCCTGCTCTTCCATTAGAATAAACTTCTGTTAGCACTAGGTTTCCAGAATCCAAGAGAGTTGCTGTCACGTTACTCAACACTGTCTGATTGGGATTTATCACAATTGGCTGCCCTCCATTATGTGTGATCTTCAACAATCCTTCGTTGTCTAACGTAAGAACTCCAGATGATTCATAGATTGGATAATCTGGGTTTGCCACCCAGACTGATTCTGGATTTTTTGGTAGTTTACTATACCATATTCCTAAGTAGTAGTCACTTGAATAGCTAGGGTTGAAGAAGCCTAATTTGAAGATACCATTTTCAGAAAGTAGATGCTCCTCATCTCTCATCTGTTGCCCTTGCTTCAATGAATAGATTTCTTGACAAGAAGAATACGGTGATTCCATGCAGAGACACGAGAAAAGAAAAAGCATGAGGTTCCTAAGTTTAGCCATGAGCAGACCAATACGGCAAATACCATTTAGAAAGAAAAAAAAAAAAAAAGTCTGCAATTATTACTGTTTCTTTGCTTGAGATTATTATTAGAAGAGATAAAACTACTCTGAGGCCAATTGGACCTTCATCCAAGACAAAAGTGACTTGCTGTTGAAACTTGAAAGCTGTTCTCTTACTTTTTCAAACTACTAATCCCTTCAAACTCGTAATTCGTAAACAATAATGTGAGTAGTTGAAATTTGAGGCTTCTCTTAGTTATCAGAACTTGTTGTAAGTTTGAACTGATGACATTAGGGTTGGTCGATTTCTACCCTCTCTTCGAAAGTTCTCAACACACGAGGATCACTGCTTTTTAAGTCTTACAAGCCGACAGATTCCTAATAAACTTGTTCACAATTGAAGACTGCAATGTCAAATGTCTAATAAAAACTTGGTCACAATCAGAGACCGAAATGTACAATGACTTACACGTGTTTGCTTTCAAAATTGACCGTAATTGCCAATGTTAAATTCTAGAAGGATTTCAAACAAATGTTGCCTTTTTTATTTGGATATCGCTTATTGCTGAAAACTGAAAATATTGTAGCAAAATAATTTTTAAATGTATGAATAGTGCCATGGGACTCAATTTTAAAGAAAAATTTGTTAAAATTTATACTTGTGGGTTCCGTGAACAGTGTATAAGACCCACAGAAAAAACGCAGACGCGTATTTTCAATGGAATCCAAACCCAGCTTTAGCCAAATAGCCTAAAATATTTGTGAGTCCTAGTTGCAGAGACAGAACCACTCCTAGACAACAGATTTTTTTTTTTTTTTTTTTTTAAATAAAAATAGTGTGTCACACACACTATAGTACACCCTTCCTTAGGCCAAGTGCTTATAAGGCAAGGGTGGAAGGCGTCTCTCTCCGATGTAGGATTGAACAAATTCGTGAGGGTGGCATTGGCTCCTCGGCCCATTCCCAAAGCGAACTATACCTGATTGAGGAAAGATTCGTTCCTCCCACAACTTAAATACGATCAAACTTCCTAATTGATTCATTTAGAAATTTTCATATTTGATTTTGAGGCTTGAAAGGGAGTTTGCTGCAAAAATATTTACAAAACCAATTTCATTATGACTTTTATGATTTAGACAAATGTAAATTTTCATTTTTAGATGATTTAATTAAAATATATTAGGAAATAATTATTTTGTATTATTTCTTTTGTTGATATTTTGTTAACATTTAGTTTGGATTTTTATGAATTTTTAAAAAAAATTTATTTAAGCTTTGGCCCCCTACGTCTCAATCCTGCATAGCTGCGAATGTAATGAGAAAAAAAAAACTTTAACACTTTTAAGTTTTATCAACAAAATACTAGAATATGAAAATCGCCATAATTTCATAATAATGTATGAGATAAATTTCACTAACATACCTTGAGGTTTTGGCTAATGTCAATCAGGTTCAAGATTTTTCAAAACTGACAAATTTTGTTGCTAAAGTTAACTTTGCCCTTAAGACCGTTGAGAAAAATGACTAATTGGCCTAATAGTGTTTAGGAACTAAATTGGTTTTAGGGATCAAAATTATTAGTTTTGAAAAATCTTAAATCTAATTGACATTGGTCCAAACCTAAAAGTATGTTAACGAAAGTTAACCTAATGTATAAGATTGCATCATCGAAGGAATCTTTCGATGTGGAGATAAGCACGAACAATCTTATAGTGAAGATAGGCATTATAGTAGATTCGTAAAAGAGGAGCTCTCCTTTACAATTTGAACTAACTTGGTTTTGGGCCTAACTTATCTGGGCTCATTTGGTAATGTTATTCTAGTAATGTTGTTTGTATTTTTTGGAAATACGTGTAGGTGAAAAAGTGTGTAAAAATATGTGTAATGTTGTTTAAAAACTGAAAATATGTGTTTAAACACATGGACCAAACGGGCCCAGAATTTTGTGAGTACTCGGCTTTCAATCGAGAACACACATTGACGTCTCACAATTGGGCTTTAAATAATCTTACAGCCGAACAAGCCCAGATCTGCCCGTGGCTTTAATGGAATTGAACCGACCGGCACTTGTGAACAAAAAAAGAAGGGGAAAAAGAATTGAAGTTTTGTATCCACCACGTGTGTTTGTATTATAGTGGTTCTTTTCCTCTTTCTCAAAAGAAGGAAAATGACTCAACCTAATAACTCTGAACTCTCTTCTTTTACTTGGACACGTTCAATAACTAGTTTGAAATGTTTGTTCATTTTGGATAAAGTTTAGATATAGTAATTCAAGGAATAAGTCTAGAACCGCAACTATTTTTACAATTTTTCCACATATTGAGTTCTTTTAATTGAATTGAATTTTTTTTTTTTTTTAGAGTTTCAACTTATGTCGTCCACTCCTGATAATAGCTCTTTATCATCAGATCAAGAGACCAATTAGTTTTTAGTGTAGGTGGGGATTGAACCTCAGATCTCTTATTCAATTATTAGAGACTTTACCAGTTGAGCTAACTGGAACCCACAAATTTAAAATTTTGATTGTATTGAATTTAATTATTTTTAGAAAGATAACATTATTTGTATCTCATTGCTCAATACATCAAGTATTTGAATTTAATTAGAAACTTAATGTACTACATATAAAGTAACGTACTTAAATTTTACCCTTAATTTTAATATCGATTCCAAACAAATATTTTTTGAGAAAGAAGATCGAAGTTTTATTAATTAGGAGGGCCAGTTAAGTCGGCCTGAAGTACATGAAAAATATCTGGTGGTACATCTTCCATCCAGACTTGCATTTGTGGTAAAGAAACTGCCATTCTTGCTAAAGAATGAGCTACAGTATTACAATGCCTACGCGTATGAGAGTAATGTATTTTTGAAAAACAAGAGGTGAGATATTGAATGTCTTTCATTATGTGGCCAAAACTTGACAGAGAGTGAGTGTTATTTTATAGTGCTGAGATGAGTTTCTGCAAGTCACCTTTCAAGATTATCTGCTGAAACCCGATCTCCAGTGCCAGTGTCAAAGCCCTTCTTGCTGCCATTGCTTCCACTTCAATAGCTGTAAAGGGTAGTGTGGTTTTTTCCAAGAGAGAGACCATGACTTGCCCTTCTGCATTGTGAATAACCACCCCCAACCCGATGCTGTTCTCTGCTGCAAATAAAGCGCCATCGAAATTTACTTTGTAGGTATCGCTGTTCGGAGCTTGCCAACTGGTAGGTGGTCGACCTCTGGGATTATAGATGAGGAATTGTAAAGCTTAAACTCGCGCAACCTGTCTTGTGATTGAGATAGCAGCTCGTTGAGTGGGGCTGCAGGTTTTTCGAGGCGAAGATTGTTTCTCCGGTCCCAAATTGCCCACGCCACCATGGAGAAGAGTGTAGGATCCCTGTTATCTGCAAAAACACAACCCATTAGATCCATAAAAGACGTCGCTTGCTTCAGGCAACTATGATTCCAGAGCTTCACTTTTGTTCACAGATCGAGTAATTTCGGGTAGTGGTATAGTGCATGGACCACGTCCTCCTTTTGGTTTTTGCATTGCTCACAAAGGTCTTCACTAATGATTTTTCGCTTCACCAGGTTCGTCTTTGTAGGTAAAGAATTTTTTGACGCTCGCCAAATAAATTTTTCACCTTACTCGGAACCTGTAAACTCCAGATTGATTTCCATAGTGGCTTCAAGTACTCAGGGTCAGATTGGCTAGGTTGAGAACTCTGATATTCATGTTGCAAGAAAGTATATCCAGATTTGACCGTGTAGTCCCCTGTCGGAGTGAAAGGCCAAGTAAGAGTGTCTGCTTGGTCCGTGTGGCTCAAGGGGATTTTTTTAATCATGTCTGCTTCGAAGCTTAACAGATTTACGTCCAACAAGTCCTCTTTCCATGATCTATGTTCGTTGTCAATGAAAACACCAACTTTAGCATCTGCCAATGCTCTTGTACAGGGCGATACAATTTTTGGGGAATGTTTTGCCGACAGCCAACTTGTACCCCTAATTGAAATTGAGCGTCCATCTCCAATCCTCCAAACCGCACCCCTTTGTATCACTTCCTTGCCCTTGATTATGCTTTTCCACGCATATGAGGCTGAACTCAGGTTTGTGGCTTCCATGATTGTACAATTGGGAAAATACTTGGCCTTAAAAACTCTAAAAAACCATGATGTTTTATCATGTAAGAGTCTCCAAGTTTGTTTTGCTAGGAGGGCATCATTGAATCTTGAAAGATCTTTGAAACCCATCTCCCCTTGTGTCTTCGGTTTGCAAAGCTCCTCCCATTTTGTCCAATGGATCTTTCGGCCTTCCCCTCTTTGTCCCCAAAAGAATTTTTTAACCAAGGCCTCAATATCATGGCACAATCCGATTGGTAGTTTAAAGCACGACATCGCATATGTGGGCAAAGCTTGGGCCACTGCTTTGATTAGAATCTCCATTCCTGCTTGAGATAATAATTTTCCCTTCCACCCTTGCAACTTCTTCCACACCCTCTGTTTTATATTGTCAAAGCTTTCTTTTTTTCTTCGACCAATGAAAGTTGGCAGGCCTAAGTATTTTTCATATTGCTAAACCACCGGTACTCCAAGAGCTGTTTTGATTGTGTTTTGCATGGCTTGAGAAGTTGATTTGCTGAAAAATAGAGTGGTTTTGTCTCTATTTATGTGCTGCCCTGATGCACCCTCATACTTGGCTAAGAATTCCAATAATTTTTGACATTCACTTTCTTTTGCCCTGCAGAAAATAAGATCATCATCTATAAAAAGAAGGTGGGTTAGTTTAGGACCATTCCGGCAAATAGAAACCCCCCTTATGTCACCCATTGTTTCAGCTTTTTTTAACAACCCATGAAAGCCCTCTGTATAAAATAAAATAAATAAGGGGAGAGGGGGTTGCCTTGTTTAAGGCCTCTAGTTGGGGTAATATGCCCTTGGGGTTCCCCATTTATCAAAATCGAGTATGTGGCAGTAGAGATACACATCATCATCAATTTAACCCATGCCTCTGCAAAACCCATTTTCCTTATCAGTTTCTCCATGTATAGCCATTCCACTCTATCATAAGCCTTTCTCATGTCCAATTTCAAAGCCATGTACCCTGTGTTACTCAATGAGTGATTTCTCATGTAGTGTAGAGTCTCAAAAGCCACCTTAATATTATCTAAGATTAAACGATCCGCCATGAAAGCACTTTGATGATCGGAAATAAGCTGTGGCATAATCTTTTTTAGCCTGTTTGCCAGCACCTTTGAAAAAACTCAAAAAAGAACATTACTGAGGCAAATAGGTTGATACTGAGAAACATATTCAGGATTTTTTACTTTAGGAATTAAAGTAATAAAGGAGTGACAGAGTGCATTAGACAGAGTACCTGAATTTAAATACAACAAAATTGCTTTTGTAACATCAGTACCTACCAAAGACCAGTAGCTTTGATAAAAAAGTGGTGGCATACCGTCCGGTTTAGATGACTTTAAAGGTGCCATCTGTTTTAATATATTTTCAACCTCATCTGTAGTAAATTTTTTTAGCAATTCTGCATTCATGTCTTCAGTAACCTTTGTAGGTATTTGTTCCAATATCTCATCAAAATCCTCGGGTTCACAAGAGGTAAAGAGTTTTTGATAAAACTGCACCACAGTATCAACCACACGGCTTGGATGAGTGCACCATTGACCCCCTTCATCGTATAGCCATTTGATGTAATTTCGTATTCGCCACTGTGTTGCTTTACTATGGAAGAAACGAGTGTTTTTGTCACCATCACGAAGCCATTGCAGCTTTGATCTTTGTGCCCACATTTTGGCCTCACGGTCAAGGAGTGTGAGGATTTGTTTCTCCAGGAATTTCATTCTTTTATTGCTGCCCCCATTCATCGCAATCAGTTCTGCTTTTGCCAATAACTTCCTCTTTTTTTCCAATTCTTTTCTCACATTTCTGAAAGTATGTTTGCTCCATTTGGTCAGCTCCTTCCCACACTCGTCTACCTTTTGTATCACCTTTAAATCTTCAGTTTCCCCACTGTCCCGCTGCCACATAGCTTGTACTGTGTCCATGCAGCCTTGCTCAGTCAGCCACATCTATTTGAATCTAAATGGTCTCTGTTGTGAGCAATCCATCCCATCCGGCATAATCAAAATGGGTCTATAATCAGATGCATCTACCTCTAGGTGATAAATTTTGGTGTCCGAAAATAAAGGTAGCCAATCCGAAGTTGCCACAACTCTATCAAGACGCTCCCATATTGTATAACCCGCAAAATGTTTATGCCATGTGAATTCTGATCCCACAAACCCTAAATCAATAAAATCGCATTCATCAAGTACCTCTCTAAATGCTTGCATTTGCCCATGTGGCCGAACTCTACCACCCCTCTTCTTCGATTGTTTTGTTATCTCATTAAAATCTCCCGCACAAATCCAAGGTGCAGACCCCCTTGATTTCAAATTCTTTAATTGAGCCCAAGCCTCATGTCTAGTCTATGTGTCAGGTTCGCCATAAAAACCTGTAAATCTCCACTCCTCATCCTTGTTTTTATTCACTATTGTATCTATATGATTTTTTGAGAAAGTTTCGATGGTTAAGTCGAAATCCTGAAAATTACCAATCCACTCGCCTTATTTCTTCTCGGAGCCATAAATTTGTGTTTGAACTTTATTTTATGTTGTACTAAAACTAATCTTACTTCATCCGTCCATGTTTCGGCTAAAAACACAACGAGGGGATCTTTTGCCTGCACCATATCCACAAGCTGATTTTCTGTTCGTTGGTTCCCAAGCTCTCGACAGTTCCAACATAAGAGACTCATTGGTTCTGGCAGGGCTGGGAACCAGCCTCCGCCAATATGTTGGTTGTTACTTCATCCACCTGAGAAACTAATTTTCTTTTTTTCAATAGCTCCAGGTGATCCTCTTCTTTGCCACTTCTTTTTTCCCCCACTGCATCTTCCATTATAATATCTGATTCTGTCTCTGCCTTGACCACTCGTTTCCATCTCCTTGTATTCAGTTCTGAAGTGTTTGTAAGATCAGCTAATACCAATGCGGGACCACGGTTTGGGAGAGGGGAGGAGTGTGCATATGAGTACACTTTAGTTGGAGAGCCTCCCTCTTTAATTGTCAACCTTTCCAAAATATTTTCTTTATTATTCCTCCACTGATTTTCCTGAAAGATTCCCTATTGGCATTAAATTTGCATAAGTCTTGGTCAATCTCCTGGATTCGCTTTTCAAACAGCTCATCAGATCGTTTTTCTGCCATAAACTTTGGGCTTGCTACATTTGGATTTTTCGGGATTGCATGAGCTGTAGGAGTTGAATTTGGAAGCAACGGTTCTTTCCCCTGAATATCTGGAGCAGAATCCCTGGTAAATGAATGCACCTCTCTTTCCTTTTTTGGCCGTACAATCTCAGCCGACAGACCCCCTTTATGGACCACCACCACTGGCGGTTTCTTGCTCAAATTTGGAGGTGCTGCCTTGGTTGGGTAGTTTTTTTTGGAGTAAAATCCAGGGACCATGACCACATTCTTCCAAGTTCGTGTAAAAGGATGTGCACGTATCCATGGACCATATTGTTGTGACTCCAACTGCAAAGTACCTTCACTGTCAATCCATAGTTTGCAGTCTCTATCAGCGTGTGTGAGGCAGCCACACCAATAGCAAAAGTTTGGAAGACGTTCGTATTTGAAGGATACCCACAGCTCTCTGCCATTTTCGAGTGATATTACACGTCCACGGCATAGAGGTTTGGATATATCGACCATGACTCGAACCTTTTTGAAATCGTCCCCTTCTATCTCTGTGTTATCTGTTGGTCTACTAACCATGCCAATAGCCTCACAGATTTTCCTGCTACCTTTTGTGTTTTGAATCTGACTGGTATATCATGTGGCTGAACCAAAAAATTTGCCATGTTAAAATTCATATCACATAAATCAATATCCTTATCATACCGTTGTAACACCACACGGTGTTTATCGAAACTCCATGGCTCTGTCACTAAGATTTTTTCCGTCTCCTCCTTGTTATCAAAGGTGAATAACACAATGTGATCGTCCTCCTTTTTAACCTTGAACCCGTTCCTCGATCTCCATATTGGGTTGAAAGTCTTCGCAGTAGCTTCAATGTTCAAAGCCCGTTTGGTCAAAAACTTCGCTGCAAGAGTAAATTTCAGTGCTGCCTCTTATTCAGTCAGACGAAGATCAGCCCCTTCCTAGTCTGAAAGAGTTAGACAACTCCATGATTTTGTGAGGTTGTCCATTGCTAAAACTGTTTCCCAATCCCCACGAAACAAAAAACCCACAAAACGTAAGGTAACACTGTTACCAAAGGGACGAAAAAACTCCTTCAAAGAAGGGACAACAAATTCTACGACCTAGGAGAAGAAGGAGCACCCTCTTTCACTAGTGAAGAGAAACTTAATTTAGTCTGGAAGCTTTCCAAACAAATTTGGTAAAATTGGATTCGTATTTGGTGCAATAGCTGGACCTATTGTACCATACAATAATGAACCAATGAATGAGCTTGAAAGTTGAAAATTCACTTTTAAGTTCAGTCTTTAGATAAGACAATTTCTTAACCCTTCAATCTTTTAACCATTTTATCTTACAAATTTTTACATCTCACAACACCATGGTAATTATTGCATGGGATCCAAATTTGGTAAAATATAGATAAAAGTTTGCTTCTCTTCGGCCTTGTCATTTTCCTATAATTTGTTCTGGGCTCTTTGGTGTGTTTGGAGAATGATTAAAGTTAGATTTTTGTTTATTTTATTTTATTTTTATGTATTATTTGCAGGTTCTACATTACTTTTTGTCTTAGTTTTATTTCAAAAATTTAACTTTCAGTTTTTTGACAATAAACTGGTTTTTAGTTGTTTGTCTCACTTTATACAAATATGCTACTAAAAATAAGTAGGAGTAGTTCTCAAACAAACATACGGTATGGAAAATAGACATACATGCAACAGGCCAATTATGGTATGGCCTAAGATGAAACAAATTTGAAATTTCTGCATTTGAGATAAACTTCCCTCTACCTCTTTATTTTCTAAACATATAATCTAAAGAATGACAAAAAGCTATACAATTGAATTTGGAAATATTATTAACCAAAAAAAAAAAAAAAAAAATTGGAAATATTCTTCCCTCTCTTCAACTCTTATCTCTTTTATTGTTTAAACTTAACACCTTATCTTAAAAAAATGAGTTTTTTTTATTATATATTATTATTTAAATTTCAACAGTAGTAAGACTTTTATTTTTATTTTTTATTTTATAATATTTATACCAATTAGTCAATGAGTTATAGCCTAAATAGCATTTCACCCCTCGTGACTAGATAGCGGTTCCAATATTGTTTGGGAGTGGGATAAGTGTTGAAATTTTGTGATGAAAGAGCGATAAAAATTTATTTATTTAATGTCATGGTTTGTAATAGAAAAGAGAAATGAGGAATATTTTTTAAGTTAAACAATGGTTTCTTTATTTTCTTTTCTTTAGCAGTACTAGCAAGCGCTAAAGCAACTTGATACAAATTTATAGGAATGCTAACAAAATAAATAGAACAAAAACTATTCTCATTTCAGAGAAAGAGGCTGAAATTCAGCCTCAACAATGGAGCTTTGAGCTTGTACTTTAATTTGGAATATTGTTTTGACTTGAGAGACCATGGGGTATCCTTGTTTTTCTTTTTTCAAGAATAATACAAATAAAACCCTATGACAGTCTTGAGTAGAATTCTAATATTTTTCTTGAATAGAAAATGAAATGGAAAATAAAATGTGACTCTATCAAAACAAAAAAGAAAAAGAAAAAGAACATATGGCTTGACCTTATTAGAGGAGAGCAGAGTTTTTAACTTTTATTGGTGTGAGTCTGTGAACCTCAACACTCTCTGGTCAACATTTGTTTCCTCGCCTGTATAGCTATTGTTCTTTGTAAGAAACGTGGACGGGTAGGTATGAATGTCCGCTGAAGATTGGCAGCTATGGCCTATGAAACTCCAGCACCATGCCTCTCTTCTTCTTTTTCAAGATTCAAGAATCCATTTCCAGCACTTTCTTTTTCCATCCCCACAAGACCATGGTACGTACGATCAGATTTTGCTTTCATAATCACTTATTTTTCTTGAAGCCTTTTTTTTTTCTTTCGGTAGTAACATTTTTTTAAAATTTTTTTTTTTTATCAATATATATCCTTGATCATGTCTATACATTGATGGGTCTGCGTAATTCTTATGTTTTAGTTAACAAGTTTTGATTTTCTTTGGTTTTTTTTTTTGGGTGCAGTCTCTCACACCTTTGATGTTTAGGTCATTGCTGAGGCTACTAACATCACTAATTGGTGATCCTGCGGCATCAGTCTCAACCTTACTATTCTACAGCGATCTTTTACCTCAGAATATCGTTTTGGAGAGATTGGTTCAGCATGAATTACTACATGAAGAAAATTATCTCTTTCATTTTCTCATAAACTTCTTGAGATGTTTCTGGTAGCTGTTTCGTGAATACCACAAGCTGAGATTTGACTCATCTTTTTTTCTCCATCTCCACATGGATTTTTATCAAAATGAAACATAGTTGGCTCTCAATTTTCTTTTTCTTTTTTCTTTAATTGTTGAATAGATTTTTTCGTGCAATTGTAAACTTTGTCATTTGGTGAGTCTATTAATTTCGGACTTAATTTTACGCTGAATAATGTTTTGTTTCATTACTTCCATGTCAATAAGAACTTCTGTTCGAGTTAGTGAATGTTTATAATCTTGGTGCTCTATTATGATCCACCAAAAGTCTCTCTCTTTTTTTTTTTTCCTTGTATGTTTGTAAGGTAGACAGCTGATAATTGAGGAAAGAAATCAAGGACCCCCCCACCAATTATTCGAGTTAGTGCATTTTAAAAGCAGTATTTGTTCTAGGGTCTTCCTAATTTATAATGTAGCAAGACCCAATTTGAAATTTTGAATTACTAAATTGGATCAAGATCATCTCCATTGATATGGTAGAAGTTTTATTCTTGTTGTAGATACAACAACCGACTAGTCTGCATTTAAAATTGGATGGATCAAAGTCTCTTTAATCAACTATGCTTTTTAAGTTTTTGTATAAAAAAAAAAACTATGATTTTTAAGTTTTGAAATTAGTTAGAACAATGTCATTTTTTCGTATTTTTCGTGGGTACCGTGTAAGAATATCTCTTTGAAAAATCCCTAAACCCATCATTGTTTTTTGTTTCTATGCTTTAAAGTTTAAACCAAAGCCTAAGGCCACATCAATTATATTGTCAAGACTCAAGAATAATCGAATTAGGGTATGAAGGTAAAATTGTTCCGATCAGTTGGCCTCTGATTGGGTTTTGGAATTAACTGAATAAATCATAATCATTAAAAAATTAAGAAGAAAATTGGTTAAATTATTGATTTTAACGTTGGTTTCGTAATGATTGCTTTTTATCATTAAAGTAAGACGTCAATTAATTTTTAGTATAGATAGAGTTTAACTGTTTAACTTTGAATCTTAAATCCCTTATTTGGTGATAAATAACTTTACAAGTTCAACTACAAGTCTCAAACCCACACATATATAAGATAATCACTTATTTGATAACATAATTTTTGTTTGAGATGGTGCAAAGCCGTGGGCTCACTGTCGAGGGACCCTGTCCCTGTAATTGCCAAGACCAATGTGCTCTCTTTTAAAGACATAATATCATGTCAAAAAAAAAAAAAAAAAGACATAATATTATTTTTGTTTGAGATGGTGCAAAGCCGTGGGCTCACTGTCGAGGGACCCTGTAATTGCCAAGACCAATGTGCTCTCTTTTAAAGACTTAATTTTAGCTAATGTCATCATTTTCCTTGACTTTTAATATTCATAGTCAATCCAACGTGGCTTACTTAATTAAGCTCGGGAAAAAGGACAATTAAGAACCTATACTAACATAGGTTGTTGCAAAAACAGAAATAAAGGAAGCATTAGGGGTTCCTGAGATCTTGCACTATTACACATATTTGGGGCTGCCATCTCTTATTGAAAGACACAAAAAAGCAAGTTTTGATTACATTAAAAAAAGAGTTTGAAGGAAATTGTAGGGTTGGGAAGGGAAATTGCTATCACAAGCGGGTAGAGAAGCCTTGATCAATGTGGTGGTTCAAGCCATTCCAACTTATACAATGAGTTGTTTTATGCTTCCATTGGGTCTTTGCCATGAAATTGAGGGGCTTATCCGTAAGTTTTGGTGGGGGCAAAAGGGAGATCGTTAGAAAATAAATTGGGTAAAGTGGGGAGATATGTGTGACCTAAAGTTGGAAGGTGGAATGGGCTTTAAGGAGTTATCACTTTTCAATGAAGCTCTTCTTGCAAAACAAACATGGCGATTGCTGCACAATAAAAACTCTTCGTTCTATAGAGTTTTTAAATCAAGGTTTTTTCCAAATTATTCCATCATGGAAGCTAAAGAAGGTCATGGAGGCTCTTATGCTTCGAAGAGCATTTTGAAAGGGCAAGGTGTCATTAGAAGATGAATAAAATGGAGAGTTGGGAATGGAGAATCTATTATGATTTGGGGTGATAACTGGCTGCCTACAGTAAACAATTTAAGAGTGCATGACCCTTTGAGGGTAGAATTCCAAGACGTTATTGTAAGTACTCTAATTGATCCATTTTCACGTATTTGGTATTTCAATTCATTATCCATTGCTCTTAGCCCCACAGATGCAGAGATGGTTTAGAAAATCCCCTTAAGTCATAAACTTTCAGAGGATTCACTCTATTGTCCCTATGTGCAATTGAGGCAATACTCCGTCAAGTCTGGCTATTTTTTTCTCAAGCCCGAGTCACGTTGGCTATCATTACCAACCCATAATCCATCCAATCAGCCCAAGCCACCATGGAAACAAATTTGGAAATTATCCTTGCCAAGCAAACTAAAAAATTTTCTATGTTGAGCAAGCCGTAATGCACTGCCAACAAAATCAAATCTGGTGTAGCGCTTAAGGTGGTCGATACCGTACTGGTACATATACTGGTATCAAAATGTCAACGTTTCGTATCGGTTTAAATACCGGCTATACTGGCTGATTTCGGGCAATATCGGCCAGTACCAGGCGTACAGGCCGGTAAAAAAAAAAAGCTTTTTTTTAATAAAATTTTTAAATTTTATAGTTTTGTAATTTTTGAATTTTTGTAAGGACAGATGGTAACTTACTTGCATTAATTTATTAGTATTATTTGTTTTCTTATTATGCAATGAACAATTAAGCTTTCTATTTTTTATATTGTGTTTTTTTTTTTTTTTCTTTCTTTTAATTGAAGCTAAAGTCTAAAATCATGAATAATTTGTTATGAATTGAAGTAATATTTTATGGTAAACTTTTATATTTATTATAATATATATATTTATAAATATAAAAAATAACGGCAAACCCGAAACGGTACACCGGTATTGACCGGTACCGAAATATATCGTTCCACTGGTCAAACCGGTACAGCCTCCGGTACGATATTGACTCCCTTGGCAGCGTTGCATCATTGATAAGCCATCATGCTCTTCTTGCTCTAATTAATGTGAGGATGTATTGCATGCACTATGGTCCTGCTCGAGGCTATCATAAATCTGGGATGAAGATCCTCAATGGAGCTTTAGACAAGTTTCAAGACACTCGGACTTTGCTCAGTTGTTGTCCACAGTGCTGGAATTGGACTGCAACTTAGAGTAATTCGCGATGATCACTTGGACCATCTAGTTCAGGCGTAACAAGGTAAGCTTCTCATCGTCGGGCTTCCCACATGATCAGGTAATGTAGCGCGCCATTGCAAGACTTCAAGAGTATCGGGCAACCCAACCACCAGTCCAGCCACAAGCAAACAGGCCGATGGTCAGGTGGAAAGCTCCTAATAGCGGATTTTACAAATTAAATTTCGATGGGGCAATGTTTACCGAGATAGACAGAGTTGGGATCAGAGTAATCATTTGAGACTACAAAGGTTTAGCTATGGCTTCTTTGTCTCAAATTATTCCTCTTCCCTTAACAGAGGTGGAGCTCGAAACTCTGACAGCAGCAAAAGCCTTGGAGTATGCTTTAGAATTGGGTTTGGATTATGCTATTCTTGAGGGAGATTCAGAAATACTGATGAACTCATTGATGGATGATTTGCTTTCCTTAGCTTCTTTTTGTCTTCTAATCCAAGATGTAAAAGCTATTCTTGTCAATGTATTAGTTTTTCTCATGTTCGTAGGGAAAGTAATACTGTAGCTCACAACCTAATTAGGCATGTACGTTATGTCACTAGTTATTCAGTGTGGATGGAAAATATCCCATTGCACACCTTTGCTGTTTATCAAGCAGATTTGCCTAATTTTTAATAAAATTTGAAGTCTCCTTTTTAAAATTAAAAAAAAAAAAAAAAAACCTAGGTTGTTGCAAATCCATATTTATACAATATGTGGACCGGATGCTTTTTCACCCTTTTGGAAAGCATGTGCTTAATTAAAAATTCCAATACCATAACGTATTGTTTGCGTTATCATGATGTGATTATATAATTTTATTCTTCCCTATGAGAAAAGGATAAGGTAGAGATAATTAGTTGGACAAATGCAGTCAGGTACGATCAATGCCTTTGCTGACATAGAAATTAATCACATTATCTAAACATCAATCATCAATATGAATATGTACAGAAATTGTTAATTTGAGTAAAAATAAATTAAGAATTATGCTATAAACTAACCCTTGCTAAGCTGAAAGGACACTAATCAGATTTTCTAAAATTTAAACTATATTCTCCCTTTGGATTGTTGTCAGTGAAAAAAAATAATAATAAAACTAATGAGAAGAGCTATGAGTAGAATCTTACAATAACTATTTTAGCCTTAAATAATTGGAAGATTTTGGTTTATTTTTTATCCACCTCTATGTTTATCGAGAACATAAAACGTTTTATTTTGTCTCATATGTTATCTGAAATTGTCACGAAAATCTATAATAACTACTTTAGTTGATTGGTCCTTTTCTAAGTTGGTCACTACTCATTCCATTGCCCAACTCCAACCAAGTTTGTTACTTTCAATTTCATGGCTAAAACTAGAAACTTGAAACAAAGGATGAACACAAAACAATTTTATTAATAAGTCATTTCTTTTCCTTTCTTTTTAATTTTTGCCTTAAACAATACACATTAAATTACCGGACAAGAACCATGTAACATGCGCTACCATTTAAAAAAAGGAAAAAAAAAAGAAGGTAACATGCGTTGCCCATGCTAATAATTAATAATTAAAGGGAAACAAACATTTTCTTTATGTTTTTTTTATAATTACTAGTATGATTTGTTGTATTTGATGTATAATAGGAGTAAGGTCAATGATAGATTTATATAAAAATGAAATTGCTTTCTATGAAAATTTGCAATTTTAATAATAAATCTAAGAGATACCAAATTTCATAACATATTAAAGTGATTGATGGTAAATGATTAACACTTTTTGTAAATTTATTCTTTTTTATTCTTTTTTTTGGTAAAAATAAGTTTATATGAGGGGAGGTTACCTCAGAGAGAACTTACATTAAAGTTATAGATCACCCACCAAAATAGACTGCTGAGAGCGGGACTTACCGTTTACTACTTAAATATAACGGGAAATTGTGTATCTTAATTATTATTGCTAACATTTAGCAGCTAAATAAATATAATGTTGGAACAACAAATTTCTTAGGCAAATACCTGGTTTAAATCGTTATACCGGCCGTTAATATTTTTTTCCTGTACTTACAGTCTGACACAACGGCTCTGAGCTCTAATTTGTCCAAGCTAAACACAACACGACAAAACAGGTAAACTATAATGTTTTCCTCAAAACTAAAAAAGAAAAAAGAAAAAGAAAAAAAAAAGTAAACTATAATGTAATCAACAAAAAAAACGTTCAAACGAGCTCATTAATAAGCGCACTTGATGGTCATCAACATATGCGGTCCAGCTCAGCAGCAGATTCCATCATTTACATTGATTCTCCACCGTCCACCACTTGACTCATGTCCCCCAAAAAAAGAGGTCTTCACATCAGGCGGCCCACGACCCACGATCCCAAAAATTCCCACCATCTTCCCAAAATACCCCTATTCAGTTCTAACGACGAGTGGCTGTCTATCTCTAAAACTCATTTGTCTTTACCCAGGTCATTATCGGTAAGTACGAAAAAACCAAGTCCGTTCTCAGTTGAGTGTGAGAGTGGGTGAGTGAGTGCGAGTGTGAGAGGCGGAGTTTTTTCAAAAAAGCGTTTTGACGCATTTTGGGCTTATCGCTCTCTCTCTCTTTTCTCAACTTGTTCACTACGAAGAGCATTTCGTTAATGGTGGATCTTACTCACTGAGTCGAATCGTTCACTGAGCCGAAGCGAGTACGAGATCGACAACAATGTTGGACGGACTTCTCGGCCGAGGCTTTGCCTCCAAATGGTTTTTTTTTTTTTCCTTTCAACAAAATTTTCGCTCACTTTTTTTTTTTTTTTTTCTCTCTATTATATATAAATGTATAAGGATTTTGGATTTGGATTTGGATTTCAATTTTGTGTTCTTAACTTTTTAAATTTTGATGTGGTTGTAGTAAGTCGTTGATTAAACTGACGAAGACTCGGATCGATGTGATACGGAGGAAGAGAAAGGCGACTGAGAAGTTTTTGAAGAAAGATGTGGCTGATTTGCTTGCGAATGGCCTCGATATCAATGCTTATGGAAGAGTAATTACTCGCTTGTTCTTGTAGCTTTAAATTTATGCTCATCTGATTTGATCTCAGAGTCGATTGAGTTTTTCTTTTTTGTTTGGTTGCTGAGAAAATTTTTGGAGAAAAAGAATTCAAAATTTTGAATTTTGAGTTCATTATCAGAGATAGAGAAAAATAAAAATCCTAAATTTCAAATTTTATAGATAACAAAATCATTTCTTTTAAAAAAAAAAAAAATTGAAAGAAGAATCTTTACACTTGGTTGGAAACTAAGTATGTTTTTCTGTGCTTCAAAGGTTGTAGTATTTCTTTACAAATTTAATTTGTTTTGTGTTGAGTGGCTTGTACTCAAAGAAGGGTTATTGTTTATTGCGTGGTGGTGTGAAACAGGCTGATGGACTTCTAGCGGAATTGATGCTTTCATCATGTTATGATTTCGTTGAGCACTCGTGTGATTTCGTATTGAAGCATCTCTCCATAATGGAAAAACAGAGGTTTGAATTTGAATTTGAATTTGAATTGCTTTATTGTTATGGCTTTAGATGAATTGTTTGCGGCCCTTTAATTTTCATCCAAAGTTTCGAGATAAAACCAATGTTATAAGCTAGCTATACGATAAGTCTATATTTGCACGGTTGAATGTGATACAACAACCACACATTTAGCGCAGCCTGCTCTAAATTTATAGCCCTATTATCTTTGGTGCACCATATTGGCTGGAAAATCCACCTCATATGCCAAGATATGCCATTTTTGTACCTTTAAACTTAATTATTATGTGGTCATCTATGGAGCTCATTTTTCTACCTAAGAAGCACGGACATGCCAAGGACACTCCTACATGCGTGTCAGTGTGTTGTGAGGAAACAATATTTGTTTATTTTTATTTTTATTTTTTTAAATCCTTTAGTTTTAGATATGTTTCTAAAGATTTTGATAGGTGTTGTTATTTTCAAAACCTAAAAATAAACATAAATATGCCTATACATAAATAAAATACACCTAAAAATATGTATTAATTAATCAATTGTTGTATCCCCATGGTATTGTGTCATAATTTTTCAAGAATTGTTGTGTTGCCTTGTTTTGTCATGTTGTGTCCATGTCCAAGCTTCTTACAATCATGCAATGTGGGCTTTTCATGTAACTATTGGCCATCATAGATGACCTCTTATACCATTCAAATTGGATATGTATGTACCATTAGATTGAGGCTTATTGATTTGGATAAAGCCTAATGTGTATTATTTTATGAGCTGGTGTGTCTCTTCTTATGATGAGTTTGGCATTGATACATTTTTGTTGGGTCCTGTTCCACCAGAAGTTCATTTTATGGTGCAAGTTCTGCTTTCCTACCTGAGGGCTTGGTCTTGAAGGGCCAACGAAATGGAGTTAGAGTGACACAGGACAAACCAGGACTTTGCATCAATAAAATTAAAGAAAAGAAAAATAAAGGATAGAATGTAGGAATACTAAACCCTAATTCTAATTGATGTAGGGAACCCTACTTATTGAATTACAAAACTAATCCTGACTTTAAATAAAATACTAATAAACCTAAATTAATACTAGGACCCAAAAATAATATACAATTGACCAATAAAAATTAAAATTAGCTCTAAAAAGAAATAAAACTAAAAATTTAAAAATATACATTTTTCTCTTCCTGCATCATAGAGTTTTCTTCATTTGACCTTAGGCAATTATGTCTTGATACTTGTTCTAAACTGCACTGTTTTGACTATAAATTTCTATCAATTTTTCTTTGCTTGACATTTCTCTTACTTCATCTTCTTTGCAGTGAATGCCCTGAGGAATGTAGGGAAGCTGTGTCATCCCTGATGTTTGCTGCTGCAAGATTTTCAGATTTGCCAGAATTACGTGATCTTAGGCAAATGTTTCAAGAGAGATATGGGAATTCCCTGGAATTATTTGTGAATCAAGAGGTAATGCTTTGTGAACTTACTTTTAATAGTACAAGTTCATAACTGTTACAGTACTAATCAGTTAAATTTCATTTATAGTTTGAAACACATTTAACTTCAAAGCCAACTACATTGGAGAAGAAAGTTAAGTTAATGCAAGATATAGCACGGGAGTTTTCAATAAAGTGGGATGCTGGGGCTTTTGAAAGGAGGATGTCTAAACCCCCCACATATGTACAGGTATGCCCTTTTTGTTCTATTGTTCTTCGTTCAATGGTTTTACTGACAAATAGAAATAGTGAGCAGATCTTGGGATTGTTAAGATTTTTGGGACATCTTTCATACACTCAACAAATATTGTTTTGCCTACTTGTTTTTTTTCCCTAAAAATAATTCCCAAAATAAGTTTTTAAAATTTTTCTGTGATTCATGTTCTTGTTCTCCATAAAATATCTTCCACTATCTTGAATTTACCTGCAATTTCTGTGACTGACTGCAGAACCAACCTAAAACTTATGGGTCTTTCAATGTCGTTGATGAAAAAACCAAATCATCCAGTGGTATGAAGACAGTCTCAAGAGGAGAGAAGGATGATTTTTTATATAAAGAAAGACTTGACCTTAATTATGATGGACATAAATTATGCAATGGCAAAGAGGGTAGTTTATCAAAAAGAGAAGAACTAGACCTTCCATCTAGACGTGAACTCTCTGGCAAGGGATACAAGGCACTCAATGGCAGAGAAGAAACTATCCTGAAAAAGGATGGTCATGACACACCATTCGAAGGAAGGCAGGAGATTGCTGATGACAAGCATGAAGAACGTAATTGGATGGGAGATGCCACCCCAAAGTCAGTTAGATCTAGCAGTTCATCTCGGGGAAAAAGACTAGAATGCATTGATGGTGGATCCTGTTTGCTTAATGGTAGGGAGAATACTGCCCTTGAAAGAGACTACCCAGGATCATTACTTAAAGGAAAGCCAGAAATTACTTCTAGCTGTGCTGGACTGCAGTCGAAGAGCAATGGTAAAGAACCATTTGCAGGTAATAATCATGCTGGTCAACTTGATGATACAAGCTCAGTGAGGAAAGTTGAAGGGAATGAAATAAATAAGGTGAAGCCCTATCACAATAGCGGCATCCCTCCTCCTTATGTTAAGTCCAATGTTAAAACAAAGGCTAGCAGATCTGGGGTCGATTCAGGATCCTCATTGTCTGGTTTGGACAATGATGCCCTTGTAGACCCTTCAATGCACAAGAGAGGCAATGCTGGTAATACTTCAGGAAGGATCCAATCAGGTTCTGATTATTCTGACTATGAGAGGCAGGTTGTCAGATCTGCAAGTGTGAGTGATCATGGTCAAGAGAAAGATCTTTATCAGGATAATACAACTGGTAACCCCTTACCAAAATCAAAATCATCCAGGAGGAGACACTTAAAATCACATTCCCATCACGATGATGCTGGCTACTTTGAAGATGCAGGAGTTGTTACAAGAAAATCAAGAAGCAGGAGAAGGGATGACTCGAGACGTGGCTTGCAAATTTTGTTTGATGATGAGCACTATCAGAATGAGGCAGAGGAAAGGATATTGGATAAATTGCTGATGCAGTATAGCAAGAAACCATCGTCCTATGAACCAGGGAGGATGAGAAGAAAGTCTAAACCTCATCATGCACATGACATGGGCAATAATGCGGATGGATTCCCACAGAATTGCAAAGATGGGACTGAGGAGAAGTCAGAGGTTGTTCCTCCTCCGGCCCGGTCAGTTTCTCTTCCTCGTAAACATACAGGTCCATCAGAGGCAACCAAAGTTTTTTCCCGTGCTGCTTCTTTTCAGCCAGATAGGTCAAATCCAGCTCGGCATGTGCATCCTAAGTTGCCAAACTATGAAGATTTGGCTGCTAAGTTTGCGGCCATGAGAGGAAGTTAAAAGGGTTGAGCAATCAGTTACGAGTATGATTGCAACTATTCTAAACTTCTTGCATTTGTTTGCCTGAGTGGATCACTGTCTTGGAAGAAAATTAGCACGGTTTACTCTCATTACAAATGGCTGAGTACACTACGAGCTTGACTTACACTGGCTCTACATGTGTCTAGGGCTGGCATTACTATTTTCTTCAATCCATGGAGAATGACATCTAAAGGTTTTATTCTAAATTTCAATACAGTTCCCAGACCCATTGGTTGTGAGAGTTGTAACAATGCATGTAGCTTTAATTGATAAAGGGTTCCATATATAGAAGTTAAAGAGTGAGATTGCATATTGTATTGTTCTTTGAACAATAAAACAAGGGGTATTAGAGTTCCACTGTCAAAGATGAACACTTTTCGTGGTAATTGACTACGGTTTTAGTTGTTGCTTTTAGTTTTTATTGAATAACTCTTCAAAAGAATATCTATTCATGGTCATTTCAATTTTCTGTGGAGTGTGGAGAGCTAGGGAAAGAGGTTTTGAGTATGAGGAAGTGAGAATTTATGCCTCGACATTTTAGGGTAAGCTGTGGTTGTCATTTTTTGCGCAGAGAATGCGATGACGGTAAAGTGCAGTACTATAATAAAGTAAATAATACAAAATGACATATATGACCTCGAATGTCAGTAAAAGTAAAACCCAGAGCTCAGAACAAAAGCCATTTTAACATTCCCCAAGTCCAATGCCCTCTGAAGATTCGCTACCCATTTTCTTTCCTTGTCAAAGGTAAACGATCGGTTCCCGCCAAAAAGCTTCTTACCCCTCCCATGTATAAAACAGTGCACCTTTACTGCCCCATACTCCACCACACACAGAGAGAGAGAGAGAGAGAGAGATGAGGGGGACATCCAAGGTGATAATGGGGGCAACCTTGGTAATGGTAGTGAGCCTTGCCATAGTGGTAGGCCTAATCTTGGTGCTACTAGCTGAGCTCTACTGTTCTCTCTTACTCCGCCGGCGTCAGCTTAGAGACACCAACTCTGAAACCGCCACCACCACTACTGCCATTGCCACTGCCCCCACAACCACCAGCACTCCCTCTTCAGAGCCCTCACAGCCCCAAAACCAGTCATCTCCTCCCCCTCTCCGTAGCTTCTATGCCCAAGGGGTTCTCCATGCCCCAAGAAGCCTCCTCTTCCCTGCATTCTCTACCAAAGAAGACAATGCAGAATCAAAGAAGCAGCATTCCAAGCTTCATCATATCATTGATGTACTCCAAACCCAAGAGACCAACACAAGCCCTCGTCAAATTGGACTATTACCTGCTTCTTCTTCCCCACCAACTCCTTTCATTCATATAACCACACCAAAGCCAATTCAAGAAGTCCATATTCAAGGTGGTGGTGGTGACACTACTTGTAATGACAAAGCTGGTGGTTTTGGGGAGCATTTTATGTACATTTCTAACCCCATATATGACAATGATGCTAGGCCAAGCAGAGTGGATACTCCATTTGAAACACCAGACACATCGCCTTCACGGTTAGAAATGAGTGGTTCTTCAGGTGATGATGAGGTTGCTCAGACATCTCCATGTAGTCCCTCAAGCCCAACCACACCTCCTTTGACTCCAATGAAGAAGCTCCCAGCTGAAGCTTGCTCTGTCTCCCTTAAAAATGCCAGATCTTTAGGTACTTCAGGTAGTGAGTCTAATAGTAACAATGGCCATTCTTCATCATCATCAGGTTCTCCTTGTACCTCTCCTTCATGGTGATGCATTGTCAAAGGCATAACCAGACTGGGGAGCTTTGTTTTTTTTTTTTTTTTTTTAGCTTTTTTGTTAACCTTGAAATTTGGGTTTGATGTGAATATAGTAATGGAAATGGAAGTTGGTAGCAGAGAAAAAGACACAGTAGAGGGTAAGAAAGAAACTTTTTCTCTGCATGCGTGGCCACGGCTTGTTCACCCAAGGCAAGCCACGCCAAGGCCAGCTAATTTTCTTTCTCTTTCTTTTTCCACCAGTACGTAGGTTGCAGAAATGCTTTTTTGTTTTCATTTGCTTGTGTGGGTGTTTTTGGAAAGTTGTTTCTGTTCATATCTACTAGTGTAGTTGAAAAGAAACCATTGTTTTTCTTCTGGGAGTATGAAAAACTGAGAATGCATGTGAACTGTGATGAGATGGACTAATGGGCAAAGAAAGAGGGATGAAAAAGATTAAAAAAATTACTGAGTGACCTTGGGTGTTGATTTCAATGCATTGAACCTAAAAAACAAACAAAATCTGTCACCCGCGAGGTCTTTTGTCCACTTTTGATAAGGACGAGTCGTGTTGGTTTTGCCGAGCCCTATGACCATAAGCTTTGAGACAAGGCAAGAAGCTTCAGTTTCTGCACTGACTGAATTTATGAAAGTATTAAAAAAAGTTACGGATCCGTTTGGATACAATTTATTTTTGCTGAAATTGAAAATACTATAGCAAAATAATTTTTAAATGTGTAAATAGTACCGTGAGACTCATTTTTAATATTTTTTTCTGAATAAAGTAGCTGTGAGTCCCGTAAATAGTGTTGTAACAGTAATAAACAGTATTATTTGTCTCAAAAAGCAGAAAACGCGTGAAAAAAAAAAACAAAAAAAAAAACAACAACAACACCCGGATCCAAACACTCACTTAGTTAAAGGAGCATTATGAGTGCCCTCTGATCATGGAGAGCACCACTTAAGTTGAAACACAATCTTAGCCCCTTCCAAAATAAGTCATTGTTTGCTCTTATAGTTTCTTGTCTTTCATGGAATTTCCCTTAGAGGGAGCACCCTATATAACAGGAAAAGGGGGCTTTCAGTTGCATTAACCAATCTGTTGACAGAGCTAGTTTGGCAGCTCCTATTGCGATTGATTTCCAATTCAATTAGTCTTTGTTTGGTAGTGAAAGTTAGTTGTGTTAGCTAGACCCGGCAAAATGAGACTAGGCTCGTTAATTGTTTTTTCTTTGGACTTATGAAACGGATCAACCCGACCCCAACCCGCTAAAATGGCAGTTTGGATCCATTGTTTACTAAGAAAAATACTAACCTTTTTCTTATCGTTTTGGCTTTGTTTGTTTCATACTTTTTCACTCTCAAATCTCTCTTTCAGATTTCTACTTTCTCATTTTTCTTCTTTTAACTATTCTCAATCTCTCTTTTTCGAGTCCAATGAAAATTGATTTCCATCTGCTAGCATTGTGATTCATTTTTGCCTATTTGGTCTTAAACTCGCTTAGTAGTTACCTTGACAATAAATTTCTTTTTCCATTCAAAACACCCATAATTTGTGAGTTTGTATAACTCTGTTAACAGAATGAAAGAAAATTTATGTAAAAGAAACTATAGAAAGAGATTTTAATTACTCATTTAACTTTTTTTTTTTAAATTCATATTGATTTTCTTTAGTTCTCTATATTACATAAAATCACTAAAAATTATTATTTAAATTCACTATTTATAAAAAATATTAAATATCACAATTTATTATATATAATTTGTGTGATACATTTTTAGTTAATTATTTTCTATAAGATAGATTGCCCTTTTCAAAATTCTTTTTGAATTACTTTAAATTACTTAGACTAAACAAACACTACCCTATGCAGTTCATGAGTGATCCTAACATGATTATGTCTTTCTAAGTAAAGTTTTCAATGCTAGGTGTTATACTGGGGCCAAAATGGGTAAATGCCCATTTCACACAAAAAATCCAGCATTTTACCTTATTTTCCAAACTAATTAGGGAAATGCCTCTGTTTTGAAACTTGATTTTCTAAAAATCGAGTTTCAAATGTATAACTCGATTTTTGGAACATCGAGTTATAGCGAACGTGGAGTTAGAATTTTTTTTTTTTTTTTGGAACTCGAGTACCATGTAAAGTACTCGAGTTCATGGAACTCGAATTCCACTTGAATTTTTTCAAGGAACTCGAGTACTTCACATGACTCTCGAGTTCCATAAACTCGAGTTCTAGAAATTTATTTATTTATTTTAAATTTTCAGTTTGTTATAACTCGATTGTCCAAAAATCAAGTTTTAAATTGAAACTCGATTTTTAGAAAATTGAGTTTCAAAATAGGAGCATTTCCCTAATTAGTTTGGGAAAAGAGGCAAAATGTTTGATTTTTTTTTTTAAAAAGGGCAAAGGCCCATTTTCTTCGTTATACTGGTAACTATATTTCATATTATGTTGACATATGGTTTGTCTGTCATTCTTTTATGAAATTTTTAGATGAGTGAACTTTGGATTGTGAACTTAAGAATTTATGTATTATTTCATTTTTATATTTTAAGAGTTTTTTTTTTTTTGGGTGCTAAACTAGAGTATTTGTTTATTATATTTTGAAAGAAAGACAAAAAGAATATGCCCATGTTTCTTTTTTATCTATTTAATTTTTTTTAATGTGAAAAAAGTAAGGGTCATACTAGGTTTTGCAACTTGTTTTAATTTGACTCATTTCTGACTTCAACCTAGTTTAACTTGTACCAATCGAGTTGAACTTGCCGAACTTGAACTGTTTGTCAGATCTAGTGCCTTCAGCATTAATTAGATCTTGTTATAAACCTTGGGCTATCTTTAGGTATTTAAGAACATGGCATGAATTGATAAGAAATTTTCTAAAAAATTTAAAATAGTTTTATTGTAGAGTTCTTAAAATTCCAATGATTACAAAAAGTTTTATAGTTCACCACTGCATTGCTTGCTCTCCTTGACATGGAGAACAAGGGTTCAAATCTCCTCCTTCTTAGTTGTCAAATTATATATATAAAAAATATTAAATCATCATTATATGAGTTAATTAGAGTATTCCATATAATAGTATGTAGCCAAATATTGATTACTACTTAAAAAAAAAACATATTGATTAATACTATTTTGGTATATATTTTAAGCAAAATCTCAATCACTCATTAAAACATGGATGATTAGTTTTGGATTTAAAAATACTCTATTCGTATATACTATTGTTTTTTTTTATTTTTAAAGTGCTATACGTAGTTCATATATATTATTTAAAATCTATAATATTTATTGTTGTTGACCTTGAATCTCAAACCCTTCCTCAACTAAACCAACCTTGTAAGCAAGGAGTTATCATTTACCCTAACGAGTGTGGTGGTAAATTCTATATGGACTTGGTTTAGATCCAGTGCATTGGACCCGGTCAAATGGTGACACATGTCATCATCTCAACAAATCCAGTACTACTAGACACTGGACCTAAGCCTGACCCATTTTATATGGAGTTAGTTTAGGAAATCTAGAAAATTTGAATTGGAATTTATGATGGACGTATCTAATAATTGGATAAAGGATCACACTCTTTCAATAGCCAAACTCTTGGGATGGATTAGCAATATTTAATTTTAATCAGACTTTATATTGAATGACATTATTTAAGCTGATTGGAGCAAGATTTGATAGATCTCGTTAAATGACCGCATCAGACTCGTAACTAATGGCCCGTTTGGTAAGAGATTTTCTAGTAACGTTGTTTGTATTTTTTAGAAATACGTGTGGGTGAAACAATGTATGAAAATACGTGTAATGTTATTTAAACACTGAAAACTATTGTTTAAACAATAATAACAAATGAACCCTAAGACTTAACATGATGGACTATACGATGCCGCAAGTCTACCATTGGATCACGAGGCCATTCTTTTATTACGAAAAAGAAAAGGGTATGTGAAGCCAATGGGCTCATCAAGTTCAAATTGTTGTTTGATTTGGGGATTTTTGTTTGTTAGGATTTCATTTTTGCTCCCAGATCAGTTGACTTTGTAGCCGCAATCTGACTTTTTTTTTTTTTTGAAAAAGAGATGGTACTTTGCACATCTCTTTTTTTCCTTCTTGGATTCTGTTTTCGGAGGAAGGAGATAACTTGGGACCATCCCTCTTTGTCACCCCAAAAAAAATAAAAATAAAATCCTTATTTATCAAAAATAACAAATGTCACCTTTGTAATTTAGTGAGTGTCAATTTGGTCATTGAATTTTTTATTTGAACAATTAACCCTCACATGAGGTTTGTGACAAATCAAACGTTTTGCTTCCTATCAAAAAAAAAAAAAAAAAAAAAAAGTTTTGCTAGTATGTTTGGCTAAACATTAAGGAATTTAATCATATAATTTTTGTCACATTATCAATAATTTTGACAACTATGTCACATTATCAATAATTTTGAAATGTAATAATTACCATGTACGCATTAGCTGGTTAAATTTGTTAGACTTAAATTAACATGAAATAATAACAGAATGCTTGATTTGTTACCAATCTAATGTGTAGAAGTTAATTGCTTAAATCAAAAGTCCACAAATTGACACCCCCCAAAAAAAAGGACAAAAAATAGAGAAGGCTGTTGTGTTATCATATCATTTTGACCAGAATGAAGTGCTATTATCTGCGGGATGAATACGTTGGCAGGAGCAACAAAATAATCTAAACTTAGCACAGCACCTCATATGATTAGAGTGAAAATGACTTGGATGGCAATGAGATATCTGCCAATTAGAGAAAGGAACTGACCAAAAAGCTGAAATCATGGCAGGTAGGAGGGCTTGAATAGTGAATTCTTGGATTTTTAATGGTTAGAGTGCTTGAGTTTAATATCCCTCCCAAGCTGATTTGTTTGCAATGCCTGTTTTAGGCCATATTGCATATAATTCAGCAATCAAGTTTTGTTCTTTAGCTATGACACTTCTTACTGCTGTATTTATTGACTTTCGAGTTCCATAATCACTCTTGCACGTACAGGAACATGTAAAATGTCTGTAAGTGTCACAGGCTTTTCTAATGAGATCTCAAAATGTACATAGAATAAATATTCTTACAACATGTTTGTGCAGCTTCGATACCAGTTCACCTTTGATCAGCCACGATGAATTTCCATCAGATCCAGGGATGTCCTTACCAATGATCGAGGAAAACCTGATATCATATGGGAGACAAAACAAGGGAAATGAAAACTGCTTCTAGTTAGTAAAAAACGTTTGGGTTTTCAAGCTATATTTAAGCACTAATTACATCACCAAAAGGTAATGTAGCTAGATCACCAAGGTTGACTGCATATTTTCAATTAATAGCAAAAAAATGGAGACTCCCCAGTGAGTGATGAAAACATGCTAAAGAAATAAAACATACTATAAGTTCATAACATTGCAAGTAGTACATACAGTAAAATAGCAAGTATGGGTATCATCCAGAGCAGCAAAACAGTCTTCTTCCACTTTCTTGCGATCTACTGTGTAATTTCATTCCAGTTGGACGTGAAGGGCTAGCTTTTGCCAATCTCTTTGCTGCAAAAAAAGCTTCTCTATAAGCATGGAAACGAATTTCTGGGTAAAAGAGAGAATTGGACTCAACAGTTGGTTGATGTCATCATAAATGGTTAATTGGCAGGGCAATATCAAAGAAACACTGTTGCCAAATGATGAAGCAACTAGTGGACCTAGACTATTCATTTAAGAACTTTGTTCAGAAGTTATAACTTAAATGACATTTGCCCCTTTCTTTGTTTTAGGTGTTTTATTTCTTATTTGATTTTCCTCCTTTCTGATCAATTATGGGCATGTCAAAACTTTGAAGGCTTGAACAACCCTCATATTCTAGGTGCAGCTTTGCGGTGAAATGAAGAGACAAATCATTGCGTTTGATCCAAAAAAAAATCAACGGAAAAAGGTAGCTAGAGTTACCTATTTCATAGAAGAGCTCGTTCACATTCTGTGCAGTTTTTGCAGATGTTTCAAGAAAAACCAAACCATTTTCTTTTGCATATTGCTCACCATCCTGCAATCATTTTTGAAGTATTGAAAATTTGTCTTTAGCAATTACATAGAACAATGGACTCACTTGCAACAAGGATCAAATAAGCAACAAATAAGTTGCATAATTGACATAATCTCTCCTAATCAAAATCACAAATATGGAATGCACCCATACAAAAGCTATAATGCCTTTTTGTGTTTGCTTTTGTTCATTTTTTATCCCCTTTTTTCCTATTTCTTTGGCACTTTTTTTTTTTGGGGGGGGGGGGGGGGGGGTTGTTTCCTAACAATCACCTCTCCTAGACCCTAGAAGATTGGAAGTTTGTACACTGGGTGCAAATTTTTTTTTTATTTTTTTAATTTCAGTTTGATGCTTACACAGTTCAATACAAGTCTTTGATAATATATTTTTTTCAAACACAATAAAACATAAAAATAAAATTTTAAAGTGAAGTGCATTTCAGCAAAATAGGAAGAGGCCAAAGTAGGATCCTATGCAAACCAAGGCACAACTTGGCATTCTCAGGGTCTAGGGCAAAGCTTAGGTTGTGAGTCCTCTCCTCAAATGTCTAGAGGCACATAACATGAAAATAACAAATAAGAATATTGAACTATAACTACCTCGAGTCCCACTTTTCTCTTCTCTTCCAAGTCAGCCTTGTTAGCCGCCAAAAACATTATCAAATTTGGATTTCCTGATATGGTAAAAAAAGATATCAAATTAGATTTTGAATTAATACTGTTCACTTCCACAGTACGTTAATGCTCAACAGTTTTCAAAACAGCACGTTGAAGGGGGTAACTCTGGCCAATATATGAAATTGAGCTTGATTTCCACATGATTCTGGATATGGTTTCAATAAAAAAAATTTACTTAATCAGTCTAAAGGGTGGTCAAACTTATCAGAACTTTGAGATGGCCAGTGGGTTTTGAACCCACGAATTATTCCATTCTAATTGGACAAGGAGGTGCCATTTGAATTACAAATTATTGACAATAGTAGCAACGTAATATGATTATAAAAATTTATCCTCAAGGAGATACCCCTAAAGTGATCTTGCATACTTTGGAGACGGCAAAAAAATACATATGATGTGAACTAATTGTAAGAGTAATGGACTACTAATGCTCTGCAAGAGAAGAAAGAATGGAAGGTATAAACAACTATAACATCAGACCTGGAGGAAGGCATATCCCAAGCAATGTATTGGAAAAATTGCACTAGTGATTCCATGCATGTGGGCCTACATGGAACCCATGTAGGTGCCACAAAGGCCTCACATAGTGGACAGTCTAGATCTATGCATCTCAAGACATGTAAGAACTTGTATTGCATCTGCAGGTGATATGATCCTGACTCGAAAGTACCACAGCTTGTGAATTTCATTGAAGGAAGTGGACAGAGAGAGAAGAAGCAATAGAAAACCAAGATATAGAGAAAAATAAAGTTTAGTCTCAGCTTATATGAGATTGACCAGGGAAAGATTGCCACTCTGGGGGGAGAGGAGGCGGTTGCCTATGCCCCCATTCTTGAAATTTTGAATCCCCCATGTTCCCCATAAAAGGAAAAGATAAATTTCTAGATCCATCCCATCCCTTTGACTGATTTTTAAGTCAAGAAAAAATAAATCACCAATTTCTGTCAATTACCTTGTCTTTGCAATTCTTGAACCCACTTTTTGGCCCGTTCAAATGATTCCTGAAGGCAAAGCACCATACATTTAATTAGTCAGATGGATTCCCACTTTATTTGTATATATCACTCTTACTATAGACAATAAATTCTCACTGTCACCTGTAATTCTAACAAATTCTTCACGAAGCATTCACAAATCATTGATAGGTATAAAAATTATGATCAACTTGGATTAGCATTAAGAACAGGATACTCAAAGATATGTCATACTCATCATCCAATACCTAAATAGATTGAGTTATCTACCAATTTTGAGACATATTTAGACACATTATAATCAGATATGAGCGTATTATCCAGTGTTATTATGGTCAGAATGATTAACTTTTTATCTTTCTGTTGGACAACATTACAATATATGCCCATGGATTTGCCATCACTGGGAAAAAAAGAAACAATGTAGGAAATGTCAAAAAAAGGCAACATAGGGCTAATTACCACTACAATATCAATGAAACATACAAAACCAAAAGAGAAAGAATTAAGCTTATTGGCATCTTAAGGGTAATATAGATGTTTCAAAACCTGCTTATATTTAGATTAAACAGCTAACATAATATGAATTCGAGATAAAAATGAAAATGTGAAAAGCTAGCAATAAAGCTAATCCTAGATAAAGGCGAACATGTGAGAATCTAACAATTGAAATATTGGAATGTTGAAAAATAGCTACCATGCTTGTAATGTCATAAACCACAACTGCTGCAGCTGCACCACGATAGTACATAGGAGCCAAACTATGGTATCGCTCCTGTCCTGCTGTGTCCCATATATCAAATTTTATAGTGGCTTCATTTAGTGACAAGACCTGAGTGAAGAAGGCTGCTCCAATGGTTGATTCCTGCATATTACACTTACGTTAGAGGCTACACAACATCATGATTTTGAGGAAAGAAAAATAGAGTGAAGAAAAATAGTCAAGAAAATGAAAGTGAACCTGGTAATCGAAAAACTGGCCTTTGACAAATCTCAATACCAAACTGGTTTTTCCGGTTCCCATGTCCCCAAGAAGTACCTAGGAAAAGCTTAATGATGTCAAAACCAACAAACTTCTCCCTCTTGCTAATCATTCGTGTAAAAGTATATAACAATGCACAACTATAAAAATTTCAAATTCAGTTATTTACGAAAAAAATTAACTAAACTTAATCCAGAAACTTTCTTGCATTTTCAGTAGATTCGCTGGGATCAAACCTAACACGCCACAATAAGGTTTTATAAACCAACTTAACTTTATATATTAACACACTCTATAAATTAGATATTCTTGGCTACAAACCTCATCAAGTTAATGTGATCTACAGGACTTTGACAGAGCAAAAAGAATTCCTCACAAAACGGATATCACTTCGCCGGAATGTGTTTTTAAAGTAATCTATGATCATAAAATTATGCAGTTCCCTCCAGGCTTCATACAGCGGCATATAATAATTGAAGCACATGAAATTGGAAAAATCATGATTTGGGAACTATTAATGATTAATCAGCATCTAAATATCTAGTCCTGATTGTGCAAAATGAAATCTCGGTGGTGCCCAAAGCAACAAATATTAGATACTATTTGTCAAAGTTGTTAAACTGTGTCTCAAATAATAACACAGGCGCCTCTGGCCGTTTGACCCACAAGCTCAATGATTCTCACTAGCTTTACCAAATCAAGCTTAACCATGTGAGATAGAATTAACCCTTTTCATAACACGAACTAATTTTATAAGAAAAATAATAAGGAAGACATACCCACCAGCTTGGCTTGTATATTCTTGTTGCCTGTTGTCCTTGCCATATTTCTCAATCCAAATGGATAATGGTTCTTGAAAATTCTGAGGGACAAAACAAAGAGACAGAAATAGAAAAGAGAGTTTGTGGCAAAGATGATTATCTAGTTTGAAAGTGAAATCCAGCGAAAAGCAATGATGAGCTATGAGAAAGCTGTAAACCACGAGGAAAAGGAGATGGACATTGATATTGGCAGAGCAGTTTTTGTTGGTTCCACTGAAGATTAGATCAATTTACATACTATTTGTAAGTGAGAAACCTGGAAGAAGTCAATTTAGTACTAGCTATATGGTTTCGGATCAGGACTGGTAGTTTGTTCGTTGACTGGTAAGTTAGTTAACCTTTTTGTCGGTCTCCTTCAAAAGGCGAAGTTCTCCACTCCAACGAGGTAATGGCTAAAGCCAGAACATGCGGCCCATTTTTTTCGGCTTTGTATATGCTTTTTCTTTTCTTTTCTTTTTTCTTTGTTTTTAACAAAGGTTTTTTTTTAGAAGAGAAATTCTTAGTATACATCTGGGAAGCATGGACACGGCGCCAGAGGAGCCGCACCCACATCTGACGCAGCGACGCATGAGGGACGCCGCTGCCCGTGCGTCGGTGCTGCGTCGAGCCACGTCTTGCCATGTGTTTTTTTTTTTTTTTTTTTTTTCCACAACTCGCACCGACGCGGCTTAGACTCGGGCCGATTCGCGTTGAATCGGGCTGATTCGCGCCGAATCGGTCCGTATCAGCCGTATCGGATCGTATCGGCCGGCGACTGAAACGGCCGAAATAGGCCTTGAATCTTGCCGGAATAGCTGATGATCATACATGAATCTCATTTTTTAGAGATGATCATGGTTGACTTGCTCGGTTGCTCCCCGTTTGGTTGCCGAGAAAACTAGAGAAACGATAAGGAAATAAGAGAAATGAATTTTATTTTAATTAATTCAATTAATTAGCTATTTTTAGGTGCAGTTTACTATAATTACATTTTGTACCATTTTGTTTTATTTTGATTAAACATAATTAGATCCAAATATTAAAAAATTTAATATAATGGTGCTATGTAAACTATTTTTAAGAATATTTTAATAGTAAAAATATATAGAAAATATAAATAAAAATATTTTTAATAATTTTTTAATCGCCGAGTCCCGCCGCACCCGCACCCACCTTTTTCAAAAATTGTTGAGTTCTGCACCCGCACCCGAGTCTCGAAACGCACCCGTGCTTCATAGGTTTACATTCTACTTGCAATGTAAGATTCATATTGCAAACTAAACAAATACGTACAATATTGTACATATTTGCAAAAAATGTACAATGCAATGCAAACTCATACTTAACCCTTTGAAAAATTCTCCTTTAACCTGTTATGTAACAAAATTACCATGACTTATTTTAATTATAATGATAAATCTGTGATTGCACACCAGACAGATTAAAAATGCACTTATGGAGATTTGCTACTAATATACTTCCAACAAAGTTGAACTTATTCAGGTTTGTTCCAAATATTGATGTAAATTGCTCATTGTGTAATTATGAACCTGAATCTTCTCTTCATTTGTTTACTCGTTGCCAAGTAGCTCAAATTTTGAGGTTTGTGTGTGACTGGGGTCTAAGAATGTTGAACATTCAATTCTTAGACCCATAAGAAATCCAGTAGGAGAATTTCGCTGTAGCAGTGGGTTCGGAAGATTCAGTTGTTGCCTTGATAGCTAGGGATTGGAGAGGGAATTTAGTGTTTTCTTTTTCTTGTAAAGTGAACACCAACATCCCTGTCCAAGCAAAGGCAGAAGCGTTACGATGGGCAGTACCATTGATGTGAAATACAATCTTGTTAATGTAGTTATTGAAGGCCTTTTTACCTCTTATGCTACTATTCATTGGTATATTACTAATATTTTGTTAGAAACTAAGGCCTTAGCGCATTTTGTGCCTTCATTTTCTTTTAGTTGGGTTCCTAAGAGGGCCAACAAAGTTGTTCGTGAACTTGGATAATGGTCTCTTTGTAATAGAGTATATGGATTTTTTGGGTTCTAACTCCGCTCCTCCTGTAGTTGTGAATGTTTTGTTGGAGGATGCTCTCTCTGTTTCTTAGTTTGTTCTTTCAATAAAAGTCTTTGTTAAGAAAAAAAAAAAAAAAAAAAAAGTGATTGCACACTAGACCTAGTGATGAAGACTCTTGCTGCTAGTAGAAAGGAATTTTGTAAGGCACAATGCAACCACGAACGATCTCTAGAGAGGAAGAAGCTAAACTGGCCCGGAGCAATAAAAAGGTTAAAGATATCAACCATGCGGAGTTCAATGGCGGATCTCGGGCAAGCTCACCCTCGCCAGGTAACCAAGCTCCTGAGTTCACTGTCAAAACATCCTTCAAGGAGAAGCTTGTGGGGGAAATACCAGGAGCTTTTGCACAAGCGTTCGACTTGACTGACTACATGGATGAGGACGTGGATTCCGACGATGAGAATGGTGAGGCCTCCATCTCCGTTCGTGAGGGGTAGGTGAAAATCAAACTGTCTAAGGAAATGAAGCGACGTACAAGAGGTCCCTGGTCAAAGGCCATCATTGTTAAGCTAGTTGGGAGAACAGTGGGTTTTAGCTATATGCAGAGCAAGTTGAACCAACTATGGAGACCTGAAGGGAGGATGGATTGTATTGACCTTGGCTATGGTTTCTTTTTAGTCAGATTCTACTCCAAGGAAGATCTAGAGATGGTGATTAAGAGGGGCCCCATGGTTCATAGGAGACCACTTTCTCTCCTTGAGATCGTGGGAGCCATTCTTCAAGCCATCGACGGCAAATGTTTCCTCAATCGCTGTTTGGATCAGACTCAATGAGCTCCCCATCGAGCTATATGAAACAGAGGTGCTTAAGGAAATCGATGAATCTATTGGCAAGGTGTTAAGGATTGATTCTCATACGGCCATGGAGGCGCGTGGCAAATATGCTAGGCTATGTGTCCAGATTGATATCAACAGGCCCCTAATCAACTCCATTCTTATCGGCCATTTTGAGCAAGTGGTAACATACGAGGGTATCCAAAGATTGTGTTTTTCGTGTGGCAAAATAGGGCATAAGGTTGATGCTTGTCCTTACACTATTCGAAAGGAGAAGGGACCGTTAGCACCGACGGAGGAAGTTTAAGAGAGCCAGGCAAATGGTGCCAGTGACAGAAATGCAGAACACCGGAAGATGTACGATGTTGACAGGCACAATACATGTGAGGTAAAGGATGTTGAAGGACAATATGGTCCTTGGATGATTATGAGTAGGAGAAGATACGGACAGAAGGGGATAAAGACAGGTCATGGTATGAGGAATGGTACTGGGGGTGCTGGTAGCCCGACCTGGACTTTTCCATTCCACCTGACTCTAGAATTTGTGAAGGGAATGAATATACCAGTTGGTGGTCCTTCATCTAGCAAAAGCGTGCCACGTAGAATCTCCAATCCTAAGGTTGGGGCCGTGACCAAGAATGGGGGGAAAATGAGGGCTTCTAAAACCCCAGGCTCACTTAATCATAAGGATAAGCCCACCTCAAGCCCAACTGTGAACAGGTTGCCTTTCGAAAGCACTAAAGATGCTGTTTTTAGTAAGGAGCAGGATATAAGCCCAGGCCCATCTCACCGAGTACACAAATCCTATCCCTCCTCTGTGAAGGAAAAAAAGACAGTTGCAAGGAACTTGCTTCTGATACACCCTCCAAGAGCGTCGCCACCTCTTGCTTGGAAGGTCTGGCTAGGAAACTCACCACCCTTTCTCCCACCTCACCCCCTTCACCTTGCCTTGATCCCAAGCAGCCCGCTAGCACCACCTTCGAATTCTCGGCGACGACCAATGCCAAGAATGGGAAAAATGTTGGAAGTGAGAGTGATCAGAGAATCGGTGCTCACCACGTTGGAGAAAAGAGAATCTTTTCTGCTAGTGATGCTCCTAGTTACTCACATGAGGAGAGATACGAAGGGAACCAGGAAATTAGTCCTCAAGCCAATGTGGGAGCCCAATTCCCAACCCAGTGCTTGGACAGCGAAGGCGAGAAGCTTGCTGAAGATCAGATGGTCTCTGATGAGGGAAGTGGAGCCTTTCCCTTCCACTAAAGTGTGCTCTAAGGCCTTTTACCTCCAGTTCATCATGAATATCATTATTTGGAACAGTAGAGGTGCTCTGAAGCCTAACTTTTAGGGCCATATTCGTGATCTAATTCAGGAGCATGATCCGACCATCCTCGTGGTTATGGAGACTAAATTAGGGTGTGATAGAGCTAAGGCGATTACTGATAGGTTGCCTTTGGATGGAGCCATCCACACAGATACCATTGGGTACTTTGGCGGCTTATGGCTTCTTTGGAATTCAGACATAGTGGAGGTGGAATTGCTTGCTAAAACAGAGAAGGAAATTCATGTTGAAGTTAAGGTACGAACTTCTAGACTCACTTGGTTGTTTTCTGCTATCTATGCTAGTCTTAGGAGTGAGGAGAGATGTATTCTGTGGGAGAATCTAACTAAAGTTGCAGAGTTACATAAATTGCCATGGATCATGGCTGGAGACTTCAATGAGCCTTTAATTGATGAGGATAAATTTGGAGGCAGAGGTGTGAACATTAATCGATCTTTGGCTTTCAAGGAGTTCCTTGATAGATGCAGTATGGTTGATATGGGATTTTCTGGTCCTAGATACACTTGGACTAATAAGAGAGATATCAGTAACTTAATACTGGAAAGAATAGACAGATTCTTTATGAACCCGGAATGGTGTGTCCTTTACCCGAATGCCAGAGTAACTTATCTCCCTAGGTGTCACTCTGATCACTATCCTGTCCTCATGGAAGCTCTGCCAGTCAATTCAGTGAAGCTCACCAGGCCTTTCAGATTCCAAGAGTTTTGGCTTTCCGATATCTCCTTTCCCACCATCGTTTCTAAGGCTTGGAATGGGAATAGGGAATTAGCAGAGTCTATTGATTGTTTCTCGAAGGATGCAACAGCATGGAATAGAAACCACTTTGGCAACATCCATCAGAAAAAAAAGAGGATTTTGGCTAGAATTTATGGTACCCAGAAGGCTCTGTCCAATAACCCCAACACCTCCCTTATCAATCTTGAGAACCAACTGCAACAAGAGCTAGGGGCTATTCTGGACCAAGAACGTGATCTCTGGATGTTGAAGTCCAGACTGAACTGGATGATCCAAGGGGATAGGAACACCTCTTTTTACCATGTATCTACCCTTGCCCGGAGGAAAAGGAATCACATTGCAGCAATTAAAGATGAAAAGGAGGCGTGGCTCACTGAGGAAAGAGAGGTAATGGAGTATTTTAGGAAAGGGTTCAATGCCTTGTACACCACCATTCAAGTGGCGGTCTCTTGGAACCCTCCTTGCTTGGACCAGTGGCAAGTGTGACTTTCAAAGGAAGAGAAGCAGTCTTTGGATGCTATAGTCTCCATTGAAGAAATTGAGGAGGCTCTCTGGTCTGTGAAACCTTATAAGGCCTCGGGGCCAAATGGGTTGCATGTTGAGTTTTTCCAAAGATTTTGGCTCATTGTGGGGGATTCAGTGAGGAAGGAAGTCGAAAAAGTCTTTATTGAAAGGAAAGTTCCCGAGTACCTCAACAAGACTCATATTGTCTTCATTCCTAAGATACAAGGTCCGAAAACTATTGGAAACTACAGACCAATAAGTTTATGCAACTCAGTTTATAAGATCATCACCAAGATTATAGTTGCCAGGATTAGACCACACTTGGACACTCTTGTCTCTCCATACCAAGCTGCTTTTGTTCCAGGTAGGAGAGGTGTTGATAATGCAATCATTGTCCAAGAATTAATTCACACAATTGGGAGAGCCAAAGGAAAAAATGGGGCCATGGCCATCAAGATCGATTTAGAAAAAGCTTATGACAAGATTGAGTGGAGCTTCATTAGGGAGATGCTCACTCACTTTAATTTTCTGGATAACCTCATTAAGCTCATCATGAGCTATGTTACCTCAGTGTCCACCTCCCTTCTTTTTAATGGTGGCAGTCTTGACTCTTTTTTGCCCTCAAGAGGTATTAGGCAAGGCAATCCCCTCTCCCCCTACCTTTTCATCCTTTGCATGGAATTCTTGGGTCATTTGATTGAGGGAAAATGTGCTGCCAAGTTATGGACCCCCGTTAAAGCCTCTTGAAGTGGTCTGGCCTTCTCGCACCTCTTTTTTACGGATGATTTGGTTCTCTTTGCCAGTGCGAACCCAGAAAACTGTGCTGCCATCAATTTTGTTCTTCATGAATTTTGTGCAAAATCTGGGCAAAAAGTGAGTGAAGCTAAGTCTCGTGTTTTCTTTTCTCTTAATGTCGACCCTGATCAGAGAGAAGCATTAATTAGCATGCTGGGTTTTAACTCAACCACCAACCTCAACAAGTACTTGGGATTCCCTATAAAGCACCCGAGAAGGCAGGGGCACGACTTTGGTTTCATTCTAGATCGGGTAAAGAAGAAACTTGCTGGTTGGAAGGCCAATTTGCTCTCCATGGCGGGCAGAATGGTCCTTATTCATGCTTCATCCTCAGCCATTCCTAGCTATGTTATGCAGAGTAATTTTTTACCCAATAAAATTCTCAAAGGCATAGATAGAGTCAACATGAACTTTCTTTGGGGGTCCTCAGATCATACAAGGAAAATGCACTGGGTCAACTGGAATGAAGTGACCAAGCCCAAGGAGTCAGGTGGTTTGGGTCTCCAATTTGCAAAAGGAAGAAACACAACACTCCAAGCTAAGCTCAACTGGCGATTCCACACCGAAAAGGAATCACAATGGGCCAAAGTCCTCAGATTCAAGTACTGCTCCAAGCAGCGGGTTAATTCTAGAAATGAGTCAAAACTTCCAAGTTCATCTACCTAGAAAGGATTAAAGGAAGGCGAATTCGTCTTCAAAGAAGGGATTAAGTGGGTGCTAGGGCATGAGAGCAATCTTAACTTCTGGTCAGACTGCTAGTTAAATAGTGGTCCCATCAAATCGATTATTCAAGGCCCTCTTCCTCAAGGTTCGGCCAGCCTCACTTTGAAGGACTTGCGTGCTCCATTTGGTTGGAACTGGTCAGCCATTCCCTTTGAGTTTCCCCCAGAGATAAAAGCTGACATTCAAGCTGTTCCATTACCGGTAGTTGCTAGGAGTAGTGACAAATTGGCTTGGAAGTTTTCTGCTAAGGGAAGTTTTGATATGAAGAGTGCTTATCTCTTAGCCACAAGTCTGATGGAAGCTGAGTCCTTCTCGGGTTCATGGATTTGGAAGCTTCAGACTTTGCCTAGAATCCAAATGTTCCTTTGGAGGTGCATGCATAACAGCATTGGGGTTAAGGATTGCTTAGCCAATAAACGTATTCGTTTAGACACTTCCTGCCCCTTGTGCCACGACCATGCTGAGTCTATTTCCCATGTTCTTCAGGATTGTCGTGTAGTTAAACCTTTGTGACACCAGTTGGGCTTTCACAACTCCAGCTCCATTTTCTTCTCTCAAGACATTAAAACTTGGCTGACTTCTAATGCTAGTTCAAGGTCTACCCGTTATGTCAAGGGAGTTCCCTGGCACTTACTTTTTCCTTTTACCATCTGGTTAATATGGAAGCAACGGAATCAGGCTGTCTTCAATAATAAGGGAGTCAATCCAAACCTTGTGAAGGTGATAACTATGCAAGCAACGGAGTATGTGCTCTGTGTTACTCAGCCAAGGTGCAACAACCGCATGGCAATCAGACAAGTCAGATGGGAAAAACCAAGTCCGGGTTGGGTGAAGCTCAATACCAATGGGTCTTTTGATACTTCTTCAGGTTCCGCTGGAGGAGGAGGTCTGATTAGAGATGATCGGGGCAACTGGGTTATGGGCTTCACTAGAAAAATGGGCAAAGCAAACAGTTTCATAGCTAAAATCTGGGCCCTTCACGATGGTCTTCTCTTGTGTAACCAGCTAAACTTGAATGTTGTTATGGTTGAGCTTGATGCCAAGGCAATAATTGATGCTCTCAACAACCCCTTTTATGTTAACTCTATTATTTCCTTGCTTTTTGATGATTGCAGGCGACTAGCTGCATAGATCCCCCATCTAAGCATCAAGCATATCTATCGTGAGGCCAATAGGTGTGCTGATCACTTAGCTAACTTAGGCAGTTGTCAATCTTTAGATTTCATTTCCTACTCTTGTCCGCCTATGGACTTGATTCCTTTTATTGCAGCTGATTGCCAAGGGATGTACTTTAACAGGCTTTGCCCTGTTCTTTTGCTTTCTCGTTAGTTTTTCTTAATGATAATTCCAGATTACCAAAAAAAAAAAAAGACTCTTGCTAGCCAAACTCTAATCACTTGAAATAGGCAAGACAACTAAGATGGTGCTGATGTTACACCAATCTAGATAGTTTGATGCTTATATCAATAGTACTCTTTTTAGAAGAATAAGAGGAGTATTATGCAGAAAATATTTTTTAATGGGTTGTGTTAACAGGCATTGTAAGGTGCCCGTTAACAACACATATTTGCAAGGACGGAGCTAGGACTTGGAGTTAGGGAGGGCAGAAGTATAAACAAAAAAAAAAAAAATTGAAACTCCAAATAAACATTCATTTAATAAACCATCAACAAAGAAAAATACATAAAATTATTATTTTTTAAGATATTACAATGCAATTATTTATGAAAATGGAACTCGCCATCTTAATATATTATATGTGTGAGGTCTATTAGACACTAACTAATAGACAAAAACACTAAAGACAAAACTACAAAAAATATCACAAAACATCACAGGCTATTGCTAAAGACAAAACTACAAAAAAGAATTACAAAACATCAATGGCAATAAGAGTTGATTGTTGCGTGTGGTGTTATGTTTGTCAGATGACAACTTTTTCATTTATGAAAGAATATAAATTATGGGCTAAAGACAAAGATGGGTTAGTCAGATTTTTACCTCTTTTTAACTCTTTCTTTCTACTCTAGTTTATTCTGCTTTGAGTCTCTCCATCCCAGGCTCCCAGCGTCCCTGACTCCCTGCTCTTGCTTAGGTGTTCTGTGCTATGAGAGGATACCTTTGCTTCTGCCGCTGGCTGCCGAATTCCTCTCCTTTGTGTTCAGCCGTAAGTTAGTTAGGTTTTCCTTTTTTTTTTTTTTTTTTTTTTTTTTTTGAATGGCTTAGAAATCCCTTTTTTTTTTTTCTTTTTTTTTTTTTTCCTTTTATTATATGTGTGAGGTAACTTGGGTGTTTCCTACTCTAGGCTAGGTAGATATCTAATTAGAACCGCCTTTGATTTTTTTTTTTCTTGTGTTTGTTTTGGGGTGTTGTTTGGGCTTAATTTTTGTTGTTGGGCTAATATTTTTTTTTATATCATTTAAAAATATCAATAATATTGTTAAGGGTGGCAAATGGCAATTTTATTGAAACAAATTGCTAAAAATAATATATTATATATATACTAAATTTTTTTTAAAAAAAAATCTAGGGGGGGCCACTGCCCCCTCAGGTCCAACAATAGCTCCATCCCTGCATATTTGGGCAGCTTTTCAGATTTTTGGGTAGCTTTTGACAGCTTTTGACAATTTTTTTTATCTCTTTTGGTAATTTTTTTGACAACCCAAAAAGAAAATCTTAACAAGCACCGCACTATGCTTGTTAACATTTCCCTTTTTTAATACCTTAATTCATCGGAGATGATGAGGATTTATAGGTCTTTGGATTTCGAGATTTATTCGTCCACTTGGCCATTACCTTGATTGTGGTTGAGGAGGGTGTGCCTTCATGGGCAAAATCTAGGGGAGCATTTTTAGTGATGCTATAGGTTTTCGATCTTGGGGCTATTACCCAAGTAAACATAGGCCACATGCTTCATGGATCGTAAATCCCCATTCATAGGTCGTCCTTACCTATACTATATCTAAAGATAAAATTCAGGCATTGGGTCACTCGCCTTTGCTAACTTAGTAGCTTACATGTCTTAAGCCAATGAACGGGGCCAAATCAATCATCTACCTTGTTTGTTCACTCCTAATTGGCTAACCAGAACCATATATGATCTCTTTCGTATCAAATCACATGACTTATTATTGTATTAAAAACATATGTGGATGATTGTTTAAAAAAAAAATGTCTTTTTTTATGGAGTAACTTAAAAACTTTCCTCCAAATTTTATCTTTTATCTTTTATTTGGAGGAAAGTTTTTAAATCACATGACTTATTATTGAATTAAAAACATATGTGGATGATTGTTTAAAAAAAAAAAGTCTTTTTTTATGGAGTAACTTCAAAACTTTCCTCCAAATTTTATCTTTTATTTTTTCTTGCTAAACAGATAAAAACTTTTATAAACCAAAACCTTATGATAAATCCTTATGCCCTTAGAGCATATTCATACCTATTTGGAAAATTATTAGGTACTAGACATTTAACAATAGTGATGATGAAGTGGTCATATAGGCTTTTGCACTAATGTTATGAATGTGTCACTTGACACTAAAATTAAGAAAATTAAAATAGACATTTGATGTAAAATTATACTACAATTAAAAGCTAATTTGGATTGTAATTGGCCTTAAAAGTTATTTGCAATGCCCATTTGGCCAATTCATGTATCACAAGCTTGCATTTAAATTGGCTTTGAGTAACCATTCTAGTGATTATCCATTAATTTCTTTGTGAAATTGGAAAATATTGATGAATCATTTGTTCTTTAAATGTGCAACCATTTTTTCTTTATAATTCTATAGTGGGGGAAGGGAGATTTGAACCTTGGTTTTCTTGTTCGAAAATACCGGGAGATGCCAATTAGTTGAGCTACAAGACTTTTGGTCTTTGAATATGCAACTTGATGCTATAAAAAAAAGGAGATCATATATATAATTTTTTGGATACGAGATAGTTTGAATTTTTGGTGTATGCGCTATGATGATTGTAGGGACTGGGTCTGAGCACTTCTACTGTTGGAAAAGTGGATTCAGGCCCAACTAGCCCTAAACAATAAATTTGTAGAGGATGGGTTTAAGAGCTAGGCCTTAGTAAGTGTAGCGATGAGTAAACATGGTTATGGATAAAGTGGATAGCGAGAAAACGGGCCTTAAGTGTTAGAATTTGTCCTGGACGTTGGTCCGAGGAGCCTTCTTGTTTTTATTATTTCCTCAGTGCCTGGATACAGAGGTTACAAAGATGATACAGGTTGCTAAAGTAGTTTCTACTTCCAATCTCCGATCCTTTCTTTGGAGGACCTCCTTACATTTTATACCCTTTTTAGGTTGATCTTGGCCCTTCATTTGTTGATCGTGCAAGTCACTACTTGAGTGCTTGTCCCATCAGCTGCCGTCCCAAACCTTCTATGAGTTGCAGTGACCAAAGCGGCACTGTTCAGGAGTCATTTCCTCATTAATGCGGCCAGAACGTTAGTTGCGGGCATTTAATGTAGAGGTGACAGCTCCTCCCTGAATTGCTCTCCCAGGCTCCTATGGCCGACCCATAGTGCTTGTCCTCTTTCTTGGGGCGCTCTACGAAACCGCCCTTGACGGCGTGCTGCCCTTCCCTTCTATAATCTAGGTTCGTCGAGGACATGCTTGTCCTCGGCGTTGCTTCCTGGTAGTCAGGACATTCTCCATTCGTCCTCGGATGTTTTTTCTTCCTCAGCGCGGGCCTTGGGCCTAGTATAAAGTTGGGCCGGGGTAGCTAGATTTATTGACCCCACAATGATTGTTCTTACTATCAAACTAAAATATCAGTTGATTTTTGGTTTAAACAGGATTTAGACTTAGGCCCTTTATTTGACAACAAATTTTTTTACCAACTGAGTTAATTATAACTCACATATAAGAAGATCATATAAGAATTATCTCATTTATAATTTGTAAAGTTAATGCATGATGGAGGTTGTATATTAGCTTTATATTATTCAAAATTATGAAAGTTGTATAGAGAATTGTAACTGTTTTCTTTTTTTCAAAATAAAAGATATGAATATTACATTTTCTAGTGGCTAACATGCACGATGCGAGTTTCTCAAAAAAAAAAAAAAAACATGCACGATGCACAAGATTTTTTTAAAATATTTTTTAAGTTAATACATATATTCATATTATAATTACAATAATCTCTTTATTATCAAGATTAAAGGAAAAACAAACTTTCTCTGGAACTCAAAAAGAAAAAGAGGGAGAGAAAATATTCATTCCTAAACAACATTTTTTTTAATATCAATTCATAATCAACATTTACTTACAAAGTTTTGTGCATCTTTAAAGTACATTAGAAATTGACAATATTCTTCAAACAAACTTTCTTAAAATCAAAATTTTCTCACCCTATATCCAAAAAACATATTACCTATCCAAAATTTTATAAATCAAGAAAAAAATGATACAAGCACTTTTAGGACCCAACCCAATAAAAACACAATTTTAATCCAAAAAGGAAAAAAAAAAAAAAAAAAAAGTCAAAATTCAAAGTTTCTCTCTCTAACATCGAAAATAGAGAAAAAAGGTATGTAAAAAATTTATTACAAACCAAAATTGAAATGAGATTATAAGTCATTAGACATAGAATTTATAATGATTAATTACTCAAATAGTTGGTAGACACATTCAAATACAAAGTCAAGTTGAGTGTTTCATGATATATTCTCAGATTCTCACTTCCAAAACAACTAAATATTAACCAAAATTATATTTAAACCAAATGCATAAGAGAGTTTGTGATGGGCAATCAAAACACCAAAACGTATCAACCCAAAGAAAAGTTGCAAGAAAGTATAAGAAATTTACCATAAATGTGACAAAAACAATTATAAATCGACAAAAAAGAGAAAAAAAAAAATCGAAGAGAGAGAGAGGGAGAAAGAGAGTAGTCACCTTTTTTTGTAGGAAGAATATAGAATGATTGAGAGAGAGGTGTATAGGAAGTAATAGGAAATTTAAAATAAAGAAGATTGGGAGAGGAAGAGTAAAAAAGAAAAAAAAAAAGATTACGAGTGGAGGAAGGAAGAGTAACGGAAAGGTGAAGAATTATAGGGAAGAAGAAGTGTTAAGAAAGGGAGAAGAATGGTTGAAAGAATGATGAGGAGAAGAAAAGCAAAGAAACTTTTTTTTTTTTTGGGAGAGAAAGAAGAAACCAAAATTAATTACTAAACCATTATTATTATGTATTATATAGATATTATTATTTCTTTATTTTTAACATTAAAAAGAATGAAAAAAATTTAGGAAAAAAAGAGCGATGTAGCTGCTGAATACATGGCGCAATAGGAGCTTTGCAAAATTAAATGCAAAGCTTCTATATAAGTATAGATTCATAGGTACATCAATAGCTGAAGTAATGTTGCCACTTCCCGTATAGGATGAGATGCCATATCATTCGAAAATGGGCAAGAATTCTAAATTCGCAACAATTCGTTTTGTGTTCTCCACACGTCACAATCAATACTAACAACTTCGTTTAGACATCTAATCTAAGTCATTAATTAAATAATTATAATTATTAAAAGAAAAGTTGGTTTAGGGAACACATCAAATGTATCTGGATGTAGACAACGACATGCAATATATGATTCTAGTATAAATAATAAATTGAATTGTACAATATTAGCCAGCATGAAACTTTGCCGCTAATGGTGGGTTTGAAAACTTATATCAATGGCAATTCACACACAGTTCACATGGCCGAAAATGAAAAGAGAATAACAAAATGGCAAAATTGACCAACCCCAGAGGCCAGAGGGTGTGGTCCAATCCAATTCGTGGCAGAACCTAAGCAAATCGGTAAAAAGTCCTATAATTTTCCATTGATTTTATACATCCACCTGCTTGGAAGTTGGAAAGCAATTGCATTGTCTTTTTTATTATTGGATTTGGTGGTGGTATTCCGCTCTTCCCATAGTTTCAATTGCATTGCAATGGCAGCGTGGCGCCCCTTATGTTTTTGTCTTTTTTTTTTTTTTTTTTTTTTTTGACAAAATAGATAGAAGTATATTAATAAAGCTGAGGGAGTACAAAGTGAGCCCCAGGGGTGGCTCCCACCGACCAAACCCCATCAGCCAATACACCCAAAGGGAATAAAAAAACTTATAACGTATACAAAGGTCCCAAAAAGTGAGGACAGCACACTCAGATGCTCAGTTGTTAAGAATGCAATGAGTTAACCGTTGGTAGTCTTCCAATAACGTTTCAGCGCTCTTGAGTATTGCATGCGGCGGGGTTTGATATGCTTCAAAGTATAGCTTGTTGCGTGCGTTCCATATGGACCATGCCACCATAGCCCACGTCTTAAGCTCTTTCCTGGACAACTTTTCCTTCAAAGTTTGGGCTAAGCTAAAAAACGTCCTAGCCGAGGAGTCGCTTTTCTGCAGTTTTCCTTTGACAAGCGCCCAAACATTGCGCGCTAAGGGGCACTGCCAAAGTATATGGAGGACCGTCTCATCGCTCGAACCACAAACCGCACACTTAGGATCAATGGGTACTTTCCGACGGGCCAAGTTTGCTCGGGTGGGTAGGATGTCCGAGCTAGCCCGCCATACGAAGTTTCTTACTTTAGGTGGAATGGACAACTTCCACAGCTTGTTCCATACCCGCTTGTCTTCTTGCACCCTAGAGTGTTCTGCGTTTTCCGTCTGACTCATCCGGAGTGCTACTTGATAAGCAGTTCGCATCAAAAACGTTTGGGCCATATTTTCATTCCATAACAGTGTATCCCGGCTCTCCGAACTCCCCAGTCGAATCCGCAATACTTCATCTCTTGACGGTGGTTGAAACCAAGCATTGACTTTCCCCCTGTCCCATTGCTTGGTTTGTGGGTTGATGAAGTCAGCCACCCTCAAGGTTTGGTCAACTCCGTCATGAAACGTCGGGGGCTGGGGTAGCCACTTATGAGTCTGAATACCAACTGAGCAACCATCACCGATTTTCCAAATTGAACCCACCCGAATCAGCTCCCTAGCACTGAGGAGACTACGCCACACGTAAGAGAGGTTGCTTCCTAGTTCAGCCTCCATGAATGAGCAAGCGGGGAAGTACCTTGCTTTGTACACTCGGTAGAACAGCGAGTGTGTTCCATGGATGAGCCTCCACGCCTGTTTAGCCAACATCGCAAGGTTAAAAGCATGAATATCGCGAAAGCCCACCCCACCTCTATTATTAGGAGTGCACAATTTGCCCTAGTTGATCCAGTAAATTTTCCGCTCATTCCGAGTCTGTCCCCACCAATACTTAGCCAACACAGAGTTCATCCCGTCACACACTGCTCTAGGGATCTTGAAGATGCTCATTAAGTACGTAGGTATCGCTTGGGCCACTGTCTTGATAAGGACTTCCCTCCCAGCCTTAGAAATATTCTTTTCCTTCCACCCCATCACCCTATGAGTGACCCTTTCCTGAAGTTCCTTGAAGGTATTGACCCTTGATCTACCCCCCACCATGGGTAATCCTAGGTATTTCTTGCAGTTTGTCATTACCTGTGCCCCAAACATGGTCTAGATGTTTTCCTAAACCTCACGACAAGTGTTCCTACTAAAGAGCAGCTTAGTCTTTTGGCGGTTAATAACCTGCCTCGAAGCATTTTCATACTGGGCGAGTACATCCATCAAACGATGGCCCTCTTCCAGCTTGGCTTCACTAAATAGAAGATTGTCGTCGGCGAACAGAAGGTGGGAGATGCGCACCCCACCTTGACAAGAAAAAAGTCCTCTCAACTGACGAGTTTCAATCGCCTTTCGCAGCAAGGAGGAGAGCCCCTCGGCACAAAAAAGAAATAGATATGGAGACAACGGGTCCCTTTGCTTGATCCCTCTAGATGGGGAGACATATCCGCAAGGTTCGCCGTTAATAATGATGGAGTAAGAGGCTGTTCGTACTATCAGCATTGCAAGCTTCACCCACTGTACTGGAAAACCGATTCTCAACATGATTTTTTTGGAATTCCCACCCCACCCTATCATAGGCCTTACTAACATCAAGCTTGACTGCCATGTGTCCAACCTTCCCTTTCCTCCTATTCTGCATCCTATGCAACATTTCAAAAGCAACGGTAGTATTGTATGTTATAAGCCTGCCAGGTACAAACGCACTTTGGGAGTCAAAGATAACATTTGGTAAAATAGGTTTCACCCAATTCGCGAGTACCTTTGAGATAATCCTTGAGACAACGTTGCCCAAGCTTATAGGTCAGTACTCCGTGATGTACTATGGATTCTTCTTGTTTGAAATTAGCACAATATGTGTATAGTTCATTTTGCGCAAATACCTCCCTGAGTGTAACACAGACAAAACCGCTGCAGTGACGTCGTGCCCCACAATGTGCCAAAATTTTTGGGAAAAGAAATGAGACATACAGTCCGGACCTAGTGACTTAGAGGGGTGCATCTGGAAGAGGGCCACCCGTACCTCCTCTTTCGTGTATGATCGCATTAAGCTCCTTGCCATCTCTTCAGTAACTACACTATCCATTGAGGTCAGCACACCTTCCATGTTAAGGTCCGTCGAAGCAGTGAACAAACCTTTGTAATATGCTTCTGCAATGGTTGCTATCTCCCCTATATTTGTACACCACACCCCATTTGTATCATGCAGGCCCTCAATGGTATTTTTCCTACGCCGTTGGCTAGCCCGTTGGTGAAAATACTTTGTATTCTTGTCTCTTGCAGGAAGCCAGATAGACCGAGACCTTTGCCACCAGAACACCTCTTTGTGGTGCAGAAGGTCATTAATCTCTCTTTGAACCTCATTTATTCTATCCAAGTTTTCCTTGAATCCTGCTGCCCTTAGCTCCTCCAGCTCACCTTGTTTGGTGTTTAACCGGTCCCGAGTGTTTCCGAAAGTATATCTGCTTCAAGCCACCAAGTGTTGGAAATATGCATGTACGCAGCGGAAAATTAACGGATCTACTTCATTCGCAATTGATAACATGCACTATGTAAGTTTCAGAATATGGAACAAGAGAGTGTACCTTGGTGCAGTGAATTTAAAAAACAAAGATCATAAATTCTCGGGAACACTTTCAATCTTCACTCCAATTCCACTTGATGCCCAAGATGTGTGGTCTCTCAATCAGTTATATGTGTATGTTCAAGAAGAGAATGAAAGAATGTCCAACATTCACATACATACAATTTCATGTTTTTTACTAAAAATCTGTATGTTTCTCTCCATATAACTGATTATCTAATTGGGCTAGCCTTTTGGGCCTTTCCAATTTGGCTTTAGTGTGTGACTTGGAGTGGGACCAAAAGAGAACAAATAAGACTCTAGCTCCAATGGGCCTTGGGCTTTTCTGTCAACTCTTGACAAGTCCAAAGTTACCATTAATTATATTTAATACCACTATATAAATATAATTGCACTCTAGGCCTTATTAATAAATTATATCCCAAGACTTTATTGTACATGCAACCCATTCATTAAATATTCGTAATAATACAAAGTCATGAATGAAGACTGCCACTTTGTGAATTACTACATCTTAATCCTTGAGTACCCAGTTTAATCCTTTTAAGTTATTCATCATATATTTATGAAATCCAATTTCATAAATATATACTTTAGTCTTACTAAAGTGGTTAGGCCTAACTTTCTGAATAACAAACCCATTAAACTTATCTCAAGGGAATATTTTGTATCTCCGTTAAGAGACTATGAATTCCATCTTGAGAATATATATTTCATCAATACTAAATGTGGCTGCCCAACATACTGAGGTTTTGACCGTTACTTTAGATCTCGCTCCTAATATATCAAAGTAACCTACACTTCATGATCAAGTCCATTATTCTCTTAGGATTAAGAGTTCATGTGAATATAAGTCGTGAGATTTATTATTCAATTGACAGTCGTTAGGAGAATAATAAATCTCACAACGGTCCAGTTCAATATGTCTTAACTCTTAAAACATATCAACATATTAACTAGAAGTCACCACTTTCATGATCAAGACAAATCATTTTAGTTAATATGTTATAGTCTTCGCAGATGAAACGCCCAATTTCATCACCGACTAGGAACTACAATTCTGAGTTTACAAAGAACTTGTGATTTATATCTTCTGTGACTTTTCACATAAATCACATACTATGTATCTCATGGACTATATGATAATGTCCGAATATTCATATTACCAATATTTCAGATAATAATAAAACAACTTTATTAAACACAATATTAAGTCATACATAATGTCATACTTAATATCATACATAGCATCATACAATAGGATTTAAGGGCACTAATCCTAACACCAAGTCCATCCTACACCTTTTTATTTTTTCAAACAAACAGAACATAGGGCTTCCAATAGGTTGACTTTGTGCCCAGGAGGTTATAATCCGCTCCTTGCACTTGGGGTGGGCCACCCACTTTTCCTCAAAATGTTGTATCTTTTTTTTTCGATGATGGCGTACTCCAAGGGGCTCAGTAGTTAACAAAATGGGGTCGTGGTCCGAATAAGCTACTAACGTGTGAAGGACTTTCACCTGGGGGTAAAGCTCACGCCATTCCTTCGATACACAAAACCGATCAAGCCTTTGTTCCACAAAATCATCCCCATGTCTCTCGTTTCTACATGTTTATCTATATCCTTGAAAGCCCAGGTTCGCTAGCCCACAGTGAAGAAGCGTTGTCTAGAACTCCTGCATGGGCCATAACGGTTTGGGGGTTCGGCCATTCCTTTCATCAGAGCTAAGAATTTCGTTAAAGTCACCGAGGCACACCCAAGGGAGTGATGATCGGTCTCGTAGGTGCCTCATTAGCCGCCAAGTTTCACTCTTTAACCTTTCTTCGGGGTTCCCATAAACCCCTGTCAGTCTCCATGTCAGTTGCGATGGGGAAGAAACATGGGCATCAATGTGGTTGGGGGAGTAGGTCTGAGTAAAGACCACCACCTCATTCTTCCAAAACAAAGCAAGCCCACCACTGCACCTCACACTAGGTACAGCCAGCATCGATGGAAACTCCAGCTCCGTTTTAACAGATTGCATTTCACTTACTGTCAATTTCGTTTCCATAAGAAACAAAATTGTGGGTCCTCTTTTCCTTACCAAATCGGTAAGTACCTGAACTGCCCAGCGGTTCCCAAGCCCCTGGCAGTTCCGACTCATAATGATCATGGTATCCGGCAGGGCTGAGAGGCAACCGCCGCCATTGGAGTAGTTGGTTTAGTTTCATCGGCCAAACCCTTATGTTGCTTACTCTTCCCCTTCTCTGTGCTAGAACCATCTTTGTATTTGTGGTCTCGTTCAGCTCTCTTTTTCCCTACCCGAGTGAGTGGGTCAGTGGTTTTTCCATTTTTTTCGTAGCTTTGGATTTGTGTAGTTTTTTTTCCATGTAGTTGCTTTTTTCAGAAAATTACTAATAGGCCCCTTTTCCCATGCATGTGGACGTGGTGTGTCTATTGGAATTGTTTTAATCACGTGACCTCCTTTAGTTTCATGCTTATCCATGCTATACAAAATAGGTACAATAAAAAGGTCCCCAGTTGGTGTGTCTGAACCCATAAAATGTTGGTGTAGGCTATCATGGGGATGGCAGGTGTGTAGCGGTGTAAAGTCGGATTCTATGGGGTTGGGTTTCAAGGTGTCAGGGTCTGGTGGCGCCTTTTTCGTGATTTGAGGTGAAGATCCATCTTTTTCAGTCCCTGGATCCCGATTTTGCCGCTGCAGTTGTCTGCGTTTATTGCACCTCGGAGTTCGGTGTTACCGGTCACGTCAATCATGGTCAAATCTGGTGTTTGAGTGTCCCGTGGGTCCCTTTGCGACGTTTGAGGCGTCGACGCTGGGCTGTGCCGTGGAGGGCTGTTCTTGGTGCTCCGTGGCCTGCTCGACGCCATTCGATAACCGACGCGAAGCCATTCTCTATACGGCCTGGTCTCCGTGTTCCCTTCATACGGGTGGGGGCACCGAGTAGCATTGTGACCCACTCTCCCACACTGAAAACACATACAGACGAGCCTCTCATACCTGTATGCCACCTTGATTCGGTCACCTTCCAGACTTACCACCTAACTCTCTCTTCGTAGAGGTTTTTCAATCAGTATCTCCACTCGAATCTGCAGAAAATGGGCTTGATTCGAGGCGAGTGCCTTACAGTCCACTTCCACCACGCTCCCGATACCCTGACCGATATCCAGTCCCGCTTCCTCGTTGATAAGGTCGAAGGGTAGACCCCAAACCTGGACCCACATCGGCAAGCTCCTAAACCGTACCGTCCTGGTTGTCAGACCTTTCTCCCACCTCTGCAGTGCTAACATACTGTTCTTGAAGCTCCACGGTTCGTTATCCCACACCCATCGTAGTTGGCTTTCTAACGAAAATCTGAACTGAAACATGCCTTCCCCCACGTCTACAATTTTTAGATTACTACCCATTTTCCACACCGTTTGTAGGAGTTTTTTGCTGCTCTCACGTTGAAGGGGCGAGTTGTCATGAACTTTCCGATAAGGCTAAGGGAGTATTCCTCAAGGATCGCTTCCCTACGTGCTGCTCGAATAGTGATTGGCTCCTCCTCTTTAGATGTCAGTGATATGTTTTGGATCTGTTCAAGGAAGTCAGAATCCATTTAGGAAGAAAAGAGGGGGAGGGAAGAGAGACACTGTATGGGGGAGAAGTAGTTACGAAGACTTCAGCTCGTTATCTCTGCAGGTAGCACCTAGCCGGAGGATAAGAGAAGGAGGACTCACCCTTGGTGAGAAGGAATACTCCTACGAAAAAAAAAAAAAAAACTTTTCAAGATTTTTTTTTGTTTTTTTTGGTAGTTGTCTTAATTAAGTATAGCAAAATTGAGGGATAAGAGCATTCTCATCAAGTGTGCCAAATGCCAAATATTTGGCATTTGGCACACCAAACACCAAAAAACATCTCTCATGAGATGTTCTAAATCTCAAAAAATTTGGCACACATGAACAGTACACTCTCAAATATGAAAGCGTACGGAGAGATGTGCTATAATTTTAATGAATTTTTTATTTTTTTCTCTCTCATCTTTTGGTCAGTCTCTTCCTCCTTTTTTTTCTCAATCACCGATCCTATCTCTCATCCCCTCATATTTTCTTCTTCACCATCAGTTCTCTTCCATGCCCACGCCTATGCCCACGCCAACGCTGACGCATCAATTCCATGCCGACGCCAACGCCGATGCATCAATTCCATGCCGACGCCAATGCCGACGCCAATGCCGACGCATCACTTCCACACCGATCTCTCTCTAACTGTGGTTTTTCTTTTTTTTTTCTTTTTTTTTTGGCTGTGGTTTGATGGGTGGGTTGGGCAATAGGTGGCTTCGGATGGACAAATTGGTGGTGGGTGGGTTCAGATGGGCAGATCGGCGTCCACCACGCAGCACTGTCCATCTCACACTCTCAGATAAGATCGCCTTGGTTTTTTTTTTTTTTTTTTTTTGGTGGATGTGGGTTGAGTTTCATGGGTTGTAATAGGTTGATGTTGGTGGGTTATGGCAGTGGGTGGGCTGATTTTCATGGGTTGTGATGGCTGATGTTGGTGGGTTATGGCGGTGGGTGTGGGCTGATTTTGGGTTTTGGTTGATTTTGGATTTTAGCTATGGTGGTCGATGGTAGTGGGTTGGTTGGTTGATTTTGGGTTTTGGTTATGGTTGTCGGCGGTGGGCTACTATGGGCAATGGTGGTGGTGGTGTGCTATGGGCAGTGGTGGTGGGGGGCTGTGTAGTATATATTACTATTTGAAGTTTTTTTTTTAATGATATTTTAATGTGATGTATATATTATTTTAATGTATGGGATTGAAGAATAGAACATCTGATAAATGGGATGTTATAAAATGATGTGGTAAAATAGTAAAGTAGGCTTTTGATGTGTCAAAATAGCATTTTTTATAGAACAACTGATGAGAATGCTCTAAGGATTGGGAAACAGTCCAAAATTATATTTGCCCACTTCGAGGCTGAAGCTGGAGTACTTAAGCAGATTAACTTTAGTGTCACTGTCGTATACCTAATCTTCATGTAAAGAGCCTCAATTTACACATTTTTAGTGTTTTTATTAGAAACGTTTATAATTAAAATCTCTCATTTTTTAATTATTGAAATTATATATATATATATATATATATATATATATATACACACACCGTACAAGCCGGCTGTGAACTCTTTTTTTTTTTTTTTTTTTTTTTGAGCAAATGCGGGCTATGACCTTAATGTCCATGTTCAGCGTGTTCACATGATCACTAATGTTTTTTTTTTTTTTTTTTGGATACAAGATAGAATTTCTACTCTAACCTAATTTAAGTGTATATGTGTGTGAAGCTCCCTCCTGGAGACTTGAACCCCGGCTCTTGCCCCCCACACCCCACAAGCACTTATATTTGTGAAGTAACCAACGCATCAAGGGTGTGCGGTGGTACATGATCACTAATGTTAATAACTTAATATTGTACATAATTCAGGTGAACGGCTAAGAATTAATTTTTTTTTTTTGGGTCCAGATATATATACTATTAGTAGGTAAACCATTTTTTTTTAATGGAACTAGGCGCACCATTAAACAAAAATGTCAAAAATAAACCTTGGAAAAAGAGCTATTATCTTCAATGAAATCTTGATATATCGCGTTACTTGTCTTGTGTTTGAACATAAAATCTATAATTTGGTCTGATGATAAAAAGTTGTCATCAGAAACGGACGTCATAAGTTGAAACTATCTAAAAAAAAAAAAACTATAATTTGGGTTAAGAATCTTAAGATCTCATAAATATATAAATATATATATATATATTTATATATATTTAAAGAAAAGGAAAGAATTTGGGTTAAGATAGCATCTTAAATTATACTCACCCTCAAAAAATATATATATATATATATATATATATATATTTACTGTAAATTCTGAGATTGGGCTACCATAGAAAGTGAAAAATAACTTGGAAATTTTAGTGGAACTTGTAAAACAAAAATTCCGACTACAACTTCCACCTAAATAAGTGTCATTTTTTTCATTCCTATTCAACAACTCCATACTTCATAGTCCATATATATTTCTTATCTATCTTTTCTTATTCTTCTATATTTCGCTATTTGTTAATCTCTTCATCTTTCTTATCTCTCCCTCGTTGAATTTATAGCATCAACTCATCAACAAGGAGGTGTTCAAGGTTGGTGGCCCACCTCCTGTCATTCATAGATGCTTATTTAATTTAAATCCCCATTGATCTTCACCATCTCTGCCACCACACCAGTAGTCTTCGTTTCCAAAACAATGATAAAAATCACCTATATTAAAAACGAGATTCAATATTCAAACATATCTCACCCATCATATAGATACTAATAGAATTGAAATTTAAATCGCTTTTGTAGTAGCTAGTTATGATCAGACCCAAATGAGTCCAGATCCCGTGATTATTCTATATACATTACCTTTGATTTATACTTTCTATGTAAATTACTAGACAATGAAACTTGTGATTGATGAGATATTAAATGATGAGGATGTACAAATCCCATCTTTAGTGTCAAGCATATAAAGTGAGAGAGAGACTGGATAGTCTATATTTTGGAAGAGAAAGAATAAAATAGGAATACGAGAACACGAGGGTTACATGGTTTAACATTGATGGCTTACGTTTATTGTATAAGAGTGTTAGTACATAACCTGCATTACAATGAACTATAACATAAGTATATAGTAGACTAAACTCTAGACTTCTAGTACAAGAATAAGACTTGTCTTGCACACATAGTAGGTCTGGGCTTGGCCTATTACATTGGGCTAATATATCTAATATATTTCTAACATTTAGTAACTTTCTATGTAATTAATCTTGAATCTTAACTTTATTAAACTAAATCTAATTATATTATATTAGTCTCAAGTGTGCTCAGAAACTCTTCTATTTTTTTTTTCAAAAGTTAATAATTTCCATTTATCATAACTCAGAGACTCAAAGTTTTAAGTAGTGTAGTGGTTTAGCCTTTTAGTTTTTTTTTTTTTTTTAATAGGAAATTTTAGCCATTTAGTTGACTATGTTTTTCTTTTTTGAAAAAAAAAAAAAGGTAAGGGCCTATTTGATAAGATAATTTAAATATAGTTTTTTATTTTGTAATCCATAAAATGGTGGATTCCACACTTGAATCTATTGTTTGACTGATATTCTCTAAATACAATTTTAGAGAAAATTGTATCTTGCTTTCCTTGTTCAGATTAAGATTTTGAAAACGGCCAAAAGAATGTTCTCAAGATACAGAAAATGTTTTTAATAATATAGTAGTAAATAAATTAAAAATAGTGGACCCCACATATTTGTCCAAACTCTTCTAAATTTTAAATTAAAGGCTTTATCTTTATCACAAAAAAAAATCTGACACTTCAAATTTGAAATTTATCATTATCAAAAAGTAAGTACATGAGCTCTATCCCTTATCATTATCCACACAAAAAAAAAAAAAAAAAAAGTAATCTACAAATTTTACACGTTATTTTGGTAAATTTTTTATAAAAAAATCTCAAAAATATAAATGGTCTCCCAAACATATATATATATTTTTTTTGTTTTCAATATTTAAAAAATTGCTTTTAAAAGTGGGAGTTAAAGACATATAATGTAAAAATTATTGTCTAAAAACTAGCTTCAATATCAATTTTTTGAAAATTATTTTAATATTTTTTTGAAAATAAAAACAAAAATCCTCCTACCAAACATGCCCTAAGTCTCATAAAAGAAAATTGCTAATTTAGTGGTGTAGGGATAAAGGCCCAAGAGTATATATTGGACCGTGGGCCTTGTCCGAGGACGTTTATTAGTCCGAGGACAGATAAACGATAGTGAAGACGTAAGAATCAGAACTCCATGAGCAAGCTATGACTGAGAAGGTTGGGGAAGGTGGTCCGAGGAGGAATGCCTCTTCAGCTAAGCAAAGCAGAGGTCAGAAGGTGTGGTCTGCCATCTAGAGTAACGTTTCAGGGTATCCTATTGGTAAGAGTACACATCATGTAAGTACTAGACAAGGGGAAGCTATGAAATATCTAAGAGAAAGCTGTTACCACTGCATTAAATGCTCTGCAGCTAACTCTCTGGCCATATTAATGTGGAAGTGATACCTAAACAATAATTTTCAGCCTTACAGCTACTCCCAAAGACTTCAGGAAGGTACTGATGGGACAAGGATCAACACCAATGACCTAATCTACACGTGGAGGGTGGAGATGAAAGGAAGAAGAGAATATAAAATAGAGAGGAGACCCTGAGGGTAGGAGATCGAAAATTAAGAGAAAAATACTGTAGCAACAAGAACTATACTTGTAACCAAATTCAAAAGAAGTAGTTACAAGAACTGATCTCCTCGGATTGTGCTGATGACGATTTTCTTTGGATAAAATCAGTCTATCTTTACTTTCTTGTCATTTGGATCTATTATAATTGTTACCCAACTCATTAGAGCCTAGTTTTCTAACTCACTCTCTACAAATTCATTGTATTGGGCTCTTTGGGCCTAGATCCTTTTCCCTTTTGGGCTTAGGAACCAAATTGTGGCCTTACAAGTGGGATTGCACATTTCTTTGTAGTTAAGGAATGAGGCTGGTAGTTTTCTTTGGAAAAACTAAAATTTAGGACCAAATAGTTGGTAGTAACTTTTAGTATTAGTATAGATAATGTCCGAATTTTTAGCAACTTTAGAGTCCACGACTTAGAAGCCACTTAAATAATAGTATAGATATAAATGTAGATTATAACTTCCATATAAGACAGGACTTAGTCACTCCTAATTAAAGCACATGTATGTCATATTATTTGGTTTTCTATTTTATTGTTTTCATATTTTTTTGAAAACAAAAACAAAAATCCTCCTACCAAACATGTCCTAAGTCTCACAAAAGAAAATAGCTAATTTAGTGGGATTGCACGTTTCTTTGTAGTTAAGGGATGAGGCTGGTAGTTTTCTTTTTGAAAAACTAAAATTTAGGACCAAATAGTTGACAGTAACTTTTAGTATTAGTATAGATAATGTCCTAATTTTTAGCAACTTTAGAGTCTACGACTTAGAAGCCACTTAAATAGTAGTATATATATATAGATTATAACTTCCATATAAGGTAGGACTTAGTCACTCCTAATCAAAGCACATGTATCCCATATTATTTAGTTTTCTATTTTATTTTGGAATTTTGCTTGAAGATATGTAATCTTTGAAAAATCAATGGACAAATAAGTTTTTCATCTTATCCTTGACTTTAAATACAATAATTTTTTATTTAAATATAAATTAAAGAGGATTGTTCTGTATTTGAAACTTATATCTTTTCATTTTTTAAAAAATTTATTAAATGAAATTCTTAGAAAAAAGAAGGATTTTCTAGACGATAGTTAGGACAACTGAGTATCAATGATTTTTAGGAGCAGAATCAGCATATCGGGTAAGATCAAGTTTGACTCCATCCACTTAGTGATCAACCTAATCATGGTTGGGATATGATCAAGAGTCATGACAATCCAATCACGCAATATAATACTGCATAATCATATGACAATGAGAGTTACCAAATGCTCACAATCATTTCGAAGAGAGGTATCACATCAAAACGCATAATTTTTACTATCATTATTCTACATAATATATTATAATTGGCTATTTGTCACTTTATATGTACCTACTATTTTTTCTCCACCACTTACACTCTACCACATTATAATTGTGGCGAGAAATTGTAAAAAAATTTGTGGACTTTTTCTTTAAAAGAAGATATATAACTTTTAGTACCATATAAAATGTCACAATTTTTGCTACTACTATCCTACATGTAAGATTATGACTAACTGTTTGTTATTTTCACAAGAATCCACTACTTTTTTTTCATTATGGATAGTTATGGAACAAATTATGTCATTTTATGCCGTCTTAGGATTTTTTATATAACTAGAAGGTGGAATCTTTTGGAAAGCTGTGGACAAATTTCGGTCAGTTATTGAAGCAAATCAGAGAATCTGCTACGTGTACAATCAGCCACGTACATGATAAACGCCCCACATGGAAACCTCATCTCTTCATGCAACCACTTAGGCATAACCTGCTACCTTGTTTTTTTCTGGGTTGTCTCATATTCAAAATACAATGCCCCAAAAATAAAAATAAAAAGAGGTTTTCCCTTTACTGTTACATAGATTGCTAAAAGTAAATTGCCATTTCAGCGTAAAACAACCAATCGATCAGCTTAGAATGACAAATAAAAAAAAATAAATAAATAAAAAAAAAAACTGTACTCAAATAATAATTAACTGTACGTTAACAAGTCAAGTTGTTTTAATTTTTAAATGCAAAAGTTTTGGGTTTGTCTATATGTTGAAATTGGAATACAAAGGAAAATTCATCAATAAATAAATAGTTAAATTTTCCTATTTGTTTTAAAAAATGAACCAATTAGGTCGTGCCACTACCATATCTTACTTTGAAGGAAAATGTGAGCCAAACCAACAGAATTTTCTTGGGATTGACTAAATTAAGATAGAGATTCTTTGGCTTGTTAGTTACACTCCGGAGTATGGACAAACAAGGGGGAATCAAAATCTCACCACTTGATTGAATTACTTGTTCTAGCCTCACATTAAGAGGATAATATCATAATAAATCTACTTTGTAATATTATCTTTATATATTCTTATATAACTCAGCTTTCCCTTTTTGAGTTTCTACCAGCTTAGTTCTCTCTTGTAACACATACATCATACATGGCCTCCCATGGTAGCCTTACAGTTTCCACATCCCCAAAAAGTGGCAAAGGAGAGGCTGTCACCGCTTCATCAAGTTCACCAAAAGGCCAATGCTTGTGTTCACCAACAACACATCAGGGATCTTTCCGCTGCAAGTTTCATCGGTCAAGTTCATCAGCTTGGATGAAGCGATCAAAGTCCATGCCGCCTAATGGTTCCGTAGCTGCCTTCTCTCCCAAATCAGTCGAGTCTACGTAATATGGTGCTTGAAAATATTGTCCTCCTTCAAAATCCATGTACAAGACTAGAACCTTAACTTTGTATAAGAATATAGGTATATGTGACTCTCTGCTTGGTGGTGATGTCTTTCTGTGCAACTCTTCATAAATCACAAATAGCTTATTTCTATGTTGTTATTGGCAAAATACTCTCTATCTCTTTCTTATTGATGAAAACATATGAGAGTTGTCATGGATGTTTTCTCAGACTTAAGGTTTTGCAGCTGTTAGCACTTTCTGTGCATCCAAATCATGACTTGAGCTACGAGCAAAATATGTGACAAGCTTCTAAGCAAGTTTAATTATTCAAGCTATTAAATTTCCTTCAAAACTTTCCAAGCCTTAATAGCAATTTTTTTTTCCCGGACAAGTCACACAATATTAATCAAAAGGGGTCAGGGTAAAGATAATATTATTTGTATTTCATTGTTCAGTAAATACAGCCATAGCTTGAATTTTGTTGGGAAACTAGTACCTAATTAATTAAGTTTTATCTAATCAAGAACCATTTCCAGCCCTGTAAGTTTGTGGAATTTGTGTATATTTGTCGAAAATTATTTTGTTTTATAAACAGAATTATCATCCACATACGTATGAGTGATCTATAATTCAGATCGGCACTTCTTGCATTATCTTGCGAGTGAATCTTGATTTTTTTTTTTTTTTTTTTAATTAAAGTTTTCTGGGCCATAGTAATGGTAATGGTTGAGATGGGTTATGAATGGCCTATGAATTTTAGCCATTTTATATTTGATCAAATTTATATCAATGATAAAATCGAGAAGCTAGCCCATTGTTTTTCTGTGAATCAGGCAATCAGCAGCCAAAGAAGTGGTGGCCCTCAATATGGACAGTGGAAGAAAATTTGACGTGTAAACTACATATATCTATTGCATGTCTCTTTTTCTATCTCCCTCCTCTTTCTTTTGTTGCTAAGCATATATATCAGTTACATGTCACTTTCTCCATTTTAAACGTTTCTGTAAATTATTTTTTGAAAGGCATTCTGAAATCTATAGATTAAGAAAAATTCAATCAATCAGTTAAGAAGAATTATGTCTTTAAGAATATCATATGGTAGTACCACCCACATCAATAGTAAGAAGAGAGACTAATTAATGCTATTATTCTGAAATCACATGGCTACATTCATAGTGCCAGTAATAATGAGGATCAGATTCGTATATCCAAATATAAAGGTATACTTTGAGAATATTAACTTTGTCTAGAATGTGCATAAGTTTCCATTAAATATAGTAATCGATCTAGGCATTTATTTGTACTACACTAATTTGGAGGGTTGCAACCCTGTAATCACTTCGAAAGACCTTTTGTTTTTGCTAGCAACTCTTGGTCGGGTCTCAAAAGCCATCTATAAAGTACAAGGCTCTTTTACCAAATTGACGAAAAATACAACATTTTTAAAAAAAAAAATTTCCAAACGAGGAATATGTAAATTCTGTCTTTTGAAAAAGTTGAAAGCACTCCTGGAAAAGCTCCACCAAATGGGGGCCTTAGAATCCAATGCCCTCTTTGATTATGCTCATCTTCTCAATGTAAGCCAGCTAGGTCAGAGGCTCTTCTTATACTGTCCTGGTTGGTATTCCTCAATTCCAACTGGTTAAGGAATAAGGATGATGAGCTCCCTCAAAGTCTGAAATTTTTTCACGTATATCTGCCTAGGATTTGATTCATTCTAAAAATTTTAAAGCGAACTAGTGGACATTGGCATGGGATAATGCTATTGTGCCTCAGCATTACCTCATTTGTTTCTGGTTGGCTATTAAAGATAGGCATTCTAAACGTGACAGAATTGTTGCTTGGGGTTACTTTGAAGATGTGTTATATGTGTGTCCTGCAAAAGCCAAATTAAAGAATAGGGATTATGTTTTCTTTAAGTGTTCTTTTACTCAAGGTTTGGTAGGCTTGGTGGCTTGTATGTGAGGTGGTATCTTGTGAAATGGTTGTCTGCAACTTCCTTCTTAAATGGGATTGATGGAGATTGGTTTGGGTAATGCTGTTGTCCGTAAGCATTACTTTATTTGATTTTGGTTGGCTATTAGCCTAATAAAGACAGGCTTTCTAATCGTGACAGACTTGTTACTTGGGGTTACTCTGAAGATGTGTTGTTACGTGTGTCCTGCAAAAGTTAAATGAAGAGTAGGGATTATGTTTTCTTTTAAGTGCTTTTTTACTCGAACGATTTGGTCTCAGGTTTTGGCGCCTTGGCGGCTCATATGTCAGGTGGAATTTTGTGGAACGGTTGTATAAAATGCCCCTCTCAAACCCAACCCCGTTTGAGAGGACGTTATATACAACCATTTCTACAAAATAATAAATCTTATTGTATGGCCTATTCATAGATTTAGTGTGTGTATATATATATGCAAAATACTTAAAAGAGACGATCGGTAATACAACAACAACAACAACAACAAAAAAAAAAAAAAAAAAAAAAAAAAAACCATTACAAGTACAAAAATATAGTAAAGTTGTATAGAAAAGTACAATAAGAAATACGTTAGTATAATATAGGCCTAAGAGTAAGTTTAGGACTCCAAATACACAAATAAACCCTCAAATTCAAGGTGAAAGAAAAGAGAAATTTGAGTTTAGAAAGTAGATTGTACAAACGCTTGAGGGGTGTGACTTAGTAAAGATTTCAGTAAATGATAATCAGAATCAACTCAATACAATTTGGGGCCTAAGGCGATATTTTGAATGCAGAATGAAAAATGTAGTAAGCTAGATCTCGTTCTAACTTAATGAATTCTTGACAAATCAAGAAAATAAACCTGGAATTCACAAGAAATTTGAAAAATTCTTAGAGAAGTATTTTATTTTAGATTATTGAAAACCAATCTAGAAAATACATAATTATAGAAGACCTTAAGAGTTTTAGTTAGGCTTCCTTGAATGAAAATTACAAAAATACCCTTAAAGTTCCTACGACATCATAAAGGCCAATTTACCACAAATAAAATAGCTAAATAATATATTTGTTTTTAAAATGGTAATAATTTTCTTGCTTTTTGATATGCAAAATTATTAAATAAGTTTTTGTATTTAGGTTCTTATAACATTTCTTTTACAATTGATAATAGCTTAACCGCTTTATCAACACGCTCATTACAATTTTCTTTTAGTGAAACAATTTTAGGATTTCAATTTTATTGGATTTTTATTGACCCAATATTTTGGGGACCTTGGAAATAGAGGAAAGAATGGAAAACTCTTTAAATTTTTTTTTATAAATTGAATATCATCCTACAAACTTTTAGATTTTTTTTTACATTTTAAGGGTCTTTTTTGTTCCAATGGGGGGCCTTAGAGTCCTTTTTTTATAAAACTTGGGGGTCTAGGGGGCCTTAGAGCATTCACATTGGGAATGCCATATGTCATATGTAGGGAAAATTTAGCATAAAAGCCCAAAACTCCCAACACATCCAGACTTGTAAAAACCAACTATTGCAAAAAAATTTGCAATTGTGCTACAGTGCAATTCTAAAGGTAGAATTGCACTGTAGCTCAATTGTTAAAAAAAAAAAATACTAATATTTTATTCAAACTTTATCAATTCCTCTCTCTTTCTTTCTCTCTCTCATCGGTCACACTCTCATCTCCTCTCTCTTTTTTTCTTTTTTCTTTATTTTCTTTTTCTTCTTTTTCAGTTCACTCATTCAATCCCTTCCCCTCTCTCGTCCCTCTCTTCCCTTTCATTTTTTTTCCTCTCTATTTTCCCTTGAATCAAGGGTTTGATGTGGTGGAGCTCATGGGTTTGATGTGGTGGAGGGTTTCCGTGGTGGTGGGGATGGGTGATTGTGGGCTTCGGTGGTGGGTATTATCTGGCGTGGGCTCTAGCGTGGGTCAGGTGATGGTGTGGGTCGTGGGTTTGGTGGCGCGAAGGTGGGTCGTGGCGAGTTGGGTCATGGACTCACGGCGTGGATTCCAACGAGGTGGGTCACGGACTCACGGCAGAGGTGAGTGGGTTTTGATTTTGGTGGTTGATGTGGATGGTGCGTGGTTGATGGGTCTTTCTCACGGTGGTTAATGGGTCTTATGGCGATCGGTCTGGGGTAGAGGTTTGTGTTCTGGGTTGTTCGTGGGTTTAGCTAGGTTTTGGGTTTGATGGGTCGTGGGTTGTGCGTGGGTGCAATGGTGGAGATCGACGAGGTCGTGCGTGGTGGTTGGCTTGAATCGTGGCAAGATCGTGCGTGGTGATTCCGATGGGGTTCGTGCAGCGGTGGAGATCCGTGGGTTGCTGTGAGTTGTGGTTATCAGTGGGTTTGCTTGTGGTTGAATGAGCGTGGTTTTTGTGAGAGAGAAGTGAGAATATTTTTATTTTATTTTATATTATTTTAATGTGTAGAATGGTAAAATAAAAGTTGAAATGTTAGGTGTGTTGAAAAATTGTATGGTATAAATAATAAAGTGATTTTTGAGATGGTAAAATAGAATTTTTTGTAAATTCCGGATGTAAATGCTCTTAAGCGTAAGCGTTGAGCCGGCCATAGTGCTCATGAGAATGAACAGAATAAAGCTGGAGGGAACCTTGGAGAAGGTGATGTTGGACAAGATAATAATCAATATCAATATTTTTGGTCAGTTCATGAAACTTGACAAGAGAAAAGGTTTCTTCATAATTAACGTCATACTCCTAATGAACCCTTAGGCCACAAGATGAACTTTATATTTCTCAGTAGTGTTATTGGAATTAGTTTTGATCTTGAAGACGTGCGGAACCAAATACATGAAAGTGTTGATAGTCAAGAATTGAACCAAACACCCTCTCATAACGTTATAATGCTATCATCTAATCTTTTTTAAATCCATATTTTTCTACATCATTATTAGGCGTGTACAAAAAACCGTTTAGACTGAACTAACCGACCAAATTGGATTGAAAATTTGGTCTCGTTTGATTTTTTTTTAGGGATCCAATCAATCCCAGTCCTCCATTTTTAAAAATTTGGGTTTCAATCTTGGTCTCGGTTTTGCAAACAAAAAAAAACCAGGCTGAACCAAATTCTTTATACATGTAATTTTTTTACTATTTCATAAATACATTTTTTTTAATAAAAAAACCCTAATGTGATCTTCAAAAAAAACTTAATTTTTTACCTTAACACATATAGTGTAATTTTACACAATATTCCTACTGTGGGGTCAAAGAATCTGGCCACCCCGGCCCACTTTATACTAAGCCCAAGGCCCATACCGAGGAAGAAGAAATGCCCGAGGACGAATGAAGGAAGTCCTAATTACCAAGAAGCATCGCCGAGGATAATCATATCCTCGGCGAACCGAGATCATATAAGGGAAGAGCAGCACGCCATCAAGGGCAGTCTCGTAGAGCGTCCCAAAAAAAAGGACAAGTACAACGGGTCAGCCATGGGAGCCTGGAGGAGGAGTAATTCAAGGAGAAGCTGTCACCTCCACATTAAATGCCCACAACTAACGTTCTAGCCGCATTAATGAGGAAATGACCCCTGAACAGTGCTGTTTTGGTTGCTGTAACTCACAGAAGGTTTGGGACGGTGGCTGATGGGACAAACGCTCAAGTAGTGACCTGCATGATCAACAAATGGAGGGTCAAGATCAACCGAAAGAGGGTATATAATGTAAAGAACTCCTCCAGAAAAAGGGGGAGAGAGAAAGAAGGAGAAAACACAGTAGCAACCTATATCATCTTTGTAACCGTTGTAACCAAGCACTGAAGAAATAATAAGAACAAATAACTCCTCGGACCAGTGTCCAGGACAGATTTCCGCACTCCAAGCCCATTTTCTCATTACTTAGTAGGCTCATAACCATATTTATTCGTTGTTATCCTCATTGAGGTCTAGTTCTTAAACTCATTCTCTACAAAATCTATTGTATTGGGCTAGTTGGGCCTGAATCCACTTTTCCAACAGTAGAAGTGATCAGACCCAGTCCCTACACCTACCATTGGATTATATGTCCTTTATGTTTTTAAAATTCGTGCCAAATATTGTGTTAATTGGACTTTATTTACTATTTGATTCATAAACCCATCTTTGATTCATAATTTTAAACTATAAAAAACTTGAACTTTAAACATTTAATTAATGACATAGTTATTGATCTTTGATCGTCTTTAAATTTTACAAGTATGGAGAATATACAAAGATAATGTAATCTAAAGATAGATTTGTCAAAATTCGCATTCAATTAAAAAATATAGAGTGTAATAATATGTGTGTAATGTGTTTTTTTTTTTTTTTTGAAGGGATATTTTCTTGAGTTACAAATAGTATTAAATTATATTAGTTTAAGATCGTTAGCATTGGGTGTGTTAAAACCTAAAACACCCAAAATGATATTTTAGCACATCACATACCAAAAAATGACCTTCATCCAATTGCTATTTGCCAATAAAATTTAGCATTTGTTACAGTGATCTGTTATTAGCAATGCTACTTAATTATTTTTTTATTCACATCTTTTCTCTCCTCTTAGAGCTCTCTCTTTTCTCTCGAGTGACGACGTTGTGGGTGGCAATGATGGGTCAGCATTGTTGGGTTGTGTATATGGGTTGTGGGTGGTTCGTGGGTTTGCAGTGGTGGTGGGTTCTAATCTGGTCACATGTTATGGGGTTGTGGTGCTAGATTTTGAGGGTTCTAATCTATTCATTTTAACTAATCTTGCAGATCTTTCATTACCATTAGTTTTGGTTGTTAGGACTGCTAACATTGAGGAATCAAGTTTGTACATTGATTTGATTACTCTCTTTATCTAATTGAAATTAAATGAGAAGTGTATGTTTTTCAATGTCCAACTTATATTCTTATGTCTTTCAATTCTCTTTAAATTTAGGTATCTTTATACCATCAATAGTTTTTTTTTTTTTTTTTTTTTGAGATGAAAGATAGTTACCATCAATAGTTTGAAAAGTAATATGTGGTGTCTTATTATGTGTTGCGGTTGCGAGAACGGGAAAATTAAAAAATCTATGCGTTGATATAAATACTTTTGTGCCTTAGTGTATTTTTTAGTTTTATAAATTTATAGACCTGGCGATTTAATTTTGAAACTAAAGACATTCAACATTTTCTTATATATTAAATTTTGATTTGACTAAAAATTTGAACCATGATTTAATGTAGTTTTTATTTATATTTTTTTTTTTCTAATTATTCTTGAAACTTCAATGGGCATATACCAAAAATGATGACACTAAAAAAAAAAATCTATTTATTTATTTTTTGTCAGCAAAAAATCTATTTATTTATTTCTAACTTTTGCGTGTAGTCTAATTAAAAGACTATTTCGTGATCTTCAAAAAAAAAATTCGTGATCTTTATCTTTAATTAATAGACTATTTGGCTTCAATTAATAGGCCATACTCCAGCTCCTTTGGCTCCTCAACAGTCATCGAATTCGTTCACCAAAAAAAAAAAAAGTCATCGAATTCGAAAGCCATGGCTTCAACAAAGAACGACTACGTTGTCTACTCCCCTCTCCCTCCCAACCCCACCGCCCAAAACGTCGTCTTCCTCCCTCTATACCACCCCGCTCCAACACGACGCCGTCTTCTCCTCCGCAAATTCCTCATCGGCGCCACCTCTCTCCTCCTCCTCTCCCTCTCCATCTATTTCCTCTACCCCTACGACCCCACCATCCAACTCGCCCGACTCAGACTCAACCGCATCAAAGTCAACTCGTCCCTAGGACTCACTCTCGACCTCTCGTTCTCTCTCACCGTCATGGTCCGCAACCGTGACCTCTTCTCGCTTGACTACGATTCCCTCGACGTGTCGGTGGGGTACAGAGGGAGAGAGCTAGGGTTTGTGAGCTCCCAAGGTGGGCGCGTCAGGTCCAGAGCTTCGTCGTACGTGAATGCCACGCTCGATCTCAACGGGTTGGAGGTCATTCACGACGTCTTTTACTTGCTTGAAGATTTGGCCAAGGGATTGATCCCTTTCGATACTGATACCCAAGTCAATGGCGTGTTAGGGTTCTTCTTCTTCAAAATTCCTCTCAAGGTATATATACATTATAGAACCTTGCTCATCATAATTCAATAATGTTGCATTTGATTTTTACATTTGTTGGCATTGTTTTTGATTTATGGCATGATTTGATTGGATTAAATGAGTGCTTGTGCTTTAATTAGTTAACTTATGCTAGGGTTTGGTAAAATTAGGGAAATTCGGAATCTAGGGTTTCGAGTGGTCAAGGAGAGGCATTGGTGTTGTTGTTAGAATGAATAGAGATTAAATTGCTAGGAATTTTTTTTTTTTTTTTTGATAAGTGATGAAGTTTTATTGATAAGAATTGCTCCATATTCACAATGATGAACACAAAGTATCTAAAAGAATTACTAGAATTAACCCAAAAAACTAAGAGAATTGTGAAACTCAAGAATGGAATTATAATGTGTAAATCCCCAAGCTGTAGACCACTCAAACAAGGTATAATCCAATTAGGATTTCAAATGCTTTTATTTGAAATTATAATTAATAGCTTGTAATGATATGGAGGAGAAACCTCATTTACACCGGGTGTGTTCACTTAGTGCTTCTAAAGAAGTATGTTATATAAGGCTTCAAGGTTTGTTAAAAGGTCTAAAAGAGATCATGGTGTTGTAGTTGCTCTGTTTAGTAGTTGGCATATGAAGGCTTAGAAAGCATAATGCTATCTGCTAATTGGTTGGGTCAATTTACAAAGATGGAAATATTGTGGTGGATGTGCATGGACTTAGAGAGGAGTGGCTGGATTGGTGATATGGTTATTGAGTTTCATGTTCATCACCTTCCTAACTAATTAACAAACTAGGATGGAATTTTTTGTTTTAAAAGAAATATATATAAAAAATAAAAAGAAGGAAAATGAGAATGATGGGGAAGGGTGATTCTAAAAAGTGAGCTCTGTTTAATGGTTTGTATCTTGCGAAAATGAGTACCAATTATCTTTGTAAATGTGGTACACTTACGGATATAATGGTGAATGAGAGAAAGATCATAAACTGGTAGAGTTTTTCTTTTTTTGGATAGAAGATTCAATAATATATAGAGAGAGTATTGGTTAACAATGATCTAGCTGAGAGGATGTGAAGTTAGCAACTTGGCATGGTTTGAATGTGTAGAAAGGAAGGGAGGGGAGTGGTGGTTTTATCTTTGAGGATTAATGCCTTAATTAAGGATGTGATTTTTCACAAGGTCATATGTCGCAATTATATATGCCCATGCTGCAGTTTCAAAATCTAATGTCACAATAACAATTGATTTAGATATGTGCATCAAATAAGTTGGCAAATTTATTCTTTTACCTTTTTATGTACCATCATTATATGCTTTACTTGACATAAACCAGTCATCAGTTCACATAAGAAATAATCCTGTGCTGTGAATCTATAGAGCGATTATTTGGAAATATTTGTATGTGATTGCGTGGCTTTTTGCAATAACTAAGTATGTTGCAAAACAGCAGCAGTACACTCACTGCATTAAGAAATGGCATGTTAAGGAAATTTTAGTTTTGTTCTGATAATTCCATAGCATTCTCTTACATGTTTTATTCTGTTACATGATGCATCTTCTTTCTCCATGTGTTTAAACTGTGTTCCAACATGTTCATCAGGCAAGAGTATCCTGTGAGGTGTATGTAAATACGAACAACCAGACAATTGTCCACCAAGATTGCTACCCTGCGGTGAGCTTTTACTTACTTTACTGTATTGCAGATTATATAAAATTGCTGTTTCAGTTGCACACATAAGGAAACTTTTCTGCCATATCAAAACTAGCTTTTGATTTCGAGATTGAAAATTTGGTGCTCACTAAGTATAAACACTTACTTAATCTAGCTGAAACACAGTTCTTGATGTTATAATTTTACGTTAAAAGGATTAGTCCAATTCTAATGAGCTCTAGCTCAATTTGCTCTTCCTCCCCTTATAAGTAGTGCTTGGTGGAGGGTGAGGTTGTTGGATCAAGACCCATCAAGTGCATGTGTAACTTACCAATAAAAAAAAGGGTAAGCCCAGTTCCATCTATAGATGAAGTTGAGTTACCTCCAGCTCCAAAATTAACTATCATCCAGTTTGGTTTCCTACTAAGGCACATGGTTATGAAAATCACAACCCAGATTGTAGGATAGAATGAGAAATAGATCTTGATCAGTGCACCGTCATTAATACAGCAAACTGGAGTAGAATCTCATAGGATCTCAATCCCAAGCCAATCTATATGATTATATACCACAAGTACTGCTGATTTGAAAGAGGTATGGTTTGAGAGAGGAGTTTAAGAAATATATGGTTGGTGCTAATATGTGTTTGGTGACCGCAAGAAATGGCCGGATATTGTAACTGACTTTTGGGAGGGGGTGGGGGGTGGAGGTTCAGATATATTACTATTGGGTTTGTTTTGTTCTATATCCATTGACGAAAAATAAGGATGAAACTAGGTTTAGAAGAGAGGTGACATTTGGAGGACTGGAATTTTGTCACTGACGTGATATGAATCATATGATATTGTGGATAGCCAGCTTGGTAGGTGGACCTTTCACCTTTGTTGTTTTTTATTTGTTTGGTCAATTTGACAGGAAAACCCATTCTGCTTCTTACAAATTACCCGAAAGGCAAATTTGCCTCCTTGTTTCTGATGCTATGTAGATACCTATATGCTACCCTGGATGATATTTAAGTTCCTATACTAAGCAAATTGAAAGTTGAAATTAGAGGTGATGAAAGTATAAATATATTAATAGTTTTGCCCATCCATTAGGTTGAGTCTAGGGTGCTAAAAGATGTTAAGATTTGATGAATTGAAAGTTGAAAGCATCTTTGGATTTTGATTATGTTTGTCATGAATAATTCTTGAGCTTAAACAACATAATTTGAGTTGGTCTTGAACTGAACTTAAGGTTGCAAAACTGAAAGAGTGCTAAATGAGTTTCATCAGCTTTTGCGCACTGAGAAGGAAATTCCATCTCCTGGGATGATTAATGAAATACTCAAGTTCCATCAATTGTATAAATTAATTACTAGCTTCTTCGCACTTGCTCCCATGCGTGTTTAAAACTTTAAAGACTCCTTTTTTTATTAAATAAAAGCTAATTTTATTCCTCTATTTGTAGTTTTAGATTGTTATAGATAATTTAATTTGATACATAGCAACATGGAATCATGTCAAATTTATCTTCTTCTTTTTTTCTTTTTTTTTAATTGATTCTTTAAAATACATAATCATTTTTATTTTTATTTAATGGAAGGTAGTCTACTAGTCTTACAATCCTCAATCCAACCACATAATCCAATTCGTGAGACTCTCTCACCAATCATACATGGGATCCCAATTTTGACAACCATGTTGATTGCTAATGCATACCCATCCTTTCCAAACAGAGAGGGTAGCAATTTACAGAATATGCTGCCCGGGTGAAATGCGGTTTCCTGTGCATGGCTAGTGGAAACCAAACAAGAAATGAGATGAAATGTGAGGAGTGGTTAAGCTCATGTAATTGTCCTAATACTGTAGCTATAATTGTTCATTTCCCCCCATTTTTTTGTTACATATTTAATATTTTGAAGCATCAAGGTTTCTTTTGGCAATCCATTTACTGATTTTTGTTTTTTGCAGTGATGGGGTAGATATTATATAAATGTTGCAGAAATTCTTAATGACAATTGACAAGATGGAAGCTGAACATTGAGTTGGGTGTCGGAGGTAAATTATTGAAGGCCTTGGGACCCAAGTGAAGAATACAAATACTTGATCCCTGTTTATTCTTAGTGCATTTGTGGCCCAAAATTCTGAGGGATGATTGGTATGGTTTGTATTGGTCTTAGTCTGGGTGTTGTACCAGCAGATCTTCTGTCAAACTCTCTTTTTCTCCTGTATATATATGAAGAGATGAAATACAGTTTCTTTGTGATATGGTGTGACCTTTTCTAAAATCTCAGTAATAAGTAGAATATTTACTTTACAGATGGGTGGATAAGAAACAAAAATTAAACAACCTCAGCAAATTAAGTCTTGTTATCTCTTTCTTGTTGGAAATGCCTGATGGTTGTGTTCGATTCCATTGGGCCTGCTCCATGAGGCAGGCCTGTAAGAGAATTTTCAGTTGGGCACGTGTTTGGCTGCGAGGTACGTGTGGCTTTTGTTATACCTGTCATGTGGGGTCTAATAAAAGAGTTCTTTTGATAGTCTTGTAACTCATTAGTATTATCTGCACTCTTTTTGAAAAATACCCGGATTTGAATCCCTCTTTCCTTTCTTTCTTTTTTTTTTTTTTTTTTTCTGATGAGATGAATCCCTCTTTCCTAATTATTATAACTATCGAATTATCTTTAAAACTAAATCATGATATAGGAGCTACATTATTGAATTACTCACTCAAATGCATTTATTAATTACTTGCGCCTAACATTATTGGGTATCTAATACGGAGGTTTCCAAAATTAGAATTTTTCATTGGATGTGAATCCATGATGATTCTTTTTTTTTAAGTTTGATTACTATTGAAGTATATTCTAGCAAAAACTAGAATCCTTCGTTAGACGTGAATACTTTGATTACTATTGAAGTCTATTCTAGCAAAAAGATAAATCATCTACGGCATTCTAGCCTATTCTAGGAATTGGATATGTGCCCTGTTCCTCCTACATGAAATATACAAAAATCAGCCTTGTAAGGCTAAACATACAGACTATTGGCATGGGTTCTTATTAATTCTTATTTCATAAATCTGTGAGCTCCGATCCTGACCTCTGCGCCACCTCAAAACACTTTCTTTCCACCATCCACTAATTTAATCACACCTTGAATACTATGGAAGCATTGAAATTGCGGCAAGATAAATGATTTTTTAGTTATTTTTCAATCAAATTCATCGTTGAGAAAGCCAATGTTTTTTCCTATAAAACTGCATGAGAGGCAAAAGGCTAAAGTCTTCTCATGGATGTCTTATTGCATGTTTAACATTGGCTTCCACAATGCAGAATTCATCACTATCGCTATAAGTGGTATACAAATACAAGTACAACCCTCGCTTTTTTTTCTTTTCTTTTTTTTTTCATTTTGGGAAATTATTTGGAGGACTTAAAAACCTCATTTCAGACAGACCAAAAATAAAGGAAAGAGAGAAAAAAAGTGATTAATATAAACAATTAAACAAAGACCGAAAGCATAAGCCGTATACGGTATAAGAGAAAGAGAGGACTTAAATTTCCTCTGATCCAGAAATATCCAAATTCATTCATGAGAAACCGTGAAAGGAAGGGCTTATATATAGAACAACCATAAATCAGTATATCATATTCCTTTGTTCTCTTACAGAACTCAACAAACAGACCTTTTAACTTACTTTAACTAGTTGCTGGACCCATATTCTCTTAGCACCCGACCACCCCAAACATACCCAGCTGCATGATGTTGCCTGCAACGAAATGAACCTGGATGCCCCGTTGGTGAACACACACACTGCTTTAATGAGCCTCCACCACCACCACCACCACCTCCTGAACCCTCTCCAGCCACAGCTGTTGATGCATGCCTTGTCACTGTTTCAACCACCATAGGTGCCTGCAACTGCAAAACAAACCATCTGTGATGCACCGTTAAGTCTCTAAAGCCACCCAAAGGCATTCCTGCAGGGTAGCACATTTTTCCTCTTTTTTTTTTTTTTTTTCCTTTTCTTTTTGTATGTGAGGAGAGGTTTAAAAGAAAAGAATCTTTATGGCATTATATGGGTAGGAAGGAAAGAAAAGGAAGGAGAGGCGACTAAGTAAAGTTTTGGCATAAAGAGCTTTTTTAGTTATTCCCCTCAAAGGTCTTATATATATATATATATATATATATATATATTTGCTCCTTCCTAATTAAGCTTTAAGAAGGAGTTGTCATTCTTGTGTTTGTAATGTGTAGTGTATGGGTGAAAAATTCCAGTACTACAACTAATTTCACACTTATTTTCACAATTATTTAACATGACAGAGTATAAATGATAAAAAAAAAGTTATAAATTTATATAAAAGTAATAAACATCATTCATAAATAAGCTATTATTGTATAGTGCAGAATTATGTTTCTTCTCTCTCATAGAGAAATAGATTTCACCTACTTTCTATGAGAAGCAAAGAATATAGTTCCGGACTATGCAATAATTTTTCATCATAAACCTGCCACTTATAATAATCGTTAAAATTGACATGGCAATGGTTGTATTCTTTTTCGTTCGTTAAGAGAGGAGACACTCACACGTACACCTGTCCAGACCATTGCCTAACAAGATAAGGCACTGGCCTACCATGTTTCCCATCAAAGATTGGGTGCCACGTAGGTTAGGTACATACAGTCAGTGCTGCCATCTGGCACTGCATCACTGGCTCTGGCAGACTGGCACATTAAAGTGCCACTTCGTATTTGCTAAGTGGGAAGTTGCCTAACTTCTTCATTAATGCTTGTTTGTAGCTGATTATTTCTTTGACTTGGATGATTTAGTGGTTTCTCTAGATGCCTGCATGCATGGCTTTATTATTTGGTAATTGGTAAAGGAAATTGATATGAGATTATTTAGAATCTAGAATTATAGGAAAGTAAAACTCTTTTTTTCAGGAGGAAAGTAAAACTAAAAGAAGGCTTACTTACATTCACAATATTTTCATAACAATATATTTCACAACAAACCCTAAATAGTAAATTGTTATTAGTTTTAAGAGTAATGCTACAGACACAAACTATTTTACAACATTTTTACAAACTGTTGATGTGACAAATTCTTACTAGTTCTAATATGGGCCTATCACTAACATCACATTTTTACTCACAATAACTATTAAAAAAATACTAAAGTCACATCAGTAGTTTGTAAAAATATTGTAAAATAGTTTGTGTCTATAGCATTACTCTAGTTTTAATTTGAATCCACCACTAAAATTAATTTTTTACCTATTAATAACAGCTAATAATAACTTACCATTTAAATTTTTTTGTAAAAGTATTATGAAAATATTGTGAGCTAGCATTTCTTAAAACTAATAAAATCAGTAAATGCTTTTAGCTTAATTTCTAAACTGCCAATTTTAGGTTAGAGTGAACGTTTTTTTTCAATCAAGGGGATGAAACTTTTAGGTTAGGTGGGTGAAGGATGAACGTAGGCTCTACTTTTACTTTTAGGGAGAAGAAATCTGATGGTTTTCCTAGTCAGATTCTTAACCTTAGTTCGGTTCCTTTTTGGATGGTAGCAACTAGCACTGTGGCTGTAAAGCAGTGCCACTTCTAGTACGTGCGGCGGTGCGGGTTGCAGCCACACATGCCCTTTGGGAAATAACAATAGAGATGCCAAGAAAGGCACTTATGATATGACACGTCCAATTTAATACAGAAAATGTTATATAACCTTTACAATCTAAGGTTTAGTGGGTTTTAAAAATAAGAAATGGTTACAAAGTTAGTTGTAGGCTAAAACTTCTTTTAAAAAACCGATTAGTTCAATCACCCGCCTACATTAATAACTGATTGATGTTTTAATCTGATGATAAAGAAATATAGTCAGGAGCGGATGCCATAGGTTGAAACTTTCTAAAAAACAGTAACATTGTTACATATTTTTAAAATATAACCGTTAGATTGCATGTTCTTTATGCTCTTATTTCATATGTCAAATTTTGTGTTAATCGAATATTATTTACTTTATGATCCATAAACTTATTTTATATGCATAATTTTAGACTACAAAAACTTGAAATTTAAACAATTACTTGATAACATATCTATTGATTTTTAATTTTTTGAAAATTTTGCAAGTATGGAGAATATAAGATAAAAATGTAATCCAACGGTTAATTTGTCAAAATTTACATCCAATAAAAATTTATTGAGTAAAGTTGTAACATTAGACTAAAATCAAGTTTACAGCCAAACTTTGCTCTTAAAAATATAATAAATGAATATCATAATTATTTTTGTGATTCGGAAGACAGTGATACTGATATGATATCTAATCTGTTGCACCTTACTTTATTCAAATGTTAGAGTTTATTTACTTATTTATATAATTATTTTGCTGAATAAATGAGAATACAAAAGCCTAAGGGCCAAGCCCATCTCAGCTTTGACAAAAAAATAACTAAGACGGGAAGGCCCCTGGGAGGAACAAAAAGCAGCCCAAAAAGCTAAATTATGGGCTTGAAAATTTAAGGGCTTGTTTGGTATCCCTTCTTAAACTCACATTTTTACATTTTAAACAACATTACACACTTTTTCACCTACACGTATTTCAAAAAACTACAAAAATCACATTTCAAATTACTCTACCAAACACCCTCTAAGTCTTTCTGAACAAAATTAGTTAGCCAGATCGAGCAAAATGAATCCAAAAGTGACTAACCTCAGCAACATTGGTTTTTCAATTTCTCGATTAGAGTAACTTGGGACTTGGTTTATTGAATTGATGACATTCAGCATCCAAGAAAACATATTTGAGCTCAAGCTTTGAAGCTTCCTCAGCCATCAAAAGAGACGCATGGGCCTCGGCCCAATTCACAGATCCTTTAATGTGAGATCCTGTCCAAAGTCCAAACATGGCATAGCATTCCAAATCGAAAGGTCCAAACTACCTTAATTTAGTAACTTTTTTTTCTTTTTCTTTTTTGAAAAGAATACTAAGTATTTAACACATACAGGAAGATGAGAGAAAGAGTAACTTGAGAGTTGGTAATAATTAAAACAATATACATTGCGAAAGAGCTGCTTATAACTTTCTTTTCTTTCTTTTTTAAAGAAGAAGTCCATGCATATTATTAAGGGAGGCCAGTGAAAGAGTTGTTAACTTGATATGCTCTTCTCTTAGCAACAAAAATAATAATAATAATAATAATAATAATAATAATAATAATAATAATAATAAAAAATAATAATAACATGCTCTTCATTTTGTACATCTTGCTCTTAACTAAATGCAGCTTGACAAGTGGGTTCCAGTTAGCTCAACTGATAAAGTCTCTGATGGTTGTATAAGAGATCTAGGGTTCAATCCCTGCTTACACCAAAAACTGATTGGTGTCTTGGTCTGATGATAAAGAGCTATTATCAGGAGCGGACGCCATAGGTTGAAACTCTTTCAAAAAAAAAAAAATTGCAGCTTGACAGTTTAAAGTTTAAACATTAATGTCTCGCATTGGCAGAATGATGGGTTTTTTTTTTTCTAAGTATGATGGTTCATATTCTTGGTAACTTTTAGGCCGTGCTTATGTAATGGAGAAAGTTTACCCTCCAATCCTGATTAAAAAACTGACATGTGTCATTGTCATATACAAAACATATGACAAACTTCCATACTTATAACAGTTAACCCCAGTTAACTACACCCATCTATTTCTGCCAATTCAAAAGAAAAAAAAAAAAAAATTAAACTGATCTTCTCTCTCTCTCTCTCATCACAAACAACTCAAACTAGTTTGAAGCCAAACTTTGTGTATTTTGTAATTATGCGTGTTTTCACTAAGCTACCAAAAGGGTCTAAATCTTCAAAGAATTTTTATAATATTGCATAACAACAATATTGTAAGAATTTGAAAACTTTTGGCTTTTTCTTTCCAAAAAAGAAAAAAAAAAATCTATTAACGAAAAGTTTGGATTTATTAGAACATCTCTACCAGATTTCATTTTCTCACCCAATTAACGACGAGAGAAAAAACCACTTTTTTATTTTGCTTACTTACTTTTTTTAATACACTATTTATTATCTCTTTTAAATATTATTTCTTTATTATTTTTATAATCTTCTTTTATTCTTCCTTTACTCTCTCTTTCTCAATAACTATATTTGAGAATTGGATCTGGCGAAGCACTTGCATTAACAACATATCCAATCATAGGATCATATAATTTTAATTTTCATACTAGCATTTTTTTTTTTCCAAGAGCTATATTTTTCAAATTAGATCTCACAAAGCACATGCAGCAACATCATATCCAGTCATAGGATTATCAAATTTTAATTTTTGTACTCACATTATTTAAATATGTTTTTTTATTATAATAAAATTATTTAATTATGTTATTCTTTGTTGTAATTTGAAAATTTTCAAATCTATGTTAGTCTTGTGCAAATCCTTTAAAAATTACATAAAAAAAAAAAAAATCCTTTAAAAATTACATGTAGGTTGTAGCACTAGCACTTAACAACGTATCATTACGGACAAAAACTACAAGATCACCCCTTTCAATCTTGGGTGACGAATGGATTAAATGACTGTAACATAAAATTGAATATCGGTTTGAAATTTATCAAATATATGTAAATTAAATGAACTCATAACTAACTATAAATCAATTAATTTTTGCAGGGTGTATATTTTTGGGAATCATTCAATCCATCCAATTCTAATTTCTATCTTTTAATATGACAAAAACATTTTCCAGCCCTTTCTAAATTTTAATTTTAGGGTTTATTATTATTTTTAAAAAAAATCAAACATTAAAAGCCGTTCACTTTGTCCACCACCCAGAGAGAGATGCATATTTTCTTTAGATCTATTGAGCATCTGCAGCAAATTAGACAAATTTTTGTATTGTTTGGAGAATGAACAGTGACTTTTACCTTTTAGCTACCCATTTTTTCAAATACACTTTCCAACAGATTCTTTATCTCATTTAAATATTGTTTCTTCATTCATTATTTATTCTTTTTTTAACAATTACACATCTTCCAACAATTTTTTATTCAATACCTGATTATTATAATAGAAAAAATACATTTGAAGAATGAACAGTAGCTCATCAGACTTGATGAGCTACTGTTCATGAGCCAAAAAAAATTCCGGGTATAGAAAGTCCATTGGAGACTATTTTTATGGTGTCACTCTCTATTATAGAGATTTTTATGCATTTAGCTACACCATTGGAGATGCTCTGATTTTATACCCCTAAGCTACAGTGACTCTCCACACCAAGAAAAAAAAGTCACTGTAGCTCTTCAAAAAAGTTTCTCTAATATAAAGAGATTGTTGGACCTTGATATTAGGAGTTTACTCTCTAAAATAGAGATTATTTTGGGGTTACTTAGTTTGTTGGAGATGCTCTAAGAGCAAATGTAAAACCAAAATACTCTCTATAATAGAGAGTGAAACCAAAAAATAGGTCTCCAATGGTCTCTTTAAATCTCAATTATTTTTTTGCTCATGAACTACTCACTAAGTTTGATGGGCTACTATTCATTAGCAATTGAATTTTTTTTATTAAAAAATTCCAGCAGGTAGTATTATATCAATTCTTTCTCTTTCTTGTTGATTAAAAAAAGATGAAAAAATAATAAAGAAAGAACGAAGAAATAATATTTAAATGAGATAGAGTAAGGATAGAGAGAAACCATTGGTCTCTCTAAATCTCAATTATTTTTTTTGCTCATGAACAGTAGCTCACTAAGTCTGGTGGGCAACTATTCATTAGCAATTGAATTTTTTTGATTAAAAAATTCTAGTAGGCAGTATTATATCAATTCTTTCTCTTTCTTGTTGATTAAAAAAAGATGAAAAAATAATAAAGAAAGAATGAAGAAATAATATTTAAATGAGATAGAGAGAGACCATTGGTCTCTCTAATTCCAATTATTTTTTTGCTCATGAACAGTAGCTCACTAAGTCTGATGGGCTACTATTCATTAGCAATTGAATTTTTTTGATTAAAAAATTCCAGCGGTAGTATTATATCAATTCTTTCTATTTCTTGTTGATTAAAAAAAGATAAAAAATAATAATAAAGAAAGAATGAAGAAATAATATTTAAATGAGATAGAAAAATTATAGAAATAAATCATTGGAGAATCTACTTATTGTACTCTCCAAACGATAAAAATTTTAGAAAATCTACTAGAGATATGCTCTAAAAGTATGCAACAATACTGTAGACAAAACAACTTTTATAATTTTTTCCATAACATCACAGGTTGTGATTAGTATTGTAATATCACCTTAACATGGAACCAAAACTGATATCATTTTTATTATATACTAATCATAATCTATTACTCAACCGCATTAAAAAAAATTATGGAATTTGTTATCTATGTAGACATTAATGTAAAATGTGTAAAGTAACTATGAAAAAAATAGTCCAAACCAACCAGTAAAATATTAGAGCCTATACCGTGTCGTTTTCTAACTACGAACATATTAGGAACAAAACAAATTTTGTAATACTGATTACTTGTGTTGAGGTCCAAAAAATCACAGCACCCAAGCCCAAAGAAATAAGCACAAAGGGCCATGGAAAATGAAAAGAGATGGTAAGCCCAAAAGACTTGAAGCCCAAAAACATAAAGAAAAAAAAAAAGATAAGCCCGAAAGCTTATGAGAAAAGAAAGAAGAAAAGAAAAAAAGCCCAGATCAGAAGAATACCAGCGTAAAAAGAAAGCTGAGTCGGGATCCTCAGAAGCTGCCAAAGGCTCGGGATCCCCGAAAGTGTAGCACACTCGAAAGAGGATTAAGACAGCTCAAAGGAAAAGCCAAAAGAACACAAGAAACAGGGGATGGATACGTCCTTTTCAAGTACCAGAGGTCCAGCAAGAAAAGAAGAAAACCTGGAATGACTTTTCATAGCGCAAGTGGAGGGTACCTTGGGGAACCAGAATGAAGGGGCATAAAAGGGAGTAGCAGTAGAGGACTTTTCAAACCAGCAGAGTGGGATTCCGCCCATTTAAGAAAAAAGATAAAGAGGAAGGACGGCCAAAAGCTGGACCGTGAAGAACGTGACATCAGTGCACTTCGAAATAGATAGTCAGCCATGGACTTTCAAAGAAACAACACTAAAAGGAAGAAAAGAATGAAGAACGGGGCAAACTGAACCTTCTGGGCGATGGGCACAAAACAGGCTCTGGTACCCAGGGGGCAAAACAGGGTAATCAATAGTCCTCCAGGACTCCAGAATAACACTATAAAAAGGGGGGAAGGATTGTGAAGAAGGGGAGGGAGTAATAGAAAATCACAACAGAATCATTGAGAAAACTCTGTCAAAAACTCAAAGAAAGTAGGGAAATATGTCCCGGTATCCCAGAAACAGCCACTATAGCACATACTTGGATTCAAAAGGATTCAAACTTTGCAAGTCTTAGAGGCTTGGATAGCCATCAAAGTCTATAATTTTTGAGCTTATTTGAACCTTGTATCATGTCTTAGTGAGCACATTGTAACCATAATTAAGAAAAAATAATGAAGTATTTCTTATTAATTTGAGGATCCCTAACCATTACTTTGTACATTTACTGTCTGCTTTGCATTACTTTTGCTGTTTTGATTGTTGTTCAATACAAATATTCTCGTTTGCTAGTTTATGTGTATTGTAGGAAGTTTGCCTTGTGCATCACTTGGTTCTTAAACAGCCCCTTTAGCTGCGGTGAACCAAGCCCAGTCCACCAAACTACAACTATTTAGCCCAGGATCCTTGGGTCTGTGTGCTAAAGAAAAAAGCACTCTCACATTTTGGCGACTCCACTGGGGAGTGGGTAAAGAAGAGGGAAGAAGCAATCCCTTCGCAGAGCATGCCTCCAAGACAAAGGAACAGCAAAGGTACTAATATGCCACCTGCGGCCTCTGAGCCCGTGGGAGAAAACGAGGTAGCTTCCAGACAGAGGGGCAAGGTACCTCTGGTGGAGCAGGAGGTCGTGTCAAAACAAAGACACACAAGGCAGGAACTGGACCCCATGGCTCGGATAACAGCGATGTTGAAGGATTTGGAGCAAGAAATTCGCCTTCTCAAAGAAGGCAGAACACAGGAAATCAAAGACAATGTTCCCCCTGTTGGTAATCAAGACAGAACTCAACCAGAAGGAGGGTCAGCAGTGGGAGGGAGAATCAACCCCCAGTACCTAACACTGGCAGATGTCAGTGCCCTCCTAGAGCAAGAAAGGGAAAAACTTTCGGGGATCCCCAAGCAATTTTCTCGGGATCCCCCATTCCCACCAGAACTCCTTGGCAAGCCATACCCCAAGGGATACGAACGCCCAAAGTTCCATCCTTTCGATGGAAGAAATGGAAGCGTCGTGGAACATGTGAGTAGGTTCGTTCACACCATGGGCCCCTACGCAGGAGACCGAGAGTTGTGTCTAAGAGAGTTTGCTAAATCCTTAATGGACAGAGCATACACTTGGTACACCACACTGAGACCTGGGTCCATTAAAACCTGGGACGAGATGATGGAGAGATTCTGTGCAAAATATTACCCTGGTGAGGATAAGGTCACTTTTCAAAGCCTTTAGATGGTAAGGCAGAGGCCCGGAGAGGATCCCGTCCAGTTCATCAAAAGGTTTGAAGATGTGTCTCTAGATTGTTATGGGGACCATGAAGAAAAAGAACTCGTGGAAACATGCATATCCAACATGATTTTCGATTACAGACTCAACCTCGAAAACCTATGCATCACACAGTTCGCTGACCTGCTACAGAGAACTAGAAGGACAGCACAAACTATGAGGACAAAAAGGATGACAGCATCCCAAGCCATGACAGCATCAGTGGGAGAGAAAAGGAAAAGGCCTGACGGAAAGGTGTTCAAAGAACCACCGGCGATCCCATGTACCGCAGAAGAATTAAACCACGTCCTGGACAAATGGATTGGGGATGGAGTGGTTAGACCATTCACCGTGTCCAAGCCACCGACGGAGGAAGAAAGGAAGAATCCCTTGTTTTGCAGGATTCATAATTATGTCAAGCATTCCACCAAGGATTGCTGGACCCTCCACAGACTCTTTCACAAGAAGCTGAGAGAAGGAACCTTGGAACTCACTCAGAAGGAACCAGAAGTACAAAGAAACCCCCTGCCCAACCACAAAGGGAAGGGGGTGGTGGCTGTAGTGATCCATGGGAATCCAGCGGAAGCAGAAGAATCTGAAGGATCCTTCCACTCGAGCACAGTTAGGACCCTCCAGAAGAATCCCAAGTTCAAGTCACTGTTCAACCAGCTAGGATTTGGACCAGAAGTGAGAAGGGTGGCCATAGAGTCTCTCATAAGTATAGCAGCAGATTCGGGAATGGAATGTTTTACTGCAGAATCGCATGCTAGTCGAGCTTTCTTGGAGACAACCAACGCCATAACCTTCACTGATAAGGACATGGAGGTTGAGCATCCAGATCACCGTAGACCCTTTTATCTAATGGCCACCATAAACGGTGTCCAAATCAGAAGAGCATTGGTAGACACAGGGGCATCGCTCAACCTCATAGCCCTGAGTACCCTGGAAGCCGTGGGCTTAGCTGGCAGGAGGATCCTGGGGGCTCCTATAGAGATAACCGGATTCGGAGGATCAGCAGAATCAACCGAGGGATATGTACAGCTAGCCCTAAGAGTGGGGCCAATAGTAGCCCTGACCAGATTTCATGTAATCAACTCGGAGGTGTCCTATCACGTGCTGTTGGGAGGCCCATGGCTCCATAAGCACCACCTTATACTATCCACGTACCATCAGTGTGTTAAAGGGAGGTTGAATGGGAGGCCCGTAAGGATCCCTACCAACCATAACCCCTTCAGCTAAGGAGAAGTAAATTTTGTGGAAACAATGTTCTATGATGAGCTAGAACCAGATAATGAGAGTCCCATGCCAGGGACCCCAAGAGCACCTGTCTTGGAAGAGGAAGAAAGAGGGGGTACCTGCGACTTAAGAGACCTCCTGAAGAGAAAGAGACAAAAAAGGGAGCCCAGCACCTCAAGATCCCGGGAATGTGTAGTAGTACGAGAACCCGAAGGAAGATTGATTTACCGCTTATGAAGGTGCGCGGGGCCTGAGTACATCATGCAAGAGGGTCCCGGACCACCGGAATGTATGGTAGCTCAAGAGGAAGTCTCAGAGGAACCGGCTAAAGAGGCACAAATTCAACCTGAGGAAGAATTAAAGGAAATAAACTTGGGGGCTGAGCTGGGATCCTAGAAGCCTGTTTTCATTAGTAGTCAGTTGACAGTACAAGAAAAGGAGTAATTGGTGACCTTGCTCAAGGAATACATGGATGTGTTCACATGGACCTATGATGAGATGCCTGGTCTGGATCCTGGGCTGGTGGTCCATGCTCTCAACGTGGACCCAGGGGTCAAACTAGTAATCCAACCAGCCAGGGTCTTTCACACTGATGTAGAAACTCAGATAACTCAAGAGGTCAATAAGCTGCTAGCAGCTGGTTTTATCAAGCCGATTCAACATCCCAAATGGCTTTCCAACGTAGTACCTGTAAAGAAAAAGAACAGCCAAATCCGTTGCTATGTGGACTTTCGCAACTTGAACAAGGCATGTCCAAAAGATGAGTTTCCCCTGCCTAATATTGATCTCCTTGTGGATTCAATTGCGGGAAGTTCTATGTTTTCATTCATTGATGGGTATAGTGGGTACAATCAAATTCGCATGGCTGCCAAAGATGCAGAGAAAACAGCATTCAGAACCCCAATTGAAAATTTTTATTACACTGTGATGCCCTTTGGCCTCAAAAATGTAGGGGCCACTTACCAGCGAACCATGACAGCCATCTTCCACGACATGATGTACAAGGAGATGGAAGACTATGTGGATGACATTGTGGTCAAATCAAAAACCAGGACAGGACACTTTCAGGTACTTGAACAAGTTTTCAAAATATGCAGAGAATACAAACTGCACATGAACCCCATGAAATGTGCCTTCGGGGTGTCTGCTGGAAAGTTCCTTGGGTTCCTGGTACATCACAGAGGCATAAGTGTAGATCCAGCCAAAGCCACAGCCATTGCTACAATGAAAAGTCCGACAATAGTAAGGGAGCTCAAAAGCTTCCTAGGGAGGGTCTCCTACATTAGGAGATTCGTGCCAGGGCTAGCTTCGGTCACAAGTGGCTTATCCAAACTATTAAAGAAAGGAACTGAGTTCACATGGGGAACAGAGCAACAGGAAGCCTTCCAAAGGATTCAGCAGATCATGAATCATTTGCCCACTCTCCAAGCACCAGTACGCGGGCGACCCCTGTTGTTGTACTTAGCATCAAATTCCCAAGCAATAGGAGCCCTGCTGGCATAGGAGGATGATGATGGGAATGAGCAGCCTGTCTACTATGTAAGCAGGACACTCAAGGATACTGAGACCAGGTACCCTAGGATAGAAATAGCTTGCCTAGTGGTTATTTACGCATCCTAGAGACTGAAGAGGTATTTCTCAGCTCACCAGATCCTTTTGGTGACTAAGTCTCATCCCATAAAAGCACTCCTACATCAACCCCTCCTAACAGGAAGAATAGCACAGTGGCTGGTTTTGCTCTCTCAATATGACATAGGTCTCAGGACTCCTAAGGCTGTCAAGATTCAAGCCATAGTAGATCTATTAGCACAATTCCCAAGAGAAGAAGAAAGTTCACTAAGCGAAAAGATCCCAAGTGAGGTAGCAGTAGCAGATATCCCAGGAAAGAAATGGACAATGAGATTTGACGGGTCAGCTACAACAACCTCAAATGGAGTGGGAGTTGTACTAAACTGTGAGGATGGGGATACTATACCTTTGTCTTTTAAACTTGGGTTCTCCTGTTCTAATAATGCAGCTGAATATGAGGCATACTTGACCGGGTTAATTGTAGCACTCAGTATAGGAGTGAAACACATGAGAGTATTGGGAGACTCCAATCTTGTAGTTTCCCAGGTGAAAGGTGACTTTGCACTAAGAGAACAAAGTTTAGCAGCCTATAGGACCTGGGCGCAAAGGCTGGAGCAGGAATTCCAAACCTTTAGCATAAAGTACACCTAGAGGAGTGAAAACAGGTTTGCTGACGCACTCGCCACCTTGGGATCTCAAATACCATTCAAAGGAAGAGACACGCTGGTAAGGATAGGAAAGCAGGAACATTCTATCATAAGGATCCTCCAAAAGATGCACCCCGGAGAATCCAAGCAGTGGGATTGGAAGAGTGAAGTCAAAGAAAAAATAAAAGAGGCAGGACCCGGAGGGAATATCAAAGAGTTGAAGGACTACACCCTGATAGAAGAGGAATTGTACAGAAGGCTGCCTGGAGGAATCCTATCCAGGTGTATCAACGAGAAGGAAGGAAAATTGAGGTTAGAAGAACTACATACCCAAGCCTGTGGGATCGCAGAAAAAATCAGCCTATATAGAAGAATGCAACGCATAGGATACTACTGGCCGAATATGAACAAAGAAGCAGCAACTATACAGGAAAAATGTCAAGAGTGTCGACTTGCGATAGACAAGGAAGAAAGCTATGCTGTGTTTGTTGCAGAAGATTGGAGAATTTCCTTCATAGAATACTTGGCTCAAGGAATCCTACCAACTGACAGGACACTAACCCACCAGCTCAAGAAACTTGCAGACAGGTACTTCTTGCAGAACGAGATCCTATTCAAAAGGGGATACAGTGGGGATCCCCTAAGATGCCTAGGGCCAAGGGAAGCTAAGGAAGTAGTCAGGGAAGTCCATTCCAGTGATTGTGGGAGTCACCCGGGAAAGAGAAGGCTCTATAAACAGTTATTAATGTTGGGATATTACTGGCCAACGATGAAAAGGGACTCCGAGGAGCTAGTCAAAACCTGCCACGCCTGTCAAGTCCTTGGAGATGCGATCCATACTCACCCAAATGTGTTGCAAGATATGACGACACCATGGCCTTTTCACACTTGGGGGCTTGATCTCATAGGGCCTATAAACCCCCCATCCAATGGTTACATATGGATCTTAGCAGCCACAGAGTACTTTACAAAATGGGTAGAGGCCATCCCTCTGAAAAAAGCCACTGGAGTAGCTGTAGTAAACTTCATCCGAGAGCATATCATTACAAGGTTCGGGATCCCCAGGAGATTGATCAGTGACAACGGGACCCCGTTCATAAATAAAGACATGAAGGGGTTGACTGAGGCATATTACATCAAGCATGGAAGGTCTACCCCATACTACCCACAAGGAAACGGCCAAGCTGAGGCCACTAATAGGGTGATGCTGAAGATCCTTAAAAAGATGAAGCACGAGTATGGAGGGAAATGGAGTGACCATTTGGTAGATGTACTGTGGGCATGCAGGAGCTCTGTAAAAACAGCCACTGGATTTTCGCCATTTTCCCTAGTCTATGGAACAGAAGCTATCAGTCCTGTGGAATTAGTTGTTCCTACACCTAGAGTGGTCCTTGAAGAAAGCCAAGAAGAGACCGAGGACACGAACAATGAAAGGAGATTGGCAGATCTGGAAGGGGTAGAAGAAGAAAGAGAACTAGCCAGGAAGAGAAGCCAGAGGTACCAGCAAAGAATGACTAGAGCATATGCACAAACAGTACGCCTAAGAACTTTCACTAAAGGGTAGCTGGTACTAAGGATGGCTGAACACGTAAGGAGGAACCTTTCAAGGCCCTCCAAATTCGCCCCAAAATGGGAAGGACCCTACATCATCAGGACAGCTCATGAAAGTGGGTATTACTACCTTACAAAGGAAGATGGGACAGTCCTGAGAGAACCCATAAATGGGAAATGGCTGAAACAGTACTACGCATAAGAAAGAAGGGGTCTCAGCATACTAGGATCCTTTTGCCGACTCCCCAACTCGCTAAGTGTTTTTCTTATCATTTCTTTGCTTTTGTTATGAATTTTTGTCTAAATGATTTTGTTTAGGAACCTATGATAGAAAGACACTCTGTGGTCCTTACTATCTTTTCCCATGTTCCTTAAATGATGATCGTATTTTAATTCAATGAAGTTTTCTTTTTCCTTCAGCCTTTAAGTCCTAAATATTGCAAAGTCCAAGTTTGGACAAAATTGAGGAAGGATATCTGGGCCAAGACAAAAAAAATAAATGCCTTTTGACACATGACCCAAGATCCACTTCACAGATAGTTTCAAATACCTCATAGATAGTTTCAAATGCATGGTCTAGGATCACGGGCAAAAGTAAATGCCCAGGATACCTAGCCTAGCACTTGACAAAAGGGGGACCTGTCAAGTTCATGAACTGGGACTATATCTCTATAAAAAAATATATATTTATATATATATATATATTTATATATATAAAGAGAGGGGAAACCCAATGTACCCAGTTTAGTACTTGCGCAACAAAATAACCACCGGGTACCTAATCCAGGACCTACAGTAAAGCTTGTAGGAACCATGGCCCAGGACTCAGTAAGAAAAAGAGAAAAGAAGGGAAGGAAAAGCAATGTATCAAAGGGAAACAAGAAAATCCACATGCTATTAAGAAAAATTAGAAGCAGTCTTGAAACACAAACACTGAGAAACAGTTTTAAAAAGTAGCCTCAAAACACAAACACAGATCTATGCAAAAAAAGAGAGTAGTGTTCAAGCAAAAAGAAAAATAGAAACTTATACAACTCCAAATTGTTTATACACATCTAAAAAGGGAGAAGGGAAAAGCTAAGAAATGAGGCCGGCCAACAGAGAACCATCTGGAGAAGTAGCAGGCGTAGCTGAAGAAGAAAGAACTCTCTGCCTTTTGACCTTCAAATCTTGCAAAGCCTTGTGAGCACGAGCCAGAGCTTCCTCAGCAGCAGCAATCTCAGCGTCTATACTTCTGGAAGCCTGCCTCTGGAATAGCATGCGAGCCAGTAGGCGCAAATGATCCAGCAAGAAGGACAGGTTGAACTTGGCCTCTAGAAGGTCTTGAACCACTCCCCTCCACTCCAAAAGCCTTTCTTCAGATAAGGAGTCTACAGAAGAATCTCTCAAAGAAATCAGCACAGCACACAGCAACTCCATCAAGATGTTACCCAGAAAGACACCTCCCCTAAAACCGCTGGTGAAGTCTCCATGACTTCTGAGCAAACTTTCTAGCAAAGGCAGATCCTCCGCAGCCACGAAAAAACGCAAGAAGCTGCCATAAGAAGACCCAAAGGAATGGAAGTGACTAGCGGGGAGGCTGTTGAACTCCATAAGATCAAAACGAGCCAAGAAGATGGAAAGCCTTGAATCAAGATCTAAAGCAGCCACTCCTGGAACGTCTCCCATCACTGTATCCCCACCTGCAGGAGCTGGAGAACCTTCAGCCTTTTGTTTTGTTTGAAGATCAACAACCTGAACGGATCCCACAACTCCCTCAGGAACCACAAACTCAAAGTCCCTAACACCTGTATCAACACTCACAAAAAGGGGAAAAACAGACTTAGTTAAAAAAAAAAAAAAAAAAAGTGGCAAAAGGAAAGGGAGAAGGAGAAAGGGCAAACCAGTGTCGGTCTCTTAGGGCGGAACCTCCTCATCTTGCTCCTCTGGCTTCTTGGAAGATTCTGGGAAAGGACACAGAGCAAGTTGAAGAAAGGGTGAGGAAACTGTAGCAAAACGGCTAAAAGAAGGTAGAGATGCAGGGGGCTTCGCCATAGAAGAAGAAGGTGGAAAAAAGGTATAAAAAGAAAGAAAGAAAAGGAAACACAGTAAGAACGATCCACACCCACCTCCAGAATCCTCTGATTCCAAAGAAGAGGCAGCGTTGGGAACAGATCTCACACTGGCTTGACCTACAAGGAGAAAGGGAAGAAGGAACTAAAAAAAAATGGGGAAGGATAGAAAAAGGGGACAAAAGAAAGATAGAGTTAAACACTGTTATAAAGAAAAATATGGCTCACCTGTTTGTTTAGACAGAGGCGTGCCTCCCAAAATCTCTTTACTTAACACCGTCTGAGGAAACACAGTTCTGATGGGACTGGGAGTCTGCTTAAGCCGAGGACTTTGGGATGCAGGGAGTTGGGAAGCTTCGGGATCCTGGGTAGCTTGGACATCCTGCATTGGCTACCCAGTCTCCTCAGCCATGCCACCACTAAGGGGCTCCTCCTCCATGCCAAGAAACGCAATAGAAAGGGCTGTAACTGTCTCTTCCTCTAGAACCCTACCAGCCATGGGAGGAAACACCTCCACCTAAAAAAAAAAAAAGGAAAGGGGAGGAAGACAAACAATAATAAGTAAAGACAACAGAGGGTCACAAACACACAGTACCAGAGAAAGGAATAAGAGTAAACGGAGAGGTGTGAATAAGGAAAGGCCATACCACATCATCACCGGACGACTGACTTCTACCTTTCTTGAGGTCTAATTTGCGTTCAGACTGCAAAGGAAACAACCACTCTTAGCTAAAAGGAGGAAGTGACTGCAACCATAGTGACAAATATGAAAGAGAGAAGAAGGAAAAAGGTCTTGCCCTTCTCTCTCTCTCTACAGATTCTTTGATGGACTTTTGTTTACTACGAGTATGCCCAGAGGGTCCTAAAGGGGGCTGAGATACAAAATCAGAGGATCCCAAAGGACCATGGACTGAAGAAGTCACAAGAACCTGGGAAAAAGAAAACTCTACCTTAGTCTTCTTCCGAGTCCTTGTAGCCAAAGGTTGCCCGATCTCCTTTTCCTCCGAAGTCACCAACTGTTTTTGGGATTTCCCAGTCTTTCTCTTTTTTGCCTCAGGACCAGCCTCCGTGCCCCCTGTACTTTCTTCAACATCAACTGCTTTCAATTTTTCCGGCCTAATTCCTTTCTCCTTGCCTTTACCTGAGGGAGTGGCAGCACCTATTGTCTCTATTGCACCCCTCTTAATGGGTACCATGGAAGAAGTACCAATAATAAGACCACAGCCCGACCAAGTTGCTGGAAAATCCTGTGCATATGTTACCCAGCCTCCCCTGGAAGCATGCCATTTCACGAACCCCGTCTTACTACTCACAGCAGTAGAAACAATTCCAGCAGTAGGCAGGGATAAGCGTTTATTGGATGTTGGAACAGAGGAAATGCTAAGATTAGAGGTTTCCCTAATTGTGCCAGAACCAACGTAATCAACAAAAGATTTTTGTACTCTCCTCCAATAGCCAGTATAACCATTGGAGGCAAAAACTCCTCTCTGAGAATTAGGCACTGCAAACTAAGGGCTCCTCCGCGACCAATAGGAGAAGGCTTGTAGTCTCAAAAAAGGATCCAGAGAGGGGAGAGACGGTACTACATCTTTAAAAACTGGGGGAATATCCTGATCGAAACCGAATGGCCGAAGTACCCGGTGTGCCGAGTAATGAGTATACCTTGGGCCGCTTGAAGAAGGCACAGGAAGCCAAGAGGGACTAATACAAGCCAAGTAGGATAAACTACCCTCATCACCGCAACGCAAGCGAAAAGTATTTCCTGTAGAAGTTAGAAAAGAAGACAATACAGAATCGCAAGCAAAACCAGAACCAAACTCCCGGGGAGATCTCCAGTGTAAATTTCCCGCTTGATCAAACAACTCAACTAGGTTGAGACTGCCACCTTTCAGACTAATCCAGCGAAAGATGATGGGAAAAGTATCAGTCGAATTACCACAAAGACCTTTAATTATATCGGGGGATCCCTGGAATTTGTCCTTCACAAACTTCAAATTCCTGCACCTAGCCAAAGTGGCTAAAGAATGATCCCACATAAATATCTGGAGAATGGCACAATGAAGAGATGAAGTGATCACATAACAAGAATCACATTCGGCTTCATCTCCGTGAAGCTGATCCAGTTGAGAATAGACATGGCCCAAGAACAATGGGGCTAAAGGGTACTGGGTGCCTCGAGCCAACTTAATTGCCAATGGAAAGAAAATAGACTTAACCCCATACCCCGGGAACTCACTGAACAGGAACTTACTAAGCCAGAACGCTAGGAAACCAGCTCGCCTGACTTCCTTGTCTTTTTCACAAGAAAGGGTCATAACCCATCTCCCCATCCTGGCCGGCTTACCACCAGGAGAAGCAGTGCGACCACCAAAATGGCTAAACAACTTGTTTTCTACCTTGAGATCCTCTTCAGAAAGACTAATGTCAAAAGGATTCTCATCCCCAAAAACCCGGAGAACGAAGTTGTTGACCACATCCTCCAGGGTAATTGTCAACTCACCAACAGAAAAGAAAAAAGTGTGAAGAGAATGGCACCAACGGCGTACTAGATGCCTGAGACCCTTAGCATCTCTGAAACCCTCAAGATTCCTGGAAATCGCCACCGCTTTCAGGATCCCACCGCGCTCCAGGCGACCCACGAACTCCTCATCAGATAGTTCCTTATCCACCCAGATAGGCCAACCTTGGATTTTCCCAGGGACAAAATCAAAGAAGATAGGCACTACCTCTCGAAGTCCCTGCCTGATCTGAAGATCAAAAATTTCCCTAGGGTCTAAAACTTGAGTAGAACTAGCGAAACCCGCCTGACCAGAAAATACCCAAGCATGAGGGGACGGAGGGACCTCACCATGAGACACCTGAGGGAAAGATAGGCTGGGAGAGTACTAGGGATCTCGTAAGGGAAAAGCCAAGTGCTCAGAGACCTCATAAGACCCGCTCTGAGTAGAACCAGAAAAGCCTTCACCCTCAGAAGGGCTGGGAGTACGCTCTCTTCTTTTTTGAGAAGAAGAAGAAGCCATTGAAGTAGTGAGGATGATGAGAAGTAAGGAGGATTGGAAGAATGGAAAAGGGAAACGAGAGTAGCAGACTGATTGAAAGAGAGAAAAGAGACCTAAGAATGAAAGACTCAGGGAAGCAAAGAGATAATGTGAAGCGCTCACAATAAAGGCACAAAGAGAAATTGGAGAAGACAATGTATAGAAAGACGCGCCAGTTGCCAAAATATTTAATTTTGATGGAGAGATTAATTAGTAGTTATTAATGGAAGTTACGGGGAACAAAAAAGGTGGGTAAGGGAAGTTTTACTCCAAATACTCAACTGCCATGTCCCGTGCAAGGGAGAAATTACAAAATAAAGAAGCACTACACGCAGGAAAGATCAGGATGTCCAAAAAGCAACAGGAAAGGCCTAGATATTGAAGAAGGAAGAAGGGAACCCAGGGATAATTAAAAGAAAATCCTATGGAATCTAAGAAACCCTGAATTACTCACGCGTGGGCTTCAGGCAACCCATGAGCTCGGGGGGCCAAATGTTGAGGTCCAAAAAATCACAGCACCCAAGCCCAAAGAAATAAGCACAAAGGGCCATTGAAAATAAAAAGAGACGGTAAGCCCAAAAGACTTGAAGCCCAAAAACATAAAGAAAAAAAAAAAAAAGATAAGCCCGGAAGCTTATAAGAAAAGAAAAGAAGCCCAGATCAGAAGAATACCAGCGTAAAAAGAAAGCTGAGTCGGGATCCTTAGAAGCTGCCAAAGGCTCAGGATCCCCGAAAGTGTAGCACACTCGAAAGAGGATTAAGACAGCTCAAAAGAAAAGCCAAAAGAACACAAGAAACAGGGGATGGATACGTCCTTTTCAGGTACCAGAGGCCCAGCAAGAAAAGAAGAAAACTTGGAGTGACTTCTCATAGCGCAAGTGGACGGTACCTTGGGGAACCAGAATGAAGGGGCATAAAAGGGAGTAGCAGCAGAGGACTTTTCGAACCAGCAGAGTGGGATTCCGCCCATTTGAGAAAAAAGATAAAGAGGAAGGATGGCCAAAAGCTGGACCGTGAAGAACGTGACATCAGTGCACTCCGAAATAGATAGTTAGCCATGGACTTTCGAAGAAACAACACTAAAAGGAAGAAAAGAATGAAGAACGGGGCAAACTGAACCTTTTGGGCGATGGGCACAAAACAGGCTCTGGTACCCAGGGGGCAAAACAGGGGAATCAATAGTCCTCCAGGACTCCAGAATAACACTATAAAAAGGGGGGAAGGATTGTGAAGATAGAGAGGGAGTAATAGAAAATCACAACAGAATCATTGAGAAAACTCTGTCAAAAACTCAAAGAAAGTAGGGAAATATCTCTCAGTATCCCAGAAACAGCCACTATAGCACATACATGGATTCAAAAGGATTCAAACTTTGCAAGTCTTAGAGGCTTGGATAGCCATCAAAGTCTGTAATTTTTGAGCTTATTTGAACTTTGTATCACGTCTTAGTGAGCACATTGTAACCATAATTAAGAAAAACTAATGAAGTATTTCTTATTAATTTGAGGATCCCTAACCATTACTTTGTACATTTACTGTCTGCTTTGCATTACTTTTGTTGTTTTGATTGTTGTTCAATACAAATATTCTCGTTTGCTAGTTTATGTGTATTGTAGGAAGCTTGCCTTGTGCACCACTTGGTTCTTAAACAACCCCTTTAGCTGCGGTGAACCAAGCCCAGTCCACCAAACTACAACTATTTGGCCCAGAATCCTTGGGCCTGTGTGCTAAAGAAAAAGGCACTCTCACAACTTGCCTAATGGGCCTATGCAAGCTACTGGTCAGTGCCCATGCCCATGTCTGCTCTTCTTATTCTTGCTCCCTATTCCTAAAATATAATGATGGTAAAATATTATTTTGATCCTTAAATTTTATTAAAAATTTGTTTTTCATCCCTAAACTTTAAGAAATTCATTTTTCGTTCCTAAACTATTGAAAAGTTCATATTTCGTCCTTAAACTATTGAAAATGTTTTATTTATGTCATTAGACTTTACTAAAAGTTTGTTTTTTATCCCTAAATTATTGAAAAAGTTCTTCTTTTTTTTATCCTTATTTTTGTCTCTATACTATTCAAAAAACTCTTTACAAAGTTTAAGGATGAAAAAAGAACTTTTTAAAGTTTAGGAACGAAACACATACTTTTAGTAAAGTTTAAAGACCAAAATAGTATTTGTACAATAAAAGAATAATAATAATATTGCATCAAAATAATAATAAGTGCATCAATCAAACTCTTGGGGAGGTCATAAATGATAAATGTTCCCCCAATAAGTAGGAGAGGAAAAATCAAACCCTATTTTACGAAACAATTTAAAATTGGAAGCGTACGTTTGGATTGAGCTGAAACTGAATTTTCAGTTGCGTTTTACGTTTTCAGTAGGTCCCGTGCACTATTCACGAGATCTACAAGTACTTTATTCAGGAAAAAAAACTTTAAAATTAGGTCTCACGGTACTATTCACACATTTAAAAATTATTTTACTACAGTGTTTTCAGTTTTCAGTTTTCAATTTTTAGTAATAAGCGGTATCTAAACAAACCCCGAGTGAGTGAGGGAGGAATAGACAGTGTTGGCTCAAATTACTGTTGTTGATTTTTTCTGGTTTTGCTGAGTAACTTAAAACTACTTCGTTCTTTATTAGATGTGGAAGTGGAACCGTACATGTACTTTTCTAAGTATTCTTGATCTTCCAGAGAAATTTGGCATGTGACACTTAATTTTAGTTAGGGGCTCTCCAATTTAGACCATTCTCTTTCTTTCTTATTTATTTATTTATTTTTGAAGAATAGACTATTCTAAAACATTACATAATCAAATACCTCAGTCTTTTTGACCTTCCAATTTGACTTTAACAGGATACCTGCTTTGACAAGGACCAACAAGTTCACATCTTGCATTGCTACCTGCACTTTCCCGGGGTGGTTACGTGTAATTGTGAATTTGGATTGATTTATTTGCTAAAACTAAAGTGATTAAATATATAGTTATATTTTGAAAAAACAAAAACAAAAGAAATTATATATAAACAAATAAGATTAAAAAAAATTCAGGGAAAAAAAAAACCAAAAGCATAATACACATCCCACTTAAAAGGTCATCGTCGCTAATTTCTTTGGTAGTCCTAGTCCTAGAAAAATCCCCTGCAAAGCAATATCAAAAGAAAATTAAAATTGTTATGTTGAGGTGAGTTTGGACTTTTTTTTAATTAAAAAAAATTATTTTTAATTTTTTATGTGTATGATTTTTTTTTTGAGAAGTTTTAGTGTACGATTTTAGAGCTTCATTTTTTAAAAACAAGCAAAAAATATAACCGTATTTTTACCAACTTTTAATAATTAATTAAATAGAATTTCAATTCAGAAATAAATAAATAAATATGATAAAAAAAACTAATATAAATTCTAAAGGAGCACTTGAAATCATTGTTTATCTGATTAACATGAACCCCCTTTTATGTACTTATCCAAGTTGTGGCTGTTGTTGGAAGATTCACACGAGACTTTCATTGTAAATGCCTGAATTAAATCACTTTCCCAAAAAAAACAAAATCAAAATGAACTGAACCGAACCGAAGATTTCAGGCCTTTCCCATGACTCCAACCCCACGTGTTTTCACAAGCAAAGAATCTGAAAATTTTAATGCCATTGCCAACCCATTAAAATTTTAATAATAATAAATATATAAATAAAAATATACGAGAAGGAAAATGAAAATCATGAGCTGTCAAAGTGGTTCTAGAGAAAAGGAAAAGAAAATTCCCATCAGAAACGAAACTTAAACGCCACGAGGCAATATCCTAGTCATCCAAATGGAAAGTAGTGTTCGTGTCCGAGTCAATGAGCCGCCAACCGAGTCAAATCTCTCGCGTTCGTGACGCGTTCCTTCAAACCCAACGCTCACTCACACTCAAAATTCACTTTCTTAGAAGATGCACATGCTCTCCTAACTCTTCTTCTATGTCACCCCAAACCCACCCTATAAATATCACCCTATTGCCCATTTTTCCTCTCAAAATAAAAAGTCTTTGAATTCCTCCCAATTACTCCAAAAAATTCTTAATTCATCTCCCATTTGTTCTTCTCCAATTCCCAATTGAAAATGAATTCCATGAGATTGTACGCCCTCCCAGTCATTGGCTTCATGTTCTTGGCACTTTTGCGACTCAGCCATGCGCAGTCCTTGGCTCCTTCTCCTGCACCCCAGGGTCCAACCAGCGATGGTAATTACTAACTCTACAAATTTTCATTTTTTGGGAAACAAATTTCTATGCTTGATTTTTGGGTTTTACCAGATTGGTGATATTTAATTCTTTTTTGTTCTTGTTTGATGCAGGCGCGGCAATAGATCAAGGGGTTGCTTACTTCCTTCTACTACTGGCCCTTGCAATCACATACCTCTTCCATTGATTTTTTATTTATTTATTTAAATTTTGTATCGTTAATTAGGATAATTAATATAAATTCTTTATGTACTTTCTCCTAGTATTCAATATGGAGATCTTGTGTATCAAAAAAAAAAAAAAAATGGAGATCTTGGAGCAATTTTACACTGCTTTGATTCTTGTGTAATATAAACTAATAAAGAAATGAATTAATATTAATTATTTGTCCATTTAGCAATTTTCTATTACCAAATATTTTCTAATTTGATAATGTCAAAATTTTAGTTGTGCTTACACACCGACTAATCTAATATGTAATTTCATGAGTCAAGAGAGAGGAATGTAATATGTGGAACTTGTATAGCAATGTGTATCTGAAAATGTGATGCTTTTCTAGTTGGTTCGAAAAATGTAATTTGACTAGTCCATTGAATTTTATTCCATTCGGAAAAGTCGTGCGAAAATTTTCTTTGACTTTACGTCTTTTTTGGGCCTTTACGTTTTTTGGTTTTCATCTTATTCAAAAGAGGTACACCAGCATTTTTTTTTCGAGAAGAAAAAAAAATGAAAATAATCATTTTTCTAATTTCATTAACGATAATAACTCAATTCAAGATGCATTTTTAGGATGAATCAAGTAGTGCGTTAGCACTATAAAAGAAGAGATTTAAGAGCCTTAATTTTTTTATTATAGTAAAACTGTCAGACGTTTGCCAATTTCGCTAAAAAAAAACTTTAAGATAGTCTTTAAAACCTGAAGTCCTAAGAACAGTTTAATAGTTATAGTTGGAATTTGGAGTCATTAGGGAAAAAAAAACTCTATAATTTATTTTTCATATTTTAGAAACCCATATTTTTAAAGCATTACTCACTGACATTCACTGTATTTGTCAAATACTCATAATGTCAAAAAATTTCTCAATTAGGGTGTTTGGTAGAGTAAATTTTATGGTAGATGGAAAAAAAATGAGAGAAAATGAGGAAGGAAAACTTTTTGGAGAGTGTTTAGTTGAAAGAGGGAGGGGAAAAATTATAGTAGGACCCGGGTGTTTTCTCTCCGGGTGCTTCTTTTATTTTTTTTGGGATGGTGCCTCTTTTTTTTCTTTTTTTCCTTATTTCTTTTGATTTCTTGGGGCTGTGGCGTGTTGCTTTGTTTTGTTTTTCTTCTTCTTTTTTTTATTTATTTTCTGTTTAACTAGACATGATTTTTAATTTTAATAAATTTGGGTGATTGCTTTTTTTTTTTTTTGGTTGCTTGTCACTTTTTTATTTTAATTGGGCATTATTTTTTAATAAGGATATATGAATAAATTTATACAAACTTACTTTTATCATCCATCCACTTTTTCACTCCCAACCAAACAAAAATAAGGGAAATTAAAATCTTTTCTAGTCTTCTCACTTTCTATCCTCTCACCATTTTATTTTGTAAAAGCTTTATTACTAAAACTCTGTCTTCTTCTAAAAAAAAAAAAAAAAAAAAAACTCTTGTCTTCTTTTCCTTTGGACATTATGGTAAGAAATTATAGATTTTTTTTTTTAACTCTAAAAATAAATTTTTTTTAAAAAAAACTATAATGTCTTACCATAATGTCAAAAGGAAAAGAAGACATATTTACCTCCTTTGAGAGTTTAATTTAATTAGAAACTTGAAGAAAGTCATTCAATTATTAAATTAGTTCTTTTGGTGTTTTTATAAAACTAGTATTAATATGGCGTTTTGCATATGGAGACTGAGAATATATATATTCTAGAGTTTTTGCTGTATGCAATGGGAATACTAGATACCTTATAGGAGAGTGGAAACTTTTCAATTATAACTTAGCTTTCCACTTTTTAATTATAACTTATAGCTCAACTTCTTTGTGAAAAAAAAAAGCTCAACTTCTGCATGTGAAATAATAATATAATAATCAAATACAAATTTATTGTGGCACAAATAAGTGAATATATAACAGATATACTAACTAAACATTTGGATGTACATTGAATTTGGAAGGACAATTGTTTGATGAATACTACATTTGGATTATATTTAGGTTCAAGTTGTACTAAATAACTTGGTGTGTATGAGATGACAGGATTGCACACACACAAAGATAGAGTTAGATATTTGAAGAAGATTGAATATCCTTGTTTTTATTTTTTTAAGTTTAATTCTATAGTATTTGATTTTCTTTTTCTCATAATTCGATAATTGAGAGTGGAAAGATTTTAAAGCCTGGTTTATTAGAAAAATAAAAAAGTGTTCATTTCACTATAAGGCTCTAGACCTATAATAGATTAAATTTGTTTTTACAATATGAGTGCCATCATAAATTAGTATAGTAACTCTATCCTTTTTTATCGACTAGTTATAGTGGTTCCTATTCCTAATCATGACCCTGTTTTTAATTATAATGATAATCTTATCAAAGATTTTGAGTCTTGAACTTTTTTAAAACTAATGCCAAAATACAATTTACACCCTTAAACTTTGATCAATTGTCATTTTGGTCCACTAAAATTAAAAAGTGTCATGTTAGTCCATTAGTTTTGACATTAAGTCAAATTTCTTTCAAAGGATAATAAGAAAAACATCCAATATTGTAAAAATAAATAAATAAACAAAACAAAAAGAAAAAATCGAAAACATATCACATTAGAACTCTGACTTAAAGTGCCAATTAGCACTCAGAAAGTGCATTTAGGCACTTATGACCCAAAAATTGAATTTTCAACCCAGCTCTTGATTTTTTTTGGTTTTTCAAATTTGCAACTTAATCTCATCCTAATTTGAGATAAACCTCTAAATTGTCAGCTTAGGAGAGTTAGCAACTCACTCCAACTCATCAACCAAGGGTTTCCCCTCTCTTTAAATAGAGGAGTGATCCTCACTTTTAAAGCACAATTCAACTTTTGATTCTTTGAGAGAGCTTTTGAAAAAGAGTTATTAGGTGATTGCTGATCCTTTTTGTCAATCACAACATTTTATCCCCTCTAAAGCTACAAAATTTATGACTTCCTTAGCATAAATTCGTCTCAAAGTAAGCTCCAATCACTTCCTATTATCAAAACATCGACAATCTATTGTTACTCAGTCAAAATTCCTGAAAAACCGAAGGAAATTTCAAGAGAACCATTGAATAGATAAGGTGCTACCAAATTTTTAAAGCTTGAAGAAAGGAGGTGTTGTCCAAATTTCCAACCATCCAAGAAGGGAGGAGTTGTTGCCTGTGGCCCAATCTTGAAGAACGTTCGATCCTATTCTTGAAGTCAATCGTGCATGCATATATAAAATCCAAATCGAAGTGGTGTCAAACTTTTGTTTTAGAATTGCTTCAAACATGTTTGTGATTGATGATATGGTATGATTTAGAATCAAGCATGCTAGCTTTATATTAGGACTTTCACTTGATCACATGCCTTCAATATTGTTCAAAACACTTTTTCAAAATCCTAAATTTTCAATTCCTTTATATGTTTATGTTGGGTTTAGAATTAACCCAGTGAATTGACCAATCATCCAATTTCATTAATTAGATTAATTTCATGCAAGATTCAATTACTAAGCGGAATGTACAACCATTTCATGTAAGCTAAATGCAAGGGAAAATAAAATGACAAAATAATATGGTCACGATGGAAAAATCCTAGCAGGCAAAACCCCATTGGGTGATTATATAGGTCACCACTCTTGATTAATCCATTAAACAGTAATCGAGGTTACAAGAATAGAGATTACCCAATACCAATACCTACAATTGTAGAACCTACTAACGCTAGTTCAACTCTAATCTGGATGGACTAAGATTAATAGTAGACTTTTTCGGTTAGCATAGATTTCCTATCAATGTGACGACTCCTGTAAAGTTGTGATTTACAACTATGTTTTATGTTGGCTTTATTCCATGACAAAAAGTATTGTAATTGCAATAATTTATTTCCTTGTAATTTGTGGGATTTTATTGTATTAGGTTTAGTATTATGTTGGTGAGGAATCAAGCATGCAATGAAGATCAATGCAATTTCGCTACTAGCTCGCAAGAAGCTCACGAGTAAAGCAACCCGCAAAAAGGCCACGTGAGAAGCACATGCTGGAAGCTAAAGAGTCAAGTGCCAGGTTGCATTTCGTGAGTACTTCGTGAGAAAGGCCATCTCGCGAGGTACCCGCGAAACTCTCTACCTGGAGGATTTTAAGTGTGACTTTCTTACCCTTAACCTATACTATATATATTCTCATTACCTGCAAAAGTAAAAGAAGCTATTCAGAGAGAAAACCCTAGAAAAGTTTCTACAACACAACACACCCACCTTTTAGAGAGAGAGCTACTCATCCTTTAGTAAGAAATCATTGTAGTCTCTTCTTATTCCCTCTCCTATTGTTATACCTTGAGAGGAGATTTGTACCCAAACACACAACCCACACATATTCAGAGTGTAAAAAGTGTTTTGGAACTTGGGAAGCATTTGGGATTTGCCAAAAGAAGCCAGTGAGGCTTGGCAGATGCAATTGGGCGGTATTGCGAGATCCAAAAAGCTAGTGAAGACAAGACTCTAAGAAGTCCGTTGGTAGCAGGAGCTTGGAGGGCCCAAATACATTGGGTAGACTAGGCTTGGAGGGTCTTTTGTTATTCGTGTACTCCAATTTATTCACTAATGGATCGATTTTGACTTGGAGGGTTGCAGAGAGGTTTTTCACCGAGTTCTTTGGTTTCCTCTTCGATAATACGTCTTGGTTTTATCTTGTGTTTGCATCTCTCTTCCCTACTCTTTAAGCTTTTCTTTCATTGTTCATTATGGTTGAATATGGCTTAAAGTAGTGTTACCGGTTTATTGCGCTCATTTACTCTTGTTTTCGCACTTTGATAAGTTAGAGTAAAAGCAATCTAGCCATAATTTTTAATTTGGGGTCTAAACAAGCATTAGTGTTTTCACACTAAATTGTGCTTTCAACTCCTTACAACAACTTTTGATTGATGTAGATGGTTGGTGCAAAGTTCTTCGCAGCAATACACTTCAACAGATGAACCATAAGTAGCTTGGTTCAAAACAACCACAAGGTTGCAGCAACTTCTCAATGATACGAGTTTTTTGGGTTTGGGATGATAGCTTTTAAAAATAGTATTTAAGTCGTACTGGAACCCTAGTGCGAAAATCCCAATGCTGCCACGTCATCTAAATTAAATATGAAATTCTACATAATCAAAGCTCGATCAATCAGCTGCTATTGAGACTTCTGTTGAGACAACAGTTACAACACTAGTTTGAGTATTCTTGAGCTTGTTCTAATTGTGTCTTCAATTGATACCACTTAAACACTTAGTGAACAATCTAAACTATGACTTAATTACATCAAAAGTGCATTTAGACTCGGATATGCGAACTCATACAAAAAATGATTATAACAAATTATAACATGCTTTTTTTAAGATATGTTTGGATGCATTTATAGAGTGACATGGTCATGGTCCCTGCATTCTTGAAGGTCGATTAATCGAGCAAAGTGGATGCCTAATACATTCCCACTCCAGAACTTAGCTTTGATCTTAGAACAATAGTTCTAGAGTATGTCTTATCAATGAAATTTTCAAGGAAATAAAAATAATGTAATTTTTTAGGTTGCATCTAGGAAAAAAGCCATGTAATTTTCCTTTATATATTCTGAAAGCTCGATAGTAAAACTACTAGAGCTGATTAAGACCCCCAATTTTAAATTAGGGGTTAAATGCTTTTAATCTACTCTACTAGATGCAGAATTAGAGCAATCAATGCGCAATTAACCTAGACTACTTCTTAGTGCATGGACATACATAATTAACAATTAAGTATAAAACACAAGGAGTAAGGGAAGAGAGATACAAACACAAGATAACATCGGGATGTGTTATCGAAGAGGAAAACTGAAGTGCTTTGTGTAAAAACCTCGCTGCGGCCCTCCAAGCCGAATCAATCCACTAGTGAATAAGTTGGAGTACAAAGATTACAATATAGACCCTCCAAACTTAGACTACCCTCTGTACTTAGACCCTTTAAGTCCCAGCTACCAACGGGCTTCACTGAGTCTTGTCTTTACTAGTGTTAAGACATATGTGGATCATGTTAAGAGCATATGTCATTTAGAATTGGCTAATCCTTTGACAAAACGCACTTTACTTGTAATTGGGTAGATCTAGATGTGTTTAATACTTCAAGGGACAAGAGTTCAAGTTCAAGTATTGAAGCCATGCAAATCTGTCTAAGAATCAAGTAAAAAAGTGTTGTATTTTAAATCTTGACAGATTGTATTTATCGAGGTTTAAAAGGAGATTTTAGCTCGATGCTCGACAACTGCTCGACAGATACCCTATCTATCGAGGATTACAAAAATCAGTTTTTCAGATATGTTTTTCACGTATATCTAAGTTATGTGTTTAGGTTTTCTTTTCTCACAACCCTATACATATATAAGGATTATTTTAAGGGCTGTCTTAGTAAAGGAAACTTGATGCAAAGGTTTTATTCATGCATATTGTGACTGGAGACAATTTGCCCTAGTTCATCTTTCTCTTGAAGAAGTTGCTGTGTTTGTACGCCGTAGGGTTTTGTAACCAAGGAGCTTCTTGATCTTCATCGTGTGAAGAACTGGGATTCATTTACTTGTAACCGCTAGTTTTGATAATAGTGGATTTTCAGGAGTGGTAACCTTAAATTCACCTGGTGGGGTGGTGGTTTTCCTTATTCGTAAACAAATCACCTGTGTCAAATTTATTTTTCGCTGCATTAAACTTAGTTGGTGATTTGTTTGTGCTATCACGCTTATTGCATGTAATTGAATCTAATTAATTTCACTTGGCTAATTAATTTGATTAAGTTACCAAAGGGGTCAACACATTCTTGGCCTATCAACTAGCTTTCTGGATCCCACAATTAGCACCAATTGCATCCACCATAGAATGGCATAACCCAATGCTTCCCAAAAGCTCCAAAAAAACTCACAACACTCAAAATGTGTGAGATATGTGTTTGGGCTAAGAACCTCTCAATGGATATGGAATTAGAGAGGAAGGAGTATGAGGAAAACTAAGAAAAATGTGTAGAGGATTGTAGGTAAGCAATCTCTAACTCTTCAATGTATTTCTAGGGTTTTTTCTCTGAAATTATCCTTACAATTTTGTGGATAATATGGGCTTTATATTGTGGATAAATAATGAGGAAAGGCACACAAAACAGGCTGGCAATGCATCTCGCAAGTCAGGTCGCAAGTTGGCCAAGTCGTGAGCCACTCGCGAGATGCCCTCAACACTTGAACCTTTCAACTTCCAGCATGTGCTTCTCATGTGACCTTTCGCAGGTTGCTCCACTCACGAGTCAGTCGCAAGTTGTCCTACTCTTCACAGTTCTTTACCAATTTCTCACACTAATTTAACATACAGGGAAATGATTGATGAATTACAATCAAATTTAACATAGAATTAATGCCAATGAAACCTAATTGAAAATCACAACTTTACATATTCCATCAAATGTAAATTTTCAATTTGACAATAAAATGAGGTGTTTTCTTAATTGTAGTTTTCTTATTTTTTCTAACTTAATAAAACAAGTGGCAACTCCATGTAAAAATCTCAATCCGAGGGGGTCAAATGTCCTTAGTCAAATCGCACAATTTGGGGGGAATTTAACATGATCTTACCCATTTATGTGGGCTCTATATTAACCTTGAGGTCATGGTTTATCGCACCACATTACCGTTAATTAAAGGTGTTCATCAGTTCGGTTGGTCAATTATTTGAAGTTTATTTTTTAAGCCAAACTAACATGATGCACTTCCAACCAAATGAAACCAATTGCACTCTTAGATTGGGGTGGATCAGCTAAACCACATTCAGTTTTCATTAATATTGATGCAATTGGTTAAATTGGTTAGATCGATTGCTAGGTTAGGATTAAGTGTATGATTTAAAAAAAAAAAAAAAAGCAAAATGGATATTTTGAGCTGAGTTTTTTAAAATATTAAGATTTTTTCTAAACTAGGCTAGGCCTATATAACCCATTGCACATAATATAAAATCAACCAAATCTTCATTTTCTAAAAATAATTCAACAATACAACCACCAAAGAGGTAACAACAAATAATATATTCTATAAAACATGAAAATAATACAAACAACATCAAAGAAAGTCAATATGAAAATGAAAATGACACAAACCACCATGACATAAAAGATTTTCAGGTAATTTTCTCCTTTAAAAAAACACAAAAAACAAAGAAAAATTTATTATCTTCGGGAAAATGGGGTTCTACCGAATAATAGCAAAAAATATATTTTTTCATTAATTATCTTGATCTTGATTATCATTCGACACCACTTCAACATATTTCAGATTTCATTTTTTAAAAACACGTAAAATCAACATATTCACACATGGAAAATGGTGAGATTGAAAGCTTGGGCATTAGGTTGTGCATTTTAATTGCGCAATGTAAACCCAAAGTTTGAGATGAATAAAAAAAAATAGAGAATCCATGAGATAATTAAAGAAATGGTAGAATTAAAAATATTTGAAAGCATGAAACTCACTAGTTGTTGTCTGGTTGATCGATGAGAGAGAGAGAAAGAGAGAAATGAAAAATAAACTTGGGTTTTTTTCCCCCACAAAACAATAACATTTAGTGCGTGTAGGTGTGTGTATCAAATTATTGTTTTAGGATCGAGACAAATGCCATTAATAACTACACTTGATGGTTAGTTTTTTCATATCCTAAAAACACCCCTCCCACCTACTACTTTTTTTATATAATAATTTTTTCTTAAATATCATTTTACATTTCTATATAGAATTATACATAATGAAAATATTAAACTCAATTCATTGTAAGCTTTTCTTACAAACCAAATGATTATGAAAGATGTTTCAAAATTAATATTTCAGGAAAACACATATTTTTAGCATAATTATGCATTATGAAAATGTTAAATCTAGTTCCTCCCAAAATTTTCATATTAACTAAAAAATTACAAGAGAAATTACAAAAATAACGCCCTAAGAACACGCATGCTATTAAACAATATTGCTTGTCATTCCATACAAATCCACTGAACTCTTTAAAATAAATCCAAATCACTTTTGATTTAAAATTGGATTTGGTTTCAATTTGATCCATACATTTAATTGCGTCAATTTATTCATCTTATTCTTGTACTAATTTTATTGTTACCCTTTCCATTTAAATAGAGATGAAACTTATTGATGTGGCAAATGGGAATTAATCACACATTATTTTTGCTGATATAAACCATACAACATGGTGTCACACCACCTAAGATGGTGTGTGTCATCATTCAAATTGTTGCGTTTATTTTTTTCCATGTTCTTCATTTATTTTATTCTTTCCTTTTGTCTTCTCTCTCTCGCTCTCCCTTAACACCTGACTCTGTTAGTGACACATAATCCAACTCATGTCCATTTATCAAAACTCTAACAAAAACCAAACATAGCTAATTTTCTTTAACTAAAACATTTCACACCAAAGCCACCACACACGACAATCAATAGAAACTTAGAATTATACCCAACATAAGCCGTTGCAAATTATTCTTACACATGCGCGCACGTGCTTGGCTTGGCTAAACCCACACTTACAAACCACTAAACACATTTGTCATGAATAATTGAAAAAGTTAGCCACATATGTACTAAACCCCAAAATAATTCGTCAAGTAACAATTTAGGCTCCTTATAGGTATTTATATGGTCTATGTTGATGTAGTATATGCCTAACATAAGACTTAACACACATTTGTACAACTCACATTCATATCTAAATAAGTATCAATCCAAACAATATTTGGTATTATAATCTCCCCTACCTATATCTCTAATGTCTTCTTCAAGACTTATGTCACATTGTAGTGTCATGAGTCACATGGTGCTAGTTGGCTTTGATAGCATTTTTCACAATTCATGGACATGCTCCAAAAGAACTAGGCATAAGTGCACTTTTAGTCCCTACATTTTGCATTTTTTCTATTTTGGTCTCTATATTTTATTTTTACCACTTTTAGTCCATAAACCAATTAACGCCTGACATTTAGGTCATTTTCGTCACCCAACTAACAACAAAAGCTGACGTGGCTGACGGTGGAATAAAAAAATAATATAATCACACACATTAATTAATTAAATTAAAAACAAGTATTAAAAAAAAAAAACTCATTAGTTTTTGGGTAGAACATGACTGTTAATAATCTTCGTGTTCTTCTTCTTCTTCAGAACATGAACTTCATGTTCTTCACCAAATCAAGACAAACCCAACCGGCCAACATTCATAATCAATCTCAACACAGAAAATTCTAACACATTCAACATTGAAACCTCTAGTAAATCAAACCCATAAATCCAAGAAATAGACCCATAAACCTATAACCAATACTCTTTCACGTTCATCCATACAAGGTTCATAAATCCAAGACCCACAACCTGTAAATACGAAACCAAACTCACCATCCTTGACCCAAATCCGCCATTAACAACACCACCCCGCCAATCAAACCCATTTCCCAAAGCAACAAACACCACCACCATCGCCAGAAAAACCTAGCCCTATGGAAACCCATAAAAAACTGATAAAACCCACACCACTATTGTCGATCAAACCCAACCTCAAAAACCCAGAAAAACCTGATCAAACCCACACCACCATTGCCGATCAAACCCAGACCCGGAAACCCAGAAAAACCCGATCAAACCCATACCACCATCGCCGATCAAGCCAGAAATACCTAGCCCCACGAAAACCCAGAACAACCTAATCTAGAAAAACCTAGCCCCACGAAAACCCAGAAAAACTCGATCAAACCCACTCCACCATTGCCGATCAAACCCACACCACCATCATCGATCAAACAACAAAGAGGGAGAGAGAGTCAGGTTTAGAGAGAGAGAGAGAGAAAAAAAGTCAGAGATTAAGATTTAAGAGTGAGTAAGGGATCGACAGCTGGAACAAAGGAAGAAGAAAAAGAAAGATACAAACACAAACATGCACCGTGAGAAAGAGAAAGAGAAAGAGAGGATCTGGAATTGAAATGGAATAAGAAAAGGAAAGATCATAAATTTATACAAAGTAGGTTTTTTTAAATGGTGGAGAAAGGACTCAAGGGCATTGATGCGCTATTTTAAATCTTCGATATTTTAAATTTCTGGGCAATCAAACATGTTTAGGGAAGAACATGAAGAATATGAACAGTCATGTTCTTCCCAAAAACTAATGAATTTTTTTTTTAATATTTGTTTTTAATTTAATTAATTAATGTGTGTGATTATATTAATTTTTTATTCCACCGTCAACCACATCAGCTTTTGCTGTTAGTTGGGTGACAGAAAGGATCTATATGTCAGGCGTTAATTGGTTTAGGGACTAAAAGTGGTAAAAATAAAATGTAGGGACCAAAATGGAAAAAAGTGCAAAATGTAGGGACTAAAAGTGCATTTACGCCAAAGAACTAATCAAGTTACAATTAAATTCGTCATAATCGTTTATATATCTCATATTGACCTACCAAACACCTAATATGAGACTCAACACATAACCGCATAACACACACTCATAAAACCTAATCCAATCAAATGCATTTAGTATGAGATATCACAAAACTCAACCTCAAAATCACCAAAAATCAAGCAATCGACCCATAAACCAAATCACCCAAATTCTACCATCAATAATCTATTCGACACAATGAACAATCATGTTTCCCTAGTCTAAAAAACCCATTATATTTGCCCCAATCAAACTCCCCTAAAATTGTGGCTAGATTTATCCATCACACTCAGAAGACTCAGACATTGTTGATTACCATAACACCCTCAACCCATTAATCTTTAAAATCAACTCCAAAGCCACCACATAAAGGCAAACTATATAACTATAGATCCCTAACTTATAGCTAACCATACTCCCCTACCTGGGCCTACCAAACCCAGATAGTTGAGATCTCCACTCTCTCTTTATCTCTCTCCCTACAAAAATAGCTATGAATTTTGGTATTGTTACTCGACAATTTTGAGATTCCTTTGTTAAATATTCTAATGATCTTTGCTAAGTCATCATTGATTTCAAAGATTATGTCCTGTTCAAAATATATTTTTTTTATTGGATAATTGGTTTGGACTAGGTCGATCACACGATTGAGAAAACTTAAGTTTAAGATTTAATGTGGCAAAGTAGAGAAAGGGTGAGGTAGGATGCGACACCCCTAGAGTTGGCAAGGTTTTGGTATAAAGTGAGATTATGAGAAGAAAAAGGGAAAAAATTATCAACCAAGTTAAAGCAGACTAATCACTATGTGGGACTTATGATTTTTTGGATTTGAAAACAAAAAACCTATTTTCAAATCAAGGAACCAAACAAGTTCTTAATATTTTAGTTGTCACATTTCAAATTTCATTAATGTTTTGTTGTTGTTGATAATTCGATAGTTGGGGAGAGAGAATTTGAATCTTGGATATCTCTATTGAAAATAACGAGAGGTGCCAACTAGCTTAGTTATAAGGCTCTTGACTTCATCCATGTTTTAGAGGCAAAGAAAACATTAAAATCAATTAAAAAATAAGAGGATTAATTGACACAATTATGTTGAAACACCAAATTGAAACCAATTTCCAATATTGGAACACCATAAATGTATTTTCACAAATAATAAATAAAAAATCCAAAGGACCATAACAATGCTGGGTATCTATGAGTTTGGGATTTTTTGGTGTAAAGTTAGGACTTGGGACCCCTTCTGACCGTAAGAACTTGTCTTAAAATTTCACTGACCCATTGTGACACCAATTCCTAAATTAATAAGTAAAATACAATTAATACCCATGAGGTTTGGGGTAATGCTAAGCACATCCAAGACAATTGGAAAATAACCAATTTAGTCCGTAAACACAAATGACTTATAACTCCATTTGTGCGCTTTACCCTAAAACTAATTCTACACAGTAGCTTTCCATTTCCAATATTGCAAGTTCAGAAAGCGGTACCCAAAAAGGTTGATTTGTTCCTACCAGCTTAAATGCAAATGCAAATGCATTCTAAATGAAATGAATATGCTAGATAAATTTTTTCTAATTGTGACATTTTAGTCCAACAGGCTTTACATCATTTGTTGCTTTTTCCAAGACCAATAAGTGTTCTTAATATAAACCAAAATGAATGTTAACTTTCCCAATTTATGGTTGTTTCTCTTCAATCTTCAACAAGTTCAGACACAACATTTTAAATTTTTACAAAAGAAAAAAAAAAAAATCAAATGGAGCAAAGAGAAAAAGAACCTTTTGTGAAAGTCTTAATTTGAAGAAGAGGTGTAAATAATAGTTTTTGATTTCACAATATAGCTAAAATTATAGTGATTGAAAAAGTATGACTTGAAAAAGAGCTGATTTATTTTTTATTGGTAGTTCTAATATGTTTTTGTTTCTTTTGTAGGTTGCGTTTTCAGCAATCTGATTCTTTTGCTTGGAAATTTTGACTTTTTTGGTATGAATTTTTCAATATATATATATTTTTTGTTTATAAGTTATAGTTTTAGCAGTAAAAAAAAAAAAAAGTTATAGTTTTAGAATGTTTTATCATTTTTTCTTTTTAATTTTAATTGAATGCCGAAAAACCCAATTACTGAAATAGCAAATCCTAGGAGAGGAAAGTGAGGGGCTGTTTGGATTTAGTGTTTTCCATCACCCATCACTCTGTTTTCATCACTCATAACTCAAAACTGGTGGGTCCCATAGCTGTTTGGTTTGTTTGGATTTGTTTTCAGTTTTTGTTTCCATCACTCAATTCTTTGATTTTTGAGTGATGAGTTATGGAAACTGAAAACAACTTTTAGGTGTTTTTGAGTTATGGAAATAGAGTTATGATGACATTTTGGTAAATACACACATATTTGAGAGACCCACAGTTAGAGAGTAGTCAAATCTGGTCTGATCTTCTTCTATTTTTTTTTTCTTTCACGCTGGGTCTAGTCTTCTTCTTCTTCTTCTTCTTCTTCTATTTTTTTTTTCTTCTTTTCTTTCCTTTTCACATTGGGTTTCTGGGTTTGGTTTTTTTTTTTTTTTTTTTTTTTTTTTCTTCTTCTTCTTTTCTTTCCTTTTCACATTGAGTTTCTGGGTTTGGTTTTTTTTTTTTTTTTTTTTTTTTTTTTTTTTTTCATTCCTTTTCACTGGGTTCGGTGAGTTTGGGTATTGGGGGTTGAAGGGAAAAAAAAAGAAAAAAAGAAAAAAGAAGTAAAAGCTGACCAAGTCAATCCATGAGTCCCACAAAAAGTAAAATTTTTTGAGTTATCAAAATCGGAAACAAGTGCCAAACATGCCACCTTAGGAAGTTGTAGTATTTTCAATGATAAGTGATGAGTTATAGAGTGATGAATGATGAGTGATGACAATTGAGCGAGGAGTGATAAGTGATGGTTTTTTAAAAACCAAACAGCCCCTAATTATTCTTAAAATTGTGTTCAAGGCCACTTTATATCTTTGTTATTGATTTTTATCTTTTCAAACTTTGTTTTATATATATCAAAGGTAGCAACATCAACTTTGTTTGCTTTGGTTGTCCATCACGGTCCAAGAACATCGATCATTTGTGATGTTGATATGGATCGGTATTCATGTATGGATATGTGTCAAGATGAATTAAAGACTGCACTTGTGGACTTGCCTACATACATAGGCACAAACATCAACATCAAGTGTGAAGTACTAAATTTAATGGACATCATGAATGTGAAAAATGATGCTAATATGCTACATATGTTTAATGCACATGAAGATGACAAGTGTTGTAAAATCAAAATTTATGTCTCATTTGCACTTAATGAGTCTCAAATGGCTCAATGTACTACTTCTCAACCCACTCAAGAACAAGCTATACTTGGTAAGACTTCTTTATCTAAAGATCTTGATTTTAGTGATATTTTTGGCAATGATTTGTTGGCTGGGGCTGTTATGAATGTTAACCATGAAATTTATGCTGTTAAGGGGAAAGTGGTTGATGATGAAATGCAATTGGCACTAGATAGTGTTCTTGAGGATTTTGATATTCTTGCTCCTATGGGCGTAGAGTTTGATTTTTTTTCTGAAGAAGAATTTCACATTAGTGCTTCTCATGAAGAATGGCAAGTTAGAAGTGATGATGAAACTAATAGTGATAGTGAGTATGAACTAGATGGGTATGTGATTAAGGAAATTTCTTAAGGCGAGGATGGTGGCCTCTCAGAATATGGCTATGAAGAATTTCACGAGAATGAGTATGATTATGATGTTGACATAAAGCCCATTCATGCGATATAGCTATTCAAGGAAGAAGTTTCATGGTAGAAGAGGATTCAATAAGGCTATAAAATGACATGGTAATTACTAATGTGGATGAGCTTAGGGAAGCACTAAGGGATTTTGCAATTCAAGAAGGGTTTGACACTTGTTAGGGTGAAAAATGATAAAGTTAGAGTGACTGCACATTGTGCTAGTGATGGATGTCCATGGTGGTTCATGCTTTTATAACACCCAATGAGGTTACATTTAGGATCAAGACCTACAGGCTACAATTCACAACACAAATGTAGTAGGTCCTTAAAAAATTCAAATACAACATTCACTTGGATTGCTAGGAAATTAAGGAGCAAACTTTATGTTGACCCTGACTTGAGGTATTCTAGTGTGCAACAAGATCTGCTTGAGAAGTTTGGAGTTCAAGTAAGCCAAAGGAAGATATATTGAGCAAAGAGAAAAGCTAGAGAAGAGGATTATGGCAGCCATGCTAGGTCTTCTAAGAAAATACCAGTATATGTTAATGTGGTCTTGGAAACCAACCCTCGCAGTATAGCAAAAAATTGCCAAGTGAAAAGAGAAGATAAAAAAAGATCAACAAGATTAAAGACCATGTGAGACCCAAGATTTTTTGGATTTGAAAACAAAAAATTGTTTTCAAATCAAGGAACCAAACAAATTTTTAATCTTCCATTGGCCACATTTGAAATTCTGTCCATGTTTTGTTGTTGTTGATAATTCGATGGTTGAAATAGGAGAATTTGAATTCTGGATGTCTCTGTTGAAAATACTAAGAGATACCAACTGATTGAGTTAAAAAACTCTTGGCTCTGTCAAAGCTTTAAAGGCAAAGAAAACATTGGATTCTAACAATAAGAGGAGCATTAAATTAACACAATTACGTAGAACCACCAAATTGAAGCCAACCCTAATATGGGAACACAATTTATTTTAGCAAATAAAAAAAGAAAATCCAAAGGACCAGAATAGTGCTGGGTGTTTATGAGTTGGGATATTTTTTGAGGGTAAAGTTGGGTATTGGGACCCACTCCGACCACAAGAACTTGTCTTAAAATTTCTCGGACTCATTGACACCAATTCCTAAATAATTAAGGCTAGGTTGCTCTACACCAATGCTTATTAAAATAACCTACACCTCCACTTCATACGCTACACGTAACCCACATCGCTATCGTGTGTATCAGGTTTCACGTGCACCGCCTTTCCCATCCTTGCTTCTCTTTCTCTCTCTAACACAAACCCACACACACCCACCCCACCCAAGTCACGACCATCAATTCTTTTATAGCCATCGTCTTCCTTCCATTCACAGCCTCCATACGTTCAAAGTTTCAATCTTGTTCAACTTTTGTGCACCGCCTTTGTGATCATTCGTCTCTAGATACAAATTTAAGTTCATCTAACAAGCCAAGGTACGTGTTTTGTGAAGTTTTTTTAGTTTCTCAATCATCAAATTTTTTTTTTTTTTTTGGGGGTGATTTAGCAGTTGTAGCAAATTACAACCTACCCATTATTTCATATTTTGTCAATGATGATAAATAATAATAAAATAAAATTTTTAATATTTTTGTACTGAAGGTGCATTGGTATGTGTGAATCTGTATGTGGGTGTTGATGTTTTTGGGGCTTTTGTGGGTGTATGAGTGTGTGTGTGATGTGTTTGTTTGGATTTTTTGGATGATCGGCTGATTGGTGGGTGACGAAATTGAGGCGGGCTTTGATTATATTGGTATCATTTTGGATTTTTATTTTTATTTTTTTATGATTTATGGATTAGGCTTTTAGAATTTAGAGCTTAATTCCTTTTTGTATGATTGAGATTTTTGCATTGGAAACTGATGAGTTAATCTTTGCATTTGAGTTTTTGGCTAACTGATGAAGATCAAAGAAGTTATAGCTTATAAAAAATAAAGGGTCTTCTGGATAGAATTTATAGTTTTAGCTTGAATCTAGCTATGTTTGATGTATATTTGCTATGTGGATATGGCTTGCAAATTGCTATATAACACCAGTGAACCGGATTCTGTCTTAACTGTTTTTGTTAAGAGAAAAAGAATGAAATGACGAAATAGGAAACAACTGCAAATGCAAAAGGTGACAAAATTGAAAAAGGAAAGATGAGGAGGAGCACTCAGCTGAAGTCAACCATCAATCCATGTGAATGTGGTGTGTAAAATGAGCAGTGCTTCATCCCTACCTGCTATTGTTGCTTCCAAATCTATCATGTCAGCCACAAGCAACTTGATGACAGAGTTTGGCCCGACTATGAATTTATGAAAGTAATAGAAATTTTCAGGTTGAGGAAATTACTGAGATTTCCTTTGAAGAGGCATGGGGGAGGATAGGAAAATACATTTGGTGGATTGGAAGCTGGTGTATTCTCTGCTGTGTGATGGGCCTTGGGTATCGGAAGTTGAATTCTTTCAAATATGTTTTGTTAGGAAAATGGTTATGGCAGTTTAGTCTTGAGACTGATAATTTGTGGAAATGGTTGGTGGAGGTGAAATATGGGGAGAAGGAAGGAGAACGGGCTCTAAACTATGTTTGTTACTTACATAGGGTTGGAATTTGGAAGGGGATTAGGGAAAGTTGGGAAACTTTTTCTAGATACATTACATTCATAACTGGGGATGGAAGAAAAGTGCAGTTCTGGTTTGATGGGTTGTGCATGGACAAGGCATTAATAGATATATTTAAAGAGTTGTTTCAAATAGCAGTACACACAATGGCAATGGTATGTGATTATATGGAGATTAGCTGCCCCTGTGGAGGGGAGGGAATGCTAAAAATTGGAATCCCACTTTTGTGAGACCAGTGTAGGATTGGATTTGTAATCTGTTAATTCTCTTTTCAACTTGCTATATTTTGTTAAGATAGAGTGGTGTGGAGGATAGGGTATGTTGGAAGCTGAACAGGCAGGTAGGTAATTTTACAACCAGATCTTATCATGAGGTTTTGAGAGGGAATAATGGTTCAGCTATTTGGAGATTAGAGACACTACCACAAGTGTCTTTGTTAGCATGGGCAACAGCTTTGGGGAAAATTCTCACAGTTGACTATCATGTTAAATGTGGGATGACAGTGGAGTGCTGGTGTATTATGTGCAAATGAAGTAAGACTATAGATCATTAGTTTTACCATGTTAAATGTGGGATGACAGTGCAGTGCTGGTGTATTATGTGCAAATGAAGTAAGACTATAGATCATTAGTTTTACCTTTCTCATTTGCTAGGGAGGTTTGTACCTTCATATTTGTGCTGTTTGGAGTTGATTGGGTGATGCCTAGTTTAAGGATCTGCTGCATTGCTGGAGAAGGATGCTTAAGTTTTTTACAGAAAAAGTTAAGACCAAATATTTAAAGTGCATGCCATTTTATCTTATGTGGGCATCATATTTTCAGTTTGAAGTCTTAATTTCAAGGATTATGCTTCTATGCAATCAAACTTAAGTTCACATCTCCTCTGTAAACTAGTAGCCCATTTGACTTTTTTGAATAAAATAGAGCTCCTGGGCTGTTCACCATGATTTTAAACAATACTATGGGACTGCTTTCTCAAACTAGCTCTTAAGTTTGGCTGAATATGAGTTATCTTTTTTGGTCATTTATGTACTTTGTTTCCCTTTATGGATGAAAAAATTGTGTTACAATGGATATTTACAATGGATTTAGCAATGTGTTACAATATTTAGATTATATTAAGGACATTGAATATTGAGAGGGAAAATCAAAGGTTTACGTAAAAACAGATTGCTTTGGTTAAATATCTGAGTAATCACTGAAAGTGTAAAAGTGACCATTTTCTAAATTAAATGGTTACAGGTTACCACAAGATAGTTTGTTCATTTTTATTTTCGCTTTTATCATATGATAAATTATTAACTGTCCCAAAAGCTTAAGCTATTAAGGGTGAATTTAATCACTTAACCATCTTTTTACATCATATTTATTTGTCAGGTTAAATTTCAATTATATTAAGTTCTTTGGGGTTTGAGAGGAAGGTAGAAAAAAATTTCCCTTTGCATGGGAAAAGAATGCCGGATTTGAGAAGTGGAGTTCGGCGATCAAAGAGGGTCAATAATGTCCAAGAGAATGCTGACGTTGTAGTTCCAGCTGTTTGTCCTGGTGCTGGAAAAGGTAAAACGAAGCTTCAGTTCTGAACTCAACTTTGTGAAATCCAATTACCCCAGTGTTTCTTTTATTCCAATCCAGGTCCAGCTGGTAGAGGCAGAGGTAGAGGGTTTAGAACTATGAATCAAGGTAAGAATGCCAAGCCTCTTGGTACTGGAGCTGGTGGCCGGGGACGTGGGGCTTTGGATTTACCAGGGAGAGAGGTGGTTGCCATTCAGGATGAGCCGGTGGTTCAGAAAAGTGCGGAAAAATTAGCTGCTGCTGGAAAGGAGGGAAGCACAAGTCCACTTCCTGAAAGAGTACTATTTTTAAAGCCCTTCTGCTTTCAATCTGTATACATAAAATTGTGTTTGCTTTTTTTCTCTAGCTTCTCCAGTTCATCCTTTCATTAAATTTGTACTTATCAATGATTGTATATACATGTCAACTTACTTATATTCCCCACAGTTGTTTTTACTTTTTAATATCTGCATTGTGTATTATTTTTAAGTTTACCCGGATTAGCATTAGCACCTTCAAAATGAATTGCAAAATAATCTAGGTAACTTTATTAAGTGACCTGCCCTAGCAACAAATTTTGCCCCATTTACCTAGTTTTTTTAAGCTCACCAACTTTGAGGGGAGACTCTTGGAGGTGCTAAGTGGGGTATCTTTGCTTCAAAGAGGCCTTCTTGCTTTGAGACACTGGTAAATTGACTTCTACAAAATTATGCTGCTGAATTTTTTTATGCTTTCTTTAAAGGATAAAGTTTTCCTTTAAACCAGGACCAGGTTGAAGGAATCTCTTTGAACCTATTATGCGGTGGTTCATAAGACCATCTTTGTGTATTTTAATCACATGATTCATTAAATCATTTAAACAAGCCATATGATTATTAAATAGATAATGTGATTAACAATACATGTGGCTGCTCATTTGAGGTGCTATGTAGTGGGTGGAGGAACTTTCCTCCAAACTACTTTGAAGGAAAATGTTGTTAGACCTTTTTAACTTTCATTTCAAAGATGGTGTAACAGTTATTGTGGAAAAAATTAAAATGTCTTTCTTGAAAATTTCCAAGCAGTCGAAGTGTACATGTTTTTCACTTATCATATCAAATGTTTTAAAATACATTCAATATGTACTTATTAATGATATGCATTGTTTTACATAAAATGTACATTTTCTGATGCATGCTTGTACTTATTACATTAAGATATTAACAACTTTGTGTTACCTGTGTACATTGTCTCCATGCCTTTCATGTATTAAAACATGTCTTTTGAAGAAATAAACGATTTTTCTTTTTCTTTTTCAATTTGTCATTTTCAGGTTCAGGTTGGTAAGTCCCCCGTGTACAAGTTAGATAGAAAGCTAGGCAAAGGGGGTTTTGGGCAAGTATATGTTGGAAGAAGAGTGACCGGCGGCGCAGGGCGCTCTGGGTCTGATGCCTCTGAGGTTTATTCTCTCGTGCATCCTTAGTATACCTGTGTAAATTTCTGAAGGTAGTTGGTTCTTCTGCTAATGGCGATTTCCTGTACTCTTTTGTAGGTTGCTTTGAAATTTGAGCATCGAAAAAGTAAAGGATGCAATTGTGCTCCTCCTTATGAGTGGCAAGTATATAGGTAAGTTAAATTCTTACTATGATACTATTTTTTGAACTCTGATATGTATGATGTGACTAATCTTTTTTTTCAATTACCATAAAGCACTCTTAATGGGTGCTATGGACTACCCTTGGTCTATTACAAAGGTCAACAAGGAGACTACTATATCCTAGTGAGTACTTTGCTAGCACCATTTATCTTTGAATGTCTATGTATGTTGAACCTGCTAACTGTCATTGATACATGATCATTCCTGATTGCAAATGTAGGTGATGGACATGCTAGGCCCTAGTTTATGGGATGTCTGGAACTCTAACAACCAGTCGTAAGAAAAGTTTAATGCTTCTTGAAATTGTTTTCTTCCCAATTATGAAGTTCTACTGTTCAATACTTTGTTTTATCTCTTATCATCCTTACTCCCAACACAGGTTGTCCGTAGAGATGGTTGCTTGTATAGCAGTGGAGTCAATATCAATTCTAGAGCAGCTTCATTATAAAGGGTACCTTGCAACTTTTTGTCTTTTCTTTTCTCTGTATCTTCTTTGGGGCTAATAATATATTCATAATTATTGGGTTTCTACTTCAGTTTTGTACATGGAGATGTTAAGCCAGAGAACTTTTTGCTTGGTCAGCCTGGAACACCTAATGAAAAGAAGCTGTATCTTGTTGATCTTGGTTTGGGTATGTCTTTTCTGTTAGAAAATGTAACAACCCTTAATAGACATCTGGATATGCATCTATACTTTTTGGTATTCTGGCTGTAATTGTAATTGGTCTATTTCTTGTTCAGCTTCAAGATGGAAGGATGCTTCTTCTGGTCGTCATGTTGATTATGACCAGAAGCCTGATGTTTTCAGGTGACTACATGCCTCACTAAGGGTGTCTTTCTTTCAATGGAGGATCAGATTGTGAATATGGTTCTAGAAACTCCTTAATCTTGCTTTCAAATACCCAAGGAAACAAACCTTGCTTGAGAACAATTCTGTAATATATCAAAACAAAGGAAAAAAGCCTTCTTATTTTTCTAGAAATCCTTCTTTCAGTGATAAGCTGGCTTAAGTGGTTCAAAATCTTATTTTTCTCATATTAAGCCTTTTATTCTATTTTATTTATATTATAATTGTGCCTCTTCTAACTCAAAATATATATTTTTCAGATCAAGTGCACATATAAGCTGTATATTGACACAACTCGATTTGTCTTATGTTTTTGACAGGGGAACCGTTCGTTATGCAAGTGTACATGCTCATTTGGGTAGGACAGGGAGCCGAAGGGATGACCTTGAGTCATTAGCATATACCCTAATATTTCTCCTTAGAGGGAAACTTCCCTGGCAAGGTTATATTGTAAGTTCACTCCACCCTTCCACCTTGTATTAACTAGCATTGGAAAAATTGGGGAATTCGTCTACATGTGCTTGTGGTGGGTTTAGGGGTAGGAAAATTTGTGGATCTAGGTTTAGAATTATTGAAGAAAGGGTTATGAGGTTGTGTTAGGAATTAAAAGATGGTTTGATGAGTTATTTGATTACTATTTGGTAGAAGAAAGTATGTGGAGTCTTGGGGTTTTAATTTAATAGGTAAAAGGGCTTGATTTGGGGTAGTAAGGAAGAAGAAAAATTGAGAATTTCATGGTGTTTTAGGGGCTACGTGAGGAGTACCTGTGAGTAAAACCCCAAGAAAGAGAATAAGAAAAGAGAGAAGAGAAAGAGAGAAAAGAACACTCAAAGGCTAACATGCCTCAATGCTCAAAACACAATATTTTTATTATCATTTTTTGACAAGTAAAATATTGCATTAATTAAATGAAAAAAGGGTGTCGCTCACGTACACAGTATGTATACACTGGGTACACCGACATCAAACACTAAAAGTACAACTGTCAAGCATCTTAAGTAAAATAGTAAAAGAAAACAAACATGAGGCATTTCTCCAAATCACAAAACTAGTACATCAGGTCACAGACAGATTTTTTTCATCCTTCAAAAGTCCTAGCGTTCTTCTCCCACTAAGTGGCCCACATGAGACAATGGGGGACCACTCTCCAATCACAAAACTAGTACATCTGCCAAATTTACCTTTCCAATGTGCTAAAAGCTCCACATCACCCTTCGGCATAACACAATGAACCTCAAAAAGAGAAAATACCATGATCCAAAGCTCTTACACAATAAAACAATGGAGGAGTAGATGATGGATGGTCTCCCCATCCCTCTTATTCAGGCAACACCATTCTATAGTAATTAGTCATTGCTTTCTGAAGTTATCAGCAGTTAGGATTTTTCCCCTAATTGATGTCCAAAGGAAAAGACTGTCCATTGTTGGAACTATAGGCTTCCACAGACTCCTCTTAAGGAAAAGACGAATGGGCTGTGAAATGTAACATTTTATAATAGGATTCAACTTAAAAGACAGTCCATGAAGAAGGATTCGGCAAAGAGTATCCACTCCACCTTGCCTTATCACCCCAGAATAAATTGTGTCCATAAAAGAGGCAACAGACTCCAGCTCCCAATCTTGGACCGGTCGAATGAAGCTGACATCCTAGTGGTTATTATCCCCCAAAAAAGTCCTAAGATCTGCCACCAAAGCATCCTTATCTTGTGTAATACTAAACAGTTCCTAGAACCTCTACTGCAATGGTAGCCCGCCACACCAGGAGTCAGGCTAAAACTTTATAGAAGAGCCATTGCCTACCTTGAAGCTGATGAACCAGTTAAAACCCTCCCGGTCATCTCCCTTTGAATGCATTGAGCACATATTTATAGGATTCTTTCTTGTACTAGGAATCTTAGGCCTCCTAGTTTGACTGGTAAACTAAAAACCTAATAAAATGCTAACTTGGACCCAAATAAAATAAAACCTAAAACACTTAGTATCTCCTAGAAAATTCTAGACTCAACTAAAGTACCCAAAATACCCTTAATTTGCTTCATTTGCAGTAAATACAGATTTGCTGAATGCAAAATTGACCATAACTCATAAAATAAAAACCCAATTAAATTTTTTTTTTAACCCTAAAATAGACATATCTATACCTTTAAAACCACACAATATTCACTTCATCGCTACATCATTAACAATTGCAATTTCTTAGCTTAGATTACCTAGCATTTTGTTCCCTTTCTATTTTCCCTGTCTCTATGTTTCTACAATGTTTAATAGTCTCTTGGCTGTAGGGAGAAAACAAAGGATTTCTTGTTTGTAAGAAGAAGATGGCAACTTCTCCTGAGATACTATGTTGCTTGTGTCCTCCTCCTTTTCAACAATTTTTTGAGATGGTGACCAATATGAAATTTGATGAAGAACCAAATTACTCAAAGCTAATTTCCCTTTTTGACAACAACATGTGTTCCAATGCAACATTGCGACCTATCAGAACTGATGGAGCTATAAAGGTGGTTTGGTGTTTTAAACTTATTGATCTTCTTTCGTGAATAATCTCTTAAATATTTGTTGTTGAATCTACTTATCCAAAAATATATATATATATATATATATTTATATATATATATTTGTTGTTGACTCTTGCATGCATTATAGGTGGGTCAAAAAAGGGCAAGATCACTTGTTGAGTTAGAAGATGGTGGGCAGCTTAATAAGAAAGTTCGACTAGGAACTCCTGCCACCCAATGGATCTCAGTCTATAATTCCCGATCAGCAATGAAGCAGAGGTGAATGACGCTCAAATATTCTGGGACTTAGCCTCTCCCCCTTCTTCTATATTAGTAATAATACCTAGAGATTTCTATAAAAAAATATCTTGTTTCTATGTCTGATAATTTTTTGGTTGATGTGTAGCTTTGATAATAACTCAAAGTCATGTTCTTTGTTTTGTATGGTTAAAAAATTAACATTGGAGTCTTATCATTAAATCATTTGTAGTTTTTTAAACACTTTTTAACTTTTCATGATTTTGTTGCCTCCTTAGACTTGAAAGGTTTTGGTGGGAACTAGTTTTTAGTTATAGATATATTTTTTTTGATAGGTAAGTTGTTAGTTACAGATATTTACATCATATCTTGGTGTTTAGCTAGGCTACTTGATCTCTTTCTGAAAGGAGAATGCATATTAAAGTTATAGATACTATACTGGAATCAGCTGTTATACCTGCTTTTCGTTGGTAGTTTTATTCGAATCTTTACAGAGGGAAAGAGCCTTTTGAGATTGAATCCATGATCACCTTTGATTGCGTTGGCTAAAACTTTTACTTAATGATGGCCAATTATAATTGTTAATGTAAAATTATCTGTTTTCACTTGTTGGTTTTAGATTCTTTATCTTATCTACAAGTAATGGCATGCCTTAACTGCAGGTATCACTACAATGTTATGGATTCAAGACTAAACCAGCATGCGGATAAAGGAAGAGAAGATGGTTTGTACATTAGCTGTGTATCTTCATCATTGAATTTGTGGGCCATTGTTATGGATGCAGGGACAGGTTTCACATCCCAGGTTTATGAACTATCACCCATGTTCTTGCATAAGGTGGGTATTACCATAACTTTTCATCATCACTGACAACATGTCAATCATGCTCTGAAAACTTATCCAAATTTCTACCTAATTCACTGCCTTTCTCTTTACCTCTATAAAAAAGGAAAACTATAACTTGACATCATTTTTTGAACTTCATATTCAATAACATGGTGGTTCAGCTACTTCATTTCTTCTAATTTTATTTGTCAGGAGTGGATAATGGAACAGTGGGACAAGAATTACTACATCACTTCAGTGGCCGGTGCATGCAATGGCAGTGCCTTGGTGGTAATGTCCCAAGGTAAGTGACAGCTATTTAATCTTTCCTTTATTTCTGCAACCTTCACTCTGTTTATCTAATTCTTAAGAGTGGCATTTGAGATGCTTAGGTTTGGTGACCATAATTTGTTTCTCAAAAAGAAAAAGAAAAAAAGAGTACATTTTGACATCCTTGTACAACTGGATGCGTGCTCATGGTGTCATTCTATGTCTTTTGTTGATTTCTCAGTTTCCCTCTCTTTATGGTTTGTAATCTTTGCTCTTGGGACTGTTCACACCCTTTGTGACAGTTTCATTTCTTTTTCAAATGAAATTTTTACTTATTAAAAAAAAAAAAAAAAAAACCACAACTTGTTTCATGTGTTAGCAAACATTAGCTTAATTATGGGAAACCAGCTTCTGAAAGCTGGTATTATTTTGGGCATGATAACTGAATTTCCTGGGTTAATGCTCCTGTTACTTTTATTTTTATCTGATTGACATATCTCTTTCTTGATGTATTCGGGAAAGAGTATATACTATGATATTATAGGATTCTTTGAAGGAGTGATTATTAAATTTGAACATAATTTTCTTCACTAGATCCTACATTCCTTTTCTTGTCACTTTTCACCTTTATTTGGGTGGATTTAATTTATTTCTAGAGTATGTAGTCTTACTTGTCAAAAAAGAAATCTGTTTAGCAATTATTTCTTTTATGGCACTTGGACAGTTTTGGTTGGGAGTTTCTTCCAAAAGCTGGAAAGTCCCTTTGAAACCAACTGAGCCAAACTTTGCACAGCCCTAGTTCCAATGAAAGTTATTGATTCTAAATTTGTTGGTTATCAGATTGCATCATAAATTGCAATTTTTTTTTTTTTGAAAAATAGTTCTAAAGTAGGCTTCATGGTAATGATCAGGTCTTCATTATCTTTTCCCTGCAAGTTTTCTGGAGCTATTTTTTTGGGTAATATGTTGCCAATACTGCTTTTCTTGCTATTGAAGGGGTGCCTTACACTCAGCAGTCCTACAAAGTCAGTGATGTTTTTCCTTTCAAATGGATCAATAAGAAATGGAAAGAAGGCTTTTCAGTCACCTCCATGACCACTGCAGGTAGCAAATGGGGTATTGTCATGTCCCGAAATGCAGGTTATTCTAATCAGGTAGTTCAATTTCTTATTGCAATGTTCCTTTCAAGATGAAATACTGGAAAAAGCACTTACGTCTTGTACTGTATTCTTAGGTCGTTGAACTTGATTTCCTCTATCCAAGTGAAGGGATTCATAGAAGATGGGAGGGTGGATATAGGATCACCTCCACTGCTGCTACAGCAGATCAAGCTGCATTTATACTTAGTGCACCCAAGAGGAAATCACTAGATGTGGCACAAGAAACTCTGAGGACGTCAGCTTTTCCTTCTAACCATGTTAAGGTACTTTTCCTTCTAACCACGTTAAGGTACATCTGATCTCTATGTGTGTGTGCGTGTATGTTTCCCAATTTATTAGTGAGTGTTTGCATAATGCTATAGAATGATTAATTATATTTACGTTAAATCTTGTTTTGTGGAATATAGAAAGTTATTGTTATTTTTGAAAGAAGTTTTTTTTTGACTCCTCCCCTCCCTTCCCCCTAAAAAAAAACTGGGTTTAGTGATTCCATTCTAATAAAGATTGCATTACAAATGCTATATATGTGTGTACCTATTTGCTTTATTAAAAAAAAAAAATACAAACCTATTTGCTGGACTGTCCCAAATATCAGCAGAAGTGGAAAGTCTTGAAGCTCCCCTGCCCCACCCTTCATTTTATAGTTGAAATTTTGGAATTGAACTTAATACTAAAGAACGACAGCTTTTGATATCTTGGATCAATAATTCATAAAGATGGAGAAATTGAAGGGATCATAGCATAAGAGTAGGGTTGATGAAGTGGAGAAGCGCATTAAGAGTGTTGTACAATCGTAGAATACCTATTAAGCTAAAGAGAAAATTTTATAAGACTGCTATGTGACCAGTTATGCTTTATGACACCCAAATGTTGGGTTGTTAAGAAGTATCATATTCATAAAATGAGAGTAGCTGAAATGAGAATTTTAAGATATGGATAAGTGGAAATACATAGAAAGATAGGAATTGAAATGAAGAAATTCACCTAAAGATAGGGGTAGTCCCTATTGATGAAAAGATGAGGGAGAGTCGTATTGGTTCAGCCATGTTCATAGGAAGGCGACTGATGCACCAGTAAGAAAGAGCGAGTTTATCCAAGTTGAAGGAACGAAAAAAGGTAGAGGAAGACCAAAAATCATATTAGTAGAAGTAATAAAAAATGACATGTCAATAAGGGAGTAACAAAAAGTATGACTTTAGATAGAGTAGAATGGAGGAAGATAATACATATGGTCGACCCTAACTAATTTGTCGAGGATCTATAGCTGAACCAAAATTTTTAGGATTATGGCTTTGTTGTTGTACTTTAACTACCAAGTATTTTACAGAAAACTGATATGTTTTTGCCTTCAACTGAAGTTTGAACTAGAGTAAATTATATTCCTCCCCAGGGTGTCACTCTTAATTTAGAGTCGTCTTATTTATACATAAACCATCATTTTATGTGATTAATTGGGATAAAGGATGTTAAATGGTCCAACTTTACATAATATACTTCTAAAAATAAATCTTTTTTGGGATGTACTGAAACTATGGAATTAGGTGTATTTTATTGGATCCCAAGTTCCAACTAAGTAAACTGGAGGCTAAGTTTTATCATTAGGAGGCACTGTAAAGAAGTCTATGGTGTCAGCCATACCTTATGGAAAACATACCTAATGTGTAATTTACAGAAAGCAGAGCACAACTAGGCCTATGCAAATGTGTTCATTTATGCTAAAAGGCATGTTCTACTCTTCTCACGAGGAAATAAAATTTCAGGATTTTATGAATGTGTGACATATTTGGGGGAGGTAAGATTTTGGAAATAGTTTTAGCTCTCAATGATCTAATGGAAGATTGTCTGCAAAATCCTTCTAGTGAAACAAACTTGCTTGGAATGTAGTGCTATAGAATTGGAATCATATGTTATTTTGATTACTTTTACATGTGTATATTTGTTTCAACAATTACTTAATGGTTTGGTGGATTTCTCATTCAAGTACTTGCATTTTGTTATATAAATGGATGGGCCAATGAGCTCTCGCTCAAATGGCACCTCCTCCTTTTGTAAGAGCAAGTTAGAGGGTGAGGTCATGGTTCAAGACCCATTTTGATCTAGTAGAAATATTTGCTATATAAAATATTTGATCTTTAAATGTTTGCTATATAAATGGATGATTTTGATCTAGTAGAAATATTTGCTATATAAAATATTTGATCTTTAAATATTTGCTATATAAATGGATGATTTTGATCTAGTAGAAATTGATCTTTGTTTTTGGCTATATGGCAGGAGAAATGGTCAAAGAATTTATATATCTCATCTATCTGTTATGGGAGAACAGTGTCTTGAAGTTTGGGACTTGGATAGAAGAAGAAATTGCACTTGCATTGTTAGCAGGTACAATATTTATACATCTCATTTTCATCTTCAATGTTGGATTCCCTTGTTAAAAAAAGGCCTTCAATGTTGGATTCAATGATGAGTTTCTATTGTTTCAGATCTCAACAATTACTGCCTTTTCTTCTAGCTTTATGCTTGACAGTAATTGGTCTCATTGTTATTTTTCCTTATTGGCCTGTATTCAAATGAGGAGCATATACCCTGCAAATTTATTGCTGCACTCCCTGAATACTAAGGACTGAAGAAACATTTCTTTTTAATATCGCGCTCGCTTAAACTTGTAGTTCTATTACAATTAAAGACACAAGTCCTAGAATTTACCTACCAGTACAAAAAAAGGGGTGTTTAATGTCAGAAAAGCAATTACTAGATTACAAGGATTTTATATTTTCATTCATTCTTTTAGCTAGAGTCGCACTATCAAGAATTTGATGCCAGATTGGATATGTATATATTTTTATGCTGGCAGAAAACTTTCGTAAGATCATCTTCTTGTCATTCTGGATTTTCTAATCCTATATGGACATTGCCCCTTGCATCTATTTGAGTAACATTACCCCCCACAAACTTTTGGAAGGCAAAATAGATTTCTTGTGAATCTTATGAGCTTGGACTGTTTTGTATCTAAATGAGGACCTCCAAAAATTTGGGAATATGCACAAGCTGTGGAGTGCACATATATAAAAGCTGACATTATTTCTGCAAAGCTTGTCTCCCATTAGAACAGAATATTAAAAAAGGTTTGGCTTTATTTCTGTAGATGCAATCATTCAAAAGATTAGGTTGTGCCCTAGAAGTGCCTTACAGAATTAAAACCTTTGGTCCACCGCCCACCTCTCTCTCTCTCTCTCTCATATCCTAGAGAGACGCTAAGAGTCTCCCATACTAGGGAATCACCAGTCCCCAAACCGGACCTCGCAAAATTGGGTGGTCCCTACGGTAGTAGGGGTAGTAGTTCAATCAAAATATTACTTATTCATCCTAAAAAAGGGTATATGACTTGAACCTGCCTAATGAGCCCTAGTTCACATGGCATTTTCTCCCTCAGTAAAGAATGGTGTAGAGGGTGAGGTGAATTTAAGATCCATTGAATAAGTTGTGGAGTGAACTAACAACTAAGTGACCATAGTTGCGTGGAGGTTAGCATTTCAAACTTCTTGAGCATTACTCCAGTTGGGTTGGCACATTGCATGGGTTATGGGGGGTGATTGGTTCCATCCCTTGTAAAAATTAAAAAGACAAAAGAGTGTAAGCATATTGTCTTTCTAGGCTTGCGTTTTACTCCTGGGACTCCATTGACCTCAATCCTTTTAATTATTGTTTATAAAATTGAGTCATGTACTTTTGTACTAAAAACTCTTAATTAATTTATATATATATATATATATATATATATATATCTACTTGAATAGGATCTTAACTTCATATTATCACTTTTATACAGGCAGGCGATTGCATGGCACCACCTGTTATTGGTCCTATTGCTGGGGCTTTTGAGTGGCTCGGAAAGTTTTGGAGTAAGCATAAAGTTGCTTTTATTCATGTAGTCTTGCCTGCGAAGAAAAGCATACAGAAAGAAGCTTGAATTATGCCGGCATCATTCTTTTTGGTCATGTCTGGCAGAGGCTGTTCAATTCTGTACAGTTCCCTGTGGATGGGGTTTATCCTATGTTTTCTGTAATAGTTTGATACGAATTGGATCAGCAATTTGAAGAAACCTTTAATAGGCCGTTAAAGTTTGAAAAAGGATCAGAGATGTTCGACAGCTCTGTTGGTGCTACCACAGTGGTTTACCTCAAAATATGTCATGTCATTGTTATGATCATAAAGGCTTGTATCATTATCAATGCTTGTATGTTGTAACAATATTACATAATTTTTTTTTTATGAATTATAATGAGTTTCATTAGAAAAAGCGCAAAGAGTTCAACTCTAGTAAGACGGGAAGGTATCTATTACTGCATATAATTGTAGAAGGCAATTCCACAAGTCCCTCTGAATAAGACACGCATACCATTAAACACATGGTTTAAACACACCATTTAAACAAAATGGTGTGCCATTTGATTTTAAACTGTTTTACTATAAAGAAAACACAAACAAAACAACAAAAGGAACAAACTATGTCAGATTGAAGGGCAGAAGAAAAAAAAGAAAAGAAAAAGAAGAAGACAGATTCCATATGTCAGATTGAAGGGCAGAAGAAAAAAAAAGAAAAAGAAGAAGACAGATTCCATATTCCGTGAGACCGGAGAGAGATACCACATTACCACTGGCCTACCGCCACTGTCAAACGACTGAAACCACTAGACATAGGGCCACTATTGGCAAAGTTCTCTCTTTTTTCTTTAGGTTTAGGTTTGGGTATTTTGGTTGGATTGTTTTATTTTTATTTTTATCAGGTTGGATTGTTTTTAATTTAGGATTCATACGATTTTGGATTATATTAAGGTATTTGGGTTAGAATTGATTTCGTTTTGGTTTTTCCGGTTTCTAAATATAATTTACAATAGGTCTTCTCAATTTGTTATATTTTATGGATTAGAGAAATTACAAAAAGTATTTGATTATTCACCGCAAAGAAACGGAGTTCAAAACAGTTGTATGTAACTAATCTTTTGGATTAAATTAGTCTTCTTTTCAATTTTCTCAGGCTTTTTTTTTTTGGTTTTGTAATGGACTCTGTGTCGAGGCTTCTATAACAAGTGGCAAGTGTTGTATTTAAAAAAACATGTTTTCTTAAATAATTTAGAATGTGCTGCGGTTTTATTAAAACTAGTTTGAAACCCACACAATGCTTGGGAATAGATAATTATTTTGTAATTGTGGTATAATGTTTAATTTGTTCATTAAAATTTGTTGAAGATAATTTCTTTTCCCCAAAAATTAAGCAATATTTTAAATTATTTTTCATCTTTGTATCTCTATCAATGTTTCATTCTATTATTTTATAGTGTGTTATGTTTTATTGAAATTATTTTATAGTGTGCTATGTTTTTCCAATTTTTTTTTTCTCTACAACTAAACATTTTAAGTTTCAAATAAATTATTCAAATTCTTCATTCTTTTAAAGGAGATTATCATGATAATAAAAACTCATAACAAAATTACTTTTTAATATTACTCAAATAATTGATAGACACATTTAAATGCATAGCCAATATTGTGTTTTGATAAATTCAAATTCTCACTTCCAAAATAGCTAAGTATTAACTCAAACAAAAATCAAACCAAAGTTGAGAGAGAGAGAGAGAACTTGAGTTGGGGAACTCAAAAATACAACATCAAAATGTATTAACCTAAAATAGAGTTATAAAAAAACACAATGTTTCATCAACCTAAAGCTGATTTGCAAGAAATAATAAAAAATCTAGAGAGAGAGAGAGAGAGAGAGAGAGAGAGAGAATAATAATAATTTTTTCAAGAGAGAATGTGAGAGATAATAATTGTGGGGACAAATAACCAAGAGCCATGCATCTTGGGCTGTGGGTTTAATCCGAGGAAGACTCATGGGCCGAGCAGAGCGGCATTTATTAAATATTCTATTTTCAAAAGATTCATACATAGGAAACGTACGATTCTGTCCGAGGAGGATATAGTCCTCAGATGAGAAGAGTACGGTTCAAGGATGAATCCCATCGATTGGAGTAATCCTTCTGGAATCTCTGATAATAGAAATGGCCTTTGTAAACTTACTGGAAAGGAAAAGATCCCAAAATATCTAAAGAAAGGCTGCTACCACCACATTAAATACCCTGCAACTACTTTTCTGGCCGCATTTATGTGGAGAAGACCTCTGAATAGTGCTACCAAAACTATTACAGCTCACAAGGAAGTCAAAGAAAAGGTCTGATGGGGCAAGTATCAAGTGATGTCTTAGATGAACGACAAGTGTAAGGTTAGGATGATTAGAAGTTGATTATATAAGTGTAGCACCCCCTCCATTGAAAAAGGGGGAGGGATTGAAAAAGAAAAAGAAAAGAAAGAAGAAAGAAAAAGAACGTGAATTACATAATATGATGTCTACTCGGATCGAAACAAGAACTTACTTATACCAAATCATCTTGATATGCTTTGAGTCTTTTTATTAGCTTTTTAGTTTGTTTTTAAGAATAGGTTGAACGTAATCCACGCCATTCGTACCTAATTCTTTAACCCACTCTCTACAAATTTATTGCAGTGGACTTATTGGGCCCAGGTCCTGCATGTTTTGGACTTGAGTGTACAATTTGTTACCCTACAATTGGCGCCGTCTGTGGGAAAGAATTTGTGTAATAGTGAGTGCGACGTTTGACCATGGTAGGATCAGGTCCCCATCAGCAGGAATTTAAGGGCTCCCATCAGCAAGATGCCTTCCATAATCTTGAACGTAGAAGAGATAGGGAGGGTAGCCCGCATACCACACAGACTAGTAGAAGTCACCCGCAAATGGGGAGTCACTTCCCTCAGGAGCGGAGTAACAGGGCCATGCAGAGGGAAATCGATGATTTAAAGCGGGAGCTACGCCATGCACACCAACGACGAGCTCCTTCTAGTTCTGGCGTTTCTTCAAATGATGAAGAGGATGTTACGTACAGACGCAGGCCTAGGACACCACCAAGCGAGTCTTTTTCCTGTGATGAGGAAAACGTTCATAAGCGGAAACGTAAGAGTCCACCTCTTAAGGGGCTGGAAAATGACGCCATGAGCAAGGCGTTGAATCAAATCTCTAGATCTCCCTTTACGCGTCGGATTGAAAGGGCAGAACTTCCTCGGCGATTCCATTAACCCATTTTCACCACTTACTACGGCCGAACGGATCCAGTAGAGCACGTAAGCCAGTTCAACCAGAAAATGGCTATCTACTCTAGGGACGAGGCTTTGATGTGCAAAGTTTTTCCCTCCAGTTTGGGACCCGTGGCCATGAGGTGGTTCGATGCGTTGAAAGCTAACTCCATAAATTCCTTTAAGGAACTTACGTAGGCTTTTGGCTCTCGTTTTATCACATGCAGTAGGGTACCTCGCCCTTTGGATTCTTTATTGTCTCTGTCCATGCTGGAAGGGGAAACCCTAAAAAAGTACTCGGGCATATATTGGGAGACGTACAATGAAATAGATGGTGACTTTGAGGACATGGCCATCAGTACTTTTAAAGGCGGCTTACCTGCCGAACATGGATTAAGGAAGTCCCTCACTGGTAAACCTGTCACCAGTGTGCGTCAGCTTATGGATCGAATAAGCAAGTACAAAAGAGTTGAAGAAGACTAGCAGCAAGGAAAGGGTAAAACAAAGGTTAACCCTCAGGAGCGTAGGATTTCAGGTCGGACCGATTTAGTAACAATCGGCCTCGGAGAGATTTCGCCGGGCAGTCAGATTCCTCCAACATCCAAGCTGTCAACGCGGTATTCCAAGAACCAGTTCATCAGGTTTTGGAAAAAATTAAGAACGAGTCGTTCTTTAAATGGCCGAACAAAATGGCTGGGAACGCTATGAGGCGTAACCAAAATCTCTATTGCCAATATCATTAAGATCCAGGACATACTACTGAAGATTACAGGAATTTATGGGACCATTTGGATCAGTTGGTCCGAGAAGGAAGATTGAAGGATCTGTTGCATCATTCCAGCAGCCAAACAGGACAGGCTGGGTTTGATTCTAGAAGAGGAGCTTCCTCAGGCCCCCCCTAGGAACGATAAACGTCATCTTCGCTGCCCCCGGAAGAACAGGATCCTGTCCGTACAGAGTGATGTCTGTGGCTCGGTCACTGGCCAAGGATAATAATCTTGAGTCAAAGAGAACCAAGATGGAAACCCAACCAGTTCTGGGTTTTTCAGACGAGGACAAGGTCAGAACTATCCAACCCCATGACGATGCCTTGGTGATTACACTTAGGATAGGTGGGTATGATGTGAAGAGGGTGTTGGTGGACTAAGGGAGTGCCATGGAGGTTATGTATCCCGACCTGTTTAAAGGTTTGGGGTTAAAGTCCGAGAATCTAACCGCCTATGACTCCCCCCTGGTTAGTTTCGAGGGAAGAATCGTTATGCTGAAAGGTCAGATTAGGCTACCTGTACAAACCGGTCCTGAGGTGGTGGAGGTTGATTTCATTGTGGTGGACGTTTATTCACCGTATACGGCTATTGTGGCCAGACCTTGGCTTCACACTCTAGGGGCTGTCTCCTCTACTCTGCATTAAAGGGTGAAGTACCCTTCCGAGGGTCAGGTTAGAGAAATCCTTGAAAACCAGTCCATGGCTAGATAATGCTCAGTGGCCACCATATCTCATCAACCTGAGGTTGAATCGCCGATAGCTGCTGAGGGAAGTTCATAGCAATTAAAAACTCTAGAGTTGCCTATCAATGGGCATTCCGAGGAGGTAAAATGTGATAACTTAGAGAAGATCATTATAAGGGATGATCTGGAGAAATATTTTCAAGTCGGGTCCCAGTTGCCGCCTCGCGAGAAAGAGGAGTTGATAGAATTTCTTAAGAAGAATGTTGATGTATTCGCCTGGAGCGCTTACGAGGCCCTGGGGGTAGATTCGACCTTTATCTGTCATCACTTAAACGTTAACCCATCCATTACTCCAAAAAAGCAACCACCTCGGCGCCCATCCAAGGAGCATGTAGATGCTGTTAAGGAAGAAGTGAGAAAGCTTAAGCAAGCAGGAGCTATCAAGGAGGTGTTTTACCCTGAATGGCTGGCTAATACTGTGGTGGTAAAGAAAAAGAGTGGCAAGTGGCGAGTGTGCGTGGACTTTACTGATCTAAATAAGGCCTACCCAAAAGATCCATTTCCCATGCCACGAATAGATCAGTTGGTGGACGTGACAGTGGGACATCCTCGGATGAGCTTCTTGGACGCCTTCCAAGGATATCACCAAATACCCTTAGCCTTGGAAGACTAGGAGATGACTGCTTTTGTCACCCCTATCGGAAACTATCATTACAAGGTGATGCCTTTCAGTCTAAAAAACGCCGAATCAACCTATCAAAGGATGATGACGAGAATGTTTGAGCCTCAATTAGGAAGAAGCATTGAGGTCTACATAGACGATATGGTAGTGAAGAGCAAGGTGGTATCCAAGCACGTTGATGACCTCGGAAGCATCTTTGAAATCTTGAGGAAACACAAGTTGCGCCTAAATGCTTCCAAGTGCTCGTTTGGTGTGGGATCGGGCAAATTCCTAGGATACATGGTAACCTACAGAGGAATCGAAGTCAATCCCGATCAAATTAAGGCGATTAACAATTTACACTCTCCTCGTAATCCCAAAGAGGTCCAGAAACTTACTGGAATGATTGCCGCCTTAAATTGGTTTATCTCTCATTCAGCAGACAGATGCCGGCCTTTCTTCCTCTTGATGAAAAAGTGAAAGGGATTCGAGTGGTCCGAGGAGTGCTCTAACGCCTTCCAGCAGCTTAAGAAATATCTTTCTCGGCCTCCCATCATGTCCAGTCCTCAGGAGGATGAGGTTCTATTCGCCTATATCGTCATGGCCTTCCATACTGTAAGTCTGGTGTTGATCCGAGTTGATGGTGACGTGCAACGGTCGGTTTACTACGTTAGCAAATTGTTACATGAGGCCGATGTACGCTATTTACCATTAGAGAAGGCCATCTTGGCTGTGGTCCATGGTACGCGGAAGCTTCCCCACTATTTTCAAGCACACACTATCATCGTCTTAACTCAATTCCCGCTTAGGGCTGTACTTCGAAGTGCTGACTATACAGGCAGGATTGCTAAATGGGGTACAATTCTAGGGGCTTTTGACATCAAGTACATGCCTCGCACCTCTGTCAAGGGTCAAATCCTCGCAGACCTGGTAGCCGAATTTGCTGAAGCCTAGTTAGAGAATGTACCAGCACCGCAGCACATGGATGAAAAATCGGTTGGCATCATCTCGCTGCAAGAACCCCTATGCTGGAAAGTGTATGTAGACGGTGCAGCAAATCAAAGGGGTTCTGGATTGGGACTGGTCCTAATCTCTCCTGAACAACTCACAATAGAGAAATCGTTGAGGTTGGGTTTCTTAGCCACTAATAATGAGGCCGAGTACGAAGCTCTGCTAGAAGGAATGACCATGGTTCAAAGGGGGGGGGGGAAAAGAAGTAAAAATATTTTCAGACTCCAGATTAGTTGTTGGTCAAGTCAAGGGCGAATTAGAGGCAAGGGATGAAAGAATGCAGAAGTATTTAAGTCAAGTTAAACAGTTGCAGTTAAAATTTGAATCATTCAGTCTGCTGCACATCCCTAGAAGCAGTAACTCGCATGCAAATTCTCTGGCTACACTTGCGACCTCCTCGACGCAGAGCTTACCTCGAATTATCCTCGTAGAAGACTTGTACAAGCCCACGGAGGCAGGGGGGAAGTTGGCCCAGGTTTGTCAGGTCCGAGTGGAACCTAGCTGGATGGATCCCATCATATTATTTTTGAAAGAAGACCTCTTGCCGGAAAGTAAATTGGAGGCAGAAAAAATACGAAGAAAAGCACCTCGCTTCTGGTTGTCCGAAGATCGAAAATTATACAAGCGTTATTTTGCTGGACCATATCTACTGTGTATTCATCCTGAAGCGACAGAGGTCATCCTAAAAGAGCTACACGAGGGGATTTGTGGGAGCCACACTGGAGGCAGGTCTTTATCTCATAGGGCCATCACGCAAGGCTACTGGTGGCCAAATATGCAAAGAGAAACACATGAGTACATAAAGAAGTGCGACCAATGCCAAAGATTCGCACCAAACATACACCAACCAGGAGGGATCCTTAATCCACTAACCAGCCCTTGGCCATTTGCTCAATGGGGCTTGGATATTGTCGGGCCTTTTCCCAAAGCAGTAGGAAACAAGAGATATCTGCTGGTCGGCACTGACTATTTTACTAAGTGGGTTGAAGCCGAGCCTTTATCAAACATCAGGGATGTGGACGCTAAGAAATTTATTTGGAGGAACATCGTCACTCGGTTCGGGGTCCCTCGTACTATTATCTCGGACAATGGTCTTCAGTTTGACAGTAAGGCCTTCAGGAGATACTGCGGCGAATTAGGAATTAGGAATTACGAATAGATATTCCACCCCAGCTTATCCCCAAGGGAATAGATAAGCCGAGGCCGTTAACAAAGTCATAGTAAACGGACTGAAAAAGAGGTTAGATGATGCAAAAGGGAGATGGGTGGAAGAATTGCCGCATGTCCTGTGGGCCTATCGAACCACACCTCACAGGTCAACGGGGGAAACCCCCTTTTCGATGACTTATGGTGTCGAAGCTGTCATTCCTTTGGAAACAGGGTTTCCAACGCTAAAAAACAGCTCGTTCAATTCGAATAATAACGATAATCTGCTGGAAAGAAGCTTAGATTTCGTTGAAGAAAGAAGGGAAAGTGCACTGGTCCAATTGGCATACTACCAACACAAACTTAAGCAAGGATACGATGCTAAAGTAAAGCTAAGGCCACTAGCGCCTGGTGACTTGGTCTTGAGGAAAGTTCTGGGCACTGCAAAAAACCCAGCATGGGGAAAGCTAGGGTCCAATTGGGAAGGACCATATCGCATCACCTTGAAAGCAGGTATAGGGGCATATTTTTTGGAAGATTTAGACGAACATGTAATACCACGTCCTTGGAATGTAAATAACCTAAAAAAGTATTATTATTAATAAAAATTTCCTTTATCATTAAACTCGTGTGTTGTGTGAAGAAGTGGGAATTCCTGTCGCTTATGTTTATTATAAAAGTGTTTAAACAGAACCTTAGTCATGCCTGATGTCCTCGGACCAGATGCTTTGGGGAAATTACTACACTTATGTTTATTATAAAAATGTTTAAACAGAACCTTAGTCATGCCTAATGTCCTCGGACCAGATATTTTGGGGAAATTACTACACTTATGTTTATTATAAAAGTGTTTAAACAGAACCTTAGTCATGCCTGATGTCCTCGGACCAGATACTTTGGGGAAATTACTACACTTATGTTTATTATAATAGTGTTTAAACAGAACCTTAGTCATGCCTGATGTCCTCGGACCAGATGCTTTGGGGAAATTACTACACTCATGTTTATTATAATAGTGTTTGAACAGAATCTTAGTCATGCCTGATGTCCTCGGACCAGATGTTTTGGGAAAGTTAATACACTTATGTGTTAGTAGACAATAACATTTTATTAGAATAATCAAATGAATCCTAATTTATTGCAGGGCCCTCTGACCATATACAATTGAATTAATTTCCTAGTATTTTTTTTATAAAGTATTCAATGGATCTTAAGTTATAACAAGTCTTTGCTGTCATTCTTTATCACGAAAAGGTCAGTCCTTAAAAGAAGAGCATGATGAGCTCATCCGTTACAAATATTTTATGAAAAGCCTTAGCTTGTAAATAGGAAGTCATCTCAATTTTTAACGAAAGCAAATGGCAAAGGTATACATACAAAAGGTAGGAAAGACAAGTCTATTCTTTAATAAAAAACAAAATAAGTACATCGTAAGTCTTGGCAGAAGCTACACTTAAACAAAAAAAAAAAAAAAAAAAAAAATCCTACAACTACTTCTTCGAAGATTGAGAATCCTTCTCGGGACATATAGCCTTGATCTTGGCATCCTCAGCGTCAGATTTTTTCTCAACTGCCTTGGCCTGAGAAACAATGTCCTTTATGGTAAGGGAATCCTCGGCGGATTTATCTTTGACAACTCCCTTGGAAGCCTCAACAGCTATGATAGGGGCATTTACAATAGCTATCTGCTCAGGAGGAGAGAGGGGTAGATTAGTGGCCACCGGAGGGCTGGTTGGAATCTCTCTGATGTGTTCGGGGAAGAACACGTTTTCAGGTTTCCTCAGCTCGGAATCAGCAGGAACCCCTGCACGATTAAGTGCTTTTACCCAAGTCTCCGTGCAATATTCCCTACACACTTCAGCTACCTCCTCGGTCAGCCTCTCCTCCGTTTCCCCTACTCCGCATTCATATGCCGCCTCCTCCGCGGACTTAGCAGCTTCCATCGCCTTTAGTGCTGCCTCCTTAGCTTTCTGCAATTCAGCTTTCAGGCTTAGCACCACTGCTTTCTCAGTAGCCAAATTTAGTTGGGTCGTGTAGAGCTGTTTTCGCTGGTCCTCGGCCTGAGCCTCAACATTTTTTAGCCCTGCCTTGGCACTTGAGCATTCTCGCTCTAAAATCTTCAGCTTCTCGGCCAGCTGCATTTTTTCCTCTTTCAGGCTCCCGAGAGTTTTCTCAACTTCACGCTGAGAGTGGGACTCAGCCTCACATCTGCTATGGGCATTTCGAACCCACTCTTCAGCCACATAGACTTGTTAAGTGACCTGCATAATAGTAGCAAAGAAGTCATGTATGTAAAAGCAAGTATAATAATACTGATAAGATCAATAACTTTTTAATGTTTAATTCATAAAATAAATTTAGCCTACCAGGGCGAGATCCTTCTTTAAGGACATTAAAAGCTCGGGCTTCCTGGTACGCCTGAGAGCCTCCATATCCCGTGGGAGCAAAAGGGGTTGCTCTAAAGCTTGAGCAAGATGGGCCGAATGACCTCTTTGAGACTCCTTGATAGTGGCATCCCAGGGAATTTGAGTCCCATCCAACTCTATCCGAGGGGCCCAGAAGTGCTGTTGTCAGCGCACTTCAGCATCTTCTCTGCTGTCAACAGAGCTTGCCTTATTATCTCTTGGATCTTTAGTCTTCTGCTGTTTGGGGCCCTTCGGAGGGATCACCTCACCTTCTTCTATTTCTTGCATTGGTCTTTTCTTTTTTAAATCTGGGATGGCGTGAAATCCAAGATCAGCAGGAAGAGGAGGCAGAGGTGGTAGATTGGCAGGAGCCAAAGTCTGGGATGTGCCTTTCGAGGCTCCTTTCTTGCCTCTATTGGCTACTTGTTCTTCTGAACTTGAATCCACTCGGGAAACAATTAATGTCGGCTGAATAGCTGCAGAGAGTCTATCGGCGTCGTCCTCAGAATCCGAGAGCTGCACAGGCCTTTCTGGTCTGCCTTCCTCTCCTTCAAAGCGGAACTGATCTATTTCTTCTTCTAAGGACAGCTGCGAAGAAGCTATTTCCTCTTCTTCTGCAACTTCAGCTCCGAGAGGGACTTGTTGCAGTGGAAGCACAAGCTGAGGAGGGATTTGAGAGATTGGCAAGATGACAGGAGGAAGATCGTCTCGGGCCAAAAAGTCTGGTTTTGACGCGTCGATATGGTTAATCCGACGATCACCAGCTCTGATAGCGTTACCAACTTCCTGAAAAACCCTCGAAATGGGTTCGAAATCTAGGACGAGGTGAATAGCTCATAATTGTCGATCCTCGCTCACAAAAATTTTTGACCGAAGAAGGTAGTTGAGGGCAACCACGTTGGTGAAACTTAGCCGAGGAGCAACAAGCGTCCTATCTGCAAAAGTAACCAAAAAGTTAGATACGATTAAACAATGAGAGTCTATTATCAAAAGAGATTACAATGGGAAACATGGATGGGGGATAAAATCTAAATCCTATGTCAGGGGATCTAATTCTAAGGTATCCCACCTGTCTCTCTCTCCCGAGTTGGGCAGAGTCGACCATCGTACCATGCCCCTGAAGCGATGAGGTAGTCATCTTTCATCCCTTTGTTGGACTTGGGGAGACACGAGATGAGCCTCACAATGGACGACCTGGACTTGAGATAAAACCCTCCGTCGGTTTGCGAGTGGCACTCGTACAGGTGAACCACATCGTGCCATGTGAGGCCCAAGTGAAGATGCTGGTCTAGAGCATCGATACACCTAAGAATCCTAAACATGTTGGGTGCACACTGATAAGGGCATAGCCTATGATTAATAAGGTATTCTCGGGTTATCCTACCCATAGGAAGGGTCATTACCCCTTCTATGAAGGCTATTATAGGAATGACCACTTCTCCTGCTTCTCTAAGTAAAACAATTTCTTTTGAGGAACAATATCGCAGGCCAACCGCTTGGGGTATATGATATTTTTGTTTAAAAGCTTCTATTTTGGCGGGGGAATCTACTAGACGCTTGAATCTACCCATTTCTTACAACCTAAAGGCAGAGTAGGTGATTTTTAAGGGGAAGGAAGCAAAACAAGCAGGCCGAGGAGATAGGCCGAGAAGCAAATTCGAATATAAAAGCTAAACAAACTTATGGGAGCACGTACGCTAGTTGAAAGATTTCTGGGAAGACCTTTGAAGACTTCTCACAAGAAATAGCGACAGAGATTCGGGAGTTTGGCGTTTTTTAGAGGCAGGAGTATTAGAGTTCTCTGGAGTGCTTGAAATTTTTTTGAAAAAGAAGATAAATGGTTTCTCTCAAAACTTTATATTAATAGAGAGAGAGAGGGGAAGTTATCCCGCTCAGAATTCTGAGGGAAATATCAGCCGTCAGATCCGCGCATCGACCGTTGGATGTAGGGGACAAGACGCCTCCTGGAGTAATTAATAAACGCTTCGGGGATTGCGAAGCATCATAGGTAATTATGAAACGCAATTAAGTCATATCCCTGCACGTGTGGATTAAATATCACCTGTCTTTATCTCTTAAAAGCAAAACCTCATTTTTTCTCCTCGGATGGGAGGGAAAAATTGAAGTTTTGAGGGGCTGTTTTGGGGACAAATAACCAAGAGCCATGCATCTTGGGCTGTGGGTTTAATCCGAGGAAGACTCATGGGCCGAGCAGAGCGGCATTTATTAAATATTCTATTTTCAAAAGATTCATACATAGAAAACGTACGATTCTGTCCGAGGAGGATATAGTCCTCGGATGAGAAGAGTACAGTTCAAGGATGAATCCCATCGATTGGAGTAATCCTCCTGGAATCTCCGATAATAGAAATGGCCTTTGTAAACTTACTGGAAAGGAAAAGATCCCAAAATATCTAAAGAAAGGCTGCTACCACCACATTAAATACCCTGCAACTATTTTTCTGGCCGCATTTATGTGGAGAAGACCTCTGAACAGTGCTACCAAAACTATTACAGCTCACAAGGAAGCCAAAGAAAAGGTCTAATGGGACAAGTATCAAGTGATGCCTTAGATGAATGACAAGTGTAAGGTTAGGATGACTAGAAGTTGATTATATAAGTGTAACACCCCCTCCATTGAAAAAGGGGGAGGGATTGAAAAAGAAAAAGAAAAGAAAGAAGAAAGAAAAAGAACGTGAATTACATAATATGATGTCTTCTCGGATCGAAACAAGAACTTATTTATACCAAATCATCTCGATATGCTTTGAGTCTTTTTATTAGCTTTTTAGTTTGTTTTTAAGAATATGTTGAACGTAATCCACGCCATTTGTACCTAATTCTTTAACCCACTCTCTACAAATTTATTGCAGCGGACTTATTGGGCCCAGGTCCTGCATGTTTTGGACTTGAGTGTACAATTTGTTACCCTACAATAACAAATTTATAGAAAATTGGATGAGAAGAAAAAGAGTTAAAAGATATAGTAAAAAATACAAAATTATCATAGTCAGCTATGTAATAGAATATCACTATATTCGTATATATTATCTTTTTAATGCAATAGGATAACATCTATGAAATTAAATAAAAGAAAAAGATAACAATTTAAAAACATAAAACTAAATCACATCAACCCAAAGTAGAGTTCTAAATAACATAAAAGTTAATCAACCTAAAATAGAGATGCAAGATAAAAAAATCCACCAAAAAATGAAAAAAAAAAAATGAGAGAGAGAGAGAGAGAGAGAGAGAGAGATAACCTTTTTGTGTGGGAATTGGGAAAGTTATGCATAGAATGTGAGAGAATTGTAAATTTATAGTAAAATGATGAAAATAAGAAGAGGCAAAAATAAATGAAGATAAAGAGATAGAGGAAGATTAATATTAAGGTAAATAGTAGTGAGGAGATAAAAATGTAAAATGGGGAGGAAATGTTGGAAAAAGTGTAATAATTTAGGAATTAATAAGAAGAAAAAGAGTTAAAAATAAGAGAGAGAGAGAGAGAGATGAAAATAGGTGAATAATGAGACTGCTGATGTGACTCAATAAGAGCGTATATAGATGATACATCTCTCACAAAAGGCACTGTTTTCAGTGACATCTAGGTTCCATAAAGAAGATGGAGGTAGAATTGTAAAAGTGGTGAAAGCAGAGTTAGTGTTCCCAACCCACCTTTGTTTCAACTTTCAAGCAAATCCAAAGGCAGGCATTAGAAATATTCATTCAGGCCAAGAATTAGAAGAATTGCCCTCCTAAAGAACCCCTGTAAGTTCTTGGAATTAAAAAAAAAATGGGAAAACTTTTCTTTTATTGACTCTCTTTCATTTTCGGAAAAGCATATATATATATATATATATTAATTACTAGAAGGAATGACGAACAGTAAAACAGTTCTCATAAAAAAAAAAAAAAAGTAAAACAGTGGCTTTAATGCTTTATATTATATTAAATAACTCAGGAATTATATTAAATGCTTTTATTTGATTGTGGAAGTTGTCTACAGTTTCAAGGGCTTAAAAATTCTCTATTTTTGCCGATGTAGTTTAGAAGAAAAAAAAAAAAGGATGGATGGAAATAGACATAGTCCACTACTTTTACTTCAAGTAAGCAAACGGGATTTCTAACTCTTGCTACAATGTTGTTTTGATTTTTTTAATATATTTTTAGTATGTAATGAACCGTTGAAGTTTTAATATCGTGGGTTTTATCTATGTGTTGATGCTAAGAACCTTGATTAAAATGTTGATTTAAAAAAAAGAAAAGAAATTACCTGACCTATACGTCACATTTTTTTTTGATGATTTTTTTTTTTTGGATGAATGACCTATATGTCACATTTTGGAAGTGGCATTGCATTTTGTCGTGTAGAGTTTGAGGAGAACCTTACTAATATTTGTGTGTGGCTTCTTTGTATCCTAATAAATCTGAAGTTTTTTAGTATGTTAGTTTGGTAAAATTATTTAGTACACTCGGTGTATTATACATTCTTCTCATGTAAAGGTTGACTCAACCTGGGATCTTGCATTTAAGACCATTTATGTAAGAGTAAGACAGTTTGCCAAATAATTTTTCGGTTAATTTGTGACTATAGCATTTTTAAAAAAAAAAGTGAAGTAGAACAGTGAAAAGTGAAAACATCATCAGCAGCGTGAATTGCGGTTGCACCACAAACCTGATGGACCCAATCACTATAGTTGCAGAGTCCTTGATTACAGTATAACTCAAACGTGTTGGCCCTATCATTGCTTGTTGAGTAATGCCGTGGTTTGTTCAATTTTATAATTATTGCTTGAAAATCTCAATTAATTAAACGAAGGGATTGATTCTGAATCCTGATCAACCCTACATCATGGGTTTATTTTTATTGATTCAGTATTGAAATCTTGATTGATTGGCTTACATCAATAATGGAATTTTTTTATGTCCTGCAAAAACTGAAAGTAGCCGAAAGGCTTTTTTTGAGCCCTCCACAATCACATGGGAGTGTGACTCAGTGACATGCAGCCTGCAGGGAAGTGATCACGTGCTCACGTTCTTGTATCAGAACTGCCAATTGGATCCACATTACCCGGATATAATGTTTATAAATCAAGATTTCGTTGGTATTTAAAAAAATTTGGCACTCTTTTTTTTAGTAAAATTTTTAATATTTAATAAAGGAATGCTACATAAACAAAACTTTTTAAAATCTTTTTCACAATTAGAGTCGTGACAAGTTGTAATTGAAACATTGCTTTTATATGACTCTAGCCTCCCGGTTGAGCTACAATATTGGGAGTGAATGAATTTTTCATTATGGACATCTATGTTGAAAACATCAAAAGATTGATTTAACTATAAAGCTCTTTTTCAGGAGGAAGTTTCATACATATATACACTTTAGATTAGGATAGAGTAGAATTCTATTTTGTATCAAAAAATTATAAAGCTCTTCTCCCTCAAAAAAAAAAAAAACTATAAAGCTCTTGATCCCGGTACTTATTGTATTTAATATGACACTTGGTCTTTCACTTTTCAACAACATGTTGCATATTTATTATTTAGGACAAAATTTAGGTATAGTACTTTAGGTGCTGTTCCTTAGGTTCCCATCTTAAGATTTAACCATGTGGCTATTTAACTAAAAAATACATTTTCATCCCATGAAAAAAAATCCACATAGCAAAATCTTAAGAGGAGAACTTAAAGAACAGCACCTAAGTACTGTACCTAAGTCTTGCCCATTTATTTATTTATTACTTTATCAAACTGAGCTGAGCCGATTGGAAACTCTCAGCATTTCTATAAGCTAGCCAACTTGGACCATTCTATAGATAGCCAAACCAACCACTCTCAAACAGGACCTTACTATACCACATTACCATGTGCTTCTATCCATTTATACAATTCTTAACTTGAAATTTTAGCTCTCTGGGAACTGGGAAGCAAGCACTGGGCTTCCAAGTTTCACTGGTAGAAACCTTACCTTTGTGCTGAAATGGACCTCAGAAACTTGTGCAGTTCTGGCAGCAGAACTATCCAATTGGGTGAGTGTTACCAAGAGGTTGAGTCTGCAAACCTACCATCTACCAGATCAAACAATAAGTTGAAGTGGAGAGTATTGTGGTTGAAATTGAAGAAAGAAAGGAGGAAGATTTTTGAGTCTCCAGCTCCTACTCAGATCCCCTATGATGCATACACTTACTCTCAGAATTTTGACCAAGGACCTGCATGGGATGAGCCTGATAGTCTCTCTCGATCTTTCTCCATTCGGTTTGCTGATCCTTCCAGGATCTTTCGAGAGGAAGAGGTTGTGTAAGCTAAGTTAAAAGCTATTTGGTATAGTATTTATGCATCAATATTTAATCATTGAATGCTATGTACTAGTATGAAGCTCTCTATGTGTGTGCGCGGGCGTGCCAATATGTATATATGTGTGTGCCTGGTGGGATATTCTTAGCAAACATACCAGTCTTTGCCTTGTATCATCTTCTTCCTTCGTATGGTCTTTTCAATAGGAACCAGAAAGAGAAGTGGCATAATTTTTTTTTTTTTCCTTTTTCTTAAGTTTATAGGTGTTTAATTATTGTTATTGTCCTGCAATTTTATTTCTTTTGTTAAAAGTATAGAAAGTAATGGGTGACAACTGACAAGAATGAAAGTTTTGGTTAGTAACTATATATTCAAATACAGCACATCGCAAGATAGAAACCAAGTTGAAGAGTTTGGTTTAGCAAGTACTAAAAGGGAATATAAGAGAGAATTAATCAATTGTTCTTGGTTCCTTGAACTTTATTCAGCACCAAGCTGAGATGCTTTATTAGAAGAACTTTGTGCTTTTAGCATCTTAACTTTATATATTCTTGTTTGAGGCAATCCATTAATATCAAAAGGAATCTTGCAACAATATTTCTTCATGACTGAAAGTTCGGTAGTAATTTCTAAAAAGAAAATGAAAAGAAAAAAAAAAATCCACCTTGTATTAAATGGATACGGACATAGGAAACAGAGATTCTATAAACAAACATTTCTGAAATTGTAGGGTAGATGAGCATCTGGAAATTACTGTTGTGTTAGTTGAATTTATTGTTGAAAATTCCCAATTAATGATTACATTAGTTTGACCAGAAGTATAGCCGAATTGGTTTATAGCTGGCTACACAAGCTAGTGATGGAAAAATGTTAGAATTGAAGTCATTTTCATTGAAATGTTCCTATCTTTGAAAAAGCTACACAAGACTTAATATAATTGTAGCAAGTAGCTTCCATGTGTAACAAAAAGTGTAAGATCACTTCTTAACTTTTTAAGATCAATAAATTCATCATTACTCAATGTATCATAAGACAAGGCTAATTTAAGGAGAATTTTTAAAGATTTAGTTCACATCTGTGACAATGCTCAAAAAGAATATGCTGAATGGTTCTGCATCAGTAATCAAATGCTAAGCAATACAGCTGGGAGGATTGTTCAAGAAACAACTCTACATTTACATTTAGTACGCTATCTGCTTCCTTGGTAAGCATGACAACAAGTCGATGATGACCCTCAAGCAAGGAATTCATGTCAGGTCGACTTCTAGTCTTCCTCTTACATAAATGCAATACAATTTTTCCTTTTTTTTTTTTTTTTTGCTGGATAGATAATCTACCAAACAAATGCAATTCAATTACTGATTGAATAATTAAGCTGCATGGATGAAGACCAATGGTTTGAGCACTATCGGGCGTATGAAAAATAACAAGTTCGAATAGCTAATTCTATGGTAAGACTATAAAATCAGTTCAACGCTGATGTTATCAGCTTGAAACAAGCAAGCCTCATTTTTCTTTAATCTGATTATCAAAGCCAAAGCAAGCATAATGATCCAGGACTCCCAAGTCTTTTTATTATTTTGCTGCGTCTTATCTTAGGCAGGTACATGGAATTGAAAGAGTTTTAGAGAAACTTCTATCCTATTCAGCTTCTTGTCATATGCCAAACCATTGCAAAGAGCAATAAGGGCCAAAATTTTAGCAATTTTTTTGGCTGGCTGGCTGGCTGGAAGCTTTATATGCAATTTATGCGTGAGCTTAGTGAGGTTTATGGTTTGCTTGCAAGTGTGACAAATAAACTTCCATGGCTTTGCTTGTCATATAAGCTAAAACTTCAAAATGCATTTAAAAGGCCCCCTAATCACATGCACCCAATGACACAAAAATACAAGCAAAAACATGAAATGAAAATTAAGACGTAGAAGATACTATTATCAGTAATTACACAATAAGTTTGTGTCCTAGCAGATACTATTATATTACAATAAGTTTGTGTCCTAGCAGATACTATTATATTACAATAAGTTTGTGTCCTAGCAGATACTATTATATTACAATAACTTCATATTGTAATTTTTTTTGAATCAGATTTCTTTTATTTTTTATTTTTGTATGCAAATTACGTTGTATAATTTCTTGTTTAAAGACAAAAGACGTTACGTACCATCATGGTGACATAATCCTCAGAATCTTAAACTTCAATCTACACCAATATTTTAAGTTATGCCTCCAGTTTGTAATGATTTATATAATAATCTAGACAGGATAAAACCTTTACTAAAAAGTTTAATTATTTAACAAACCTTCTTCGATACTTCATCAACATTCTGAATGAGATTTCTTTGTCAATGCTATGGGTCATATAGTCAAAGCCAAATACATCAATTTTATTTATTTATTTTATATTGAAAGAAAAGCCAAATACATCATTATCATTACCAACAATAAAAAAAAGGGAAGATTTAGAGTTTAGACAGTTCAAGTTTCTATTGTTTACCATTTATCTATACACTTTTTCTGAAAGCAGCATTGTACCTTGACCGCTCCCCACTTTTCCCACTTTGAGTGTTGGAAGCATAATGCCTGACGGAAGGCATGGCTACATTGATTTTATCATATTACTTTTGGTTATGGCCTTTTATCCATTACTAACAGCATCGCTTACAAAATTGCAGAGGATGTGTCTCTTCCAATCGAATTGTAATCTATATCTATGTATATATTTAAAAGCTAAATCGTAGCATTTATTGTTGCTACGCTTTTATTAAGTTATATCAGCAAGCATGTCATTAGTTTCTTTTCACTAATAAACAAAATTATTTTATTTTCGTTCTTTTTCTATTAATGTTTTAACAATTCCACAACTTTCACTTTAAGCTTCCATAACAACCCTAACTCTCTCTCCATTGTTTTCAACTTTCCATGTCTGCTGTTTAATGCCTCAGACTCTTCCTCTCCTCTTTTCTTGCCTCTTCCTCTCCTCATTGAACCCAACCAGTTTATACCTATTCAGTTGTCACCACCACCAATATAAAATCAAAGAAATAATATATAAACCATTAGACATCTGGTCTTTCTTAACTAGAAGATGAATGGTTTTGGATTTAGCTCTTGCCAAAAAAGAGCTCATTTCAGAGCAAGAATCCTATATTCTTGAGTGGACATATCTCTTTGTTACTTAAAACCATATGGTATGTCAAGCTTGTTTCATATATTGGAGTATTATAAATTTTTATTTTTATGTATCTTTTACTATAAATTGTAGCGAGGCAAAATGGTTTGATCTCTATTTCAATACTAAAGGTAATCGCAATATTTGAAATTCTTTGTTTCCATGTATTTAATAAAATGACTATAAGAAGAATTAAAAAAAAAAAAAAAAATCAAAGATAGTCATGTTCATGTAGAAGAACAAATAGGAAGAACAAATGTTGAAGATACTATATTATGTTAGTAAACTTCATTCATAAATAGGTTTTCAACACTATGAAAAATTCCTAAGGTGTGTTTTATTAGATTTATTATAGCAATGAAGATAGTAAAAAGAATATTAGACATCAGTAATTTTGATACATTATCCTCTTCTCTATTAACATGTTCTAGCAGTTGTAGATTTTTTTCCCCTTTACCACCTGGATTTTAGAAGTTGAAATAAAGAACAAAGTTTTGCATAACGTATTCTTCATATTGGGATACATCGCACCAAAAAATGATAAGACATACAAAAATTTTGATACATTATCCTCTTCTCTAATAACATGTTCTAGCAATTGTAGATTCCCCCCCCCCCCCCCCCTTTACCACCTGGATTTCAGAAGTTGAAATAAAGAACAAAGATTTGCATAACGTATACTTCATATTGGGATGCATCGCACCAAAAAATAATAAGACATATAATATACTTATATTAAAAATAATCTTTATTTTCATTATCCACATCATCTTTTCCAAAATAGAATAAACTATCTAAAAATTTTGTGACTCTAATAATAATCAAAGTCCTATCTGAAATGGTTCACTGAATATAGAAATCATCAAACACTATAAGAATGACTCTTTGTTTGCCTAGGTAATACAAATGTATGACTATATGAGTATATTCTATATTGTTTTAATTACTTTAAATTACAATCAATTGTCTTCTCCTCTGTTATATTAAAAAAAATTTAGGTTTTTAATTATTTTTTTATTACTTAATATCAATAAGTCACAATAATTGGTTTAAAAAAAAAAGTCACAATAATCATTCAAATAATAGTTACATTTTTACTCACACACACACACACAGAGATCAACAAACCATAACACGGAGTCCACAAGTATGAGAGTAATATTCAACCACACAAAAATTTACATGAAGATTTATCTTCTTTTTATTTTTCTACTTCTTTCTTTATTTTTGTTCTTATTATTGATAGGCCAAGAATGTATTGACCCATTTGGTAACTTAATCAATTAATTTAGCCGAGTGAAATTAATTAGATTCAATTACATGCAATATGCATGGTAGCACAAACAAATCACCAACTAAGTTAAATGCAGCGGAAAATAAATTTGATACAGGTGATTTGTTTACGAATAGGAAAAACTACCGAGGCAAACCCTCACTGGGTGAATTTAAGATCACCACTCCCGAGAATCCACTATTATAAAAAACAAGCAGTTACAAGTAAAAGGAATCCCAGTACCTAATACCAACCTATAGTTGAACCCTTACCCTAATACACAATTGGACTTGTAATGTAGTGACAATCTCTCATTTCAATGCACGGCTCCAAGTACGTGACTAACCAATCGATGCACGGATTCCAATACGTGACTAACACACCAACTTGAGAAGAATGTTGGCTGCAAAGTTTTTTAGTTCATTCAGACGATGAAGATCAAGAAGCTACTTGGTTACAAAACCCTTGGTGCAAAGACGCAGCTTCTTTAAGAGAAAGATGAACTAGGGCAAATTGTCTCTGGTCACAATTTGAGTGAATAATCACTTTGCATCCAGTTGCATCACCTTAGACGGCCCTTAAAATAATCCTTATATATGTCTAGGGTTGTGAGAAAAGAAACCCTACACAAATAACTTGGATATGAGTGAAAAACAGATCTGGAAATCTGAATTTCGTAATTCTCGATAGATACAGCTTCTGTCAAGAGCTGTCAAGAACAGGGCCGGCTCAATAGGTGATGCAATTGATGCAATCGTCTAAGGCCCCCAAATAAAAGAAGGCCTTCACTTGTAAAAAAAATATATATATATAATGTATTTATCTATATATTTTAATTAAAATTTTTTTTAAGTACTTTTATTGATTAATAAAATGAATTAAAAAATCTCATTGTATCCTAAAATGCAAAAGATTAAAAAGGAAAAAACAAATGTCCAGCGGCTAAACTGTGCGCAACTATGCTGCTGCACAGCATTGGACAGTTGTGCACTGCAGCCTGCACAGTTTTACACTGCACACTGCACAAGCTGCATGCACAGCCCACAGTCATAGGAGATAGGACAACACGTTTTCTGAATTTATCAATTATTATAAATGATCATACCAATTAATAATTTGATGTGTATCATATTAACTCATTTGTATTATAGTGACACTAATTTATTGAACCATATAATAAATTAATTTTTATTTGTGCAGGTTTAGACTTTAAAGTGGTCATGGCTTTAGAAAAATTGCAATAACCAGGTTCTATTATTCTATACTTTAAATTTTATTTTTAGTTAAATTATCATTTTTATTTATAAACTGTGTTTTGATAGTTAAATTCAATATATATGATTTGATTAATATTTAAATATAAAAAAGGTCCCACTTAAAATTTTCGCCTAAGGCCCCCAAAGTTGTTGAGCCGACCCTGGTCGAGAATTAAACATTAAATCTCGATAGATACATCTGTCGAGCTATCTGTCGAGTTTTAATAAATAACACTTCTTCACTTGTTTCTTGGACAAACTTGTATGGATTCAATACTAGACTTGAACTCTTGTTCCTTGAAGTATTAAACACATTCTAGATCTACCCAATTACAAGTAAAGTGCGTTTTGTCAAAGGATTCGCCAATTCTACATGACATATGTTCTAACAAGTTCCACATATGTCCTAACAATTATATCAATTTAAATTCATTGTTTTTGTAAAACCATGTTTACTTTACATTTGATGGTTGATTTGAATGATTTCTTGACAAATTTTTTTTTGAATAATTTAATAAGTTATGTTATATATATTTGGTTATTTGTTTTAGCAATTGTAGTTTATTAACTTATGTGGTAAGAATCTCCTTTTGACAATTCACAAAATGATTCTTAATAAATTTTTATTATAAATTTTTTACTTTAAAATAAGTATCATAAAATGATCATTAATAATATTCTCACGCAATGAGTGGGTTTGTAGCTAGTTGTAAATATTTGTAATATCATATTGATTTATACACTCCACATTAAAATACAATAAAAATGTCTCAACCAATAGAGCTAATAAAACTAAATGCTAGATAGTAAGTCTTCAATTCTATATATAAGGAAGTGATATCTCAGTTTTTAACTAGATTAGTCTACTCTTTGTCCATTCAAACTCTGGAAATCTCATAAATCAATAGTGTGGTGTATGAAATTTAGGACTTCTAGACTTCAAGTATGTCTTTCAAGTCCCTTGAACCTACTACACGTGTGTCCTTGAAGGGAAATAATATTTTTATTGATTAATTTGTCATTATCATAAAAAGTAGTAATGATGAATCTTGTCTAAGATATATATTAAAAAAAACACAAAATATTATATTAAAATCTATAGCATAGATCAAAAAATCTCCAATGAAAAAAGAGTTAAAATATTATTTATACACTCTAAGTTGAGGTCCACTTCTAAATTGATCATTTTATTTTGAAAACTTAAAATTTATATTCAAGTATTACAATAATGTTACGCTTTGTTTGTTTCGTTGGAAAACCTTCTATAAAGATAGTTTTCCACATTTTTCAGTGTTTGGTAGCATAAAAAAAAATTGGTCAATGGAAAACTCTTATAAAAATAAGACTTATTTTCTATAGGTTGTTTTCTAAAATTTTATTTTGGAAAACAATCTCTCTCACACACAATGCATAGCTCTTATAAATATTATCTTCTTCTGACCTAGGAAAAAATATTTTCTTTTGCTCATTTAGCCTTTCTCACAATAAACTCTCTCACTTCTTCTCCTCCCTTTGTTTTTTTCTCTCTTCTCACACCCTCACTATCACCCCCTCTGGCGTCTTCTTTTCCCACAAACTTCTCTCTCTATCTGCCTTTCTTCTCTTTTTTCTCCCTATTTGTTCTCCGCTCTATAACATCGTTCTTTAATAAGGTTTGTATTTTTTTTCTCCTCACAGATCGGTCAACGGTTTTATAACAATTTTTGGTATATTTATCAAACTATTTGTACTAGATTAGTTTGCCAGTAAAACTATTTGGCCTATGTGGCATTTTGAACTATTTGAAATGGAACTTAAGGTTATAATGGTTATTTTGAATTATGAGAAGTATGGTTTATATATATATATATATATATAAATATATTATGAACATTACTGTTTATATACATGAGCAAGATGAGTATTTGAGATCATGAAAATTGGATAGCTAATTTTGATTGTATCCGTTGTCAAAATTTTAGTTTGAAAACCAAATTCATTCTTGGTTTTTATTATTATTATTTATTTATATTGATTACATTAGGTGGGTTTACACAATACACATATTATACATGTTTTAAATTAGAGCAACTGCATCAGTCTATGAATAATCTTGCAAAATACAAAAAGTAGCTCTTTTTACACATTTTGACCAAAAAAACACCCACATCAGTGGGTGTAAAATTGTGCATAAATGCACAAGAGCTACAGTAATTGTGCATATATGCACGGTTACTGTAGCTCTTCTATACATTATTTTAATAATTTCTAATTTCGCTCCTTTTTTTCTCTCTCTTCTCCATCTACAAAACCAACGCCCTCATCATCTGCTTCTTCCTCTGATACACACACTCCCACAGACACAAAATCAAAAATCAACCACAAAAATAAAAAATCTACTACAAAATCAACAACAAAATCAACCACAGACACCACAAAACCAAACACACCCACACACGGACACACCAACAGAGACAGAGAGAGTGGATCGGCGCTTGTAGATCGGCGCTTGTGGCGGATCGGCGTGCTTGGATCGGAATGCTTGGATTGGCATTCTTGGATTGGAGTGCTTGGATCGGCGTGCTTGGATCGGAGTTCTTCTCGCCGTGCTTGGATCGAAGTTTCAGAGAGGAGTTTCAGATCGACGCCGCGCTTGGATCAAAATTTCAGAGAGGAGTTTGGAACAGAGAGGAGTGAGTTTGTTGGAATAGAGAGGAGTTTCAGAGAAGACTCTAGAATAGAGTCTCGTGAGTGGAGAGAGAGAGTTTGAGATAAAATAATAATAAAAATGTGAGAAAAATGATTATTTAAATAAAATAGATGATAGAATAGATAAACTGATGTGGGTGTTTTGTAAAAATGAGTGTGTAAAATAGAAAAAGTAAGGTTTTTAGTGTAAAATAGAAGGAAAATTTTACACTAACTGATGCGGTTGCTCTTATACAAGAAATGTTATAAAAACTGTGAATACCAAACACCAAAAAACATTCTCAAGCTCATTTTCAAGGTTGTTACCAAACACCAGAAAATAAGATAATTTTTCAGAAAATACTCTCTGGAAAATAAATCCTACCCCCTGGTATGTGCTGCTTTCCTAATCAAAAGATAGGAGAGCACCCCTTCTCCCGAAGTTACGGGGTCATTTTGCCGAGTTCCTTTGACATGGTTCTCTCAAGCGCCCTAGTATACTCTACTTGTTCACCTGTGTCGGTTTGGGGTACGGTCAGTTCACCGGGAGGATCGCCCACCCCAATTCGAAGTTTTTTCCTGGAAGTTTCAACTCCCAACAAAGACCTTAACGTATCCGCCCTCGTGAGAAGATATTAGGATTTGAAATCCCTCTTCCTCCCCCTGTTTATTCTTAGTTGTCATTCTTCCACTCTTGATCCCCCCGCAGTGGGCGAATTTTACCTTTTATAAGCTAGCTAGTCTCCCAGTTTGCATTGGAAAATGACAAACAGAGCGTTAATGCTAATGTGAGTCTCCTATCAACAAGTGTTAGAACCTTGCCATTAACCCAGCCAAAATGATGTTTTGTACCAAAAAAAAAAAACAAAAAAACAAAAACGTTTTTGGACGGATTGACGACAAACATGTGATGGTCCATAATAACTAGTTGATGCCATTGTAATAGCCAAGGGTATAAATTATATTGTTTGTAATCAAAATTTCCTTAGTTTCTAAGAGCATGACAAGTGGTGCAATATGAAGCTTATTGTAAATACACCATTTTGCAATTAGACACTCACTCAAGGGTGAAATTTTGAAAACACTCCAGAAGTAAGAATGTCATTTAGATTGTTCAATGGACATGAATTCAATTCCGAAATACATTTGAGTTCGTGATGATTAAAACGACAAGCTAAATGAGAAATTAAATCATCCGACCAAAAGATCAAGCCACATCAAATATCAACGATTGATATGCTTCCTTATATATTAAGGATAAAACCATATGATTATGATTAGTTAATTTTGATTGATCCTTAATTGGATTAATTAAAATTAATTATATGTCAAAATCTCATTGATTTAATTTTTAAGGCAAGAATGTATTAAATTATATATAAAAAAAATCCTACAAGATAAATCTTATAATTTTTTATTTTAGTTTTGCCTCCTTGTGAAAAAGTGGAAATTTTTGAAATTAAGAATTAAAAATCATTAGGATGATATTCAGATCATTAAGTGGCTAAAAAATAGCTTTTAAACTCGTAATTATCCTTAAATAAATTAGAAAATTGAGCAGAGGTTGCACAAAATTCAAAATTAGAGCGAAAACCACCAAGGAGCAAGGACACAAGTATCAATCAACACTTGGTCACAAAAGCATAAGTGTGAAGTGTTGATCAACACTTATGTCCACTATCTCACTAAATTCGAACTTTGGCACCTCTTATTAGCTCTAACCTAAATTTAAATGTGCATGAGGATAAAAAAAAGTTCAAAAACTCCTAGAGGAATGGAGATGAGGGATATTTTAACCCTCTAATCCACTCCCTTGTATAAATAGTACCTCCCTTCATCAAATCGAGGAACTTTTTCTTCAGATTTTGAAGACTTTTGATAAAGACAAAGTGAAACAAAAATTTCTATAGAAAACCTAGGAGAGACATTTGGTTACTTTATGAAACATCACTCTTCTTTGGCCACAAAATCCCAAAAACCTTAGTCTACGTCTATCCATCACCCCCACAATCAATAATCTCTACAATCGCCTTCTCAAATCATATTGAAGTTGAGAATTATTTTTTGTGAAGAAATCGCATTCTTTGACTTGTATTAACTGCCTGAAAGAGCTACTAGGTATGAAAGCATTTTGAGAGAAAAGAGCTAAAGGAAAAAATGCTTCATATGGGACTTGTGGGGATCAAGATTCCAAGAAAGATTTCGAAACTTTGATTGCCACAATTATTTTGCTATGTATGGGTTTGGAGTTTATAATGGAGGGCTAAAAAAGGTAATCAAAACATTGAAACTTGATAAAAACAGGAAGTGGAAATTTGAAGAACGATTTACCAACATTATATATGGGAGAACAAATACAATCTCTCTCTCTCTCTCTCGCTCTCTCTCTCTCTCAATTTCTAGATCCTCCCATCTGGTGGGTAAGGGTCCTATTTATACTAGTTGATCCTCCCTTTAGTAGTTGGTTATCATGGTGGAGGTCAGAAGATACTTGTGAACTCCACCATGAAGAGTAGATTATTGGTTGTGTAGCACTATCCAGGTCGGTCATTCAATAATAAATGCAACCCCTATTAAGTAGGAATATCTAATTAATGCGGAGGTGATGGTTGCGGGATTCAGGTTTTATCCTCTATGGTTCGTCGGCTATATCCCCTCATGCCAATATTACTTCCTCAGGCAGTGGATTAACATGATAAGCCGAGGTGACGCCTCATCAGTTTGGTCGGCCCAGGATAAATGAGCCTAGGTGGGTTGGGCCCTTAGGTTTTCAGGAAAAAGGGATATTTTCTTATAATGCCTTCCTCAGCACTACCCATCATTGCTTTGGGATGGACCTGCCCTCTTGACATTCCTTATTTTTCATATGGGCCTAAGATTCGGGGGCCTATGGCATGCTAGGATATACCATTCATCCACAGGACTTATTATTAAGATACTAATTATGAGATTGATCTAGCAGAGTCTGTAGGCCCAAAACCTTTTACTTGTGAAACACTAAGCAAAAAGAATGCGGAAGCACAAGAATCTAACTAGCCAACAGCTCCGGCACGTTAGAATATATTCCTTTGATCTTAATTCTTAATAGGACATATGATATATTTGATTTGGTGTTAGAAGCAAAGCAAATTAAACTCATATGCAAACATAAAATACCCTCGAATGAGGAAATATGAGGGAGAAGTTTCTTTAATAAAATGCATAATTCAATTGCTCATGCCACTATCAAGTGCATAATCTTTAGGATTATTATCCATGATGAGATTGATAGAAATATTTTAAAATTTCCTAATGAAAATATGGAAGTGGATGAAAATCCTTTCCCATTAGAGTTTTATTAGATATAAGTTCAATTATGGCTAACACTAGTTACCGTGATAAAGTGAAAATTGGTTTATTATACCAAATGTTTTGTGCACGGAAAAACATATTACAATTAATCCAAAATTCCAAAGCATAGACATCTAGAACAACAAACAAGCTGCCATTAAAATTAAACAAACGAATTTCAGGTTCGTTTGATTGAAGAACCATATCAAAAGCTTGACCTAAAGCATTGATCTATCTATAATCACATTGAGCAACCTAATTTAAGATTTAAGCGTAAATGTGTGTGAAACTCTCTTCTGGAGACTTGAATCCTGACTCTTACCCTCCACATCTCACAAACACTTATACTTGTGGAGTGGCTAGGGCTGTCCATCAACCCATCAGGTCGACCCACCCTCCCGACCCGGTCCGACCCGAAGGCCAACAGGCAGATCCGATTGTCTATGCGGGTCGGATGCGGGTAAATTAAGTTTAAAATTCGGTTTTACGGGTCAGTTTCGAGTCCCTTGGCTTCTAACCTGTGTAAACCGACCTGTCCAACCCAAAGTTTTTAAAAGGAAAAACACAGAGAATGTAAACTGACCCATCCCTTGTCTACATGCTTTTGTTTCAGAAAATTCTCACGGGTTCCAGAGTCTTCTATCACTTTCTCTAATCTCTCACTCTCCCTTTCTTTGATATCTCTCTCAAATCCCTAACCCTAGCATCCTTGCTACCGCCGTCGCCAAGGTGAGCCTCATTGCCGCCCCAAATCCTAGCCTCCTTGCTGACGTCGTCCAGTTGGCCCTACTACGCCTCGCTGATTCAAAGTTTTCGTTGCACTCACCGTGTCTCAAACTCCTCAAGCCTCCTCTGATCTACTTGAAGTATCCTCTTGAGACTCTGATTTGTGCAGTTTTGATGGTGGGTTAGTTGAAAAAAGTTTTCTTTTTTTTTTTTTTTTAAAAAGAAAAAATTGTGCTGATGTTGTGATGGATGTGTTGGTGGTGGGGAGGGAGTGGCGGTGTTGGTGCTGATTTAATCTTCTCTCTATTTTATCATTTTAGTCTCATAGATATGGGTTTTTGATTTCTTTGTTCTATTTTTTGATTTTAAGATTCTTCTGGGTTTTGATTTTCTTTTAGACTTTTAGTCATAAATCTGGGTTTTGTGTATGGATTTTGATTTCTTTGTTTTAGGTTTTTTTTTTTTGAAAAGATTGTTCTGGTTTTGATTTCGTTTTAGTCTGGCTTTTTGATTTGGATTTGGATTTCTTTGTTTTGGGTTTTGAAATCTTTGTGCTTGAGACCCGAAATCACCCGTCAGATTTGACCCGCTTAACCGATGACCCGTGCCGTCGGGCTCAACCCGAACGTTCAGTCGGCCACGGGTCCATTTTCCGTTCACCCAACTTAATCGGGTCAGTTGCGAATCAGATCCAAACCCGATCCAACCCGACCCGTGGACAGTCCTAGGAGTGGCCATCACAATAATGAGTTTGTTATTTGGTAAGGGTCAGGAGTATATCAAATTAAAATAAGTTTATCCATTAAAAAAAAAAAATAATAATAATAATAAAAGAAGTTTAGGGGGCAGAGAGATAATATATACTAGTTAAAGGACCTTCCTGTAATTTAACCAGTAATAAGGAACCTCTTTTACTCTGAAGATCAAAATAAAAAAATTACATACGGAAAATTGAGATCAGTCTTTCAGCTTCAGAAAATATCAGAATACCACACAACATTCTTCTTCTTCTTCTTCTTCTTCTTCGCTATTAGGGTTTAGGGTTCTAAATCAGATAACCTCCAAGAAACGTCACCGTTTGCTCAATCTCCCAGCCATGGCGACCGAGTTGGTAATCAACTCAGACAGAGTTCAGAAATTGTTCGACGACCTGGAAGCCCAAAAGACCATTCTATCCTCATGTACCCAGCTATTCTCAACCCTATCCAACCGCTTCATTTCCCTCCAAGATTCTCTCTCCCAGAAATCCCAGTCCCTGGAAACCAAAATCCAAGCCCTGGAATCCAATTCCCGTGAAACCCTAGAGTCTCTCTCCCACCGCGAGGACTCGATTCCCGAGCGCGAGTCCGCCACCGCAGCACGCATCGAGGAGCAGAGGGAAGCCGCCTTGGCCGATTTTGGGAAACCCGTTTCCGCGTCTGCCGAATTGTCGGAAACCCTAAAATCGCTTTCCCGTAGAATGGATTCCTCGGGGCTGGTGAGGTACATTGTTTCGAAGCGGAAAGAGTCGGTTTCGTTGCGTGCAGAGATCTCGAAGGCGATAGCGGAGGCGGTGGACCCGCCGAGGCTGGTGTTGGATGCAATGGAGGAGTTCTTGAAGCGCAAATCGGCTGATAAGCGGTGGGCGTGTGGAATGCTGATCCAGGCGCTGTTTCCGGAGATGAATTCGAAGAAGAATAAGGGACCGGAGTTCGCGAGGAGTGTGGTGGAGAGGGCGGGGGAGATGGTGTTGCTCTGGAAAGGGCAAATGGACGAGGAAGGCAGTGCGGTATATGGGCCGGCTGAGGCCGTGATGCTCTTGCAAATGGTGCTTGGGTTCGGGTTGCGAGCGAGGTTTGATGAGGAGTACTTGAGGAAGTTGGTGGTGGAGTTTGCGGCCAGGAGGGATATGGCGAAGCTTGCGGCTGCCTTGGGATTCGGAGAGAAAATTGGAGGTTGGTATTGGCTTCTAGCTTAATTGCTTATATTTGTTTGTGTTATATGTTGCGTTGTAGTGTATGTTTGTATTACAGTTTAGACTTTTTGGTATGTTTAATTATGGTAATCTGTATTGCAAGTTATTGTTTTGTGAATGCCGATTCTCAGATAAGGCAAACATTAATTGCCATCGCGGTTGGTTGTGCCTATTTAACAAAAGAAATGCAACTGTTTAATACAGAATTTGGTGTCCTAAATGCGGAACATGGTGCATTTGAACATTTGTATTTTAATAGCCTATTGTGTATGGTGTGTGTGATCAAAATGAGGCCACTACAAACATGGCATCCATGGATACAAGAGATTATGAAAATTAGAAACAATGACATATTGTGAATTTCTGAATCCTTTTATACATTGTTAAGGTTGATGACTCTTTTCCATCCTGAAAAACATGTATTAGATTATGGTTGTAGCTACAATCTTGTCCAAGTCAAGCTTCAGTAATTCTATATAAGTTATAATCAAACTATTAATACTTGTGCGATGACCAACATGTATATAAGTATACCTAGAATAGTTGATTGAAATAGTGTCAAATGTCTGATTCTCAATAGATTAAGGATCATCACTGAACCCGTCTATTGTATATTCATTTGATGTGCTTAGACCTAGTTGTTTTATGGATCCATGGTCAGGGTTTCCTTTATAGATGCATTCAGAAATTTATATTGATGCAAAAGGGTGGTTTATATCGATGATAAAGTGTGTAGCCTTGACTAATGGTCAATGGGGCATAGAACTTATGAATTGACTGTGCATGGGGAGCTTTTGCCTATAGTTTTAGGCACAAACCAAACTCTTGTTGCCTTCCTGGTCGATAGTTTATTTTACCAGGAAAAGCTTAGAAGTTTAAGTAAGTCTCTTAATAGCCATTAAATCAAATTAATGTGATAATCTAACTATGTTTAGTATATACTTATTAACATCCTGTTGTTGTGGAAAAGATGTATGAAGAGTGGTAGGTTGAGTTACAGGAGTCATTATTGCTTGAAAATATCAAGTTGATGTAAGAATCAATTACTTGATAATAAATTTAGCAAATGTGTTGGAACCTTTACAGATAGGTGTTCTTTTAAAGATACATTTAATGTCTTCCCTTGCTTCACAGTCTAAAAAAAAGTGCTTTGGCATACATAGTTTTGAATCTTGTGATGTGTTAAGTATCTATTTTTCCTCTAGAATAATGCCAAATTGGACATGTTGAAATTAGGCTAATTATTTTTTTAGTAAATAAGGACATGAGAGTATGGGTTGATTTCCAATCATATTCCACTTGTTTATGACATGTTCCTCACCTTCTTGCTTGGAAATTTCTCATTTTTTATGTGTTTCTTTTCAGCTGAACCTATCTTGACTACAGTGACTGATAATATAATTTAACTAATGGTCCGTTTGGCATCAACTTATTTGGCTTTTTGTTGAAAGTAAGCAAATACTTTGAAAAAGTGAGGTTTCAAAAAGTTGTACATAAACAAAATAAGCTATAAAGGCTAAATGAAAAAGCTGATGGCAAGGGTTTGTTTGGGAATGGCTTATATAGCTTTTTGCAAAACATTTTTTGCTAAAAGTGCTATATATAAAAGGTAAAAGCTAAATAAAATAAGTAGAAGACTCACGTGGGACTCACAAATAGTAGGGAAAAAAAAGTTGGCTTATAGTTATAATCAAGATCCAATCACACACTAAGGATAAGAACAAAGTAAAATTGCTTCAGTTCCTTATTCACTTGTGTGGATGTCCAACTTTCTTTAATTTCATTTTGCCACATCATCGTCATTAAAGAATTTTCTCATTTGTACAGATATTATTGATGAACTGGTGAAGAGTGGTAAAGAGTTGGAGGCTGTGTATTTTGCTTCTGAGGCTGGTTTGACTGAAAGATTTCCTGCTGTCTCTCTGATTAAGTCGTATCTCAAGAACTCCAAAAAGAATGCTAGCACCATATTGAAGAATGGAAATAATAGCATGGCTGCAACAGTATGTGTAACATCTACAAATATAAGTTTTCTATCATCCGATTGTATGTATTCTGTGTGATTATTTGTTTTAAATCAACGTTTTCAGGAGGAGTCAAGCACTCTGGAGTTGAATTCCATTAGAGCCATCATCAAATGTGTAGAAGACCACAAGCTCGAATCAGAGTTCTCCCTTGATAGTTTGAGGAAGAGGGCTACTCATCTGGAGAAAGCCAAGGCAGAAAGGAAAAAGAGTTCAGCAGGTGCCAGCAAGCCTCAAAACAAGCGAGCTTATGGTTCTGGTGGTGGCCGGAGCAGTGGACCACCTTCTTTCCGTCCGTCCAAAGCGGCCAAATTTAGTAATGCCTTCCCTCCTTTCAGCCGGAGGAACCCGGCTCCTCCTGCACAGCATAGCCCTGCTGCAAGATATTCTGGGCCATACAACTATCCTAGCCAAAGTATGTACGATGGTCCCAATACAACTCCTTATGCTTCGAGCTATGGTGTTCCCCACAGTCAAAGTCCTGCTGCACTTCCTCAACAGCATTACTCACTCCCTGTGGACAACATGGGTGCCGCTGGTTATCGGGCCACTGTTTCTTATGGAGGCCAGACTAGTTATGGTGCTTATGATTATGGCAATGCTGCCCCACCCACATACCAACCTTCATCATATACACAGTAATTTAGAAGCAGCAGTAGCTATAAAATTAGAGGATTTTTTTTCCTTCTTTTTTGTGTAATCTTGAAATGAGTTCCTGCTTCTTCATTCGGGAGTGCACCCTTTTATCTTAATTTTCTCTGTTTCTCCCTTCTTGGTGGTTGAAGTGGGAATAACTCAAGGTTCCCCATGAATTCTCTCTTTATATGAGTGAAAGGTGGATTTGATTCTCAAAAGTGAGTCCCTGGAAATGTGCATCCTTTTGTTTTATCGGTGGATCAATTATGGGGCAATGGCGATGGATCGGCTTTTTCGATTCTGACCCAACCTGAACCAAATAGTAAGGATGTAGGATTTTCTCTTTTCTCTTTTTAATTTTTTTTGAAGGGTTTTTTTTTTCTTTTAATTTCTTTTAAATTTCTGACCCAACCATCTTTTTTTCTTCTTCTTCTTCAAAATTTTTTTTTTTTTTTTTCATGCCTAAACAGATGGTGTTTAAATTTTATTAAAATATCTCTATCATAATTTTTGTTACACACAATTTTAGATTTTATAATAAAAGTGAGTGTGCAAAATTCTAGTACCATAAAGACACAAACTGACAACTATTTACGTGACAAATTGTGAGTGGTGGTGAAAAATGGCAAATTCATGTGAAAGTTGCAAATAATCAATAACAGTCTTCTATTTAAGATGATTGTGGCAAAAGTTGTGACTTAACGTTCCATTTGTTTTACTAATAAAATATTTTGCACATGTAAAACATTTTCAGGTATTTGGTGTGACATGTAAAATTTTTCAAACAAATCACCAAAACCACAATCACTAAAGCTAAAGGTTCAGTGACAAGACTGCCAGTGATTGCTGTTGGAATGGTGTCTTCAGTGACTAAACTACCAACAACGATCGTTGGAAAGGTAGCTCCCACCATCGGACTATCAGAAGATGTCTCTAATGATTGGGCTGTTAGCATCGATCATCGAAATGGTGGCTTCAACTACTCGACTGCTAGTATTGGTCGTTGGAATGGCAGCTCTGAGCACTAGACCGTTGGTGATTGCCACCACACCTATGACTTAGCCACCATATGGGAAAGGGGAGCAATGATGTGTTTCTAGAAATGTTTTACCTAATTTTTAAAGGTAAAACAGTTTCCAACTTTTTTATAAATGATTTTATGGTCAATAGAAAATATTTTACAAGGTTGACCATATTTTACATACAAACAAACACCAAAAAATTGGAAAACATTTTCTGGAAAATATTTTACTTTAACAAATGGAGCGTTAAAATAAAATATTTTTCGAAAAATGTTTTCCCATTTTTAGGTGTTTGTTTGTAGGTAAAATGTAGTCAAACTTACAAAATATTTTCTGTTGACTGTAAATCATTTATACAAAGTTGTAAAATATTTCATCTTAAAAAATTTGGTAACATTTTTTCCAAAAACACATACTGGCTTCTCCCCCACCATCTGATGGCTAGGTTATTGGTTTGGGGACACCTCTCCGGTGATTGGTACCGGTGGTCTGATGGCTGGAGACTCTGCACTAGCGATTTGTGCCGGCACTCCGTTGGCTAGAGACGCCACACCAACCACCAATGTTGGTGGTCCCGTGGCCGAAGCATGATTTTGAAAAATGGAATGGTCAAAGAACAGGAAAAGGGACCAGTTCCTGGTTTTGGTCAATTTTCTTGATTCTTGCTGACCTTGTTTCAAGTTCAAATCTGGCTCAACTAGTTAAACCAGAGGTTTAATTCGGTTTTTCAACCAATGGACCGGAGACACCATTTCGACAGCAATCTTCGGCAGTCTGGTCGTCGGAGCCACCATTATGTCTTTCGATTCCAATAGTTTGGAGACTTCGCATTGGCGATCGGTGCTGACACTCTCTTGGCTGGAGACGCCACACCGACAACCAATGTTGGTGGTCCCGTGGCCAAAGCATGATTTTGAAAAACAAAAACGGTCAAAGAACAGGAAAAGGGGCCGGTTCCTAGTTTTGATCAATTTTCCCAATTCTTGCTAACCTTGTTTCGAGTTCAGATTTGGCTCAACCAGTTAAACCAAAAAGTTCAATTCGGTTTTTCAAACAGTGGACCGGAGACATTGTTCCGATGGCAATCGTCGACAATTTGGTTGTCGAAGCCACTGTTATGTCTTTCGATTCCAATGGTCTGGTCATTGAACCTTCGGCACTAGTGGCTCTAGTGGTTGAGACACTGGTTTTGTTGGTTTGTTTGAAAAGTTTACCTTGTCATACCAAATACCTGAAAATATTTTAATTCAAAATAAACGAAGTACAAACAGAGTGTTAGTTCGTGGTATTCAAATTACTCGCGAGTGTGTTACTCTCTAAAAAAATTGTTTAAATTATCTTATATAATATATAATAGTTGAAGATCTTTGGCTATTAGTCGACCTTCTAATATTTTGCCACATAAGTTTTGGTAGTCTCATAATTTTACACATAATTTTTTTATTAATTTATTTATTATGACAAAATGAGAGATTTAAATTGACTGCTACTCAACAAACTGAAGAATTTTAAACCAACTACTACTTAGCAGCTTGGAGAGTTTTAAACTGACTACTACTCAACAACATGAAGAGTTTTAAACAAATTACTACTCAACAACATGGAGAGTTTTATACCAAACCGAAGATGTTTAACTATTAGTTGACTTTATAATATTTTGTCACAAGCTTCGGTAATCCCACAATTTTCCACATCATTTATTTATTTATTATTTCAAAATGAGAGTTTAAATCAAATATTACTCAACGAACTGAAGAGTTTTAAACCAATTACTACTCAGTAACGTGGAGAGTTTTAAACCAAATCGACCTACTACTATATATATATAGAGCACCGCACCAAAACCCTCTATGCGGTTTACCTTCTCTCAATGCTCTTTTATTTCTACAAACCCTTCGTACTCAAGGCTCAAGGTATCTTTTTCATGAATTTCTCTTTAACAGTTACTTTTGTTATTCACATTTTTTCTTTAATATTCAGTGTTTGTGGATATTTTTTCATATTTTTACTTCCATTGCCTTTGTGTTTGTGTAATATTTTATTAAGAACCAAACTTTTAGACACCATGTTCGATTCTAGAGTTTTTACAGATGGAGTAAATGCTAAAAGAAAGCTAAAGGAAATGGATGCCACCAAAGTATCATGATTTATTTATTCTCATGTTCTATAGAATATTATTTTTGAATCTCTATTTATTCCCCCCCCCCCCCCCCCAAAAGCTAAAATCTTTGGTAGAACTTAGAAAATTTTCTTTTGTCATTAAGTTGTTGTATTTTGTTGTTCCATGTTTCATAAAAGTTTAAATATGGTAGAAACATAAATAGTGTGTCTTGGTTTTATCTTAAAAAAAAAAAAATACAATATGGTTATTTTCTCAAATTATGTATATTTTTGTTTTGTATTATAAATATTGATTTTCATTCTTTTTTAACTAATTGTAGCATTGAAAATATTTACAAATTGTTAACTATCTGATGCATCGCATGAGTTAGCAACTAGTTATTCTACTAATGTTCAAATCACGGACAAACCTAGGATTTCAAGCTAGGGGGCTGAAGATAAGTGAAAAAAAAAAAAAATTCAAATAAGCATTCATATAGTATTAACAAACTATCAACCAAGACAAATACACAAATCATTGTTGGTAGATGCAATTATCTATCAACAAAGACAAAAGACACAAAACACTATTGTTTCTTAGTATATTATCTATGAAATGGGAACTTGATGCTTTTTTAAATCTTCAAAATCATTTATGATTGAATTCAAACTAAATGTCAAAGATATGTTCCTATCAATGTATAACATCAAAGAGTCTAAAAATCATTTTCCATTTATCTAATTTAAAAATATTAGTTATAAAATTATGAGTTAACAATATGGGCAAGTCCCAATTTTATTTTGTTAAATTTGTGTGACATTATTATATTTTGTATTTTTTTTTTCTATCTCTTTATCTCTCTACCTCTTTACCTTTGTTACACTGTTACTATTACCCCCACTACTATGAAATTATAATGCACTACTTTTCCTAACTTTACCTTCTTCTTCCTTTTTTCACTTATCGCTTGTTCCCTATTGTTGCCACACTACCAACAAACAATCAAAGTCTCAAACACCAAACAAAATTATATATTCTCCACAGACTCTCTCTCTATATTATAACTTAATTGACAAATCACAACTCACTTTTCACTATCTCAGACACTCAGTAGTTGCAAAAACAAATAACATAGAGACTCCCAAACACACAGATTCACATATTCAAATTTAATTCACAATCACCCTCAGCCAAAAAAAAAAAAAAAAAAAAAAACCACAAACTACAATCACAGATGATAGATTCACAAACATTATAATTGTATGGAGTAGAGAGAAAAATCATATCAAAATCAATGTTAAGTTTTGAAGCTGAATGAGAGAAAAAAATAATAATAATAAAAAAAAAAAAAAAAAAAACTTAAAGCATATCAGGATTCGAGATGGAGGCTGGAGGTTGCAACGGCCGGCGTTGGAGGTGGGATGGGCAGGTCAAGCTGCCAGTAGCGGTGGCAACTAGAGGCATGTGAGAACTTTGGGTTAGTCATTGCCTCACTGGGTTGATTGGCTGGTCAGTGGGTCAATGGTGGCGAGGTGAGCTCACATGGGTGGTTGTCGGTTGTGGTGGCGGCTTGGTTGGTGAAGTGAGTCACTCACTGTCATCGTCACTCTCTTCTTTAGTCTCTGGGTCTCTCTCAGCTCTCTATTTCTTCTTTTATTATTATTATTATTATTTTTCTAAATCAGGTTAAGTAGTACTCTTTCCGTCCTAATTTGTTTGTTCTGTTTGAAAAGTCAAAATTTTTAAGGGAACATCATTTATTGTCTTGTCTGCCTTACAAAAATGTATAAGTTTACAAAACTACTCTTAAATAAATTTATCAGCTTTTAAGGGAACATCAATTTGTTTGTCCTGTTTGAAAAGTCAAATTTTTTAAGGGAATATTATTTATTGTCTTGTCTGCCTTACAAAAATGTATAAGTTTACAAAACTACCCTTAAATAAATTTATTAGCTTTTTTTTAAAAAGAGTTATTCTTAATGAGGCAACTAAAAAAAATGCCCCAATTAGATTGATTTTTTTTAATATTTGTTAGTTTTCTTTTCAAATAGTTTTGAAAATAAAGTAGGGGTATAATAGGAACATTAGTAAATTAATGACTTTTATTTTTAGAAATAGGACAATATTTTGGGACATCCCAAAATAGAATAGATGACAAACAAACTGGGACAGAGGGAGTAACTGTTAGAAAATTTTTGAATTGGGCTTTTAATTATTTTGGGTTGGGTTGGTTGGGCTATTAGGAGAAGGGGCTAAGGGTTTAGAAGAGAGGAATCCAACCCTAAAAAAGTCTAAATATACCTAACAAAAAAAAAATTGGGCCAAGGGTCTGAGCCCCCTCTTAGGTTCATCCTTGGTTCAAATTATATTGTATAATATTTTAGATGTTAAATTTTAGGTTGACTCAAATTTTTTTTTTCATAAAAAGGGAGAGAAAAAAAAAAAGCCCCTCAATTTGATTAGGTCTATTGGATTGTGTACAACATAATTTCACCATGCGATTCATTTTAAGTAAATTATGTTTTATTAACATATTTTACTTTAGGTGAAATTCTATTACCAAAGTTTTTAAAAAAGAATTAAAAATAGGATTCATTATTTATTTTTAAATTATTTACAACCAATTATAATATTTGGTTTTTACTAAAAACTTGGAACGACACATGTGCATTCATCATCTAACTTAAAGTAAGTTTTTTTCTTTTAATTTTGCTATATATTTTACTATTCAATTTATATTTTTTTTTTCATCTGTATAGGATTTTTTTATTAACCCATGCATTACACATGCATAATATATATATATATATATATTTGATAATCTACACATGCATAGTACTAGTACTACACTTATGTGTAGTACTAGATAATAAATGGTGCGTCCTACATGTAGCGGCTATGCCAAGTGGCTTAAGATGAGTGTTACATGTTATATCGTGTGCTTTCACCTAAGGGTACATTGTAAGTATATTAAATTATTAACATAAAATTTGCTTGAAGTGCCTTTTCTTTTTATAGAATTTTAGAAGAGAAGGTAAACTGATCCAACTAACCAACAAAATTTAGAAATTGGAAAAAAAAAAAAAAAGGTTCTTTAATAATTTTACATTCATGTTAATGGGTGTCTTTAGGATAATTGCTAATAAACCATATTATGAAAGTTTTGACACAACTTTCATGATAAATATAAAAAGTTGTCAACAAAATTAATTACTTTATCATTTTCTCATAAAATATTTCTAAAATTAGTTCTTAAACTAATGCCCTTAAAGCATTCATTAACATTTTCCTTTATTATATTTTAATAATTTTTCATAATTTTTTTTTCTTCCACGAAATAGGGTGGATCTTATACATTGTGCTTAAACCATGTTGCTTAGCTAAACCGTTACTCATACAACATGCTTTTATTATTTAGCAATTCTATAAGTATATTTAAATTATTAACATAGTCAAAAATCAAAATACATTACCATTACCAAAAAGTTACAAAAATTTTAGAATATCATATGTAATGACTCTACCTCGACTGTGTAGATATTGTTCTGCTTTAAGTCACAGGTTTCATGGTTTTGTTCTCCCCCCAAAGCACACAACAGTGGGAGAAAATGTCTCTACACATTGAAGAGAGATCACCCTTTATAAGCATGTTCCCATGTGCTTCCTCAAACGATGTGAGACTCCATGATTGCTTCTCCCTTTGATCCTTCACAAACCGCCCCCTTATGAGAACATCTGTCCTCATGTGTGGGGCCCACACTTCTAGCTGAGAAATGACTCTAATACCAATAAAGCAAATATAAAATATAATAAATATATGACTTTAGAACTAGATAAATTAGAGAGATAAGAGTGAATAGTATTTGGGTTGCAGTGAGTTTTTCCCCTATAGGATTTTTGTGTGGTTATCTATTTTTTTTAGAGAGCTCAAGTGGGCTATTTAAAGTCCCATCAAAATTCCTAACATTATATTTTGTTTCTACAAATTAGGATATGAACAATAAACATTCCAACGTTCATTCTGTTCCTACAAATTAGAACATACAAGCTGAGATGCTCTAGGCTCTCTTATCCACCTCACTACCCCTACTCACAACTACATATATCTCAAAGATATTTCAACTGCATGTTTAAACAAGTCAAACCCCACACAACTAATCATGGGCAAACATGCAATCCCCATTATTTATAATTATCTTATTTATAATATGCAATATTGTGTAAGGTTCTTTTTCATATAAAATAATCTTTAACCGTTGCACACAATGTGGGCTATTTGGTCACATAATCCAATATACCGTCTATCCACGCATTGGCAGTAGTTCCTCCTGAATCCAATGAACAACAACGATTACTTAGGACCAGTTTGTGAATTTATGGCACTGTAGCAGAATCATTACCAATGGCACGCTATGCGCCTAAGTGAGATAAGACAATGTAAGTTTTGCTGAAACCTAATTGTTAACTCAACAAAACTTCCAAAATGCCACTTCTTTCCGTTTCATCTGTCTTCAGGATTATCTAGTCATAGGTTTTCACTTCTCAATAAATGAAGAGAAATGATATGTCTACAATATTTTTACAACAAATCCTAGGTGGTAGGTTGTTATTGGTTGTTATCGTTGGGGCAAAAAAGTAATCTTACTGTTAGTTTCAAATTTGAACCAATAACAACTAACCACCTGTGATTTGTTGTAAACAAATGTTGTAAAATTGTTGTAGACGTAGCATCTCTCATAAATGAAAGCTCTATTACGTTTGGCTTGTCCTTTAAGCACCTTTGGAAGGTAGGGAATGTGATAACGTACATACTTCCTTCCAATCAGTTGCAAGGTTTGGTGGCCTCGAAGTTTACTTGGCTTCAACAAAAGGCCTCATCTCGTTGAAGCCTAGCTCGCGAGGCGTCCCTCTCGTAGTAGGGTTCCAAATCTCTCTCACTCTTGTGACATGCTATGTTTCACCTCTTCATTTACTCCAATTAAAATTAAATAAAAAATTTAGGAAAATTTCAAAAATAGTTTTATTATTTATTTAATTTGTATATTATAAATTTCTACTTTAACAAAGATTTGTTCATACAGATTGCTTTTACCATGTGTTTTTGAAGTAATTTTGGTTCTTTTTATTTATTTATTATTATCTAGTAACATGCTCATGTGATGCATGACTTAATCAAGAATCATATATAAATTAAAAAATATATATCTTAATAATATAATTAAAATAGATATGATTATGTGCAAGAGATAGAGAAAAGAATAAGAGAAAGATAATATTTTATGAAATTTTATCAAAATTTAAAATAGATATTTTATTATGTCACATGCACAACATGTTTCCACTTTCCGTTACTTTAGAACTATAACAAATGGGTCAACTTTGTTATTTATGATACCTCAAAAGTCAGGGGTTTACAAATTATTATTACTAGTCGCTAACCCGTGCAATGCACGGTATTATTTAACATAAATGTGTAAAATTTATATTGATTTCGATGTCAAAGTAAAAAATAAAATTATTATTCTCTCAATAACTCAAATGATATTTCATTCCTAAATAACATCAATTTACCTCGATAGAGAGGCAGAAACTCTAGAAATTGAAGCCCACCAAGCTCTCTTGTAGTCTTGTGCTGTTTTTGTACCTCCCTATAGTGTTTTCTCATTCTTTGTCGATTAGCCACTAATTAGGTGAAACTTTTAAACTAACAAAGAATTAGTTGGAGTTTGTTATGGCCATTGGCTAAATCAAACATTTCAATTAGATGTTAGGACCAACAAAAATAGAAATTGAAAGGAAATAAAAAGACCCAAATATCACAACAAAAGACAATCAAGATAATTCAGTCATTCTAAAAATATACAATTTAATATAATGTCTAGTAGAAATAATTAGTATTAGTTTAAAACATCTAATATAGTACGAATAATAACTGATTCAATGATTATTCATAAAAGCAAACACCAATAAGTTGATTATAAATATGGTGACAATATTGGAATTTAGTATCACCTCCATGATTTGTCAAAACATGATTAGAATTTGAAATTGATATAAGGAGAGGATAATGAAAAGATATTGAAAACTTAATTAAGATTAATTCAATCTTTCAAAAACACCTATTGAATTCTACAAAATGGAATAAAATATTTTAAATTCAGATGCTAAACGTGTTCACTTTTAATCAAGATTTCCTACAGCATAATGAACACAAAAGATTGATTTCATAAACAGAAGTAGTGACTCACCACCAAATTTAGGAAGTTCATCTTCTTGCTTCATGCTTCTTGTTTTTAAATTTTAAATTATAAAGTTCTACAATAAAAAGATCAAGTGCGAAATTTGTTTTGGATAAAATACAATAAATCAACGTACTAAACCTAATGTTTAGGCTCTGCTGGATAAAACGTTCCCAACTGTTGAATATGAGTAGTCACAATGCTGCTCTTTAACTTAGTTTGCTCTCTCTCTTTGTTGACTACCACCAATCTAAAAACCACAAAAAACCCCTATATAGGAACACTCCTGCATATGCAATTCTCATCAAAAAAGAAAAGAAAATAAAAGCAATCTATAAATCAATTCCAAGAAAGAAAGAGGGAGTGGAAAATCAACCTTCATTGAGGAGTGGGATGCAAAGATACTAATGAGGTTTAATATTTGTGTTGGTGCTGTAAAGGGAGGTTTGTATGCGAGAAAGAAAAAAAAAATCAGGGTTTATGTTTGTGTTGGTGCCGTACAGGGTTCTTATGCAAGAAAGGAAGAAACCCTAAAGGTTTTTTAAAAATAAAACTTTAAAAAAAATATTAATGAGGTGTAAATTTGTTGAAATTTTTGTTATAGAATTTTAGTGATGACATGGAAAATTGTGAAAGTTTCAGAGAATTCGGTTATAAATATATATATATATTGATTATTTTTTTGATAATCTATAGTACTAGATAATAACTGTGTAGGACGTATCTAAGAAAGAAAAAAAAATTGTGTAGGATGCAACATTTATTATCTAGTACTACATTTTTTTTTAAGTAGAGGGAAACTTTATTTCTTAAAAGATAAGCACATTATATCTTAAATCAAAGCCGATTCAATTATAAATGGGTTTTCCTCGATCCAAGTTATATAATCAACAATATTCTTAACATACTGAGCTAAGAGATAACAACTAAAATTATGGTGTTGCTGTCAACTAAAATTATCAAAGAAAACGATACATTGTAGTTATTTCAACATATTTATCTATTATATATGAATATTATTTCACTGCTTAGGGTGTGTTTGGATACTGCTTATTTTGCTAAAAATTGAAAACTGAAAACACTATAGCAAAATAATTTTTAAGGTAAATTCCACAAACCACCCCTGAGGTTTGGGCTAATACCAACCAAGTCCAAAACTTTTCAAAATTAACCAATTTAGTCCTTATGCCCAATTTTGTCCCTACACACCGTTTAAGTCCGTTAGTCATTTGAGTCTCTCATCTCTCTCAACACTCTCTCCTTTGATCTCTCATCTCAACCTTTTCTCATCCTCTCCCTAACCCTAAACTCTAATCCCCCAAAATCTCATGGCTACCGCTGGCAAGCCATAGTTGCTACAAGCTCCACGATGGTTCTCTCTCTCTCTGACTTTCCTTTCTATTTTCTTTTTCCTTTGCTTGTTCTATTTTCTTTTCTTTCTTTTTTTGCTTGGCCGAATTAACTCTTGATGGGTTGGTGGTTTGGGTTAGCTATCTCTTCTCTCTTAAGCAAAGGAAGTGGTGCGTGGGCTGGTGGTTTGGCTTGGTTATGGGTTGCCAATGGTGGTTTCGATTTGCCATGGGTTTTTGGGATTTGGGTTTTCAGTGGTGGTGGGTTCCGTTGGTGGTGAATTTTCTTTAGGGGTGGTTATGGGTACCAATATGTGGTGGTTTTGCTGTGGTGGTGGTGGGTTTGTTGTCGTTTGTTTGGGTTTTGTGGCTAGTGGTGGTGGGTTTCGATATGGGTTTAGATTTGTTGTGGGTTATTTGGATATTGTGGTCAGTGGTGGTTTTCAGTGGTGGTTTTTAGTGGTGGTGGGCTTTGATATGGGGTTGGATTTGTTGTGGGGGTGGGGGTGGTTGTGGGTTCTGCTATGGTGGTCGTTTTGCTACGGTGGTGGGTTTGGTTTTTTGGATTTGGGTTTGTTGTTGTGGTGGATTTGGCTGAGTTTTGGTATGAGTAGAATTGGGTTGTTGTTTTGCCTGTGGCTATGGCAAATCTGAGGTTAGGGAGAAAGAGAGTGAGGGAAGGAGAAGAGAGAAGAGACTAACAGTCTAATGGAGAAGAGAGTCACAGTGAGAATGTACACTAAGTGAGTGTTTGGATAGGCGTCTGCGTTTTGTGTTCTGCGTTTTCCTCTTTTTTTCTTTTCTTTTTTTCACGCGTTTCAGCTTTTTTGGGAGACAAAATTACTGTTCATACATTGTTTACTACTGTTCACTACTGTTCATGCACTGTTTACGGGCCCCACATTCACTTTATTCAGAAAAAAATTATTAAAAATGGGTCACACGGTACTATTCACACATTTTAAAATTATTTTGCTACAGTGTTTTCAGTTTTCAGTTTCAACAAAAATAAGTTGTATCCAAACGGACCCTAAGTCATAAGACATCGTGTTCTTTAAACATTTTCCATTAATTACATCTTGTGTAATAGGTTTGTGGCTAAAATCAAGCTCCCCCGCCCACCTCATGCTTTCAAAAGTTTCAAATTAATCATTGACCCTTTCAAAAATGTTTCAATTCAAATCATACACCCATTTATGGTGTCGCTGTTAAATAAACTTATCAAATAAAACGACATATTGTAGTTATTTTAACATATTTGTTTACTATATAAGAATATTATTTCGCTCTAAGTCATAAGTCATCATCTTCTTTAAGCATTTTCCTTTAACTAAATTATGTGTAATAGGTTAATGGTTTGAATTAAAATATTTTGAAAGTGTATGGTTTAATTTGAGACAATCTCTGAATTAAGGATTTAAAATGAAATTTACCTTTATTTTTGTCATTATCAATTTAAAATAGTGTCTTCATTAATATCAACTAACTTGTAATTCGTGCTTACGCACATGCATGATCAATTGTAGAACTATTAATGTTATATGTGTGTGTATTTGATATTAATGCAGATAACATAACATTTTAAAGAATAAAAAGGAGAGACAAAAAAAGAGAGGAAAAAATACCTTAGAGTTTTGCTAAGAAGTAATGAAACGTAGATTTAACTTTGGATATGGGAACAAAATTCTGTGGGTGTTGTTTTGGATATGAGAGGTGGATTAGTGTTGTTTTGGAGATCGACTATTGACGAAATTGTGGAGGGTTCGGGCACATATTATATCAATACAATGTTTCAAGAAGATGATAGGGCAGGGATTGGATTGATTATTCAAGATTGCCAAGGAAGGGCATGGCACAGGGTCAAAATCATCCCTCTCCCCTTAACTGTCGTGAAGTTTGAAACTTTGGCTACATCGAGGGCTCTACAGTTAGTTGCTGATCTGAGTTTAATTGTTGCCATCCCAGAAGGAGATTCTAACTCGTTCTCTTTGGTATCTTTTAGTTTATTTAGTCATAAGGTTAAATGTTTTGCAAATTTATCTCATTGTATTAGGTTTCCACATGTTCGTAGAGAAGGAAATAGTGTAGCTCACAACCTAGTTCGACATGCACGACATGTCACTGGTTTTCAAGTGTGGATGGAAGATGTCCCATTGCACACCATTGCTACTTCTCTGGCAGTTTTGCTTACTACTTAATAAAGTTCAAAGTATTGATTCTCAAAAAAAAAAAAAAAAACTTTGGATTTGAAACACAATTATCAAAAGCAAATATAAGGTTCCAAGCAGATTGGCATCAATTCGAGGTATATAATGACATTTGTGTTATTCTTTAAAGAACTGTTACACTGGTTCATTTTCCTATGTGACATATATGAACAATGAATGGAACACAAATAAATAGATATGAACAATGAATGAGACACATTTTTATAGGGTTTTCATCTCAAGAACAGTTAAGTAATAAGTATCGTATTGAGATTGAAGCAATGTTATTATTGTAGTTCACCAAAATTAAGAAAATTCAATTGGACACTTGACGCAAAATTAGATGAAAGGGAAAAAATCATCCAACTAGATAGTCCATTGCGATTGTTCTGCTTGGACGAGGCTATCATGCATGAACGACCTCCTTGCTTGGGACATATGAATGAATGAAGCCCAACCATCGTAATTGCACCAACAACTAGAGAACCATCAAAGTGATGATCTAATGATTGACGAAAGTCACGAAACTCGTGCATGAATCTCATGGTATTAATTTGGAACTCCTAAGAAAAATACGGTCATCATCGACTAGCTATGCTTAGAAAGAAAAGCATGAGAATTAGAACCGGACAAAGTTTGAATACAAACTTAGTTGTAATTAATGAATATAACTTCTACTAAAAAAAATTGATATAGTTATAAATTCTGAAAATCTAATTATTGAATTACATGTTCTTTATGTTTTTAATGTGTATATAAAATTTCATGTCAATCAAATGTTATTTATTATTCAATTTATAAACTTATTTTTTAGTGCATAATTTTAAACTAAAAAAAAAATTGAAATTTAAACGTTTGATTAATGACATAACAATTGATTTTTGATATTCTAGAAATTTTGCGAGCATGGAGAATATAAAAAGAAAATGTAATTCAATGATAGATTTATCAAAATTCATATCTTATAAAAATATATTAGGTGAAGTTGTAACCATCGGATATAACAAAATTTGTAACCAAACTTTGTCTACTAAAAATTGAGAATAACACCATGATCAAGATGGTGACTGATTCCCCCAATCTCACCCAAGATAGCCACATCAATGCCCAATTTGGACCATAACCGAGGTGATAGATACAATTAAAGAGCAACATACACGACTATCAAGCCTATAAATTCATGATAGCCAAGGTACGTGATTCGCCAATCTCACCCATGATAGCCACATCAATGCCCAAAATTTGGACCATAACCAAAGTGGAAGATACAATTAAAGAGCGACATACACCACTATCAAGCCTATAAATTCATGGCTTCTCTCTACCACAAACACGCCAAAAAAATAATAAATAGTGGCTTCTCCACTAGAATTAGATATGAGAAATCTATGAACTGTAATAGAGTTTTCTCTAGTAAATTAATTAGCTAACTTTTATAATATAGAAGCATATTACATTCATGGATCTCTTAAATTTCAATGACCAGAGATTTTATCAATTAAACTAACTGAAATCCACACTTAACTAACTTAAACATTAGAGATTTTAGACAAGTGCCACACCACTACCATCAAAATTATTTTTCTTATGTCTTACAGGAATAGTGCTCTATTAGCAGGTCCGTCATTTTTCTGTTGATTCATCATCAAATATAATTAACACTGATATGTTGCTCATTTGACTATCTAACGGAACCTTCCTTATGGAACATCTGTCAAATTCTAAGGCAAATAAATGAACGAGGAAGAAATTGTAATCTAATTCTAATATAAGTGTTTTCCTACATATTTTGGAAACTAAAACCTTTCCGGTGTTTTCTTAAAGTGGCATAAATATAATTTTTTGAATGCACTAATGATTTTCCATGAACTTATGGGATTTGATGAAAGCCCAGCAAACTGGATTTTTTTTCAAAATAACGCTAGTTTTCAAACAATTTCGTTAGTTAGCATGTTTTCAAAATTATTTAGGAAACTAAAATCTCGAGTGTAACAGACTTGATTAGTGTGCTAAATTGAGTATAATGAAGACGATTTCAACATGAAACTCGAGTGTATTGAACTTGAGTTCTGTCATATAAAACTCGAGTCCACAGGACTCGATATCTTTTAAATTAGCCTTATAGGTCTTTATCTTCTCTGAACCACTTCTCCTCTTCTTCTTCTTCTCTTCTTTGTGGGTCTCGAGTTCCTTCAATGCCCATATGCACACACAAATAATTGTTAAATCAAACAAGGAACAAACCAAAATTGAACCAGGAACAAGGAAAAACAAGAGAAAAAAAAAAACGTTAGCCCAGATTGAACAAGGAGCAAGGAAAAAAAAAAAAAAAAAAAGCTAGTGAGAAGACCTGCAAAATCAGTGCTGCTGTGGTCCACGGAGATACTTCCTCTCCTCCACCAAATTACCAAGATTGATTCAGGTATTTGTTTTGGGTTTTGTGTTTGGTTTTGTTCTTGGGTTTTTGGGGGCTAGAAGTGAGTGTTTAGTTTTGTTCTTGGGTATTTGGAGCTAGAAGTGGGAGAGAATGACGTTTGATCCACTCTCCATTCTCCCTTCTCGTTACTGCCGATTGCTTTGAAAGTGATTGCCTGAGAGAAGATGAGAGTGTGGGATTGGGATTAGGACTGGGGTTTGGTTCTTGTTTTGTTGTTGTTTTATGAATTTGCTGTTGAGAGGAGATAAGAGTTGGGTGGGTTTGTTTTCTAGGTTATCGTTAAACAAAATCGAGTCCTAACGGTCTCGAGTTTCATTGGATGTTGAAATCATGTACATTAACTCGATTTAGCGTACCAAAATCGAGTCAATTGCACTCAAGATATTAGTTTCCTAAATAATTTTGAAAACATGCTAACTAAGAAAATTGTGTAAAAATTAGTGTTATTTTGAAAAAAAATCCTTAGCAAACCTATACGGTGGGAATCTTTTTCCTGAATAAGAATAATTCAATCCATCAAAAAAGAGAGAAACAAACAAGGCAATTTGATTATAATTCAATTCGTAAGGGCCGGAACAAGATGATCCTGAGCCATCTCGCGAAAGGAGGATCGAAAAGGCATGCAATTAGTTTTATAGAACAAAAAAAAAAAAAAAATCAAGCAGGTAGTGGGTAGACGTATAATGGAGCAATGATCATACACCGTGATTGTTTGGATCCAAAAGTTGTCCCCACACAGAGAGCATATATATATAAAATAAAAAAGCATCTAAAGGTGCATGCGTTTACACATGCATATATATATATATAAAATAAAAAAAGAATCTAAAGGTGCATGTGTAAACAAATATATATATATATATATATGTGTGTGTGTGAGAGAGAGAGAGAGAGAGAGCGGTGAATCGATGATTGTTTGTATATAAAAGAGGTGTAAACAGTTCAGAACACAACCAAAGGGAGCTCAATAATTCACTAGAGAGAGATGACAAGTCACAGCAATGGCAACTGAGACTCTTTCGTCAAGATGCCAACTATAAAGTTCACGAAGCTATTCATCAATGGAAAATTTGTTGATTCCATTTCAGGTTTATCTCTCTCTCATTTCTTAATTTCTTTGTTCTATTCTTTGGTTGGATTTACTTGACCGCATTTCCAGATTTTCAATTTTAGTTTTCTCTCATCTAAACCAGCCAACCATATCCATTTCCTATAAAACTTGTAAATAGTCGAACATTTTTAGATTATATGACACATATTGTTACTTTACTCTTTTATATTATAATATTGTTTCATGATTGTATACTTGTCTAAATTATTATTGGGAAAAAAAAAATTCCATTAAACAGGGAAAACATTCGAGACAATAGACCCAAGGACGGAAGAGGCAATTACGAGGGTGGCAGAAGGAGATAAGGAGGATATTGATTTGGCAGTGAAGGCCGCCCGTGAAGCTTTTGACAATGGTCCATGACCCCGCTTGTCTGGCTTTGTATGTACTGTATATTTGTCCTTTATTTTTTAAATGCTTTTTTTCCCTATAATTTGATTTTTTTTTTTTTTTGGTGAAAACAATTTGATGGTTAATAATGGGAAATTGGAAATTTGAAAATGCCAGACAAGGTTTTTATTTTTATTTTTTTTGATTCGATAAAATTATAGATATCTTTGTTGAAGAAATCAAGAGTGACACCCCGTTTAACTTTAAAATTGTTGACACCTCGGCATCTATCTTCTTGGTGTCAAAAGTCTTGTATTTTGATTGGTTGACACTTGAAGATACGAGTTGATCAGCTAAAGTCTTTTGGCTAAATCTATGTTTTAAATTCTAATTAGTTGTCATTACTTGATTTCCTATGGCTAAATCCAAGTCTTTATTTCTTATTAGTTGTCATTACTTGATTTCCATTGGGACCACGGCCTTACTTGCTAGACTAGAATTTTTTTTTTTAATTTTTTTAATTTTAAAATTTGATAGTTAGGAGAAGAGAGATTTGAATTACAAATGTTTTCATTGGAGACACCATGAAGTGTCAGCCAATTGAACCACAAGATTATTGACACCTCAACTGCTATCTTCTTGGTGTTAAGAGTCTTGTAGTGTACAAGTTGAGCTAAAATCTTTTGGCTAAATCTGTATTAGTTGTCATTAATTGATTTCCTATGGGACCTTGGCCCAACTTGCCCGGCTGTCTTTGTATCACATGTGCATTTGATAGCAACTTTTTTAGGTTTTTGCTAATTGCTTTGTTAAAAGTGTACTAAATTATAGTTGTCCAATAATCTCTTTTGGTATTTATATATTTCATAATTTGTTGACGTTTGTTAAGAAAATTCTTGGGCTTAGCCCTTTTTTTGTGTGGAAGTTCATGATATCTTCTAGGGGTGTCCACAGGAACCCGAAAACCGACCCACCCGCCCAAACCGCCCGGACCGACCCGAAAACCGGCCGACCCGACGTCGGTGACGGTCGGAGACGGGTCTCCGCCACCAAAAACCGATTTAGGCGGGTCGGATGGCGGGTTTTCTTCTTCAAAACCCGATATACCCGATCCGACCGACGAAACCCATGAAAGAAGGTCGGAGATACATAGATCCGTTCAGATTCATTGATATTCCGGTGAAAGTTTGGTAGTTTTTGGTTAGATCCGGTGAAGATCTGGGTTTTCTTCCTTAGATCCGGCGGTGAGATGAAGATTTTGCTCAGATCTACGCTTGATTCGGCGGTGAGATGAAGATTGTGCTTCGATTTTCACTTAGATCCGGCGATAGAGATGAATTTTTCGCTCAAATTTGAGCTTGATGTGATGGTTTTTGCTTCGATTTTTGCTTAGATCCGGTGATTTTCGCTCAAATCTGGGCTTGATGTGGTGATTTTGAGCTTCGTCCGGCGAAGATCTGGTGCTTGTGCTTCGATTTTCACTTAGATCCGGTGACAGAGATGAATTTTCGCTCAAATCTGAGCTTGATGTGATGTTTTTGCTTCGATTTTTGCTTAGATCCGGTGATTTTCGTTCAAATCTGGGCTTGATGTAGTGATTTTGAGCTTCAATTCGGCGAAATTCCGGTGATTGTAACTCAGTACTAGGCCGACCGACCCGACCGTTGTTCGCCGGAGTCCGATCCGACTCGACCCGAAGTCGTCTGTGGTCGGCGGCGGGTCGTTCAGCCGCCCACCCGATGTAAGCGGGTCGGTTGCGGGTTGGGCATAAACCCGACCCGGCCCGACCCGTGGACACCCCTAATATCTTCTACCATAATAAATAAATATATTTTAAAGCAAAATAATTTACTTGAAATCAACTTGTTTTTAAGAATCAAGTCAAATCTATACTTATCACAGTGCAAAAAGTTAGTCACGCTTTAGTCTAAAAAAAGAAACGAGGTGGGTTGTTTCGGTGAGACCAAGATGAGGTCTCGGTGGGCTACCAAATACCATCCAATTTTGTTTATTCATTATTTTATTTTTGGGTGTTCCAATTTTGAAAAATCAATGTTCATTACTGAGTTTGCAATATACCCTTATTTTTAATTTTATTTTGAATTAAAATTCCTGAAAATTACCATGACTTTTAAATAGAGTTGTGGTGTGCTTATGTTAGAATTTCATTTCATTTCCCTTGTATGTGTGTTTGTTTCTTAAAAAAATCCTAAAAGTTTATAAAGACAATTTTGAAGACTTATATATTTTGTTTTGATAAATAAAGTACTAAATAATGTTTTATTAGAAAAAAAAAATTAGATTTTTTAAATTGGAAAAATAAAATGGGAAGGAGAGTAAATTAAGTTTTCTTGAAACAAGATTTGACAGTTTATGTTTTGGGCTTTCAATTGTGTCAATTGCTCTTGGGCACTAGACGTCACACATGTCCTAAAAAGACTAGGTGGCACTTTTGTATCTCGTCCAGTGCAACAGAAGCATTGGACTAAATTTTTACCTTGTGTTTTGAATGTTACATGCATAGACAGTTAATTTAATCATTGTTAATACAAGTGCAAAAGAGTTTGAAGGAAACATATATTTATATGATTTTAACAATTAACTTCGATGATATGAGTGTAAAGAATTGTCAAAAGTCTTGCATTTCAATGGTATTACTTGTTCTCCTTTATATAATTTGAAGGAAACGGAATTTGTATGATTTCAACAATGAACTTCGATGGTATATGAATGTAAGATATTGTCAAAAGCCATACATCTAGTGGTATTACTAGTTCTCTTTTATGAGGAGAAACAAAGTTCGAATCTCACTCCTTCATTGTTGTAAACATCGAATTATTCAAAAAAAAGAAAAAGAAAAAGAAAAAGAAATAAAAATAATCGATAGTTTAAAAATAAAATTAACCTTTAATTCATAGTCCAAAAACAAATAGTAATTTGACCATACACTATTCACCGTACAAGACTGACTGGTGTAAAGTGTAAACACAAAAGCCAAATATGCTCGTAAAACTCTTATGATTATGCCATTCTTCTAAAACATCACTTAAAAGAATTAACCCACTGAATTTTTACAATTGGTTAACTTTTTGCTGGTTATTATCAAGCTAAGATACTAATTAATTTTCTATATAGGTGAAATTCTAATCCAAGTATCTTATTTGACAACAAAATTTTTTATCAATTGAACTAATTAGAACTCACATGTTCCTTTTAGTGTTAATCTACCAATCAAATCTAAAATACACGAAAATATAAACTAAGAATAGATGTTTGGCAACATATGTTGTCACTGAAACTCACAATCGATCCCATTCTTCTCAAAGGGAATTATAAAGTTGCCTGTTCTAACGTACCAGCCTCTTATATCTTGGGGGTAAGAATTTCTTTTTGAAGTAGGCTTTGGTAAATGCAAGTTGATTGCATATTTATATGAAATTATTTTTCTCCGTTTAGTTTATTTATTGTGTAAAAATACAACTGTACTTCATAGTAACGTTAAAAAAAAATTATGTTATTAAAAAATGCAATGTTTTAAAAAGCTGTTTATTCTGTTTATAAATTATAATCAAAAGAAACTCATAAAAACAAATGCTAATTGTTTCTTCTTCTTCTTCCTTTGAGGGTGATTAGGATAGGGGAAGGATTATGATGAAATTTGCAGATTTGATTGACGAACATGCAGAAGAATTAGCGGCTTTAGATACCATTGATGCTGGGAAATTGTTTGGTGAAGGCAAGGCTGGTATTCCCCATTCAGCAAACATGCTACGATACTATGCTGGTGCAGCAGATAAAATTCATGGGGAGGTCTTGAAAATGTCACGAGAATTTCATGCCTATACATTGCGTGAGCCAATTGGTGTTGTAGGACACATCATTCCCTGGAATTTCCCAACCTCTATGTTCTTAGGGAAGGTTAGCCCAGCCTTAGCCGCTGGCTGCACCATGGTCGTCAAGCCCGCTGAGCAAACACCACTCTCAGCTCTCTATTATGCTCATCTTTCTAAGCTGGTATATGCTCCTATAAATTAATCACTTTTCATGGTTCTAAAGAATATGAACACAGAAAGGATAGTGTAACAAAACAATTCTTGAAAAATTAGGATACAATACTTTGAGATATGACAATTAATAAATTAATATAATTAGGTATATTTTATTTATTTATAGGCCTATTTATGTTTATTTATAAGTTTTTGAAATAAATAATAACTATCAAAATCTTTAAAACGTGTCTAAAATCAATGAGACTAAGCTTACGGTAGTCTTTTATTTTCTTTCTTAACAAATAACAACAATTTTCTTCTCATTAAAATTAATAATAGTACTACTTTTCTTGGCTAAGGCTGGTATCCCTGATGGAGTGCTAAATGTTGTAACGGGTTTTGGACCAACTGCTGGTGCAGCCATAAGCTCTCATATGGACATTGATGCGGTAATTTGATTTCTAGTTTTCACTTCAATCTTTGTGTTGTTTGTCCATATTTTGAGAAATTTACACTGCCACTTCAATACTTTCTATGTGATATTACATCTTCACTTTGCTTGTTTTTCAGGTCAGTTTTACTGGCTCCACAGAAGTGCGTAGGACGTGAAGTAATGCAAGCTGCAGCAAAAAGCAATTTGAAAACACTTTCACTTGAATTAGGAGGCAAGTCACCCCTTATAATTTTTGATGATGCTGATTTAGATAAAGCTGCTGAGCTTGCTCTGTTGGGCATCCTATATAACAAGGTGAAGTGGTTTTTAATTTTAATTTTTGTTTTATATCATGTTGACAATTTGCATTTTATAGATGAATTCGGCTAAAAAATATGCAGCTTAATTCCATAACTTTTTTTTTCCATATTCATTTTTTCAGGGAGAAATATGCGTTGCAAGTTCTCGTGTTTTTGTTCAAGTAGGGATTTATGATGAGTTTGTGAAAAAGTTATTGGAGAAAAAAAATTCTTGGACAGTTGGGGATCCTTTTGATCCTAAAGTTCGTCAAGGACCTCAGGTAAAAATTGGGAACATCCTAAAATTGGTTTTCAAAGGTATACTAGAACCTAAAAACTTGATGGAAGTAGTAAGAACCTGCATGCCTGTAGATTTAGACCCTAACAAAACCATACATTCAAATATTAAATTGTTTTAATGTCTTCCTAATTGTATGATATCAGCAATTTTTTTTTTTATAATAAAAAAAAAATTAACAGCAAGATTTTGACCCACACCAGGCTTTGTCACGTTTTACTGATCTACTATTCCATTTTTTGTGCTATACGTTCCAGATTGATAAAAAGCAGTTCGATAAGATCCTTTCCTATATAGAGCATGGCAAGAGAGAAGGAGCGACCTTGTTAACTGGTGGTAAACCTTTGGGGCACAACAAGGGGTACTATATTGAGCCAACATTTTTCACTGATGTTAAGGTGCATAATAAAATTTAAAAAGTACATCTGCACTTTGGATTATTCCATTCAATTTTTGGTTCTCCATAGAAGATTTGAAAAAAAGAAAGAAAGTTAGATATAATTTAATCAATGTTAATATATTTTTTGTTGGTGATAACTCCCTTAGGAGGACATGCTAATAGCGAAGGATGAAATATTTGGGCCTGTGATGTCACTGATGAAGTTTAAGTAAGTGCAATTTTCAGTCTCCTTTTCCTTTCTTTTTTTCTTTTCCCATAAGCTCTTTCAAAGATCAACACATTAAGAAGGCCAAACTAGTTATTATTTTGCATCGACCTCTATATTCTTATGAGCAATTACAGAACAATTGATGAGGCGATCAAGAAGGCCAACAACACTACATATGGGCTTGCAGCAGGTGTCATGACCAAGGACTTGAATGTGGCTAACACCGTCTCAAGATCAATCCGTGCTGGAATCATTTGGATCAACTGCTATTTTGCTTTCGACCGGGACGTGCCTTATGGAGGGTATAAGATGAGTGGTTTTGGCAGAGATTTTGGTTTAGATGCCCTTTACAAGTATCTCCAAGTTAAATCTGTTGTGACTCCCATTTACAATTCTCCTTGGCTTTGAACATAATCTGGAAAATGGGGATAACGTCTCCAAACAAATTATAGTCCCCTGCAATAAAATTCTGAATTATTATTATCCTCTCCCCAGTTTGAGATAATCAAACATTTTAGTCTTTGTATATTTGTCTAATATAAGGCCAGCTCTTTGTCATTGAGTAAAAAGATTATGAAATATGTCCTCGTAGTCTCACCACGAGAATTTGACCAAGTTATCGATACCCTGATAGCAAATAAGGTAATTTCAGCTCAGCTTCATTTTCATATTTGATGGATCAGATTCTTTTTTTTTTTTTTTTTTTTTTGAGAAACAGATGGATCAGATTCTGTAATACTCAGATGGTGTAAATTTTTGTGTCAAATAAAAAACTGTGAAGCCATTGCTCAATGCTGTGTAGCCTGTGTTCCACGTCGAACTTGTATTCTAGGTCAATCTAGGTTATATAAATGATTATGAGGAGCTTTGATTAAGATTATGAGTTTGTGTGTTATTTGGTAACGAGAGAAACGATAGAAATTTTTTGGTAGGGCCTAGGCATTTTCTCCCCTGACCCACCAAAAATCTCTCTCTCCGAATTAGAGAGAAAACTCTTGTTCCAGCAAAATGACAAAATTGCCCTCAAATTTTAATCATTTTCAAGAATCTCACCTTCCCTCCGCCCACTTTCCCCACACGGTCCAATGTCTACTACACCTTTATGTCTTCCTCTCTTTTTTGTATCTCCTCTTCACTCCGTCAACGGTAATTCATCTCATCATCATCTTCTTCTTCTTCTTCTTTTTTTCCTTGTTTTCTTTACTCTCTCTATTTTCCAGATTTTTTTGCTGCCCAGTTTTTTTTGTTTCCACCCAACATGTCCATATATATATATATATATATATATATATATATATATATATAAAAGAAGATTCTTCTTTTTGAACTAGATTTTTATGTGGTTCAAAAATACCCTCATTAATGAAGGGTAATTTTTCTTAAAAATATGGTCATAAATGTCAAATAACAAATTTTATTTTATTATTATTATTATTATTATTTTTTTTGAGAAACAAACGCGCACACACACAAGGGAGAGGAAAAGAGGTTCCAACACAAAGGCACACCACAACTCCACTCAAAAGTCATGGTAACTTTTAAGGGATGGTGGGGTAAGTTATACTACACACAACACACTCTCTTAAGCAATGTGAGATAATTACCTTTTTTTTTTTTTTTGAGAAACAAACACATACACACACACAAGGGAAAGGGAAAGGGGTTCTAACAAAAGCACACCATAACTCCACTCAAAAGCCATGGTAACTTTTAAGGGGTTCTAACAAATTTTATTTTGAATTCAAAAAGAGAACTCCTAAAATTTAGGATTTTTTTCTCCTTCACGTTCATCTTTTTATTCCCTAAAATTTAGCATTTTTATTCATTTTTCATCCAAATAAAAGTAAAACACCCCAGTTTACAAAATAAAAAACAAAAAACTAAGAGAACTCCTAAAATTTATCATTCTTTCCCCTCACTTTCATATTCTGTTTATCTCTAAAGTTTATCCTTTTTATTTGTTTGAAAAATAAAAAAAAAATTTCTAAATTATAATAGATGCAAATTATTAACTTTTACTCAAAAAAATAATATGCTTAGAGGCTAGTATATATATAATACTATATGTTTATATATATGATGTGTTAATATATATTATTTAATGAGTACAAATAAATTATTTCTAACATGTTATGTAATAAGGGTATAAGAGTAAATTTATATAAAATACACTTTTTATCCTCCCATTTTTCTCCTCAACCAAACAAAAGAGTTTTCTATCCCTCCCATTTTTCCACCCTTCTAACCAAACACATACGAGAGAAAACTAAATCTTTGCTATCATCCTATATTTCCATCCACCTACCAATTTTCAATCCTCCAACTTTTCCACTCCTCGAACCAAAGGGACCTTAAGACATTCTTTTGTTTTGTTGTATATATCTCAAGGAAAATCAAATGCTCACCAAATTTACATTCCCACCAATTTTTTTTTTTTTTTTTGATAATCAAGAAAATTTTATTGAAAAACATGATGTCCAGTATAAATACCCCATTTTGCAATCGGGTAATTATTCATGGGCAAAAGGTGTAATTTAGCAAAACACTCCAAAAGTAAAAATGTCATTTAAATTGTTCGATAAACACAAATTCCACTCCAAAATATAATTAAATACATGATGATCAAAATGACTTGTCAAACATGACAATCAAACAACCCAAATGGTACTTTCTGGAATTTCTAATAGACATGTAGAGTTCAAATCCTCTCTGCCTCAACTATTGAATTATAAATTTAAAATAGAAAATTGAGCATAAAGCATATTGGATTTCCTGAATCAATATCACCTAGAAAAAACTCAGTAACTAAATCTTCTCGAGAAGAAAATAAAGTAAAAACATCCTAATTTTAATATTCTATAGGATCTTGAAAGGGGGGTGGTGGTTTGAAACCACACACTTTTTTATTTTATTTTATTTTATGGGAAACGTGTGAATCACTTTATTCAAGTGAAGAAAATTGAACTACATCCTGGGCACACACATGCTTAATAGGGCTAGAGTATCAAGTCAAGGTGAAGTTGTGACTTGGTGCCCTATTCCTATCGTATTAGACTGGACATGGAAGTGACACGTGATATTTTTTAACACTTGTTGTGTCTGCGTTATGTTTAGTGCATAAAAGCATTGAATGTAAGTCAAATTAGTTGGGTCATCCCTTTCCTTTCTACAACCACCCCCAAAAAAAAAATAGAAAAAAAAAATTCACTGCATCTAAGAAAACTGTCAAACTGAGCTTGTGCAATACAAAAAGTCTTTTATTTTGGCGTAATTAAGAATGGCATTCTATTGTTTACAGGTTGCCGATCTCATATTATGGATCATGACGTTGTATATTCTAGTTCAAATTTAGGGCCTGTTTGGATTGAGGGAAGAAGGAGGGAGAGTGGAATAGGAGGAGGAAGGAGGGGGAGTAAAGTAAAATTGGTTGAAAATATGCTAATTTTTTGCCAAATGTACTCTACTCTACTCTACTTCCTCTCAATTCAAACAGACCATTAAGGTCTTAAAATGCAAAGAGTTATTATTTATAAACTAAGTTTTCCTCCAAAATATGTGATCATTTATAAAACCATCAGAGTTGATGAAACCATAGGATTCACTAAATTATAAACTAGTTTATATCCCTATGTATATGCATGAATATTTTAAAAAAATGTACATTAAAATGCATAGTATAATTCCTACATTTATAATTTAAATACTATTGATAGTCATTCTTCTATTTTGTTAACTCTTTAAAAAGTCTTGCAGTATTATTATTAGGTAGAAAAAGTCATGTAAGATTATTATTTCTTTTCAATTTTTGTCATTGTGAAGCACTTTTTTTTCTTTTAACGATTCATTAATTCTAGACTCTTTGGTTTATGTATTTAATAACTAACTTGGATTAATAATTATGATGTGGTCTCACATTTGACTCCAAAATTAAGAAATAAAACTCTCTCTAAAAATAAATAATTTAGGACACATGACGCAAAATTGGACTTCAATTGTAGAATCTAATTAAATTTGCTCTGAGCTTTGGCTTTTAATATACTTGTGTATAGCTTCGTGCATATGCACGAGTACAATTAAAAATAATCACAATTATATGGTTCAAATTATACATTTTTTTTAGAAGAAGTTCAAATTATACATAGTATTAACTTACATTTTTTTTAGCCATACATTTTTAAAATATGATTTAGAATTTAATTGGTTTTAGACTCTTCGATTTTTGCACCCATTAATTCACTTGCCACAAAAATTAAAAACTTATACGGACATGTGGCGAAAAATTGGGCTCCAATTGAAATCCAATTTAAAATCTAATTGGATTTGAACTCTTCAATTTTTATACTCAACTAGTCACAGACACGCGCATTACGCATGATAATCTTATTGTTTTAGTTATTATTTATTAACAATTGGTTTTTCATTATCTTTTAAGTTAATGAAAATCATACATATACTTTTTCTTAAATCTTTATATATAAATATATATGAACTCTATATATTCCACTTCTTTATATACATAAAACCATAGAGTACTACTCTATAATGATAGTGGCTAATTAGTTCTATCATATTTTTCATGCATTTGTAACGATTCTTACTATTATCATATATTTACTGACTGATGATTTACATAACAGAGACGTTAAATAAGAGGTAGCATCGTTCATTAAATTTTCAAAAGTAAGAGTGAATATATATATATATATATATATATAAAATCAGGTTAAATGAAATGTCGAAAAAGGGTTTTTAAAATTTTCTAATTTTATTTCTTATGTAATTTCTATTATTACTGGAGAACATCTCTTTTTTGGTTATGATTGGAAATATGGTTTCTATGGTTAGAGTTTGATTAGTTTTAAGTTTAAATGTAGTATTGTATTTAATTGTTGATTATTGATTTAATTTTTTAACCAAAATTTGATGATGATTCTATTACATTAAATATGCATTATTAGTTTCTTTTTGCTATATTTGGTTTGATATCCTCATTAATTCTTTTATTTTTATTTTTTTTATTTAGTGTTTCTAAATTGACATTTGTTTTGTATTCTGTAGGGATAAAGGGCTCAAATATGAGTATTGGGCCGTGGGCCGTGTCCGAGGACATCAAGTAGTCCGAGGACAGGTAATAATGACAGAGGTCTACAGGACAATGGTCTGTGGAAGGAGTTTGGTCATGAGGAATTGGAAATGTTGTCCGAGGAGAAGTACCTCCTCGGCTAAACAAAGTAGTGGTCATAAGTCTGACCTTTCATCAAAAATAAGGCAACAGACAATCATACTGGTAAGGAGAAGCATCAGGTGGGGATAAGACAAAAAAGAGTTGGGAAATATCTGAGAAGAAAACTGGTACCACCGCATTGAATGCTCTACAGCTAACCTCCTGGCCGCATTAATGTGGAGGTGATACCTGAACAGTAACATTCAGCCTTACAGCTACCTACAAAGACTTCAAGAAGGTGCTGATAGGACAAGTATCAAAGCCAGTAATCTGATCTACAAGTGGAGGGTGGAGATGAAGTAAGGAAGGGGAATATAAAGAAGAAAGATCCCATTGCATATGGATCATCAGATAATTTGTAGAAAAATCATTGTACACTCAAGAACTGTAATTGAGGTTAAGTTTAAGAGAAATACATAAGAACAACCATCCTTGGACTTTGCCGAGGAGGATTTTCCTTGACTAAAAACTATTTGTCTATGCTTTATAGTAACAATTAGCCTACTGTAATAGTTGTCCATCTAACTTAGTGAAAGTTCAGTTTCAAGCCCACTCTCTACAAATTAATTGTTTTGGGCTTTTTGGACCATTGACCATTTCATTTGGGCTTTGGGAGCAAACCGTGTCTTTACATATTCCATTTTCCTTTTGATGCATTGGGTGTGAGAATGAATGTGTCCTAACATTCCTCCACTTTATGAGTACAATTTTATTAATTGAATTTAAGTAAAATATTATATGTTTAATTTTTTAAAATAAATGAATAATAATATGTCGAAGATAAAACAATATTTTAATCTCACTAAATTGGAGGTAGTATTCTATTCAATTATTTTGCCAAATTTTCGTATTAAAGTTATAGATTCTATCTTTTGATAGACGTTTGTGTTAGACAAATTACATATATAATTTGTTGTTCAAATTAAGAATTCTCTGTCATATGTTACTCTTCAAAGATATTATTAGCTATATAGATGGTACTTTTGGTTTATAAGACAAGATAAAAAAATGTTACTTTTATATAATTATATCTAGACAATATTGCAATGTTATGATGGATAAGTTGGTCTTATTTTACTATATAATTTAAGTAATCATGTGTTTTATGAATTTGAAGAGTTATATATTGCGGGATTTATTCATATGTTCATATGATGAAAAAAAAATTGTTTTTTCATTTTATTTTATTTTATATTTCTACTTTATGATTTATGATTTATTGATTGTGAGAATAAAGAAAGAGATGTCAATCTATGTTTTGGAGAAAAATATACCTATAAGAGTTGATTCACATACATATTTATGGTATACATGATTATAAGTTAGTATAATAGTTCTCACACTATAAAATTAAAGATGACTTTTTTATTGCATTGTGTTTTTATACATATCTTACTATATATAATATCCGACTACAAAATATATTATGTTACACTAACATGTATTGACTTTTAAAAAATATAAAATCTAATATATTAATTCAATAATAATAATAATAATTGAACATATGGAGGATGTGGATGAATTTAAATGTTGAATAAATTAATATGAGAAAAAAGTAAATATAAAAAGATATAACAATAAACACCAAATTAATTATCTCTAAATTAATACCAAATTATCCAAATCATGCTATGTAATATAATAATATTACATTCTTATATACTATCTTTAATTCTTTATAATGCAATATGATAAAATTTAACAATCAAAGTGAACAAAAAAAAAAAAAAAAAAAACCAACTTAAAACACAATTAAATTGCATCAACCTAAAGTGGAGTTCTAAAAAAACACAAAAATTTATCAACCTAAAGTAGAGATGCCAAAAAAAAAAAAAAAATCCACCAAAAATTGAGAGGAATAAAATATTTTGTGAGGAAAAATTATGCATATAATGGAAGAGAGAATGTCAAATTTATACTAAAGTGGTGATAATAAGAAGAAAAAAAATAAAGGAAGATAAAGAGAAAGATGAAGAGTGATATTAAGATAGAGGGTAGTGAGGAGATGAATATGTAAAGGGAAGGAGAAAGGTTGGAGAAAGTGTAAATGTTAAAAAAATAGGTGCAATTTTATTTATTTGAATTTAAATAAAATATTATATGTTTAATTTTTTAAAATAAAAAATAAGAGAAAATATAAATAATTTAATCATATGGAGGATGTAGCTGAGTTTAAATATTGAAATAAATAAGATGAAAAGAAAAAATAAAATATATAACAATAAACACCAAATTAGCCAGATCATTTTATGTAATAGAACAATGTATATTATATTCTTATATATTATCTTTAATTTTTTATAACGCAATAGGATAACATTTAACAATCAAAGAGAACAAAAAAAAAAACTTAAAACACAAAACTAAATCGCATCAACCCAAAGTAGAGTTATAACGGACACAAAAATTTATCAACTTAAAGTAGAGATGTAGTCCCATATTTGATTCTAAAATTAGGAAATAAAACACTATCTAAAAATAAATAATTTAGAACACATGACGCAAAAATTAGACTCTAATTTGAAATTCTAATTAGACTTTCTCTGAGTTTTGCCGATTAATATATATATATATATATAGAGAGAGAGAGAGAGAGAGAGAGAGAGAGAGAGAGAGAGAGAGAGAGAGAGAGAGCGAGAGAGTAGTGTGTATCCCCGTGCATATGCATGAGTACATTTAAAAGCAATCACAATTATACAGTTCAAATTATAAATGGTATTAACATACACTTTTTTAAAACCATACATTTCGAAAATATGTAATGGTTTCTCATTATTGTAGACATCGCATTTTATAACCCTTATAACTCGAGCCCCCGTTCCCCAATGATGCTGAAATTCTTAGACCCAAGGTTGGTTTAGAGCCCAATCAGATGTTAAATTGACTTGAGAAATGTTAAAATGAAAAATATAACTTTTAATGAGAAAATAAATCTATTTTTGAAAAAGTAAAGCTAAGGAAGCCCTCGGCATGCGCACACAGGAATCATTCTGCGCGCGCAGCCATAATGCATGCGCATGCAAGCTCAAACCTACACGCGCATGTAAGGTTCCAGAAACATAAAAAAAAAATGCAAGTTTTCTGCATTAATGCTGAGGTTTGAAACAAATACCACAATCTCTAGAAGTCGTTCCAAACCCCTATTTTCTCAATATAAATAGCCATACATGGTACATTTTCAAAACACACAGATATCCTAAGGGAAAATACTAAGATTCACTAGAACTAGTGAATCATAGAGGGAGTTTTTCACAAAACATCCTCAAGTCAGTTTTCTTTTGATTGGGACCTTTTTTGGCCTTGATCTTCGAGTTTAAGATTACTAATCATTATTGTTTTTAATTGTGAATAGATTTAACTGGAGGGAACAGTCAAAATCAAGCCTAGGAGCTTTTGTTTTGAGGTATTGAGTTCTAAACTCTTTTTCTCTTTTTTTGTTTTAATCTTATTCTTTATCTTGTTTCTTTGCTTGTTTTAAGTTTATATGTGTTTATGTACTTTAGGTTTAGGTAGTTGTTATGTTTTAAAGCATGTTAGGATGTTAGATTTTTGTTTTGAAGTCATGCTCTGTTTTCTGTGTTGCTAGGGTTTCTGGAGTGGATTTCATGTGCGCATAATCCTGCCTGCGCACGTAGGCTAGATTATACACATGCAGGCTTGTTCATGCGTGCGCATGATCCTGCCCAGAAACCTTAACCCTAGTTTTTTTTTTATTTTGTTTCTTATTTTCACATGTAATGCTTCTGTTTTCTCCTTTTTTATATATATATTTTTGAGCTTCTATTTCATATGCTTGTTGTTTGTTTGCTTGCCACATGTTTAAATTAGGGTTTGTTTTCTTTTTCTTACTTTGATGTTATGAAAATGCATTTTATATTTCCATTCATTGATGCCATAGGTATTGTGATGCAGTAAGGTGAGTAAGGTAAATCATGCATTCATATGTACATGCATTTTGTTTGTAATCTTGTTTAGGATTGATGAACGTGATATGATGAATAATCATGTTGTATTCTTAATGTTTCCCATGATCTCTTGATGATACCATGATTTGTTTATTGCCTATGCTTCTACCTTGGATATGATATGAGATGTCATGGTAGATGTATGTTAGATTGATATGAGATGCCATGCTAGATGAATGTTAGGAGATGCCATGATAGATGTAAGTTAGGGCATGCCATGATAGATGAATGATTAGGTCTTTTTAGGATGATTGATGTCATGTTGTATGCTTAGTTGTATGCTAGTGTGTGTGTGTGTGTGTGTGTGTGTGTGTGTGTGTGTGAGAGTTAGAATGCAATATTGAGTATGTCTTCAATAGGGTTAAGACATAAGACACAATAAGAGAAAGCCAACCTTAGGATCCGTACCTAAACTCTGAACCCATATCTCTGGTAGTAAGATCAAAAAGGTCCTTCCTCGAGAGGACACTATATATATGGTTCCTAGACCATTGCAAAAATTAGGTGGCGACTCCCCGTTTTGTCCACAATTATATATATATATATATATATATGATTTAGAATTTAATTGGTTTTAGACTCTTTGGTTTTTTCACCCAATAATTCACTTGCCACAAAATTAAAAACTTAAATGGACACGTGGCAAAAAATTGGACTCCAATTAAGAATCTAATTGGATTTGGACTCTTCGATTTTTACAATCAATAATTCACTTGGTACAAAATTAAAAATTAAATGGGAAACGTGGCGTAAAATTGAGAATCCAATTAAAATCTAATTAGATTTTCACTAAGCTATGGTTAGTAATATATATACTAGTGTGTAACCCTGTGCATATGCACGAGTACATTTAAAACCAATCACAATTACATATACATACATGCATGCATGCATACATACATGCATGCATGCATGCATACATACATACATCCATACATGCATATATATATTTATATATATATATATGATTTAGAATCTAATTGGATCTAGACTCTTTGGTTTTTGCACTCAATAATTCACTTGCCACAAAAATTAAAAAATTAGATGGGACACATGGCACAAAATTGAACTTCAATTAAAATTCAATTTATAATCTAATTGAATTTATACTTTTTGATTTTTGCACCTAATGATTCACTTGACACACAAATTTAAAAATTAGATGATCACGTGGTGCAAAATTAGACTCCAATTTAGAATTTAATTGAATTTTCTCTCAGTTTTGGCTATTAATATATATATATATATAAGTCATATGACTGTGAACTAAGTCATGTAAGTAAAAATTAGGACTAAGTTTGGCTATAACTCCACTCAAAATCATTTTATTGAATGTGAATTTTGATAAATTCATCATTAAATTAAAATTCCTTCTTATATCCTTCATACTTGCAAAATTTCCAGAAACTAAAAAATCAATAGCTATACCATCAATCAAATATTTTAAGTTTTAAGTTTTTATAGTCTAAAATTATGCATAAAAAATAAGTTTATGGATCAAATAGTAAATAACATTCGATTGACATGACATTTAATTTTCAAAATATGTGATCATGTTAATTTTTATAATGGGAGTTTTTTTTTCTTTTCTTTTTTGTTGAAAAAATAGTGGGAGTTGTATCTAATGATGTGGAAATCGTCAATCGATTAGGTTCGTCCAGATGAGTCAGCGACCTCGTCCTTGTGCCGGAAATTGTCGTGAAAAGCCCTCCTTAGGTGGTCACCGGTGTGATGCCTGCCATAGAGTCTCCGATGATAAAGTCAGCATATAGAAGCTTTAAGAAAGTATGAGAGCTTAGAATATCAGAGCTACGGCGTGTTTGTGTATTAGGATGAGTACCTTGTTTGGTCTTGAGGGGTGTTTATATATAGCTTTATTGCTTCTAGCTGTTGTGGCCTTTATTGTGGCTTAAGTGCCTTTTTGTAACGCCTCTGGGCTCAGTAATCTAGGTTTTGATGAGCTTCCAATGTTCTGATAGCCTGTCTTGTAACCATCCGAGGTATTAAATCCTTCATTTAATGGCTCGCCTTACTTCGTCCATGACGTGGCAAGGTGGACGAAGGGGGCTGATAAGATCGTCTAGGCAAGAAGGTTCGTTGGTCCTATCAGCTGCCCCCCCAGGTTCTGTGGTTGTCCTTACGTGTCATAACGACCACCAGAAGGTGAAAGGTTTCTTGCTCAGACGTGACCCTTGGGGTTCCATTCCGAATTTAATGCGTAGTGGTAGCGCTGTACACATCGTGGCCACGTGGCGCGTTTTGATTGGTGGAGTAAATGTCCCATGCATGTGTCTCTTTGGATTTCCCACTAATTTTCAGTTTTCAGTACCCAGCTATTTTAAACTGCTTCTCCTTCTCTTTCCTCCTTACTTTTTCCTTTGTACGCCATAGTTGCTCTGCGTTTCTTCTTCTCCGAGCTCCCTGTCGCACTTTCCCTTTCATTCTTTTAAGGTATGGTTTCTTCCCTTCTGCTTTGTTCTTTCTTGGTAATAGATTGCACTAAATTTCCCCCCTTTTTTTGTTTCAAAATTTGGAGTTTCTTCCCATTTTTCCTTCTTGTGAATTCCATTGTAGATAGCTCTGAAGTTAGGAGACTATGTCCCTCTCTTTCATTTTTCTTCACACAATTAGGGGCTTCTTTTGGTCCTCTAATTGAGAACTTTGTGTTTGGGGGTAGTGGCTTAGGTCTAGCTTTGGCTGATCTACTTCCTTTGCTCCGTGAGTCAGTAAACTGGTTTGAGGGAGTTATGGGTGAGCGGAGAGTAATGTCTGAGGTAAGATCTAGCGAGCTCGAGACGGGATTGTCGTCTAGCGACGATCCCGTCGAGAGGGAGGGGGATACTGCAGCCTCTGGCCTGAGGGAAGTTAGGGCTTTCCACACCCTCGGGAAGGCGTGTGGTCTGGACGTTGAAACCCTTTCCAGGTTTAGGGATAGGTTTCAGTTTCCTGAGAGAGTTAGGGTTCCTCTTCCTAAAAAAGAGGAACAAGATTGTCATTTCTCGCTTGGGGAGGTGTGCTTCTACGAGGCCGCTTTCCAGTGCGGGCTTAGGTTCCCCATCCACCCCTTTATTATGGAGCTTCTGAGTCACTTCAACATTGCTCCTGGGCAACTTATGCCGAATTCGTGGAGGATTGTAATCAGTTGTATGGAGATATGGCTAGCCGTCACAGAGGGAGACATGATTAGGGTGGACGAATTCACGTATTTATACCGTCTAAAGGAGTCCAAAGAGTATAGGTACTACGAGCTTGTACCCTGGGTCAGGAAGGCTAAGGTCGTCACCGATCTGCTCTCGTCTTTTAGATATTGGAAATCTAGGTTCTTCTTTTTTGTCTAGGGATGATTGGAAGACTCCTTCCAATGAAGTTTAGGGGGACGTCCCTAGGTTGTTCCGTCGTTGGAGAGCCCCAAGTCTAGGTGCGTCGTCCTTCTGCTAGTCCTCTTTCCTTCTTTGTTCTTTTCCCTTTCTATTTTTTTTTAAAAATCATTGCTAACTTTTCTGTCTTGTGTCTGCGCAATTAAAAAGCGTCCAAAGCTCAAGAGCAGATACAAGAGTCGCGTAGAGGCAGCTATAGAGTACGCGTAGACAATCGACGATTTTGACGACCTGGTCGACCCGAGAACTTTGGCTCGTCACTGCTTGGGTCCAAAGCCTTCCGCCTAGGTTCTTCGTGCCATTGAGATTGAAGAGAAGAGTAAGTGCTCTTTCGATTTCGTTGCTGTCTTGAATTCTCTTCACTCATTCTTTTCTTTTCTTTTTTTTCTTTTTTTAAGTGTTTTTCTTTTGCAGAGATGACGACGAAGTTTAACTAGGAAATGTACGCCAAGATGAAGGCAAAGAAGAACGAGCCCCTTTCCAACCTTGGGAAGAGGGTAGTGCGTGTAATGGAGAAAGGGACTCCCGTCACCCTGGCCACCTTCGTCCCAGAAGCGACAAGGATTGTTTCCTTGACCACCTCGGTGGAGGAGATAACCCCCCAGACGAAGAAGCCGCGCTTGGCTGACAAGGGGAAAGAGAAGGTCAATTCAAGGTCGTCCAGTATCTGGGACGATGCTGGCCTTGCCATGGCAAGGGCACAGGACGCCTTCACCACCGAAGAACTCCAGGTCTTTTCTGGCATGCCCTCCAACGAGATTGTGGGTCATCACATCCACAAACTCGTCCAGGTAATAGACTTGTACCATTTGCCTTTTCCCTTTTTCCTTTTTTGCATGGTTATGAAAGACGGATCCTCTTTTCATATTCAGGGGGAGACTATTCACATTACCTCGGAGTACCTGAGTCAGGAGGCAAAGGCCACATCTGTGGGGTCTAAGTTGCAGGGTCTGGAGGCAGAGAACTCAAAGCTGAAGAAGGACCTTATCTCGGCCATGGATGAGGCCAATACTGCTAAGGAGAAGGCGAGGGTTCTATATGAAGACTTAAGGGCTGAGAGGCAGTTGACCTTGGAGAAGGATGAGCAACTCCAAGCCACAAAGGAAAGAGTAAAGACCGTTGCAGCCAAGTCCGTCGAGGCCTTCCAGCTGACTGACGAGTACAATATTGTGCTCTTCAGCTGGTACTACAAAGGCTTCGAGCTCTTAAGACGATACCTTGTCAAGCACCCCACTAGAGTATACCTGGAGAGCTTGGATCTGGAGGTGGTGGACTAGGAGATGGCTCAGGACGAGACTGCCCGGGCTGCTCCCGCATGAGATATTCTAGAGCCTACTAACGCTGGTGGTGAAAAGGCCAATGCTTGAACCTGTTTGTCAGAGATATCTATGTTTTTCTTTTTCTTTTTTCTTTTTTTTGGGTGCCTAGTATGTTTTTGGGCTTTTAATTTTATCATTAGAACAATATTTCTTGCCCAGCGTTTTTGGGCTTTTAATTCTATCTCCAGAACAGTATTTGTTGCCCAATGTTTCTGGGCTTTTAATTCAGATAAAATATGTATTCATGTTTACCTGCTTACTTTCCTGCTTCCGTTGGTTTGTTCTTCGTTATGCTTAACACTTTTTATCTGTATGTGGTTCATGCTTCTTGCCTGCATCTTTGTCTGTTCACCCTTAGATTAGGCTTACATTCGTCTAGGCAAAATTTCATTACTTAGCCACTTTTAAGGTGACTTACACCATCGTGGTAGTTTCTTCCCATCTAACATTTCCAGGTGATAGCTGCCTTGCCTGGAATAATGAGTGACCTTATAAGGTCCTTCCCAGGTTGGGCCAAGCTTCCCTTGGGTCTGGTCCTTGGTAGCAAGTGTGACTTTGTGTAGGACGAGGTCTCCTATGTTAAGTCGTCTGAGCTTCACTCTCTTGTTGTAGTACTCGGCCATCTTCTGTTGGTACTTCGTCATTTTATGAGATGCTCCGTCTCTGAATTCGTCCAAGCAATCTAGGTTGACTTTTAGCTGATCGTCATTGTTGCCTTCATGGAAGACTTCTCGTCTCATGCTGATGATTCCCACTTTGACTAGGATTACTGCTTCGATGCCATAGGTGAGCCTGAAGGGGGTCTCTCCTGTCGGGGTTCTTGCTGTAGTCTTGTATGCCCATAGGACATTGGGCAACTCCTCTGACCAGGCGCCCTTTGCATCGTCCAACCGAGCTTTGATTATCTTGAGCAGTGTCCGGTTCGTCACTTTCGTCTGACCGTTGGCTTGGGGGTGACTTGGGGACGAGAATTGGTTCTTGATCCCTAGCCTTGAGCAAAAGTCCCTAAAGCCTTGACTGTCAAACTGCCGCCCGTTATCCGATATGATCGTCCGTGGTATCCTGAATCGGCAAACTATGTTCTTCCACACGAAGTTCTAAATCTTTGCCTCTGTGATGGTTAATAGTGCTTCTGCTTCAACCTATTTTGTGAAATAGTCAATAGCGACCAGTAAAATTTTTACCCGTCTTTTACCTTGGGGTAATGGGCCGACAATGTCAATCCCACTGGGCAAATGACCATGGGGAGGCTATTGGTGTCAGTCTCTCTACTGGGATGCGTTGAACATTCTCAAACCTTTGGCATTTGTCGCATCTCTTGACGAACTCCCTTGCATCCATCTGCAAAGTGGGCCAAAAGTAACCTGTTTTGATAACCTTGCTTACCAGGGATCTTGGGCCTACATGGTCTTCGCAAATTCCTTCATGGATCTCTTCCAGAATGTATTTGGCTTCCTCCTTGTCAACGCACTTTAGGTAAGGCATGGAGAAGCCTCTTTTGTATAGGGCGTCATTCAAGATCGTGAACCTGGCTGCCCTTTTCCTAACCTTACTGGCCTCCTCGACGTCCTGTTAAAGCCATCCGTCCTGAAGGAAGGACAGGATTGAGGTCATCCAGCTGCTTTCGCTCTGGATTGCGAAGGTGAGGACATCTTCAATGCTGGGACATTTCTGGACTTCCATCTTTAAGTTTGTACTCGTTGGTCCTGCTTCTAATGACGCCTGCTTCGCTAGCTCGTCTACCCCTATATTCTGGCTTCTGGGAACCTGTGTGAACTCTACCCGATCAAACTCCTATGTCAAATGCTTCGTCAGCCTCAGGTATTTTTGCATTCTTTCCTCCTTTGCTTCATACTCCCCCTTTATCTGCCCGACAACTAGCTTTGAATCGCTCTAGAGGAGCAAGTTTTTGGCTCTTAGCACCTTTCCGACCCTTAGTTTCGTTAGTATTCCTTCATACTCAGCTTCATTGTTGGTGGTCGAGAATGTTAGCTGAACTCCGTATTTGAGCGTCTCTCCTTCTAGGGTGATGATAATGACCCCTACTCCGCCCCTTTTTCAGGCTGACGAACCGTCAGTCTGGATCGTCTATCTTTCTGCTTCGTCCGGTGCTCCATCCTCATCTGGGATTGTGAATTCGGCGATGAAGTCTGCTAGTGCCTACGCCTTGATAGCTGTCCTGGGGTGGTACTTAATGTCGAACTGGCTAAGTCCGATCGCCCACTAGACCATCCTTCCTATAACCTCGGGGTTGTTTTATAGACTTCTTTATGGTTTGGTTCGTCATCACCAAGATAGGGTTCGCCTGGAAGTAGGGGCGCAACTTGCGTGAAGCTACAACCAAGGCGAATGCAATCTTCTCGATCCGTGGGTATTTGGCTTCTGCCCCTTGGAAGGCTTGATTGACGTAGTAGACTGGGAGCTGTGTCCTCTTCCCAAATCAAGGCTGCGCTCACAGTTGTAGCTGACACTGCTAAGTATAAATACAGGTTTTCTCCCTCCTTGGACAAGATCAGGAGGGGTGGATTGCTCAGGTAGTGCTTAAGCTCCTGGAAAGCTTTCTCACATTCGTCCGTCCAAGCGAAGGACTGCTTCACCGTCTTGAAGAAGGGCAGGCATCTGTCCGTTGCTTTAGAGATGAACCTATTGAGTGCTGTTATCCTTCCTGTGAGTTTTTGGACTTCCTTCACGATCTTGGGCGACATCATCTCTAGTATGGCTCGCAGCTTCTCTGGGTTTGCTTCTATCCCTCTCTAGGACACCATGAACCCTAAGAACTTCCCTGACGCTACCCCAAAGGCGCACTTACTGGGGTTCAACTTCATTTGGTACTGCCTAAGAGTGGTGAACATCTCTTAGAGGTCGTTTAGGTGAGTAGACTCTTTCTTGCTCTTGACGAGCATGTCATCCACGTACACTTTCATGTTCCTCCCGATCTGTTTTCTGAACATTTTGTTTACTAACCTTTAGTAGGTTGCTCCTGCGTTTTTCAATCCAAAGGGCATCACCTTGTAGCAGTAGAGCCCTTGGCTTGTGATGAAGGCAGTTTTCTCCTGGTCCTCTTCTGCCATTTTTATTTGATTGTACCTCGAGAATGCGTCCATGAACGTTAGGAGCTTATGTCTGGCTGTGGAATCCACCAACTGATCTATCCTTAGCAGGGGAAAGTTGTCCTTTGGGCAGGCCTTGTTTAGGTCCGTGAAGTCTACGCACATCCTTCATTTCTCATTTGCGTTCTTTACCAAGACAACGTTGGCAAGCAAGTCCGGGTAATAGACCTCCCGGATGAAGTTCGTTGCTAGCAGTTTGTTGACCTCGTTCGTGATTGCCTGGTTTCATTCTGGAGCAAAGACTCGCCGTCTCTGCTGGACGGGCTTTTTCTCGGGATCTACATTTAGCTTGTATTGGATGATCTCTGTGGATATACCTGGCATATCCTCGTGGCTCCATGTGAAGACGTCCAGGTTCTTCTTAAGGAATTGGACTAGTCTCCTCCTCATCTCTGTACTCAAGGTCGTCCCTACCCTTGTAATTTTTGTTGGCTCTCCATCTACTAGCTCCACAGTTTCCAAGGTTTCCACCTTCTCTTCTTCTTTCTCCTCGATCATCCACGTATGGTTTTCCTTCGCAGCTAACACTGCTTGGTAGCCCTCCCTAGCCAGCACTTGGTCTCCTTTTACCTCGCCTACACCATTTTCTGTTGGGAATTTTACCTTCAGGCAATAAGTGGACGTGGCTTCCTTCCAATAATTGAGTGTAGGCCTCCCAATGATCACATTGTATGAAGAGGGACAATTTACCACCAGGAAGTCCATCTGACGAGTTAATTGTCGCGAGTAAGACCCCACCGTGACCGTCAGTGTCACTATGCCTTTGGGATACACTTTATCTCCACTAAAGCTGATGAGAGTGGACTCAAAGGGCCACAGTCTCTCGAGGTCCACCTTCAATTGTTGAAAAGTAGAAAGGTAGATGATGTCCGCGGAGCTGTCGTTGTCCACAAGAATTCTTCTGGTATTGAATCCTTCTATCATAAGCATTATAACTAGGGGGTCGTCGTGCAACAGCTTCACTCCTCTAGCATCTTCTTCCGAGAACAGGATGTCCCTGTCCGTCCATCTCTGCTTCAGGGGTGGTATCCTATGGATGTTGTTCACCTGCCTCTATTATGACTTCTTGAGGGATCTGAACGATCCTCCTGTGGATGGTCCTCCTATGATCGTCTTTATCTCCCCTATTGCGCTCTGCGGACGATGGGACGTGTGGTCTTCGTCCCTTGGGGAAGCTTCGCACTTGTCCTTGTTATTGTCCCTAAGTCTACTAGGCTCTCTCTTCTTTAAAAATTTCTGCAACTTCCCTTTTCGTATGAGTTCCTCTATCTGCTCATTCAGGTCTCTGCAATCTTCTATGTAGTGGCTGTGATCCTTGTGGAAACGGCAGTATTTCTTCTTGTCACGTACATTGGGCGACGAATGTAATGGCCTTGGCCATTTGAGGTAGTGCTCATCTTTAATCTGCACCAAAATTTTATCAACAGGCATAACTAAAGGAGTGAATTTTACCATCCGAGAGGTTTTATCGTCTTTCCGTTTGTTCCCGTCAGTATTCTGTCGATCTGTTTGCTCCCTCTTTCATCCTCTCCGGTCGTCTTCCTTTCTCTCCCTCTCATTTGGCTTTTCTACCCCTTCAATTACTGCTAGGGCATCCTCGACGTTCATGTACTTCTGCGCCTTCAGGAGCATTTCCGCCATCGTCCAAGGGGGATTCTTCACGAGTGAGACCACGAACTCCCTAGATTTCAATCCAGCTTTAAAGGTCGTCAACTGTACTTTGTCATTCGCTTCGTCCACCTCTAAAGTTTCTTGGGTGAAATGCTTCACGTATGACCTCAGGGTCTCTTTTTCTCCTTGTCTAATAGTAAGCAAGTGGTTGCCGGCCTTTTCGGGCATTGTCCCCCGACAAAGTGGCGTAAGAAGGAGTTACCTAATTGCTTGAAGTTGTCGATGGATGACGTTGGTAACTTCGTGAACCACTCCCTCGCATCTCCTTTGAGAGTGGTAGGGAAGGAACGGCACAGTATCTCGTCAGGGGGCTGCTGAAGACCTAGAGTTGTCTTAAAAGTGTTGAGGTGATCCAGAGGGTCTTTCAGCCCGTCGAACGGCTCGAGTTGAGGTAAACAAAACTTTGACGGCATTGGGCATTCCAGGACCGCCGTCGTGAAGGGTGAATCCGTCCTCCTGACCATCCTATCCAGGCTTCGGTTTGTCTTTTCCTTGATTGCATTTCTTAGCTCGTCCTTCTCATTTCTCATTTCTCAGAGAAGGTCTGAGTTCGCCCTTTCTAGAGTAGCTGCTCGTCGGCAATCATTCCTTCTTTAGCTGTCTTCATCATCGTCCTGGTTGGTCCTAGAACGGTTGTCCCCTTGCTGCAGCCGCAGGCTCATCTCCTGGTTCTGTCTAGTAAGCTCCTCCACGCTGACTGTGAGTGTTTGGATTTACAGAGCTAATGCTACAGAATCTTGGGGAGTGTTGGATTCCATCTAGACTTGTGTGTTGAATGGAACTACGCTCTCGAACCTATGTGCGAAAATGTCGTTCCCACAGACGGCGCCAAACTGATGATGTGGAAATCGTTAGTCGATTAGGTTCGTCTAGATAAGTCAGCGACCTCATCCCTGTGCCTAAAATTGTCGTGAAAAGCCCTCCTTAGGTGGTCACCGGTGTGGTGCCTGCCACAGAGTCTCCGATGATAAAGTCAGCGTATAGAAGTTTTAAGAAAGTATGAGAGCTTAGAATATCAGAGCTACGGTGTGTTTGTGTATTAGGATGTGTACCTTGTTTGGTCTTGAGGGGTGTTTATATATAGCTTCTTTGCTTCTAGCCGTTGTGGCCTTTATTGTGGCTTTAGTGCCTTTTTGTAACGCCTCTAGGCTCAGTAATGTAGGTTTTGATGAGCTTCCAATGTTCTGACAGCCTGTCTTGTAACCGTCCGAAGTATTAAATTCTTCATTTAATAGCTCGTCTTACTTCGTCCATGAAGTGGCAAGGTGGACAAAGGGGGCTAATAAGATCGTCTGGGCAAGAAGGTTCGTTGGTCCTATCAGTATTTATTGACTTTGTAGCCAGACTATTCCTAAAACTACACAAAGTAATATTTTGAATTGCCACATAGTGAATTGGAGGAACTTTTCTCCAAATTTCAAACTGATTTAGAGCAAAACACTGCCCATTATTTTATCACGTAGGTAAATAATATTCTTTTAATATTATTTTGGAGAGATTCTTAATTAGAATACTCTACCAGATATGTTTTTAGTAAATGGATCGAAGTGCCCACTCAAATCTCACCCACCAAGTGATAGACAATTAAATAAATCCACAATGTGACACACGAGTAAATAAAGAATTCAGGACCTTGGAAAATCGACCCACATCGTTAACTCGTGATAGGGACTTAGTTGATGAAGATTTCAAGGTCAACTGAACAGCCAAAGTTTACTGTAACAATAAAAAAAAAACAGCCGAGCAGCCAATAGAACTCAGGAGCATATTATCATCTAAAATTTTGGCACCAAGAGGATATTCTATTTTGTCATTTGATTATGACTATGAGGACAGAGTATCAGCTATACCACCTGTCCTCATAATTAATTTAAGCCAAAACATAACTTTTATTTTTATTTTTAAATTTGATACCAATGGAATAGAGGAGATTTAAGGTCCGTTTGGATACAACTTATTTTGCTGAAAATTGAAATTTGAAATTTGAAAACTGAAAACTGAAAACACTGTAGCAAAATAATTTTTAAATGTATGAATAGTGCCGTGGGACCTATTTTTAAAATTTTTTTTTCTGAATAAAGTGGTTGTGGGGCCCATGACAGTGCATGAACAGTAACTTTGTCTCCGCACAGTGTCTTCACGTGCATGAACAGTACCAGTTACTGTTCATTAGCGCTAAAAAAAAAAAAAAAAAAACGCAAACGCTAAACTTAAAACGCAGATCCAAACGCACAATTAGATTATAAATGTTTCCGTTAGAAACAACAAAAAGTACCAATTAAGTTACAAAATTTTTATTGTCAAAACATAAAGTTTTCTCTAAAGAACTTTATTTAAGAAACATCTTTTTTTCTTTTTCTTTTCCAACTAAATTTTTTGGTTTTTTTTTATAGTATAATTGTGCGTTTTTTACTTACAAAATTTACCTTAGGTTTGATATTGTTAATTATGTTTTAAAAAATTGAATAAGAAGAAGCTAAATCTATTCCAATTTTAATTTTAAGCTAGATTTATAATTTTTTTTTTTTAGAAACTAAGATTTATAAATTGATATAATAATGAGTGTGATTGATGTCACATTAACAATAAAATAAATATAATTTTTTTTTTTGTCTTAAAAAAGTTGACACATTAATTTGTAATTTTTTTTAAAATTAGATAATTAGGAAATGTGGGATTTAAACCTAGATATCTACATTGAAAATATCAAGTGTCAATTGAACTACAAAGTTTTTGAAAATTGGTAATTTTTTTTAATAATTCAATAGTTAGGGAGGAAACCTTTGAATCCTAGATGTCTGGTTGAAACACGAGAGGTATAAAGTACCAATTAAACTATATAAAGGTATAACATCACTCTCTCAAACCAAGTGATGCCATAATGGACAAAAGATGAATCATGATTATCAAAAAAAAATTATAAAAAAAAATCACTATAGGCAAAAAAAAGGAAAAAAAGTGAGAATAAATGAATGCGTCATCTGGAAAAAGTTTTTCCAAACTAATTTGGAGAGAAACTATTTAAACCTCTCCTAAATCTTTTTATTGAATGTGAATTTTAAAAATCTAACCGTTGGATTACATGTTCTTTATATTCTTAACACGCATGTCAAATTTCGTTTAAATCATATATTATTTACTATTCAATCAATAAACTCATTTTTATACGTAATTTTAAATAATAATAAAAACTTGAAACTTAAACATTTTAGTTTATTGATGAAATAGTTATTGAATTTTGATTTTCTTGAAATTTTGCAAGTATGAGGGATATAATAAGAACATATAATCCAATAATTATATTTTCAAAATTTATACCCAATAAAAAGATATAGGAGAAGTTGGAAAAGTTTCTCTTCAAACTAGTTTGGAAAATAACTTTTTCCATGTAATCCTGACTTCATTGATTTAAAAGTGTGATTTCTACATCAATGAAAGTATTGCATTGGGTAACAAATTGATATACGAAAATTACTCATTGCGTTGAACATGAATTTACTCTTTATTACTTTCAAAATCAAATTACTTCGAATCAAAAATTTGTACCTTATATTGTTCAACCTGTAATTTACTTTCAATGCATCAAAAAAAAAAAAAAAATGCATCTACCGTGCAAAAATCATCACTATCTTTCCAGTGAACAAAATCGTTTCTTTGAATTTTCACAATACGTATCACAATGTTTGATTTATTACTTCGAAAGCTTTGAGAATTTTAAGGGAAAAACAATAGAGAAACAAGAAATTGAAGTAAGCTAAACAGTGAAAATTAATTATTTTCCTTAAAAACGATATTTGCCTCCACTTGAATGAATTTCCAAATGGGTTCCAAGCAAATTGCATTTAAGATACAGCTAAGCATTGATTCTTCAAGTAACAATTTTGGAGACTCCTAAGAATTTTCTCTAATGGTATATCATACCATCAAAATCAAAATCTATATGTACTTTAAGAAGTATAAAAAATTTGTAAATAACTAAATATGGATCATTGTTTATAAGCAATGAAGAGTTATTTATGAAAAAGGCACACTTGACTATTGTAATGCATGGTGGATCCATCGACTGTATGAATACTAAGTGGATGTGGTATAGGTTCAAGTTTAGAAAATAAGGACAGATGAGTTGTCATGTGATTACACCATGCAAAATCAAAAATCCAAGAGTGATACTTACCAGGTAAAACTAAGAGAGTAAGGGAAATAGATACATTACTAGCCATATGAATAGCTTGGGTATGATGTTTTGTAGTTCAACTGATGAGAGGTTGATAGTGTATCCAGAAGATTGGGACTCAACTTAGATGTGAGTAGGGACGGCTTAATGCATTTGAAGGCCTAAGGCGAAAACTGAAATTGAGGCCATTTATATATACTAGTTAGGGCAGCACATGCAAGCCACGTGCTTGCCGTGGAAAAAAAGTACTGTAGTAATTAAGGTCAATTTTAGATTTTATTTGTATTACAAAACAAAGATATGAATCATTTGATTTTTAAAGTATATAGAGATTTACATTAATCAAAAGAGACATTAATTTTAAGAATTTTGATAATTATGTCGTAAAAAGTTAATCTCATTCGTTTAAGAATTTTGATCAACCACAAAGTTAGGGTAGCTATTTAACATATAAATATTTATTTAACTATAATAGTTTTTTAGTACCTACTTGCTAAAGACAATATATCTATTCTCTAAAAACTTCTAAGATTGATAACGAATATCATCATCTTCCAACAATAAACAACTGAGTTTTGCTAAGAAATTTAAAATAATAAAAAAAAAAAAAGATAACAAAAGGCTTGTGTCATCAAATATCATCATTTTAACTTTCTAAGAATTTTTATCATTTAAAACTCAAAACACGTAAAGAAAATTTTTAGGATGTTAAAATTTAGCAAAAGTAATTTAGACATTACACAATAAAATATTTTAAGAATCATAAGCCTTCATTAGGGTTTAACTAAGAAAATAACAATATGACATATTTGCTCTTTTCCAAAATATTAAGGGAAAAATTGCTTGATTTTAAAGTTTAAGGAAGAATTGTAAACTACCCCAAACATAAATGATGAAAAATGTTTTTTTCCTAAGTTTTTGTTTTTGTTTTTGTGTGCAAAACTATGTGTTTTTACTTAAAATAGTGTGTAAAGAAAAAAATATACAAAAAGTCAATCCAAGAAAATTGTATGTGGAATAGTGAATTTTGGCTAACAAAGTTTATTAAACCAACAAAAAATTTCTAAAAACACAATAGAATAATGCAACATTTTCATAATACCTTTATAATTTTGTTATATTTTATTTTAATTTGTAAAGAATTGACAGCTCAGCAGTTTTGAAAATATTGTGACAACATCAAGATGTCTTAACAAATTTCACACAAAAAAATGTTATGTCCATGACATTTTCACAACAAATTATAAGTAGTAGGTTACTACAAGTTGTTATTGGTGGGCAAAAAAGTAGTTTCATTGGTAAGTTTAAATTAGAACCAATAACAATTTACCATATTTGATTTGTTATGAAAGTGTTGTGAAAATTATTGTGGACAAACCAAAAATAATATAGCAAATATACTACAACTTTATGCATTCGCAAAAAAAAAAAAAAAAAAAAAAAAAAACGGCCAGCAAAACAGTGAAAGTTAAACAAACCAAAACTACTGTAGCGAAATTACTGTAACTTTTCTCATTCACTCTTTTTATATATATAGAAATATACATTGCACTTACAATGTAAATTTATATTGTAAACACATAAAAATTGGTAAATGTTGTACACATTTGCAAAATTTGTACAATTTTTTTTTTGCAAATGTATATAATATTTGCTACTTTTTGTGTGTATACAATGTAAGCTTACATTACAAGTAAAAAGTAAACATATAAAAATCATTTAAAAGAAAAAAACAAGCTCAAACCAAGTTGGTGAACTTGAAGGAAAAAAAATGAGAAAAAAGGCAAGTCACTAAACCAAAAATACTGTTCATAACACTATTCATGAGCCTATTCGCTCTTTTTATATATAGAAAAAAGAGCACAAATCGATGACTGAAAAAAAAATAAAATAAAAACAATGAACAGTACATATTGAATAAACCAAAAGTACTGTAACTTTTACACATTAACCCAACAAGTGTCACAACATTTTCACAAAATATTTATTTTCAGTTGTGGTTTGTTACAGTTTTATATTTTATTATTTCATTTTGACTTATAAGAAATTGACACCTCAATAATTGTGATAATATTGTGAAATTTGTTGTGTCAGTATAACAATATATATGCGGGTTCTTATAAATATTTAAAAGAAAAAAAAGTACAAATGGAAGACTAAAAAAAAAACACTATAGCTAATGTAGCTACAGTGCCACTTGAACAAACCAAAGTGGCACTGTAGCAACTGTTCAACACTTGGGAAAAAAAAATGGCTCACTATACCAAAAGGGGCACTGTAGAGCCATTGCCTCTTTTTATTTAGTTAGTAGAAAAAAGGGCACAAATTGATGACTAAAAAAAAAAAAAAACATATTGAACAAACCAAAAGTACTGTAGCTTTTACCCATTCACCTAACAAATGTCACAATATTTTCACAAAATATTTATTTTCAGTTGTGGTTGGTCACAGTTTCATATTTTATTATTTTATTTTGACTTATAAGAAATTGACACCTCAATAATTGTGAAAATATTGTGAAATTTGTTGTGTCAATATAACAATTTATATAAAAGGGGGGAAAAAGTACAAACAGAAGCCTAAAAAAAAAAAAAATGACAAAGTGGCTCAATAAACCAAAATGGCACTGTAGAGGCATTGCCTCTTTTTATATAGTTAATAGATTTAAATATGATTTTAAAAAGTAAATATTACTTAAATTATATTATCTTGTTTTAGATACAAAATTACTACTAATTAGCAAGAACCACATAAATTTCTTTTTTAGAAAGTCTATAGACAAAAAATTTGACAAATTTTTTGATATCTATTGATGTGGTAGATTGATAGTGGTAAATAAAAAAGTGATGTTAGTGGTGAATTTAGATAAGAACTAGTAAAAGTTTGTCAACTCAACTTGTAAAAAATGTTGTGAATTTTTTTGTGTATTGCTTTTTTTTTTTTTTGAGAAGTACTACAGAATATTTTCACAACAAATCCTAAGTGTTAAGCTATTACTGGTTCTAATTTGAACCAATCACTGAAATTAATTTTTTGTCATCAATAATATCTTGTAACAACTTACCACTTAAGATATATTGTGAAAGTGTTATGAAAATGTTGTGGACGTAGCATTTCTCTCTCTCTCTCTCTTGTTTTTCATTTGATAAAAAATATTAGTTTATTTATTGGCTAATATTTGGATTTAATTAATACTATTATAATAAATAAATAAAAATCCTATTGGTTAAAATTTGGGAGTCTTTTTTCTACTTGGAGCCTTAGGCGACCACATCTGTTGCTTTTATTATAGAGCTGGCACTAGATGAGAGACATTACTCAATATTAGCAACGGTAGTAATAGATTTGTTACGACAATAGTAAGTCTCAATAGTGTGATTATGATATTTTCAATAGTTGCAAAACTTTTTATTGAACTGTATGTGACGATTGCTTGAGTTATGTACACATACATAAAACATGACCCCCACCCAATAGCTTCACCCTTGATTGAAGATGACTGATCATTTTAAATATGATACTGCAATATAATTTGCGTTATCATTTTAGATGAAACTATCGTCTTGCATATGTAACTGAAATTAAAAGAAATAGAAAACAATTATTTTTAGATGGGATGCTGCAATATCATTTGCTTTGTGTTGTTTTAAATAATAGAACAATGATCTTAATTTCAGGTGTAAATCCATTTAAATAAACGAGTCAGACTTCAGAAGAACTTTCGTGAGGAACACCCAATATGAAAGATCACTCACATGGGCTTTAATGATCGGTGAAGATACACAGTTTTATAATAACCATATAAATTATGGGAAATAGTTGTACACTTGTACCTAATCTATGACTATATCCCCCTCAAAAAAAAATAACTATGACTATATATATAGTTTAAACCATCACATACGTTGATAGCGTTTATTTCACGGAAATTATAAAAACAACCCAGCATTTTGCCCAATTTTCCAAACTAATTAAGGAAATGTCTCTCTTTTGAAACTCGACTTTCTCAAAATCGAGTTTTAAAAAAAAAAATTCTGGAGGCCTATAGTGGTGTTTTAAGAAGCCTATAGTGACGTTTTAAGAACCTATAGTGACGTTTTGTAACTCGATCTTCATGAACTCGAGTTCAATGCAAGTTTTTCTTCTTTTTTTTACCTATAACTCGAGTTCATGGAGCTCGAGTTACAAAACGTCATTATAGACTCATTAAAACGTCACTATAGGCTCCTTAAAACGCCACTATAGGGCTTAACTTGATTTTGAGAAAGTTGAGTTTCAAAAGAGGGGCATTTCCCTAATTAGTTTGAAAAATGGGGCAAAATGCTGATTTTTTTTTTAAAAAAAGGGCAAAGGCCAATTTTGTCCATTTCACAATTAAATGGAAACACGTTCTTCACAAAAAAACAAAAAAAACAAAAAAAAAAAAAGAAAGAAAAAAAAGAAAAGAAAAAGAAAATGAAAAGGAAACATGTATCCTAGCTCCTTTTTCTAAGTGGTGCAAGATTTAGATATAAGACTAAATTGATGTAAATATTTTAGTTATATATAAGAAAATAACATACAATAAATCATGTAATATATATATATATACACACACTATTTCCCTGGATATTAAAGTTGTTTGGAGAGAGAGAGGAAAAAAAAAAAATTAATGTAATGTAGACTAAATTTATGTTAATCATAGACTAAACATATGATGTAGTATAAATTATGACATGCTGAGTAAACCCTAGTCGCATTTATGCTATACCTAAAATGATTAGCCAAGTTATATATAATTATTGTTCTTTTGTAAATTGTCTATAATGACACTCAATATGAGACTCAATCACTCAACAATTAACATATACCCAAACAATGCATACTCATCCAATCTAAGTCATATAATAACATAATATGGGGTATCACAATTATGATAAAAAATAAAATAAAAGGACAAATAACCTGACAATTTTGGGAATTAAATATTTGAAGTTGGCTTGACGCTCTGTTTATTTTGATGGAAACTTTTATGTGATGATAGTTTTTTGCATTTTCCTGTATTTGGTAATATCATAAAATAAAATAAAAAATGAGTTAAAGAAAAGCTATTTCTTAACTTTCCTTATTTAACTTGATGTGTAATAAAGTTGTTTTTCACTAAAATTTTATGAAAAATAACTCAATCTCATCCTAAACTAAATAAGGGAAGTCAAAAAATAATTTTTCAACTCATTTTAAAGTTGCTACCAAATATATGAAAATGAGTTGATTTTTTAGAAAATGCAGAAAATGATAATGTTGAAACAAACAAAGCATTATCATGATTATACATTTACCCAGAGAGAGAGAGAGAGAGTGTGTGATAATTCAAATCAAAGCCTTATAAACTATATGAATCATACGATAGACCATCCATATGTAACAATTTAAAGATTAGCCTTTCCTATGCCATCAGATTCTTTTACAACCATCTATTTACTTCAGCCTCTAGCCTTCAAGAAGGTATTTGGTATCAAATGATACTATGTTAGCGGTATCAATATTCAATAAGTGTGAGATACGTCAGCAAAAAATAACTACCCCACTAGCAAATGAAAGACATATATTAGTGGGTAGTTATTTTTACACACATCTCACATTTATTAAGTTTTGATACGAATAACGTAGTATCATTTGATACAAAATACTTTTTTCCAACAACGTGAAAGTGAAATATATTTATCTGTGTTACTTTATTTGATATACATACAATAGTGGCTTCATAAATTTTTTTGAAAGTGGTCATTAAGAAATTTAAATTATACAAAATCTAATAAAAAGAGAACTTAGTACATTGACAAAAACACACACACACACACACACACACACGCAAATACATAAAATCTTACAATTTTTTTTTTTTAATTTTGAAATCGTTATATGATTGTCTTATTATCAATGTTGCAAGCTACATCTCTTCAAAAGTTTAGTTAAATAAAATTTTCTTGGACTTTTTCTTTTTATTTGTAAGGATCTAATATATTGTTAAGGGGATCAAAGTTTAAGAACAAAATTTGACTACAAAATTAATTGTAGTCACTCTCACTTAATAAATTAACATTGTTACATATTTTGAAAATCTAATCAATGAATTACATGTTATCCATATTCTTAAAACACATCAAAATTTCATGCTAATCGGATTTTATTTACAATTTGATTCATAAAATTATTTTTTACGTATAATTTTAGACTATAAAAACTCGAAATTTAAATATTTGATTGACAACATAGTTATTGATCTTTTATCTTATTGAAATTTTGTAAATATGGAAGTTTTAAGAAAAAAAAATATAATTAAACAGTAAATTTATTAAAATTCACATTCAATAAAAAAAATATTGAATAGAGCTATAACTTTAATCTACGTACAACTAAACTGGTTGCCAAATTTTGTCCAAAACTTAATTTTGTTGGCCCTCAAAGAAATTTAGGATGGTTTAAGGATATAAAAAATCTTAAATGTTTAAAATTTATACATAATAATTATTTTGTTTATAGGACAGGGTAGTCCTGTGACCACGCAGGACTCTAAGTAGAGCCGCCCCTGTATACATACAGCCTACGTGCCTATTTATAACGTGTGAGCTAGCTGCTGTTGCACCTAAAGGAGCTCTACTACTTCACAAACGACGAGAAAGGAGAGAAAAAAAAAATGGGGAGTCATTCCAACGACGGCTTGGAGTCTTTTGTCAAGATCCCGACCATTAAGTTCACCAAGCTTTTCATCAATGGAGAATTTGTTGATTCCATTTCAGGTTTTCAACATACTCTCTCTCTCTCACTTAATATTTTTAGATTTTTCAGATTCTATTATCACTCTGGCTTTCCCTTGGTTTACAACTTTTTCGCCTACATCCCTTTTTTTCTGGAAAAAAAAAAAAAATGAAAAGACCTATCGTATACCACCAAAATTGGGAACTTCAGTTGGTGGCTACTTGAGTCCTCAACTGTTTTATTTTTCTTTTGTCTTTTTCTAAACGATTTACAAAACACAACAAACCCAAAAGCCACGACTTGTTAAACTTGCTTCTTCTTTTTTTCTTTTTTTTTTCTTTTTTCTTTTTTTTTTTTTTTTTGATTTTTTTCAAAGGACCTCTACAAGTTACAACACACAGCATACCCAAAAAGCTTAAACTTACATCATATATTTTCTGGTATGCTTTATTATTAATTATGGTCCACAAGTGTAATCCTCTGTGGATTCAAGGAATACCCAATAGTTCCAGAATCCTGGGTTTTCCAACAATCACCCATCCCCAGGCTCCCTATATTGTCGAATACTTTACCGGTATATACCTGATTATGTTATTAGCGTCCTTACTCGATTGTTACCCAGATATTTTTGTTTACCACGTGCTTGGATAATATATTTTTATTAATTTGTTTTCTTCATTATATAATTATCTTTAAAAAAGTATAATTATATCTATAAAATGTGTAAACTTATTTCTGTGGTTTATTTTATCTATTTTATTAATTGTGTAAAAACTAAAAATACAATTATTTCTATAAAAAAAAATGTTTTAAAAGGTTATATATTCTGCTCTTGAACTAATCCGATAAAATTTTGTATTAAGAAAAAACATATGACTATACTTTTCTTTTAAAAAAAATTATTAGAAGGTTGTTATGGCGTACTTTAGCCACATTTTTATTTATTTATTTTGATGGGAAACTCTAGCCTTATTTTCTTTTCTTAGATAGGAACTCTCTAGCCTTATTGATAAATCTAAATTGCTCCCAAACGGTCCACAACCACTACTCTTTCCTCTCTCCAACACCAAGGAACGTAAGAGAAGCAAGTAATTAAAGAAATTGACAAAAAACTTTAAAAAGCTAGGTTCATGTATCTGGCTAATAGCAATTTTTTTTTTTTTTTTGACCTTCGAATCTTTATTTTGTTCTATCTGGTTTAAGAAAAAAACAAATTCTTTCTACATGAGTAAAACATCTGTGAGGTCGGATAGCTAGGAATAATAATTTCATGGAAAGTTACACCTTTTATTTTATTTTTATTTTTTTATAGCTAATCTGGAAAGTAAACCTTTGTTGTCTTTGCAATTTTTTCTTTTTTGTCTTTTTTCTCAAGAAGTTAGACGTCATTGCTAACATACAGTAATATTAATAAATACATTTTGACTAATATACAATTTTTTGTGTACCAAATTTTTGGGGTAATTATCCAAAACCCAAATATATATATATATATATATATATAGGTAAAACGTTCGAGACGATAGATCCAAGAACAGGAGAGGTGATAGCAAGAATTGCAGAAGGAGATAAAGAAGATGTTGATTTGGCCGTGAAGGCTGCACGTCATGCTTTCGATGATGGTCAATGGCCTCGCTTGTCCGGTGCCGTATGTACACACAACCCCTTCTTTCTTCAATTTACTCAGTCTACTAAATTGTGTCATTTTCTTCTTCCCACGACGGATAGGCTTTGTGCCCAAGTAGATTCTTTCAATAAGATAAAACAACAAGAACACAAAGTCCATTGATGTGACGTATATGTCATCATTTTCTTTGCCATTCTAAAATAATTAATTAAAATAATGATTATCTAGTATTTTACCCTATCTACTATTTATATTTTATAATAGTCTATTTTATTAAATTATAGTAAATTTTTTGACAAATGCATATAGTGCTGTCGTGTAGAAGAACCGTAAAAGAACTCGCATTTATTGAATACTTGAATTAGAAAATGCAAATTTCTCTTCAAAATTCAAAGACAATTTTATTGACTCTCCTGATGTCCTTTTTTTTTTTTTTTTTTCCCACACGTGTAACTTTTTGACCAATGTAGATACTCTTTTTTTTTTTTTTTGACGAAGTAGATACTTTTATTTTATTTTTACTTTTTGACATATTGAAAAAAGATAAGGAACTCGTACTCCAATAATATAGGTTATTGTACACGTTATATGCATTAATTTGAAAATGAGAGAGCCATTTGCTTCTATTTCGGTTAGTCAAAAACGGTGGCGTGAGGGCTGTGGGGGACATATTCATCACAATAATGTTAAACAAATTTCCGGGCGATCCACCCTATAAGGCTATAAGTCAATAAAAAGATATAAAAAATATTAAATGGGATTTTGACTTCGTAAAAACTATAGTCTCTTCAAATGTCTAGAATCTCTAGATGTCTTTGCTGCGTGTCATTTTTTCTTGGATGAACTCTTTTGTTGAGTATCATGAAGGTTAATGGTGGACAAAAAGCTATAAATATTTTGGATTTAAGATAGAAATTTTATCATAATCTAATCTAGGTATATGTGTGTGAAGTTACTTTTTGAAATCCATAATATTCATAACTATCTAACCCATAGTAGAATTGTAAATTTTAAATTAAAAAAAATGAAAATTCCCAATTTTTATCAACTACTTGGAACCAATTTTTTCTTCCATTTCTATCATTTTTCAGAGAAAATAATTAAGAAAATTTTTTTTATTAAAAAAAAAAAGTGACCATCAAAGTTTAGATCCATGATCATGCGATGGCTTGAAGATTGTAGCCAAAGCCCCCATTGACTTTTGTGCCCTTAATGACAAAATGGTGGCTTGAAGATCATCATTGACGCCATTTTTATCGTCTATCGGTGGATTGTGGTCCAAATAAAATGGCAAGACTTTTTTATAAAATGACAAGGTGAGAACAATGGAGTTCTGAAAACGAGATAAGTCATTGGGTGTGACATGGTGATGAGAGGCACATCCTTGACTGTGCTGCTCATCTAATGGTCCTATAAAATTTCTCACATGCCCCAAATGTGTTGAAAAAAAAGTTAAAATATGACAGAACTTAACGGTTTAATTTTAGTCTAAACTTTAGGGATCTAAATGTAGAAACTAAAAATTTATAGACTAAATTATGAAACCACAAGAGGTAAATTGTAATTTACCTTTTTTTTTTTTTTTTTTTTTTTTTTTGAAAAACAAATTGTAATTTACCTTAATAGTGGGGGGTTTATCCAAAAGCGTTACACTAATAGTTAAAATTGTAATTTACCTTAAACATTAACTATTAGTGTAACGCTTTTTTTTTTTTTTACTGAACTATTAGTGTAACGCTAAACTTGTAAACCTAGCAATATTCATTCTAATTTATTAGATAAAGAATTGTATCGAAAATGTCTATTAAATTTACAGGAAAAATATTTTTGGATAATAGAAGATGTACTGATCAAAGTTATATAATTTCTATTTTTCAATTTTGTTTGAATAACCCCCCATAAGATTACCTGAGTGATAGGTTTATTGGTCTAGGGCATAACGTAAACTTAGAGATCTTAAGTTTAATCTACTATACTATCAATTCATGGAGTTTCAAGGGTATTTATGGGTAGAGAGTGGAATAGCCTGATCAAAGACTGAGACATTGCTTCCTTATATTAAAGATTTTTTTTTTTTTGAACAACTCACTCTATTTATTCTAACCACCACACATGTATGAACTTGGATAAAATATTAGTTATTCCTTTTTCTTTTTCTTTTTCTGGAGGAGAGTTATTTGATTTGTTTAATAATAACGGGTAAAGTATTTAGAAAGGAAAAAAACTTTTAAATGCTGAAAAAATGAGTTTGAACCGGAAACTTGTAACTTTACTTATTAAACCTGAATCATACATTAACCTAGTTTAAGAATCGGGTCACTAGTTCAACCAATGGATCGATCGTTGGTTGAATCACAGTCTGTAAGGTCAAATAAAAAGACAAATATAAATAAAATTTTGATCAATAAAATTATTTTTTATGCATAATTTTATACTACAAAAATTTAAAATTTAGACATTTAATTGATGACATATCTATTGATCTTTGGTTTTCTTGAAATTTTGCAAGCATGGGGGATATAATAAGAACATGCAATCTAATTGTTAGATTTTAAAATTTTATATCCAAAAAAGAAATATAAGAAGAGTTTGAAGGGTTTTTCTCTAAACTAGTTTGACAAGAAACATTTTCCAATTAATAATTAAAATTAAGTTTTAAAAAACTAGTCAGCTATTATAATATAAAATTAAGGTTTCACAAGTAACAACATGAAACAAAAAATAAAAGGATGTCATAAAATTGCAGCAAATCTTCGCTAAATAAAACCCTGTTACATGTCTTGAAAACATACCTATTTAATTTCTAAATTGACAAATGAACAAATTAATATCTTAGATTGCACGGTGCAAAATTGTACTGACAAAAATAGGGTCAAAAACGCATAAAACAATAGGATAGGTAAATAAGAACATGACATTGCAATGCAATTTACTTTCTTTTCTTAGTTTATGTGAATTAATGTTAATTTTTTGGACCTTATTAATTTGTTGTCAGGAGAGAGCAAAGAGAATGATGAAATTTGCGGACTTGATTGACCAAAATGTAGAAGAATTAGCTGCCTTGGATACCATTGATGCCGGCAAATTGTTCAGTAGCGGCAAGACCGTGGACATTCCTCATGCAGCAAGTGTTATCCGCTACTATGCAGGTGCAGCAGATAAAATTCATGGAGAGGTACTGAAAATGTCAAATGCATTTCATGCATACACTTTGCGCGAGCCAATTGGTGTGGTAGGACACATTATTCCCTGGAACTTCCCCACCACCTTGTTCTTCTTGAAGGTTGGCCCGGCTTTAGCTGCTGGGTGCACCATGATCGTTAAGCCCGCTGAGCAAACTCCTCTCTCGGCACTCTATTATGCTCATCTTGCTAAGCTGGTAAGTTGCAACTGAATTTGATAATTTATTTGCAAATGGTTAAAGATTAGTTATTTGGTACTGATAATTCTAGGAAATTGTGAATTTAATCTATTAAACTCAAGATCTTCTGCTCTAATGCCATGATAAATAACTACTTGTTTTAAAAGATTAATCTGTTAGGAAATAGTGAATTTAATCGTACATTATTCATAATATGGCTCATATATGGTGGCCTCTTTTGGATTTTATGAGGTCCAACTGATATTGTTTTTCTTGTTAAAGGCTGGTATCCCTGATGGGGTGCTCAATATTATAACTGGATTTGGGGCAACGGCTGGTGCTGCCATTAGCTCTCATATGGACATTGATGCGGTAATTAATTTCCTGATTGTACTTCAATGTTTGTATTATTGGTTTGAATCTAATAAGAAAATCCCGTGTCCACTTTATTGCTTAATTTGCATGATCTATATTGAATTCACTAGCTATATGTTTGCTATTGTTTTTTCAGGTGAGTTTCACTGGCTCCACAGAAGTAGGCCGTATAGTTATGAAGGCCGCCGCAGAAAGCAATTTGAAAGTGGTTTCACTTGAATTAGGAGGCAAGTCACCCCTCATAATTTTTGATGATGCTGATGTAGATATGGCTGCTCAGCTTGCTCTCATTGGGATCTTACATAATAAGGTGAAGTGTTTTCATTTATTTTGTTACTCAGTCCTACAATGAATGTTCTATGGGGCTAACTCGATATAATTTGAAGTGTAAGATGACAGATTTAAGTGTAGTCTTTTATATTTTAATATTAATTAGATTAATTTATTTCATACTAATCAAACCAAAGTTAATTTGATGAATTAATAGAAACCAAACCAGGTTTATTTCATATAGAAAATCAAATATAAAAGTTCAAGCATAAATTGTTACAAAGATAAAATAATTTTTATATCTTTTTTAAAAGGAGGTATAATGCAATTTTCAATTTTATATTTTGTTGTTAAGAGAGTGAAATTGTTTAGTGTTTACATATGTGTGAGATTAATTAGGTGATTAATGTTGACAATCTACTTAGTAGTATATTGGTTTATAAAAATTAAAGTCTCAAGCTGTTTAGGAAAATTAATCATCATTGATGATTTAGCACAAATTTTATTTTCAAAATAGTTTAGAGTTTCAATTGGGTTGAGTTTATGTTGGTTTAAAATTTTGGAGGCTTGTTAGAGATGAGAAAAATAGTGTGCATAACCAATTTTTTTGTTTTGTTTTGTTTTTACTTAAAAAAAATGTATAATTATCTTAAAATTTGAAGCATTTTTATAATTAAAGGGAGTGTGGCCTTTGTATAGTGGAGGGCTTCGGCCTTGGGCCTGGTAACTACACTATATCATCAGTCCGGTTTTTAACATCAAGATTGGGACAAATAATTTTTATTAAAAAATGTAGTTTTGATGACATTTTTTTCCCCTAATTTTATTTTTTGCAGGGAGAAATATGTGTGGCAAGTTCTCGTCTTTATGTTCAAGAAGGAATATATGAGAAACTTGTGGAGAAATTAGTAGAAAAGGCGAAAGCTTGGGTAGTTGGGGATCCTTTTGATCCCAAAGTTCAACACGGACCCCAGGTATGAAATGAGAAGAAAAAAAATGATTTGTCTTTTTGGTCTTGTATTACAACTTACAAAAGGGTTTTGGGGGCCAACAACAATCAACAGAGATTATTTTACTCTAAAGGAGTGAATCCGAATAGATTTGTAAATGGACCAAAAAATAAATAGCAATAGTCTTCTTAAGTGGGTTTCCAATGAAAATGCTCATTTTTGACATGCAGGTCGATAAGCAGCAGTTTGAAAAAATTCTTTCTTACATTGAGCATGGCAAGAAAGAAGGAGCCACCCTATTAACTGGAGGCAAGCCCTTGGGTGAGAAGGGATACTATATTGAACCTACAATTTTTGCTGAAGTCAAGGTATATATTTCACTTAATTTACAACATGCAACTGGGTATATATCTTGCTTTTTAGTGTAATTAAAAAAATTTATGTGTTTTTTTCCCCTCCCATCATCTATTGTTATTGATGACTTGATCAGGAAGATATGCTTATAGCAAAGGATGAAATATTTGGACCTGTTCTGGCACTTGCGAAGTTTAAGTGAGTACTATCTTCAATCTCCTTTTCTTCTTTCTCTACCCAAAACTTTACAAGAAAATGCCTTCATTTAGCAATTTATAATTTTTCAAAAGTAATGTATGGAATTGAACAAAATAGTGTTTTAATGAAACGTTACCCATTCAATTGGAAGAGCCAAGTTCTTTTATTGAAGTTTGATTTCACATATTCCCTTGTAAACTAGTGTTGTTGATAGCAAGCACTTGACTTATTAATGATTCCATGGTCAATTACAGAACAATTGATGAGGCAATTAAGAGGGCCAACAGTACTAGATATGGTCTAGCAGCAGGTATCGTGACCAAGGACTTAAATGTGGCTAACACAGTGTCAAGATCAATCCGTGCTGGCACCATTTGGATCAATTGCTATTTTGCTTTTGGTAATGACTGCCCAATTGGTGGCTATAAAATGAGTGGTTTTGGAAGAGATTTTGGACTTGAAGCACTTCACAAGTATCTTCAAGTTAAGTCGGTTGTTACTCCCCTATATAATTCTCCTTGGCTTTGAATATGATATCCTTTCTTTGGAGTGGCAAATGCGTGTAATGATATGTGCAATAAATTTCGAAGTCGCTCTGCAGTGCTGTACCATGTGTGGCATCATGGACTGCAAGTTTATGTTCCATAAGATTATTGAGGATATTAATACATTTGAGGAAAAAAAAGAAAGAAAGAAAGATGATATTAATAAAGTAATATCTTTTGTGTGACATCTCACATCTGGGAATAGTCTCAGCTCAGCTTCTTAAATGGACAACTAATCTTTTTTGTGATTTTGTGTACGGTAATTTTGGCTTATATCTCTTCTTTTTCTTTCTTTCTCTATTCATGACGTCTAATTTTTTGTTTGTCTAATTAATAAAGTAATATCTTTTGTGTGATATCTCACATCTGGGAATAGTCTCAGCTCAGCTTCTTAAATGGACAATTAATCTTTTTTGTGATTTTGTGTACGGTAATTTTGGCTTATATCTCTTCTTTTTCTTTCTTTCTCTATAAATGATGTCTAATTTTTTGTTTGTCTAATTATTTTTATTGTTAAGACAAGTGTTGATGCTCATTTCAGCAAAAAAGCCCAATAGCAGGAAGAAACCCAACAATATGGGCAGGAAAGAGTTAGTAAATTGAGAGAAAAAAAATCATTAAACCCGAATGACAGGAATAATGGATCATAGGCCTAAAAAATAATAAATAAGCCTCAAAGGAAGTAAGCGGGCCTAAAGAAGCCCAGAGAAAGAAGTAAACCCATGGGCAGTATGAAAGCAAGAATGAGCCAAAGTAGGCCCAAAATGATGAAGTAAGTAAGGAAGGGGTTGATGGAAAACCCCTAAACCCCAAAGGTAAATGATATGATAATTAGGCTGGGGAAGCCCAAAAGAGTTAGCAAAAACCTCATGGGAATGCAGAATTGGAATGAGCCAATGGTGCCTAAGGAAAGAAAATGGGCCGAGGATACCCAACAAGAAATAAATGGACCAAGGAAGCCCGTAAGCAATGGAATGAGTCAAGAAGGCCCGAAGTAGCATGAATGTAAGCCCAATGACAATACTGGGTCACTGTAATTAAGTGACAGAAAAGCATACAGCAGGCCCAAAAGAAGCCCAGCAAGCACGGATCAAATAACACCACAGCAGGAATAACAGAGTGGCATAGCAAGAATGCTAGCAAGTTTACGGAAGGAGCAAAGAGTGGGTTAAGGAGAAAAAAACCCACAATCAAGCAAGACCCAGCCCTTAAGGGAAGCAAGTCATAAAGAATGAAGGATCAGGAAACCAGTTCACGCCACAAGAAGTCAAGAATGAGCAACAAAACACACAGACGAGCCTCTAGGCCATGCCAAACGCATGAGCAATAGACAAGCTTTGGACACACACGAAACTGGAGCATGCACAAGGCTTAGGCACCACTAACCTATACCTAGCCAATACAGGAATGGTGGGCCATAGGCCAGAAGTAAGAGAGGGTATGGTCTGGCGGTAGGGAGAAGAGGGAGCCTATTCTGAGGTTCCCACTCAAACTCTTTTGGGGAAAATGTCCTGCTGGGATGACAAACCACCCAAAAGAGGGAAAGATGAGTTTGAACCACTAGGTGCATGCCATGAGGGATAATGAGAGAGAATGCCCACCTTGTTTCGGATGGGAATGCCACGGTGAACAAGCAAACAAAACAGAATTTTTTGTCTGGTAATGGGATGTGACACGACCAGCATAGGTAAGTAGTGCTGGCAGCTGATAAACCAGTGGGTAGTCTGGAAGGACACCCACACCCAGACAAAAATGGTTAAAGGGTGAAATGGTAAAAAAACCAGTCACGGCAGGCAATATATAAAGAGCCTCCGCCGTGCACGATATGATCATCAACACAGCAACAATCATAACGAGAGACTCACAACATTACAACAATCACATCACAACAACATTAGGAAAAACAACATCACACAAGCAAGAACTAAAAAGAAAAGAGTGGGAAAAAGCAGAGTAACGAAATAGGGAGAAAGAAAAAACAGAGAGTAGGCAAGAGTGTGATGGCAGGCATGCACCAATAGGCTAATTCATTCTCTCCCTCTAAAAGCCTACCCTCTATTTAGGATTAAGGATTTCTCAGGGCATAAGCCATTTAGGCCCATCTTCTCAAAGTGGGTAATTTCTATAGCAGGACCTTCCTGTGAGGTCATCCACATTGAGGAAGTGGTTCCCTCCTTGGTCTTAGTTCCGTAATGCAACTAAGCACGGCAAACTAACCATTTCTTCTTTGATTTTGTTGATTAAGTTTCAGTGTTATTTCTCTTTTATCCTTGCCATTTAATTTATAGTGCGTTTCTATTGTTATGTTGTTCTTCTTTTTATAATATTTGGAATTCTTTGCTTGTTTTGACTAACAGTAAGCGCTTATCCTTTATTGTTGCCATATTATACTTGCCTGCCGTAACTCTTTTGTAACGGTTTCATCTGCCATGGGCATATGACTAAAGTTTCAACGAAGGGGCTTTAGTTTGCGCACAAGCCAATCCAAGGTAAGTTGCAATTAGACCGGTCCTGACTCTCCTACTCAGAACCTTTGGACCATAGTATGGGAAGAGGCAGCCCAGCCCATAATCTTAAAAAGGCCCACCACATTTAAATTAGCGACTCCACTAGGGAGTTGGGAAATAGACAGGGATAGAAGACAGAAGCCCTTGCAAACCATGCCCCCAAGATCCAAAACAACACGAAACATGAGTGTCGTGCCCTCGCAGGCAAAGTCGAGGCCAACAACGCCCCACCAACAGCAGCCTAACCAGGCAGAAGGTATCAACAGAATGGGGGCTAAACCCCAACAACAGCCAAGAATCCCCACTGACAATGCCAACGTTTTTATCGAGATGTTGCAATTACTGCAAGACTCGCAACAATAGATGATGAAAGAAATCCGGCAACTGAAAACGGACAAAACGAAGGAGAAAGGGAGCCTGCATGACCCAAAGCATGCGGCAGACAAGGAGGAGACACCAGTCGGAGGTGCTCCACAGAATGCAGAACAACGTTTCATCACTATGGCCGAAGTGGCAGCTCTCCTAGAGCAGGAGAGAGCCAGAGCGCCTAAGGAGAGGTTCTATGCACAAAGACCTCCTTACCCATTAAGAATACTCAGCAAGCCATACCCTGAGAGATATGAACCACAGATTATTACGTAGTACGATGGTGGAAAGGGAAGTGATGTCGAGCACGTAAGCAAGTTTATTGATACTCTTGGCCTTTATGCAACAGACGAGGACTTATGCCTTCGGAAATTTTCTAAATCACTGTGTGACCGTGTGTACACTTGGTACATCGGTCTAAAACCAATATCAATCCCAACATGGGATGACATGGTGGATGTATTTTGCACTAAATACTTCCATAGAGAAGAAACAGTAACGCTTGCGACTTTGCAAGCAACTAAGCAAAAAAGTGGTGAAGATTTGATGAAATACATCAAAAGATTCAGAGACATAGCACTTGATTGCTATGATCATTGTGAAGAAAAGATATTGGTGAAAATGTATATGACAAACATGATCAGGGAGTACAGAGCTGTCCTGGATAATCTGAAAATTTCCCAGTTTGCACAGTTGTTGCAGAAAGCCAGGAAGACTGCTCAGTCAGTGAGGCCAAGTTCCGATAAAAGAAATGCCTCACAGGCTATGGCAGTATCCACTGGCGAAAGAAAGAGGAAGGCTGACGGAAGGGAATATGATAACCCTCCACCACTACCATGCACCCCAAAAGAGCTAGTTGACAGAGTCTTTAAGCCTAATCAAGTTTCCAGAGAGCCCACAGAGGAAGAGCGGAGGGACCTACGCTTCTGCCGCTTGCACAACTATGTACAACATCCTATTGCAGAATGTTGGGTGCTCCGCAGACTGGTGCACTGTAGAATCAAGGAAGGGACTCTAGAGTTGTCCCAGTCGGAAGTTCAAAGAAACCCACTCCCAAACCACAAAGGGAAGGGTGTAGCAGCAGTTGTGATTTGTGCAGATCCAGGGGAGGACTAAGAAGAGAGTCCAGCCCTACCTGCAGCAGCAATTACCACCTTGCAAAAAAGTTCAAAGTTCAAGAATTTGTTTGATCAGTTGGGGCTCACAATGAAAGAGCGAAGGATAGCTACAAAGGCCCTGGTAAGCATTGCCTCCGGGCAGGAATAGAATGTTTAATAGCAGAAGTCACAGATGACAGAGCCCTCTTACAGGAATCAAGTGAGATTATTTTTAGTGATAAGGATATGGAAGTGGGGTACTCAGATCACAGAATGCCCTTTTACTTAGCAGCATCTATCAACCAAATCCCCATCAAGAGAGCCTTGGTGGATACAGGCGCTTCCGTAAATCTTATCCCACTAAGCACTTTACAAGCAGCGGGAATTTCAGAAAGAAAGATTTAGGGATGCCTAATGGAAGTGATAGGATTTGGGGGAAGAGGCGAGTACACCGCATGCCACATTCAGTTGTGGTTGAAGGTGGGGCCAATAGTCTCTTTGGCTCGCTTCCATGTGATGAAAACAAAAGTCTCAAACCACGTGCTTCTGGGAAGAACGTGGTTGCACAAGCACCGGTTAGTCCCATCCATCTATCATCAGTGTGTGAAAGGAAGGTTGAATGGCAGAATGGTACGAATAGAGACAAATCCATCACCATTTGAGCAAGCAGAGGCTCATATAGTAGAAATTATGTTTTACGACCAATGGGCACCATCTGGGGAAAGCTCAATGTCAAAACCGCAAGGCACCTTCGTGCCTAGGTGGGAAGACATCCAAGATGACCTAGAGCCCGATCTGAGGAAGTTGTTGTCACAGAAGAAGAAAAGGAAAGAAATGCCCACTTTGGAGTTAGACGAAGCACTGCAATGTGTCAAGGTTTGAGGCCCTGATGGCAGGATTGTCTACAAATTATGAAGGTGCGCGGGGCCCGCATGTGATATGCAAGCGGCCCCCAAGCAAGAGTGGCAGCATAAAAGTTTGGTGTGCTGCGTGGCTTAAGAAGGTTCGGAGGAAGAAAGTGATGCAAAGAAAAAGGAGGAAGTTGTGGCAGAAAATGATGTACAAGTTATAGCAAAAGAAAGATTGGAAGAGATTAACCTAGGGTCTAATCCACAAGAGGCCAAACCCATCTCAATTAGTTCAAAACTATCAGAGGAAAAGAAGTCAGAATTGATATTGTTGCTAAAGGAATTTAAAGATGTTTTCGCATGGGATTATAGTAAAATGCCCGAGTTGGATCCCAGGTTGGTGGTGCACACATTGAATGTGGACCTCGAGGCTAAGCTAGTGGCCCATCTTGCTAGGATATTCCACACCAAAATAGAGAAGAAAATAGTAAAGGAGGTGCAAAAGTTGCTAGCTGCAAGTTTCATTAAACCCATTCAGCATCCACGTTGGTTATCCAACATCGTACTAGTAAAGAAGAAGAATGGGCAAATAAGGTGTTTGTAGATTTCAGAAATCTCAATAGAACTTGCCCAAAAGATGAATTCTCGCTGCCAAACATGGATTTATTAATAGACTCTACAGTAAAGAACGCCATGTTTTTATTCATGGACGGGTTCAGCGGGTACAATCAGATCAGAATGGCGCCAAAGGATGCGAAGAAAACTGCCTTCAGAACACCCATAGGCAATTTCTACTATACTGTGATGCCTTTTGGGTTGAAAAACGCAGGCACAACTTACCAACGTACCATGATGGCCATATTCCACGACATGATGCACCGTGAGTTGGAGGGCTATGTAGATGACATAGTTGTGAAGTCAAAACGGCGAGAAGATCATGTCCAAATATTAAGGAAAGTATTTGAAAGATGTAGGGCTTTCAAGTTGAGAATGAATCCCCTCAAGTGTTCATTTGGAGTATCTTCAGGGAAATTTCTGGGTTTCTTGGTTCATAGTAGAGGAATAAATGTAGACCCAGCCAAGGCCACAGCCATAACAACCATGAAGCCACCTGCCACGATGAAAGAATTGAAGAGTTTCTTAGGAAAAGTCTCATACATTCGGAGATTTGTCCCTGATTTAGCATCAATTACTTCAGCCTTCACCAGATTACTCAAGAAGGGGCAGAGCTTTGAGTGGGGAGAAACATAGTAGACAGCCTTTAGGAGGTTGCAGCAGATTATAATGAACCTTCCTACGGTGTAAGCCCCAATCCGCAAAAGGCCATTACTACTCTACTTAGCCACCAACTCATATGACATAGGCGCGTTAATTGCCTAAGAGGATGGAGGTGGCATTGAGCAGCTAGTTTATTACATCAGCCGTGCCTTGAAGGACGCAGATACTTGCTACCCAAGAGCAGAAAGAGCATGCTTGGCCATAGTATATGCTTCACAAAGGCTACACCATTATTTCCTGGCCTACGAGGTATGGCTAATGACCAAGTCTCATGCAATCAAAACTTTGTTACGGCAGCCAATTCTTTCTGGAAGGATATCCCAGTGGTTACTACAATTGTCATAGTATGATTTGAAGGCAGGAACAGCGCCCAAAGCAGTAAAGAGCCAGGCTATAGCAGACCTGTTGGCACAATTTCCAAGAGAAGAGGAATTCCCGTTGGACGATGAGGTCCTAAGGGAGGTAGCCATGGCAGAAGAAGTCAGAGAGCAGTGGCACTCTCATTCAAATTGGAATTCCCCATCTCAAATAATACCGTAGAATATGAGGCTTATCTCACTAGGCCAGCTACAGCCCTCAAAATGGGGATCAAGCATTTGAAAGTGATGGGTGATTCGAACCTAGTGATCTACCAGACCAAGGGAAGCTTCTCTTTGAAGGAACCTAGCTTAACCCTGTATAGAACGATGGCCTAGAAGATGGAGGAAAAGTTTTCAACATTTGAGATAGAGCATGCTCTAAGGAGCGAAAATCGATATGCAGACGCACTGGCCGCGTTAGGGCCGTAAATAGTTTTTGAAGGGAGCAACACTAGGATAAAGGTAAACAAACGGAAGGAGTCCATTATTGAAGTCCTAAAGGAGAGGTTCCAAGAAGAAAAATGTGAAGAAGATTGGAGGATTCCCATAAGAGAAGCTTTGATGAGAGAAGGAAACATGGCAGAATTGAAGACGTTAAAAGACTATGCCTTGGTAAAAGGAGAATTGTATCGCAAGATGCCAAGAGGAATCCTGTCGAGATGTGTGGGGCAAGAGGAACCCAAAGAAAGTTGAAGGAAGTGCATGATAGAACCTACAGGTTTTGCGGAAAATTCAATCTTTGCCGCAGACTCCAAATGGTAGGTTTCTATTGGCCAAGTATGGGCAAGGACGCAGACCAAGTCCAAACCCAATGTGAGGCCTGTCAGCTTGTAGCAGACAGAGAGGAAAGCTATGCTGTATTCGTCAGCGAAGACTAGAGGAGCCTATTCGTGAAGTACCTAACAAAAGGTATCCTGCCACAGAAGTACGGTGAAAGATACAAGCTTAAGAGGCTGGCAACACATTACTTTTTGCACGACGGAGTTCTTTTCAAAAAAGGGTATGATGGAGACCCATTACGATATTTGGGTCTTGAGGAAGCAAGTGAGATGATAAAGGAAGTACATGCAGGAAAGTGTGAGGAACACCAAGGGAAGAAAAAGTTGTACAGATGCCTGCTACAGATGGGTTATTATTGGCCCACCATGAAGAGGGACACAATAGAATTTGTGAAGAAATGTCACAGTTGCCAAGTACAAGCCAACCTGATTCACACTCACCCACAGAACTTACACAGCATGGTCACCCTATGGCCCTTCCACACTTGGGGGCTCAATTTGGTGAGACTAGTTAATCCACCATCACAAGGGTACATATGGATCTTAGTGGCTACGGAGTATTTCACCAAGTGGGCAAAAGCAATACCACTCCGTAAAGTCACGGGAGGAGCAGTGGCAAACTTTATCAAGGAGAACATAATTGTTAGGTTTGGGGTGCCCCATAGGATCATCAGTGATAACGGCACGCCCTTTGTCAACAGCGATGTAAGAAAAATGCTAAAGTTCTACCAAATCAAGCACCATCGGTTATCACCTTATTACTCTCAAAGGAATGGGCAAGTAGAAACAACAAACAAGACCCTCATAAAGATCATCAGCAAAATGAGTCAGGAATATACGGGAGGATGGGCAACGCACCTGCCAGACGCCTTTTGGGCTTACAGAAATTCACCAAAGTTCGCCACAGGGTTTTCACCCTTCTCCTTAGTCTACGGAACAAAAGTGATAAGCCCAGCAAAAGTAATGACTCCCTCCTTAAGAGTCATGTAGATGCGGAAGAAGGAAAATGAGAAGGAAGTCTTTGCAGCAGAAAGGTGTGAAGACCTAGAGGGGCTTGACGTAAAAAGGGAAGAGGCTCAAGAATGCAGCCGCAGGTACAAAAAAAAAAGATGACTGAAGCCTATAGTAGGATGACTAGAGAAAGAGTGTTTGCAGAAGGACAACTTGTGCTAAAGGTAGCGGACCACGTCAAGCAAGGTATGGCAGGCCCATCTAAGTTTTCACCAAAATAGGAGGGACCTCTTGTGATAAGAGAAACACATGCAAGTGGGTATTATTGTTTGGCCCAGATGGATGGCAAAGATTCGATGGATCCCATCAATGGCAAGTGGCTAAAACATTATTATGCTTAAAAGAAAGTCATGTAGTTATCCCTTTTGTTTAATGAGTTCTATGTTTTCTTTCCTTCAAGTGACTATGTCACAAGGCAATATTGTAACATGCTTTTATCAGAATGTAATGCAAAACTATGAAGTGTTAGAAAGCATATGGTATCATAGTCATAGTAATAGCAAAACTAGTAGCAAGTGTACCATCATAGTTTACAAACCCAAACTATAGCAATCATGTAAGACTTGCCAAATAAGTTCTGTAGAAAACATAAAGTGTACTAGATAGGGGAATAAGGGAAAGGAAACAAAAGGGAAACTACAAAATCAACGAAGTTCGGAAATAAGAGTCTGATCTCCAAAGCGACTGGATCCACCAACACTAGAAAGAAGACACTCACGACGTCCCTCTAGGTCCACCACCTCCTTCCTCAGAGCCTCAATGCATGTATCAATGGCATCAATAGCAGGCTAAACCTTCTTCATGAAGAAGGCTCGGGAAATCTCACGCAGATGGTCCAACATGAACTCTACAGCAAAGCCCACTTTGATCAGCTCCTGTATCGCAGCCCTCCCCAACAACTTCAGGAAATGCTCTCTCGCGGAGCGGCCAAGAAGAAATCCTTGCATAAAGTCCCCACGGTTGCTATAGACTGCCTCCAAGTGAGAAGCACAATCCTCAAGAACTCGGAAGCCATGGAAGTTAACATAGGGAGACCTAGCACCCCAGAAGTTCGCAGGATCGAGGTCATTAACTTCGGGCTGGTCAAAGCGAGTAAAGAAGGCCACAACCTCACTCACTGGGTCTAGGATTGTGGCAGAATTGCTGCACACCTTGAACTGAGAAGGGGCAGTGAGAATCGAACCTGAAAGAAGACATGAAATGCGGTATGAAGAACCCATGAAGTGAAGAGAATGAATTCATGGTGAAGATAAGAAAGAGGATAAGATAAAGAACACGTATCAGGACCTGTGATAATGAGGGCTATGGGAACAACAGGAACAGGTACTGTAGGAGCGGCAGAAGTAGGTGCTGAAGGTACGACAGAAACGGGTGCTGCAGGTGTGCCAGGAGAAGTGGCTGTAGGCATCGCTGTATGTACTGCAATCTTAGGCTCCTCAGGAATCTCTGTAAATGAACATGCAGAATAAATGGAGATTGCATTAGGAAGTCATGTGGATGCATATAGAAAGAAAAGGGAAAAAGATGGCAGCGATGAAGGGTAAAGAGGAAAACTTAACAAATACGAGAGATATGTACCCATAGTCTCGGCCTCATGCTCATCACCCTCCTCATCATCAGAGTTAGAGATCTTCTTCTTCATGGTGGGTTCATCATCAAAATCCTCAAGAACCTCCTCAAATCCCTCAGAAGTCAAGTCTGCATCAGGCTCACGTGTGGCAGAACTAGGGATGGATGAAGAAGTAACCATTAGAGATGAGCCATCCTTCACGGCTTGAGATAAAGTCGCAAAAGGATCACTGGTAGAGATAACAAGAGGTGTAGCAGGAGAGGCAATCTCAGTCTGGGAAGCAGCCGGAGGAGTAACTCCCTTCTTGGGAGAAGGAGTCTCGGCAGGAATGGAAGCAGGCTCATTGACCCCCTCGGTCTGGGCACCTCCCTCTATAGGCCCAGGCTCGGTGGAAGGGATAGGCGTCTCGGCAGGAACCCCCTGTGTAGCAACAGGAGTAGTAGAAGCCATGGTCTCAGCCACCACATTGGCCCCATCAAAGAAACCCCTCAATAGGTGTGCCAATGGCAGCAAAAACCTCCTCAGCTGTGGGGTGATAGATGGAGATGGGCTCAAGCTCAGCCTGAAAGAACGCAAAAAATAAAAGAGAAAGGAATGCATGATAAATGGAGATGTGTACATATATATACAAAAAGAAAAAGAGAGAGAGAGAGAGAAACGGGGCACATGATGACACATGGCAATGAGAACACATGCAAAAGACGAAAAAGAAAGACATACCTCCGCCCTGGGCTCATCAAGCAATATGGGGCGGGTAACAGAAGTATCCTCCTTATGCTTAGATTATAGAAAAAAAAAAAAAAGAAAAAAAAAAAAAGGAGTAAGTCAACAAGTATATAGGGTTAGCCGCAGAAAAGCCCTATAAAAAAAAATAAAGAAGAAGTAAAATTAGAGATAACATACTCTCCTCTCAGAAGTGGCAGATGAAGGAGGGGGAGATGTCTTCCTCTAACTGCCTCGGGTCTTGCTAGAAGGAGAAGCATCAACAGGTGGCCGCGAAGTAGTGGGCCTAGACTTGCCCGCAGTAGGACGCTTGCTGGAACGAGTGCGAGCAGAAGGAGGAGGAGAACTCTCCAAAGCTATGTTACCTATATGAGGAAGGCCGCCCTCAAAAGGCACAATATCTGAACAAGTCTCGGAGGAGTCATCACCCTTCTTAGCAGACTTAGGCTTGGCGGACCGAGGCGCAAAACTCTTCTTCACGGGCGTGGGGAGGTTTGTCACCTTTACCCTCTTCTCCTAACCTGTGGGGAAGTCACCAGCATACCAGAACCACCCCCTCTTCTTCTCAACCCACTCAAATATAGCAAACTGACTCTGCTTCCTAGCATATGCCACCACAGACTTGGTGGGAAAAAGCAACTGAAGGTTGGCAGAAATGACTGCACTAAGGCCATCAGGAGGAATGAGAGAAAACCCACGGCTACCCAACAACTCCTGCTCAAATGAGATCATCACAGCCTGCCAATACCCGTGCATGGCAGCAGTACAAACACCCTCCTTCTGTGAACCTGGAATAGTGACTGCCATAAAATGCTTGCTCTAAAACTTAAAAGCACTGTGTCGCAGGAATGGTCGAACAGAAGTGGGAGACTCCATAATAGCAGAAAAATCATCAGGAATATCCTGATCCAACCTAAACTGCCTCCTCACTCTATCAGCAGAATAATGTACAAACCAAATCCCCTCATTGGCCAAATAAGGCAACCACCCAGCATTGGTGGCTGCCAAGTAAGTAGTAGCCCTCTCATCAAAACCAGTCAATGGGGTGGTGGTCTTAGCGGTATCAACAAAAGGACCCATGGCAGAATCAGCGCATGTAAAACCTGTACCTAAACTTTTATATGCTCTCCAAGAAAACCCAACTCCTTTATCGAAGAACTCAACGGCAAGATGCCTAATCGGCTTCAAACCAACCCAACGAAAAGCTAATGGAAAATCAGATGCAAACCAACCACAGAAATCAGTGATAACTCTCGGGCACAACTGGTATCTTTCCTTGGTAAAGCGAACAGGCCTACACTTTGCCAAGTGCCTAGCACAACGCTCTAACAAATGCTGCAAAATGGTACTATGGACAGAGGATGTGACTATATGGCAGGAACCCGCCTGATCCTCATCACTCCGCAGGATATCTAACTGAACATATAGATGTCCCAGAAACATGGGTGCCAACGGCAGACTCACCCCAGCAGATATCTTAATGGCTAACCGAAAATACAAAGGCTTTACAGCATAGTGAGGGTGAGAGCCAAAGATGAACTTACAAAGCCAAACGTGACGAAGGCTGCACGGTGAGCAGCAATGGAAGCCTTAGAGAAAGACCCAACCCAATGTGACAACTTTGCATTGCCACTCATCCCCTTCCTCAACTCGGCCTCCACGGCCTCCTCCTTCGCTGAGAGCTCCAAAGCACCAGGGTCAACATCACCAAGAATAGGCAAAAGCAATTGGTTTGCCACGTCTTCCAAGGTCACGGTGATCTTACCGCAGGAAAGAAAGAAGGTGTGAGTAGCGGTGCACCACCGACGGACCAAATGGCAGAGATTGAACAAGTCCCTATAGTTGGACAAGCAATGCGATGAAATAATGGCCTTCAACACGCCAGCCCATTGTAGCGCCTTCATAAAACCCTTATCAGATAACTCGGCGTCCATCCATTCCTTCCAACCCAAAGTGGTACATGATCCAAACTCGAAGAGAATGGGCACGGGGAGTGAAGTACCTTGGCGGATAACAAGATCAGGAATTGAAGAAGCCAACGGAGCCCACGATATCTTAGTGTTGCGACAGCAGAGGGCAAGCCACACACGGCCTGGCAGCGGAGGCGTGTACTCACCAGGAACTTTTGCAAAATGGGCATGGGTGTCGTACCACGGGTCTATGAGGGGAGCGCACTCACTATCCGGGTCGTAACGTCCTTCCACCTCATCGGAACGCTCCGATTCGGAGTGAGGAGCCTCTTCGCCTACGTCTTTTGTGGCAGGATCATCGGAGGCGATCTCTTTTCCCTTACGGTGGGGAAAACCTTGGCCTTTTGCCGGCGTCATGGTGGAATGATTTATCAGAGTAAGTGGGTGAAAGTGTTAGAGGGAGAAGACACGACGAAGAAAAGGAAAGGGAAGGAGTGTTTTGTGTCAGTGACATGAAAGGAACCTTTTTAAGTACTAATGTCATTAACACTGACACGAAGGGATGTAATGGGTCACCTATCGAATAAGGCATGGAATTAATGAGGCGGAGGCTGTGTTTCAAAATAACTGTTAAACTGGAAAATTCGAAGAGACAACACTGTTCATGGCAAAAAAATAAAAATAAAAATAAAGTGAGGCCCACTATTCGAAAAAGCCCGTGAAGAAAAAGAAAAGGAAAGATAAAGAAAAGAAGAAGAGTTTCTTTTTTTATTCGCATATGAACCGCAGGAGCACTTCATATGCTCAGAGGGCTGAATGTTGATGCTCATTTCGGCAAAAAAGCCCAATAGCAGGAAGAAGCCCAATAATATGGGCAAAAAAGAATTAGTAAATTGAGAGAAAAAAAACCATTAAGCCTGAATGGCAGGAATAATGGATCATCGGCCTAGAAAATAATAAATGGGCCTCAAAGGAAGCAAGCGGGCCTAAAGAAGCCCAGAGAAAAAAGTAGTAAACCCATGGGCAGTATGAAAGCAAGAATGGGCCGAAGCAGACCTAAAGTGATGAAGTAAGTGAGTAAGGGGTAGATGGAAAGGCCATAAATCTCAAAGGTAAAGGATATGGTAATTAGGCTAGGGAAGCCCAAAAGAGTTAGCAAAAACCCATGGGAATGTAGAATTGGAATGGGCCAAGGGTGCCCAAGGAAAGAAAATGGGCTGAGGATGCCCAAGGAGAAAGAAATGGGCTAAGGAAGCCCATAAGCAATGGAATGGGTCAAGAAGGCCCGAAGTAGCATGAATGTAAGCTCAATGACAATACTGGGTCACTGTAATTAAGTGAAAGAAAAGCATACAGCAGGCCCAAAAAAGGCCTAGCAAGCACGGATCAAATAACACCACAGTAAGAATAATAGAGTGGCGTGGCAGGAATGCTAGCAAGTTTACGGAATGAGCAAAGAGTGGGTTAAGGAGAGAAAAGCCCACAATTCAGTAAGGCCCAGCCCTTGAGGGTAGCAAGCCATAAAAAATAAAGGATTAGGAAACCAGTTCACGCCACAAAAGGTCAAGAATGAGCAGCAGAACACATAGACGAGCCTCTAGGCCATGGCAAACGCATAAGTAACAGACAAGCTTTGGAAACACACGGAAGTGGAGCATGCACAAGGCTTAGGCACCACCAACCTGTACCCAGCCAATACAGGAATGGTGGGCCATGGGCCAGAGGTAAGAGAGGGTATGGTCTGATGGTGGGGAGAAGGGAGAGCCTATTCTGGGGTTTTCGCTCAAACTCTTTTAGGGGAAATGTCTTGCTGGGATGACAGACCACCCAAAAGAGGGAAAGATGAGTTGGAACTACTAGGTGCATGCCATGAGGGATAGTGAGAGAGAATGCCCACCTTGTTTTGGATAGGAATGCCATGGTGAACAAGCAAACAAAATAGAATTCTTTGTTTGGTAATGGGATGTGGCACGGCTAGCACAGGTAAGTGGTGCTGGCAGCTGACAAACCAGTGGGTGGTCTGGAAGGACACCCACACCCAGACAAGTGGTTAAAGGGTGAAATGGTAAAAAAACCAATCACAGCAGGCAGTATATAAGGAGCCTCCGCCGTGCACAATAGGATCATCAACATAACAACAATCATAATGAGAGAGTCACAACATTACAACAATCACATCACAGCAACATCAAGAAAAACAACACCACACAAGCAAGAACTAAAAAGAAAAGAGTGGGAAAAGGCAGAGTAACAAAATAGGGAGAAAGAAAAAACAGAGAGTAGGCGAGAGTGTGATAGCAGGCATGCACCAATAGGCTAATCCCTTCTCTCCCTCTAAAATCCTACCCTCTATTAAGGATTAAGGATTTCTCAGGGCATAAGCCATTTAGGCTCATCTTCTCAAAGTGGGTAATTTTTATAGCAAGACCTTCCTGTGAGGTTATCCACATTGAGGAAGTGGTTCCCTCCTTGGTCTTAGTTCCGTAATGCAACTAAGCACGGCAGACTAACCATTTCTTCTTTGATTTTGTTGATTACGTTTCAGTGTTATTTCTCTTTTATCCTTGCCATTTTATTTATTGTGCGTTTCTATTGTTGTGTTATTCTTCTTTTTATAATATTTGGAATTCTTTGCTTGTTTTGACTAATAGTAAGCGCTTATCCTTTATTGTTGCTATATTATACTTGCCTGTCGTAACTCTTTTGTAACAGTTTCATCTGCCATGGGCATATGACCAAAGTTTCAACGACGGGGCTTTAGTTTGCGCACAAGCCAGTTCAAGGTGAGTTGCAATTAGATCGGTCCTAACTCTCCTACCCAGAACCTTTGGGCCGTAGTGTGGTAGGAGGTAGCCTAGCCCACTGTAGTGGGCCTTTTTTGGTTGAATCGGGCTGGGCTGCCTCCTGCGGTACTGGGCCCAAATATTCTGAGTAAGGGAGTCGAGACCGGTCCAACTGTAACTCAATTTGGTCTGACTTGTGCGCAAACTATGCCTCATCTGCTAGGAGCACGCTTACGGCAAGCAGAGCTGTTTTAGATGAGTCGTGGCAGGCAGATATAATAATAAGACAAAAGAAAGTATTTTTGACTTAATTAAAGTGAATAGATAATCCCTAACCAAGAAAAGATAATCACAGTTTTGACAATAATCACTTTTATAAAGAAACCAAGGGGAATAAATGGGTAGCATGGGTTAATCAAAAGAAGAAAGAAATTAGATCAAATCTGATCTGCAGGACCAAAACCAGAGAGGGAAGAACGCCTCTTCTCAAAGTAAGTAATCTCCCAGGGAAATCCTGCTGTGGAAATTAATTACTTTGAGGGAAACAGACTTGAATGGTTGATACACAAGAGAACTCTTTGTTTCTGGCAGAAAGTAGGACTTTGAGAGGGAGAGAGGGAATCAACCTATTGGTGCATGCCTGCCGCTCTAACTCTCTATCTTTTCCTCTTTCTTATCTTTTGTTTTACTACTTCTTTTTCTCAATACTCGTTTTCTATTTCCTGGTTCTTAAATTCCTAATACCATGGTGCTTGTTGTCCTCCCCTGTACATGGTAAGGGCCTCCCTTTATAGTGCCTGGGTGATTGGGTTTTACTATTATAGCCCTTAATCACCTTTGTCTGGTCTGGGTGTACTTACCGACCACCACTGGTCCGTCTGCGTGCCACTCCCCATCTCTAGACAAAAGAAAACTTTTTTTTTTTTTTTGTCTGTCGTGGCACCCTTCCCTGCTATGGCGTGGGTGCCTTCTCTCTCCCTATCCCTCATGGCATGCACCTAGTGGTTCCAACTCATCTTTGCTTCTTTTAGGTGGCATGTCATCCCAGCAGGACACTCCCCTAAAAGAACCCGAGTAGGATCTTCAGAATAGGTTTTTTCCCTCTCCCCACCCCCAAACCATGCCCTTTTACCTCTGACCCATGACCTCACCGTGCCCTGTATTAGCTGGGTACAGGCTGGTGAGGTCTAGGTCTTGCGCGTGTTTCTCTTTCATGTATGTCCAAAATTTGTCCGCTGCTCATGCGTTTATCGTGGTTGGCCTTCACAGTCTGCCGTCCGTTTTGACTATTTTCTGGTTCCCCTTTCTTTTGTGGCTTGCCCCACTTAGGGGCTGGGCCTTGCTTGACAGTGGGCTTTGCCTTTCTTCAACCCACCTTTTTTCCTGCTACCGTCTCCTGCCATTCCACTCTATCGTTCCTGTTGCGAAATTGTTTGCCTCAATCCTGCTGGGTCTTTTTAGGCCTGCCGTTTATTCTCCTCCCAATTGCCCAGTATAGCCATTGGTTCTTTTGTTACATCATTGGCGGGCTCCTGTGTCTCATTTGTTTTCTCTTGAGCGTCCTTGGCCCATTTGCTTTCCTTGGGCTTTCTTGGCCATTTTCTTAACTTTGCATTCTCATGGGCTATTATTGAGTTCTTTGGGCTTCCCCGGCCCAATTATATTATCCCTCATCCTTGGGGTTCATGGGCTTGCCATCAACCCCTTACTTTCTTTGCTTTCATTAATTTGGGCCTGCCGCGGCCCATTCTCACTTTTCCACATCATATACTGCCCATGGTTTGCTTTTTCTCTCTTTTCGGACTCCTTTAAGCCCATTTACTCCCTCAAGGCCCATTTGTTTATCTCAAGGGCCTATGATCCATTATTCCTGCCGTTTGAGCTTAATGGGTTTTCTATCCATTTGCCAACTCTTTTCTAGCTTCTTCTTTCCACTTGGGCTTCCAAAATGGCCATCAACACCCACAATCTCAAAAAGGCCCACCACAACAAGATATCAATTAGCCAGTTTTTTGTATGAAAAAGAAAATGAAATTTCAACGAAAAAAAAAAAAAGATATTAATAAAATTAGTCTCATTCTTGCATCTATTGTGCACCATTTATAAGCATGCTTACTTGCATCATCTCCCTGTTGATTTCTCATGCTAAGAGCATTCACACCAATCAATGCAAAATAGCTATGTATTCCATTTTTTAATCAATTTTCATCTCTCTCTCATACCTAACACTAAACCACCATGGCCATTGTGGTGGTGGTTTTTTTCAGAGTCTTTTTGGCTAAATATTGCTCAAATCAGAGAAAGCAAGTTTTTTTTTTTTTTTTTTTTTCATTGTGTTAGGTCTATTTTCTGGGATTAACGTCAATTTTCATATCTCTCTCTCTCTCTCTCATACCCAACTGAACCACCATGGACATTGTGATAGTGGTTTTTTCTAAGTCTTTTTGTCTAAATATTGCTTAAATCAGAGAAAGCAAGTTTTTTTTTTTTTTTTTTCAATTGTGTTAGGTCTATTTTCTGGTATCAACATTAGTTTGCTCCGTTCTAAAAGGGATCGAACCCACTATGCTTTAGAGGAGAAGTGTTACTATAACAACCAACCACTAGACTACCACTCAACTTATGGTTAGTATCTATACTATTAATAAGAAGATTCTCTGTTTCGTCTTCAAATTTTGGCATACCAAAATATTCTCATACAAATTCTTAAACTCTCTAAAGTACCCCTATCTTTTAGTTGAATAATTTTAAATTTAAAAACACAAACTGGTTAAAAGAGTAATTTACTATTTTTAAAAGAATTCCTAACTTTAAGGCTTTCAAACTTTTATCAAAATCCTAAAAATTAGGATAATATCTCTATCTCACTTTTAAACATTATTTTACTAAACCTAAAATAAAAAATAAAAAAGAGTCTTATTGCATGCGCAAAGCGCATGTGATGAATCTAGTTGTAAGATAAAATCATTTATTCTTAAAAACTTTAAATACTTCAAAAAAAAGTATATTTGTTTTTTAAAGGAAAGTTTTGACTACAGGAATGTTGGATTTGGATTTGAACTTTGAACATCTTTCTTGGAAATATTAAAAAGTTTCAGTTAGCATATATCAATAAAATAAATAAATAATTTTTTTTTTTTTTAGTCTAGTTAATAAATTTATAGATTTTTATTGTAATTAGTATTCTCTCAAAATAAAAATAAAAAAATATATTTTTTTGGAAAATTGAAATTATTTGTTTGTTTATGCAATTATTCCATGTACTTAAAGGATTAAAAAAACTCATGTAATATGGTTGAAAATTATTAAAATAAAGGTTTTACAAATTTATTTCATTTTTTTAATTTATTCAATAATAAATCTTGATTTGAGCTCAAAACCTTATCTATTTTTATTTCATATTTCTTAAAACAACTATTTTTCAATCATTTCTCACAATTAGCATTTGCAACAAATAAAGTTATCAATGAATCATATAGTATGAATACAAAAGTAACCCAACTTTTCTTTTCTCCCTTAAACTTCAAAAACCAAAATCACCTACCTATACAGGAATTCCAATAAAAATTATAAGATATGAAAAAAATAAATAAATAAAGAAAATGAACTACATAAAAAAAACTAGGGAGTCTCTCAAGAAAGAGAATGAACTATATAAAAAATCAGAGATTTCTCTCAAGAAAGAGAATGAACTACATTAAATGTCTTTTAATTTTCTATATATATATAATCATTTATGATTTTCATGTAGTTCGTTCTCTTCCTCTTCTTTTTTTTCTTTTTTTTTTTCCTCTCTTTCTTTCATATCTTTTAATTTTTATTGGAATTCTTGTATAGGTAGGTAATTTTGGTCTTTGAAATTTAAAGGCAAAAAGAAAAGTTGGCCATTGATAACTTTATTTTATTTAAATGCTAATTACGAGAAAGGTTTAGAAAATAGCTAATCTAAAGAACTGTGAAATAGATATGTTCAAGTTTTTGAGGTAAAACGAAGATTTAATATTAAATAAATACAAAAAAATGAAATAAATTTGTAAAACCTTATTTAAAAAGTACCCTCTAAAATTTAAATTATTTTCAAACATAAGTTAAAAAAAAGAAGAAGATAATATAGTTAATCCTTTGTATACATAGCATAATTGCATAAACAAACAAATAATTTCAATTTTTGAATTTTTTTTTTTTTTGTGCAAAGACTAATTACAATAAAAAAAAATTAAAATGAAAAATTATTTATTTTATTTGTATATATTAATTGGAACTTTTTAATGTTTAACTAAAGTTCAAATCCAACATCTCTATTGTCTTAACTTTCCTTTAAAAAATATAATTTTTTTAAATATCTAAAGTTTTTAAGAATAAACAATTATATCTTACAATAATAAGGTGAGTGATAGTCTAGTGGTTGGTTGTCATACTCGTCAAAGCGAAGTGTTTTGATCCCTTTTGGTTGTACCTTACGCTCTGTTTATTTCGACATTAACATTTTCTGGAAAATGAATCAATTTCCAAAAAATATTTTCTAAAAAATTATCTCATTTTCTTATGTTTGGTAACAACATTAAAATGAATTAGAAAATCATCTCTTAACTTCTCTTATTTAGTTTCATATGAGATAAAGTTATTTTATTTATTTAACTTCACGTGAGATAGAGTTATTTTCCAGAAATTTTTAGCGGATAGCAACTCTATCTCATGCCAAGCTAAATAAGGAAAGTTAAGAGATAGTTTTAATATGATCCATTTTTTATGATACTACCAAACACATGAAAATATGGAATACTATCTTCACATAAAGTTTTCCATTGAAACAAACGGAATGAAGTAATGTAACACTAGAACTAACACATAAATAAAAATATAAAATAAAATAAAACAGAAAATTCTGCACAAATGGGGCATCATGGGTTTAGTGTAAGATTTGTGAAAATTTTGTTGGGTTTTGAAATTTGAGAAGCTGGGTTTTATGTAAGATTTTTTGGAAATTTTTGTGTAATATTTGATTTTTGAGAATATGGTTTTGGGTTTTGCTTGAAATTTTGGTTGAGGGGGTGGTGCGTGTAATATTTTAATGAAATGTAGTATAAAATAAATAATCTAATGTGAGATATTTTAAAAAGCGGTTGTGTAAAACAAATAATAAAAAAAAAAGTTTTTTGCTAAAATAGACAAAAAAAAATTTCATTAGTTAATGCCAATGCTCTAAGTTTCTAACAACCCAAAATTGAAAATTAAAGATAGTTTCAGATCTACTATTCATAGTTCATACTTGCACAACACAAAAAAAAAAAAAAAAAAAAAGAGAGTAGAATTTCATGCGTTCAAAAGAGAAAACATAGAACCAAACATTTCTTTATTGTTGGCCTAATTATGATGTGGGGTGGTGATGACAAGTCGTGTTAGCCTATAACAAATCCGCAAGTGGTGAAGTCTTCTAAGAGAGTTTCAATCTATTGCGCCAAAAATGCAATTTCTGTGTGACCGGGAGCACAAAATATTTCAGTACTAGATGATACTGGTGTACCATTTTGAGATTATTATCATATGTGTGTGTGTATATATATATATATATATATGTTTATATTTATTTATATAAGTATGAATTTATTAATTTTTATGTTTGCCATCATAAAATTTAAAATAGACATATATATTATAGGCCTAAATATTAGCCTAAGTATATTAGTCAATATGTTAACTCTAAATAACATTTTTTTTTATAAAAAAAAAAAAACAATATTTTAATATTTTTTTATTGTTCCTACCAAAACACCCGAAAATATGCTTGATACAAGTTAGTACACTACTACAACCCAGTATTTTTTTGGGTACATTTTAGAGGAGTGTCGGTATAAGTTTAATGGCCAGTACAGTATATTTTTCTGGTACAGCTGGTAGGCTCAATACAGGTATTCATTAGGTGGCTAGTTGTACTCCGAGCATTTTTTATATGAAAATTAGTCTTATAGTTAAAAGGTGTCAATTAGTTAAGGTAAAATACTTTTAGCTATTGGAATCACTTCAATAAAATAAAAAATAAATATTTAAATTAATTTTTGTGATTTTTTTTTTAGAATACTAAGTATTTTTAACAAATACACGAAAAGAAAGAAAAATGTCTTAAAGAATTATATAATAAATTTTATAATATCCCTAACATTATTCTCAAGTTATTATTGCATTTTTCATGTGACTGGATAAAAGCTTCACTAAACTAATTATTGACTTTTCATATGCATAAAGCATCACTTTCGTTGATAGCGCTATCTTAAACATTCAACTGTAAGCATTCATTCCTCTGATCCTATAAAAAGAAAAAACTGTAAGTACCTTGTTTTTTTGTGGGTCATTTTCAATATAACCCCACTTGATTCGCAAGATATAATTCTGTTGTTATTTTGGAATTAAAACATATAAATAAATAGACAAAGTTTAACCGTTAAATTGTATATTTTTTACGCTCTTAATACACATGTCAAATTTTGTGTCGATAGAATATTATTTATTATATGATTTATAAACTTATATTTTATGCATAATTTTAAACTGCAAAAACTTATAATTTAAACAATTTATTGATGACATAACTATTGAATTTTAATTTTTTAGAAAATTTGCAAGTATGATGAATACAAGAAAAAGAAGAAGTGGTCCAAAAATAGATTTGTCAAAATTCACATCCAATAAAAAGATATTAAGTATGGTTGTAGCCTAAGCCTACAATTAATTTTGTAGCTAAACTTTATCCTGGGTAATTATTGAGTACTCCCAGAATACCATAAATGCGTACTCCCTCTTTCACATAACTGTGAGTCTCACTAATTAAATTTTTTGTGGGACTCATAATTCATGTAAGAAAGGGAAATACGCATTTTTATACTCCCAGAGTATTTAATAATTTTTCCTTTATCCTAAATAAATCCTAGGACCACCAAAAACGCAAAAAGGAAAGAAAAGGGGAATTAAAATATTAATTACTTGTTTCAAAAAAAAAAAATATTAATTACTTAAATTTTGCCCGTTATCAACGGATTTATGAATATACAATACAATGATACAAACAATGACGCAAAACAAGAAAAGAACAAGAGAGAAAAAAAATCATAAATATCCGTGGTAGTCGTTTTCTGTTTGTTATACTTCCAAGTTACGAGTTCCAAGCCGGTAACTATATATATATAAATATTTTTTACCGTATTATCCCTTTGTTTTTTTTTTTGAGAAACATATTATCCCTTTGTTGACTTCACCTGCAATACCAGTGAGTTTGTATGTGTGTATATATATATATATGAGAGGTGCTACGTCTATAATATTTTTACAACAAATTATAGGTGGTTAGTTGTTATTTGTTCAAATTTGAACCTAACACTAAGATTACATTTTTACCCCAACAATAACAACCAGTAACAACTTGCCACTTAGGATTTGTTGTAAACATAGCATTTCTGTATATGTATATATAAAATATGAAAACAACCCTAACGTGCCTCTATATAATGTCCATTACATATTAGTTATTACTAAGAACACCGAATAAAAGAAAGGTGGTCTCCTTCACAAACGAGAGAGAAAAGAGAGACATGGGGAGTCATGGTAATGACAGCTTGGAGTCTTCTGTCAAGATCCCGAACATTAAGTTCACCAAGCTCTTCATCAATGGAGAATTTGTTGATTCCATTTCAGGTTTTAATCTATCTCTCTCTCTGTGATCGATCGATGTTCCTTCTGGTTTGCTTCATATTTTTAGATTAGTTTCGGATCATATATATTTTAACTCTTCCTTTTATGATTTTTTTTCCACGACTCGTAGTTTATGATTAATTAAAATATTAGATAACTAGTATATGATAAGCAGTTTATGATACGGCCAAAATAGAGAAAAGAAAAATTGGAAAATTCATACCTTGTAATGTTGTAGAGTTGTGTGGATTTACACGCGTGATTTTTAATTTTTTTATTACATGTATTTTTTTCATTTTACATCGAAACTGCAACACTTGTTTTGTTTTTTTTTCTCTAACTTATAGCAAAGTATATATTTAAATTAATATATATATATATATATATATATTAACTCCTAACCATGAAATCAACATTTATTGTTTCTTCTAAAAGGGGGGAAAACTTTTCTATATCTTTTGTTTTCTAAAATGAAAAATTTTTAAAATAAAGAATTTTTTATTAAAAAGATTTACTTATATATTTCTAGGATATGCTATTATGATATAAGAGTCATTAGAGGAAAGAAACAATGAATTTTCATATCTCTAATTTTCAAAATTAAAAAAAATAAAGAATGTTTTTGTTAAAAAAATGTACTTATATATTTATGGGATATACTGTTATGGTATAAGAGTAATTAGAAGAAAGAAACAATGCCTTTTGATACCTCTAATATTATAAATTTAAAATTTAAAATATTTAAAATATTTTTATTAAAAGATATACTTATATATTTCTAGGATATGTTATTATAGTGTAAGAGTAATTACAAGAAAGTAGGATATCAGGATATGTTATTATAGTGTAAGAGTAATTAGAAGAAAGTAACAGTGCATTAATAATATACAATCTTTTATTTTATTTTATTAAATACACTTTGAATTAATAACTTATTTTTGGTATGAACCTCAAAAAAAGTTATTTTTGGTATAGGAATAATTAAATGAAACAAAAATAATCCATTAATCATCTAAATAAAGGTGTTATATATTTTTGGTAAAACTTTAAGGGGACCAGTTTAAATTTTTATCTAAAGTTACAGTTTTTTACCAAAAATTTGTAACAAAAGTTACATTAACATCTTTAGATACAAACTTTTACAATTTTTTGGTAAAACATTTTTTTTTAATGCAAGATAAAAATTATACTCTAGCCTAATCTAAGTGTATATGTGTGTGAAGTTCTCTTCTGGAGACTTGAACTCTAGCCATTGCCCCCCCACACTCCACAAGCACTTATACTTGTGGAGTGACTATCGCACCAACGGTGTGCGGTGGTTGGTAAAACATTTTTTTAGTAGAGTTGTGGTGTGCCTTTGTGTTAGAATATCTTTCTCTTTTCCTTGTGTGTGTGTTTATTTCTCAAAAAAAAAAAAAAAAAAAAAAAATTTACATTAACATCTTTTTTTTTTTTTTGGTCTCCTCTTATAGTAAAAAACATGAACTCCAAAAGTAACAAAAGCGTAATCTCGTGTCTCCTTAGTTGATATAGTGATTAATATCATGCTTGCTAGATTAGAAATATGTCTAAGTCAATTGTATCCTTGACATATTTTTTGTTTAAAAGAGTTCCTTAGCAAATAGTAGTTATTTGAAGAAAAACAATATATTTAATAGAATAGTGCATTTTTTTTTTTTTGAGAAGAATAGAATAGTGCATGTTGGCATGCTGACTTCAATCTTATTTCATCGGCAAGGCAAGAAATGATGAAAGTATATATATTTTTTTTCAGCCGACTAAGGTAATGCAGGGAAAGTTGACTATATATTTTGTTGTCATTGCTTACATACTGTGATACTAACATTTTAATTAATATTATATATATTTTTCGTGTCCGAAATCTCAAAAAACTAAAAATGAAAATAGGTAAAACATTCGAGACGATAGATCCAAGAACAGGGGAGGTAATAGCGAAGATTGCAGAAGGAGATAAGGAAGATGTTGATTTGGCTGTAAATGCTGCACGTCATGCTTTCGATGATGGTCCCTGGCAAAAAAAAAAAAAAATTCAACGAACAAAAAAAATTATATATTAATTTTCTAACCATAGGGCGGCACAGTCCACGCCAGTTTTTGTTTTTGTTCTATCCAGGATCTCTGGTCGTTGCTGTCTCCTAGGGTTCGGAACAAAACTCCAAACTTTGCCAGTCACATACATATACACTTAAATTAGGTTAAAGTAGAATTTTTATCTTATATTAAAATAAAATAAAAAGAATTTTCTCCATTTCATTAGGCGGCGATTTATAAAATTATTTAAAATTTAAAAAGTCATGTGATTAAAAGTATACACTTTTTTTTAGGGAATCGACTAAAAATACACATGATGGTCTCTTTGAGCATCTTTCAAACTAGTCTAGTTTGAACTTTGGAGATAAGTTCTATTGTTTTTTATTTTTTTAATGTTCCATAACGACAAGAGAAGCCGCAAGCCCGCTGGGTCGCACCCCTATAGGTAGCATTATGTAGCATGTATTGAATAAGAAACTACTACAAATCGAAAGCCATACATCATCAGATCTTCTAGGTCAAATTGTGTTTTTATATTTAGATAAGTTTAAAAATTGATGCGTGAGGAGATCCGCCCAATTTATATATAATAATATAATATAATGTCTATAACAAATTGTAAACGTCATTTTGTGTTGATAAATGATGCTTACAAGTTACAACAAACTTGCCGGATTAAAAGGAAAACCAATAGGTTGTCGGTTCAAAGATATTAAGAATGGAAAATATTAAAGATACAAATTATTTTATAATATTTTTTATAAACTGCTGATGTGGTAAGTGATTATTGCCTTATTGGTAAGTGAAAAAATGATTTTGTGGTGAGTACAATTGAGAACCAACAAGAATTAGCCTTCCCATAAAAAAAAAAATTAGCTACATCAATAATTTGTAAAAATATTGTAAAATAGTTTGTAGGTGTAGGCTGTAGCATTATTCTATAACAATAAAAGTCAACCTTTTCATTCCTCAATTCCAACGTGCAAAATGAAACTGGAGCTTTCAAACCCAAAAAAAGTTATTTTAATTTTAATTTTAATATTTTAAGAATAATTTATATCATTATTCTTATTTTAATATTTTATCTTGGTATTTTACGAATAGTTTTTTTTTGAATTTATAAAATTTTAATATAGGTATATTATTGGAATTATAATTAATTTAAAAAAAAGAGCTTAAATAGTTTATGAGAGTTCAAATTTTTATAAGATATGAACTGTGTAAGTACAACCTTCTATTGAGTTGAGTTGGCTTTTACACATATGATAGGTTGGGTTGGGTTGAGTTGGGTATTTTTCAACCCGACAAATTAAGTCAAGTTGGACTGAATAAACCCTCCAACTCAATACAACCTGACCCATACACACCTCTAATTCTCTCTAAAAAAAAAAAAAATCATTAATGTAACAAATTCTTGCTTAAAAAAAACAGACTATACTTTTTTTATATTCAAATGACTCTGTGTGGATTATTATTATTATTATTATTATTATTATTATCATCCAATTGGCTATGAGTTTGGCACTTTGGCTATTTGTTTTTTTGAACCTATAATTAAAAGTTTGGAATTGTGGGATCTAATTGATGCCGATCTGAATCTACCTAAAAAATTTATTTGAGGATTTTTTTAATTAAAAAAAATTGGCAAAACATTAGAAGAATATGGCATATTATAGACCACAATTTTGAGTGACTAAGATTAAGTATTTTTAGAATATTTGATATTTAATTTTTTTAGCCATGAAAATTATTAAAACTAAGTTTCACAGTAAAATGGAAAATTATTTTCTAATGGAATCATTAATTTTGTAGACTAAATGGGAAATTGCGCTTTGAATATAGTACATAATCAAGAGATAATTTACAAATTTTAAAAGAATGAATGTGAAGCTCCATTTTAAGACGTCATGGCAACTTTGTAGTCCATAATTTTGCTAGACATACTAAACATGTCACATATTTTTCAGTGTAAATGAAAGATGTTTCCCCTCACCTAAATATTGTAATATTATTAGCCGATTTGACTACTCTTTCTTAATAATATTGCGGCTTCTTCTATTAAAAAAAGTTGAAATAAATTAAGAAACAATTATTTTGGGTATTTATTTTCTTTATATTATGTTGATTAGTTTTGATTTTTATATATTAATTTAGTTTTAAATCTTATTATATTTCTAAGTGACTGTTTGGATCTGCGTCTGCATTGCACGTCCACGTTTTTAGCTTCTTCTTTTTTTTAAAGACCAGCGCTTGGTGCACTGTTCATGGGACATGAACAGTGTACCAAGGCATATGAACCGTAAAAAAAGAGTGAACAATAATTTTTTACACATTTAAAAATTATTTTGTTACAGTGTTTTCAGTTTTCAGCAAAATAAGTTGTATCCAAACGGACCCTAATACTGCATGGAAGTTTTTTTTTGGATATTTTGACAAAGATAAAAATATTGGTTCGGTCATACATGAAAAATGTTACAGGATAATACATAATCGCAAATGCACCAATCAAACTTATATAATCTTTGTCTTTCAATTTTGTTTGAAGACACAATATAAATTTCAAGAACTATATATTAAATTTAAATAAAATTTGAGCTACTTCTTGTTGTAGGGGTGATTTGAATTGTTCAATAGTATAATGGATATGAGATTTATCATTGACAAAGCCTCTAGGTTCTAATTAAAACAATAACTTAATTTCAAGAGGAAACTTGTCACACCCTTCATGAGAGTAGGGTTGACTTGATATAATTTGAGCCTTTGAGGCATAAGGTGAAGAATTTAAGTAAGTCCTTTTTTTATATTTTAAATACCAATTAAATAATACTATTTGTTTAAATTTTTATATATATTATCATTTTTATTTATTTAAAAACCATTTTTCAAAATGAAAATTTATTATTTTCTTTTTTAAATGATAATAATAATTTATTACATTTCAAAATTTGAGGATTTAATTTGTTATTTTTAAAATCTTAGGGTTTTATTAGTTACACCCATTAATTATAAGGTTTAGACTTTAGAATGTAATTTGCTGCCTTTATTTGGGTAAAACAATTTTGGGACTCTTCTTAGAAATGGCAGAAGGAGTTTCTAATTCAGCTAGTCTCACATTGTCACACCCTCACATATTTATTGACAGTACAACTTTGGGGCTTTTTATGTAATGGGAGAGCTTAGGCCAAAATTGTTAGGACCACAACTTTTCTCACTACTTTTGCTATAACTTGTTCACTTGACAAGTCGTGGAAAAAGTTGTGGAAAAAGTTATAGTCCAGTTTTAGGCATAGATTGGACCTCCACAAGAGTCTTCTTACTATATTAGACTAGTAGTATTAGCTGCCATAAATGTTAAAAACTCATACTTTTGGGTGACCCTTATTTGTTGTCAGGAGAGAGCAAAGAGAATGATGAAATTTGCGGACTTGATTGACCAAAATGTGGAAGAATTAGCTGCCTTGGATACCCTTGACGCTGGCAAATTGTTCAGTATGGGCAAGGCTGTGGACATTCCTTCTTCAGCAGATACTCTCCGCTACTATGCAGGTGCAGCAGATAAAATTCATGGAGATGTACTTAAAATGTCACGTGAATTTCATGCATACACATTGCACGAGCCAATTGGTGTGGTTGGACACATTATTCCCTGGAACTTTCCCACCACCATGTTCTTCTTGAAGGTTAGCCCTGCTTTAGCTGCTGGGTGCAGCATGATCGTTAAGCCCGCTGAGCAAACTCCTCTCTCGGCTCTTTATTATGCTCATCTTGCTAAGCTTGTAAGTTGCATCACAATTTTTTTTTTTTTTTTTTTTTGAAGGGTAAGTTGCATCACAATTCGATTATTTACTGTTTTGCAAAAGCTTAAGGGTTAATTAATTCACACACTATTCATATTCCCAACATTTTTTTTAAAATATTTTTTTTGTTCTTATAATAAGTGGGCAACATGGAATTTGAATAAGGTTTTCCTCAACAATTCTTTTAGGACCGCAATTTGATGATGTAGTGGATCCATCCCATTATGTTTTTCATACCACTTAGTGGACCACTTCAAACTTGTGGCACAAAAATTATGTCCCTAAATTTTATCTTTTCAAGTTGTTTTAGAATTATAATTTTGTCATAATTTTGATACGTCAAACTGTGAATGAGTTGCTTATTATTTTCATATGAATCCACAAATTTTTTTATTTTTTTATTTTTTCCTGTATTACACATAGTTTGGCAAGTTGTGGCAGAAATAATAGTGTTCCTAGATTTTCTCTCTGGGTTAAACTCGTTGCACACACCTTATTTTATACAGTTTTACACATAAACGAAAAATAAAATAAAATCATGACTTCAAGTCACAATTTCCAACTCAAGTTTAAGTTGTTTTTTGCGTTTGTAAAATTATGTATAATAACTTGTGTGTAATAAACATTGTTGTTTCCCTTTTGACGTTCATATTGCCACCATGGCTCATAAACCGGCCTGCTTTCGATTTTATGAGTTCTAACTGTTTTGATCTCATTTTGTTTTTTATTTTTTTTAAAGGCTGGTATTCCGGATGGGGTGCTCAATGTGGTGACAGGATTTGGACCAACGGCTGGTGCTGCCATTTGCTCTCATATGGACATTGATGCGGTAATTTCTAGTTTTAACTACAATATATGTTTGTCTTATATGTGAATCTTTTCAAGAAAATTATTTAGCTATAAATTTGTTCTCGTTTTGTTTGTTTGTTTTTTTTTTTTTTTTTTTTTCAGGTGAGTTTCACTGGCTCCACAGAAGTAGGCCGTATAGTTATGAAGGCCGCAGCAGAAAGCAATTTGAAAGTGGTTTCACTTGAATTAGGAGGCAAGTCACCCCTCATAATTTTTGATGATGCTGATGTTGATATGGCTGCTCAGCTTGCTCTCATCGGCATCTTATATAATAAGGTGAAGTGTTTCTACTCATTTTTTCATCAACTTGCATTTTAGAAAACTAATGATTAAAACATGTACATCAATGACATTTTTTATATTTTCAGGGAGAAATATGTGTGGCAAGTTCTCGTGTCTATGTTCAAGAAGGGATATATGACAAACTTGTGAAGAAATTAGTGGAAAAGGCAAAAGCATGGGTAGTTGGGGATCCTTTTGATCCTAAAGTTCAACAAGGACCCCAGGTATGATCATGATGTGAGAGGATTCAAGATTTTGTTCTTGTTTGGGAACCAAACATGGGGCTTTAGGGAGCAACATACAACAGAGTTCTTAATGTGAAAGATAGAATATAATCCACTTATAAATTATAGCCTATAATCTGAATAAAATTGCAATCTATACCGAAGTAGTAGTACTAATTAGCTAACAATTTTCCCTTAGTAGGTTTCCAATGAAAAACAACATTTTTATTTCTTTTTTGATTTGCAGGTCGATAAGGAGCAGTTTGAAAAAATTCTTAGCTACATTGAGCATGGCAAGAGAGAAGGGGCCACCCTATTAACCGGTGGCAAACCCTTGGCCTTGGGTGGGAAGGGATACTACGTTGAACCCACAATTTTCGCCGAAGTGAAGGTTTATATATTTTTCCACTTTACAACATGCATCTGGAGATCTTAATTTTTAAAGTCCGTTTATCTTTCCCTCCCTTGATATATTTCTATTGACGACTTGATCAGGAAGATATGCTTATAGCAAAGGATGAAATATTTGGACCTGTTCTGGCACTTGCAAAGTTCAAGTGAGTACATTCTTCATTAATCCTCTTATTTCTTTGATCAAAACTTTAGAATAAAATGCTTTCATTTATCAATTTATGGTTTTAGAAAGTAAAATATGGAGCAAGTGTATTATAATGAACACAATAGTGCAAAATAGTGTTGGGGATTTATATAAGTGCTTGACTATGTTGGCTTATCTCATGAACAATTACAGAACAATTGATGAGGCGATTAAGAGGGCCAACAATACTAGATATGGACTAGCAGCAGGCATCGTTACAAAGGACTTGAATGTGGCTAACACTGTCTCAAGATCACTCCGTGCCGGCACCATTTGGATCAATTGCTATTTTGCTTTCGGCAATGACTGCCCTTTTGGTGGGTATAAGATGAGTGGGTTTGGAAGAGATTCTGGACTTGAAGCCCTTCACAAGTATCTTCAAGTCAAGTCGGTTGTCACTCCCCTTTATAATTCTCCTTGGCTTTGAATTTAATATCCCTTCAGGCCTGGCAAATGGAGAATTCACCATTTAGTATAAAATAACGTGTGCAATAAAGTGAGAGTTTGGATAGCGATCACGGCTGGCGTTTGCGTTTTTCTCTGGATCCCGTGCACTGTTCACGGGACCAACAAGTACGAAATTCAGCAAATATAACTTTAAAACTGGGTTCTACGGGCACTATTCATAGTTTAAAATTTATTTTGTTACAATGTTTTCAGTTTTCAACAATAAGCGGTATCCAAACAGACCAAAGTTCTTAGTTTCTAGGCCTATTGTACTACCGTGTGTGACATACACCACTAATCTGTGTTCCAAAAAATAATTTAGGATATCAATGAAGTTATAGATCCTTTTGTGAAATGAACACTTATTTGTTTGTGTTGTAGTTGTGACTTATTTTGTTTCCTTCTCATGATATTAAGTCACAGTCATTCAAAAATTAAATAATTAATGACGGTAAGAAGTTGATATAATATCTGCACGTAGTATAAGTACATCGATATAAATTTCAAGAACACTTAACCTTTCTGTGTGCCTGAGGTTTAGTGAAACAATAATTCTAGGACCATAACAAAATTTACAATTTGTCAACATGACAAGTTGTGGACCCACAATGAAAACTTGGAGCACCAATGCCAACTTTTTGCATCATGATTCTATTTGAGTCTATCATTTGCCTATAGTATGTTTAGATCATCATGCTCTTCTTGTTTAATGGCAAATACCCTGATCTTTAGCGTTTAAGCTAAAAAAAAAAAAAAAAAAAAACGTATTTGTTTTGAAGAAAAATGGATTTATACGGAGATAGTGACTCACTATTATTTTTATATGGAAACTTTTTTTTCAACACTCACTATCAGTCACATAAGAGATGTTAAGAAAAACTGTGGTCCTACCATTATTCCTTTTCAACATCCCGCTGCGCTCCACGTTGTGACTTTGTATGATTTTACCCATTGCACAAGCAAACCGTTGGACTTTTGTGTACAAAGTCTACAGACCACGGTGTACAAACTATGAATCTATGATCACTCTAACTCGCGTGAAGGGCAAGGTTCGCGGGGTGAGAAATTCGTGACTAGAAATGTGTTAAATTGGTAACCTGTTTTTCGCTCAAAGAAATATTGGTAACCTGTTCTTGTTTGAAAAAATAATAGCTCCCACATAAATAACTATAACCTTGAATCATTTTTATTTCTTTCAAAATTTTATAGTTGCAACCATGGGCGAAAGAATTTGAATCTTAAATTGAGACTTCTTAGCTACTACTTGACATGCACTTGGATCCAAAATAGAGAAATATGTGCAGCCTGGCGTGCGCACATTCATCACCTCCATTAAGATCGATATCTCATTCTAATAGACCAAAATTGAAAATTGAAGACAATATCAGATTTAGAGGTCAGGCACAGATTTTGTTTCCCCTTAAATAAACGAAATTAACAAAAAATACGCATAAAGAAGGAAAAAGAAAGTCATGAAACTCCAATGACATTCATATTTTTTTACAACCTAATTTCTTCCCATATCAGTTTTTACTTTTATTTACCATTGTCCTTTACCCAAGGGAGTCAATCTCGTACTGGAGGCTGTACCGGTTTGACTAGTAGAACGATATATTTCGGTACCGGTCAATACCGGTGTACCGTTTCGGGTTTACCGTTATTTTTTATATTTATAAATATATATATGTGTGTGTGTATTATAATAAATATAAAAGTTTACCACAAAACATTACCTCAATTCAGAACAAATTATTCATGGTTTTAGACTTTAGCATAAATTAAAAGAAAAAAAACACAATATAAAAAATAGAAAACTTAATTGTTCATTGCATACTAAGAAAAAAAAAAAACTAATTAGTTAATGCAAATAAGTTATCATTCTGCCTTTACAAAAATTCAAAAATTACAAAACTAAAAAAAAAAAAAAAAGCTGTTTTCTGTACCGCGCCCAATACCAGCTGGTAATGCCCGAAATCGGCCGGTATGGCCGGTATTCAAATCGGTATGAAATGTTGGCATTTCGATACTGGTATACATATCGGTATGGCATCGACCACCTTGCTTTTACTAGCTACCAACCCAAAAACAGAAACCCTGGAAACCAAACACATATGTTGCGATTTTTTTTAATATAAATGTATCCGTATTGTTATTTCTTCATTTTTGTATTTTTCTACCGAATTTTTGACATATAATTTCTTAAAAGATGTCGAATTATACTCGTTCGTATATACATACCATATTTTACTAACTATGATCTAAAAGACTATAATGTCGATAATGGACAAACTAAACTTTGACCTCAAATAAATGTCTTGGATAATATTATGCGTAATCAAAGTCATATTATGTTTTATTGAATATATAACCTAAAGGTATATAATTTCATCTCAAGAGGAGAGATTCATCAAGATGATCCTCTCCTATTTATAAGTCGAGAAAATCCATAACTAACCCACCTATACTTTCTAAAAAGAGACATATAAAGTATTTATATATATATTTTTTCCTTATCCTAACTTGTTTTTTCATGAAATATTAGGAATCATAAGCCTCTTCCATACCTAAATTTACACCTTACTTATATGTCAATTTATGATTGGTGTATAAGTCGACACAAGTCACACAACATGCATCTTAATTATTCTAATTTCTTTTAAATTTTCCTTTATAATTTTGGTTTTTCACAAACACGGCCTTGGCAAGCTAAACACATCCATAGTTTTCAACTTCCCCTGCACCCCACGTTGCGACTTGTGTGATTTTACACCCTGCACAAGCAAACCGTTGGACTGTTGTGTACAGACCATAGTAGACTGATCACTCTGATTCGCGTGAAGGGCAAGGTTTGCAGGGGACGACATTCGCCTGACCAATGACCATAATGTGTTCAAATGGTAACCTGTTTACGAGATTTTTCTTCTTTGAAAAAGATAATACTCCCACAAAAATAATTGTAACCTTGAATCATAATTTCATTAAAAATTCGAGTTCATCAAAAAAATTTCATTAAAAATTCGATTGTCGCAACTAGCAAGGATATTATGTAATTAATTGGTATCCAAATATATCTAAATAAAGTTACACAGTGTCTATTATTAGTTGAAAGGATTTGACTCTTTAACTTTTTTGAGCCATGCTCTTGGATCCAACTTAGAGAAATATGTGCATCCTGGCGTGCGCACATTCATCACCTCCGTTAAAATCGATATCTCATTCTAACAGACCAAGATAGAAAATTAGATAATTTCAGATTCAGATATCAGACACAATTAAAAAAGATAAAACGAAATTAACCAAAAATACGCATAGAGATGAAAAAAGAAGAAGAAGAAGAAGAAGAAGAAGAAAAGTCATGAAACTCCATTGATATTCATATTTTTTTACAACCTAGTTTTCTTCCCAGATCAGTTTCTACTTTTATTTACCATTATCCTTTACCAGTTATCAACCCACAAACAGAAACCCTAGAAACATCCAAGAACCAAACACCTATGTTATGTTCATGATCCACACCACCAAAACACTAACAGACACTACTACGTCGTTTTGAAACATCCCATCACTTTCCAATCTTTCCCCTCAGCTTCACACCAAGAACCCTCTCCATCTTCGCCAACACAGCCTGGTTCGGCACAGCCTTCCCATTCTCATACTCCTGAACCACCTGAGGCCGCTCGTTGATCTGCTTGGCCAGCTCAGCCTGGCTCATCTTCTTCTCCAGCCGCGCCTTCTGTATCAACTGCTTCACCTCCGTCGAGACCCGGTCCAGCGGCGCCGGCTCAGCCGCCTCGTCAAGCTTCTTCGCGTTCACAACCGGAGCCGCCTTCTTGTTCGAACCGGCTTCCGCCTTCTTCACGGTCTGCACCGCAGCCCCGGTACGCAACGCCTGGTTCACCGCCTTCCTGTCGCGATCTTGAACCTTGGTCCTGTTCTTGTGAAGCACCACTGGCTCCCAGTCTTGGGTCAGAGCTCCTGGATATCGGCTCGGCATCGTAACAAACTCAGAGAGAGAGCAACAAAGAAACAGAGAGAGAAATTCCCTAACAAAGAAAGCTCAGAGATAAAAACACACAAGAAGAGCAAAAGAGAGAGAGCGGAAAAGAAACACAGATATTCTGTAACTAATAATTGTACAAGAAAGTGGAGAGAGGGGTATATATAGGAGGTGAGGGTCTGGAAAGTTCTCAAGCCTTCTTGATACGGATATTACTCTTGGTGGTCCATTCCGTTAGCTTGCAAAACAAGCCATGAAGTTAAAAATAAATATCTGCTCTTGTTGCTGACGTGTCGTTCTTCTATTCGTTCTTGTTGCTGACCTGGACCTTTTTTTTTTTTTTTGACAACCTGACCTGGACCTTTCTAACTTCTCTCCGTTCCGTAACAAAGGGTAAAAATTTTACTTTCCCGTTTTTCTTGAGGTTTTTAATTAATTTTCCTCCAATAGGAATTTGCCACGTAATTGTATAGTGAAAATTTCTTTTGGATTAAGCTGATGCTTGCGATCTATGATTGGTTGTTATGCTGATCTGCTTTGTCATTAAACTTTAAAATTTCCTTTCTCGGTGAAGGGTAATTTTGGATTTTCGCTCTGCAATTGAATCGGACGCTTCAGAAAATGCAATAGAAATCCAACGGTCGATATTTACACAGGAAAGTGAATTAAATAGGTCAAAATCAGTCCACGAATTTTCTGCGCCCCAGGCCTAGACACCCGAAGGGGCAACATTTTGGCGCCAAATTTTCACATTCTAAAATCTTTTAGTAATAAATTCCACTTCACTTCACTTCACATCCTATACTCTCGCTCTCTCTCTCTCTCTAAAAATCTGAAAATGCAGCGCCAAAAATCTATACTCTCCTTTTTCCAAAAACCCTCGTCGGAAAGCAATGGCTCCGGTGCCGGAAATGAGCTCTGCAAACGGCGTGTTCCGGCGAAGCAAGAGAAACAAAACGGTGTCGCTCTCAATCAGGCTGCGAATGACACTGTTATGGACTCGTCTCTTGAAATCAGAGGAACCGACACACCGCCTGAGAAGGTGCCACGTCAGATATTTCCGGCGATGTCCACCGGAAGCGAGGACGGCAGAGGTTCTTCACTGTTCTCGAGTATTATGCATAAGTTTGTGAAGGTCGATGATAGAAAAAAGGCTACAGAGAGGTACTAATTTAATTTCTTCCTTTTATTTATTTTTTTTATTTTTTAAAAATTATTTTTATTTGAATGCATGTGTGAAAGAGTTTTGCAATTATTTAGATCTATTATAGTTTTTTTTTTTAAAAAAAATATAAATAATAAGTAGAACTGGAAATTTTGCGCATCTCTTAATTTTTATTTTTGAAATACTAACTACTGTTTGGTTGGTGAGAGAATTTGACAACGAAATAAAAATGTGACGATACATTCCATATTGTTGCTTTGAAAAGATGAAAATCTCAGATTAACTGAGGCATTTCGTTTGTTGAAGCTGTTAATATGTTATTCCAATTTCACAATAGCCGATTGTGATATAATGGCATTGTTGGAAGTGATTGAATGATGATTTTGGGTATCCAACTTAAAACTTTTGAAGGAATTTGAAGTTGTTAAATTGCATATCTGGTCCCAAACCTTTCACATTTGTTTCAAAATCATCCTTATACTTTCAAATGTTTTTCACTTCGTTCTTGATGATTTCAAAATTGTTTAAAAAACAAACAAAATTCATGAAACCGGGGTCACTTTGATGACGTGGAGCCTATGAAATGGCATCAATCCCATTTGCCATGTTAGAATTTCCATCTAGCAGATGACAGTAAGGACATTCTGAAATATATTTAAAGTATAAGGATGATTTTGAAACAAATGTCAAAGGTTGAGGACCAAATATGCAATTTACCCTTTTTTCCCCCTTAAATTCATTGTTGAATGATATATATCTTATCCAACCTTATTCTCAAGTCTTGCACAATTCTTATAAGTTTTGAAGTTACAGCTTATTGCTGGTTAATGATACATGTAGATTTATGATTCTGTCATAATGCACATATTATTTCGCAAATTTCATGTGTCGTATGGTCATAGCTAGTATACAAAACTATCCGAAAGAAACTTTACATTTGTACGATTGTGTTGCATGGTATGGTAATGTTTGTGTAAACTTTTGCAGTAACCACGGTCATGGTGAACATCCCCAAAAAGGTAATATTGTCAATTCGAATGGGGCAGTTGATCAAGGATGTGTCTTGCATATTGACAGTGATGATGATATTCCTGGGCCGGAAACACCCGGTATGCAACCTCTTGTTCCTCATTTAAAGCGATCTCAAGAGGATAGTCCAAAGTTCGATTCAAGCAAAAGGCTGAAACTACTTCAGGATACAACCGTCTTGAACAAGAATCATACAGAAGTTACTGATACAATCAGCAAGTTTGAGTGGCTTGATCCTGCTCGAATCAGGGATGCTAATGGGCGAAGGCCTGGTGATCCTCTTTATGACAGGAAGACACTTTATATACCACCAGATGCTTTGAAGAAAATGTCAGCATCTCAAAAACAATATTGGAGTGTCAAAAGTCAATATATGGATATTGCACTTTTCTTTAAAGTGGTTAGTTGTTGTTTTTATCAAATCTTGATATTTTTTGTTGAAATCATTTATGTCTAGCTATCATTGTGCATTAGAGCATGAATAAGCCCTAATTTCATGTTTTTATTAATTTCCTAGTTGAGATTGATTTCTAATCAGCAACTATTGTTAGAATGTTGGTCAAATGGTTAAATTCACTAATTTTTAGTAGCTTAAGGTTTTGGGACCGATGGTAATTTATCAACATAAACAAGGTGCTGGTCCTCTTCCTTTGGAGCGTTGTTGGAAGGATTGAATGCTAGAACATGATAGCTGCTCCTTGAGCAATGCAATTCGTTTAGATCTACAACATGGGAAAAGTAGCCTTGTGTCTTTTATTTATATATTTTTATTGGGGCTAAAGTCAATAGTTTGGCTTGCTAAGCTTTAATTTTTCTATAATGATGTGAAGTCTCTTTGCAACGTACATGGTTATGTAATTAAACGCGTCCTTTACCTGGGACCCCCTTGCTTGGGAGGGGGAAAAAAGAGGGGGGGGGGTGTTTTAAGGAATGGGAGAGGGCTGCCTACTCTTGTGTATCCCATTAGCTCAAGTGGCCTCCAATTGACTGAAAGGAAAGAAATAATTGTCCCAACTTTGGATCATTGAAAGTTATTCATATCTATCTACATTAAGAATTACAGTTTAAAAAGGATGATTTTGTACATTGAAGCATATCTGCAGTACTATTTTTAAATTCAGAATTCTTTCTTTTGGAATTATATTACATAGTGTAGCAACCTATGATCAAATACAGGGAAAGTTCTATGAGCTATATGAACTAGATGCTGAAATTGGCCATAAGGAGCTTGATTGGAAAATGACATTAAGTGGCGTGGGGAAATGTCGGCAGGTGACTTCATGTTATTTTCATAAACTTACTTGAGATATTTGCTCATCTATTGAAGAGAGTGATTTTGCATGCAATAACAGCAATACTTTTTGGTCAGGTTGGCATATCTGAAAGTGGGATTGATGATGCTGTTCAAAAGCTTGTTGCTCGGGGGTAAGGAAGTGACTGGACTTATGTATTCCTAATCCTAACCATATTTGTTCATTCTTTGTTTCATTTTGTCTGTAAGGAAAAATGAGGACATTCTATGTTTCCATTTCTGATTGACTCCTTTTTGTAGCTAAAATCCTCTGGTACATGGCAGTTAGGTTCGGTATGCAAAAATGTGTATTTAAATTTTTTGAGATTTTAAGGATCATCATATAGCTTAAACAACAATCTTTTACTCATCTGCTACATCTGACAAAATTGAGAGAGAGAGAGAGAGAGAGAGAGAGAGAGAGTTTATGAGAAGCACTTGTTTGATCTAGCCATCTGCTGGTAGTTAGGATGAGATTTAGTTTAATGAAGTACTTATTTAAATTTCTGCTATGATATTTTTTATATGCTATAGTTCACTTGTCTTATAATTTGTTCTTTGTGAAGATATAAAGTTGGGCGAGTGGAGCAGTTGGAGACATCTGATCAAGCAAAAGCCAGAGGTGCAAATTCTGTAAGTTTTTCCATGCTGCATGATGGGCACTTCACATGAATTTATAGTCTTTGTTTTAAACGGTTGTACTTGACTTTAAATCCATCCTGTGTTTGCAGCTTGTTACAAATGAAATAATTGTTGGGCTCTCTAGTCTTAACATCAATTTTCTAATAAAAATTGTTAGCCACACCTAAAGATTGAATTATTTTGTTGAAAGTTTAGACCAAGGTCAATCCAAAGAAAGTGACATGTCCACATTAAAGTTAAGGAACTTAAGAAGGAAAAAAAGAGGCAGAAAATTGTCAAAATGAGGATTTAAATAAATGATAAAGGTCATACCTAGTGCACAAAGCTCTCACTTTTGCAGGATCTAGGAGAGGTTATGGTAAGCAACTTTAATTTTTTGGAGAGGATGACTCCCGGACTCAAACCCCTGACCTGTCGCTTTGGTGGAAGGCACTTGCTATCACATCAAGGCTCAACCTCTATCATTTATTCAAATTATTCATATTAGGCCGATTTGAATATGATGCAATCTAAAATATCATTCCTATGGTGGCATGATAAAGGGGGTTGAGTTAATTGGACCTTCAATCTTCCAGAAGATAGAAATGTGTGTTGTACAACTTATAAAAGTGAGGGTCAAAATTGGGAATCAGATTGAAAGTAGTGACAGCTAAATACTAATTGAAGGATCCAATGATGGTGGGGTCAAATCTATCCTGTTTGTGATCCATCTCTAAATTTAAGATATAACTTTTGCAATTAATAATTTATTACGTGGTTGAAAAGCATATATTTTCCTTTATGCTAGAAAAAATTCTTGGAAATTTCAATTACTAAATGAAGTGATGCAATGTGAAGCCTGTAGGAAAATGACAAGAAATATTTCATTTGAAAGAATTGTTTGTTTAAAATTAATTTTTTGTCCTAGAAAGTGGTGACATTGGCCATTTTCCAGTTTTTTGTCTTTGGTATAGTTACTCAGAAGCTTCAAGAAAATCAAATAAATAGAGATAAAGTTGCAATAGGCAGGGGTTGTACTAATATTGCAGGTGTTTTGCTTGTACTAAAAGTTCTATCACCTATATACCTTGTTATTTGAAAGTGATGAAATTTCACTTTTCTATTTAAACTTGTATGTCCTTCATCTACTTTTGCTTCTTTTTTCTTGCTTTTTTTTTTCTCTTATTGTGTGCTTGGATTGACTTCAAACATTGGATTTCAGGTAATTCAAAGAAAATTGGTTCAGGTGGTTACGCCATCAACTGCAACTGATGGTAATATTGGGCCTGATGCTGTTCATCTTCTTGCAATAAAAGAGGTATGCTTGCTACTAGTCAGTTATGTTCATATATGTACAAACAGAATGTCAATCTTAGTTTGTGTACTGAATTCCAATTTTTCTGTTTACATGAAGGGAAAAGCTTGTCATTTATCTTTCAATGCACATTCCTGAAATTGCATTAGATGCGAGCTCATTGTGTGATCTTATCAGTAAAGACAGTCAACAATAGGAAAAAGATTCTATCTTGAGATTTTTTTATCTTCATATCTATGTTTCTGAAAAATGCATGATTCAAAGCTTTATAGTATATCATGAAAGTCCTGAATTATTACTGATGTTATAAGAAAGCATCCAACCTGGCTCCTATCTTGTTGAAAATTGATTTTTTTTTTTTTTTTTGGGTGGGGGGTCTTTATGGGCACCTTGAAGAAAGAGGCAATTATTATTATTATTTTTTTCATCTTTTTTAATCGTATGTAATGCAGCAGTTGACTTTATAGCATGCTCCTGCACCTTTTCCTCTTAAAGTTGGCACTACTTGAATTAGTAATGGTTTTATGAGTTTATCTTGTTGCTGCTATCTACTAGAAAATTTGTTCCAATATATTAACACTGTTTTGTTAAATTTTCTCTTTAGGAAAATTGTGGCCTGGATAATGGTTCAATTGTTTATGGCTTTGCTTTTGTTGATTGTGCTGCTTTAAGAATTTGGGTTGGTTCCATCAATGATGACATGTCCTCTGCTGCTCTGGGGGCTTTACTAATGCAAGTATGGTTAACGTACTGTTTCCTTTGTGTAATCTTTTTTCAAGCGAAGTCTATCAAATTTGAATATTAAAATTTTGTGCTTTTATTTGGATTTGATTTTAGGTGTCACCCAAAGAAGTTATATATGAGAGTAGAGGTGAGCATTCTTCCCCCCACCCCGATGTTTGTGATTTGACCAGGGTTCCATTTCTGAAGTTTACATGAAAATAACTGCATACTTGAAACTTAAATACTCAACTCCTGCAGGGCTGTCCAAAGAAGCTCAGAAAGCACTCAGAAAGTACTCATTAACAGGTTAGAATGTTGTTAAACTTTTCTGAATGCCAGATTACATGAGTGGAGTATAACATTTAAGTGTTCCGTGTAAACACACTAACACACAAGCTATACAAATTGTGTTTTTCCATGTGTTAGAAAAATGATTGAATTTGCCATCCTCTATCTGTTTAAGCTTTTGGGATTAGTGGCAATTTATCATGGTATGAGAGCATGTATTCTGATCCTAAGTTCGAATCTTATTTCCACTCTACCTCCCATTTGAAAAAATTAAAAATCCCATGTGTTGGGATCCACTTATTAAGGGGAAGTGGGCCCACGTGTGTGGGAAAGTGTTAAAATAGTGATTAAATGATTTAAATGGGTAACACACGAGCTCTACTTTTTAAAATTAAGCCACATAAGCCACAAATTGAAGCTGTACCAAATGAAAAATAGTTAGGAAGAGTAATTCTGCAGCCACTTTTCTGCAATATAATTGACATTGATTTCAACTTTGGTGAATATGAGATGGTTAGATATATTTTCTTGTTTGAATTATGTTGTGATTTGAGAAAAAAGGTTGAGCTTTGACTTCAGGGTTATAGATGCTCTTTTTATTGTTCTCTGAAACCTGGAGAATAGTATGAGTTCTGTAGATGTGATTTCTACATTCATGTGTGTGACTTAAGTGGAATGAGAGCACAGGTTTCAAACCAGAGTTTTCTTTTGGCTGGTTTGGGTTTGGGAACTTTATATTTGAGAAGTTAATACCAAATTTTGGTACCGAGATGCATATTTATATGCTAATAAATCAATTATCTGCATACTGATCTACAAAAAAAAAAAAAATGCTGCATGATAATCAGTTTAGAATCCCACAATAAGTAGAATTGAATTATCAGGTTTGTTCATTGTAGGTCCAGCAACTGCACAAATGAGTCCAGTTCAGCCTATTACAGACTTCCTGGATGCTTCCGAAGTTAGAAATTTAATTCACTTGAAGGGATATTTCAAAGGATCTTCCAATTTGTGGGAAACTTTACTTGAAGGTGTAATGCACCATGATATTGCCTTGTGTGCTCTTGGTGGACTCATTAGTCATCTGTCCAGGTTGATGGTAAGCTTGCTAGTATCCTTTTTTTTAAGTTAAGAATAAGAAAAAAGTAAATGGGAGCATCTATATGTGTTGTTTATAATGATTGTCCTGTTCAATTACAGTTAGATGATGTTTTACGGAATGGAGATGTATTACCTTATCAAGTTTATAGGGGTTGCCTCAGAATTGATGGACAGACACTGGTTAATCTGGAGATTTTCAGCAATAATGCTGACGGTGGTCCATCAGGCAAGTTCCTGCATCTCCTTCACTTTAAGCAAACTACTCTGGCATATGATGTCCTATATTTTGCTTTAATTCATAGTTATGTAATATCTAAAAGTTTAATACTCCTTCATTTTCAGGGACATTGTACAAATTTCTTGATAACTGTGTGACATCATCTGGTAAGCGGCTTTTAAGGAATTGGATTTGCCATCCACTAAAAGATATTGAAGGCATAAATAATAGGCTTAATGTGGTTGAAGATCTAATGGCAAATTCAGAAGTTATGTTGCTTGTTTCTCAAAATCTGAAAAAGCTTCCAGATTTAGAAAGGCTGCTTGGACGGGTTAAGGCTAGTGTTCAGTCATCAGCTTCACTTGTACTGCCCCTGTTAGGCAAAAAAATTTTGAAACAGCGAGTAAGTATTCTCTACCTTTTCCTTCAAATGGTAAATACATTTCCTTTTTTTTTTTAATTGAATATTATGCTTCAATAATTTAGGTGGAAATATATAATGTTTTGTGGTGCAGGTTAAAGTATTTGGGTCACTTGTGAAAGGCCTTCGTATTGGATTGGATTTGTTAATGCTTTTACAGAATGAAGGGCATATAATTTCATCTTTGTCAAAGGTTTTTAAGCTTCCAATGCTAAGTGGTAGTAATGGGCTGGATCAATTCCTTTCCCAATTTGAAGCAGCTGTAGATAGTGACTTCCCGAAGTACCAGGTAATGTTTCCTTATGCTTGTACATTTTTCTATAGACGTTGTAAGCTGAAATTCCTTTTTTTTTTCAATTTTTAATAGTGGAAGATTCCTGTGACGAAGTTGAAAATTTTGCTGCAGCTAGCAATGGTTTATTTCTGTATGGATTTTTGAAAATTTATATGATTTGAAAAGTGCTTTTTCATTTTATCTTTTCAAAAAGGTTAGAAGTGTGTAATCAACAATGCTGAATGAAATTCTGTCTCTTGTAGATCTTAGTAGGAGACTTAGCAGTTGTATGTCAGTGGATATTGTGCATGATACACATTGTTTGAAGTCTTATTGTCAACATATTGCTTGCTCCCACCTTCAACTTGTTAATATTATCTAGGAATTATATTCTGTTTGGATGTACTTGGACCTAAATATAATATATTTTTTGAGTAAATTATAGCATACATAACCTTTCTTTCTACCATATAGATCTCTTAGTTCAAAACAGCTTTTCCATTCTTATGAATGAGTTGTTTGGCGATTGTTTTACCAGGCAATGCATTAAATCAATATTTTGTAGCTGCTAAAGTTTTAGCATCTTCACTATTGTATGCTCTCAAAATTTCTTATCCTTGAGTATTAATTTAAGTTTCCAGTGTTGTGGCTAACACTCAAGTGACATTATCTTGTTGCCAGAATCATGATGTAACAGATTCGGATGCTGAGACACTCTCTATTCTGGTGGAGTTATTTATTGAAAAAGCTACTGAATGGTTTGAAGTCATTTATGCCATCAATTGTATCGATGTACTAAGATCTTTTGCAGTCACCGCTAGTTTTTCATGTGGGCCTATGTCCAGACCTGTTATTTTGCCTCAATCTGAAAACATAACTATGGGCCAAGAGACCAGAGGACCAATACTTAAAGTTAAAGGGCTATGGCATCCATTTGCCCTTGCAGAGAATGGGGGAGTTCCTGTCCCAAATGACATAACCCTTGGTGAGGATACAGATGACTATCATGCCCGAACTTTGCTACTGACTGGACCGAATATGGGTGGGAAATCAACCCTCCTGCGTGCAACGTGTCTAGCTGTCATACTGGCACAGGTTTTTCTTTTTCTCCCTCTGGGCAATTTTGTTGTTTATCACCTAGGTTCTTGGTCCTAGTGGAGGAAATAATCTCATATATTTTAAAAAATTCTAGGGTGTTCTACCTATAATAAATAAATAAATAAAACACTAGGATGTTCTGTTTTGGGGTCAACTCATGTATATATTTTAATCTATGTTGACTTGCAGCTGGGTTGTTATGTACCCTGCGAGATGTGTGCTCTCTCACTCGTGGATATCATCTTCACTCGGCTTGGAGCTACTGATCGAATCATGACCGGAGAGAGTAAGTGCACCTTAGCCAGAGAAAAAAAATTTAATTGTTATGGATTGATTCAAACTTTGTGATCTGAAGTTTTCTGTGCAAGATTTTGACATGCTGGACCATTTAACTGTTGGACTCTGTCATTGATTATCATGCTATGAATGGGAGTGGGTATGTGGGTTTTGATAGTACGGTAGTCATAGTGCTGGGTGTTTGCAATTGATTTGTAAATACCTTTGGTGGTTGGACCTGGTGGTGTTATTTAGGTGGTTTTTACTTTTTATTAGATTCAATTGCAAAAAAAAAAAAAAAAAAAAAAAAAAACTACTAGAAGGCTTAATGAAGTAACATAAGTTACTTTTTGTTTAGAAGTTTTGTAGTTTAACCATCAAACGTTATTTATTTATTTTTTTTGTTGGGGGGGGGGGGGTGTCAAAAAGAAAGAGGAATTCAAAACTAACAGAAGCAGAACAATAAATTAGTTATCCCTGCCCAAAGCAACTCTAACCACTTGGGGGAAATTCCTCTCAGACAAAAAACCATTAACATTACATCTCAGAGCCCATTTAGCAATACAGTAACAACATTAAAATCTCACCTAATATCTCTGACTATTTGATAATCTTCCCTGCGTGGCTTTTGTTGGGCATGGTAACAGCTTCAATAATATTCAAAGGCTTGTGACAACTCGTCTGATAGCTAAGGCTTTGGCTACTGCAGGAGAGATAGCATCGAAACTTTCACTCAATAATGCTTCACAGCTGCTTGCTTTTATTTGATTGTACAAATATTTGTGGTGATAAAATACTTCATACTATAAGACTGAACAATCAATTGCTGGACTTAAGTAAAGCGGCTTCCATGCATATGCATGGGCTATCATTTTGAGGGTCTTAAAATAAATATCAAGCAAACTGAATGCCTGCATCCTTCTAATATATTGGACTTTAAATCCAAATCTTGTGTTTTATAAAATTAATGCAACATAGATTGAAACTCATTCTCACAGACATGGACACGGGTTTGTATGTGTAAGGACTTATTGAATTGCAAAGTGATTTTGGAAACAATGTCAATCTTTTGTAGGTACATTTTTTATTGAGTGCACAGAAACAGCATCAGTTCTTCAAAATGCGACTCAAGATTCATTGGTTATTCTTGATGAACTGGGTAGAGGAACAAGCACTTTTGATGGATATGCCATTGCATATGCGGTGAGATTTTGCTCTTTAATGACTAGTCTTTTGCCCCCTTTCTTTGTTTTCTCATCTTATCCTCAGAAATCAGTATACAAATTTCTAACTTCCAATTAGAATATCTTTAAACATCTTTGGTTCTATTGAAACTATTTGGCTTTTCTAAGTAGTCGATTTGAGAGGCTTGTAATATGTTTAAAAATGATGTATACATATAACAAGTTACAAACTTATAAATATATGCATGTATTGTATGCTCAAGCATAGTTTGACTATAGACTTCCTAATCCAAATGGACCTAAGCAATTAAATCAGGGTAAACATATATAAAATGTTCCACTACTTATTTATTTTAAATCAGGGGTGGCAACAACTGAAAGAAAGCAAATGTAAGACATAATGAAATTATTTTTACACATCAAAACAACAAAGAAATGAAATTATTTTTACAGTCACAGGCACACATACACATCATGCAAGGGGATGGTAGCTTTGAGGGCTGCATGTAATTAAGCTTAAACCAAGTATGATATGAAATTCCTGTCCTATTATTCTATATAGCCACTAATGCCTCTTTTAGGCTACTAATAGTTCTTAGGTGATTGTATACTCCTGTGTTATTAACCATTTGATTTATAAGTGTTCTATGTGCCATAGTTGACTAAGTTTTACTTTTGATGTGTGTTCATTTCAATGGAATTAACCTTTAATACTTGTCCAGGTATTCCGCCATTTGATAGAAAAAGTTAATTGTCGACTACTATTTGCTACACACTACCACCCACTTACAAAGGAATTTGCTTCTCATCCGCATGTTACCCTGCAACATATGGCCTGTGCTTTTAAGTCAAAATCTGAATGCTATTCTAGAAGTGAGCAGGAGCTTGTTTTTCTATACCGGCTTACATCTGGAGCCTGCCCAGAGAGCTATGGGTTGCAAGTGGCAATGATGGCTGGAATCCCAGAAAGGGTGGTTGAAGTTGCATCAAAGGCTGGACTAGTGATGAAAAATTCTCTCGGAGACAGTTTTAGAACAAGTGAACAGAGATCAAAGTTCTCAACTCTCCATGAAGAGTGGTTGAAGATGCTAATAGCAGTCTCTGATACTGGAGATAGTAATTTTGATGACACTTTCGATACGTTGTTTTGCTTGTGGCATGAGCTAAAAAGCTCGCATGGATCGGGTAACTAAAAAGAAAAGCATGGGAACGCGTTGTAAATATCAAGTTTTGAAATGATTATTACATTAAAATAGCAATGTGAGTATTGGCTTTAACGTTTCAGCCACTTACTTTCCTTTTTCAGTCAAAAAAACGTTTCAGCCACTTTATCGGGTGTCTAAAAACTTTGTAGGTTTGTGATCACTTAACAGAACTGAATAAATCAGGAGTTATAAATGTATAAATCTATTAAGTATCATTTTTAACCATACAAATTAAGTAATAAGTTAGTTAAGCAAGATAATTAAAAAAAGTAGCAACTTGTTTAGAGAATAATCCAGCGGTCCCTTTCAATGTTTCTTGCCTAATTCACCCTGACAGAGTCAAAAGACAAAAAACCGAATCCAAGCATGCCCTAATAATTTACCCATTTCGTCACTTCCTGACTACAACATTTCCATACACAACACAACTACCAAAAATATTCCCCCCCACTTCCATTCCTAATCGTTTTTTTTTATTTTTCCTTTTTGCTTCCATCCTTTCTTTCTGCCTTCTTACTTTATAATGGAGACAAAAAGCGATCAAAATCATGGCACCAACGAAAACAACTGTGCATCATGCCTGGAGAAAGAGGAAGACAGCCAATTCTTAGTTATTTACTCTATAATCTTCCTCGTGACCCTAAATTTTTGGCATGGTTAGTCAATTTTCACATTATCTATCAGACTCCTCACTAGGGAGCATGGATGACGCTTTGTACCTAAATCTAAGTGAATTTGAATAGAATCTATAGTAATTAAGCAGTGCTGTATTGGGAATATCTTCAGCAATAGTTCAAACTTGCCTGATGATGCTTTGCTCAATCTTGGGCGCTCTCTGATATTTGCAGCTTCTGAAAAAGGCCACAAGTTCAGCACACCGATTGAATAAGAAACTGTTGGTTTCTGCTGGGACTTGGTCATTCCATTGCTTTGGCCAACGCAAAAAGCTTCCGGACATTTTGGCCTAATTTTCAAGATTATATGCTAGCGGTTGATCAGTTTCCTATGTTATCTCCAATTCCATTTGCAGAGAAGGCCATTCTAGGCCTTTTCAAGGTATTCGTATTTCTTAAGCTCCTTAGTACATATCAGTTTAAGAAACTCCCTGAGGAGCTCCTTTTCAAGTTCATTAATTTAATGTGGGAACTTAAAAACGAAATTCTGGACACGAGTTCATAACACAATCAGTGAGCAAGATTAATTCTTGAGTATCCTGTAAATTTGCAAACCCAACTTGGATGGAAATCAATCCTTCACTTGTTATTGCGGCACCTTGAAACCTATGATCAGGGAGTGGAGATTTTGATTGTGTTGATGTCAGATGGGAAACCATGTTTCACGGACAAACTATGCCTACTGTATGCATTGCATTTAATTTTATTGCACTCAAGAACAGTCCACTATAGAAGAATTTGAAGATACTGGACCTAGTGGCAGATTCTCTGAATTTGTTGATCTAGTGGTAAAAAAATCATTATTCAATCAGGGCACAGATTTAGCAATTCAAGCAATACAAGTCCTCTTTAGAGGGAAATTCAAGAGGGCTTGGCTCTTCAAACTTTGCCTTGAATTTATTTCTTAAATTAGGGAAAGAACATAGAAAGACCAACTTAGCTCGGCAAGAAGAGATGAGAAACCACGCAATCATAGCTCTTCAGAAAAGCTTCACACTGGCTAAGGAATTGGATCTCACCACCAACCAACTATATGAACTGTTTTAAACTTATCATTTTTGCAATGGTTGATGATTTACACAAGAAGATGTTGGAATACTCGATAAGGGAGAACTTGGAGAAGAAGATGAGAAGTATTAAAATGGACCCTAGAGATTGCAATGGAGTTATTGATAGATGTGTACTTGCAGTTTTTGAAACAGATATCACAGGGTCCTGGGTGTCAAACATTCTAGCTAGGCTTGTTAAGAAGAATGGATACACGTATGAAGGCTGATTTGGTAGGGTATGGTACATCGAAAATTGAAAAACTAATCCTAGACTTGTTGAGAAAGATGATGTCACAGATGAAGGAAAAGAAGATTTTTAATGCAGAAGCAAGGTAAAGATCTCTGGAAGATTACATAAATTCAGATTCAATGGTAGCTCTTTTCATTCAAGGAGGAACTATTTCTTGAAGAAAATTTTTTGGAAAAAGAAACGATAGTTTGGTTTAGTCTAAAGCATTGGGCAGCAACAAAGTAGAAATGCTATATTGTGACGTTTGTCCTTTCCTGCTTCTCCTTACGATTTTCGTTTCGTTTATGGTTATTTAATTTTGGGGTAGCAGACTATTAGAAGGATGTAAAAAATGGCGTAATTATCTAATTTCGCGTGTACATTTTCCATGGAATAATTTTCTTTGATTCTTCAATTGCTCATGTGCAAATTTAGTTACATATTACAATACTCTGTCTACTAGTCTTAAACTCCAAGTTGACATTATCATTATTTTACCTCTCTCTCTCTCTCTCACACACATCATTTCATCCACACAGTAGCTTTCCCCCAATAAGAGCTGATTAGAGAAGGCAAAATCATGAGTTCTCATTTATGGAAATCATTGAACCTTTGGTTTTACCTTAACTACCCTCAAATCAGCAAACCCACCATCATTTCTTTATTGACACTAAGTTCTAAGTAGTAACATCATAGAGCCTAAGGGTTCCAAAACTAGCAAACATTTCTCAATTGACAATTGCTTAAAGAGTATAAAATAATCAAATTGAGAATCAAAGTTTCATGATTTGTATTAGAGTTCCAACCACCGTCGATTATGAAATCAACGATTCTAACATGGGTAAAGCATATACGTCTCTAGTTCTGGATATTCCATATTAGATCTCTTCTAAAATTAAAAAGTATTAAGCTTCTTAAACATCGGTTCACCACCTCATAATTGATAGCTTTAAAGCCTTTAATATATAACGCCAAAAAACATTTTCATGGACATGTTGACTATAATATAACAACCCTCTAACAAACCTCTTCAATCATGAAAAATTAAGTTGCAAGCAACCAAACCTCTAGTTATTATGTTAACCTTAACCATGACATTCCTCATACACTCCCCAGCTACAGTGTTTCATTCTCTCTAAATCATTTCCATTCTATAGTACTTTTCCACACAGCATGCCTAGAACAGCACAAGTCCTTGAATCAATCCATCTAATGAACGCAGCACATATTTTCAGGGAATCTATCAGACTTGTACTTCTTCATTCAACTCATTTCCATTCAATCTCAATATTCCTTTTCTCACCTCTCCCTATCTCTCTCTTCATCTCCCACTTTCTCATTCACCAATTTCCCCAAATGCCCGCCTCAACAATTAAATTCACACATCATTTACTTGGACTACCTCTGTCTAAATTACTCTCCAAAAACATTGTTCACATCATCATATGTTTTCCTTCATTTATCACCTTCTCTCTGCTTGGAAGAGCTGCCACTGCTCAAGCAGTGTCAGACAGTTACAACAGAATAAACCTTGATAGAAGAAGGTTACTTATGAGAAGTGGCTTGGCTTGGATTAGGCTTCTCCATACAAGTTTTTGTGAGTTCCTTCTTGTATTTGGCCTTCTGGGTGTTTTGGTGGCTATGTTGGCAACAATACCAAAGATATTATTTGCATGGGGTATTTGTTCCAAAATGTTAGGACTCTGGGGTGTCCTAGGGATTCTAGGTGTGCCCTTTTGTGTGGCATTTGCACATGTTATGGTTGTAGGGAACCTAGCGAGGGTTTTATCAGTATTGGAGGGTGATAGTTATGGGTTTGTGTCATTATTGAAGGCCAAGAGTCTCATGGAAGGAAAGCGACAAACAGCTTTGGTTATGGCTTTGTCTAGCAATATGGGTCTTAGATTAGTTGAGCGTTTGTTTGAGTTTAGGATGTGCAGCGGAATCAGCTTATGGGAAGCTCCTCTGTTGGTTTCCATGTATTCCTTGGTGCTAGTTTTTGACACTGTCATGAATGTTGTGTTCTATTATGCATGTAACCCTTGAGATTTTCTAATGTCATATAGGTATGTTCCTTTACTGTGGTTGATTCAGGTTAGGATCATCTTGAGTTTTAGAAATTTCTAAAATCCAATTCATTCAATTTGAAATGAGTGAACTAAATTTTACTAAGTCATCAACATTTAAGTAAATGTTAACTATCACCATTTTGAGAGAGAGAGAGAGAGAGAGAGAGAGAGAGAAACAGAGAGAGATATATATATATATATATTATTAATGAAGTGGCAAAATCCAATTCACACATTTTATATAAATAGATTAGATTTTAGTAACTCCTTGGTGGAAACCTTTCCAACTCTCAAGAATCCTAATCCGGTTGATTCCACAATCTTCAAAGGATTTTAATTAGTTGAATGATTCTACAATTTTTGTGACTGAAAATATTTGTTGTATAAGCCAGAAAATACGACTTACCGAGGTTACTGTCCTATTAGCCCCTAGAAGCAAATTCATCTCTAAGAAAGAGAACAAAATATGTTGGTAAGGGAGCCTTCAGCCAGAGTTATTCAAGCAAGATCTACCCTTGAATTTGTATAACTTCATACAAGCAAGATCTACCCTTGCATCTTTTTTCAATCAACTGCACAAACTTATATCTTTGGTTTAAGGGGAAGATGTGAAAAGGGGGCATTAACATGGAATCCTTTGCCAAGATTTTTATTTTTATTTTTATTTTTTTTTAAGTTTGTGAATTACCCGTGCACTCCATGAGTCTTGAATGCACAAACCGCTCTCCACCTTTACGAAGGAAGGAAATTCCATTTGAGTCAGATCTCAATGGCCCTTTACCAAAGGAATTTAATTTGGCATTTGTATTGAAATGCATTGCCAAGAAACTAAATTAGCAAGCCATGAAATTATCTGAGATGGGGAAAAAGTAGAGATGAACTCAAATAATTGAGAGAACATAAGAGAACAGCCATGAGTATTAATCAGGAGAGTATGATACACTTGATACAAAAGCATTGCATAAAAGCGGAAACTTCCAAACATTTCCCCTCCCCTCTCCTCCCCAAACATACCCTTGGTCTGATAGCTACCCCTTGCTTGAGCAGAGAGCAGATGCTTCTTTTTCCAAAACCCTTGCAGCAGGTCCCGATGCCACCATCAGCTCAGAAATTTCAACTGCTCAGACAAGTGAACAATTAAAATCTATTACTACCAATACCTCCGACTGTAAAATGCCATCATATTTATGAAAATGGCCTCAACCAAAAAATATGTTTACCAAGTTGTTAATTAATTTATATGCATAGAAAACCTCAAATCACTGGCAACTCAGAAATCCACCAATTAAATTCCCATCAGTTTTATATACTAATCAAAATGCAACCAACAGGAAGAAGCAGCACAGGATGTAGATCTGACAACTAAAAAAGGACTATATGTATAAGTTCAGATAAATTACAGAATTGATCCACACATATTAAGATCCTACATTACAAGTATAATGTGTTCCCTCCACTAAGAAAAGCAAAAGCATAATAAGCTACATGCAGCAGGCTGAAAAACTCAGGCCTCAATACCAGGTTTTTCACTGACAGACACCACAAAGCACTAACATTAGCAACAATGAGGTACAAGAGTTCCACAGACCAAGAGAAAAGCTTATTTCTACTATCTGCAAGTTAAAAAGTACGGAGAAACAGAACAAAGACAATGGATAATATCCTTGTTCCCAAAATATAATCACTTCTTGGTATCACCTCAAAGAGAAATACTAACTGGGACAAACATGGATATCATGTTTCCAACGGAAACTTCTAGGGATCAAATCCCCCCCTCCCCCAACTATTGAATTATCACAATATAAATAAATAAATAAAAAGACAAACATGGGTATCCAGTGAAAAAAAAGAGTATTTTAGAGATAGCATATAGTTGAAAAACTTCCACTCTCCAAAGGCAGTTATGTCAACTTGTTTTTTTCTGGTGCCTCTTTACCTAATAGTGCACGCACCTAATGCTAGCAATGAGGACCAAACAAGTAGTACAAGTTATTGGCACTTATAAAAAAAATTAGTACAAGCTATAGGCAATACTAAAGTAAAGCAATTAACCCTAAAAAATTTCCGTAATGTTTGCTAGCTACTCCACTCCTTAAGCATTAACCCAAGGGAGGTTTCCATAATGTTTGTTAGCTACTCCATGCTTTTGAAATATGCATCACATCAAACGGGAGCAAAGCCACCTATGGAATGGTCCATATCAAACGCCTTTGCAAGAACATAACCACCACATTTAGGTCCAATACAAGCTAAATTGAAAGGTTTGCAATGTTCTCTTTTCTAATGGACTAAAGCTTTCACAAAAACAAAGTATCACATGACCTCAACTATGTTATGTCTGTCCTAATATGCAATGGAGAACAAACTGACATCCATAACCATCAATCCAAGTAGAAATCGTTTCACTTTGGTTACATAAAACCAGATACCTTATGAGTGTAAAATAATTAGGGTTCACACTTGTTTTCATATGTATTATTTAAGAGAAATGATATATCTACAACATTTTTACAACATTTTTACAACAAATTCTAAGTGGCAAGTTGTTACTGGTTGTTATTGTTGGGCAAAAAAGTAATCTTAGTGATAGTTTCAAATTTGAACCAATAACAACTAACCACCTGTGATTTGTTGTAAAAATGTTATAGACGTAGCATCTCTCATTATTTAAACTTGATTTCAACTTCTTACAAATTGCATATTCTAGTCAGAGTTGAAGATGTAAGTCAACACAACACAATTTGACAAAGCAAATCAAATGTTTCCATAAACAAGAGATGCATAAGTTAATCATTAATACCTGCTGTCAAAAAAGGAATAAAAACAAATACAATATTTTTCCCTAATTTTTCACATCTAATACTAGCAAATAACTCTCTCAAAAAAATACTAGCAAATAACATATTCAATCATAACAAATAATTCAAACATGCCATGTAAGATCAAGGAAACACCCACCACCAACATCACTCACTGAGATTCTCTTCAGAAGCATCGGAATCCTCATCATCCTCCACCTCTTCCTGCATTTTCGCAATCTCCACTTGCGCCCTCTCCAGAATCTGCTTCTTCTGCAACTCCAACTCCCTCTGGAACTCCAACCTCATCTTCTCCAACTCCATCATCTGCTGCCTCTTACTACTCTCAATCTTCTCATATATCTCCCCAAACTTCTGTATCGAATCCGCCAACACCTTATACGACAATCCATCTCCACCGCAGCCTCTCACTCCCCCCCTCTCATCCAACCCATTCCCTTCCTCTTCCTCCTCCTCATTCTCTGACTCCCCGGGACTATCCCTCATCTCATCAAACCCATTAGACCTCTCCAAATAAATCCGGGTATTCATAAACACATACTCCCCGGAATCAATCCCACACGCCAACCCGCACTCTTGCCTCGGTGACGAAGCCATTAACATATCCATCTTCTTAAAGTAGACCCATTTGCTAGAACTCAATCCAAAGTCCTCAACTTTAGCCTTCTCTTTCTTGTACTTCCTCTTCAGCTTATCCAACATGGTCCTACACTGCAATTCATCCTTCTCCATCTTCGACGCCTCCGATACCTTCTCCGCAACATCGTTCCAGTCCTCAGACCTCAAGCTCTTCCTCCCCAATTGGAGAAACCTGTCCCCCCACACCTCCAACAACACAAACACCGCGTGCTCATTCCAGTCAGCACCCGAATACAGAGGCTTCGAGCTCCTACTACCCCTCGGCACCGAAGCGAAGTCGAACTCGAACTCGGGAATCGAATTCCTTAGCTTCCTCTTCTTTGAGTGCCTGTCGACAAATTCACCATCTCCTTCCAAATTCCGATAATACCCATCTGGGTTTTCGTCATCTTCGTCGTCCAAATCTTCTTCCAACTCGACGTCGTTTTCGTCGTCTTCTTCGATTTCGTAGCGATTGGATATTGGGTGAGAGAAAGGGGCATTGCGAATTGGATTTCTAGGGCGACGAGGTGGGTTGTATGCGTTTAAAGAATAGGGCTTTGAAGGGTACCTCGCGTCGTCTTCAATGTCATCCATTTTTTTTTTTCTGCAATAAAATTGATTTAGAACCAAACAAGCCCTAATTTTGATTTTGAGAAATGTTAGGGTTTTTGTTTTGGTTTGGAATTGAGAACGGTGTCGTTTTTGTTGGGGCTTGGCAAACCCTAAATTGTTCTATTTTTCTGGCGAAATTTTTTGAACAAAGAGTTGGGAGTTTCGGGTAGGAGAGAGAGAGAGGCTGATTGAATCGGGTGGGTTTTTGGGGAAAATATCGGCGGGAGCTAAAATGCACCGGGGGTTAAATTAAAGTGGCCGTTGGTTTTCGCATTTTCAGTTTTCAGTAGATTGTCCACGCGTTACCGGTGCGCGTAGCTATATGTTGTGTTTGTATTGTTGTCTTGTGCCACACTGACACTGGGTTTCTGGGCCGTGTTGAATTGGAACTTGATTTCAGAAGGCTGGCCACTGAAAATTTGCTAGAAACTGAGTGGCGAACGTGGGCTAAAGCCCAGGTACTGTGTGAGATGGATGAAAACATACCAAAACTTTTTTTTTTTTTTTTTCTATGAATAATTCGATAGTTACAACATAGTAAAGAGAATTTCAAAACCGGATATCTTAAAAAAATCAAGAGATACCAATTAGTTGAGTTACAAAAATTTTAAATTTTTTAAATAATAATTAACACAGTATTTAAATGCACTCTTTATGTATGCTCGGCTACCCATTTTGACATTCAAAATATGCTTAGTTATGAATTATGATGAGTTCTTTGATCTTGATGTTTAGTAAGAAATGAAATTGCACGTATTAGGTCAAAAACACTCAATTTTGGTTATACATAAAGGGGTACTTTTTTCAAAAACATGCTCCTCTTACCGTTCTGCATTTAAATAAAAAATAAAAAATAAATTGTTCTACATAGGATTCTTTCTTTAAAAATCACAAGCCTCGCAACAAAAACATTGAAAATTTGTTCAACACATGCTTCTCACAACTAAATCCTACTATATATCTTTTTAAATAATCATTGTGTTTTTCAGGAATAATCAGGATAAGAAAAATTAAAAGAGCCATTACTACTGAAAAGAATTTAATAATAAGAAATTATTATTATTATAACTCTAATTTTTAATAGACCAAAATTTAGGTATAGTTCCTTAAGTGCATTATATTAGGGTTCTCAATTAAATTCAAATACATGCCTACATTATTAACCAATACAATAGAATCAGTATTACCTTTTTCAATGAATATTAAATTCAATTTTGTTGTGTGTTTGAATTTAATTAAGAATCTAATGTATTGCACATAAGGAACTGAATCAAAGTCTATTCCTTATTATTATTATTATTATTATTATTGTGGGAATAAAAGAACCGAGTAGGAGTATTGGGCCATGGGTCGTGCCCGAGGATGCCAATGAGCCCGAGGATAATCAAGCAATGAAACAAGCATGTGGGTTGATGGGCCGAGGACAATGACAAATGATGACGAGCAGGTAGTGTCTCCCGAGGAGCCAAACTCCTCGGGAAGCGTTATAGAGGGTCGGAACCCGACCACCTAGAGAATACTGTGCAAGAGGCAACTATACTTTTGAGGATGAGTTTCGGAGTAAGGAGTCAACAGTGAACTAAGAAATATCTGAGAAGAAGGCTGCTACCACCACATTAAATGTTCTGCACCTAACCAACTGACCGCATTTATGTGGAAATGATGCATCAACAGTGATATTTAGCCTTACAGCTACACACAAAGGTTCCAAGAGGGCTTTGATGGGACAAGCATCCAGAAGATCACTTATACAATCAACAGGTGGAAGGCTGGGATTGAAAAGGAATAGGACTATATAAAGAAAGACCCCCATGAAAAATGGGAGAGGTAATCACTAAAAAAACAAACAAAACGGAGAGAGAACACCTTGTACTGAGAAAAAGCTTGAATATATATAAGAACATCTTATCCTCGGACTTGACCGAGGAATGTCATTATCATATTGTGTTCTTCTTGTTGGTTTAATCTCCTTCAGTTAAGGCCCATACTCGGTTTGCTAAAACGTTCTTCATTGTAAGATCCACTCTCTAATAAATTTATTGTGTTAGGCTTGCTGGACCTTCCTTAACTGTTCACCAGAGGGAGGCTCTAGTTTTGGGCCCTTACAATTGGCGCCATCTGTGGGAAACTTGAAGAAGAGTGTATAGTTTAGATCAACCATGGTGGGTTCTGGTCCGAATTGAGAAGAATCTGTGGGGTCTCAATGCCAAGACCAATTTCTTAACTTAGAACGGAGGAGAGACCGTGAAGTTAGTGTTCATACGACTCATACTAGTAGGAGTCATTCTAGAACTGGGAGTCATGTGTCGCATGGGGAAGATACTAGGGATCTCTAGTTGGAGATAGACCATCTGCGCTGAAAACTACGTCGTAAACAAAGAATGGCGTCTCCTCGAAGCTCAGGGTCTGAGTCAGGGGAAGATGGCAATTATAGGCCAAGGTCAAGAACTCCCCATAGTGAATCTTTTTCCTATAAGGAGGAACATTATCATAGGAAAATGAGTAGAAGTCCGACCCATAGGATCTTGGGAAATGATGCTATGAGTAGGGCCTTGTGCCAGATCTCGAGATCACCATTCACACGAAGGATTGAAAGGGCAAAGCTTCCTCATCGGTTTGCGCAACCCACTTTTACCATTTACAATGGGAGGACAGACCCAGTGGAACACGTTAGTCACTTTAATCAGAGAATGGTTGTTTATTTGAGGAACGAGACCTTGATGTGTAAAGTGTTCCTCTCTAGCTTGGGGCCTGTTGCAATGAGATGGTTTAATGGGTTGGAAGAAGGCTTCATTAGCTCCTTCCAGGAGCTCACTAGGGCTTTCAGGGCTTGATTCTTTACGTGTAGCAAGGTTCCTCGCCCCCTAGACTCCTTGCTATCAATGGTAATGAGAGAGGGTGAAACTTTAAAAACTTACTCGGATAGATATTAGGAGATGTTCAACGAGATAGATGGAGATTTCGAGGATGTGGCTATAAGGACGTTTAAAGTCGGCCTTCCCACTAAGCATGATTTGAGAAAATCCTTGACCAGGAAGCCTGCGTGAAGCATGCGTCAATTAATGGATCGAATTGACGAGTATAAACTTTGTTCACTATGATATTTCATGGAGAGGTCAAATTATATCATTAAATTCTTGGGATATAATTTATTAATAAGGCCTAGAGTGCAATTATATTTATATAGTGGTATTAAATATAATTAATGGTAACTTTGAACTTGTCAAGAGTTGACAGATAAGCCCAAGGCCCATTGGAGCTAGAGTCTTATTTGTTCCCTTTGGTCCCATCTCAAACCACAAACTAAAGCCCAATTGGACAGGTCCAAAAGGCTAGCCTAATTAGATAATCAGTTATGTATAAGGAGAGAAACATACAGAATTTTCAGAATATAGAAGATGGAAATGGTGTGTATGTGAGTGTAAGCCACTCTCTTATTCTCCTTTAAACACATACGTGTAAACTGATTGAGAGACCACACTTCTTGGACACCATGTGGAATTGAGATGATGATTAGAGGTATTCTCAAGTCTTGGTTTTGAATTTTACTGCATCAAGGTACGCTTTCTATTCTTTGTTCTAGAACTTAAGGTTACAAGTTATCTCTCATGAATGAAGCAGATCCGTGATTGTTGCTTCCGCTGTGTGTTTTGTATGAGATGTAAAACTAGATTTTCCAACAGTTGGAGTCCAATTGCCTCCTCAGGAGAGGGAGGAATTGCTGGCTTTCCTTAGGAGGAATGTGGATGTATTTGCTTGGAATGCCTATGAAGCTCCTGGAGTAGATTCGAATTTCATTTGTCATAATCTAAATGTCAACCCAACCATTATCCCGAAGAAGCAACTACCTTGGCACTCTTCTAAAGAACATGTCGAGGCTATCAAGGAAGAAGTGGTGAAACTTAAGTGTGCAGGGGCAATTAAGGAAGTTTTTTACCTAGAATGGTTGGCCGATACAGTTGTGATGAAGAAGAAGTCAGGGAAGTGGAGAGTCTACGTAGATTTCACTCACTTGAATAAAGCTTGCCCCAAGGATCCTTTCCCGATTCCTCGGATAGATCAATTGGTGGATGCTATGGTCGGTCATCATCGGATGAGTTTTTTGGAGGCCTTCTAGGGGTATCATCAGATACCATTAGCTTTGGCTGACCAGGAGAAGACTGCTTTTGTGACGCCCACCAGGAATTATCATTACCGATTAATGCCTTTTGGATTGAAGAATGCTGGGTCTACCTACTAGCGAATGATGACTAGAATGTTTGAATCCTAACTTGGCAAGAATATTGAAGTTTACATTGATGATATGGTCGTGAAGAGCAAGGTGGTGTCTGAGTATTTGAGTGATCTCAAAAATGTATTTGAGGTACTGAGGAGACACAAATTGCATCTTAATGCTTCGAAATGTTCTTTTGGTGTTAGTTCTGGTAAATTTTTGGGCTATGTGGTCACCCATCGTGGAATTGAGGTTAATCCTGATCAGATTAAGTCGATAAGTGACTTACAACCTCCCTGGAATCCTAAAGAAGTGCAGAAGCTAACTGGGATGACTGCAGCCCTAAATAGATTTATTTCCCAGTCAGCAGACAGATGTAGACCATTTTTCCAACTCCTGCACAAATGGAAGGGGTTTGAATGGAATGAGGAATGCGCCCTTACCTTCCAGCAATTGAAGGAATACATTTCCCGACCTCCTATTCTGTCTAGACCCAAGAAGGAAGAAGTCCTATTTGCCTACATTGCAGTGGCATCTCATGCAGTAAGTTTGGTTTTGGTAAGGATGGAGAGTGGGGTATAAAGACCAGTCTATTATGTGAGTGAGTCATTGCAGGAGGCAGAAGTCCATTATCTGCCATCGGAAAAGGCCATTTTGGCCATAATGCATGCTACACGGAAGCTACCCCATTATTTCCAGGCGCATACCGTTGTAGTTATGACTTAACTCCCTTTGCAGTCATTACTTCGGAAGTCCGATTATACAGGAAGAGTTGCCAAGTGGGGGACGATTTTGGGAGCATTTGATATAAAGTACATGCCTCGTATTGTCGTTAAAGGACAAGTTCTTGCAGATTTGGTGGCAGAGTTTACTAAGTCTCCAACAGTGGTCGGAGTCGAGGAACAGGGGGTTAGGGGAGAACAAATTTCAACAGTTTCTATCCATGGACATTCACCTTAGAAGCTCTATGTTGATGGCACGGCTAATCGAAAGGGGTCTGGAGTGGGAATAGTGATAATATCTCCAGAAAGAATTACTATTGAAAAGTCCCTGAGGTTGGGCTTCTCGGCCACTAATAATGAGGCAGAGTATGAAGCCTTGTTGCTTGGCTATGATCAAGAAACTGGGCGGAAAGGCTGTTGAGGTTTTCTTGGACTTAAGGTTAGTTGTCGGGCAAATTAAAGGAGAGTTGGAAGCCAGGGATAAGAGGATGTAAGGATATCTAGATAAAGCTTGGCAATTACAATCTAGCTTTGAGTCTTTCTCTATGCAACAGGTCCCGAGGAGTAGGAATTCTCATGTAAACTCTTTGGCAACTTTGGCAACCTCTTCCGGGTAAGACCTTCCTCGGATTATCCTCGTTGAAGATTTGGTGAGACCTGTTGAAAGAGAGGTGATGAAAGTCGGAGTATGCCAAATTAGGGTTGGCCCCAGTTAGATGGACCCCATAGTTTTATTCTTGAAAGAGGGTGTGTTGCCTCTCGAGAATGGGGAGGCAGAGAAGATACATAGGAAAGCTCCTCATTTCTGGTTGTCTGAGGAACAAAAATTGTATAAGCGCTCTTTCTCAGGGCTATACTTACTTTGTGTCCATCTCGAGGCGGTGGAGCCACTTTTGGAAGAATTGCATGAAGGAATATGTGGAAGTCATACATGGGGAAAATCGTTGTCACATAGGGCTCTTACTCAAGGTAACTGGTGGTCGAGCATGCAGAAAGAGGCACAAAAGTATGTTAAAAAGTGTGATCAGTGCCAAAAGTTTGCTCCAAACATTCATCAGCCTAGGGGTGTGCTGAATCCTCTGTCCAATCCATGCCCGTTTGCATAATGGGGCCTGGATATTGTAGGGCCGTTTCCTAGGGCTGTGGGAAATCGAAGGTGGCTTTTTATTGGAATTGACTACTTCATAAAGTGAGTTGAGGCTGAGCCATTGTCTAACATCAGGGATGTTGATGCAAAGAAGTTTGTTTGGAAGAGTATTATTACTCGATTTGGGATTCCCTATACGCTTATCTCGGATAACGGGCTTCAATTTGACAGTAAGGCTTTCAAGAGGTATTGTTGTGAGTTTGGCATTAGAAATAGATATTCAACCCAGCCAATCCGCAAAGGAATGTGCAAGCTGAAGCAGTTAATAAAGTTATAGTAAGTGGGCTCAAGAGAAGGTTGGATGAAGCAAAGGGCAGATCGGTCGAAGAGCTCCCACATATTCCTTGGACGTATCGGACAACTCCTCTTCGTTCAACTGGGGAAACGCCTTTTTCTATGACATATGGATCTGAGGTCGTGATCCCTCTAGAGACTGGGTTTCTGACGTTGAGAACAAGCTTGTTCACTCCTGACAACAATGATCAATTACTAGAGAGGAGCCTGGACCTAACTGACGAACGAAGAGAAGCGGCCGTGGTTCACTTGGCACATTATCAGCAAAAACTCAAACAGGGGTATGATATGGGTGTGAATGTTAGACCATTAGTACCGGAGGATTTAGTGTTGAGAAAGGTAGTAGGAACTGCAAAAAACCCATCTTGGGGGGAAACTAGGACCTAACTGGGAGGGGCCATATCGCATCACTTCGGTGGCCAGGATAGGAGCTTAATTTCTAGAAGACATAGATGAAAATATTGTACCACGTTCGTGAAATGTAAATAATCTTCGAAGGTACTATTATTAATGAAAGGCAATCTTGTCATCTTTTATTTTGACGATTATATGCCCCAATTTTATTTTTCTAAGTGTTAAACAGAACCTCAGTCATGCCTGGTTCTTCAGAACACATACCTTGGGTAAATTAATACTTTTTATTTTTCTAACCTCGGTCATGCCTGGTTCCTCGGACCACATACCTTGGGTAAATTAATGCTTTTTATTTTTCTAGGAATTAAATAGAATCTCGGTCATGCCTGGTTCCTCGGACCACATTCCTTGGGTAAATTAATGTTTTTATTTTTATTTTTCTAGGAGTTAAACAGAACCTCGGTTATGCCTGGTTCCTCGGACCACATACCTTGGGTAAATTAATGCTTTTTATTTTTCTAAGTGTTAAATAGAACCTCAGTCATGCCTGGTTCCTTGGACTACATACCTTGGGTAAATTAATATTTTTTTACTTCTTTAAGTGTTAAACAGAATCTCGGTCATGCCTAGTTCGTCGGACCACATACCTTAGGTAAATTAATGCTTTTTATTTTTCTAAATGTTAAACAGAACCTCGATCATGTCTGGTTCCTTAGACCACATACTTTGGGCAAATTAATGTTTTTCATCTGTTTAAGTGATAAACATAATTTCGTTGTACATTGCTCCTCGGATTACACGCCTCGAGTGCATTGATACCGTTCGTTCGGTTAATTCTCAGGTACATAAGTATTTTATTGAGTATTTCCTTTGCTTTGTTGCTTAGGTATTTGAATATACTAGAACAGTTTTGTACCAATTGGTGATCTTTGGGAATTTACAGTCCATTCTTATAAATTCAATCGTAACCATGATTAAGATAACGTTAATAGCAATGTGTATTATGCTTTTAAAAAAAAATCATCACAATAGTAGTACACATTTTTAAAAAAACCGAGGACTTTTCATTGAATTGTAGAATCTTCCCTTGGAAAAACAAGGGAAGTACGTTACACTTTGTGTCATTTTTCAATCTGGAAACAGCATAAAAAAAAAAAAAAAAAAAAAAAAAAAGGTGGGGGGGGTGGGGAGGGTGTGGTTAAGGTTAACAAAAGTGCTAAGTTAGCAAACATGCTAAGGAGTAGTAGGGTCCAGGGTCCTAGATGCCCGTGGATGGTGGAGGATCAACCTTGTTTGTTGGTGATGGCTCTGAGTGCTCAGTTTCTTTTCCTTGGGAGATCTCTTTTTCTTTTTGTGCCTTTGGAGGTTCAGAGGTGGTTTTTATGGTAGTCTCTTTTCCCTGGGAAACTTCTTTCTCTTTTGATGCCTGTGTAGGTACAGAAGTGGCTTTTGTGGTACCCACGCCTACAAGTTGAGTAACTGCAAAGGCTTTGGCAATAGATGAAGTAGTGGTAGGGGCCTTGCCAGCAGGCTGAGCAGTTGTGGGAACCTTGGGGGCAGTGGTTGCTTGAGAGGTTAGAGGGGCTACTATTTGCAGTGCTGGAGGATAGAAAATATTCTCCGTCTTCCTCAGATACGAGGAAGCTCCTACTCCGGCCAGGTTCAATGCCTCGGTCCACACTTGCAGACAATAACCTCGGCAGACTCCTATAACCTGGGCCTTAAGAGTGTCCTCTGTTTCCTTCACCCCAATGTCATAACCAGACTGTTCAGCCTGAGCGATAGCTTCTTTGCTCTTCTCCAGCTCTTTTTTCTGAGCCTCTATCTATTCACGGGCAAGGACCAATTGCCCCTCGGCCTTATAAAGCTGCAGGCGTTGGTCCTGGGCCTGTTTCTCAGCACCGGCCAGGGCAGATTTAGCGCTTTTTCACTTTCTATCTGCCTCGGTCAACTTTGTGCCAAAGTCTTTAATCTTTTTCTCGGCCACGGCTAGCATCTTGACAGCAGCTATCCGACGTGCCTCCTCTTCCTTTAGCTAAGCATGGGCATCATCCACCCATTCCTTAGCAATGTTTGTTGTTTGGATTGCCTGGAAGAAAGCAACAAAGAGAATTTTTTTTTAAAATAAATAAACAACAAAAACAAATACATATGTATACAACCACAATAGTGAAAAGAAGGTACGTTTGTGTGATACAAGAAATAGATTGAAGTGCATACCATGGCCAAGTCCCTCTTCAGGGTTAGGAACACCTCGCGCTTTTTTAGAGTCCTTAGGTCAGCCATGTCTTGAGGCAGAAGCAGGGGCTGTTCCAATGCGTTGGCTACATAACCGGCTTTACCCTTCTGGAAGTCCCTAATGGAAGAGTCCAATGGGAGCGGGACTCCATCCAACTCGAGTGGTGGGTTCCAGGTCGGCACCCTAGGGCGATGCTCAGATACCACATTTGCGCCTATAACCTCAGTCGAGGTCCTTCTTCGCGCCCCTTTGGCGATTTTTGCCCCTTTTTGGGGTTCAAGTTCTTTAGAGGGAACAACTTCGCCCTCTTCGGATACTTCCTTGCCCTTTCTGTCTCTCTTCCTCTTCTTATTTGCTTGTTTAGAAGGGGAAGTATAGGTAGGGAGGGGAGTCGGAGGTTGAGGTTGGACGGCCACCTCAGGATTAGACCCTCCGGCATGTGATTCCAAAAGCTCGAGGAGGTTGGTGTTCTTTTTTCGCTGGAGCACCATGGCTTCTGGAAAGTTGGATGGCTCTTGACTGCTACTTACTTGAGCAGAGGGTAAATGGGAGAAAGTAACACGGGGAGACTCTGGGGGGAACGGCTGATCGAATACCTCGAAATCCTCTTCAAAGTCTATAACCTCAATTACCCTGAATGTTTCTTCTTCGGGAGCTGAGTGTGAAGGGGTTGCTTCTTCCTCGGCAACATGGTGGGTGGGCAACTCAACCTGCTGGACACCTTCAGGCGGAGGACTAGTGAGGAACCCGGGTACTGCGATATTGATTCATTATAGCTGGGGATTCTTAGCCTTGATGACGTACTTGGGGGACTGAAAACTCGATGAGATTGGCTTGTATCTGAGGATGACGTGAGCGGCTCGCAACTGTCCGTCCATATGAAGAAAAATCTTAGACTTAAGTATCTTGGTGAGGTTGGGCTCGTTAATGAAATTGAAATTGGGGGCTGTGAAATTCTTATTTGCAAAAATCCATTAAACAAAGGTATAGTTAGAGAAAAGGGTTTGTTAAACCAAAAGAAATATGTTTCTGAACTACAAGAAGAGAAACAGAAACTATGAAATTGAAATGTTCATTGTCAAAACAGGGTACTTAAACCTAAAACACCCCATTTAGTTGCCCTTCTCATGTCGGACAATGAAGACCACCATGCCACTCACCCGAGATAATAAAAAAATCTTGGTCTATGCCCTTGTTAGATTCGGGGAGATACGAGATAAGCCTGACTTCAATGACCCTAGTTTTGAGGTAATACCCCGTACTCTTAAGGTTTTGGCAATTATATACCCAGTTGACATTGTGGTGGGTAAGATTTACTCCCATTTTTTCATTAAGGGCGTCCATACTACCTAATATCCTAAATAGGTTTGGGGAACATTGGGTCGGGCAGAGTCTATGGGCAATCAAAAAGTCCCTAGTCACTCTCCCCATGGGGATCCTCATTCCTCCCTCTATAAAGGCGATAATGGGGATCACCACATCTCCCTCTTAGAGCGTGCCATTCACCAAGAAGGCAGTGCCATATGGAGACCCCAGGTGGGATATGGTATTGAGCCTTAAAATTTTCTATACCCTCGGGTGTATCTACTAAACTAGCAAACCTACCCATTTAAGGAGTAAAAGAGGAATATTGAAGAGTGAGGTGGAAAATGGGAGCCTGAGGAAGAAAGGATCCTAAAAGTTAGTACACGAGCTAGAGGGTACTTACTATAGAAAAGGAGCACCTCGGACTGCTTCTTGAGAGATTGAAGATTCGAAAAATGGAGGAGTTGACTTCTCTACGCACTTTATATAGGAAGGAAGGATGATCGGGAAAGTTCCCGCTCAAATTTCTATGGTAGATCTCTACCGCAGGATTCTCATCACACTGTAGAACGTGGGGGACAGGGCGCCGTGTGAAGCAATTAATGGAGTGTCGCGGATGCCGAAGCATTAGGAACGTATATAGAGCATGTGAAAAGATGTTACCACATGGGAACGTTTATTGAACGTGTGAAGTTTGTCAACTAAGATCAAAAACCCACTTTTTTTCTTGGAAGAAAGGAAAACTAGAGTTTTGAGGGGCTATTGTGGGAATAAAAGAACCGAGTAGGAGTATTGGGCCGTGGGCCATGCCCGAGGATGCTAAGGAGCCCGAGGATGATCAAGCAATGAAACAAGCATGTGGGTTGATGGGCCCAGGACAAGGACAAATGATGACGAGCAGGTAGTGTCTCCCGAGGAGCCAAACTTCCTCGGGAAGCGTTATAGAGGGTCGGAACCCAGCCGCCTGGAGAATACTGTGCAAAAGGCAACTATACTTTTGAGGATGAGCTTCGGAGTAAGGAGTCAACAATGAACTAAGAAATATCTGAGAAGAAGGCTGCTACCACCACATTAAATGTTCTGCATCTAACCAACTGGATGTATTTATGTGAAAATGATGCCTGAACAGTGATATTTAGCCTTACAACTACACACAAAGGTTCCAAGAGGGCTCTGATGGGATAAGCATCCAGAAGATCACTTATACAATCAACAGGTGGAAGGCTGGGATTGAAAAGGAATAGGACTATATAAAGAAAAGACCTCCGTGAGAAATGGGAGAGGTAATCACTAAAAAAACAAACAAAACAGAGAAAGAACACCTTGTACTGAGAAAAAGCTTGAATATATATAAGAACATCTTATCCTCGGACTTGACCGAGGAGTGTCATTATCATATTGTGTTCTTCTTACTGGTTTAATCTCCTTCAGTTAAGGCCCATACTCAATTTGCTAAAACGTTCTTCTTTGTAAGATCCATTCTCTAACAAATTTATTGTGTTGGGTTTGCTGGGCCTTCCTTAACTGTTCACCAGGGGGAGACTCTAGTTTTGGGCCCTTACAATTATTATTATTATTATTATGTAACCCGTGCTTATGCATGGGCATGATAAACTGTAGTGATGCTATTGATTTTAGCTTGAGTTATAAAACATATAGGATATTAGTTCAACCAAGACATTTGGAGGTACTAAAATAGTTTTTTCTTACAATTTTCATGATATTGGTTACGCCAAGTTTTTCATTACACTGCTATTATGTATATAATTTTAAAAATCACTATTGGATGTTTCATATACAATATTAATTCACAATCACTATCCGTGAAATTCTACTAAATACACCACAAAATAAAAGAATAAATTGGTCCAATAGTATTTCCTAAATTGAATAGGGATAGGTGCATAGAATCGTTCAGCTCAATTACAATTTGTTACGTTCAAGATCTTGGCATACAAAATATCTGAATAGAAACAATATAAAAAATATGCTCATTAGTTCAGATAAAAAGTAACAGCAAAAATCTAAACAATTTAATTTGTATGGAAAGCTAAAAAAAAAAAATCAATTTTGAATATATATATATATATAATTAGGTTTTTTTATGGTTTATTTATATTGGGCTCCTCATTTTCTATATTGAATTAACTCACTTGGCATAAAAATTAAAAAACTTACATTAGATGAGACATGTGGCGCAAAATTAACTCTAATTGAATTCCAATTTTTACATTGAATTAATTAACTTGGCACAAAAATTTAAAAATTTAAATTAGATGAGACATGTGGCGCAAAATTAAACTTGTAGGAGAAGATTTTGTTCCAGCCCCTGCAAGCTTATTGTCCTCTTTGGGGAGCCAAGCCCGCAAGATTTTGTTTTTCAAGCGACGTAAGTTTCCTCCTTGGGTTTGACCCATTTTTGGGAAGCCTTTGGATTCTGTCCCACATCGGCAAGAAATGCGCCCCACCAATGCCTTATAAGCTCTTGGAGCATCAGCATGGTGTACCACTAACACACATGCTGATGCTCCAAGAGCTTATAAGGCATTGGTGGGGCGCATTTCTTGTCGATGTGGGACAGAATTCAAAGGCTTCCCAAAAATGGGTCGAACCCGAGGAGGAAACTCACGTCGCTTGAAAAACAAAACCTTGCGAGCTTGGCTCTCCAAAGAGGACAATAAGCTTGCAGGGGCTGGAACAAAATCCTCCCCTACAAAACTTTAATTGAATTCCAATTTGAAATCTAATTGAATTTTCTATCAGTTTTACTTATTAATATATATATAAAGGAAAAACTATAAACCAGGAATACATGGGTGATGGGCTCATTACAGGGGTGAGCAAGGGCTTGCCCGACCCGACCTAACATATTTTGGGAGAGTCTGAGTCTACTTGGGTTTGTTGTCAGCTCACACAATCAGGTTGTCATCGGCTTCGGGTTGGGTTGGGATTAATAATTCACCTGTTTTTTCTTAAGAACTCTATTTGGATTTTGGCTCTCTCTCTCTCTCTCTCTCTCTCAAATTTCTCACCTCTCCTCACTCTCAAACTCTCACTAAATCTCAGTGAAACTTTCTCAATCTCACTCAATCCTTTCTCACAATCTCCCTAATGGTAAGTTTTTTTAAAAAAAGATTGTTTTGATTTTTGGTTTGGGGTTTTGGTTTTGGGTATTAGTAAAGATGGGGTTTAATTGGGTTTCTTTGAGGGATTTACCTCACGGGTTTTTGATATTTTGTGGTTTTTTGGGTATTTCAAGACTGTGATGTTAATGTTGTTTTAGTTTTTGAGTAATTTGGGAATTTAGGCATCTAGGTATAAGTATGCTTTCATTTAAATGAAACTTTTGGTCATTTAGATTGATAAATATATGAAATGCTTTTGCTTAAATTCATGCGTTTATTTAATGGATTATTTTAGTTTTTGAGTAATTTTGCTAATTTGGCTTCTAGGTAATGGTATGCTTTTGGTTAATTGTGACTATTGGCGACTTAGATTGATAAATATATGGAATGCTTTACTTAAATTTATTAGTTTTATTTAAGCTTACTTCATCGTTTTAGTTTTGTTACAACTGTTTGAATTTGGGTTCTAGTTTGATTCTACTTTTGCTATCTGGGCTTTTAAGTTTGAGCTAGTTTAAATTATAATTTGGTTGTTTGGATGGTTAAACTTAATGGTTGTTGTCTATGATTTTGACGTGTTCTTAATGTTGATGTTTTCTTGTTGCTTTGTTGTGTTCCATTTTTTGCATGTTGTTGTTGGTGAAGACAAGATTGTTAGTCTTTTTTTTTTTATAGGTATTTTGAAATTTTTCAATGAGAATTTATATGGTTTGCTTATTCGATTTCTCCTTAGCAGTGAGTTAACCAAGCATTGATTGGTTACCTCATTTTTTTGAAAACTTGCAATTCTTTTCTTTCTTTTTTTTTGAGTTCATAGTATGTCGTATTTTTTAGGTAGTATTTGATGTAAACTATCATTTTTGTACTTTGTTTGATGATGATATGCTTCTACTGGTACATTGTTGTTACTGCATTTTTTTTTTAATTAGTTTTTTTTTTTTTATATAAAAAAAAATTTATGTAATCTTTTTTTATTTATACTATTTATTTTGTTTATTAGTTGATTTATTTTTGTTGCTCAACTTGATTCAAATGAGCCTTCACAACATAATTCTGTCATTATAAGACCTGCTGCCATTGCAAGACTTGCTAGGAAACCTCCTTGTCCAGCCAAGGTGAAAGCTTCTTCTTCTAATCCTAATGAGACAAAACGATTATGGGCTTGGGAACACTTTGATAAATTTGTAGATGAAGATGGTCAAACTAAGGCAAAATGTAAATATCATACAAAAGAGTACATGGCTGACAGTAGAATTTATGGGACATCTAATTTAAAATCTCATGTACTCACTTGTCTCGAGTATCCTTATCAAGAATTGCTTGAAGGAGAACACCCATTGTCCAAGGATGGAGAGGAGGGAAATCTAGTACCTAGGAACTTTTCAAATGTTGCAGGTAGAAAAGCTCTTATTGAAATGATAATATTGGATGAGCTTTCCTTTAGGTTTGTAGAGGGTTTAGGATTCAAAAGGTCTTGTAAGATCCTCTAACTTAATTTTAATACCCTATCTTGCTTTACAGTAGCTACAGATGCGAGTATGATCTACTTTATGGAGAAGAATAAGTTGAAAAATGCCTTGAGAGGTCGTAAGCTTTGTCTTACCACTTATGCATAGACTTCAATTCAAAATTTTAATTACATGTGTCTTACTTGTCATTTTTTAGATGATAATTGGAAGCTACATAAAAGGATTTTGAACTTTTGTATTGTTGATAACCATAAGGGGAAGACCATTGGTAAAATGGTCGAATCTTGTTCAGAAGATTGAAATATTGAGGACATTTTTACCTTGATGGTAAATAATGCTAGTTCAAATGATATAATCATTGACTACTTGAAAGAAGCTACTAAAATGTGGAAAAGTACTCTCTTGGGCCATGAATTTTTACACGTGAGGTGTTGTGCTCACATCCTCAACCTTATTAGATTAAAACAACATAATAAGTCAATTGATAGTGTGCGTGATGCAATTAGATATGTGAAAGCTTTTCCAAATAGGTTACAAACCTTCAAAAGTGTGTGGAGAAAGTGAAAATAGAGTCAAAGTCTATTTTATGTTTAGATGTGGCCACTAGGTGAAACTCTACTTATAATATGTTGGAAAATGCTGAAAATTTTGAAGAGGCATTCAAGTAGATGGAAATTCATGATCCTGGTTATAAGTCCCACTTTCATGATGCTAAATCAAGTAGGAAACCTCCTAATGAAGAAGATTGAGAAAAGATTTTGGAAACTTTTTAAAAATACCACAAAGAGGTTTTCAGGTTCCTTATATGTGACATCAAATGATTTATTTGATGAGATGTATATGATTCAGAGCAAGATAAATAAATTGTCTAAGGGTCTGTTTGGGATCTACTTATTTTGCTGAAACTGAAAACTTTTTGTTGAAAATACTGTAGATAAAGGTAAATGTTAGTTAAAATAGTACAGTGTGACTCATGAATAATACCAAAAAGTGCAGTGAGACCTATGAATAGTAGCAAAAATAAGTTAAATAATAAAATAAGCTGGCAAAAAATAAGCTAGCCAAACAGACACTAAGAGTGGCGATTATTTTTTGAGCTCAATAGCAGAAGAAATGAAAGGGAAGTTTGACATGTATTGGAGGACCGAAGAGAATTTATCAAAGAAAGAATGTTTCATCTTATATGTTATTGTGGTGCTTGATCTTCGAAAAAGTTGAGGTATTTGTGTTATTTTTTAAATGACAAAGTTTAGCTACAAAATTGGTTGTAACTTAAGGCTACAAACTCACTTAATAAAATAAACATTACAAAACATTTTGAAAATTCAACTGTTGAATTGAATGTTCTTTACACTCTTAATACACATGTTAAATTTTGTATTAATCGGATATTATTTACTATATGATCTATAAACTTATATTTTGTGCATAATTTTAAATTACAAAAACTTGCAATTTAAAAAATTTATTGATGACATAACTATTGATTTTTAATTTTCTTGAAATTTTGCAAGCATGAAGGATATAAGAAGAATATATAATCCAATGATGGATTTGTCAAAATTCACCTTCAATAAAAAGATATTAAGTAAGTTTGTAGTATAAGGATACAACTAATTTTGTAGCTAAACTTTATCATTTTTTAAAAACTTTTTATGGGAAAGTTGTTGTTGAGTCTATGATTAATCATATGAACACCATATTAACATGCTTGTCTGATCATTATTATTCAATTAATTCATCATCTATGTCTATGCAAAGTGAGGGCGAGACATCAAGAATGGAAGTTGATGATGATGATGACGATCCACAAAAATTTATAGTCTCTCAATACAAGGCCTTTAAGCAAGTGACAAAGTCTGTTGAGTGTAAGAAAGAGGTTGACAAATACTTGTTGGAGGATTGTGAAGGTGTGAATGAGAAAATTTTCAATATATTGGATTGGTGGAAGTCTAATACTAGTAAGTATAGTATATTATCTCGGTTGGCACGGGATGTATTGGTTGCACCAGTTTCTACAATGGCTTCTTAGTTGGCATTTAGTATAGGAGAATGTATACTAGATCCATTTTGTAGTTCACTTGCCTCTGATATGGTACAATCTCTCATATGTGCTCAAAATTGGCTTCAAGCTTCAGAGGTATCAGAACATATACTAGATCCATTTAGTATAGGAGAACATGCACTAGATCTATTTTATAAATCCATTTTTTGATGCGAAGTTAGCTTCACCTTCAGCCATGTCACCTTCTCCCTCATGCATTGTTACTAATCTTGATTAATATGCCCACATTCATTGGTGAGTAATTTGGTTTTTTTTATTTGCTATTCTGATATTTGTCTCCAAAACACAATTGATGAATTTAGCTAGCATGTCACCTTGTAGGAGTAGGCTGTTCCAGCATCCTAAGTTTGTTTGTTGATTCATTTCCTTGTAATTAACCATTAAATGAGCATGTTATTTGTATGATTTAGACCTAAGCATGGTAGTCTATTCTCCCATACTTTGACACTACCATTTAAAGGAGAATTGAATGGATGAAAATTGAGAACTTAGGCCTTGCAGTGTTGGAGGTGCTCTAGTTCTGTTTGATGGGAAGAATGTGAATTGTTTATTTATTTATTGTTTTGTGTTACATTCCTTTTTTCTTTTTTTCCTTTTTGTGTGTGACACTTGGAGTCAATACCCTTTTTGTTTGGTGACCCTGCTGTCTTGATCAAGTGATGTTAAAAGGAAGTAGTGATTGAGATCTCTTTTGTATTTTCGTTTCATCAGAGAACCATAGAAATGTTGGAAATTTCTAGAATCTCATTCTTGAATGATGTCACTCTAGAACATATGATCTTAACTAGTTGCATTTAAAGTTTAAACCATTGATATGTACCCAGTAGGCTAGTACCCTCTATTATTTATCCAATATCTTTGGTGTCTTAGGCTCCAGCACTTTCATCAACTTCATTTACAAACATGACATAACTGTAACAAATCATCAATTTTTGGTATTCTACTTGACAATTACTGCTATCCATTTTGGACCAGGTTGGCCTATTATTATACCCTGAATTTGTTTGATTAAATGGTCAATGGATATAGTATTCACCCTATGAATGATTGAAAATGAGTTCATTTACGTAGTTTTATGCCTTTATGGTAGATAAAGTTGACATTATTTTGCAGAAAACTTTGCAATATTGTCTCAAGAACTATGATGTGTACTGAAGATTTGAGTAGCTGCGGTTGTAGGAGAGAATGCATATGGTTGCTTAGATAATGTCTCTATAGGAACTCTGCTCTGAACTTGGCCGCTACATTTTAAGTTTGTTTTGCATATGTTATAGTTTGTATTTGTTGCTTGTTTGGCTTGTTGTTTCTTGTTTAGAACTACTCTATTTATCTCTCCCACATTTTATGTTAATTACTATTTCTCTTTTTGGCTTGGTTTCTACTAGGAGCTTATTAGTTACATTTATTGGAATGAAAATGATTTTGAGGCATACAAAAACTTCTATTTGGAACTGTGTCCTGCTAGTGCTATGAGATGAGTATAGTCAAACCTTTAAGATAAGTATCTTTGTGACTTTGAGATTAGTATGATGTAAAATATCTTTCAAAAATGACATTGATATGTTTGTGTTCTCAAAATAAGAAATAAGGAGGAAACAATGGCTAGCCAAAATTGAAGTTTCCATAATTAGCCTTCCTCCATTAGAGTTTGATTCAAAATTTGAATTCCATTTTGAATTTGAACTTTCCTTTGGAAGGAAATAAATCAAGCGGGTGGAATAAATTCATATTGTATTTCCTTAAATGAGTTGGGTCATTATCATTAATGAATTTAATGCCAAAATATTTTCTTTTAAAAGTTAAATTTGAACTTGAATGAAATTTGGCAAATGATAATAGAGTCATAAATATTGAGATTTGGTCAAGTTCTCAAATTGGAAAGAGGTTTGGTCATCAATTCCAATATTATAGAAAAAAAACCCCAAAAAAGCAAAAGACCCAATAAAAAAAAAAAATTCAAACCCGACCCAAGACCCGAAAACCTCATAAATCATTTAGGGGAGTTAATCAAACTTTCGGCGGGTTCGGTTTTTATCGGATCAGGTTGTGGGTGACTCTAAATTGACCCGACCCGTTCTTTGCTCACCCCTACTCATTACTCTGGGATATGACATGACCCAGAGTTCGAAGGTCTCAGGTTCAACCTACCACATTATCAATCCATGAGAAAAGTGGAATAATCTGGCCAAAGGCTAGACCACAACTTCCTTATATCCAAAAAAAAAAAAAAAAAAAAAAAAAAAACTTTCTTATATTCCAAAAAAAAATGCAAGTTTGAAAGAACTTATTGTATGATACTTTTTCAATTTCGGTAATTTAATTATAACACCAAAAATAAGTTTATTACTTCAAATGCTAAGCATAGTGATGTAGACACAATATCGCATCTACAAGTTACAGGTCATTGCAATAATAACTTAAAAATAGTAAATTATTGCATCAACAATAATTAGTTGCAACAACTTATAATTTTTTATTGCAATACATGCCTTAATGTCTTAGTTCATTAGGAAATTTTTTTGCAATAACTTAAAATGAAAAAATAATTGCAATAATTTGACTCGAATTATTTTTGTTAACTATTTGCAATATATTGCAATAATAACCGTGAAACAATAGCCTATTACCACGAGATATTTGTCGCAATATATTGTTTTTTGCAACATATATATTATTGCATTAAAGTTATCATTAAAATATTTGGAGTTTATTGCAAAAAAAAAAAAAGTTGCATAAACCTATTACCTCATATTTTATTGCAATTATTAGAACAATTTTGACTTTATTACAACAAAAAATTTCATTGTAACAAACCCTTTTCTTTATAGTGTTGTACATGAATTTAAGAACAAAGTTAAACTGATTGCAAACCTTCAACATCGAAACCTCGTAAGGCTCTTGTGACGAGAAGAAAATATGCTAATTTATGAGTACTTGCCAAATAAAAGCTTGGGCAGCTTCCTATTAAAATTGGCTGTCTCAACTTAGTATAATATATCTGAATTTTTTAATCAATATATGTGATTTTTTTTTTTACCTTGACTTTATAAGATATTGACACTTAATCTTTATATTAGAAAATAGACTAAATTTCTTAAGAAATAATTATACTTTCAGATTAAACCCAAAGAAAATTACTGCCTTGGAAGAAGAGCTTCAACATTGTTATTGGGGTTGCATGAGAACTTATTTATCTTCATAAAAAATCTAGACTTAGAATTATCGATCAGGATCTAAAAACAGGCAACATCTTATTAATTAGATGCTGATATGAATCCCAAAATTTCATATTTTAGTCTAGCAAGAACGTTGGAAGAGATCAGACAAAGGAAATGAGTCATGACTTAATATTTAACTTCTCCAACTAACATACAACATGCGTACGTAGTACATTTTGTAACCCCGCTTCATCATCTATAGCTAAATACATATGAAAAGAAAAAACACACTCGCACAGAGAGACAAACGAAAATTAAAGAAGTAAAATAATAAAAAAGAAGAAGAAGAAGAAAGAAAAACAGCAAGTATATACCTAAATGATTATGCAAAATTCTGCAGCCAAAAAAAGAAAGCATCAACTAATATTAGGATTTAAGTATAGACAAAAATGCACACAGATTATTTAAAATATGGTCTTGGTGCCATATTTAAACAATGCTTCACTACAAGTCATAATAGCACAACTTGAAAAGAATCTTGAAAGCCCTGTCTTTTTTCTTCTTCTTTTTTTTTTAATTTTTTTTATGAGAGAAATTAATACTTCATTGAAAACAGCCAAACTAAAAGACTATTTCATCGAGTCATTGTTTAGAGCTTGCATAAGCTCTCTTCTATCCAAACTAACTCATCATTTACAGAATGTGCATAGTGAGCGAGAATATGTGCAACCTGATTTGAGTCTCTCCTGGTATGCACAAATTCCCATTACCGTAGGTGAGTTACTAGTGCTTTTGCGTCCTCAATAGCAGGTCTTACTGAAGAATTTTTTTTACACTATCATTTAGAGCTTTCATCATCGTGAGTGAATCACCTTCAAAGATAATGCTCCAAAACCCAACTTCCATGGCAAATTGGATTGCATGCCTCCTTGCCAAAGCCTTGACTAGTTATGTGTTCTTTATCCCATGATAGAGCTGCCATAACCCTACCCTTTTGTCACAACAATAGCCTCCACACCTATTATCTTTGGTTCTGCAAAAAAAGAAAAAGAAAAAAAAATACACGTCTACCAAAACCTACAAAGTACTCCAATTGGAAAAATAACTATGCAAAACTCACAAATGTAATAATAATAATAAAAATTATTAGATCTCTCTACCAAAAAAAAAAAAAAAAAACTCTACCAGAAGGTCTAGAACCTACAAAGTACTCCGCAATTGGCAAGATAACAATCGAAAATTCACAAACGTAATTAAATAATTATAAAAAAAATAAAACCTTCACAACTGATTGTGACTGGTTTACTCAGCACCCAAACAAATTCTCACATAAAAATTTGAGAATAGCATACAACATGCAAAATCCAGAAAATTTGCTAAAAAATCACAAACTCGGTCATGGGTGGGAGAGTTGGAGAGAAGGAAATTGTGGAGAAAGTTGTCTCTTTGCTGCGTCTTTGGGGAGACTTGCGGATGGCATAGCCACATAGGGTTTTTCGGAGAGAGTTTAGTGAAAAATATAATAAACAATAGATAAATAAATTGATGATTTGGAAAATTGTGACACCTCTAAAGTTTGTGGCAAAATTTTTGTTAATAATAAAAAAAAATCAAAAGTTTGGATTTTATATTATTTATAAAAATTTTAAGTCCTCATTTTCTTGAAGTGGCCATTCCGTGAGACCAAAATGGCATGGAGGAAGCTACAAATGCAAATGTAAATTTTTTAAGATAAATGCTTTTTATTTCCTAATTCCTATGAAAACAACTGGTCTTTGGTCTTTCTATTGTACTTCTAATATCCTTGGGGATCATATGATTCATATCCGCGTATTCCAAACCATCCATTATGATAACCAATATGCCATCATAAATAAATGGTAAACATTATAACAATAAAATGAAAGGCTAGGATCATTGGAGGTACCAGTACCACCGAAAATCATACAAGTACTATAGAATTATCTTTTATTATTATTTTATTTATAAGTAAAGTACTATAGAATTATCTGAAAATCATATATTAATTAACTATAATATATAGACCTTAATCATAAGATTTCTTTCCTTAAAAAAAATCATAAGATTTCTTCTCTTGAAATTATGGATTACAATTTTTACTTAAGAATAAGCGTCCATTTAGAAATAATTTATTTAACTTTTTGCTGAAAACTGTATGCTGAAAGTACGCTAAAGTATAATTATATTTTGAAAAAGCAAGAAAGTATATAAAAAAATAAATTTTAAAAAGTTGTATATAAAAGTAAAAAAAAGCAAAAAAAAAACTAACTTATAAATTATGCCCAAACACACTCTAAAGTGTTGACAACCTTTTGAAGGTTCCAAATTCATTAACCAAAACATGTCCCGGTGGCAGTGGCACCCACCTAATTAATTAAGGTAACCGATCTCATCACATTAGTATGGGGCATAATCCGGTTTGTGTCTTTTTGATATATATACTAGTATATATTGCATATATAATCCGGCTTACGATATATCTTATGTTTAATTCTTATCCAAAACATAAGAGATAAGACCATGATTTGGATAGTTGAAAAGGCCGAAAAGATTTCCAGAAGTTAGAGTATACACAGCAGTGGATCTATAATTTTAGCTATTTAGCACCAATAAAAGTTACTTTATCTATTTTACCTACACACATACTGTAGCAGTGGATCTATTTTAGCTTTCAACACAATAAAATAATATAAACATTACAATAAAATAATATAAACATTACAATAAATAATATAACCACTGCAATAAAATAATATATCTCACTACCAAAAAAACATCCACAGCACCAACCACAACCACCTCTACCATCAGCCACAGCCACAACCACCCCCACCACCACCACCACCACCAGCCACAACCACCACTCTACTTTGGCAACCACAACACAACATAGAAAAAAAACAAAACAAAACCACAACCACAATCACAACCTCATCGCCACCAGTCACCACAAACCACCAGCCATGACAACTACAACCACAACCCACTGCCACTGCCACAACCACAACCACAAACCACAAAACTCATAACCAAAATCTACAAAACCCACTGCCAAAGCCAAAATCATCCACCACCACCACAACCAAAATCCACAAACCCACTGTCAAAATCATCCACCACCACTACCATAGCCAAATTCAACCACCACCACAGCCACCAAACCCATATGAAAATACATTATTAAAAAAAAAAAAAAAAAAAAAAAAAACTCAATCACAGTAAAGAGAATAGAGAGATGGGCGGCAGCGGTGGCTTGCGGCTGGCGGTGTGGGTCTGAGGCGATCGGCGACGTGGGTCTGAGGCGGATGGCAGCGTGGGTCTGAGGTTGATCGGCGGCAGTGAACGAGGGAGCTTCGGTGACGTCATGGATGAGGATGAGTTGAGTTTCGTGGGTCGGTGACCGGAGTTGAGAGAGTGAGCTTGAGAGAGATAAGATGAGAGTGAATGAGAGAGAGAGAGAGGCTCTCAGCTTCAGAGATGAGAGTGAATGAAAAAAAAAAAAGGAGCAAGTGTTCGGCAAAATTTTTTTTTTTTTTGCTCTCAGCTACAGTGCACATCTATCTATAGATGTGCACTGTAGCAAATCAGCTAAAAAAAATAAGTATAGCTCCATTGCTGGAGCTTACTTTTTGTGTGTGAGAGGAGCTAAAATATACCAATATAACTTTTTAGCACTACTGCTATGAGTGCTCTTAGTGGATAAAGAGAATTTAGGAAAATATAGAGAGATTTCAGAACTCATACATGCATGGATTGTAAATTTTGTAGAGACTAGAGAGAGCAAGTGTCATATTTCATGAAGGGCATACGCATATATGCATGTGAAAGAATTAATTAGAGAGCATGAGTGCAGCGTCTTAACTACACACAAGTACAACCACCTCCGTTCCATCTAATTAGCCTCGTCAAGGAACAACGTCGCTTTCGGTATAAGCACACTTGGTTCCTCTGTAATAATTGTTGAGCACCAGTTGGCCAACTCATGGGTATTTCCTTTACCCCATGCAAAGTGATGCCCTTTTTCCACTTCTGCATGCAGAACATGTTATTGTGCTGTGCCCACAAGTAATGGCCTTTTTGGATTGAGGGACAGGAGGAAGAGTAGACCAGAGCAGAATAAAATTTATCTAAAATTAATTTATTTTTAGTCAATTTTACTCTACTCTCCTTTCTTTTTCCTCAATCCAAACGGGCCATAAATATACTTTGGTTCTCAAGAAAGGTTAAGCAATATGTGAGGGAGAGAGAGAGAGAGCACACTTGGTTCCTCTGTAGTAATTGTTGAGCACCAATTGGCCAACTCATGGATATTAACGTGATGCCCTTTTTCCACTTCTGCATGCAGAACATGTTATTGTGCTCTGCGCCCACGAGTAAATGTACTTCGGTTCTCAAGAAAGGTTAAGCAATATGTGAGAGAGAGAGAGAGAGAGATTGGTAAATCACGGTGCCATTAATGCAAACGAGCCAATCACATAGATGGTCATGTGATCAAGCTGGATGACTGTTGTAAAGCTAAAGCTAGCGGGAAAGCAATTTGCTTGTTGGCTCCAACCATATTTCAATTTTAAACTACTTTTTTTACTGATAACATATCCAGAACTGATAAACTAGTTCTTGGTGCAACTCTGCTATATATATAGTCATGCCCCATCAAAGAATCTCATCTCACAAGCAGTGAACTGTATCGATGGGGAGTGTAATGGCGAGGAAGTTTGTTTGGGTGGTTTTGTGTGTTGCTTTGGTGGTGAGCTGTGAGTGTGTGGAAAACAGGAAACTAGAGAAGAAGGGTGGAGAAGGAGAAGTGAAGAAGCCAGAGAGGTTCTTCGATAATCCAGGGTGGATTGGTGGTGGTGGTGGTGGTGGTGGAGGAGGAGATGGAAATGGTGGTGGTGGTTTTGGGGGTGGTTTTAGTCATGGAGGAAAAGGATTCGGTTTCAGGCATTCTTTTAGTTTTGGCAAGGGATATGGTTTCGGCTTTGGTTCAGGAAGGCCTAGCATTGGTTTTGCAAAGCCTGATTGTATTGAAAAAGGTGGTGGCGGCGGAATTGGTGGCGGTATTGGAGGTGGTGGTGGAGCTGCTGCTGCTGGTGGCATTGGTGGAAAGCATCCTAAGAGAAATCATCAAGTTGGTGGTGGAATTGGAGGAGGTGGTGGAGGTGGTGTTGAGGGAGGAATTGGTGGTGGAGGTAGTGAAGGAGGAATAGGTGGTGGCACTGGAAAAGGAATCGGTGGAGGAGGTGGTACAGGAGGAGGCATTGGAGGAGGAACAGGTGGGGGTGGTGGCGCAAGTGGGGGGATTGGTGGTGGTTCTGGTGGGGGATTTGGAGGAGGTATTGGCAAAGGAGGTGGTGGTGGTGGTGGAGGAGGAGGAGGTGGTGGTGGAATTGGAGGAGGGATTGGCCAAGGATTTGGTGGTGGTGCTGGTAGTGGGTTTGGGGGAGGAATAGGCAAAGGTGGTGGTGGCGGTGGTGGTGGCGGTGGTGGAGGAGGAGGCATTGGCAAGGGAATAGGAGGAGGTTTTGGAGGAGGCATTGGCAAGGGAATAGGAGGAGGTTTTGGAGGAGGTGCTGGTGTTGGTGAAGGCACTGGTGGTGGAGAAGAGATTAGTGGGGGTGGTGGAGGAGTTGGTGGCGGTGGTGGCACTGACAGCAAGGTTAATGGCTCTTTGGAACGGGTTGGGGCAAAGAAACCTTGAAGTGGAATTGAATTTAACCAATAATGGTGGAAGCCTTTGATTCACCTCTACATACCACATGCATTGCTTGTGTTTCTCTACAGCTTCTTGTTAGTGCTATTTTCAGAATAAATATCTATGTAATTATAGATATTGTTCTAAGTAATTAAAAATTAACCTATCGTTTAACTTCTTTAATATGTTATTGTCTATTAGCTCTACTAATGAACAACAAAAAGCTTTATCCCACAACTCAAACAAGATCATCAACTTATATATTGTACAACGTTTTAAAAACAGTTTTTTTTTTTTTTTTTTGATAGAACATTTTAAAAATAGTTGAATAAAATATGTAAGCTCGTTCGTCCTTAGAGCATTTGCAACAGTGGAGCTAAATAGCTATAATGCTATTTTAGCTCCACCAAAATACCAAAAACAGCCATGCAGCAGTGGAGGCATTCTTATAATTTGCCATGTTATCCACGTGTATTCTTTTATAGTAAATTGAGACTTTGCCATTTGGGCATATTATTTTTTTATTTTTTATTTTATGGAAATTTGGGCATATTACTGACGAGGATGATGCTTTGAAAGAGATTTTGTGGGGAACTTTTGTTGATTAGTAACTGAAAATATTGTTTTTCCACTAAACTTATTTTGGTAATACGTTTTTAGATTCATTTACTGATTTAGAAAGGTTTTATTCTTTCTATCATTAGAGTCCACCTAACTTGAATGGCCAAGTTTCGGAAGCAAGTTCTTCTACTGTTGAAGTTATAGTACCCAGAAACGGACTGAATGAGGAAGTCATAAGAGCTGTGGAGGCTTCTCAAGTAAACTTAGATGCAAATACACTACAATTGGTTATCTGCCCAGCTCCCATTGATGCTGTGAATCAAGAACAATTGGTACTGCATACTGACATAGTAGGTACAGGGTACAGGAGATGCGGCACAAGCACAACCAAGGATTCGTTCTCTTAACTGGTTTTTACTTTCGGTAGTGTTCAATGTTGCTTTCTTGGCTTGTTTGATTCTCCTACTGGACAAGAAAGTTTTCAACAATATTGCACCTGCATTCATGGCCTATAAGAAGAAATTGGCTTTCTTTCAATTTGGCTTCATCATTACAGGAAGTGCAATATGCTATTTGTTGTCTGCAATCTTGATATCTGTCCTAAACAAAGCAACGGGGCGGTGGGTAGGTTTCTTGGTCAATGCGGCATATGTGCTTGCTCATGAAGCTGTGTCATAGGACAAAGGATATAATTTTGGCACCCTTGGTGTTTAGTTTCCATGGTTGTTCCTTTATCTGTTTCATGAAATTTATGACTCCACAAGATAATAAGATACAGTTGATTAAGGTGTGCACTATGGAGTTTGCTCGCTCTGCACTACGCTTCTCTTTTCATAGTAAATGGATGAGCGCTGGCTTCTTCCTTTTCACAGCTTTTATTGGATTCCTTGCCATGGTGAGTGGTTTCAATTCTATCCCTCTTTTTCTTCTTTTTATTTATGTTGCGTGGCTTATGGTTTTGTTTATTCTTTTATTCTTTTTCTTTTTTTACTTCTTTGTGAAATTAAAGTATGAAATCATTATTTTTTCGCAAGGTGAATTTTGATCTGATGAAGAACATACCTGATGCTGCGGGTGAAGTGGCTGACAATATCGCCGTCATAGTGTGAAAGAAAAGAGTGGTTTGTGTTTCTTTGTTTCATAAATATAATAGTTGTTTTTCTGGGCTTGTACTACTCTGTAAAATAGTTTGTGTAGTAAAGGCAGCCCATTCTGTTTTATAGTTGACATTACCACAAAGAACATTACCCCTTCCAATTACAAAGGAAGATCTTGAACAGGCTTTTGTTAGGTTGGGATTGCTTGTGTGAAAGATTTTGTTCGTTAGGCTACCGATTGATATGAATGGTTGAAATTCCAAGAAACCATTTTCTGCTGTGAACCTTCATTTAAAAAATCTTATTTTACCAAATAAGAAATAATTAAAATTAAATTATGTAGAAATAAAACCATATTTAACTTTCACTTGACCACAACTCTAATGTGGTTGACTATAAACGGTAAATAATCACTTTTATATAAATTCATCATTTTTTTTACGCCACTCATAGTCGATTATATCAAAATTGTGGCAAGAAATCTGTCACAAAAATTGTGTTTATAAACTTTCTCTTTTATCTTTTAATGTATGAAAAACTAAATTTCAAAGTGTATGAAGTATGAACCCTTTTTTTTTTGGTGTATGAACACTCAATATTTGTTTGCCAAACATTTTAAATTTTTTCTTTTTGCCTTTTGTCTTTAATTTTTTTTAAAAATAAATTTAACAAAACAATTTTTTTTGAAAATATCCTAACTTTTAGTTTTCTGTCACACATTTAACATAAAACTACTAAAAACTATATCTTTTCATAAACCCTAAACCCTAGAAGCTTCCACAAAGCATGGGGTACCCAAACAAACACTTATTCCACTACATTCCCCATAATAGACATTTGCACAACATTTGAGTTGATATTTGGGGTGTTATTACTTTGTTTATTGAAAAAGCTATTAGCAAGTCCATAAATCAATGAGGCCTCCTTTAAATTAGGCCCACAAGTTGCACAAATGGATAGACTTTACTTAATAAAACCCCTGGCAGTGTTACCTATAGGGGCTTAAACTCCACTCGGACTTTGAGTCCTTAGTTTGGCATTATGAATCTACAACATCTGGTATTTACCTATGATGGGCTTTAAACAAATTAATAGAATTGCCCTAACAAATGCTATGGATCCATTATGTCCATAGTAAGATGACATAATGGGCCTCTCGAGCTTGTGAGTGCCCTTTTGAAAAAGGAGGAGATGGAGACCCTATTAATCTTACCCACACATAGACAACCCTTCAACGGTGTACAACCTCAACCTTTCTCCAACGGATATAGAGTTAAATATCATTGCATTCTAAGTTCCAATATCTAGCACACAATCTTTCCTTTGTATGCTCAAAAATCTCAATGGCATCATCAATTCGACCAGCCGTCCCTAAACCCTTGATAAGGTAATTGAAAGTCAAGCAATCAAGACTAAACCCATCCACCAACATTGCTTTTCAAAACACTCTCAACTTCACTAACCCTACCTAATTTTGACCACCCACCAATAACAATATTATATGTTCATTTGGGAACAGCTTCTTTAGCATTTTGTTGAAAGTGTGCTAAAGTATACTTATACCTTGAAAATTTTGAAAAAGTGAAAAAAAGGGGAAAAAGTGTGGTTTCAAAAAACTGTACATAAAAACTAAAACCTAAAACCTAAAAGTTGAAGCTAAAGTCTAGTGTCATAACATCAAATGGTATCTTCCCTTTAACTGAATTCAAAAAGGAATTTGCAACACTGACATGGGAACGCTGACACATACATTGTAAAAGCACATTCAAACACTCTATATCACATTTCATCCCAAACTCTTCTACATTTCCAAACATTTGTATTGCCTTCGACACTTGATGAGCCCTAACAAAACTGTCCAATACAATTGAAAGAGTCTCTAAATCAAGGCTCACGCCTTCTGTCCTGATGTCATGCAATATTTCCATCACAAACTTAAAGAATTCTCTTCTTCCTAATGCTTTAGTAATCACACTGTAACTATTAATGTCCTTAGTTATCGTCGAGTTCTTAATCGCCCAATTGAAAAACATGACCATTGCTTCACCACCTAAATTCCCTTTGTTCACTACATCGGCAACAACATCAAGACTCAATTCAACACCAACATTCGTTGAAGCTTGCTCGATTGCAGTTTTACCCTTCAGTTTTTGAAGGAAAAACCCTTGTAATTTCTCTTTAGGCAATAAAAACCCATCAACTGCTCTAAATTTAGCTACTTGTTTGATGGGATTTTCAAAATATCTAAATAGGTTTGGTGCTGAAGAGCTACGAGGGGTTGGCAAAAGGTGAGAAAGCTGGTCAAGAACAAAACGTTCCTTGGGATTTATTTTGTTCTTGATGTGAATCATTGATGGCTGGTCATCTAGAGTTGAAAATGGAAATGGCAAAAATGAAGTTGGTGAAGAGAGATAGTGGGAATGGTACCTAGTTCTATTGAAGTGCTCAAGAAACCCGATAAATCGTCAGGATTGAAATGCTATGAAAAGTCCTTCGAAAGCTATGACAGTCCAAGAACAAGGGAGGCATATGTTATGAAGAAAAAATGCACAAAATTTTGCAATTTAGAGCCCGTTTGGTCATGGAGTTCAAAAATTGTTGTTTAAAATGATGTGAAAACTGTGGTTTAAAAAGTGTTGTTGAAAAACGTGTTTTTAGTGTTTATATATTATTTTATTGTAGTGTTTATATTATTTTATTGTGTTAAAAGCTAAAATAGCTCCACTGCTGTAGGGTGTAAGAAGGTAAAATAGATAAAATGACTTTTTGTGTAGCTAAAAAGCTAAAAATTTAGATCTACTGCTATGGATGCTCTTAGTATACACAAATAAAATGACTCCAAAAAAATATCTTCTTATGAAGATGCTTGCTCATTGCATACTAATCCGTAACTATTATAATTCTTTTTTTTATTTTTTTATAAGAGTAACTAGCTATTATAATTCTATTGTTAATAAGAGTAATATGACGTTGCATCCTTGTATATATGCAATGAACTACATCATTCTATTGTAAATTTATGGCGAAGACTTCAAAGATGATAAGCATAGAATTGCTGCTACCCTGTCTGTGAAATTCACTCGAAACACTGCGTTATCGTTTAATAGCTAGATAACTAAAGCCTTTATCTTTAATTCTTTATTCTCCTTTTTCCTTAAATTTTGATAATGATGCAACTACAAAATTATATATAGAGCTTTTATATTCTTATATTCGTTTTTTTTATTATATATATCTACTTTTATGTTTTAAAATTTTGACATTTCTTCTTCAATTGTGGATAATGATGTGAAATAATGAATGTCTCTTCAAATCCGTACGTAGTATCTATAAAAAAGAAAATTAAAAAAAAAAACTATAATAATGCAACTATAGTCACAAAATCTGTGTTAGAGACTAAGAGCTTTTCAAACAATATTCTTCTTCTACTGGCAGTTCCAGCAACCTGTCTATTTAGAATTTTGAAAACTGCCAATGTAAAAGACACAAATAATGGAAAATTCCAGGCTTTTCTTTTATTTTTGGGTGCTTAAATAGGCCAAAACGTTTTATTTCGTATCCCCTACATGTACACACATATCATTTACTTGTCTGATTGAACTATGGATGCTTCTCATCATCGTCATCATCTAATTTACTGGTATCTTCGATGGAAACACCATCTTCCCGCTCGTTTACTGATAATCTTCTAGTTCTACCCAAGCCTAAGCTTAAAGGCAGCAATAAAATCAGGTTGCATGAGAAGCCAAATGGCCCGTTCAACACCTGTCTAGATTATTTGCGCTCCTATCTGTTTCTTCGTAAGTTTTGGCCCAAAACTGGGTTATTTAACAGTCTTTTTAGGCAAGAATTAATACGCAAAATAATAAGGCCAGGATTGTTTTGGCCTGGTCAAAGTTGGGCCCAGATTATTAATGACCATCTTGAATTTTTAAAGTTCGGGCTTTTGACACTGTGCCATGCTAGACTTAAGAATTGAAAGACAAGCAGCAGTTTCCATCTCATGTAAATAATTCATAAGTCATAACCGAACTAATTTGATTTCACAATTATTTTAATTGAAATTGTTGTATCTTCAAAACACGATTTCAAATTCAGTGTGAATGGAATCTGCAATAGTGAACGTACGTGTAATAATCATTACTCATCCGATAATAGGTCTAATTAAAAGAGTAGAGCTTCCCTGCACTTTGAATTCGATGATGCATTATCGTACCTCCACTAAAGACTGCCATGCACAAATGACGATGAGCTTGGCTTCCGATGTCATGCGTTGAATGCAAGCAATGCAAGTAGGCATGTAAATAATGGAAAGAAAGGATTATTACTGAGTGGCATAAACTATTTTGGTTACTATTTTTGGTCATATTACACGGCTCTAGGTGAATTTTCCGCGTTTGTTGTGATGAACGTTGCGAGTCAAACAATTAGGTAACATTCACAACCAAGAAATAGGACTTCAAGGACGTCCTGCTTTGAAATCTTGGAGTGTATTACTATTTGCATTCAATTCTAATCGTCGTAAGCATAATCTTACTTTTATTTTGCTTCTTTCTCTGCCTCTGTTTTTCTTTCCGAGTAGACGACGCTTATCTGAGCAAATCTTGCTGTGTCACGGTTTGAACTTTGAACGGAAAAGCGGTTGAACTTGTATTGTTCTCTACACTTTACACGAGATCCATCATCCATTGTCCTTAAGTTGGAAACACGTAAACTCTCATGATTTCAAATTGAAAATTTAGATCTTCAAATTTTTAAAAATAAACCTATAGATCATTGTGGATAAGCTGCACGTACGTGACCAAATTTGACGACTGAATTAGTCATCAAAATAACCACCATTTTTGCATCAAGCTCTACTTCAACAGATTGTAACCGTAACCGTATGCACGTAAATTGTCCGTTTATTAAAGCCCACAACTTAGTTGGTACAAGGTTTAGTGTTTTTCTTTTCCAACTATATAATTGTCTTGTCCTTGGATTTAAATGGTCATTAAAGAAAGAAATAAAATGACAATTAGTATCTCCTTTACACCTGTTTGGATTGAAGTTTGATTGCAAGTTGAAGGTGAAAGCCACAACGAAAACCTCCACAATGGTTGTATCAATATAGAATTTCCACAAGAGATAAGGTGAGGTGTGGATTACTCTCCCTTAATGGAATTTATTTTCCTCCTCAGCAAGAGCTGAAAAATTGCCTTACTTTACTATAGATTTGATTTTAATTAGTTATTGGATTCTCTTGACCAAAAAAAATATATATATATATATAAATTATATAGAATCCCACAAGAAAAGGTCAAGCATGTATACCTCAGTCAGGGGAAAAATGATTAGCTGTTATAAAAACACGTTTTACTTTAACAAACGATGCAGCGCATGCTCAACATCATACATACCTCGTTTCTTAGGCAGACTGGGAAATATATATAACTAAGTGTGTGTTTGGCATAAATTATTTTTGTCAATTTATTTTACTATTTAGCTTATTTTTGTTTTTATTCATGAGTTTTATTGCACTTTTTGATACTATTTATAAGTTTCACTGTACTATTTTAACTAACTTTTACCTTTATCTATCATATTTTTTTAAAAAAATTTTAATTTTAACAAAATAAACTGCAAACCAACACTGAATACACAATTTTTTAGGCACACTTTCGGGACTTTCCAAACCACCATAGGTCCAGGTCAGAATAAAATAACAAAAGGTCAGAGATGTACAAAGCAAAGGTCAAGTTTTGGAGCAACTAAAAAGTAGCAGTAGAATGAATCTTGATAATTCCTTTTTTTTTTTTTTTTTTTTCTTTATAAAAAAGAAATAGTACCTGTGTGCGCAATAATTGAGTTTGTTATTATTCAAACTCACAAATATAACGACTTTCGAGGGTTTCTAACCACTCAGCCACGCGCCCACGCCTCAAGTGGTGTTATTATTCCCTGTATGTACATTGCCCCCTACCTATTCATTTTTTTGCTTAGTGTATTTTCTTTGTTTTTTTGGTTAAAGCTTAGTGTATTTTCTTTCATAAAGCTACTTTTTCACAAATCTGTTTTCATTAAATATTCAAAAACTTTTACTTCATAATTATTAAATTTCAAATTTAAGTCTGAGTACCCGTTTGGATACAGCTTTTCTCATGCTTGCGTTTGTGTTTTTTTTTTTTTGAAGTGCGTTTATGACTTTTTGTGACTGTGGTGGTTTTTCAGTGGGTCCTGTGCACTGTTTACGGGACTCACAAACCTCTTTTTTCAACTCAACTTTCATTAAAAATGAGTCTTACGACACTATTCTTATATATAAAAATTATTTTGCTACAGTATTTTCAGTTTTCAGTTTTCAGCAAAATAAGCGATATCAAAACAGACCTAGAGAGTATTTAAATTTGTGAATAATTTATGAAGGTAATATGTGAAAATAACATTAATGATTTTGTTCATTCTTTAGTGCCCTAGCGCTTTACCAACAGTACCACCATTAGCTTCAAATGTCATTTTCTTTTTCTCTTTTTTATGTGTTTTCATTTTTCCCCAGATAATCCCTTCTATAACACCAGTACTGTAGGGCATTTTCTTCAGCTTTTTCGTAAGCCCTGTTTGAATGCAACTTTTCTGGACCGTCGGTAGAATAATCGTGGCAATAATGGCTGGATCTTCCACATTCATCAGTATATCTCTGTATTTAACACAGGTAATGGACGCCACGTGTATTCCCATTTACGGACTAACATGAATGATTAAAGTATAAGGTGGAATTTTTATCTTCCTTGGGCTTGAGTTCCATCTTTTATAAGTAATTTATGCAGCTAAAGCAACAATATGTCGGAAAAAAATGGCTTTGAGAAAAAAAAGAAAAGAAAAAAAAAGTATGTGGATGAGAATTGGAGAATTATAACTTATCAAAAACAAGAGAATTGGAGAATCAATGTTTAACACTTTAATTCAAGGCGACTTTAATAAACCAAGTTCATGATTACATTGTTGGATAGAGAATCTACCACCAGACCTCCTCTCTATTTTGTATTCTGATATGAATTAATAAAGCTAAAAGTACTTTTTTCTTAGGTTTTGTTTGGATACCGCTTATTGTTGAAAACTGAAATCTAAAAACACTATAACAAAATAATTTTTAAATGTGTGAATAGTGCTGTGAGACCCAGTTTTAACTTAACATTTGCGTTTTTCCGTACTTGCGGGTCCCGTGAACAGTACACAGGACTCACAGAAAAAACGTCAAACGCAAATTTTTTTCCTTTTCAGTGCAATCCAAACTCAACCTTAAAATAAATAAATAAAAGACTTTTAATCAGCTGAGACCCAAGAGCCTTGTCCTGATGTGTCTAATGAATTTGATCAATAATTATTATTATTTTTTTAAGATACAAACATACACATAAGGGAGAAGGAACGATGTTCTAATACAAAAATACATCACAAATTCTATACCAAAAAAAAAAAAAAAAAAAAGATCAATAAGTAATATAGAAGCTTTTCTAGATTTCTTGCCCACCCATTCTGCCTTGTTTAATTTTTTGTGGATTTTCTCAACTTTGAAGATAACATAGCACGCGAAGTCATCTTAGTTGGAATACGTAAATATATATTTAAATTATTTACATATATAATTAATATTTTTTATATTTAATATATGTATATTTTATTTATAACTCAAACTTTTTAAATATATTCTATTTACATTCTCAAAGCAACCTCTATCTTCGTACTCTTACGGCCATCCCTCTTCTTTTTCTCATGTCTTCTTGAGTAGTGTGAAATTATTTTATTAGGAATGACAAAATATTTTCACAATGTTTTAGATGCCCTACTCAACTTGTTCAATTCGTACCCCAAAAAAAGGATAAGATGAAGACGAGGATGAGGGCACCCATGATCCATTCATATTCGATCCCGTTGCCATTCTTAATTCTAAATGATAAGTCTTATTTCTTTTTATAAGAAGCTATCTTATATAATTCTTTAAAGCCATTTAGAAATCCCATTTATTGTCTTCTGACAATGTAAAAAAAATTTAAGTTTTTTTTATAATTCAATAATTGGGGTGAAGGAAATTAAAAATATCAGAAAATGTCAATTGAATTACAAAACTCTTGGCAACTATGTTAAACTTGAAACATTTTATTTTCATACCATGCAACAATTAATCATATATGTCATATAGGGGATGGGAGTAAAAAAATAAAAATTAATAAAATAAAATTAACAAAATGTTATAACTATGAACTTTGTAACTCAATTAATTGACAACTCCCTATTCCTTATTGTAACTTTTGAACTGTCAAAAACTTAAAACTTGCAACAGATGAACAACTTCGCTTCGACCTGATCATAGAGGAAAAGATTTTTCTTTGCATTCAAATTTCACACAACACATCACACAAATGACAACACGTTTGGGCAAGCAATGTACTTTGGGCTCTACATGTCTTTCAACTACGTACTTCACTGTGAAATCTCACCTATGCTTCATCCTAATTTGAATTTATTTATTTATCATTATTGCTAGCTTGTTGATCCTCCATTCTCATATTCTTAGATTTCTCCACAACCTCTCTCTTGGACTTGGACAAGGCTGGTCTGTCATCCACAAGTATTAATGAAATGTCTTTTCCATTTTCTATTTTCATTCCTCAAATTTCTCTCCACATTTGAATTGATTGGGAAGCAAACCAAGCAATGATGATGGCCATTGAATTGATTGAAAAGTTGGGTGCTTGATTAACCACCAAATTAACTACACCAGTTACGTTTCAAATTTGAGTAGATTTATCTTTTGATTTGTTGCACACCGCACAGCACACTATCACATTCGAAGTGGGTACGTATATAATGCCCCTCTTCCTCTTCATGGCTAACTGAGGGAGGTTTATTTGATAATGTAGACACAGTACAATTTGATCTCTTTTATTTTTGGAGGCTTTCCCGGAAGCGACATCCTTTAGACTTGTTTTGTGGGAAGTGGGCACCAAATTCATGCATGTTTGTTACATTTCATTTTCTATTGATTCTGCCTTTTTAAGTTATCTAATACTAATTTTTCACTATCATGATAACCGAAGTTGCGATCAGTCAATTCCATGTTTTGTTGGATAGCAGTCCTCTAGTTCTAGACTCTACAAACTAAAATCCATAAACAAAACAGGGTCGACAGCTCTCGTATTCAACCGCCATATTATTAATTATAGCCAAAGCCAATTGTAAAAGGACACTTAGCACAAGCAATATCCTCATCTTTAGAGATCGGTTTGGTTTGGTTTGGTTAGGAGGATGACAAAGTGGGACGATAAAAAATAGAGAGAAGATGAAAAAGTGGAAGGATAGAAAAATTTTTAGTTTCCTTCAATTGTGTTTGGTTGGAATGATGGAAAAGTGGAGGGATGAAAATTTTTTTGGTTTGGTTGAAAATAAAGTTTGTATAAATTTACCATCATGTCCCTATTAAATAAAACAAAAAGTAACACATTATACTTTTTTTTAAAAATTATGTATAGATGGACACTTCATTAAAGTAAAAAAAAAAAAAAAAAAAAGCCAACACGATAACAGAGAAAGAAAAAAGAAGCCAACACATTAATAGAGAAAGAAAAAATCAAAGAAAAAAAAGAGCCAACAAGTTAACAGAGAAAGAAAAAATCAAAGAAAAAATAAAGCCAACACGTTAGAGGTGAAATCCAACGTGAGGAGTATTTTTGGAAGCTCATTTCATGAGCTTCCCCCTCTAATTTCTCTACCCATTTTGGAGAGAAAACTTTTTGGTAGACCCGAGAAGAAAACACCTAGATCCTATCATTTATTTTCCTTTCTCCCTATCCAATCAAACACACTCCAAAAAAGTTTTTCTCTCTAAAGTTTTCCATCCACCATATTTCACCTCCAAACAAACACACCCTAGATCTAATTTCTTGGTTGTTATATATTGGGTTTCTTAATTAAATTTAACTAGGTTGTAATTTGTGTTTACGTACATAAACATTCAATAATAGTGATGACTAATGATGAGATGGTCGTGAGTGAGATAGTCATCTCGACTTTCATGTTTAATATTATAAATGGGTCATTTGACATCAAAATTAAGAAAACTAATATAGACATTTAACGCAAAATTAAACTACAATTAGATGTTATTTTGGATTCGATGTGGATTTTGATTATACTTCAACTTTAATATATACGATTATATTGTCTAACAAACCACATAATTGAATTTAATTGTCCTTAGACTTAGAGGGAGAGAACAAATTTTGTGCACTACTGATCAATGCAACTAAATGGTTGAATTTAATTAGAGAACCTAAAATAATAGCTAATAAATTGCAACCAAATTGGACAGTTTCATGATGATTTTTTATTTATCATCAAGCTAAAATAATTAATTTTTAGTATAGGAAGGATTTGAATCTAAGTCCCTTCTTTAAAGGCAAAAAACTTTACTAGTTGAACTAATTAAAACCAACAAATAAATCTTTTACCTTTTTAACAAATCACAAGATGTGCATCATATCATCCACTACTAAATATTATAATTGAGTTTCCTCTTCACACATTTCTCTAATATTCCACTCAAACACCATTAATGACTTTGGAGCTCCAATAATGTAGTCTTAAACACAATCTAGAAAAACGAAAACTTGGAAGTTGACTTAAAAAAACTAAAATTAATGGATCTTGACATAAGGATCTACCATAAACTATTAACGAATGTTCTAATAACACATGTTAATAAATTTTGTCCCAAAAAAGGATATATATTTATATATATATATATATATTATTTGTACTCTTTATCATTATTTATATACAATTAAACTTTATTTTTTTAAATGAATTTAAAAATCATTTATTTAGTGTGCCTTAAATAGTTAAATTTGTATATTCAGCATACTCGTCAACAAAAAGCCTAAAACTAAAATTAAAGATTATTTTTGTCTATCATTTTTATCAGAGAACTAATCAACAACTAACAAGTATGAGTCTATGTCTAAATCATTCCAAAACCATGAAATCAAAGTCACATCCAGTACATTGATGTGGGCAGAAATCAACACGTTTGGAAACTAAAACAAATGTTCGTTAGTGGTAGATTTTATATAAAAATTATGATTTAAATCAATTATAACTTATTGCTTCAACAAGTTATGAAACAATGTATGTATGCATACAAATAAAGACTGAGTGGTTGATTTTGAACCGTAATTAGAAGTAAACTAAAAACTAGAGGCTTCGCATTGGGGGGGGGGGGGGGGGAGGTGAGACCTTCTTTCTTTTTTTCCTTTTCTTTTTTTGTGTCCCATACCCTTAAAAAAGGTTCGTCTCCATTTTCAATATTAAATTAATTTTCAGTTGTCACTCCACGTAGCAAATTTCTCAAACCCAAACAACGGGCCAAGTCAAGTTCTCCTACTATTGTCTCTATCTAATTCCAAACATAAGAGCATCTGCATCAGTTGATGCATAATTTATGTTCATTTTGCAAGAAAAACATACTTTTTCTATTTTACACACCAATTTTTACAAAACACCCATATCAGTTTGTCTATTCTATATATTTATTCAATAAAATATTATAAACCCAGCCACCATCAACCTGATCAATACTCAGCCTCCATCATCAACCCACCCATCAAAATCTCAGCCACCATCAACCCGATCAATACCCACAGATCAATACCCATCAAAACCCAGCCACCATCAATCCGATCAATACCCAGCCCTCCATCATCAACCCATACAACCACCATCATCAACCCACTGATCAAACAAAAAATCCAAAACTGATCAAACAAAAAAATTAAAAAGAATCAAAGGTGAGTGAGATCGTATCGGTGAGATCATATCGGCGATGAGATCGCATCGGTGAGCTTCGAATCGTATCGGTGGCGCTGGACTAATCGGTGAGCGTGAGGCTGGACTAATCAGTGATCGGTGAGAGTGAGGCTGGACTGATCGGTGGACTGAGGGAGAGATAAAACGAGAGAAAGGTGAGAGTGAGAAGCTGAGAGAGTGAGGTGAAGGAGAGAGAAAAATGTAAAATAATAAATACAAGAGCTACAATAACCGTGCATATATGCACGGTTACTGTAGCACTTGTGCATAAATGCACAATTTTACACTCATTGATGTGGGTGTTTTTTGGGTCAAAATGTGTAAAATGTGGTGTTTTTTCTATTATGCAAGACTTTGCATCTACTGATGTGGATTCTCTAAGCTAACATCTCATATTAATATTGAAGATGCTCTCCTAGGGGCCCAAGAGGGCCCGACCCCCTGGCCCAAATAATAATAATAAATTGGGCCCCCTGGCCCAAAGAATTTTTTTTTTATTAGTTATATTTTTTTTATTTCTAGAGTTGCGCCTCTCTCTTTCAAAAACTTATACCTCCTCCCTTTTAATTAGCATAACCCAACTAGCAACTACTCAACTCAAAAAAAACTTAACAAAAACAAAACTTTAAAATAAAAAATAAAAAATCTTAATCAGCCCTGTATTAGAATACTAGCATCAAGTGTTTTAAATGCTAAATAATTAATATTTAGAACACCAAATACCAAAAACACTATTGTACGAGACATTTCAAATGATATATTAAAGTAGCAAAAGTAAATTTGGTTTGTGAAAAAATATTTTTTTTTTTTTTTGCAATAGCTAATGCTCTTAAGAAACAATATTATTTTGTGTTTTTTTGTTGTTGTTGGTAGATGATTGCATCTTAATGTATTAAGAAATAATGATTCTGTGTATTTATCTCGGTTGATAGTTTGTTAATACTATATGGATACCTATTTGATTTTTTTTTTTCTTAAACTTCAGCCCCTAGCTTGAAATCCTAGGTTCGCCCCTGTGCTCTCCCGAAGAAGTCATGCTTGGCTACTACATCTCCAATGAAGGAAGCATTTTGTATCCTTTGAAAAGGTCATGAGAATGCTTGAAGATATTATTCTAATTTATGAAAGTTTTCATTCTTTTTTTTTTTTTTGGTTAATGTAACTTTGCATGTATTAGAGTTGCTCCAGGCGCTTAATAGTGTTGCATAAGAGAAAAAGAATGCATCGTTTAGTTTGAAGAATGCCATTTTTTCTCTTCCCAATTGTAATTATAAACAAATAAAGTCTATTATCGATTTTTCCTTAAAAAAATTAATTAATTAATTTTCAATTGTATACACATATATTGGTCTAACGCGGCCCCTCTTGCCGAAACTAACCAAAAAATTATGTCCCAACAATGCATTTTAAAGTCGTTAATTGCGGAAAGAATAGCAGTAGCTACAAGTCAACAATAGCCACCAAAATTAAATCTAAAAACCAAATCTTATTTTTCTTTTGAATAAAACGATAGTTAAGATTTTATAAAGAGAACTATATTTGGACTCCTATAAACGTACATCAGCATGTGCTGGGATAATGGGATTATATGTTTAGTTTTATATATATATATAAATATTTATATATATATATATATGTGTGTGTATTGTGCGTGTGCGTGTGCGTGTGCGTGAAACAATTAAGATCCAAATTCATGAGATAAGTTATACATTATTTACAACAAATATAATACCGATTTACCTTTTTCTCCATGCTAATTATGAAAAACATATACTTGGGAACTCTAAAAAGACCACGCATATGGAGTATATATAATATTCTCCGTTATTATTAACTGTAAAAAACTAAGAATCAATAAGTAAATCGAAGCCCGCTAACCCACCCACGCACCTACGGCTTCCTTTTTACTTCTTAACCTGTAGAATGTGACTACCATGTTAAAAAAACTTTAATCCACCACCTGCATGAGAAGTTAGACAATACCAATTAGAAATTAGGATCCATCTAAAATGTTTTTTTCTTCTTTTTTCTTTTTGAGGGTAAATATTTCCTCTCAAATGTTTAGAATAATTTTATCATGAAATTCTTAAAATATTACTAATGGGTAAATTTGATTTGGCCACATCATTAGAGCATCAGCATCCAGGGATACCAAAAATATATATATATATATTTTACATCTTCAAACACTACTTTATCCATTTCACAACTCACTCAACAGTCAACATCCTAGTTCTTATTTTTACATATAACCCAATAAAAAAAATAAAACTCATTTCTCTCTCCTCTCCCATCTCTCTCTTTCCTCTCTTCCTCTGTCTCTATCTCTCCAGCAAACCAATAGCAACCACCACCACCCACCACCACACACACCCCAACAACCACCAACAAAAAAATAAAATAAAATAAACACTAGCAACCCCAACCCCACCACTATCTCTCTCTATCCAGTAAACCCAGCACATTCAGCCACCCAAACACCAATCACAACCCAAACTCAACATATAGCCTCCCAAACACAAATTACAACCATCATAACCCAAACCCAACACATCTAGCCACCCAAACACCAATCACAACCACCACATCCAGTAGTAACCATTACAACCCACAGCCACCTAAACACCAATCTACAAATTAAATCCAATCCACAAACACCAACCCACAATCACCCAAACACCAAACCACCATCAATCCGGCCACCCAAACACCGATCCAAAGCCACCCCACCACCAATCTAATCCGTCTGAGGTGAGATTGATGATCGAAGATGGAGGAAGAGCCAAGGAGACTCAGCCATGGAAGGTCAGAGAGAGCTCGGGTTGGAGCAAAGATCAAGTAGGGAGGAGAGAAAAAGGAGAGCAATGAGAGAGGGGAGAGGCAGAGAAAAAAGAGTTGGTTTTTTTTATTAGATGAAGAGAGAGGAAACTACTTTTTGAAATAAAAAATATTATTTATCATTTAGCAACTAGCTATAGTGAGTTGGTATAAATTTTTACATACCCACCCTTGGGGGGTTTTTACACCCCCCCCCCCCCCCCCAAAATGCTAGTCCTTAATAAGTAGCTTGAGATCCTAATCATTAAGAAAATTATATATTATACTATATAATAAAATTTAGGTTTAGAAGTTGTGGTTATGCATAGTGACTATCTTCTTTCTACTATAAATGGTTAAATTCTATCTTATTAATTATGATAGTTTAGTTTAGGTATTACATAAGTTTCAAGGAATTCAAAATTCTACTACAACTATAGTTTAGTTTAGGTGAATGAAACTCAATTAGCTATGTTTTGAGGAATTTAAAATTTTATTCTAATTAAAATTATATTTCAAAAATTTTCAAGAATTTTAAAATAAAATTTAAAATTTATTTCAATTATTTTGATCATCTATCATAAATTTGTATTTTAATATAATCAATTTACACATTACATACCATCCTTACGTCAAGTAGCTCAATGAATGTTTACATTTCGATTATTTAATTAGATAAAACTCCAATAAAGTTTCAAATGGCTCACTAAAGTTTTCATAGTGTTTTTTGAAGAATTTTTAATTAATTTTTGCATCACACGAGCATACTACTAGTACTATATAATAAAAGTTGGGTTGTAGAGTTTTTGCCAAGTGGCTATCTTCACTTTATGACAAGTGGTTAACATTCTCATTAATTATTAAGATTGTTTAGTTTATCACTAAAACATTCATGTGACTAATTGATTATTAAGATAACTACTTTATTCAAGTGGCTCACTAATTATTTAAATGGTTTTGATAATATTAATAAAACGTTTTATTTATTTTATATATAATTTCTAATTAATTTGTGCATCGATCGCACAAGAATTCTATTAGTTTCTTTGATACTTTTATTGTTGTTATTTTAGAGTGAACATACAATATGTTCTTTGAGTCCAAGACAGTGAATATAATATATGGCTGTAAAATGAACAATACAGTGAACATATAATATTTTTGTAGATTTATTTCTATTGTTATTTGTCTTAAAAATGTATGTTATAAATTTATTGAATGTTAAAAATTTATAAGATGTATATTCACATTCATAATATTCCTATATACTTTTTTATTATTCAAGAGGTTCGACCCAAACCAAATCATATTCGATTTGGTTTGGGTCGGCTCTATGGTCTAATTTTTACTATATCTGTCTTCAAAAAAAAAAAATTTACTATATCTATTTTTGAAACCATATTAGATTGGTTTGTTCATTAATATGCGTGTAAAAATTAGATATGGTTTCAAAAATATTAATAGATATTAATCAGCGTGTACTCTTTTATTTTATTTTTTTACCTGAAGAAATTGCAATCTTATTAAAAGTATATGAAGATCCAGGGGCGGCTCCAGAATTTTTGTTCAGGGGGGTCAATAAGAAACATAAATTTCAATACTATAGGTAACAATATAAACAATATGCAGCATCATTTTCAATACTATATTCTAACCAACTTCCATACTCTTTAAACCATTTAGGATTAAATCGATGCATAAGTCCACCAATTTTCATTTGAGGAAAATTGTGTTCATGAGGTTGAAAATGTATTTTTTGTAAATAATATCTTCTTAAGTTCATAGTACTAGCAAAAGAATAAAAAATAAACAATAAGTTCAGTAACATATTTTTTTCTAATACAATAAACATATTAATTATTGTTGTTAAGTGATTTTTTCACAATTCTTTAATTTGTTTACAATTCTTTAAATATAGTAACAGTAAACACACATAGAGACTCAAAAATTCAATTTATAAGTTTACAATACAAAGCCCCATAGACACAATTCACAGTAACAGTACACAGTCCCACACTATCGCAATTCTTTAATTTGTTTACAATTCTTTAATTTATAAGTTTGCAATACAAACACTAGCCCCACAGGCCCACACACACACACACGGTTAGAACACAAACTCAGAGACTCAAAAACTCAACAACAAAAAATCAAAACACTATAAACCGTATAACCCCATAGCCCCCCCCCCCCCCCCCCCCAACAAAACACATGGTCAAATACTCAAAACTCAACAAAAAAAATCAAAAGACTATAACCCCACACACACACACACAATGATTCAATGAAAGAGTATATCAAAACACAATAAACAGTGAAAGAAAGAGAGAAAGAGAGAGCTAAAAAACCAGATGAAGCGGCGGTGGCGGCAAATCAAGGACAGCCTCGCCGGCGATAACGCGGCAGATTCTTAGGGCTATAGAGTGGCAGATTTTTTTGTGTGTGAAGCAGCCTTTTTCCTTTGGGTTTGGATAGTGAAGATTAATCGTGGGAGATTTTGGGGGCAGCATCTACGCAAGTAACGCAGTAGCAGATCTTAGGTTTTATTGGTCCCTTTTTTTTTATGATTTTTCAAATTTTGATTTATGAGCTTTTTATTTCTAAGGTTAAAGACCAAAAATTTGCTGTTAGATTTTTTTTTTTCCGAAGTTTATGCTGGGCTTAAAAAAAAAAAAAAGGCCTGGTTCAAGTGAGGGTGTGCAAATTTGTATTGCAGGGGTTCAAATTTTTTTTTTTAATATTATATATATATAATTTCAAGTCAGGGGGTTCATTTGAACCCCCTGACTACAACGTAGCGCCACCCCTGTGAAGATCTACCTTTAATATGTCTTTCAAAGATTTAGATTTTATTAATGATGATACAAGAAAAATTAGTGAGCCATTTGTATAAACGAGAGCCCTGGAAGACCTGCAAGAAGAAAACACATTGTTGGAGGGCACAGGTGTGGCATAGACTTAAGTTTCTCTGGTGCTTCAGTTAGGATAACTCACCCAAAATAGACTCAAATGGTAGTAGAGTTAGGGTTTTCACTCATACCTTAGAATGGAAGGGGTCTAGTGTTTATATAGGGACCTTGGGCTGACTAACTTCCATGATCTGTTGGGAAGAAAACACCTTATAGTGACTACAATTAAGTAGTTAATATAACATATAGGAACACCACTTGATCCAAAAAGCTTAAGTTTATGAGTTTAAGACCAACTATGTTATATTAACTATTAGGTCCAAAATTATTAAGTGTTGGCAACCCATATCCAAAACTTTGTTCAATTATATTTTGAGTTGTAAGTTTTTAGTGTGTAGGAGTATATTTGAAGATTATGTTTGAAAACACATGAGACTACTAAAATATTGCTAAATCTGCTACCTGGGCTCTAGTTTCAATTGCACTCGATCAATTGATCCTCACATAAACTAGGCACCAGCCAACTGATCGAGATTCGTGACAATAGTGTTATGTTGAAACGTTTTATTTAAGTCGGCTATAATTATGGCCATCATCATATACACAAAGAGACTCACTCACACTTGGAACTGTTATGACATTCTATGTGCCTAGGGTTTTATGCCAAGCTGCTACTAGTTCAACAAAGCGTGATTTGAAGAATATTGCAAAAAGCTAAATCAATCAAACAGTTGTTGTATTGTTAGTCACGAATTGTAGGATTGTGCAAAGAATAAGTCTTTTGCAAGAAGTAGTCCAATTGGGGAATTGGAGCTAAGCTTATTTATAAATCAATAGGTTCTACTGTATGTAGATACTTCAGGATAGGTAAAAATTCTTTGCACTTGTTAACTCTATCCTTATTAGTATATTCTTCATGAATGGTGACTAGAAGCCCACCCAATAAGGTATTTCCTGCAAGGGTTTTTCTCATCATGATCAAATGTCATGTGAAACTTATTTTCTGCTACACTTTATTTAGTTTGGTGATTTGATTGTACCTTAATTAAACTTGCATGTAATTTGGACTAGTTAATCAACTTGGATAATTGGTTAATTCATTTAGGGTCAATCTTTAACCCAATACCTATAAAAAAGTCCATCAAGCCCCACTTTAAATAAGGTTGTAAAGGCAGAAATCCTAAGGCTTCCAAAAGGAGAATCCTAGCCTCCACCTGTTAAACATGTGAGTTCAAAAAGATGAGGAGGAGATTTTGCTAGAAATTTTGTGCACCAAGGGTTCTATACCAAGCATCGTCTTTGGCACCATATTGAAGATCATTGAGGTGTTTCAAGTGAAGCTACTACAAAGTTAATGTATTGCAATTAGTTGTTACAGTGGTGAAGTCACGTAAATTGGAGATCCATGGACATTGAAGGAGGTCTTTAAAAAGAGTAGTTGTCCAACTGATTTGGAGCTAAGTTCAAGTAGATCATAGGTTCTACTGTAAGTAGGTACTTCAAGATTGGGTATATCCTTTGTACTTGTAATTTGTAACATCAATCTTTGTTAGTGGATTCTTCAAAGAGTGGTGACCTATATATCACTCAATGGAGTTTTTTATGTCAAGGTTTTCCCCATCCTAATCATATCGTTGTGTCACATTTATTTTCCATTGCACTTTATTTTTGTGATATGGTTGTACCCATCACCAATAAACTCAACTTAACCACTCACTCTTGTCATTCTTATCCAATGTGGGATTTCACTTGCATGTATATACCAAATAATCTCCCCCTCATGTGTGAGTTTCTACTTTTTTGTGGGCTTTGACAAAGTCCTATTAGTTCCCCCTTGCCTATGAGGTTTTTTTTTCTTTCACTAACATGTCATCAATGGAACCCTCGTACGCTATTCATGGGAACTAGGTATCAATCCCGCACGCTCATCCATGGAACTCAGACCAAGCTTTCATGTCCATGGGAACCTAGCACCACACCATAATCTAGCACTATTGGCAATATTCATTTGTTGGGATTTTTGTTTTTCAGGACCGTCTGTGTGGGATTTATGAGCTTACCTTGTGCGAACTATAATTATGAGGGCTCCAAGTACATGCACCATTTCTCCACTCCTATACCTTGCCACACACCACCACAAGCTCTTGTAACATTTGTTAGGGAGAGAACACATTGGGGGGACTTTAATTGAGTAATTATAAATATAACATATAGGGACATAATATAACTGAAAAGGCTTAAGCCTATAAGTTTGGGTTCAACTATAATCTATTAACTACTCCCTTTTATCATTCATATTCAATGTGAGACTTCACTCATGCATGTATATCAAACATGATCTTCACTTCTTTCCTTAATACGAGTGTGATGGAAGGCATGGAGTTAGTGGTAGCAAGATTCTTGAGGTCAACACCCAAGATTTAGGAGTGTGGTATGGTGGGCGAATCAGGGGAGTTAATACCGTACCGTACCGGCCGGTACAGCCAGTATTTCTCTTACCGGTCACTCAACCAGTACAGAAACATGCTTGTATCGTACCGTTATAAATACCGAGCAGTACCGGACTATACCGGCTGTACCGGCGAAAATCGGACATTTCGGCCGAAAATTGAAATTCGGACGGTACAAAAAAAAACTATATTAGAGCATTCACATCAGTCCGTGTATAAATGTGTATAATAGAAAAAATGCTCAAATTTACACATTTTTGTTCAAAAATAGCCCACATCAGTCCATTTAAAATCTTGCAAAATCTTCTAAAATTATCAACAAGCTACAGTACCTGTGTAAATTTACACGGGCACTGTAGCATGTGTATTTAGTTTTTTATTAATTTCCGTTCGCACCAATTTTTCTCTCTCTTCTCCGTGCACAGCGACCTCAGCTCCTCATCTTCTTTTCCTCAAATGCACACAAACACACTCACACACAAACACATCCACACAGACAAATCAACACAGAGATACACTTGCTCAAAAAAAAAAAAAAACAGAGATACACAAACACACCCACACACAAACAAACCCAAACGGACAAACAACAAAGAGACAGATCGGTGCTTATCGGAACGATCAGTGCTTGACTGGAACGATTGGAGCTCGTGGGTCTTGCTTGATCGAAGCTCGTGGGTATGGGTCTTGCCTGATCGGAGCTAAGAAGATCGGTGCTTGTGGATCGGAGCTAGGGAGATCGGAGCTGTGGATCGGTGCTTGTGACCGAGATGGTGTGGAGAGATGGGTATAGAGAGATAGACTGAGAGGGAGACAAAAGGGAGAGAGATGGGTATAGAGAATCAGAAAAAATGGGTAGAGAGAAGGGAGAGCGCGCGTATAAAAGGGGTTAGTTGAGAAATAATAAAATAATTGAGAAAATTGATTATTTAAATAAAAGAGGGGATAGAATAGATGAACTGATGTGGGTGTTTTGTAAAAATGGATGTGTAAAATAAAAAAGTAGGTTTTTTCGTGTAAAATAGACAAAAAATTTAAACGAGCTAATGTGGTTGCTCTTAATCACCTGCACTGTCATCCTCCAGTCACTAACCTGGCGCCGATCACCCACTGCCAGTTGCTGCTGCCACCGCTTCTTCTTCACCTTTGTCCCAGCATAAAAGCCGCTTCTTCTTCGCCTTGTCCCAGCATAAATGTTCTCTCTTCTCTGTATACTTTCCTTGTTTTGTCCGCCTCTGATAGTCTAATAAATGTGAACGAATGACGTTTAAATGGGCTAAAAGTAAAAACTGAAGTTAACTTTTCAAATTTTGTCATTTTGACATCACACGGCTTGATACTTTTTATTATTATTATTATTATTATTATTATTATTATTATTATCATTTTATTAAAAGGATAGAAACGTTAATGAGATGTAGCAAACTAGTTAGTAGTAGTAATTAGATCTTCGTATCAAAAAAGAAAAAGAAAAAGTAATTAGATCTTCATACATTTTAAAAAATTATTAAGTTTTGTTAATAAATTATATAAAATCTGACTAATAAATATATAAATAATATATATAGCGGTAAACCTGAAACGGTATACCGGTATTAATCGGTATTCGAAATATATCGTACTGCTGGTCAAACCAGTACAATCTCCGGTACGGTATTGACTTCCTTGAGGCGGATATCTCGCACCTGAAGCCTCGAAGTTTCCATGAGTGTGTTTTCATTGAAATTGTGGTCGTCCTAAAGGTCGATGTTGAACGAGCTATGGGATCAAATGATCCATGTCGGTAGGTCACCCGTGGCATTGGCCAATCGAGTGGCACATTCGTGACGCATGTGGAATCAAAGAGAACTTGGTCCTCAGTAGATTCATAACCTTGCGAATTGCCTAGTTAGTCTCTTTCCGGCGGCAGAATAATGGATATACTTTCACACCCAAAAAAAAAGAAATAAATAATAATTCATACATGCACCCTGTACAAATCATAGGGAATCTCTCAAAGACTTCATATTTTACAAGCAATGTGATGGCACCCACTACAAAGTCTAGATGTATCCTTAAATAGTGATTTGTGTGTTCTTTTCTGAAGCTATAAACTATTTTCTGATCAAAATATGAAGTTACATGCTGGTGGCTTAGGCAGTAACATCATATTTTGATAACTATAATGAACAGCTGATTGACGCAGTTCGCAATTGATGAAGACAAAAGAAGGATGTGAAATTCTACCTCCTTCACTCCCGTCCCTCTCAATAAGTAGTTGTTTAAGTCAACAAAAGTTTCTTTGTTTGTTCTTTTTTCCCCCTATGGGCAAGTGGAGTATTTGATTCTCGGATCATAATCTCACAGAAGAGGCAAAAATACCAACTGGTCATATGACCATATGACCATTACAAATCAACACGATTAACATATAAGACAATAGTGATTTTACTTTTTTTTTTAAATCTTCTTTTGTAGTTTTGTGTCACTACACATAGAACAATTTTTATTATAAACAGTTATTTACTTGGTTCAGCAGTTCAGCCCACTACCAAGAAAATTTTCAGAACAATCGGAGGAGAATCAGGTACAATCAAATGATTTTGGATTTCAATAATTCTATGAACTCCTTGGAATTATCACTAAATAAGGAATAGCTTATTTTATTTTTATTGATTGGGACTTGAGAGAACCGTGTTACCATACTTAAATGAGATTAAGGTTACATTCATCATTTTGCAAAAGGATCAATCAATCTTCTTTTTTGGTCTGCTGTTCTTGTCATCTTGTTAGATGGGTTGTTTAATTCACACCGCGTAAACCACAAAATAAAGTATTTTTTTTCCTTGTCCCAGGTTTTTATTTAGAAGATCCTTTCCCCAGTTGATTCTCAAAAAAAAAAAGATCCTTTCCCCAGTTAAGCCTTGTTGTTTATTATATATATATAATTATTGATTACTGTTCACTTATAGACTATGATTGAGGGGAGTCAAACATGGTACAACTGGACGAAGACTAATTGGAATTTATCACTATCAAAAAAAAAACTATCAAAAAAAAAATTTGGAATTTATCTTGTACTATATTTTTTATTTTTTATTTTTATCTTGCACTCTAATTTGGAAAACTGTGATCATTGTAACTGTAATTAAATGAGTGCTTTAAACAAATAAACTTATGGGATTAATTCTTGCTCCCAGTCCCAGATACATATAATACATTAATACTACAATGCTTATTTAAAATTCACAAGAGTATTATTAAATAAATTCAAATTTATTCTTACTTTTTTTTTAAGTAAGAAAATATAATTTTTCTTTCATCCAAAGATATTAATGTATCATAAATAAATTCAAATTTATAATAATTTGGATTCTGATTCTACACTAAATAAGTCTCTCTCCATTTCACTTGAATAGAAAGAGTCAATCTCACAATCAAGATTCTCTATTTAAAATAATTTGGGAACTAAAAATACACTAAATAAGTCCCTCTCCATTTCGCTTGAATAGAAAAAGTCAATCTCACAGTTAAAATTCTCTATTTTCCGAATCTAACGGTGTACATGATTGAAATGCTATTGAAAATTTTAAATGACATAACAATAGTTACTAAATATACCTTTATATTTGTGATATCTAATATGAATTATGAAATAGATTAAATATATGTATATTTATATTTAATTATTGATGAGGTAACAAAATTCAATCTACCAAGTAGCATTGATTAAAGGAAGTACTACGTTCATAATATTTTTACAAAAAAATCATAAATAGTAAACTATTATTGGTACTAATTTAAACCAATCACTGAAATTATTTTTTTGCCTACCAAGAATAGTTAATAACAACTTGTCACTTAAAATTTATTGTAAAAATATTGTAAACATAACATTTCTATATTAACTAATAATGAAAAATGGGGACTATATATTATGACTCTAAATACGAGTTGTTAACAAACTGTTCCTTTATTATTATTATTTGCTAAATAAGTAAATATGAGGTGATTTAAATAAAACAATAAGGATGTCTGAATGAATGTAATAGCCAAGATTCACCCAATATTATGAATACAGCCCTATTCACCTACGTTTTTTATTATCTTGTCGTTTGTACTCTGTTCTGGTCTTAAAAAGTATCAAATCTCATAAACCATGGACAGAAACTTTGTTCTTACAATGATAGCTAGACAAAGCTAACCCTCAACTGTAGGCTAGATGTTGACTCTTAAAATATAATAAGAAAAAACAATATGCAAATGGAGAAAAAGAGAGAGGAATAATAGATTTAACATGCATGCAAACGGAGAAAAAAAGAAAGGAATAGAATTAACGTAGTTCAGTTTGAGGGTGTACATTTACAATAGAATTATTAGAAAGTCTCAAATGATTACATTTTTTTTTTTTTGGTTGAGAAAACTCAAATGATTACATTTTGTTATACAGAAATATGTATTAGACAATAAATTTAATATAGTATATATATATATATATATATATATAACAATACATTAGATTTAATATAGTAAGTAGTAACTCTAAAATCACACAATAGCTCATGGTATTTCAAAATCACAACAATCCATGTTATTCTTTAAATCATGATTGACATATATTTATGACAATATCCTGATATATTTTATGGACTACATATTTATAATACTAATATATAATATATTCTAACATTAACATTGGCCAAATAAAGCAAAAAAAAAAAAGTATGTTGACAAGTTTTTAACTTATGATCTATTTATTTATTTATTTATTTATTAATAAACTATATTAATTGTGGAGAAAACATCTTATGTGTCTGGCATCTACATGAGATTTTTTTTAGAAACTTATACGGGAGAGAATTATTCCTCAATTGTGAGTTGAATTTCATATACAAATTACAATTTTGCTAAAATTACAAAACGTTATTAATATAAATAGTAGATCACAACATCATCACATTTTCATTCTTTTTACTCAAAGTGTAGGTATTATATATTCGGAACACGATGTAAGGACTTGCAGAAGTTTAATATTATAATCCTTAGATACTATATTGTCTTCAATTTCTATCATGTGACTTTTTATTATATTATAATTCTTGGATATATGGTTTTTCCTTATTTTAGAAGAAAGGAAAAATCGCCAGTACAAAGGACAAACGATTATGTAAGCAATTTATAAAAAATAATAAAATAATAAAAAAATCAATTTTCACTCATTCCTGTGAGCTCTTGAGATACATATTGGCTTGCAATCTTTTTGAATCATATATATTGAACATTTCGAGAGTAGTAGAGCTGTGAAAAGTTTTTAATATATTGGATTTTTCATTTCTCTTAAACATGTTGTTTTACCATTACTGTTAATAATAACGGGTGGATCTCATAAGATGTGTGCTACGTATTAAAATATTTTGCAAAATTATTTTACATCCTATAAATATAAAATACTTCGTATATGTTATAATATTTGGAGAATTGACTTCAATTATATATATATATATATTATTTTTAGATAAAAATTAATTATACTTTAGCCTAATTTAATTGTATATGTGTGTAAAACTCCCACTTAAAAATTTAAACCTCAGCCTTGTTCCTCCCACCACACAAGAACTTAAATTGTTAGCAAGCAAGGAAGCATAAATCTATATATATAAAATTAAAGTCAAAACTGAAAGAAAATCTAATTAAATTCTAAATTTGAGTCAAATTTGGCGTCACGTGTCCCATTTAATTTTTAAATTTTTGTGTCAAGTGAATTATTATGTGTAAAAATTGAAGAGTCTATATTCAATTAGATTCTAAATTAGATTTCAATTGTAGTTTAATTTTTTGCCACGTGTCTCATCTAATTTTCTAATTTTTGTAGCAAGTGAATTATTAGATACAAAAATCAAAAAGTCCAAGTCTAATTAGATTTTAATATATATATATATATGAGAAACTATTACATATTAAAGTCCAATTCCAGCCGTAAGTTATAACTCTTATATTAGGTATAATTTAAACTCACATATTTGTGTAATTGTTATTATTTTTACAAAAGCAAGGAAGCATAAATTGATAGAATTTAATTAAGAATATGAATTAATTACTTGAATAAATTGAAAAATATTTCATTATTTTAAGCATACAATTATTGCTATTCTTTATTGCATGTTATTATTATTATTTTTTTAATCTTTTGCTAGACTTTGTTTCATATTCTAGTATCTTTAGAAGAGTGAAAAAGTCACAAGTACAAAGTACAATCGATTATGTAAGCAATTTTTTGTTTTTTAAATTCACTACCTTTTTTGTTCTTTCTTGTGATCTTGAGATACATATTTGCTTGCTATCTTTTTCAGCCATATTAAACGTTTAGAGAATGGTATTGGAGCTGTGAAGCGTTTTTAATATATTGGACTTTTCATTTCTGCTGAACATTTTACAATTACAGTTAATAATAACTAATCGATATCTTACAAGAGATGTGCAGTATATTTTAAACATTTTGTAAAACCTTATCTTAGATCCAATGACTATAATATTATTATGTGTTATAATATTTGGGAATCAATTAAATTATATTGTATATCATAAATAAAAAAAAAAAAAAAAAAAGGGAAGCGCAGATTATTAAAATAAGATCATTTAAAGTATGAAACAATTGCTTGAATAAATTCATAAATATTTAATTATTTCCACTAATTTAAGAATAATAAATTTTTTTTTAATCTATGTAGCATGTTATTAAGTTTTCTTTTACCTTTTGCTAGACTTCATTTCGATTGTTGTCAAAGCAACTCAAATTGAGCAAGAAACAATTTTTTTAAATGAAAATCTTAGAAAAATAATAATAAATTTTTTTATATAAATATTTAGTTCATCAACTATAAATGATTAATACATGAAAAAAGAAAATACATTTACTATGTTTAGTTATATAGCACGAACTTAGGCCATTACACTGTTGGAAGAGTGTCATATTCTAAATCAATGATTTTTTTTTTTTAATTTATAATTAGCATTCCAAATAAATTTTTTTCTTATATAAATTTTATAGAAAATAAATAAATAAATTCATGTTATATGAATAATTAGTGCATCATATATAGATAATTAATATAATAAATGGAATAATATAATTTAACCTATTAATACATGAGTAAATGACAATTAATTAATACGTTTAACATAATAGATTTTCCTTTCCTTCTCAAGGAATATTGCATGACTTGGCAAAAGCTTAGGTCAACTATGGTTTTGTAGGTTGCGAATAATAAAAATTAAAAGTAGTATGAATAGTAATTTCATATGAAAGCGATTATTTATTGCTCACAATTTACAATCTCAACAATTGTGTTATCTTAGTGGGTTCCAGTTAGTTTAACTGGTAAAGTCTCTGATAGTTGTATAAGAAATTTAGAATTCAATCTCCGCCTACACCAAAAACTGATTGGTGTATTAGTTTGATGATAAAGAGTTATCATCAAGAGCGGACGCCATAGGTAGAAACCCTCTTTAAAAAAAAAAGTGTGTAAAATTGTTTAAGTCAAACCAAAGCACAAAATTTTATCTGCGTCACTCAAGCTTGTCAAACTCCTCCTTATCCAGGCTTTGTCACCCGTGTATCACTCTCCATTAATTTGTGCCTATAAATATGTATGCAAACTCCATCTTTTATCCACACTAATTAAGCCCCCCGACATTCTCTACTTTCTCACCCACTCTCTTACTTTTGTGGTGGTATGGATAATTCCATCAATCCTGAACCCCTGGTAAACTTTGCTCCCCCTAGAGACTTTGCCACCTCGTTGAAATCGGATCTGAAAGAAACTTTCTTCCCTGACGATCCCTTCCGGCAATTCAAGGACGATAAACCAACCCGCCGTGTCGCCAAAGCTCTACAATACTTTATCCCAATCCTTGAATGGCTTCCTAAGTACAATTTACGTTTACTTAGATATGATATCCTGGCTGGTCTCACCATTACAAGCCTTGCCATCCCTCAAGGAATTAGCTATGCAAAACTTGCTGAAATTCCTCCAATCATTGGCCTCTGTAAGACCCATGTTTAATTTTTGGCAGACACACATTCAAGATATTTATATAATATATAAAGATTTATCTCATGAAATTGTAAAAAGTTATAAATGATTTGGCTATTTTTTTGTTGTTGTTGTAGATTCCAGCTTTGTTCCACCTCTTCTATACGCTGTTTTCGGAAGCTCGAAACATCTTGCAGTTGGAACAGTAGCAGCGGCATCATTGCTCTTATCATCAACCCTTGATGATGTGGTATCATCAAAAGATAATCCGGCATTGTATCTCCAGTTGGTTTTCACTGCCACGTTCATCACCGGAGTCTTTCAAACTGCTTTAGGTTTTCTAAGGTGAGTTAATAACAGAGAGAAAATTAAAGAGATGGATTGTTTTTCGGAACAGAATCCTTTTTCATTTAAAAGTTTATTTCGTGATTATTTATTTCAAATGATATATGTTTTTTGTGTCCGGTATAGCAAAAATTGAGTTTTTTCTTTTTTTTTTCTTGAAAGGAACAAAAAAGGATAAAATTAATTAAAGTATTATCCTCCCAATGATTATATTAATCAATAAAATATACGCAACATTATCTTTCTTAAACATAATTTCTTTTCATAAAAATTTTATTAAAAATTTTCTAAAATTATATATTAATAAATGTGTACAATTCTATATAAAATTAAAAAAATTAGTGTGCTGCACATGCACACTAAGAAGTTGTATCTAAATTGACTATGTTGAAGGCAAAAGATAGAAGTTGTATCTAAATTGATTATGTTGACGGCAAAAGTCAGAAATATTATTAGTATACGTTGTTGTTGTTTATTTTTGTTAATAGAAAAAAGTTAATATGATTAGTATTCTGGTGTGGCGGCTGTTAATAAAAGGAAAGATGATTTTGGTGCAGGTTAGGAATTTTGGTGGACTTTTTGTCGCATTCCACGATAACTGGTTTTATGGGAGGGACGGCTACGATAATCTGCTTGCAACAGTTAAAGGGGTTTTTCGGATTGAGCCATTTTACCACCAAAACCGACGTCATTTCTGTGATGCATGCAATCATCAAGAATAGAAAGGAGGTTTGTAATTTCTGGAAGAAACCCCCAGCTTATAATAAATAAATCAACCAATCAACTTTGTTTGCTTTAATTCCTTGATCCAAACTGAGATTGAGGGTCGGGATTAATTTGGTTGAGTCCATTATGCGAATAAACTCACATCATATGGTGATTCATGAATGTCACCAGAAAATGACAATCACATAAAACAAATGGTACTGTTTTTGAAGAAGAAAAATACTTTTTTTTGGAGATAAAAATTTCATAAAAAGTCATATTTGAACACTCTCTTATATATCAAGATATTTTAGAAACTACACTTCTAATTTTTTTATAAAAAAAATTCTATAAAAATACTTATTTACAATCTTTAATATGTATAACAATATTTTCTTATAATTGTTAGAATCGCAAATGTAATCCCATTAACTATAATCATAAATATCAAATATTATAGATTCTATGCTGAGTGTGTATAGCTAGAGGAAATCCCATGTTATAACTCTGTCATCATACAAAAGGAATCGGTGTTCATCTTAATGAATTCATTGCTTTGGCACTCAAAAAAAATTATCATTAAAGTCTTATAAATTGATATTTCAACTTTTAAATATAATACAAAAAAGTAATATTTAAATGTATTTATTATGCTATTAATGTAACATCAATTGTTATGTCAGTTTGTGAATTTTTTATAATAAAATTAGTATTATTTTAGTATTTTCCTTTAAAAAAGAAAACGAGATCAAGAAATAAACATTGATACTCAAACGATTATAATGACATTTGATCTTCTATTGTACAGTGGAGATGGGAGAGTGCAGTTGTTGGTATAGTTTTCCTTATTTTTCTCCAATTGACTAGATATGTGGTAATCTCTCTCTCTCTCTCTCTCTCTCTCTCTCTCTCTCTCATAATATTGTTCAACCATAAATTTCTAGGCAAAAAAGAAGCCGAAGCTATTTTGGGTGTCAGCTATGGCTCCACTGGTGACCGTAGTTATAGGTTGTCTCTTTGCTTATTTTGCTCACGCAGAAGATCATGGAATCCAAATTGTAAGTGAATTATTATAATAATAATTATTTTATTAATTTTCCTCTTAAGCTGTTTTTGCTTTTGTTAGATGACAATAATGAGTTTTGCAGTGAGGCATATGTAGATCATTTTAAGAAATTTTAAATATATCTGGTTAGGAGAACACATATGTTTACAAGTCATTGATATATTTAATATAAATTTAACCATTTTCCTTGATGTTTAGATTAGTCATAACTCATAAGATATCTCAAAAAAAATTGTGAGTAATACGGTTGGTTAAGTAATAAGTCATCCATTTGACGTGAGTGTTCAATATTATATCGTTGAATCTAAAATTCACTAACTCAAGTAATAAGACAGTCATTTGACGTGAGTGTTTAATATTTTATATATATATATATATATATATATATATATATATAGTTGAGTCTAAAACTCACTAACTTAAGTTTTTAAGTTAAAGTTGTATCCCAACATATTGTATTGAACCCTTGTTAAAAGGACTCCTTATGGTTTTAAGTTTCAATTCTCACAAATCCAAACCCCCCCAATAAATGATATCATGATTGAACGGGCAGAGATAGTAACTAGCATATTAACTCTACACATATTTAAGTAAAGGCTCTAAAATCTAAATATGTTAGTTTTTTTTTTTTTTTTTTTTGAGAAACTAAATATGTTAGTTAAGAGGAGTGTGCATGTGTGTTGGTGGCTCCCATAATTGCATCACATTGTGAGTAGTAAGTTTGATTAAATGATAAAGGTGGGGGTCCATTAATAGAATATTTTGTTCATTTAAACTTACTTACTTAAACTTTTGAATTAAGATAGCTTCCTTGGATTGAGATCACTGTACAATTGACCACCCCTTCCTCGCACAATAATTTTTTACCAATTTTATTTTTTTAGCAATTGCATCAAGTGCAATGCCCTAAATATTACACCTTATATCAATCCAGCTTCTCTAACATGTTGTATTTAAACCCTTCACAAAGAGCCTCTTTTAAAATGACACTTTCAGTTTGGTTTTTTATCCTAAACTCCTAATCATATATATGATGCTTAAAGAATTGACAATTTTTATATAATAATAATTTTCTTCTAAATATATTTGATTTTTCACCTTTTCCTTTGTCCTTTATATGTTAGGTGGGACATTTGAAGAAAGGAATAAATCCTTCTTCAATTCATCTGTTAAACTTTGATTCTAAATATCTGCCAACAGTGGCGAAAGCTGGGATTGTAACAGGCCTCATAGCTCTTGCTGTAAGTACTTTTAATCTTCTTCTGTAATAACATATAGATATATGAATGAAGTAGTCATTGTCTAAAATAATTCATGCAGGAAGGGATAGCAATTGGAAGGAGCTTTGCCATAATGAAAAATGAACAAATTGATGGGAATAAGGAGATGATAGCTTTTGGCTTCATGAACATTGTTGGATCTTTCACTTCATGCTACTTGACAACAGGTATAAATCACTCAATCATTTTTTTGTTTTCAAATAAGTTGAAATTTTATTCAGTAATTTTATAAATAAATGGTATTTATTTTGTGTATATATATTATATATGCAGGACCATTTTCAAAAACTGCTGTCAATTTCAATGCTGGATGTAGGACTGCCATGTCAAATATAGTAATGGCAATTTTCATGGGGCTCACGCTACTGTTTTTGGCTCCTCTCTTTAGTTATACCCCTCTCGTTGCTTTATCTGCCATTATCATGTCGGCTATGTTTGGACTCATCAAGTACGAAGAAGCCTATCACCTCCTCAAAGTGGACAAGTTTGATTTTGTCATTTGCATGGCTGCCTTCTTAGGTGTTTCATTTGTAAGCATGGATGTGGGCCTCATGCTTTCGGTAATTTTTTTATTATTTTGGTTAAATTATTAATTTTATTTTCAAACTGTTTAATTTTATTCTTCAACTATATTAATTATATCAACTTAGTCCAACAGTAGTTGTCAAAATCAAGTTAATTTAATTGATACCTAATCCTAATAACCACATCATTCACGGAGATGTAGAGAATGGCTATATTGATAAATAATAATAAACGTTGAGGATGAAAATAAAAAATTTTAAACACCAGAAACCAAAATAAAAATAAAAGTATAATTTAATAAATTATTTTTTAAATAATTCTTACTTGACTTTATGTATGAATTTTCTCTTCAGGTTGGACTTGGTATAATCAGAGCACTTATATATGTGGCAAGGCCTGCCACTTGCAAGCTTGGAAAAGTACCAAACTCAATCTTGTACCGGGACTTTGAACAGTATCCAGGTTCAACAAATGTCCCGGGCATCCTTGTTCTACAACTTGGTTCCCCTATTTACTTTGCCAACTGCACCTATATCAGAGAAAGGTAACTGTATATTATTTTAAATTCTATATTAGTCCCTAAAGTAATAGAAAAAGAAGGGGAAAAAAAAAAGGCTATATTGTAGTTAATATCATAACAATTTTACTTGTACTTTGAATAGGATTTTAAGGTGGATTCGAGAGGAGCAGGCTAATACAGTGTCTAAGGGAGATATCCTTGAGAATGTGTTTCTAGATTTGACTGGTAAGGATGATTTTTTTAGGTTCTCAATATAATTTTGAGTTAGAAAGAACTTAAAAAAAGAAGAAGAAGAAGAAAACAATCATATATTCATTATTCAATCAATCTTGACCAAAAAAATTCATCTGTTTCTATAGGAGTGACTTCCATCGACATGACCGGCATCGAGACCTTAACTGAAGTATATAGAACGTTGCAAGCAAATGATATTAAGGTAAAAAGATTATTATGAAATAACAAACACCCCCCCCCCCCCCCCCCCCCAAAAAAAAGAAAAAAAAAAGAGGAACTATAGTCTAAATTGGATGCTAATTTCATGTTTTCCAGATGGCAATAATAAACCCGAGGACTAAAGTCATGGAGAAGATGATAACATCAAAATTCGTAGACACCTTTGGAAAGAAAAACATCTTCTTGTCTATAGATGCTGCAATCGACGCATGTCGATTTTCCCTTCATAATTCGAAGCAACATAATAACGCCCCATTACAATCTTTTGTTGTTTAAGGTAAATGTATGTAGTTTCGGATTGTGATGTGTATGGGCCATGTTATTTGTAAATAAGAAAGGAACCTCTCCTTCTATCATAAACATAGCAATGGCTTCAATGTTGTATCATAGAATTCGGGGATCAACTTCATGTACTAGTAAAAAAAATACTGCATGAAGTTTTGTCAAGGGGGCTTCTCTTTTTATTCCTTTTAATAAAAGTATCAAGGGGTATTTTAGTACTCGTCTATAGCTATTTCCCTTATGCATGTGGCCATTTTTTTTTCCATAATTTAACTGCAAGATGCTGAAATTGTTCTGGCTCTGGGCTCCAAAAGTCTGGGCTAGCATAGCTATTAAAAAACCCATTGAACAAATTGGGTGAAAAGGGGATCTCATACTTTTTATTTATTTAACCTCCAAAACTTTTTATTCAATCACCAAATAAAGTCCAAATTCACCTTAATCACCATCTGTTTTAAAGGTGTAGCCTGGCGGCCCTGGCCAATCCCTTTGTCCCCCAAAAAAAGCGAAATAAAATGAAATATGTGGATTATAATTATAGAATGAAATATGCCCAAAACAGATCTGCATGATACTATTAGAGAGAAGGCATGACAATTATTGGGCTTGTTTTATGCGTAAAAATAAAAGGAAAGGCCACGTCAGCACAAATTGTATGTGATGCAAGTGATAAAAAAAAATCCATATTAGTGTGGAAATGCATCAAACGATTTACCAATAAATTTAGAAACACAACATTTCTCCAAAGTATCAAGATTAGAGGTTAAAGAGTAATGTTATAGTTACAAACTATTTTACAATATTTTTACAAATTATTGACGTGACTAACTTTTTATTAGTTTTCATCTAAGCCCATTATTAACATTACTTTTTCATTTATCAATAATCACTCATCGCATTAACAGTTTGTAAAATCTTTTATAAATAAATTTGTATCTCTAACATTATTCTTCCTCAAATAAGAATGGGATAGTTTTGTTGAAAGACAACACAATCTATGGCAAACCACCAGTTATGCCTCAATAAGAGGCAGGTGACCAAGGATACATAGACATAGTTTCCTCCATTTTGAAGGAATAGTGTATGGGCCACAAATTTTCGTAAATGTATGGTAAAATGATCTTGAACCTAATTTGTTTCCACACCAATCAAAAAAGTTTTGAATTGAGACCACCTTACGATCACAATCAAAGTAGGTATGATTTTTGTCCAACAGGGATGGATTTGCCTTTTGGACACACGCAAGATCAAATGGGCAACAATTTCCTCAATTTCAAAATGGAACCACCAATAGTTCCTGATTAGCCATGGGACTAGCTAATTGATGTGGTACAGCAAATGTATGGTCCTAAATTATGTCGGACAATGTGACCTATGTATAGGAAACTATATCCAGAAGGGATTGATAAATAATATGCCTTCCCCAGATGTTATAAAATACTTAATTTTGTCACTTTTCTAATGATGATGATGACACAATTATGGAGCAAATAAGTAAAATTTTTTTCTAATGATGATGATGACGCAACTATGGAGCATATAAGTAAATTTACCGCCCAGGGTGTTAATTTTTTAAGAGCACTCACATCAATGGATGTATAATAAAAAAATGTGTAAAATTTTGCCTAAAAATGACCCACGTCAATCAGTGTATAATTATGTAAATTTACAAATTTACTACTATAACAGTGTAAATTTATGCTAATACTATTCATATTGCATTTTCTTTTTTCTTTTTTCTTTATGTATCCCAAGATGAAGGAAGAGAGTAGGCAGTGGTTGTTATGTATGAAAAAATGTGAACAATTAAAAGAAATTGATATTTTAATTAAATGTAGTATAAAATAGATAATTTGACATGGATTGTTATGAAAAATGAGTGTATAAAATAGAAAAAAGTAAGTCCTTATACTAAAATAAACAAAAAAATTTATACGTACAAATGCTCTAACTATCATGGATATTATAAATTAAGTATCCGTTTGGATAGCAGCAACGTTTCTGCGTTTCCGCGTTTTTTTTTTTTTTTTTTTTTTGAGAAGAGCGTTTATGTTGTTCCAGTGGGTCCCGTGCACTGTTCACGGGACCCACAAACCTCTTTTTTCAACAAAACTTTCATTAAAAATGGGTCTCACAAAACTATTTACACATTTAAAAATTATTTTGCTACAGTATTTTCAGTTTTCAACAATAAGCGGTATCCAAACACACCCTAAGTGTTTTCCAAAACTCAATAACCGGCAAGCCTTAACATGGTGTACTGCTTTACCTCTAATTCTATTCATACTTGGGCAAAATTGGAGAATATGTTTCAAACACATTTTTTTTCCGAGCCAATCAAGGCATTTGTATGGCTGTTCTTGTTTTATTGAGACAACAACTTGGAAAATCCGCATATCAATTTAATTATGGGATGCAAAAGGGAAAAGACTAAGTGCACTGCCAATTTACCCTAAGTAGAATATGTGAAATTGACACAAAATGTCTAGACTTCAAATTGAAGGCATGACATTTTTTGATTTGTTTGAATTATCTCAAAGTGTCACTCGGTATGAAAATATATTCAGATAGAAAATCATAGAAAATATTCTTCTAATGGAGCCTTTTATCAAGATGTAAATTATGAAATTGATGTAGCACAATTTATTGGACAAAGACATGCAATGCTTTAGATAAGAAAACCATTTGCAGTCAAACAGGCCAACATCTGCTATTCGAAACGTATTCATTCTATAGAAACAAAGGAAATTATATATATGATATGATTACAAATCAATTTGGTAGGTAAGCATATAATTCTGTCACTCAAAGAGAGATTCAGTAGTGAAATTATTGCAAGTGGTATTAATGATTATTCATTCACATTCAACGAATAAGTTTGTTGTTTTCCGTAATGTTAATGTGATTCAAGCTCTAGATCAATAAGAAATTGCTGTTTTTTCCTGATTCAACCAAAGAAGTAATGAAAGGGGATTCAAATGTTATTTCTTTCAATTTTACGTCTTAGCTGAATAAAGCCAATATGTGTGATGCAGATTATGCCTTACAGGTTGAAATATGTTATTTTTGGTGGTCGATCAAGTTCAAATGACAGGACAGAATTAAAAAACTGGAACCCACCAAAATATGCAAGTACAAATAGTAGATAAAGATAATTGTCTGTGTGATCATCATTATAGTGAAATTTTGGCCTGATATAAAGCAAATCCATTATAAGTTTGGTATTAGAATACCTACGCAAGTAATGTTATGTCTATGCTAAAAATTCAAATACTTACATGGATGGGCCTGAAAAAGTCTAGAGCTAATCTATATCCTAATAAGTGGAAAAGGAATAAAGGACATTAATTTTGTGCATAAGCCTTGACTTAAAACCAGAGAATGGCCTGTAAGGCTGTAACAGAGACCATTTCAAGAATGGCCGAAGCTCTATGGTATTTCTGGATACAGGGTAAGAAGCCAAACCGTATTGCGTTTCATCATGAAGAAGTATAGTCATAGGGATTTTAACATAACATTGATAAATGCCTAAATGGAAGGATATCCTCCCCTTCCCAGACAAAAAAAAGGGCAGACCAAAATTTTTATTAGACATAATTTAATAACAATAGGTGAATATACTATATAATTAAATGTCTTATAAAAAAAACTATAATTAAATGTAAACACTAGTAAAATTTCTACTTAACAAAAAGTTTTTTTTTTTTTTTAAGTTACTAAGTTAGTAAGACATGAATACATAAATATATAGAAAATATTAGCTTATAATTATCTTAGGGGAAAGGTTTAGCTCCAAATATGTTTGGGGTCTTGGGCTCCAACTACCAATATAAAATGATATATACTCTGTTTTGTGCAATATACATGATTCATTTTATTAGTAAATGTACATAACAAATCCAAATGTCATTTTCTTATTGGTGTTTGAAGCCAAACTCTTTCCTTTATCTTGGACCTGGATATAGTGTCACTTAAAACCCAATAATTAGTAAGTCACTTAAACCTTTAATAGAGTTTCAGATTGAGATCCTATGCAATAGATAGGGCTATTACACCATACAATAGCAAATCAAAAGTCAGGATTAAAAGTTTCAAAAATCGCTTTTAATCTCTTAGTCCTTGAATATATAAAAAATTAACCTTAAAATTTTTACCATTTTACTTTTTCACTTTATTTTTTAACTTCTCTCACACCCAATGGATCTCAATCCTAGAGTTTCAACTTTCATTTATTGAAGTAGATTTAAAATTTCTTAAAACTTAGGTAATAGAGTTTTACTAGAGTAAATTGTTGGATGTAGTGTCACTTAAAACTTAATAATTAGTCCCATAAAAAAATAAAACCTGTGGGCCAAGTCCGAGAAAGGGGAAGGGCCCACCCACGCACTAGTTTTTACCCAACAAGTGGATGAGAATCCAAGGAGGAACCACGAAGAAGCCGACCTTCCGAGGAGCCCGAAGAGCAAGCGTTCCTCGGGAATTACTGAGCAGGCCATTTGCACTAGATAATAGAAGGCCGAAGAAGATGGTAGAGACGTGCGAGCAAATAAGAAGGGAAGTATCCAGACAAAGTAACCATCACCTCCGCATTCAATGCATCGCATCAACTCAGCTGGCTGCATTAATGGAGGAATGACCTCTAAACAGTACCTTAACAACTTGCAGCACACTCTACCACATGCAGCAAAACCTTGATGGGACAAGCATCTAAAGGAAGGTCAGTGGCTCTACAAATGGAGGGCTTAGATGCAATTCAGCTAACTATATATAGAAAGGAAGCCCCAACAGAATAGGGATGAAAAAATAAAAAAGGAAATACTGATATTATGTAACACTATCCTATAATCAAAACTTGAACAATTTATGAACAACTGCTCTTCGGTCAGGCCCGAGGAAGTGTTAATTCCAAAAATCTATTCTTCTTCTTTGAATTGTCTAACTTTTATCATCCACCTAAAGCTTAAATCATACTAGCACATTGAAGTTGACCTCAGAAGCTCATTCTCTAACAAATTAATTGTATTGGGCCGTCTAACCTAAACCCACTGCTCTAAGTGGGCTTAGTTTGTTGGACCCACTTACAATTTGGATAGCAAGATTTGGGTATATGGATTCGGATTTGAGCGATTAAAATCCAAATATCTTGTTTTGATAGTTTTAAAAGATCAAAAATTTTGATTTGACGAAATCCACCAAAAATTTTAAACCCTTGAATTTGCAATGATATCTAAAATCAATGGATTTGAAATCAAGGCAATTCAAATCTATTGATTTAAAATCCAAATCCAAATACAAGTTTCCAAACACAACCTAATAAAATTTTACTTGAAGTAGATTTTAAATTTCTTGAAACTTAGGTAAGCTTTTTTTTAAAGAAGAAAAAGTTAGGTAAGTTGATTTATAGAGTTATACCGGAGTAAACAATTATAACAATTAATAAGTCATTTGACTAATTCCTCAAGTGTGTGTAGTCTTCTTGTCTCATACACACTTAGTAATTACAAAGAGAAATCTTTTTGGAAGATTTCAAATTTAGGATCTCATAAATCTCATTAGATCTTAAGAACTATTAGGTCAATCCCCTATAATTAATAGAGTTTAATCTAAAATAAAATATCTTAATAATTAATAAGAGTATAACCAACGTAATTTTTTTCCCTTGTAGTAATGAAAATAAACTTTATTTGTGATTGGACAAGGAATAAAATGACTTCTTGGTTTTTTTAAACAAAACTCTCTAGTCTAGCATAATTTTTGCCGAAAACGGAGAGAAACGTTAACCGTGAAAGTCTCCCCATCAGTTGGACAGGATTTGAGAATTGAGAGATCTTTTCCACTTTATATTATGGGCCTGGCTGGATTGGAATAGTTTTGAAACAGCAGTATCAAGTGTTGTTAATGATGGGTTCATACGTTGCAAAACCATTGGGGAAACATTCCCCAAAGCCTATTAGGTCCAACGGATTGGCTCTGAATGGCCACCACCACCACCACCTAGCCCACTTGATTAAAGGCTTATCGTAGATTACAAGTCTTAAGACTAGAAATTGTATAGCTTTCTAATTTCTATCATTTCCGGTTGTGAGAGCCTTAAACTGCTATTGAAAAAAAAAAAAAAAAAACCAAACCTGTTGAAGAAAGAAAAACTATAATAAATTTTTATGACATTTGCTGGATGGAATGGTACAATTGATTAATTTGGGAATGTAAAGAACAAAGGTATGAGGCTTAGAAAAGTTTTTTCGCCTGTAAGTTCAAGTTCACTCTCCCTACCTCTGGGAATGAATATGCTAGTTATCTCAAGTGTCATTGTCCGTATCAAGGCATAGAATTTTTTTTTTTTTTTTGAAAAGAAATCAAGGCATAGAATTTATTGCCCCAAACTGCTATTGGGTTAATATGTGTGTATATGTTTATGTTATCGTTTTTTTTTTTTTAATCAGACCAACCTCTCTTAAGATATAAGCAAACATTAGTGACTATCAAAGTTTAATAAAAAGACAATCTCCTCTTGAGGTTTATGATAAATACAACAAATACAATAAAATTCTTATTTCTTGAATAAGAGTACTTATTTTTTAAAACAAGTTATTTTCCAAGATATAATCATTTCATTTCGTTCGGTATAAATTACATAGTATTCCCATAAAAATAAAATAAAAAATTTATAAAAAAAACATTCTGAAGTTTTGGTAAATCGGGGGAATCACATAACTCAAGAACACAATAAAGACTTCACCAACAAGCAAAAGATAAATTAGGAATATTGTCACTTAACCAAGAACTGTCCTACAAAAATAAGATAACTAAGGACAAACTAGGGATTTCATTGTATTGTATGCTTATATTTATCACAAACTTTATAGACATTTTTTTTTATAGATAAATTCAATGATTATATTATTATAATGGGAGAGAAATCTTAAATGTTTTGACTAAAAATACTAAAAATTGTCAATTGAGCGTGTTCAGGAATATTCTTATTTATGGGCTGGGCTCCAGTTAAATACTCGAGGCACTGACGGGCTGGGGCCTGAATGTTTAACATCATTAACCTGCTGATGGCGGCTCGGCCCATGATCACCCTTCTCTCGCTGTTCGTTGCAAACCTCCCTCTCTCTCTCTCTCTCTCGCTAAAGTCTCTCTATATTTTCCCACAACTTTTTCTCTATTTCTTTTTTCTTTTCTGTTTTTCTTTTCAAATTCTATACAATCCCTAATAGCCTTTTCGATTTCGGCCTTCCCACTCCGCACCGGGTTCTTAAATCGGAGTACCGCTAATCTCAGCACCAAAACAAATGGTACCAGTTTTGTCTTCTTAAATTTAATTAGCTTAGACGTGACTACAAGCAAATTTTTTTTATTTTTTTATCTATCTGGTGCCTTTTCAGTCGCTCAGACTTGAATAAGTTGATTTTGATATTCTGCTAAGACATGACTTGTTGATCATAGACTTTGTATATGTTACATTGTAGTATTCAAAATACTTTGCTGTAGTGTAGTGTCTACCTATTGTGTTTCTTTGGTTACTGTTTGGTACATTTGGTTTAGAGTTTTAAACTCCAGTATCTCATAGAATAGTATTTATGATAGTAATTGCAACTGTGTAAGCAACTTCAAGCTTAGAGAGAGAGTCTCCTGGTGTACTAGTGTACCAATGTTTTTTTTTTTTTTTAATCAAGCTAGTTTTATTGAAGCACAAGCTGGAAACCAGCAATTACAACAGATGTCAATGTTGTTTGATTACTTACGAATTGCCGCATCGATTTTGTTGTTTCACTCTATTACTGTGGTCTCAGGCTCTAAGTGTATAAAAGAAAAAGGGGAATTCTACAATATGATAGCATATGTTACACACACACATATAGGGTAAATTGCAAATATCATCCTAAACTATAAGGGTTTTTGCATTGTGCACCCTTTAAATTTCAAAATGTTGCAATTAACACCATAATTTGAGAATAATTTGCAGTATCCACTCACCATCCAAATTAGAGTTCAAATAGTGGAGCAAATTGTAAATGCTCTTATAGTTTAGGGTGCACATTGCAAATGCACTGATTGTTTAGGTTGCACATTCTCAATGCCCTCATAGTTTAGGGTGGATGGTTGCCCACTAATATATTAATGTTTTACAGCAATTTAGATGTTGAGGTGGACATTGCAAATTAACATAGAATTAGGATGTTAATTGCAAAAGTTTGTAGTTCAAAGTGCATATTGCAAATATGCCTATTGTTTAGGATGAATGATTGTGTGTGTGTGTGTGTGTGTGTATCATACTGTTCTTTTGCAGTATTTTTTTTTTTCAGTGAATTTATATTTATTTTACTTGATATAAGAAAGTTGAAATTGAGGTGATCTTGGTGGGGTTTAACTTTAGATAGGTTCATGGATTAACTATAGATATATTTGTACAGGAGAAACTGAGTTCCATAGGTTGAGAAGGAAGAGGATTGCATTAGCAAAACTTGTGTGAGGACAAGAGGTAACATATTAACATACAAATGCAACTGTTCATGATATCAAATTATTGTAACTTATGTTTCTGCCCCCAATAAAGAAAACTTTTGTTTTATAGGAGCTTTTAATTGGTGGAAGAGAGAGGTTTATGCTCCATCAAAGGGAGCAAAAGGCTCCATTTTGATGATTATTATGCTGCAAAAACTGAACAATGGAAACAATTTTGCTGTGTGTGTGTGTGTGTGTGATGACTATTCCTTTATTAAGGCCTCAACTTTTAAGCCCTTTGTTCATAATATTCAAGTGAACCTTGTTGGACTTTCATCTGAGAATGTGTGTGTTTGTGATGCAGGATAGTGGTAGGAAAATAGAGATAAAGGAAAAAAAAAGATAAACCAAAAAAAATCATAAGATTCACCATCTAGAATCTACCTGAAAACCCTAGACATCACCACCTAAGGGTCTTTGGCATCACCACCAAACAAGAGAAAACATTCTTTAATCATAAAATTTCTTGTTCAAATTGTAATGTCCTTCACAATTACAAGAGCCACTATTTTAATAGGGATTACATCAATACAGAAATATCTAATCAGGCCACAATCAAATCCCATAAAACCCTCAACAACATTAAATTCAAAATTCAAAAAGAAAACTAATTCAAAAATTAAATCTGGTATCTCAAAGGAAATCTGAAACAATAAACTCTGCAATACTTTTGGTGCTCCTTGCATTAGTTTGTCTATTCTTTGTGGACAATTGGAAATGCATAAATCTTTATAGGTTAGGTTCAAATTACCTAAAGTGGGGGAAAATGGCTATTTACCCTTTATTTTTAAACTATTTAGCCAAACAGCTCTTTTTTCAAAGTATTTAGCAAAATACCCCTGTTTTTGGAACTCGAAATTGCTGATATTGAGTTCCAAGTGGAGCTTGACATTAGCAATGTTGAGTTTCATGCATATTTTTCCACTTAATTTTTTTTTTTGAAAATTTTGCATAGAACTCAACATTGCTAATGTCAAGTTTTACTTAAAAATACACATAGAACTCGACCTCGACATTGCTAATGTCAAGTTTTAGGCAAAACTCGACATCAGCAATATCAAGTTCCAAAACAAGGGTATTTTGCTAGATACTTTTAAAAAAAATGGTTGTTTGGCTAAATAATTTTAAAATAAAGGTAAATGGCCATTTTTCCTCCTTAAGTGTAACTCTTTTACATTATTACGCCATTTAATCATTTCTCATAGAATCAATATTTTAGCTAGTCCACAATTAGATTAAATAACCTCCACATACGTATCTTGCCAAATATCAAGCTAATTAACTAAAAAAAGATCCTAAAATTGTGGTTTTCTGTAAATACAAAAAGAATTTACTAAACAAGTGAGTTTTGAATTGGACAGTAAATGACACCGGAATGACTTGAAACTTTACATGCATGATAAGCATGAGAAAAATATATAATCCAACGGTAAACTTGGTAATTGGTAAAATATTGATCTAATTGAAAGTGATTGAGTGGTTTAACATCACAAAAATTTATATAGGTGTAACATGAGTTCAACCCCCTTTGCCTTTGTCATGATTAATATTTTTCATTTGAAATTTCATGAAGCCCATTACCACTTTCAGAATTACATGACTTCTCATTTATGAAGAGTTTAACTTTTTTTTGCATTAAGATTGATAAATGATATTTTGAATTTTGTTATTTCTTAATATTCACTCATCTATGAGTGCAGATGTTCAGAGATTTGAAATTTTAGCGATAGTTTTCCTTAAGTTACAAAACCATAGATACTTCAAAACTAGCATGTATGGTTCTTAGAAGCAGCAGTTTGATATTTGAATTCTTTTTCTTTTTTCCATGCCTTTCTTCTTCTTTTTTTCTTTTTTTTTTGTGGGGTGGGGGGGGGGGGGGGTTGTTGGATAATTAATGAAAGCTCCTAATTTCACTGTTGCTTATTGAAGCTTCAATTTTTTTAGCAGATATTATAGGGGTTGATCCTTGTCAAGATGGATCCCCTTGCAGGAGATGCAAATTGAGTTGCTTGTGGTGACTCTATGGCCTCCCAAATTCAATTTATAGGTGCATTAGGAAATCTCATCCATATTGGAATAAAATTTTTAAATATAAATGTTTTTTGGTTACACTTTCTGTATTAATGTTGACTTGGATCAATTCTCCTCCCATAGAAATGTTTTATGGGGAGTGTGTTTAAATTATCCAGGAGGTATAAGAGAATGGAGAAAATGAAGGCAGGTAGAGGCAATTGAGGAGGATGCTAATTCTACAAACAGTGTTGTGCTTCTATACAGTAACAACAAGGGTGAAGAAGAGTGAGGGTAGGAATGATGAGAAAATTTCATCAACTTAAAGGCAATGGTTTAGACAAAGTGTAAAGTTCCAAATTCTATATCTGCTAATTAGTTTTTTTTCCCTATAATACCTATTTTGTTCCCGCATATCATCAGGATTATTGAAGATTTCTGTTCTTGCTGCTTCTATTATTCATGGTCCTTATGATCAAGTTTTTTTCATTCTCTTTTTTCTTGGTGAAGTCAGGGTGGGGGTATGAGGTCTTCATCAAGCATAAACTCATAGGTTTTGGACACCTCATTTCATATCCTAGAATTGCTTAGTAACTCCCATAACCCGGGTTTTGAATACCACCTTTGTTCTAATATATGGTTACTAGATCATATTTCCTTCTCCCAATTAGTTCTTAATGATTGCAGTCCTATTTAGGAAGTTGTGAGACTTATAATGGGGCCTTTGTCATCAGCCAACTAGCCATGAATGAAGAGTTATAAAATAGTTTGGGCAAATTTTGTCAATAGATATCTACCATATTTAAATTACAATTAACTTGAGCTACAGGGATTTGCGTTGCAAGCTGAAAACAGATGCAATTGTTGTAGTTAAGTTGTGGTTTTGCAGAAAGTTCATTTTGCTGATATTTTATTGCTAACATATATATCTGTCATCGAATAATTGATATGCTTATCTTTCCTATTACCAGGATATTACAGGATTAAAAGATACCTACCCTAGGAAAATTGGGCCCAAAGTAAACCTTTTTCCTGATAACTTTAACATTTTTTTTGTTGTTGGAAAAAGTTTTGAACAGTGAGTTACCTTAGTTATTCTTTCCCACAACTCATTTGAGCTCTATGAAAAGAACAACAGTTAATCTTTACATAAATATTACAACATCTTGGGTTAAGCGCCTAAGGCGGGGCACTTCCCTCTTGAGGAAGGGGTGGCATGGTATTCCACAAGTGAGGTTTCTATTACAAAATTGTGGCACACAATAGTGTGATAGGTGCACATTAACAAAAATTTTGGGGGATGCCATGGCCACTCTGCTGCTCTAGTCTTCGCAACCAGAGCAAGATGTTGGCCCTACATTTGTCTTACCATTAGTCTTTTACTTATAAAAAATAAAATAAAATAAAAACTCGGGTTCATGATAAAGAATGCTAATCCAGTCCTTGTTTCAAACAGAATGCCTATACTTCATCACAAGGGACTCAACCTAAAAAAACAAAGATCATGGCATGATGGCTCCAAATCATGTATTGAGTTTTTAGTCACTTTCTGTTTGTCTGTTTGCTGTCATCATCTAGATTTATGCATCATGAGTTCCTAGAAAATGCCTTGAACTATACCAACTATAAGTAATGACTTGAACCAACTATATCAGGTTTCAGAAAATTACTAGAAATTGCCTGATCTTGGTTTCTAGCCAGCCTTGTCATATTCACAATTAAGTTCTATTAGTTTGATGAGACAGATGATGTTCCCTTGAACAAAAAATTTGACCTTGATTTGCGACCCTTCTCAGTTTGAAACTAGATGGCATGCGTGTTTAATCTAATTATTGTTTCTGAGATGGAACCTGAGTGGTGGTTGAATATTGACAATAATGCTTCCTGTATCCAGATACTGATCATCTACAATCTATTATTCTATTTTATATGGCAATAGAATGACATGGATACGTCTCTATTTTCCCCCATTTTTTCTTTGGCTGAGATGGCAATGCTATGCCACATCACTAGCCCCACGAAGCCAGCCTTTTCCAGCTGGCATACACTTATCTTCAGGTAAGTGTTTCTCTATATAAAATCTTTTTGTTTCTCTATCAACTTTGTTGTTCACACTTCAGGTCTATTATTCACTTGAGCCTGTTCACTTGTGATGTGTAGTTCATTTTCAGTATGGAGAATATATATTCAAATTGTGTTATTTTCTTGAATTATTGGGGCTTCTTCCACATTTGCTTGTTACATGCTGACCTCTTCATTTGAAACTTCTCATTGATTTGCCATCTAAAGATCATCTAGCATAGTTAAGAAGTCTAAATTTCAATTAAATAATATCTGAAAAAAAAATAATGAAACTTAGCAATTTGGCTGTTGAAAATTGTCATTGGTCATCATTCTTTCTCTAGCTGCATCCAGAAGCATTGATGCATTTGCTTATTCAATCATGCAATGGTCAAAATTTTGAACTCAAGCAATTTGGCTGTTGAAAAGTTCATTAGTGGAGTTCTCTAGATGATTAACCCTACCAACTATCTCCCTGTTGTAACTATGATCTTTCACAGTTGCACTTGAACTATACTTGGTCTGTAATTTTATCAGCAAATGTCTCCCGTAAGCATTAACTAATGATATGTTGCTTTCTTTCTCCGTTATAGAGTTCCACATATGAAATATTAGAAATTAGATGATTAGTTGATATTGTGATTGGAGTTGACATTGTGATTAGATGATTAGTTGAATATTGTGATTAGAAATTAGATGACAGTTGACATTGCCTATTGTGATTGGAGTAACATCACCTTCACTTGGGTTCATCACTAATCACCACTATTATTATGTACCAATCACATATTAGTAATCATTAAAAAAAATGTGAAAAATGTTGTACCCATGCTTATTAATCACATATTGCAGAATTTTTCTTCATGTTATCCTTTTTGGCAGGGTGACCTGTGTCATGTCCTTATGTACAACCCCAAAAGAGCCTCCATTGCTGTTATATTACTAGTTATTCTCGTGATATTCTACACTTTTAGTCTTTTACAGACACAAAAGCAAACCCAACCAACCCAAACGCCCCCCAAATAAAAATACCAAAAAAAAAAAAGGGGGGGGCCTTACACAAATCTATAAAAGATTTTTACCATATTCTTCCTTTTGTATTGTACATAACATTGTATGAGGTTGTCAAAAGGAGGGCCAGGTGAAGGCAACCGAAGGAACCTGTTGCTTCTGGTGACCCGTGATTCTGTGGCCGAAAGAAACTCCTACACATACAATATATGATAGTATTATCTTAAGGACCTTTTCTTTTATATTTACAATAATAATACATGGTTCAGCTTCAGCATTAGAGATTTTATTTTGTGATAGCATGTGCTTCCCTTATATAAATGCCTTTGTTCCTTCTTGTGTGGGAGTTTTTCTTCCTTTTTTATTTATTTATTTTGTAATTCTTTTTATCTGGTATTCAACTAATCATTATTAAAAATGTTCCAATTATAGTCAATCATTTGATTGTCTCTCTAATAGCCGTCCTCTCAATAGAATACAAAGGGGTTGCACGCTTTAAGTATATTAAAAAAAAAAAAAAAGTGTTTGATTCGTTTTTTTTTTTTTTTAATTTGTTTTATTATTTTAACTTCTTTATGTGGCAGTCAGGTATGGTAAGTGAGGTGGCATTAACGAGGTTGTGTTTTTGGTAGACTGTTAGGTTCGTAATATTCCCGTTTATAATTGTAACGAATACTTTGTCAGGTTAGGTTCAATGATTTAGAGTTGTTTGTTCTCACGTGCCGACAGTTTCTCAGATAATGAAAAAATAGAATTAAACCCATCTCTTTTATGTTTTTATCTTCTTCTTTCAGAATCCACTTTAAATAACAAGTTAATAACCTTTTTTTTTTTTTTAAAGAATAAGTTAAGAACTGAAGTTCGAAGATACCAAAAAAAAGTAAGATGCTGGTGGCCTTAAACATCCACGATAGTTTTTGCTATAAACAACCAATGCAATCTTTTGGAAAGAATATAATCTCTCTCTTGCAAATTGGTCTCCACGGACCACGGTGCTTTATTGTGAAGCTTTTTTAATGGGGTTTAACATTAATAACACCCAAATTTTGGACTTGCTTGTCGTTTCCGTGATATCAGTCATTCACCCAAATAGCCTCTACTGTATGTCGGTGAATGCTAATGAAATGAAGAGGAGCTCATGTTTTTGTATTGTGCTTGAGAGAGCACGTAAAGACTTGGAAATGGTTCGAAATCTATAAGGTTATAATGACTGTCACCATACTAGGACCATGGTGGGCATTTTGTGGGGGGTTTTTGTAGGGAAGAGGAGGATGGTTGTATTTTTAAGTGAATGGAGTAGTTTGGAGTGTCAAAATCAGTATCTTTTAAAGGCCAAATTGGATCGCAATAATAAATAGGGTGTTCGGACACAGAAACACCAATGGCATCACAGGAAAACCTGGGTCCTTTTAACATAAAGGAAAGGCATTTACCTTATCTCTATTGGTGCCAAGTTCTTGATAAGATGAGACTCCACCGCATGGCACCACACAGGCACTTTAATTAGGGACCACTGGCTCTTTTATCGTCTCATGATTTGATACTCATCTCTTGCCTTTGAGGTTTCTTTTGAAATAAGGAATATATATTTTAGTAATGTTGCAAAAGGCACAATAATAATAAATTTTTTTTTTTTTTTTTTGCATCAGCTCGGGGGAGAATGTAATAGGGGTTGGGGGGTTGGGGGGAGAAAGTATTTCTAATACTATTAGAGAATGTATTATGCGGTCAAATTTCACTGTGTGGATGAGGGATTTTGAGATGGGAATTTTCAATGTTTTTCCCCTTGTCAGTTTGGGTAGACAAGAGAGCTAATTTCAATTTTTTTTAAAAAATATATTAACATTCAAATTCATGGAGAAATATGTGTAATTATTCAAATACGCCAAACAATATTGATCATCGCATACAATCCATAATTACTCCACACTATCACCACCATTGTTCTTACAATAATCATTAATGTCGCCTCCACGATCACCACCCAATGTTGCCACCAACACCTACTATTGTAGTAGTTGTTACCAATATCACCACCACCTTCATCAATAGCACCACCATTGTCATGTCATCATTGTCATGCATCATTATCTTATATCGCTAACCGGCATTACCGCCACAACTAATCACTACTATAATAATTACCACCATTATTAGTGCTCACATCACCAAATCATTACGAGTATAATATCCAACATCATTTTAAAATGTAAAATATTATTATTTCTTATTGAAAATTTAAACTAGCAAATTCGTACTATAAAATTTGATCATTTTTTAAGTTATTAAGAATTCCTCAAACTCTTACTAAAAATAAATAAAATAAAATATAAACATTATAATGATGTACAAATAAATTTTGTGTGTAGGTTGATGGGTATATGTTGACCTTACTCTCTTATTCAAGCATTCACCACTCATCCAAAGTGTCCTTGTCCATCTTGAAGTGGATGACACCAATTGTGATGCACCTCTACAATACAAGAAAGGCACAATCTTCGAATTTGAGGGAAATATCCCTGTGCCACTAATTCACAACAATCACACTCACACAAACACAAATCCCAAAATTTATGGCTATGATATGTTTATTATACCTACCACACCTTTACTCAAAAAAAAAAAAAAAAAAAAAAAAAAAAAGTAAGTTTCAATTAACTCAACAGGTAAAGTCTATGATAGTTCAATTTAAACTTACACTAAAAATCAATTGATATCTTGGTCTGATGATAAAAAGTACAATCATAAAAAAAACGTACAATATAGATTAAAACTCTATACTAAAAAAAAATTAAAAATTAAAAAAGGTGGAAGGAATTAAGGAGATAATTATCCAACATAGGCTCTATATAAGCACTAGGCCACACAAAGTACAAGATATGAGAGAAAAGCCTTAATTACTTTACTATTTTTCATTATTTTGGGTTAGGAGAGCTCTAACTTAAGTATTGGAGAAGTTTCGATTGGCAACATGCCAATTAACTGATTAAATATTCTTATCATTTGCAGGTCTTTTAAAGCTTTTTTTGGATAAGTAACCCATTGTGATCCACAGCATCACCATAGATAAAGGAAAAGGAAATTCACATTTAACAACACTAAATAAAAGTTCCAACATGAGGGCTTGGAATTTGGAAGTTAGAAGGGTGTTCATTGTTGTACTTTTCAAATGAGATCATATCTTCTGCAATGGTGAAGGTGGTAACATGCTCTCAAACAAATACAGCACTTCAAATGTGCTCATTTATGAAATATGCATTCATTCTTTTCTTAGAAAATTGAGTTTTGTGTTGTATTTTTACAAAACCCTCATATATAAAACAATTTACTTATTCAGATACACAATTTCACACAACTAAATAACAAATAATATGTACTAAGAACTTTATAACTCAATTGATTAGTACTTCTTGATATTTTTATAAAAAATAATTAGAATTTAAATCCTCCAACTGTAAGTGTCGAATAATCAAAACAAAAGGCAAATAGTAGGTATTAAGAAAGAAAAAAAAAATTAACACTAACAAATACGATGTGCATATTAACTTCTTTTCTATATTTTTTTTAGTGGTCGTTCTAACCGGCTACCCTCTAGTTCCAGAATTCATTGATTCAACCATATGCGCAATATGCTATACCCTGGACTGACTTTTTGTACACACAATTTTTCTAAACTTCTTTATTGCTTTTTGTTTGTTTTTTTTTTTTTTTTTTAATCGTGACTTTTTGTTAACAGAAGAAAAGCGAGAGACAGTGAGTATTTATTGACAGTAACAATCCAACACGTCGTGAGCACGAGAAAACACAAAAACAGAAGCACAGTCAGTACATATATAAATGTTAAAATGTAGAATGAATGAGGCCCACGTTTCATAGGGAAGCATGGGCCCCACATTTGGATGTCATATGATTTTCTTATGGTTCTTGGTCCGCGGGGGTGTGGGTCCCATCTAATTAAAAAAAATTTGGCCCAAAACCCATTTTAAAAACTCGCCGACGATAATGCAAATGCAACAAGAATACCGTGCATCACTTCTTAAATTCCGGATAATTTCGTCCGTAATTGCCGTGCCTAAGGTACCTTCTTTTTTTCTTTTTCACTTCTTTATGTTTTTTTTTTTTTTTTTTTTTTTTCCTGAAACTTCTTTATGGGTTAGGGCAGCCCATATCAAATTTTACCTATTGCTACTCTATTTTGGAGTTTTGTAACAGTAGCTTCCTATATTTAAGAAGTTCGATTCACTCCCTATTTTATTTCTTTATTGTTTTGAGTGTGACAAAAAATATGGTATATTTTGAAAATTGAAAAAATAATAAATAATACTTAAATAAAATAAGATTTAGAATAAAAAATATGGTGTGGGTGAAAAAGAAAAATAATTAGCTAAATTTTTTGTAAACATAGATTTTTATCTTAAAATAATGAAAAAAAATTTAAGTATTCTAATAGCAGGATGGTTATTTATTCTTTGGCTAAATAAATTTGGAAAAAATTTTGCTGCATACTAAAATATAGTAATTACTACATAATAGGCTATGTGGCAACCAAAAATAAATAACTTATATCAAAGAATCGTGTGCAGCAATTATTATATACTTACAACGTACTAGTCGTAGTAAAACATTTCTCAATAAATTTATGGGTTAAGGGTTGTTCTATTTCTCTGTCCACGCGTTTTTCTTTTTCAGCACTTTACCACTATTCCCTGTTCCCTCTAATCCTTCTTTTTCTTTTTCTTTTTCTGTTTTTTTTTTTTTTTTTTTTGTTCTTTGTATCTTAAATGCTTTTTTTTTTTTTTTTTTTGCTGAATGTATCTTAAATGCTTTTTGCTTACAATACGTAGCATCCCTGTGATTACAGCTAAAAGTTTCGTACCAACCAAAAAAGACCACCAGACTGCCAGAATTGAAGTGACTATTACGGAGATTATTAATTTATTACAAACGTTTATTGGCCTAATGGTGCCTTTAACTCTCCCTAAATGGGTGTGCTCCTCAAATTTGATTCATTGGCTCTTTCTCCAAGGTGAGTTTGACTTCCGCTAAAAAATGTGATTATGTTCGGAAAAAGTTAATGAATGCAATAAGGCATTAATTTATTAAAAAAAATTTAAAATTTTTATAATAAAATAAAATAAAATAATTAACTTTTTTGACAATTTTTTTATAAAAGTCATATTAATGGATGTCTTAAAAAAATTGTTAATAAATCAAAATGAGAAAATTTTGACGTCACTTTTATGGGAAATATAAAAAGTTGTCTACAAGACCCTTTTTGATATTATTTTTTATAAGAGAAATGCTAACGGATTCCCTTAGAGTAATGGTTAACAATCAATTTAAAAAAAGTTTTTATGAAAAAAAAAAAACAATTAATATTTTGACAGTTTTTTTCATTTCCCATAAAAGTGGTATCAAAACTTTTCTAAAATGGATTGTTAACCATTGGCCTAAAAGTACTCATTAGCATGACTTTTTTTATAAATATGATAAGATTTGAACTTATACTCTTCGTAATCAATCATTGTTCTTTATTATCAAATCAAAACACCGAATGATTTTATGGTCTAAATAAAATTTGAACTTAAGTTTCTTATTTAATTGTAAGAGATCTTACCAATTGAACTAAGTCAAACCCATATTGTTATTATTATTGAATACACGTATAATTAAAAATGAATATATGTATATATTACTCCAATTAGTATAAGAATCAGTGACGGCTCTAGAATATATTTTTAAGAGATTAGTAAGAAGATGCATTTTGGGTAAAAAAAAATGAATCTTGTCCATAGTAAGTACTAGCAAGAGAATAAAAGATAAGAAGTATTGCACATTTTCACAACATTTTTTCAACAAATCTTAGGTGATAAGTTGTTATTAGTTATAATTTAAACTCACTACTGAAATTACTTTTTTGTCCATCAGTAATAGTCAGTAACAATCTGTCACTTAGAATTTGTTGTGAATATATTGTGAACATAGCGTTTCTCATCTAAGATAAACTATAAGTTCATTGTCCATTAAAAAAAAAACTATAATTTCATTGCATATTGTTTCTTAATACAACAAACATATTAATTATTATTGCTAAGATAAAAATTTTGAAATAATCTATTATTTTTAAATACAAAAAATATTTTAATTATTGTTTTTAAGTGAACTCCAAGCGAGATCTAAATGGTTTTTTTTTTTTTTTTAAAGATTTAAGATGAACAAATTTATACTTTTGTTGTTAGGCTTACTATTTTTTTCCCATATTTTATATCAAATTGGTTGGTTGTGGGGTTTTTTTTTTTTTTGTGTTTAATAAGACCAAGATATTGTCAAGATGGTTGTATTCAAGTTTATTTCAATTAGGCTTAAAAAAAATTTATGTTCAGGAAGTTCAAAATTTTATTCTAAGAGGGTCAAATAAAAAAAATTATATATAAATTTTTTTTGGCCCAACTCAGGGGGTTCATTTGAACCCCCTGGAGTATACCTGGAGCCGCCCATGATAAGAATGTATATACTCATATATGCCTTCAAATCATATATTTTTTTATGGATACAATAAATTTTGAATTTATAGTGAGATTCAATCCTAAGTCATTTTTTCAGTGATAATAAATTTTACCAATTAAACTAATTGAAACATTTCTTAATATTTTTAATAAAAAAAAATTACACCAATAACAAATTCAAAGCTCAAAATGGAAATTTCTTTTTCTCTCCATTTTTTTAACCAACTTTGGGGATGCCAAAGCTTCCTAGTTGTTCCTATCCGCTAATGAACAAGATAAAACAGAGATTTCTTTCTTTCTTAAATGAACTAAATTCTAAAGTTTGTATAAGTGAGGAACAAGATAAAACAATTATTTCATTATTTCTTAAATGACCTAAATACTAAATTTTATATAATGGAAATTTTATACTAAAATTTTCTCATATACTACATTTTACGAAAAATAGCAATTGTCAGTGAGCTTTAATTTAAAGTTTTAAACGACATAATGTGATATAAGTTTGAATCTGTTGAATGCTTATATAAGTGTGTGGATTCAAAGGGATGAATCACAACAACAATTTCAACTTAAAATTGTGCTTGGATGGGCCTGCTCAGCCAAATCGATACCCTACTAAGAAAAGGGAATACCTCAGTTCATCCAAATCCAACTTATGGGGTTGGCTAAGAAGATTTTAGTGGTTAAGTCTAGGATTGTCCAAGCCACCCAAGAACCAGACCCACCAACTCGAATCCTAACCGACCATCCGAACCGACTACTTTGGTGGTTGGCGTCGAGTTCCCACCCTTAGAATCCGAAATTAGCAGCTTGGTTGGCGGGTTTCCTTCTCCAAAACCCAAGCCACACAACCCGACCATAAAAACAAAAAATTTTGATGAAATTTGACATTTTTCCAACAATGATTTAGTCAAAATTCACTAAATTCGACAAGATCCCCATCAGATCTCTGCAAGTCTGGTGGAGATCTAGCCAAATTCAGGCAGTTTTTGCCACTACTCTACTGTTGCCGATTTCAACCGACCCAACTACCACCCAATGCATTATCCAACCAATTTGAATCAAATTCCTTGCCAATTAGCTATGAATTTGGAAATCATCAACCAGATTTGGTCAAGTCAATTGCACGTTGAACACAAACCCGACCCAAACCAACAACATAATAATGGAGAATATTTTACACATACCTTTAATGTGTAAGTGACGGGGCATTTATAAGACAAGGGATTAGGTGAGTTTTAGTGGTTGGATTGTCAGTAGATTATCCCCTTATGTCAATTGAGGGATGCTTATTAAGTCTGTCGGTGAATAAAACAAGTCCAATCGCACTTAATGCAAATGATGGTTGGTGAGATATAATAAATGTTGATGTAAGAGAAACATGATGACATTCAATCCCTCGACCTTAGGAAGGATCAGTCATATCAATTGACTTGGAGATCAATCCTCATGTTCCCATGGACAAGTCATCGCTGAGGTAGTCGATCGGTGTGATCATGGGAGCCATCGACCAAAGGAGGTTATGGGTGCTAACTTCATAGGCCGAGTCAGGACAATCACATTAGTCCTTAAGGGAGTTTGTTCCATCATGGGCCTTAACTGGCATTTAGGTTAATATTTTGCTAATAAAAACATGTCAACTCAACCGCTTTTAATATTTTGCTAATAAGTTTTTTTTTTTACAATATAGAAATTTTATTATAGCCTAATCTAAGTGTATATGTGTGTGAAGCTCCTTCCTAGAAACTTAAACTCCGGCTATTTCCCTTCAACACCCCACAAGCACTTATACTTGTGGAGTGACCATCGTACTAAGAGTGTACAGTAATGCTAATAAGTTAACACTTAATATGTAATAGAGGGGTTTAATGACATTTAGTCCAAGATAAATATTTAATCCTTAAAAAATGCTTGATTGACAAATTACCTTTCCAATTAGTTGACTTAGTACATTGATTCAGATGAGAATCTGAGCCAGATGAATCCAAACAAGGCTAATTGAATATCTGGAAACTATATATTCTTGTAGTTTAGCTTAATTCCACTACTAAATCTCCTTTTCCAAGTATTCAACAAAAATTTAGGCCAAGAATAACTAAATAAAGTCTCCTTCGGGTCCGGGCAACTTTAGTGAGGAATATACCGCGTGTGCATAGAAGAGTTTGCCACGTGTCTTAACTCAGCGTCATCACAGGCTGGTGTTTTTACTACACGAATCGCATCACCATCTTATTATTATTACTAGTTCAAAATCCATGCGTTGCACAGTTTTATTATAAACTTATAGAGTATATATTTTCATATATAGAAATTATGTTTCTTTTGTTTTTAGCTAAATGTTAATTTTAGATTTTGGGGAAGGGGTAGCACATATCTTTACAACCGGGGGAACTTCAATCATAAAACACCGGGTCCTTGTAATATAAGTACGCAATCCGTAAAAATTCTCAAAGCTAAAAAAAAAGTATTATTATTAAATTTAATGATATACAAAATAATAGAAAATTTAATGATTGATATAAACATCAAATTGTTACGAACAATTTATCATCAAATTTATATCAATATATGCTTAATAATAAGCTAAAAAGAAGATTGTTCTCTAAATCAAAATTGAGAGGATGAAAGCAACATTTAAATGTTGAACCCATGTTATAACGTATCACACAAATAATAATTAGAAAAAAAATTCATGTCTAAGCATATTTTATTATTGATTCTCAAACCATAACCATATAAATTGGATAAAACTTAAAGAGATTAGGTTAAACAAAAAACAAAAATACACAAAATCTATTCAATTTGATGGAAAAAAAAAATAGAGTAAACAAATACATGCCTGCAAAGTTATAGGTAAAAGAAGAGAATAATAGCCATGTAGGGATAAGGGGCCCAAGAACATGTGTTGGGCCTTGGGCCTTGTCCGAGGACACTTTGCGATCCGAGGACAGATAAACAGTAATGAGTATGTAAGACTCAGGGCTCCATGAGCGAGCTACGGGTGAGAATGTTGGGGGAGGTAAGCCGAGGAGGAATATCTCTTCAGCTAAGCGAAGCAGAGATCTGTGAGAGACTGCGCCCTCGGCCCCCTTTTTAGGATGTTGGGCCAAACCCACGTGAATGGGTGGAGTCGTGTTATTGCCTCTCAAAATGGAGGTTCGACTGATTATATTTTCCTCTTTAGATTAAGGGTTTTACAATGGAGTCTCCACTTATTTAATTATTGGGATAAATAAGAAAATCAAAATTGAAAAATTCCTCATTTTATTAAATTTCAATTGAATTTACATTGATCATAGGAAAATTACATGGCTTTGGTCCTAGATACAATCTAAGATAAAGTACATAACTTTGTATCCTAGTTATAATCTAAAAATTGAAAATTATAAGGATAAACATTGGTCTATCAACCCTTAATCTAAGTTCGGAAGCTATGTTACAAGGTGGGAAGGTGTTAGGCACCCACCTTGTCCAGTAAAACCGGTCTTCTAGACTATGGTGGCCAACATTCATATCACATCATCCAATATGTTATCAATCAATTTGTATGTTTAATTTAATGTATGTGCATGTGATAAACTCTAATTCAATTTATTAAACATTTCATTTGGATTGAAAAATAAATTCTAGTGAATGTGTATGGATGGTGATATTCTAGATTCAAGGATTTGAAAGAATTATTAAACAAACATCTTTTTCATGTTTTTGGTGTGGATTTAAGATCAAATTAGTGTTATGCATGAACATGTGATGAACAACCAAGAACATATAAAGAACACATAAGTACATTTAAGAACATTCAAACATATTCAAGAGAATTTAAATAATTACTATCATGCTTTAATTTTAAATTCTCATCATAGCAACACAAAAAAATAAGTTAGGGAAAATGATTATACCTTCATGCAAGATCCATACGGTGGAGGAAGAGACTCTTGGTAGAGGTCCTAAGGGTGGAAGAAAAGAAGAGTTAGAAGAGGAAGAGTGAGTCTCACTCAATACCCTGAGTTTCAGGAAGACCAAGATATGACAAGACCACTCAACTTCACTAGAACTCAAGATAGAAGAAGAGATGAGGTTTTTTGTGTGCTTTGGAATGAAGGAGAGAGGGGGGTTTGTATATTAGTTGTAGAGGAAATATAAATAAAAGGTCATTTAATGAGAGTTGACAAAGAATCATGAACCTAAACCTCATTTTAGCCTTGAGGAAAATCTGGTGCATTAAATGTAGAGATTGGTGAGAGTGAGAAGCAAGCAAAATTCGGTTTTCCCGTAGCTACTGTAAAGCCTGTAGAGCCAAATTCAAAAAATCATATCTTACTCAATTCTTATTGGAATTGTCTCATTCTTATGCTCAAATTGAAGCCCTGAATGTCAAGTTTCTGGGAAAATTAACCTCATTCACAAATTCAACATATTCTGAGAGATATCAATGAAATGGTGAGCAGAGGTCATTTGTTATAAAACAATTTCAGCACAATTAACATTAATAGGTCCCAAATCAGCTCCCAATTAACATTAATAGTTTCAAATTTACCCTAATTAAAAGATAATTACACAAATTACTCATTGAATAATTAATATTTATCTATCTAATTAATTAGGTGTATGCAACCTCACCATAAAATGTAGTCTTAACCAATCAAATTATGACACATCATTAATCTCAAATTGATTATAATTATAACCAATTGGAATCAATTGTTCATAATCACATATAGTCGGACTCAATTTGTGATAGTGCATCTCAGCCATTAAAACTTAATTTGATGATAACTTTCAATCTGATGGTCCAATTAGGGCTTATGACTAGTTGATTTGATCGTTACAACATCAAGATTATTTTGGTGAAGTGAGATTAAGGATCTAGTGACCAGAATCAAAATGCATATTTCCAAGGCGAAATTACCCTTTTACCCTGTGAGGTTAAATGCGGATTGTAAAATGGGGTGTTAACAAGATCAGAAAGAGTGTCCTGTCATCCAAGGTGACATTCCGAGAAATTCTATTGATAAAGATATACATTATGAACGTACAAGGCAACTGGGAGGTGTGAAATATCTAAGGGAAAGCTGCTACCACTACATTGAATGCTCTGCAGCAAACCCTTTGGCCGCATTAATGAGGAAGTGATACATGAACAGTAGTTTTAAGCCTTACAGCTACTCTCCAGAGACTTCAGAAAGGGGCTGATGTGACAGGGATCAACACCAACAATTTAATCTACACGTGGAGGGCAGAGATGAAGGCAAAGGGATAGTATAAAATAGGAAGAATGCAATGAGAGAGGGGGATCGTAAAATTAAGAGAGAAACACTGTAGCAATCAAGAGTTGAACTTGTAATCAAACTTGAAAAAAAATATATAAGAACTGATCTCCTCGGATTGTGCCGAGGACGATTTTCTTTAGATTAAACCAATTTATCTTCATTTCTTTGTCATTTGGATCCACTTTACTCGTTGTCTGACTCATTAAAACCCAATTTTTCAACCCACTCTATATAAATTCATTGTATTGGGCTCTTTGGACCTAAGTTCATTCATCCTTTGGGCTTGGGAGTCAAATTGTGACCTTACAAGCCACATTGAAGAAGTTGATATGAACAAAAAGTCTGATGTTAGTCTTATGATAGCTCTTTATCATTAAACCAAAATACCAATCGGTTATTGGTGTAAACAGGGATTGAACCCTAGATCTCTTATTCAACCATCATAGACTTTACCAGTTGAGTTAATTGGAACTCACAATATGAAGCTGAAATCTAAATGTTAAAAAATGTGGTGTGTGAGTAGGAAATCCAAAGAAAAAAAAGTCACGGTGAGTGAAGAGGAAATCCAAAGAATTAGTTATTTATTTAAAACTAAAAGTATTTGAATAGAATTTTATAATAGACATTTTTTACGTGTATTTAGTTGTTGTTTTTGAACAAATCTTGAACAAATAGTCGCTAAAATTTCTATACACAAAAAAAAAAAAAAAAAAAATGTATGCATGTGTTGAAAACTGAAAAGGAAAATAACACTTCGTTTGTTTCGATTTAAAATATTTTCAAATGTAAAATATTTTACTGAAAATATTTTCATTTTACCGTGTTTGATTGCCTACAAGGAAAATCATTTTCAAATTTTTTTTTAATATAAAATGTGAACATTTTTCTAACTCACAGCCCACCGGATCAGTGCATATCCGACCAACCAAATTAGAGAAATCTATTTGGAGCTATTAGAGGATCACCGGTAAATACAAAGCCACAAACCCATGGAAAAAATAATCAAGATCTGCCATAATCATCCTAAAAAACAACGATAACCCATGAGAAATGAGAAACAATTTGAGAATCAGACCCTCCCTGTTCTTCTTGATCTCCATCCATATTTAATTCTAGTTGCTACAAGTTGTGGTTTATTTTCAACTATTTTAACTCTATAAGAAATGCCTACACCATGATGCAGTTAATTGAGTGGAACCATTGTTGAACTGGCAAGCAGCTTTATCTTCATTTTGCTGAATTACCCAAAAAAAAAAAAAAAAGAGAAACAATTGAAATCTGCCACTAAAAAGAAAGATTAAGACCCATGAAAAACAACCCCACCCACGCTGTCCATCAAGCCACCAGATTAAACAACTAAGACCCAAAATCCTACAAACAAAAACTGTACAATCTTAATCACCAGATCCACCTTTGACCCACTAAAAGCAAGTCCCACCACAACCCAACCTCTAAAAACCCAACTAAATAATCTTGAAAAAGGAACAAGATTGACAATGGCGCTGACGACATGGAGCTGGTGATAGGTGGCAACGGTGAAGGGAGAGCCGGGGATGGGTGGTGCCGAATAGGGTGGAACTGGTGATGGGTGGTGATGAAGACGGTGGAATCAGTGATGGCTGAGAGAGAAGGGATGAGGGTGGGCTGGGTTGTGGAGAGAAATCTGAGAAAGCATAAAAGTGAGAGAGAGGTAGTGCATCGGGACTAAGAGAGTGCAATAGATGTAAAATATTTTACCGATATTTCAAGTGTAAAATATTTTACACAAATTTGCCTTAGTTGGTTTAGTTGACTGAAAATATTTTACTTTTGATCAAATATTTTACTTTAAAACAAACACCATAAAATGTGAAAATATTTTCCTGAAAATATTTTACATCGAAACAAACGGAGCATAAGGAACTCACTATTGGTTGCTCATGGTTCAGATTTGTGGTTTTCACTCTATTTCTTGGTTGCAAACCTGTTTAGTTCTTCACTATGTCTCTTTGATGTTTCATGATTGTGATTCGTGGGTTTCGTTTCTTTGATTTTTATCTTATACTTAGAGTAGTAAAGTAAAAGAATAGATAAATAAGGACCCTAGAGTCTAGAGTTTAGAGTGAGATAAATTTTAAATCTTTGTTTTTGATAAGGTTATAACTTCTTAATTTGTTAAAGTTTATTAAGTAAAATTATATATAAATTTTAGAAATATTGAAAAATAAGGATTAGATAAAGAATTTGGGTTGTAATCAAATTAAGATTTTTTTTTATCAACTTATAAATCAAATTATTTAAGAAAATGATTAGATGAAAAATTTGGATTGTAATCAAATTAAGATTTTTATCAACTTAGAAATTATAAGAGAAGAAGATAAGAACAAAAAAAATTATATCTTTTTTTTTTAAATTCTAAAAAATTTAATTTCTGTAATTTGGTGAAACCACTTGACATAACTATGGCTTCTACGCCTTATTATATAGTATATTGTAAGGACTGGAATTTGAACCACAGCCCACCAAGAACAATGGATGATGGCCAAACAAGTCCAAAACAATATATTAGTAAGAGAATGAGTTAATTCAGGGAACGGTCTTACAAAAAGAGTAGATCACAGTTGACTGGATTCAAGACAATAAGACAAATTAATGGAAATAGAGCTCCTCGGAAGAGCTCCTCGGTCAAGTCTGAGGATGAGATGTTCTTATATTAACTCAAACTTGTCTGAATACAACGCATTCTTCTTTTTTTCTTCCTTCTCTCATTCAATGCCCACTTTTCATGGTGATCCCTTCCTTATATAGTCCTTCCACTCTTCATCTCAGCCTTTCACCTATTGATTTTGCAGAAAATCCTTTGGATGCTTGTCCCATCAGGACCTCCTGGAAGCTTTATTAGTAGCTATAAGCTGAATTGCCATTGTTCAGGTGTCATTTCTCCATAAATGCGGCCAGTTCATTAGGTGCAGTGCATTTAATGTCGTGGTGGTAGCCTTCTTCCCAAATATTTCATATTTCATGATTGATTGAGTTTTCGTTACTTTCCCTGAAGCTCTCCCGAAGTGGTCCAAGTTTTCGGAAATTAGAGCTGACCCATCATTCTTTTCCTTTATCCTTGGCCCATTGGCCCAGGCCCAGCAATCCCATTAACCATCCTCGGGCACATCATCATCCTCGAGCATGGGCCATAGCCCAATACGCTTGCTCGGACTTTACAACCCCACATATATGATTATCATTATTATTATTTTGCTAATTGAAAATTGATTAAGATTTTACTATTATTTATTAATTGCATTACATCCAATAAAACAACAATGGTGAGAGAATTAGACCTTTTTCTTTGTTTGAAATATTGCAGACATTTATTTAGCTTAATGATTAGGTAAGAAAAAACAAATAGATTGTATAATCAAGAACACAAACAGACCTAAATTTTGCAAATTGAAAATTGATTAAGATTTTAATTTTATATATTGATTGCATATTTGCATTACATCCAGTAAAACAACAACAGGGAGAAAATCAGGCCTTTTTTGTTGGAAATTGTACGGCCCCCTTATACCCAAGCCCATTTGGGCCTTAGGACGTGGGTCAACAGTATGGCCCAAGGCCTCGACTTTCGCCCAGCCCAGGATCCCAGTCCACACCCGTAAAAGCTACGAGCCCATACTCAGAGTTATTCAAGAAGCCCAACGAACGAGCAGCCGATGCTAGCTCACATTTGACCTTACCATGTGGTTTTGTTCGGCAAGTCGTCACCGAGCACAGTTGCAGTCGTTCAGTCTCACCACCACTTACATGCCCGGCAGTGCCTTGGGGAATACCGCTGCCGAGCACATCTGCTGAAGTGGGAACCATTTCCAAAGCCACTCTCACCTAAAACCCACTTACAATTAACAATATTGGACCCCTCATCGCACTAGTTACAAATATAATCATGATCCTTCCACTAATCTAAGGCTATAAATATGAGAAGTTGGGGATAGAGGAGGGGGTTCTTTTTGGTGTGTGGAAAGGTTCTGAAGAGAATAGAGAGTAGAGAAAAAAGAGTGATTCAGAGAGAGAGAGAGAGGGGAAGAAATAGCTTGGTTGAGTTTCTGTGCTGAGAACGACCCAACGTAGGAAATCCTAAACCCACATTACAAATAAGTTGTGAGCCCAGGTGAGGTTAGGGCCAATCCCCCATTTGAGGCACGCATAGAAATATTTCATAAATTAATTTATTTTAATGATTATGTAAAAAAAAAAAACCAAATAGATTGTATAATCAAGGAACAAATATGGTATAAACAATAACAATAATAGAATCTATATACAAATACAATAAATTGAAGTTTGTAAAATTAATTAAAAAAACTCATAGACTGGAATTTGGATGCGTATAAAAATGAACAATGTAAATTATGATAAAGGCTTGTGTTTGATACAATTTCATTTAAACATATTTCGTTCATCACAATCAGTGCTTTGAGCCTATTCAACATTTCTCTCCGAAGATGCAACAATATCATCAAACAAAAGAAGCATAACAATCTAAACACTCAACACAAAAAACTCTGTATGTGCATCTCTCTCTCTCTATGAACATGAATACAAATTTTTTTTTTTTTTTTGAAATAAATAAGAGACTCGCTATTTATAATGGTGCAACATGGACAGACACATTGTTCTAAATAAAATTATTGTGCAATAAACAAATACTCAAATAAAATAATAAGTAACTATTTAATACTAAACAACCAACTTGGACTTATGCCTACAACTACAAGTATACAAATTTATAAAATGTCCAATTTTGTTGCCTATGCAAGACTCACAGATTTTACCACTTTAGACCATGTTCAAGTGGGTAATTTAGGAGTCAATTTTTCATTCACTCCTTGAATAATTTTGGGCAAGTAACCACATAACATTAATCTCCTCTCGAAGAAGAATAAGTTCCAATTCGGGCCTATTTCAAAGGGCATGTGGACCCCACTTTTATTTTGGCTAGTATGTAGCCACCCAAACACCTTTTAATATCCCTTATTCAAAAAAAAAAAAAAAAAAAATCCATCCAATTTTGTTCTAATTCTTAGTCTTACCTTAACGAGAAATACTATAATTTCTCAAATCATAAAAGTTCAGTATGGATAGGCTATAATATAGTATAATACCTATAAAAAATAGTTAGTTTAGTAAAATATGATTTTTTTTTTCTCTTTTATTATGGTTATAGACATTTATTATGATTGTGTATGTATATGAAGCAATATTCCACTATTTAAAGAAAATATGATGTGTAAGATTCTAATTAAGAGTTCAAATTTAAATATAGAATTTAATTTAAAATCAATTAATATATATATAATAATAGAATAATTATGTAAAAAATTGCGAGGTATGAAAAGCTTATGTGGCACAATATTAAAGTGACAATTAAAAGTCAAACATTTTCGGTTTTGTAAGGACTGGGTCTGATCACTTCTAATGTTGGAAAAGTGGATTCAGGCCTAACTAGCCCAATACAATAGATTTTGTAGAGAATGGGTTTAAGAACTAGACCTCAATGAGGATAGCAACGAATAAACATGGTTATGAGCCTACTAAGTAATGAGAAAATGGGCTTGGAGTGCGGAAATCTGTCTTGGACACTGGTCCGAGGAGCTATTTGTTCTTATTATTTCCTCAGTACTTGGTTACAACGGTTACAAAGATGATACAAGTTGCTACTGTGTTTTCTCCTTCTTTCTCTCTCCCCCTTTTTCTGGAGGAGTTCTTTACATTATATACCCTCTTTCGGTTGATCTCGGCCCTCCATTTGTTGATCATACAGGTCACTACTTGAGCGCTTGTCCCATCAGCCGCCGTCCCAAACCTTTTGTGAGTTGCAGCAACCAAAACAACACTGTTCAGGGGTCATTTCCTCATTAATGCGGCCAGAACATTAGTTGTGGGCATTTAATGTGGAGGTGACAACTTCTCCTTGAATTTCTCCTCCTCCAGGCTCCCATGGCTGACCTGCTCTACTTATCCTTTTTCTTGGGACGCTCTACGAGACTGCCCTTGATGGCGTGCTGCTCTTCCCTTCTATGATCTCGGTTCGTAGAGGACATGATTGTCCTCGGCGACGCTTCTTGGTAATTAGGACTTACTTCATTCGTCCTCGGGCATTTCTTCTTCCTCGGCATGGGCCTTGGGCTTAGTATAAAGTGGGCCGGGGTGGCCAGATTCTTTGACCCCACAATAGCCCCTCAAAATCCTGTTGTCCGGATCCTCGGACGGAGAGGAAGGTTTTGATGCCCTTGGGCCTTCATCATGGCTTGTCAAGTCTTGTCCTTCGTCAGTGCCAGAGCCTTTTCGCTTGTCCAAGGCATGTTCTTGACGCTTTGGTATACGGAGCGTGCCCTTATTAAATTCTAGCGGCTCTGTGCTCCCCACGTTCAACGATGTGATGGTGATCCAATGGCGGGGATTTTTTTAACTTTATGGGCGGGAAAAACGGCACGGTTATTTTTAATCAAAGGTATAAATACCCATTTGAACCGATTCGCCTCTTTACTTTCACATTCAAGAGTTCTTGCGCATGTATCCTGAGTTCTGTCAAATCTCCAGCCCAACTCGCCTTTCTTTTCAGCATAAAAAGCCTGTCCGAGGAGCTTTTCCTCATTTCTGTAAGTTTCTACTCTCTCTAACTCATATTTTCTCTCCTCTAAGTTTCTTTTTCTCTTATTCCTTTCTTTCTTTCGTTCTTCCCTGAGTCCTTTACCCGTTCCTAGGGATAGGTAGGTTTAAAAAGTTGGTTGAGTCTGAAGAGGCAATGGAGAAATTTATCGCCGATTATAGGATTCCCAGTAATGTAGGCTTGAGATACTGTGAGGAAGGGGAGTGGTTTTTTAGGAAGCAAGATGGTGAAGTGGTGATTCCCGTAATCGCCTTTATTGAAGGTGGTATGAGAATCCCTACGGGGCCGGTAATGAGGGATTACCTTAGGCATTTCTGATTAGCTCCCACCCAGTGCGCCGTTAACATGTTTAGGATCCTGGGTTGTGTGGACGCATTAAATGAGAAAATGGGATTGAGGTTGACCCATCACGATGTAAACTGGTGCTACAACCTCCAACACCTAAAGGGTAAATCCTACTATATGAAAACGAAGGACGACAAGGTTCGGCTTGTTTAGTGCCTCCTAGAGTCTAGCAAAGGGTTGAATAAGGACTTTCTCATCATGTCAGGGAGGTGGCACGACGGCCTTCTTTGTCCGACAGAAGAGGGGGCACCAGGTGAGGTATTCGGAGTAGGAGAGGGTTGATCTTTTGTATTGTTATAGTTTGTACTGTTTGGCTGCTAATACGAATGTGCTTTTTTCTTTTTTACAGATCCACACGCCTTTGGCCGACACTTTCACTTGGTCAACCGAGAAGATTTAGCAATCATCCTTTGGGCGGAGGTTTTTGTGAACGAAGTGAATAATCAAGTCAGAGCCGCTCACAAGATCCTCGGGTACGATCCCATCCAGAAATCATTCTCGGCTCCAAAGTACGTGATCAAAGCCAAAGATCCTCGGCTTCACAGAATCACCATAGTAGAACAAGGGTTCTTGATTCCTGAAAGATCCCCTGTTCCAGAAGGCGCTCCGTTGGCAGGCCCTTCCTCGTCCCCTCAAGCTGCAGAGGCTGAGGACGATTTTGGTGTATTTGATCAAGATAATCTATTCGAGGATCCCTCTAGTGATTTGGGCGACCCCAGTTTGACTGAAGTGGACCTCTCATCAGTCTGGACTTCTTCTCAGGCCGAGATGGGTTTTAAGAAGAAACCCTCAACCGACCTGCTTGACCTAATTAAGGGCCAGCCGGGCAAGGATACGCCGGGGAGGCCACAATCCAAGCTTCCTCTTCCTCCCAAGTCTCAACCTGCTCAGACCAGGTCATCCTCCACCCAGTCGAAGTCGTCATCCCCTCAGGCCAAACTTCCTCCTCCTCCCCAGCCGACTTTGCCTCCTCGGCCCAAGTCTGCAGACCCAAAAAGGAAAAGGGCTTCCAAAGGCAAAGAGCCCATGGATGGGGGACAGCCTCGCTCCTCTCAGGAGGAAGATGAAGCCCGGCGAGCTTCAAAACAAATGAAAGTCGGGCACTAGGGCCAAGAAGAGGAAGTCGCCACGCAGTCCGAGCCCCAGGCCTGGCTTCCTGCCCCAATGCTCCATGGAGAGCCTCTGATGGAAAACGACTCGCTCAGGGACTTCCGAGGGGGCGAAGGTGCCTACGTGGCCAATGCACTGGAGAGGTGCTTGCTGCTTCCTACCGATATGGCCGAGCTGGGGAATATGAGGAGGCAGGAGGTCTTCCTCAACATGAAAAGGTACTTGGGCATGGTAAGACTTCTAATATTTACGACTCTATTGATCTTTTTCCCTTAGTTTCCATCTTATCGTGAACTTGTTTCAATTTGGCAGGCTGTCCAGGCCACTTACAGGTTGGAAGAGTTGGCCAATGATCAGAGTAGGGCCCTGGAATTCGAGCGTGACAAGCACTTGGATGCCACGCGGACCCTTAAAAACTCCAAGGCTGATCTCGCGAAGGCAAGGGAGGACCTGAAGGAGATGACAAGGGTCAGAGACAGTGCTGAATCAGGCCTGGCCAGCACCCAAAAACAGGCTGAAGACCAGACGAGGTGCCTACTCGAGGCTGAGGATCAGCTGAAGATTGCCAAGGAGCAAATTGCTGATCTAAAGAAGAAGCTGGCCGAGGCCGAGGGAGCTAGGAACGTCGCAGAGTGGGCTAGGGATGAAGTCTTGAGGGCTAAGGCGGAGGCCGAGTTTGCCAGGACTGAAGCCGAGAGCTCCAAGGAGAAGGCCGAGGAGGATGCTTATGCCTTGGGAATGGATGAGACACAGACCATTCTCAAGGCACAAGTACTTGGGGTGTGCAGGCTCTACTATTCCCAGGTTTGGAATGAAACCCTCAAACAAGCTGGAGCTGAGGCTTCATCTGACCTTTGGAAGGCAGAGAATGTATACTACCCTCCTGCCATCCGAGAGCCCGGCCCTCCTAGCTCTGAGGCTGGCACTTCTCTCGAGGTGGTTAAGGCAGGCCATCCTGACATTGCCCTTGCTTTAACTTCTTCTGATGAGCCTGTCAAGGAGGCCGAGCTATCTAGGGTAACCGAGACAGATAAGGGCCCTAGCCCGGGAGTACCCCAGGATGTTGCAAAGCCTCCAGTTGATGCCCAAGCCCCTCATGTTGAGGAGACAGCTCTCCTTGTAATGCCTCTGCAAGCTATTCCTCTAGGTGAAAGCCCCGAGGACCCTGAGGCTACTTCAGACCAGCCTTCCAAGGGTGCAACGAAGACCAAGTTAAAGAAATAGGCTGCCTTTGTTGTGCCTTTGCTCCCCCCCCCCCTTTTTAAGTATTTGAACTGTTGTAATGGAACGCTTGGATTGAATATATGCAATTCTCTTTTCATGTGTTAATTGTCGGTATGATGGGTTTTGTTTATTCATATAACTTGTGCTTTGATTATTTGTTATTTATATAACTTGTGCTTTGATTATTAGCTAAACAGTCTCAACAGTGTGACTTGTTTTCCATTTTTGAAACAGCAACCTAAAAATGTAAAGTCCATAATGATAATTTTCACTTAGACTGTGATTAACAATTGGGCCACTCTATTATTACGACTTGCTTTTGCTGAACGGACTATAAAAGGCAATAACCTTATAACATGAATTCTATACCTCATGAGTTGGTTATCATAACGGGTTTAAAATGCTAAGCGCGTACTACTTATAAAGACAAACTTTTAAATCCCATAGATCTAATGCCACAGCACAATGTGCAAGGGCATTCAGAAGTATGTTCCAAAAATTTATTGACCTCAAGGAAGCAATTAGCTACCGACTACGCAGGGAAGTTACATTTAATGTACCTTAGAGTGCCTTAAGTGATGCTCATGGGCTTGTTAATTTCCTCAAAGGTTGTGGTCCAAGGAGTCACACAACGCTCGGAATTTGTTAATCGCTCAGGCCTTTATTGAAAGTAGTTAGTTTCTCCATAGGTTTGAGTCCGAGAGCCATGCAAGACCTTGGTTCTGTCTAACACTTAGGTTTTTCTAGAAGTAACTAGTTTCCCCATAGGTTTGAGTTCGAGGACCATGCAAGACCTTGGTTCTGTCTAGTACTTAGATTTTTCTTATGACATGTTCTAATGAGTAAATCCTGCATCCTCAGCAAATAACATGAAGAAAATTTTTGATCATGAATATGACTGGTAATTTCTTTCATTACCAGTCTGGAAAGAAAAATGAAAATCAAAAACCTAATAAAGAATATGTCAGCTTCCGACCAACATTTATAGATGTTTTGAGTACCATTTCAAAGTCATTCAAGTTAATATCATAAATTTCACTAAGTCAAACAGCAATCTTGACAAAATCGTAACTTTTCTTAAATATCCAAACCTCTAAGAAGTGTCTAAGCTTGTGCACATTTAAAATTAGTACAACAAAATTTAAAAGAAAATTTAAGTCACGAATATGGCCAAAAGTAGTCATGCAAAATTATAATTTCAATTGGCAGCTCAGATTTGACCAACCATAAAAAAGAATACTCAACTTTTAATAGAGTAATAATTTGGATCATGTTGAAGGTGCCAAAAGGAGGAGAGGGGGTTCAAAAGATGGTGTTAAGAAAACACAGAGTATTCTAACCGGTTAGTAACTCAGTCGGATCATTGAAAAGAAAAATAAAATGATGATAGAAACAGAAGGAAACAAGCTAACATCTAAACTCCTTAGTTTTCTGTCTAACACTTAGATTTTTCTTGAAGTAACTAGTTTCCCCATAGATTTGAGTCTGAGGACCATGCAAGATCTTGGTTCTGTCTAGTACTTAGATGGTTGCCAAAATGCAAGACATGTAATCAAAATGGACTTAAAAATTTGAATTAGAGAAATGCCTTTGTTAATAATAATACATTTTCAGGTTATTTACATTCCATGGACGAGATACAGCTTTTTCATCTAAGTTTTCTAAGTAGTATGCACCTATTCCTGCTACCGCGGTAATTCGGTATGGTCCTTCCCAATTGGGCCTTAACTTTCCCCAGGATGGGTTCTTGGTAGCCCCCACGACTTTCCTCTACACTAAGTCCCCTAGTGCCAATGGTCTCAGCTTCACATTGGCATCATGTCCCTTCTTGAGTTTCTGGTAGTAGTAGGCCAACTGGATCACTGCCTTTTCTCTTCGTTCATCGATCAAGTCTAGGCTCTTCCCCAGCAGTCCATCGTTATTGCTTGGAGTGAAAGAGTTAGTCCTCAGCGTTGGGAAGCTTGCCTCTAGAGGGATAACAGCCTCGGCTCCATAAGTCATGGCAAAGGGTGTCTCTCCTGTTGACCGTCGTGGGGTAGTTCGGTAAGTCCATAAGACGTGTGGCAGCTCCTCTAGCCATCTTCCCTTAGCTTCATCCAGTTTCTTCTTAAGCCCGTTGACTATGACCTTGTTGACAGCCTCGGCCTGCCCATTTCCCTGAGGATAAGCTGGAGTTGAGTACCTATTTGTGATCCCCAGTTTGCAACAATATCCTCTGAAGGCTTTGCTGTCAAATTGGAGTCTATTATTTGAAATGAGGGTTCGAGGAACCTCGAATCGTGTAACGATGTTTCTCCAGATGAACTTCTTAGCATCCGCATCTATAATGTTGGCCAATGGCTCAGCTTCAACCCATTTGGTGAAGTAATCTGTGCCGACCAACAGATATCTCTTGTTTCCGGCCGCCTTGGGAAAAGGGCCTATAATATTTAGGCCCCACTGGGCAAACGGCCATGGACTAGACAAGGGGTTAAGGACTCCTCCAGGCTAATGAATATTTGGGGCAAACCTTTGGCACTGGTCACATTTCTTAACATACTCCAGGGTTTCCTTCTGCATCCCCGGCCACCAATATCCCTGGGTAAGGGCTCGGTGCGATAGAGATCTTCCCCCTGTGTGACTCCCACAGATCCCCTCGTGCAGTTCCTCAAGCAGTAATTATGCTGCTTCTGGGTGAATACAAAGTAAATATGGCCCAGAATAGGAGCGCTTATACAGTTTGTGGTCCTCGGACAACTAGAACCGAGAAGCATTTCTTCGTATTCTTTTAGCCTCTGACTTTTCTTCGAGCAGGGTATCATCTTTGAGGAACCTCACTATAGGGTACATCCAACTAGGACCCACTCTAACTTCATGGATATGGACCATACCTATTGCCACCTCTCTTGCTCTATCCAGATGCTTAATAAGGATGGTCCAAGGCAGACCATTTGCCGAGGAGGTAGCGAGCATGACCAATGAATCTGTATGGGTGTTTCCACTTCTGGGGACATGTGACAAGCTGAAAAGATCGAAGTTTGACTGCAAGCGTTTGGCCTGGCTTAAGTATGCTTGCATCCTTGCTTCTCTGGCTTCCAATTCTCCTTTCACCTGGCCCACTACCAGTCTTGAGTCCGAGAACACCTCTACTACTTTTCCTCCCATTTTCTGCACCATGGCCATTCCTTGTAACAAGGCCTCGTACTCGGCTTCGTTATTCGTGGCCGAGAACCCCAGTCTTAGGGATTTCTCAATGATGACCTTCTCAGGAGATATTAGGACTAGCCCCACTCTGGATCCTCTTTGATTTGCTGCGCCATCAACGTACACTTTCCAACATGGGGGTCCTAGCATAGAGACTACCCCCACCGATTTTTCACCCATGTTTTAATCCTCGGCTACAATTTCTACTGGTGGTTCAGCGAATTCGGCCATCAAGTCAGCTAGGACCTGGCCCTTTATGGAGGTCTAAGGCATGTACTTGATGTCAAAAGCTCCCAGGATTGTGTTCTATAAGGCAATCCTCCCAGTATAATCAGCAGTCCGAAGTACGGACTTCAAGGGCAGTTGGGTTAGGACAACCACTGTGTGGGCTTAGAAGTAATGGGGAAGCTTTCGCGTAGCATGGACCACAGCTAGTATGACCTTCTCCAAGGGTAAGTATCTAACCTCAGCTTCATGCAGCGATTTGCTCACGTAATACACTGGCTTTTAAAGGCCGTTGTCATCCCATATTAGCACTAAGCTCACTGCGTGAGGGGCCACGACAATATATGCGTATAAGACTTCATCAGCCTCAGGACTGGACATGATAGGGGGCCGAGATAGGTATTCCTTGAGTTGCTGGAAGGCCGCAATACAGTCCTCAGACCATTCAAACCCTTTCCACTTGTTGATCAAGAGATAGAACGGTCTGCATCTATCCGCCGACTTGGAAATGAATCGATTCAGGGCTGCAATCATTCCAGTAAGCTTTTGAACCTCCTTGGCATTTTGCGGTGGTTTTAAATCATTAATAGCCTTGATCTGGCCAGGATTAACCTCAATTCCCCTATGAGTAATCATGTAGCCTAAAAACTTGCCTGATCCCACGCCAAATGAGCATTTGGAGGCATTTAGGCGCAGCTTCTGCTTCCTCAAGACACTAAAGGTACTGCCGAGGTCTCCTAAATGCTCGGACACTACCTTACTCTTCACCACCATGTCATCAACATAGATTTCGATGCTCTAGCCCAACTGCAGCTCGAACATTCTCGTCATCATCCTTTGGTAAGTGGACCCTGCGTTCTTTAGACCGAACGTCATTACTTTGTAGTGATAGTTCCCAGTAGGTGTCACGAAGGCTGTCTTCTCCTGGTCGTCTAGGGCTAGTGGTATTTGATGATAGCCTTGAAAGGAATCTAAGAAGCTCAGCCGAGGATGCCCCGCTGTTGCATCCACCAGCTGGTCTATCCGAGGCATGGGGAATGGGTCTTTTGGGCATGCTCTATTTAGGTCCGTGAAGTCTACACAAACCCGTCATTTCCCACTTTTCTTCTTGACTACCACGGTGTTGGCCAACCATTCGGGGTAAAAAACCTCTTTGATAGCCCCTGCACGTTTAAGCTTCTCCACCTCGCCCCTAATCGCATCAGCATACTCTCTTGAGGGGTGCCGAGGTGGCTGCTTCTTGGGTGTGATGGATGGGTTGACGTTGAGATGGTGACAAATGAAGGCTGGATCAATCCCCGGAGCGTCGCAGGCATCCCATGCGAACACGTCAATATTGCTTTTGAGAAGCTCAATCAACTCCCCCTTCTCCTGGGAAGGCAATTGAGCCCCTACTTGAAAGAACTTCTCCGGGTCACCACCGATGACCACTCTCTCTAGATCTTCGCATTTTGCCTCCTCGACGGTCGTATCAAGGGGCGACACCGGGTCCTTTTATTGCTATAAGTTCATCTCAGCAGAGGCCGAGGACTCTGCATCGAGCCGATGTGAAATAGCAGCCACCATACACTGCCTTGCCGTAGACTGGCAACCACGGATTTCAAGAACCTGGTTTTTCGACGGGAATTTCACTTTCTGATGTAAGGAGGAGGCAACAGCCCCCAAAGTATGGAGCCAGGGCCTACCAACAATGGCTGTATATGGAAAGTAGGTATCCACCACAATAAAGTTCACCTCCACTCTCTCTGAGCTGGTCTGGATTGGCAGCCTAATCATGCCATTTGAAATAACAAGCTTCCCGTTAAAGCTCATCAAAGGAGAGCTGTAGGGCATCAAATCTTTCGGTCTTAAATTCAGCCCCTTGTAGAGGTCGGGATACATTATCTCGACAGCACTGCCGCCATCCACCATCAATCTTTTCACATCGTAGTCCCCAATTCTGAGAGTGATCAATAGCGCATCGTCATGGGGCTGGGTGGTTCCATTCTTGTCTTCTTCTGAAAAACTCAAGACTGGGTGAGAATTCACTCTGGCCCTCTTCGACTCTGGATGAGACTCCTCGGTAGGCAACTGAGTCATAGATAACACTCGTGAGAGGCGCATGCCTGTCCTTCCTAGCACGGCCAAGATTACGTTGATTGTCCCTAGGGGTGGCCTTAGGGCATTATCCCTTTGGGGCTCCTGATGGGTCTAGCCCAGATGACCACTGGAATGATGTAGGAAGTGCCTCAGCTTTCCTTCTCGGACTAGCTGGTCCAGATAGTTCTAGAGGTTTCTACAGTTCTCCGTGGTATGCCCGTGGTCTTGGTGGTATTGGCAATAAAAGTTCTAATTACGCCTCATGGACTCTCCCGCCATCTTATTCGGCCACTTAAAGTATGTCTCGTTCTTGATTTTCTCCAATACCCGGTGTACTGGTTCTTGGAATACAGCACTGACAGTCTGTGTGCTGGTTGCTCCGGATTGCCCCACGAAATCTCTCCTCGGGCGGTTGCTGTTATGTCGGTCCGACCTGAAATCCCTCATCTCCTGAGGGATAACCTTCTCTTTTCCCTTTCCTTGCAGCTGGTCTTCCTCTACTCGTTTATACTTATCGATTCGATCCATTAGTTGGCGCACACTGGTGGCGGGCTTGCAAGTTAGAGACTTCCTCAGGCTGTGCTCAGCTGGGAGGCTATTTTTGAAGGTGCTGAAGGCGACATCGTCACAATTGCAGTCCATTTCATTATACATCTCCCAATATCTGTCCGAGTAGGCCTTCAGAGTTTCTCCATTATCCATGGACAGCGATAAGAACGTACTCAAGGGCCGAGGAGCTCTGCTGTTTGTAACGAAGCTAGAGCCAAAGTCTTTAGTTAGCTGCCTATACGAATCTACGGAATTCACCTTTAAACCATTGAACCACCTCATCGCCACTAGCCCCAAGCTTGAGGGGAAGACCTTGCACATCAGTGACTCGTTTTTAGAATAGACAGCCATCCTTTGGTTAAACTGGCTCACATGCTCCACGAGGTCTGTCTTGCCGTTGTAAGGAATGAAGGTTGGCTGCTGGAAACATCGAGGAAGTGCAACCCCCTCTATGTGGCGCGTGAATGGTGATTTGGAGAGTTGGTCCAGTGCCCTGCTCATGGCGTCGTTCCTCAAGCCCCTGGGAGATGGGCTTTTACGTGCACGCCTCCGTTTGTGCTCTTCTTCGTGAAAGAAGGTCTCACTTGGGGGGGTTCGCGATCTCCGTCTATAGTCATCATCGCCTTCATCACTGGAGGGCATGTTAGGGCTGGAGTGAGACCGCCTTCGTCGTGCATGGCGCAACTCTCTCTTCAAATCGTCTATCTCTCGTTGCATGGCCTGATTATCATTCCGCCCCTGAGATGCGTGGCTTCTAACCTCTTCTTGTTGCATGGGCTAGTTGTTATTTTGTCTCTGGAGCACGTGATTCTTCACACGAGAGTGGCTGCTACCCGTTTGAGTGGTGTGCACACTTCCCTTTCGAAACCTTCCATTCTCTTCATTTCGATCACGCTCAGGATCAGGAAAGTTACCTTGTCGTGGGGATCCAGCAGGTTCAGGTTGGTAGGGACCTGCTTGATGATGGCCTAGCCCTACCATGCTTGATTGTTACCCTTACTAAGACACAATTTCTCCCCACAGACGGCGCCAATTGTAGGGACTGGGTATGATCACTTCTACTGTTGGAAAAGTGGATTCAGGCCCAACTAGCCCAATACAATAGATTTTGTAGAAAATGGGTTTAAGAACTAGACCTCAATGAGGATAGCAACGAATAAACTTGGTTATGAGCCTACTAAGTAATGAGAAAATGGGCTTGGAGTGCGGAAATCTGTCCTGGACACTGGTCCGAGGAGCTATTTGTTCTTATTATTTGCTCAGTGCTTGGTTACAACGGTTACAAAGATGATACAGGTTGCTACTGTGTTTTCTCCTTCTTTCTCTCTCCCCCTTTTTCTGGAGGAGTTCTTTACATTATATACCCTCTTTCGGTTGATCTTGGCCCTCCATTTGTTGATCATGCAGGTCACTACTTGAGTGCTTGTCCCATCAGCCGCCGTCCTAAACCTTCTGTGAATTGCAGCAACCAAAACAGCACTGTTCAGGGGTCATTTCTTCATTAATGCGGCCAGAACGTTAGTTGTGGACATTTAATGTGGAGGTGACAGCTTCTCCTTGAATTGCTCCTCCTCCAGGCTCCCATGGCTGACCCGCTGTACTTGTCCTTTTTCTTGGGACGCTCTATGAGACTGCCCTTGATGGCGTGCTGCTCTTCCCTTCTATGATCTCGGTTCGCCGAGGACATGATTGTCCTCGGCGATGCTTCTTGGTAATTAGGACTTCCTTCATTCGTCCTCGGACATTTCTTCTTCCTCGACATGGGCCTTGGGCTTAGTATAAAGTGGGCGGGGGTGGCCAGATTCTTTGACCCCACAGGTTTTATTTATATTACTATAAAATTATAGATTTTTTTAAAAAAAAATTTTTATACAAGATAGAAATTTTACTCTAACCTAATCTAAGTGTATATGCGTGTGAAGCTCCCTCCTGGAAACTTGAACCCCGACCCTTACCCCCCACACCCCATAAGCACTTATACTTATGGAATGACCATTGTCCCAAGGGTGTGCAGTGGTAAAATTATAGATTTTTAAATACTAATGGCCATTTGACATTAGAGCGCTCACAATGGTGGTACCAAAAAGCTAAATTGCTATTTTTAGCACCAAAATTCTAAAAAAACATGCTGCAATGATGATGCTAAAGTTAAAAATTTTGACATTTAAGCTACAGTAGCTACAAAGTTTTAAAAAAAAAAAAAAAAATCCCATTCTTTATCTTCTTTCCCAGCCACTTCTCTCTCTCTTTTATTATTATTATTTTCTCTCTCTCTTTTTTCTCCTCAAACTCAAATCCCAATCGCTTCTCTCTCTTTCTTCTATCTTTTTTCCTCTCTTTTCTCCTCTCTTCTTCTCCTCATACTCAAATCCCAACCGCTTCTCTCTCTTTACTTATTTATTTTTTCTCTCTTTTTCTCCTTTCTTCTTCTCCTCAGACTGAATTTTTTTTTTTTTTTTTTAATCTCTTGGCTTTCTCTTTTGTGGTGGGGATGGGTTTTGTAGGTGTGGTGATGATGCGTTTTGTGACTGGTTGTGGATGTGGTGGTGGTTGTGGTTGTGACTATGGTTTTGTTTGGGTTGTGTGTGTGTGTGTTTTTTCTCCCAATGGTGGGCAGTGGGTTCTTGTTTTTGGTTGAAGTTTTTTGGATTTTTTGGATTTTTTTTTTTTTCGGTCGTGGTGGTGGTGGCTAGCCGTGGGTTGTGGGTTCTTGTTTATGTTTTTTTTTAATTGGTGGTGGTGGTTGGTGGCAGTGGGAGTGGGTGTGGGTGTGGGTGGCAGAGGAGAGAGATGTTGGCAGTGAGTATGGGTGAGAAGAGAAAGAGACGGAGAAGAAGATAGAGAAAGAGGAGAGAGTAAGAATAAAAATATATATATATATTTAAATGAAATGCCCAAAAAAATAGAACTATTGATGTTGGGTGTGTTATAAAGTGGTGTGTTAAAATAGATAAAGTGAGTTTTTGATATGCTAAAAGCTAAAAAATTTAGTTCCACTGTTGTGAATACTCTTAGGGCTGTAATAATGCCAACTATAGAGCCAAGTATTAAAAGTCCATAATTTTACATTTAATTTTATTTTGAACATGAGTCGAGTTCAAACTCATCACCAAAATAAATTACATGCTAAAGTTTGATTCATTTTCTTTTCGAACAAGTTCATGGCTACTTGATTAAATTCATCTCTTTCCATATATAGTATATGGTAAGGGCTACAACTAGAATTTATTATCCCTTTACAAATTAATGCTAATAATAATGGATAATTAAATTATAGTTAAAACTATATTATTTTAGTTAATTACTTGATTGCATATAACAATTTTAGTTTATAAACTTATAAAAAATAGATCCACCAAATTTGTATTGTTGAGAATTATATCTAATTTTAACCACAAAGTTAATTACTTATATTATCAGTAAATTACAAATAATAATTTGAAATCTCATAAATTTATTTACAAAATTACACAATTAAATGTAAGTCTTATAAGTATATTTTTCAACATATATACATATAAATATATAATATTATATATATTTAAATCGAGTCACATACTCATAAGCTTGTTCATGATCCTGTTATTGTGTTTGGAGTTTGATTGGTTTAATAATTGGGCCCAAACTTAAGTTTGACATTTATTCATTTATATATAAGATAAATAAGTATAAACCAGATTTTTGTTTTTGTCGATTCAAACCCAAATTGTTCACTATCAAATTGATTCATTTACGATCCTATTTGACATAAAAACTCACGTTATAGTAAGTAAGCCTCATTTCAATATCTATCTTGGACTTTTACCAAAGATAAAAATGCACCGTGACATGGAGAACATGATTTGATTTATGGTGGGTGCAAATTTTTGTAGATAATAAAGAAAGTTTTATATGCTTTGAGTTAAACATGTTACAATTCCTTTTCCTGAGTTGGGCTTAAAATGTACATGATCAGCTCAATTCATTTACATAATTACGTTTCTATTTAACATTAAAACTAGATTCCTTTCAAAGTCTCTATCACGGACTTTTAATAAAGATAAAAATGCATTGTGGCATGGAGAACATGATTGATTTATGGTGAGTGCAATTTTGTAAAATAAGAAATAAAGTTTTATACTTCACATACTAAGAGCATTCCTTTTAGGAGAATGTAAAAGCAATTAAAATGCAAAATACATTATCAAATACACAAAATTACACCCACATCCAGTTCTTCATCATTATTCAAATTCTTACAACAAGCTACAATAACATCTAAAAATATATTACCAATGTAGCACGTGCAAATATTTTGCCCTCTTATCTTATATTAGTCACCCCCTTTCTCTCTCTTCTCTCAAAAACCCAAACACTTCCTCGCTCTCTCTTTGCATCCTCTCTCGGGTCTTGCACTCGTCGGTTGTGTATGTGGGTTGTGATGGTGATTGGTCATTGAGTTTTGGTCTTGGGTTGTGATTTGGATCAGTGAAGCAATGTTGAGTTTTGGGTTGTTGCAGAGGCCACAACTTGGTTATGATGGTCGTCGTGGATGGGGTGGGTCATCAATGCTGGTGTTGGTAGGTTTAGTGTAAGTTTAATAGATTATTTAAATGTGATAAAGTGTAAAATAAAGAATAAGATGTAGAGTGTGTTGTTAAAGTGGATATGTAAAATAAATAAAGTTACTTTTTGGTGATACAAAATGTTTTTTTTCCCATTTTTGGATGTGGATGCTCTAAGGATATAAACATTTTGCATTTCACTTATTCTATTTCATAATCACAAAGTTTGATTTTAATAATTGATTCCTTAATTAAAGTACACATTTTAGATTTTTTTTTTTTTTTTAGAACAACATTTTAGAGTCATAATATAACAAAATCAATCAAGATAAAAGGTTAGTAGATTATGCATGAAAATAAAAATCATTAAATACATTAGTCAATCATAATAACAATATTACCTAAATGAATGAATGTAACCTAACCATTGTTTTTTCCCTGGCTTAATTGCTTGATTTTCACGATTGAGATCTTTGTTTACCCTCTCACTGTCTCACATACATGATAAGTACTAGAGATGTTAACAATTGGTGATAAACAAACTTCTAGTTAAAAATACAATGCCATTTGTTTTACAGATTGTTGCTTTTTTTTACTACGTTATTTACTTATTGCTTCTACACCTTTAACCACAACATAATCAGTTTCATTATGCCTCCTTCAAAATACCAAACAAGGCCCTAAATCATACATGTCTATCATAAAAGCGATGAAAATTTCAAAACTCATATGATTCTCATTTTCTTTGTTTCTCATGGTTGAGAACATAATTTCCAAACCATTTTTCCATTGATCCTAACTTATCCTTTCTTATATCTTTGTTTTTGAGCCTTTACCTCAACAAGTTTTTACCATTTCCAATACTTCAATCCCAATGGACCTTTATATTATCGGCAATAGTAGCCGATGTTGGTCATAGTTGCCAATGTGCATTTGAAGCACCCCAATTGGTTCATACCAAGTCTCAAATTTGTTGGCTCATTCTTGTATTTAAAAAACTATATAAACTACTTTGGAAGATGTACTTTCAAAAATTAGATTCGTTTTTGCAAGTTGCCCATTAAATTGAGGCTTACATTACATGCACAAAAATAAGTTAAATTGATTTAATAGGCAAATTACTAAGTCCAAACTTAAATTGATTGGACACAAATCTTTTTACTTCTTAAATGTTCTTGATCTTTTCAAGTTCTCAACGGTTAATTTAACAACTTCTATAATTCGAAAATATATCTTTGATCAGAACACATGTTACAAGTAACATCACATCTGTTTAGCAAAAAAAAAAAAAGTAACATCACATCTAATGGAACACAGCAGTGATTATCAGTATCACAACAAAAATAAAAATAAAATAAAATAAAAAAGAGAGAGGGAGCAAGGAAGGAACACAGCAGTGCCAGCATGGAAAGTAGCCATCACTCCATCTACTCTTTTTTATTTTTTTCCAAATGATTAGCAAAGCAAAAGCGCGTAAAACGATGGTTTAGTATAGAAGATAGTATTTAACAGTTGGAAATGGGCATTTTAGTCTTTTTACCCAGAAAACTGTCCAAGTATTGCTGCGCGTTGACACTGATGCGGACGCGGACACGGTGCACCACACGAGAGTGGGCCCTTCTCTCTCTCTCTCTCACTCTAAAACGCAGACGATCCAGCCGGGTCGGACGTGACGCGTGGGACCCCCACACATTGGTATCGTTTTCTTGCCCCTCGGACAGTTTTTGCGGCAACGTTTTTTCGGGGACCCACCGCCGCGCTCAAAAGGCTGGAAGAGTAAAATCCGCTGATTCATCATTACGATGTTGACGAGGGAAAAATCAGCATCGACTCTGATGCTGATGCTGATGCTGATGCTGATGCGGATGCGTAACATGCATGCATGACAGAAGGGTCTTATCTTACTTTTGCTATAAATGATCGTTTTTTAGGATTATTTATGACGTAACGCATGTCTTAAATCCATGAAATATGTTAAAAGCATCCACACCAGTTTATGTAAACTCTTCTAAAATAGAAAAAATTATCAATTTTATACATTTTGAGCAAAAAAATATTCACATCAGTGGGGGTAAAAATGTGTAAAATTGTGCAAATCCATCCACGAGCTACAGTAACCGTGTATATTTACACGGTTACTGTAGCTCGTTTATCCATTAGTTTATTAATTTTCTGTTCGCTCTTTTTTTTCTCTCTCTTCCCTGTGCTCAACAAACCCAGTTAACTTCTCCTCTCCTCATCTTCTTCTTTTTCCTCAAATGCACACAAACACACTCACACACAAACACATCCACACAGACAAATCAACAGAGATACACTTGCTCAAAAAAAAAAAAAAAAAAACACACAGAGGCAGATCGGTGCTTGTGGAACGATCGGTGCTTGACTGGAACGATCAGTGTTTGTAAGTCTTGCTTGATCGGAGCTCGTGGGTCTTGCCTGATCGGAGCTAGGGAGATCTCGGATTTGATCGGTGCTTGTGGATCAAAGCTAGGGAGATCGGTCGATGCTTATGGATTGGAGCTAGGGAGAGACCAAGACCACCACGAACGCCACGTTCCACATAATGTCCAAAGCCACCATGGGCTTCGAGTACCCCCAGTCGGCCCTGCGCTCCTCCAGCTGCTGCGCCGCCGTCTCCCGCACTAGCATGGACGGGCCACGACGCCCCGTGGCGCGGCCCAGGAACAAGGCTAGAGTGGTGGATCGTGGGTTGCAGTGTCGGAGCTGCCCTGTCGTGGGCCTGATCTGGTCGGATCTGATTGTGATCGAGAGAGTTGATCTGAAAAGAAATGGGTAGAGAGTGGGTAGAGAAATAAGTAGAGAGTGAGAGCAAAAAATCAGAAAAATGGGTAAGAGAGAGAGCGCGCGCGTATTAAAGGGGGTGGTTGAGGGAAATAATAAAAAATTTGAGAAAATTGATTATTTAATTAAAAGAGGTGATAGAATAGATGAACTGATGTGGGTGTTTTGTAAAATTAGATGTGTAAAATAGAAAAAGTAGGTTTTTAGTGTAAAAATGGATGTGTAAAATGAAAGAACTGATGTGGATGCTCTAAGATGGTTATAAGGACACTCCCAAATTGTTTCATTATTTTCGTAATAATTGTGGTGTTGATTTCTCATAAATAAAAATAAAAATAATAAAATATTAAATTGCGACATACAACAGTTGAAAATAATAGGGTAGCAAAAATTTTATGGCATTTTGTTGGGTTTCGAACTTCTTTTTTTTTTTTTTTTTTTCTTTTTTGTCATTGCCTTTAATGTTGGTATGAATTTTCAAGTCAATATTACCCATTTTTTCTGCCAATATGTATCCATTTGGATACATGTCTGGCGAGGCACGTTTACGTTTCACACTTTTTTTTTCCATTGAGAAGCGCGTTTCATTGCTTTTCAGTGGGTCCTATGCACTGTTTATGGGATCCACAAACCTCTTTTTTTAACAAAACTTTCATTAAAAATGGGCCCTACGACACTATTCACACATTTAAAAATTATTTTGCTACAGTATTTTCAGTTTTCAGCAAAATAAGCGGTATTCAAATGGACCCTATGTGTCATATAATTTTACATAACTTTATTCTTTCTCTTGTGACATGGTTACCTTCTCCTACATCATGTATAGATGTATCTAGGCTGTAAATGAATAAATTGTTTATGAATAGTTCAATCTCAATTTTAAGAAAAGAAAAGAAAATATTTATGTTTGTTCATTTAACAAATATGTCAACCTCAACTATAAGTTTAGATTCAACTATTAAACGAGCAAAACTTAAAAATGATAATGTGTTTGGGAACAAACTATGCATTACACTTGATTTTGGTATATATAATATTGTATATTTATATGTATACAAGCAAAGACACTATACTTATATGGACTTGATATTAAAATGTGAAAGTATTAGTTGTAATAAATTGATAATACAAATCATCCATTCTAAGTAAAAACCATATATAATTTGTAGCTATGCAAGGTTGGTAAATCAGATTTTTATAAGTTCATAAACAAAAATATTCTATCTATTTAACTTAAATTATAATTAGTTGTTAATTATTAGCATAAATTTGTGAACACTGAAAAAAAAATAGTCTTGATATTTTATTATATTATGTAAAAAGAATAAGTAATTAATTAAGTAGTTTGTAAACAATCTATAACTTGATGTCTGAAGTTATAAATTTGGTGAGATGATATATAATCTAAAGGTTGATGATTGAGTAGGACTAAAATAGAGTACATGGATTATAAGAGATAGCATGCGTATAGAGATAGCATGCATATAGTTTTATATTTTTCTGTTTTGTCGATATTGTTGATTACAATTTTACATGCCGAGATGTTAAGTGGGTTGATATTTGCAATATACGACAGTCTGTCTAATACAAAGCACTGAAATTAGTAGTGAATAGAAACAAGCAATGCTAGTTGGAATTTTTTTTCCTCCTTTAAAAAGATTGACTGAAAATTGTGATTGCTTAGTGTGTGGTGTAATTGACACAGCAAAATAATTCATAAAATAAAATTTAACAAAAAAAAGAAGAAGAAGATTTCAACAAGATGTATTTTACTATATATTTTTAACAAATCGTTAATATGGTCACTCCACCGATATATATATATATATATATATATATATATATATATATTTATATATTGGTGAAGAGTGTTGAGTTTGAGTTTATGGTGTGAAATGTGTGAATGCCACTCCACCGATATTGAACTCGCTTGATTACGCAATCTAACAAGGAAAGCCATATGAAAAACAACTCTTTTCAACAATTACAAAACATAAACGACGTGAAAACCACTTGCATGTATTGACAATGTCTTTGATAGAAGACAGTACCACGTACCAACAAAGAGACAATAATAAGAAACTCTTTGGTCAAATGCTTAAGCAAAATATAAAAATAGTGGTTGAAATTATCTCACTTAATCCTCATTATTAATTCCATTTCTTTTGCCCCCACCCTTAACAAAACAAATCAATGAAAAAGAAATGTTATAGTAGCCGTCCTTTACACTCTTATTCTAGAAATAATATTTTGAACTCTTTAATAACAAGCTAACCAAGTGAAGTCTACTCTAAAATTTGACCCCAAAAAAAAAAAAAAAAAAAAAAAAATGGTGCAATTGGTCAAACAAATTCATGAGAAAGGACAGACTAGTAACGGTGGCTCGTGGTCTAGTTGAATCTTGTGGGTTCATCATCTTTGTAAGATTTTAACTCAATCTAGAATTTTAGTAAGACATTTCAAAGACACGGTGTCATACATGCATGCATACAAGTGTGCAAATCGAATGAAAGCCCTCGAGAGAATTAGATGAATTAAATAAACTTACCAAATAATCCAATAACCATAAATTTTGGTGCGGCTTGTTCAATACTGCGCATCAATTAGTGCTAGTAATACGGTGTTAATACTTAAACTTAGCAAATAATCCAATAACCATAAATTTTGGTGAGGCTTGTTCAATACTGCACATCAATTAGTGCTAGTAATAAGGTGTTAATACTTATGATTACTTATAAGTTCAACTTTTAGTTTTGGTGTACAATTTTTTAAAATCTTATTTTTTTTTCAAATTTTAACATATTTTCGATAAAAAAAAACTAAATAAATTATTGGACAAAATTTAGCTACAAAATTAGTTGCAGCCTAAGACTACAACCTTACTCAAATAAAATAAATATTAATACATATTTTGAAAATCTAACTATTGAATTATATGTCCTTTATGCTTTTAATACACATGTCAAATTTTGTGTCAATCGAATATTATTTACTATATGATACTTCTATTTTCAGCATAATTTTAAATTACAAAAACTTGCAATTTAAACAATTTATTGATGACATAGTTATTAATCTTTAATTTTCTAAAAATTTTACAAGCATAGAGGATATAAGAAGAAGATGTAATCTTACGGTAAATTTGTTACAATTCACCTCCAGTAAAAATTTATTGAATGGACATGAAGTAAACGAGAGTTAAATAAAGCCCAAGTTGATATTAAAAAATTATGCTATTAATCTTTGGCCCAAAAGCTAATGATTATCGAGTGAGGACTAATCAAAGGAACTCGCATTGCCACCGCATGTCTTTGGTGCGATGGTCACTCCACAAGTATAAGTGCTTGTGGGGTGTGAGGGGGGAAAAGGTCGAGAGTTCAAGTCTTCAAGAAGGAGTTTCACACACATATACACTTAGATTAGACTAAAATAGAATTTCTATCTTGTATAAAAAAAAAATAACCATTGATTTTCCTCACCATTAATTACATCGCTCAAAAAAATAAAAAAATTTACACCACTCACGAGTTCACGCTCGAGTTTAGACCATAGTTAATGTGAACCCGTATCAAAAAAAAAAAAAAAAAAGTTAATGTGAACCGTTCGTTATTAAAATGAAAAAAAGTGGACCTTAGAATTTAGTAGTAGGAATTTTAGGGTCCAGAAGGACAATCCGGTAATTTCGGAAAACATTACTGGCAGTTCATTTACTCCAATAGTCATCTGATTTGACAATGCACACAAAAACAAACAAAACTACTTCACCCCTAAGCTTTAAAAAGTAGTAATTAAATCCTTTTTTTTTTTCTTTTTTCTTTTTTTCAGGTCCCCCTGCCATTCTCTCTTTCACATTCATAACAAAAACTCAAAATCTCGTGTACTTTTCATAAAATTCTCGTGAGATCAACCAATTACCGGCTACCTGCCTGACCTATTTTTTGTCAGTCAACTTTAAGCCGGAGTTCGGCACCACCGACTACTGTATTTAACAACTTTGCATTATAACGACTTCTAACTTTTAAAAGCTGATAAACAATGATTAAAACTAATTAATTTTTGATTTGGTAAAATATTTATTAAAGTCTTATTCCAAGCTTTGGCTTGTGGAAGCTGCAGGGGAATGGGATTCAAAAGAATAAAGTCAGCTTTCCTATTCCTATGAGAGAGAAAATTAACAAAAAAGTAGGTAATGAGAATGGAAGAAAAAATTAAAAAATAAAGTGGAAAAAAGGGAGAGAGAGAAACTGGTGGGCTTTGAGCTGTGATTTAGCTGTCTTGTGATACATTATTTCAATCTCAACACACATCTCCAAAATCCCTAGAAAAAAACCCTTCTTCCCCTCTCAACTCCTTTCTCTCTCTTCTCAACACAACACCAATTACTCCATAACCAAACTCCTAACTCTTTATTCCTTCAAATTCATTCTCTCTCTCTGTCTCTGTCTCTCTCTCTCAGATCTCAAAGTGACCATTTTTTTTAAGGCCGCCCCAGAACCCCACTTGCATTCCCTTCCTAACTGAGAAAAGAGAGTGAAATATCATAGAGAGAGCAAAAAAAGGAAAGAAAAAGTGGCATTTGGGAACTCAGATGTCTCATGTGAGATGAAGAAGAAGACCCACTTAAACCTCTACTTTGATCTCTCACTCCTCATTGTCTTCTTTCTAGGCACAGTCTCACTCTGTGCCGCTGAACAAGCCGTTATCACTCCCCATGGAGGCCTCACCGACACTGAAGCCTTGTACATCAGGCAACGCCAGCTTCTCTACTACAGGGATGAGTTTGGTGACAGAGGTGAGAATGTGAGTGTAGACCCATCTCTGGTTTTTGAGAACCCAAGAATAAAAAATGCTTACATAGCATTACAAGCTTGGAAGCAAGCTATTCTCTCTGACCCTTTGAATCTCACTGGGAATTGGGTTGGATCTAATGTCTGTAACTACACTGGGGTTTTCTGTGCTCCAGCACTGGACAACCCCAAGATCCGAACCGTTGCGGGCATTGATCTTAACCACGGTGACATTGCTGGGTACTTGCCAGAGGAGCTTGGTTTACTCGTTGATCTTGCATTGTTCCACATAAACTCAAACAGGTTTTGTGGTACTGTGCCACACAAGTTCAAGGATCTGATACTTTTGTTCGAATTGGATCTCAGTAACAACCGCTTCGCTGGCAAGTTCCCAGAAGTGGTGTTGAAGCTCCCTCGGCTCAAATTCTTGGATCTGAGATTCAACGAATTCGAAGGTACGGTGCCTAAGGAACTGTTCGACAAGCCACTAGACGCAATCTTCATCAACCACAACAGGTTCAGGTTCGATCTACCAGACAACTTTGGCAACTCACCAGTGTCGGTCATTGTCTTAGCCAACAACAAGTTCCGTGGGTGTGTCCCATCCAGCATAGGAAACATGTCTAACCTCAACGAGATTATCTTGATGAACAATGGGTTAAGATCTTGCATACCTTCGGAGATTGGGTTGCTGCAGAATTTAACGGTGCTTGATGTGAGCTTTAACGAGCTTTTGGGTCCATTGCCTGACTCATTCGGTAACTTGGTGAGTATTGAACAGCTAGACGTGGCGCACAACTTGCTATCTGGGACCATACCAGCTAGTATATGTAAATTGAAGAACCTTCAGAACTTTACCTTCTCGTATAACTTCTTCACGGGTGAGCCACCGGTTTGTTTGTCTCTACCGGATTTCAGTGACAGGAGGAACTGTTTGCCAAACAGACCGGAACAAAGGTCCGCTCAAAAATGTAAGTCGTTCCTGTCTCGCCCTGTGGATTGTAATTCATTTAGTTGCAAGCCTTTCGTTCCTGCTTTGCCTCCACCTCCTCCGCCTTCGCCACCTCTTCCTTCACCCCCTCCACCTGTTCTCTCACCTCCGCCACCTTCACCTGTTATCAAGCCACTTCCACCACCACCACCATCACCACCTCCACCGGTACATTCTCCACCTCCACCTCCACCTTCGCCTCCACCGCCAGTTTATTTGCCACCTCCACCTCCACCACCACCACCTCCTCCTCCACCTTCACCACCTCCTCCACCACCTCCAGTTTACTCTCCACCGCCACCTCCACCATCACCCCCACCACCTTCTCCATCACCACCTCCACCATCTCCTCCACCTCCCTCACCGCCACCGCCTATTCCATATTGTGTCCGCTCACCACCGCCTCCACCACCAAATTCACCACCCCCACCGCCACCTCTGTTCTCCCCACCCCCACCAATACCATACTACTATAATTCACCACCTCCACCACAACACTCACCACCACCACCTCAACATTCGCCACCTCCACCGCCTCACTCACCGCCCCCTCCTCCACATTCTCCCCCACCACCAATTTATCCCTATTTATCACCGCCACCACCTCCAACGCCTGTATATTCTCCACCTCCCCCAGTCCATTCACCACCTCCACCATCCCCACCTCCATGTATAGAACCACCACCACCTCCTCCACCTCCTTGTATAGAACCACCTCCACCACCTTCACCACCACCATGTGAAGAGCATTCGCCACCACCACCTTCATCACCTCCTCCACCAGTTCACCACTTGCCACCACCATCACCTTCACCACCACCTCCACCAGTTCACTACAATTCCCCTCCACCACCACCCCAAGTTCACTATAGCTCTCCTCCACCACCACCAACACCAGTTCATCATTCTCCACCACCACCCGAAATTCACTACAGTTCACCTCCACCGCCACCCGCTCCAGTACCATGTGAACATCCTCCACCCGCTTCATCACCGCCACCACCAATTGTTTATGAAAGCCCACCGCCTCCGACTCCAGTATACGAGGGGCCATTGCCACCAATCTTCGGAGTTTCATACGCATCTCCTCCACCACCACCCTTCTATTGATTCTTTTGAGAATTTTCTTCCTCTAACCTTTCCTCAACCACAAACAAACCCAAAAATTATTAAAATATCACAATTTATATTTGCGGCCATTGCTTCTTTTTCCTCTTCCTGTGCTCTATCTCCACCCATTTTTCTTTCTCTATGGGCAATTCTCGTCGCTCATAGAGAGGATAAAGTAGAGAATGTAAAAGGGGTCTCAGTGCAACTCTAGCAATCATCATCTCCAGCAATGTGGGCATTATAGTATTATATTTGTTAAAGAAGAAGCAGAGAAGAGGAGAAAGATAAACAGTGAGAGAGAGGTAAGAGGATAAAAGTCTCTCCGTATTTATTTTAATTGTTATGGATATTTGAGTTGTGAAATAAAATTTGGCAGAGAGAGTAGGTTGCAGAGAAAGTTGTATGTATAGGGATGAATTGGAGACCATAATTCAGGGCTACAAACGCAGCAGTACTTTCTGCTGCTATTACTGGTTCGTTGGGGGTTTCATTGTTATTGTCTCTCTCTTTTTATATCATACTTTTGTTTCTTTTTCTTTTATCTGATTTTATAGTATAATCATGAACATTTTTACTTGTACTATTTGATTTTCAGAATTCAGTAGATCATTCCTTTCTCTTCTCATTGTGTCATATAATTGATACAATTCTCTGGTGTCAGATTGATAAAGATGTATGTTTTATTTGTGAATCCATGTTTTTGATTGGATATAATGGCTAGAAATGTGCCAAATTAGCTTCGTTTCTCTTAAGATTTCTAGGCTGTCTTTGATGGTCCTTTTGCCTCATCATATTATTACAGCATCAAAACTGAGGTTTTTAGAGAATGGGGTTCGATCCATCCTCTATATTAGAAAGAACCACGTGCAGCATTGAAGTTTTCATGATTTTTGACATTGTGGAACAACCAATTTCCAGTTATGGAGGAAAAGTTCAATATTAATTGAGAGTATGATTTTGTGGCTATAAATTTGTGTGCAATATCTGATACGAGGGGGTGATTAAGGCTTTAGCCCTACCATGCTGTTGTTTTCATGTGTCAGAGATTTTCAGCCCCTCCAAAAAAAAAAAATGAGTACTGAAATTTCGATCAATTTTGCAGGTCCCAACTAAGATTTCTGTGGGACCTGAAATTCCTTGATTGGTGCTACATCAAATTCCTTAGCTTAGATTTCTCATTAAATTAATAAGGTTGGGATAAGTAGCATGTGCAACCACTAATACTAGTTTGAAAATTTGAATTCAAACCTGTTTACTTCACGCTCATTGGAATTTGGAATGTTCATCTGATTACGCTCACAAAAAGCTCAAAAAGTTTCTAAGCAGGCTGGGAAAAAAACACTCTTTTCACATTGTTCTCCTCAAGAATCTCTCTCTTTTTGCCTTATTCTTTTACCCCTCAGATGCATCATTGACATCCCTCCATTGTTGTTGTTGACTGTTATCATTACTCTTGTGCTTTTCCTATAGAAAAGCTCTTTGGGTTTGGTTTCCCCCTCTCAATAGGCCCTTTTTAGATTTTTATTTTTTAAAAAAATTAAATAGGATTTATTTATGACATCCGACCCATCTTGATTGTTCTTCACCATCAAGTTAATTTATCAATAAATTTCTAATCTTTTACATGTAAATACCTTATTCAATGACAAAAAACTTTACTCAATTGAAGTAATTGGAATCCATTATCTTAATTACCCAACATTAGTTTCAAATATAAATAACTTCGGTTGGTGATGTGCTGAACTTTTCAATTTTCAAATGACCTTTTTAAAGGGGACAGGGGGACAGTTGCGGATTCTCAATTTTAAAGAGAATCTAGAAAAATCGAATTAATAGCGAACATCACCATGCCATTGTTGCATTGTTCCCTCCATTTTCAACTCCATCATGACATTAAAACCGTGCCATCATAACAAACCTAAATTCGCCAAAGTATTAAAATGCAATTACTAGGGCCTGCCATTGTCACCCAACCATAGTTGCTACACATGGCTAACTTTTGCTATCACCACCAAACCCTTTTTTATTGCTTCTGCAAAGCCAAATTGATAGTCATGTTGGTCTAACTCGTCCTCTTTGAGGCACAAACGTTTTCACCTCAACCAACTTGGCTGATTCCTCATAGACCAAGTGATAGCAGGCCCTACAATCCAGCAATTTAGTTCGGTATATTTCCTTCAATGCCTATGAAATTGACAACGCATATTCGTAGACTGTTGGTTTCAGTATAGTAGTCCTTTTCTGGCAAAGAATTCAATTCTGGATTGTTCGAAAGCTGTTAATGTAATACAAGAGAAGAAACTTTTCATGGGCGATCCCTGTCAAAAAGTATGTACTAGTTACCATTCTTAACAAATGCTCTTTCGAATAATTGGTGAATGTAAAGAAAAGAATAAATGAACAAGTTGTGTCCGCTGATCTTGTTTGCATCTATCAGGGACCTGCCCATCATCAGAAACTGTTTCTTTTTGCCTCCATTTGTACATTGTGATTCAGCAAAAAAATAATAATAATAATCTGCACGGTGAATATCTAATAATTGAAATTAGTATAATAATAATAATAACATCAACAACAACAACAGCTGTAGGCTGTAGGAAGTCAATTATAGCTTGTTCCATACACCTCCGCTTAGGTTACTCGTTTGTTTTGCTATGATGTGAGATGCCCTAAAATATGGACAATAGATGTTGAACAGAAAGGAGTGGCTGACTTACCTTTTGCTCAAAAAAGAAAGAAAGGAGTGGCTGTGGCTGAATCCCCCCAATAGATAGAAAGCGTTTTGGGTCATTTCAATTTCATTACCATACAATTTTTTTTTTTTTTTTTTTACTTTTTTTTTGGGGGGGGGGGGGGGGGGGTTAAATAAGAATATTATAATTAAGGAAAAAAATGAGGGGTCCCAGAACCATCTTTAAGATATGGGAGGAGACCCACTCAAGAAGAGAAGAGATGTCAATTACAATAAGTAACCTAAGAAACAATATTATGAGCAAAGAAATTAACTACTTAAAAAACAAAAATACCAACAAGCCAAAGAACCTAAAGAAGTCAACACATTAGAAACTAAGTCCTTCATCCAAGCATCCCTGACAAAACTCAAAAGGGAAATGTTATTGCAACAGACATAACTATTAGCAGAGTTCAAGTATGAGCTACTTCATTTGCCTCTCTTTTAACGAATTAAAAAGCATAGTTAGGAAACAACTTGCTCAATTCCAACGCAATACTAAACAAGGTAAAAACAAGCCACAAACCATCATCTTTAGCATTGTATGAATGTAGTTTCACATTGTTACTATTAATATTTTTGGACTTTTATTAGAACCACAAAATATAGGAAAAACTATAGAATATTCTGGTAGTACCATAAATGTATACTCTCTATCTCACATGAATTGTGAGTTCTACGATAAATTTAATTAATGAAACTAACTATTATCTAAGAGGGAGAAGTATGTATTTATGGTACTCCCGAAACATTCTATAATTACTCAAAATATAGATACACTTTTTTTAAGTGTTATACATGAAATTTCTCAATTAACTTTAAAATATAATTTATTGGTCAATGCAGCACAATTATATAACATATTGGTTTATGGGTTTGGCTTTCCTTCGGTAGTATTTCAATTGGATATTTCATTAGTTTCTATTTGAGATAGAATGATGTGGTATTAAGTTTTAATCTCCACCACCAAAGGTTTAGTAAGTGGATAATGTGGCAAATTCTCATTAAAACAAAACCAGATGTCTAGTTAAAAAATTACTAAAGATAAGCCAAACCCTTGGTTTATTGGCCAATATACTTCTTATTGTATGATTACAACTTATCATGACTTTTGAGTGGAGTTTGTGGTGTGTCTTTGTGTTAGAACATTTTTCTCTCTTCCTTGTGCGTGTTTGTTACTCAAAAAAAAAAAATCAAGTGACTAATTCAATCGGTGAATCTAAGTTATAGCAGCTAATGAACCGAAAAATGTATAATAAAAATAAGCGGAATTTGTGGCTGTTATATTTTCTCTCATTCCCATTATTCGGCTTCTTCTTGTCCTTTTCTTCCCTAGAATGAATAATAAGATGCAAAGACATCCCACCAAGGATGTTGATGTGAATAAAAAGGGTCCTCCTTATTGTTGCTCACATGGGCTGGGTAACACTTTCCCACTTTCCCCATCAAATACGAAACAAAATTTTAATGTAACAAAGCTGGTTGACTTGTTTTCATTATCTCAATTGTGACATAACTATCATTTACTTAATGCTCTAGGGACAGGCTGTGAGTAGGTCAAATACATTAAATATACATCATAAAGTGATGCTCATGATACTGACCCCATCAGCAAATTGAAAAATCAAACAAAAAATCTAACAAATACAAAGGAATGCCTTAAACTATTAGAGTACTATTTCACTACCAAATCTCCAATTATTTGAAGCCTTCCCTCAACAATCTGTTCTGGGTTATTTTAGTAATCAAAGAATATTCAGGAAGTAGTTGTTGATACGGATAGAAGACACGTATATGGATACAAATATATGTGCAAAGCATTTGTTGTTTTTTTAACCGAGAGAGAGAGAGATTGAAAATAGTATATACAGTAATGCCACGTGGAGAAGTAATCATCTAGGTAGAGGTTATGGATGATATGCATAAAAGATAACACTAGAATTTTATGGGTATTATTTTTCCCCACAATTAGGAAAGAGAACTCGGGGGGACAAGGTAGAGTCATCTCATGGTCCCCTCAGTAATATATATTAATTAGTTGAGAGGCCAAGCAATTCGGCCGACGACGCTAACTACTCATGTTTTTTTTTCTTTTTTCTTTTTTCTTTTTTTAGAAAGAACTACTCATGTGTGCGTCTACTATTCTACTTAGTTATAGGCATTGTCTTTTTCTCTTGCCACAAAGGGTATATGTTTGGTAAGATGAAAGAGGAGGGAAAATAAGGATATATATATATATAAAAGAGAAGTGAACAGACAAATAAAAAAGAAAATATGCGTTTGAATGTAAAGAGAAGAGAAAAGAAAAAAATAGAATGTATTTTACACTTTTATCATTTTAAATTATAAAATACTGGGTATCACCGTATAAGAGTAATTTTATCAATTTGGTGGGAAAGTACGTAAATGATGTATCACATGACATTTAAAAATAAAAAGAAAAAGAAAAAAGAGGAGTATTGATCAGATATTCGCATTTGCCTTTTTTGATAATCTTCAATGATATTCGCATTTGCCTAGAGCTGGCTTAGAGCATCCGCAGTGGGCTTGCCATATGCCAAATGTAAGGAACATTTGGCATGCAAGCCCAAAAAATGCCAGCAACGGGAAGGCCATATGCCAAAAGGCTAAAAAAATTTTGACATATAGCTACAGTACCATCTTAAATGTAAGATGGTACTGTAGCTGAATTGTATAAAAAAAATAATATTTTAATACTTTTTAACCCGTGAAATTTATCTCTCCTCTCTCATTTTTTCTCTCTTCCTTCTCTCTTTCTCATTTGCTCTCTGCTCTCTTCAGACCCAAGCTCTCACCGATGCCTCTCTCTCTCCAATAAGTTAGATGCTTCTCTCTCCGATAGTGATTCCGACGAGGCATCGGTGCTCCGATCCTTTACCGATTCACTCAAGCCAGTCCGTTCAAGCCCCATTTAACTTTTCACTCCATCTCACGCTCAGCCTCTCTCATGCTCAGCCTCTCTCACGCAGCAACAAGGATGCCACAAGGTTGAGATCAGTGTGTGGTTTCAGTGTTTGGGCTTGATTTGTGATTTGATCGGCGTGGGTTTCGGTGGCGTGGGTTTGATTTGTGATTTGTTGTTGTGGGTTTGTTTTGTGGTGTTCTGTGGGTTTGTTTTATGGTGGCTGTGGGTTTGTTGGTGGTGGCTGTGCTGTGTTGGCGTTGGATTGCGTTTTTTTTTTGGTTCAGCTCCTGGGGTTTGTGGTTGTGGTTGGTGGGCCGACGGTGGGGTGGGTGTCTGTGGCTCCGTCGGAGTGGGTTTTGGGTTAGTGGGTGGCGGCGTGGGTTTGCTGATTGGGTTTTTTTTTGGGTGTTGACGGTAGATTATGGGTTGCTGCTGCTGCTGCTGGTGGTGGGTTTGGGCATGGGTTTGGGTCGGATTTGGGTGGCAACGGTGGCATGGGTTTGGGCATGGGTTTGGGTGACGGTGGCGACGGTTGGATTCGAATTTGGGCATGGGTTTCCGGCGTTTGGGTCGGATTTGGGCATGGGTTTCTGGCATTTGGTTAAGTTTCTGTTGATTTGGGTGATTTTTTTTTTGTGATTTGCTTTTTGTGATTTCGCTGGGTATGGGTTTGCTAGAGGTTGAGGCCGGTGCTAGAGGCTAAAAGAGAAAGAGAGGCCGGTGCTAGTGGTTGAGGAAGAAAGAGAGGAAAAGGAAGAGAAAAAAATAAATAGTAAAAAAAGGATTAAAAAAGAATATTTAAATAAAATGGGAAAAAAATAGAGTTTTGGGATGTTGGGTGTGTTGTAAAATGGTATGGTATAATTAATAAAGTAGCTTTTTGGGATGGTAAAATGGGATAGGATGGCATTTCCGGCTGTGGATGCTCTTACCAGTGCAGTTTTATTCAACTACCATTTTGTCTATTACCATTTTTTTTCCTCAACAAATATAGTTGTTCTACTACGGCATCTTTTCCATTTTTTTTTTAATAATATATAATATATGCTGATATGCACAACATTGCAGATTATATTTTGTGGATTATAGTTGTATACTTGTATGCCTTTCCATATAGAGTACTACACACATACACCACAAAAAGGCACAAACAATTGAATCCGAAATTTCACACTTCATTTCTAGGTCTTTGTGAAAATGAAAGTTACACATATATTATATTCTTCGTTTGTATATTCAGCACCGGATACTGGAAAGGCTTGAAAGACTTCGCATTTGTTGTTGTTGTTATTTTTGTTTTTGTTTTTGTTTGTCGCATTTATAGTAAAAGGTATCAAAAACTGTATCTTTTGTATCATATTTAGCATTTAAGCTACTAGAAACTATGGTATACCCAAGCAGACACAATAGTTTTATTCAATAATATAAAGTTAAAACTTCAGTATAGTTCTTTAAATTTTGTAAATTAACTATGTGACTACATTGACTAATGCAACACGAAATGTGTTATCTTCCCCAAAAAAAATTTAATTGAATTATGTTGTTCAATCTTCAATGCAATCATAATGCCATATAGTTAAATTTAATTGAAAAACTTAAGGTATAACAAATAAAAAGCTGTACCTAAGTTTTGCCTCAAAGAAAAATAACAATAGTAAGAAGAGTATAAAAAAATGATAATTAACTATTTTGATGTTGTACCTTATAAGAAACTATAATCATCTTTTTTTCAAAAAAAGAAGAGGAAATCCCACTTTTTAAGTGTGTGTTTGGCTCCAAATTAAAAAATTAGCTTATTTTATTATTCAGCTTATTTTTGCTACTATTCATAGGCCCCATTGCACTTTTTGATACTATTTATGAGTCCCATTGTACTATTTCAGCTAATTTTTACATTTATCTACAGTACTTTGGGTCTGTTTGGATACCGCTTATTGCTGAAAACTGAAAACTGAAAACACTGTAGTAAAATAATTTTTAAATGTGTGAATAGAGCCGTGGGACCCAGTTTTAAAGAAAAATTTGCTGAAATACTTGCGAGTCCCATGAATAGTGCACGGAACCCACATGTTTAAAATGCAAACGCAGATGTGGTTAGATTTCATTGCGATCCAAACTCACACTTTATCTACTACACTTTTTGGTACTATTCATGAGGAGAAATGATTTGAACATGTTTACAACTAATGCCTCTAAATTACAAGGCTTTGATCCACTCATTAACATTATTAACATTCTTATGAGTTATGATTGAAATGTGAACTCATCTTGCAATAGGTTCCGTTTAATTTATAGGAAAAAGGGAATCATCATTTTTTTTTTTTTTTTGTTAATAATTCAATAGTTGAGATAAGGGAATTTGAACTTTGGAACAAAAATTAAGAAGTGTCAATCGGTTGAGTTACAAAACTGTTAGCGGAAGCACCATTTGATGAAGAGAAAATCCGTGTACACAACTTTGATGAATTCTAGTTGGGAGAAATGTTATTACTAATTCTGCATTCAGATGTCATGAAATTTTTTGGGAATAAATATAAGAGCATTCTCATCAGGTGTGTCAAATGCCAAATCTTTGGCATTTGGCAAACCAAACACCAAAAAACCACTCACATTAGGTGTTCTAAATGCCAAAATATTTTGCATGAGTGAACAATACAATCTTAAAATTGAAAGCAACGACAAAAGGGGGAAAACACTCGCATCAGGGTTTTTTTATTTTGTATTTTTATATATTGTTGGTTTTTTTAATATTATTTTAATATTTGTATATATTATTTTAATGTATAGAATTGAAGAATTGAAGATGTGGTGAATGGTGAATTGTAAAATGGTATGTTAAAATAATAAAGTAATCTTTTTGATGTGTCAAAATGACATTTTTATAGAACACCTGATGGGAATGCTCTAAGGATTGAGAAGCACTAATCTTTCTTGTCATTATGATGTATGACACAGCACAAAGGTCCACTCACTATACATCTGGGCCTCAAGCCCAAATTATGTGGACCTAGAAACTCATTTGACACTTGCAATTGGAAATCCATGTTCATCCACAGAGAGGGCACAATGCTGCCCACCTTCTAGCTAGACACTCCAAAATCATACCTGATTGTACAATTTGGGTGGAGGACTCTCCCCCAATAAGTGCTTCCCAAATCATTAGTGATGTAGCTGTTTTGGGTCTTAACCCAGTTCAAAGAAATTTAATCTATTTTCCCATCAAAAAAAGAAAAGAAAAGAGAAGAAACTCATTTGACTATTTCATTTATTTATCTATTATTATCAGTAATAATAGAATTTATTGCAAGGGAAATACTGCTGCAACAAGGCCTGGGAATGGAATGCTCCGACACAATAACATCACAAAAGGATTGAGGACTATTTCATGGACCACGTATATTAGGATATCTCTTTTTCATCTTTATTTCACGGTCAGAAATCAAAAAAATTATCTGATGAAGCAAAAATAGGACTGAAAGAAACCCCCCCCCCCCTTTTTTTGTTTTAACTTTCATTATTACAAGGAGGGGTATCATTATTTTATAAAAAACAATTTTCTCAAGGTCATCGTGCTTTAAATGTTAGTGTCTGAACCAAATGCAATAAGAATCACTGTATGACCCATGATAAGGTTGGACAGACTTATGCATGGAACCCTTTTTTACTATAGTTCAAATTGGACCAGATCACCTGGCTGATATGCAGATTGGGCTTCGAAAAGGGTCTAATACGGGCTAAGCACCGTTGAGCTTAGCTTGAACAATCATTTGAGAGGCTAATTCCAAGCCAGTTCTTTTTTCGTTTCTGGTAAGTTTTACGGATCCATATTTTGTTTTGGCTAAAGACCCATTTCTGAGTGACGTCCACAAGTCAGCCCAATTAATAAGCTAGAAGTCCTAGAACACAAACTCTATTCCATTTTCTTACTAATCTTTTATTTTGGACTGATCTTCAATCAGATAATGTGAGACTTTGAGACTAGTTTAGCAGTTCAATTGGTAGATGTTTGCAGCACCCTCCAAAATCACTTGACTCTTTCGTTAGGCTCCATTTGTTTCAAAGAAACTTTTATTTGAAAAAAAAAAAAAAAAAAAAAAAAAGCCTCCAATTAACGTATTGTTAAAAAAATATAGTTTATATGCTTTTATTATGAACACAACGAAATTATTAATTAATTATAGCTTTACCTCAATTAGTGATAGTAAAAAAAAATGTCATACTCAGTGCACAAAGTTTTCACTTTTTGTGGGATATGAGAAATGTGATTGGTAGATAGTCGTTCTCATAAAAAAAAATAAAAAAAGATTGGTAGATAGTCTTAAATCCCCCCCCCCCCCACCCCCACCCCCTCTCCAAAAAAAATTTTGATTCTAACCCATGATCTGTCATTTTGGCAGAAGACACCTATCATTGCATCAAGGTTCAACATCTTTTACCTCAATTAGTTATCCACAAAATTAGTGTTATTTACCACAATTCATAAAATTCACTAAATCATAAAACAAAAAACATTAGCGCATTTTTTTAAGGAAAAACCATAAGAGAGATAACATACTCCAACAAGGAAATTTACTATCAAAGAAGAAGTTTATAAACACTCACAAAGCCTTTGTGATTGGTCTCTACGACTCAATAGATGACTCACTAATGCCATCACAACAGCTTCAAAAACTTCGTCTATGTGAATCTCATTATTTTCATGAATGACATATTCGCTTCACAAACAAGAACCTCTGGTGCAATCAAAGGCACCTCCTTGAAGATTTTTCTAGTGAACTCATTGGAAAAACAACTGTGGTTTCAAATTGATAACCTCTTTGGATCACAATTATGGATGGTAAACTAGCATACTTTTCTCATTAAAGCTCAATGGAAGAAGGCATGGATTTTTCTCTCATAAGCTCTGCATTAAGCCTCTCAATCTTTGAAAAAATCGTGTAAGATGCTTTATATAGGTGGTTCAAAAGTAGGATTTGAATGAAGGCTAAACTAGGGTTAAACATGACAAGATTATGTAATTTAAGATCTTGCTTGAGCCAGGATCAAGCGAGCATCTGGTTCTTTAGTAATTCATTGGAGCGGGTATTCTCTTCACTGGAGCCAACTTCTTGTATCTCGCTTAAGCTCCACTCTCACTCAAACGAGTTTTTTCAACTTGAAAATTTTCAAGCTCTTCCTGAACATATGTTTTAACCCACTTTTAAGATCGGTTTGAGATCGGTTTATTTTACTGAAACTAAAATTTTTTTGCTGAAAATACTGCAAATAAAGGTAAAAGTTAGCTGAAATAGTACAATGAAACTCATGAATAGTACTAAAAAGGACAATGGGACTCATAAATAGTAACAAAAATAAGCTAAATAATAAAATAAGTTGACTAAAATAAGTTGGCAAAAATAGTCCATGTCAAACGCACACTTAAGTGTTTGTTTGGATCACGTCCACGTTTTGGACGTTTTGTGTTTCAAGCGTTTTTTTTTTTTTTTTAACCAGTGCCTATTTCACTGTTCATGGGACATGAACAATGCAAATAGGCAAATGAACAGTGTTTTTGGTGTGAACAGTAATCCAAAAAATATTTTTTTATTGTTTTCAATTTTCAGCAAAATAAGCAGTATCCAAACGCATACTTAAATTATAAAAAATACATTAAAAAAATTGTTTTTTTTTTTTAATGAAAAAAAAAATTTGTGCTTACAAGTAAAGAGAATACCCGCTCCAGTGATTACAGGATCAGGTGAACATTTTTTTTTTTTTTTTTTTTTTTGTTGAGAAACTGCTAGGTGAACATAAGCTGCTTTTATAAGCTTCTTGGTACACAAATTTCTCCTTCATTCATGCCATGGGCCATAACCCTCGATTGGACTGATTTCATGACCTGACATACATAGATTGAATTATCTAGTTGGCAAGCAGTCGTGTTTATGAACTATTTCTTATCTTAACAATAACGACTATTTTATAGTCAGTAGTACTGTAGCTTAATAACATTGCGTTGTGTTTGTATAAAAGAAGGGAAATGTTAAAAGATTTATGTAAGAGTGGGTTTAAGAACTATTTTTAGAAATATTTTATAAAAAAAAATGAGAAAACATTTAATTTTGTTGACAACTTTTTATATTTTCTATCAAAATGATGTCAAAACTTTTTTAATATAGTTTATAAACAATTGTTCTAATGATACCTGTTGGGCTTTGTGGAGCCTAGTTATGTTTGATCCGGTTGATGACCCGACCCGACCCGATCCGATCCGAATAATGTTGCGTGGTTTTTAATGGGAGATTTTCTGAGGCTTAGTCCATGGAGCAGAGGCTTCCCCCGGGAAAAATTTTTAGCCTGTTTTGTAGCCCATTGTGAATCATGTTTGTAGGATATAGAAAACGCAATTTTGTGATTAGGGTTTGCCTTTGTCGTTTTTGATAAAGAGAAAAAAAAAAATTTGTACTGCCGCACTTTGTATTTTTCTCTGATAATAGTGAAATCTCTGCAACTCCGTGGACGTAGGTAAATTGCAGAACCACATAAATATTGTCTTGTACGTGTGATTGTTTTTCTTTGGCGTGTGTTTTCTCTATTTTTGTTTCTCACAAGTTGGGAATTTCGAGTTTATTCCCTACAATACCTATTAACATGATCTTAAAAGAAATATACATGGTTTGAATTGCCTTTCTCTCCCTAAAAATATATTTCAAGAAAATAAATAAAAAAATTATATTTTTAGTTTTTCCATAGGAAAAATTTCTGCATACCAACAAAAATGTTCCAGATCTCATAACAATGGATGAGTAATAATGAGGTTAAAACTTTCATAATAATGTTTAGTCTTTGATTTAAGAGCGCAGCGGCTCCTTGATTGACGCTAATGGAGTAAAATCAAACCTTTCACTTGCGCGCTAAAAGAGAAGCAACAATAATAAAAGAAAAAGAAAAAGAAAAAAGAAAAGAACTATATCCAATATTGTATTGGGCATTTGGGCTTGGCAACAGCAGTAAGCACGTGCACGCACATGACCGAAATGTAGATTTTTCGTAAGAGAACCCAATAGTTTCATTATCTTATCGATTTAATTAAAGTTACAAACTTTTGACGACATTCTTGGTATTCTATTATTGAAGTAGCTGAAAAAGAGAGTGTTTTGTCAAAAATAATACCAAAGATTCCACCCTTAATTTTGTCTCTTGCAACCTCTTTTGGCGTGTGGGTCTCCGCTGAGTACAACAGGGAATCATTGAGAATGTTCTTTCTTTCTTTCTAATATTGGACATCATCGGTCGACCACCTGATCAGTGATTTGTAAAGACAATAAATCTTCACGTCTCTCGGTGTAAAAAGCATGGAATTTGATTTGCACGCAAGTATAATGGAGTCTTATAAGCTTTGCTTTTGCAAAAGGACCTATGAGCTATCGTTTCCTAACAGCATCTTTATCAGTGTTTTGTACGGCTACGTCAATGGTTGTTCATCAGCTTAGAAGTGGAGGAAAAAAAACAAACGCTTGATCCAGCATGTGGATGAATTTGGACCAAGTTTCCAAGCCTCCTCATTCTCACTAGTGTATGTGATTCTTCCAAATTGTCCAGCATGTGTGATTCAAAGCAACACCATCACTATTCGTTTCGAATAAAAAAGAAAAAATAAAAAAGAAAGCGTAGCTTACTGCAATTAAGTATTCGTTTAGATAGAAATAAAAAATTAAAATTATTTTACTATTTAACTTATTTTTGCTACTATTTATAGACTTCATTGCACATTTTGGTAATATTCATGGGCCACACTGTAGTATTCCAACTAATTTTTATCTTTATCTACTGTACTTTTAGTAATAAGTTTTCAATTTCAACAAAATAAATGGTATCCAAACAGACCCTAAGCTTTAGCCGAATTATTCCAGTACTCATTGATCATTGGATATATATCATGTGTGTGTAGAGAGGGATATATACTACTTGATATAATTTTTACTTATATTACACCAATTATTAATTTTATATTAGATAGATTATTGACATATATAGTTATTGTTGGATTACATTGTAAGAGCACTTGCATCTAACTTGTTAAGAGCATTAGCATTTGGGGATGTAAAAAAATGTCTATTATAAATTCTCAAAACCTACTTTATTTATTTTACCATCCCATTTTACAACTCACCCAACATCCCAGTTTCTATTTTTACATACAACTCATTAAAATAATATAAATTATACCAACAAATAATATAAACAAATCAATTCTCTCTCTTCTCTCCCATCTCTTTCTCCCCACTTTTCCTCTCTCTCTATTAAAATATTAATTTTTATTTTTACAACCCATGAATAGTATGGTTGTATATATACAACCTTACTATTCACAAATGATATAAATTTGTAGATACCCACCCCCGGATGTAGCATGTTTTTAAAAATCTAGGTTGTCAAATAGCAACTAGGAGGTTTTTACACGCCCAATGCTAGTGCTCTAAAGAAACATTTCAACAAATCCATAACCAAAGACACCTTACTTCCATGCATCAAACTCAACATTTTATCTAGCAAACTTAGCAAATGAACAATGTCTCGATAACTCTATCAATAAATTGTTCATCTCCAAAGTTATGAAAATTATTATTTTTTATTCTAAAACTCTCTCTCTCTCTCTCTCTCTCTCTCTCTGTGACACACACATAACGGTTCGTTTCTCAAGATTCTTTGCCAACAACGATCCAACGATCACTCTCTCACCATATACCACCTTCAACTACCATACAGAAATAGATTTGACTGCTAGTGCCCTAAATCACCTCTCAAGACCATCCACACGTTTGTGAACCGACCTTCCTTTCTTAAATCTGTGGTCATCACTTGACCCAGTTCCCAATGACAAACACCATTGCGACCACAAACTTGACCTCACCACAACCAAAGACCCATTTTGGAGTTGATGCAAATTTTAATTTGGGTTGGTTAGGAGTGTTTTCTAGGTTGATTTAGGGTCAATCTAGGCTAGGTGATGTAGGTTCAAATTTTGGTTGGTGTGGATTTTTTTTGGATTGTTGCGGGTTCAATTAATGGACTTTGTTTTAGATTTTTCTGGGTTGATGTTGGTTGTGGATTTTATGGGTTGATAGTTGAATGGGTTGTAAAAAAATATTTTTCTTTTGTATTGATGCAGGTTCGATCTATGTTGTGGATTTTCGGTGCTTGATATGTAGGGGTGGCAATTCGTGTTCGCGAGTCAGGTTCTTGTCGTGTCGAGCCATGAGTATTCGGCTATATGGGTTGATCCAAACCCGGCCTATTTAGTAAACGTGTCAGGAATCCTCAACTTGAACACGACTTGTTTATTAAACAAGTCAACCCGACCCGACACGTTTAACTCGTTTAATTAACAAGTCATGTAAAGGTCAATACAAATGACTCATTTAAAAATCTATTTGATTAATAGGTCATACCTAACCTATATAATTTTTATCAATTCCCATATATCTAAAATTAAAATACAATTACAACTATAAATATAGTAATAAACATATAAAAACAACCATTTATTAAGCAATAATATCAAAATAACTAATAACTTTATAAGTTAAACGGGTCAAATGGGTTCGCATGTTAAATACATACATGACCCGTTTGTTAAACGAGTTAGCCGTGTCAACCCGAATATGATTCGAACTCATTTAGCCTCAACACATGACTTGTTTATAAATGGGTTAGTCGTGTTGGATTTGCAGGTCGTATCAAATTTTGCCACCCCAATGATATGGTTGAATTGGAGGAGAGGTTATATATATAGGAGAGAAAAAAAAAATAGAATAGAAATAGAGTACTAAGACTTATATTATTTGTGAATAAATAATTAACTTCATAAAATGTATAACTAAAAAAAAATAAAAAAATAAAAAACTTCAAAATTATACATAGAACAAGATTTATTGATTAAACTTTGTGTACATGTTAACAAATTATTTTATTAAAAAAATTAAATAATGTAATATTAATAAAAAGTTATGTGGAACTGTATATTTATTTTTATTTTTTTGATGGGGTCGAATTGTTATTAAAATTTTCATAATTTTGGAGAATGACGTATTCATCTCTATATATTAATTATTGTGACTACTAATTGGGATACAACTTTTTATAAGGAAGAATAAAGGTTAAGAGTGGGCAGCTCTAGTCTTCACTCTTCACTGGATTCTCTCTCAATGTTTACTTAATTTGTTGCTGACATGTCTTGTCGATGATCATTCTAGGCTCTAGCTTACTGTCTCTTTGTTGACATATTGGTTTGTTTGTTTCATTTTGATTCAAGTTTACTGTCTCTTTAGTTGACATATGGTTTGTTGGTTTCATACTTTCATTTTGTTTGTTTGAATCAAGCTGTAGTGGGGAAATTAGTGGGGGGGAAAAATTATGTGTTGGCGGGCGGTCGGACCAAATGTATAGGAGAAATCACAACAACATTTTTCAATGTTTGGGGAAATGTCAGAAATCTACTCCTACTTTTGTAGACGAGCCCTTGGATTTTTAATTCATGTAACAAATTATTCCCACAAATATTATTTGAGTCAACATATATATATATATATATATTTATATATATAAATATTTTAAATAATTTTTTCATCCAAAATTTTGTTTATTAACCAGACAAGTTAAATGATAAGAAAAAATTGAATAAAAAATAATAAGCTTAGTGAGATAAGTTTAATTTTTTAAAATAGGATCAAAATTTCTGATATTTTTCTAAATTTTAAGGGAAGTTAGCATAATTTACCCAAATTTAAATATCAAATGAGTATAAAGAAAAATCTACTAGAAGAGGTTTTATGAGGAGGTTTCACTACCTTTGCTTGACTATTAGATACTATCTAACACAGTAAATTTAATATTCTATATAAACTATATTGATGAGACTATACTATTAGACATAGTATTAGATAGAATATTGTATAAGGCTATAAGCATTCTCCTCCCCTGCATGTTGCTAGTAAAAAAAATATATCAATGGCTTTCATTAGACATTTCCATAGTATGACAGAGACTGTCCAACTTTGACCACTACAGTCTACATACGCTTTCAATAGACTAAAAGTTTAAACATGTTCAAACTATTTATTATGGGTTCAAGTGATAATTTAATGATAATAATATTTTTTGTGATGTCTTATATATATGTGGTTTGAATCTTACCTTCCTTTCCTTACTATGTACTTATTTAAAAAGAAAAGGGAAGTTCATTATTGGAAGTTCATTGCCGTGGGTTTTAGTTAACTCAACTAATAAAGTTTCTTATAGTTAAATAAGAGATTTGAGGTTTAATCTCTGCCTACTCAAAAAAATCAATTAGTTTTTTAGTCTGATGATAAAAAAAACTATTATAAAAAACGAACATCATCAGTTGAAACTCTCTTTTAAAAAAAACAAAAAGATCAAAATTTTATGATTAATTATGGCCAAATAAATGGATGACACTCTTTTTGAGTAGGAGATGTCTAGATAATTGTGCATCTTTAGTATTATTAATTGGATTTTGCTAATGTGTGCTCTAAGGGCACATAATAATTAATCATTTTTGAAAATATTTTCTCGGAAATTGAAAAAGTATTGATAGCTTTTTCAATTTCCAAGAAAATATTTCCAAAAACGGATAGCTTAATGTGTGCACACATTAACCGGACCCTTATTAATTATCCAAATAAAGCAACAGCCGATAACAAAGTCCATTAAAATCTTCTTCTTCTTTTTTCTTCTTTCTTCCTCACTTTTTTTTTTTTTTTTTTTATATCGAAGCAAGGACACCCTGAGTAACATTGCTCCTTTTTAAAATTATGTATTCAAACTACTTGTTAAGACTTAAAATGGCAAGAGCCTTATATCAAAATTTTAAAAAGTACTTGTTAAATTAACTAGATCCGACCAATCCGATTTACCATGAGATTACTTACTATTTCTTATTTTGCTCTATTTTTTTATTTATTATTTTTTTTTTTTTTTTTGGCAGAATGCTTTCTAAGCTCACCATGCGCTATCAATTGCGTTCATATAAACATGCATTGCACGCTCGACTATATGATTTCTTCCTGTTCATCAAAAAAAAAAAAAAAATGATTTCTTTCCCTTTTGTGTGTTAATGCTTCCTGCCTCCTGGCATGCAGGTTTTTAGTGGGCCCATTAACATATCATAAGCATTTTAAAAATAATAATAAATAAGTGATATTTAGTAATTTTTAGTGGGCTTACTAACACATCGTAATCAATTTTTTTTTTTTTTAATAAAAAAAAAATCTGATATTTAGTGATTTTCTGTTTGCTATTCCACTACTTGCCATCAAGCAAAGTCTAACTTTGATTTTGCAAAATTGTGAATCTTAAGTTCATAACTATAAGTGACACTAATTTTGTGAATTCTATCGAATTTCCATAGATAAAAAAGGAAAAAAGAAAAAGAAAATCCAATTGCTATGCTAAAACTGAAGGTTTAATGAAAAGCCTTTCAAAACAAGGATTCGGAATTAAATTTAAGCATTCTTTAAAATTAGGGAAATACTATGTCCACAATATTTTTACAACAAATCATAAGTGTCAAGTTGTTACTGGTTGTTATTGTTAGGGCAAAAAAATAATCTTAGTGTTAGGTTCAAATTTGAACCATTAACAACTAACCACTTATAATTTATTGTAAAAATATTATGAAAATGTTATGAACGTAACACCTTTTATAAAGACTAGAATTGCATGCAAGGCATGCTAAAATCATAACCATTATACTGGTAGAGATATCTGCCCACCATTATTTCTAAAAACATCATTATGCTAAGCATTGTACCAAATTATCTTTGGTGGGAAACATCAATAAACATCGATCTATACCACCCAAGTAACACCTACAGTGTGATACAACCCCAGAATTAATTGTCACCCACCACAATCCCATCTATTATACATTTTTTTTTCATCTCTCTCTTTTGGACTCTTGCTCATTTGGTAGTACTCTTCTGGCCTGTTTGGAAGTTTAGAGAGGGAGGAGAGTAGAGGGGAATGGTTCCCCTCTACCTTGTTTGAATGTTTTTAAAATTAGTAAGGGAGAAGGAAGTAATTAGCCCTTCCCTTTGTTTGGATGTTTTAAAAATTAGGATGGAGAGGAGAAGAAATGATTAAAATAGACAAATTTACCCCTATTTGAAAATGGACTTGCAACATTGGTCTATTATTAATTTAGAAATGGTAAATTGGGAAATTTATCTAGTCAATAATTTATCTACTCTACTCTCCCTCCAAATCTCTCCAATTTGGAGAAATTAAAAATGAGGAGTTAGAGGTGGTTGAAACCCCTCCAAACTCCTCCCCCTCATTCTTTAAAAAACTTCCAAATAAGATAATTAAATTACTCTCCCTCCCTCTACTCTAATTCCCCTTCTTTTTTAAACATGCTGTCTCCTGTTTGGTTTTTTAAAGAAAGTAAAATAAAAGACGCGCCATGTTTTACTGAAAATAGGAAAACATAAAAGGTAGATAGAGAGATAGTAATAGGCTAGCCAAGTAGCCAACAATGCTGCCCATGAGTCAGCCAAGTGGGCGGCCAAATCTATTTATGTTGGTACCTTTGTCCTTTTGAAAATTCCGGTTTGTGTGCACTACTCCAAGCTTCAAACCAGTAAGATCCTAATGTCCTTTGTTGTTCTTTGCCGCTAATAAAAGTTACATCTTTTTAATAATGAAAAAAATGGGAGAGGATATGAATAATACATGTAAAAGAAAAAAAGTTTTTGATGCACTCCAACGCAGACACAACTAATCATTTATGTGGAGCCAAATTACAGTATTGTGATACCCAAAATATCTAAGTTCCAAACTTTTAATTTTGGGCCCTAAATACTAAGAGTCATGTAATTCATGAACTAATATTTACTGATATTTCTAACGGAGATGTCCAAGATTTAAATTTTCCCTCCCCATTGTAACTATCGAATTAATAAATAAAAAAGATCCTAAATAATAGTCAAAGTATCAAACATATAGTCATTGAGGGAAAAAATTGTTCATTTTCTTTAATGCTAAACAAGTTCTTATTAGTGGCACTTAGAAAAATATGTAGGGTATTTTTTTCCTATGTAGTTAACTAGAGTTTGACAACATGCCCGGCAGTTGAAGGGATGTTATCCTAGGGCACCTCCCCCATAGTTGCAGGGGGGATGGCTCTTATCGTGTTGCATTATATAAAACAATGATAGTTGTATGTGAGTTAATACAAATGGTCCATTTGGATTGAGAGAGAGGAATGAGGAGTAGAGTAGAGTAAACTTGGCCCAAAATTAGCATATTTTCAGTTAAGTCTACTCTACTCTCCTTCACTCCCCTCTCAATCCAAACAGGTCCTAAATTTGTATGTGACAAGGAATGTCCTTTTATAGATGCGCCTTTTTTATATAGATGAGGTCGATAGCAAGCCTCCATGTACTTTTTTGCCAAGTCTCAGCTGGGATAGAATGTCTCGAGTGAGAGGTTTGACCATTCTAGGTGTAGCTTGTATTAGGTTATTTTGTTTTATGAGTCATGCTCGAAGACTTGATTGGTTGGCTAACCCTAAGTTTTAGAGGGTGCCAACTAAACTTGACAATTGATGATGACAATGATAATAATTTCTACTAATTTTAAGTACAATAATCTTTTAATTATGCAATAAATTTAACATCTAAACTAATAAAATTATTTAAAGGAGAATTCATTTGCATTAGATGCAGTAAAACTTAACTTCGTTTCCATTTTATGAATATTTTTCCAAATAATGTGAATTTAATTAGTCAAATATCTTGAGTGTTTAGACTCAGAGAATTTCCTTCACAATATATCATCCTAATAATATGGAGATATTTATTTGTGTTTCTTTCAACCAACTTATTAAAATATTTAGTTTCCCACCTTTGAAGCCTTGAAAGGCATGCATGGAGTAAGGCACTTCGCTCTTTATTATATGTGCAGTGACATGAGGGAGCTCAAATGCGCAAATACAAACAAATGGACTATCAAATTAGATTTGAAGAAACATTGGGGCAATTGCCCCCTTGATCTCCATATGACCATAGCCTCAACAATAAGCAGTAGCACAAAGCAAATTATTCTTCCCCCTTTATAACACCCCCCACCCCCACCAAAAAAAAAAAAAAAAAAAATCGTCTCTTGGGTATTGATTTAGGCGCACACACATTAATTTTCTTTTAAGGGCCACTAAGCCAGAATGGCGAATCGGGGGCTTAGCTACAGATCTCATTGTGGTTGAAGGGAGTTAACTAAAAGCAATTATGTTGTAATTATTACTAGCCCCTGTCTAACAAAGTGAAAGAGAAAGTATTAAAGCATTATTAGGACACAATTATTTTATAACTTGTTAAGTGACAAGTAACAAGTTGTAATTTTTTTTGGTAATACGACGAAGCAAATATAGAATAATTGCGAATAAATCTGTTACAAAATAGCTTGACTTTATTAAAAAACAAAAAACAAATTCTTCAGTCTCCACTGCAGACAATGAGTTATCAAAATAAACATGGTCATTAGATTATTTAGCTCCTCACTTAGCAAATGCATTAGCGTATTAGTTCACATCCCTGAAAATGTGTTGGGCTCTAGATTTGTGGAAGCTTAACAAGTTGTGATTGCAATAACATCCTTTCTCAGTAAACTCTTTTAATTGACATTTTAAAAAAATTAAAACAAAAGGCAATTGAGATTACTTTTATAATGCACCAATCACAACATTACATATCAAACTCTGTGTGTGTATATATATATAAAATTTATTTTTGATAGATACAATAGATTTTCAATATATAGTGTTCGCCTCATCACAATTATTCTTTATTATCATACCAAGATGCTAATTGGTTTTACAGTGTATGTGAAGTTTGAATCTCAAATATCTTATTTAATACCAAAATTTTTTACTAATTGAACTTGGGGAAGAACAAAGTTCGGCCCATACCAAACTTGGGCCAAGCACCATCAACCATAGGCCCATCCCACGAATGAGAGTCCCGAGCTGATTTGCTCAGGCCGTTGTTCTCTATAGCACCCAAGCAAACCTCCTATAGCCCCCAAGGAAGAGAAGCAATGCCTTGGGAGAATCCACCAACCGAGCAAAAGATTCGGCATTAGGTTCAAGTAACGAGGAAATCATGCTAGCAACAAAGCAATTGGCCCCACCCCCTAATGTAAAACTAAACATGCTAGAACAATAGTCTAGACTCAAAAGGCCACCCAATCATCGCGAGTGGAGGGACCCACATATCAGTAGGATATTCCCTCATCATCATGGGCCCACTAATGGAAGGGTATAAAAAGGAGAGGAGGGGTTAGTAACAAAGGTTAGAACATTTTTAAGGGAGAGAAAACATGAGAGAAAGAAAATGATCATCAACCAATACTAGAGTAAGATAATCCAGCTCAAGATGCCTTAGAGACACCTCGTTTGTCTGAGATCCTCCTCGGGCAGCATATTTCTAGTAACAGATCACCTCGCAATCATACATCACAACCATTCATCAGCCAAACTTCTCTTACGATCTCCCACTATGTGCTATACCCAAAGCAACATACAAATTAATTTGGAGTTCAAGCCCAACGATCTAGACATCGTTGTGGGCCGCACCACCACAAAACTAATTACAACCCACAAATTATTAATAAAAAAATCAGTCACTAAATTTATTGAATAAATTTGTGGTGAGCTATTACTATTAGGCTATTACTGTTACTATTACTATTAGTATCATGTGCAACGTAGGCATTGGTCATCCCAAAATTAAAGATGTAGGCATGCATTGGCAATTTTTTAGTTAAATTATGCTCCTCCATGTGTTACTTTTAGGAGTGTTCACGGGTTAGGTTTGTGCCCGACCCGAACCCAACCCAAATTTTTCGGGTGGGTGAAAAACAAAACCGAAACCAACCCGTAATAATGGTCGGATCGTCCGGTTCGGGTTCGTCGGGTTTCGGGTTTGTGTCGGTTAGTTTCGGGTTTCACCGCCAGCACCGATATTTTGCCAGATCGGTCGAGATTTGGCCGATATTTGGCCGAATTCATCGAATCTGGACTAGATCTCGACGAGATCTCGCTGGATCTGGTGGGTTTCAAGTAGCTCTTCGTTGGAAAAGAAAAAATATCACCGGTATTTGTAAATTTTTGTCGGAAAACCTTTGAATGTCGTCGGATTTTGTTGATTTTATGGTCGGGTTGGGTGGCTCAGGTTTTTGGGAAGAAAACCCGCCAACCAACCCGAAGGTATCGGGTTCTGTGGGTGGCGACCCGCCGCCGACCATCGGATTGGTCAGTTCGGTTTTGGGCGGGTCCGGCGAGTTGATCGGTTTCCGGGTTAAGTGGACACCCTTAGTTACTTTAAAACATGTTCGACCAAAAATACCTTAAAAGATAATTAATAAATCCTTGAAAGATACGGTCTGAAGCGGAAATAAGAAAGCATACGGCGGGAAAAAAAAAAAAAAAGCATATCGAAAAGCAAAGAAAACTGTAAACCTCTCAAATCAAAAGCAACCTCTCTCTCTCTCTCTCTCTCTCTCTCTCCCTCAGACCATTTAAAAGCGACTCAAAGATAAAAAGAAACCCGAAAATGAGAAAATCTCTCTCTCTCTCTCTGAGTTTTGTCTTAGACAGAGATATTAGGAACAGAGTCTGAGACTGAGAGCTTCTCAAACCAAGTCCATTGCCTCCATCTTATGATCACAGACACAGCCGAATCTACTTTTTCACAGGTACGTACGTACACACTTTCATTTCTCAAAACAGAAAAATCAAAACAAAATTCTACATTTCTGTGATGCTATTTTTCACAATGATCTTTCATTTTACCAACTTTTTTTTTTTTTTTTTAATTTCTTTTCAAATTCCTCAAAAACTGTGTCTATATTTGATTCTATCTAGACCTGAAAGACGATTTTTATTTTTTGGTAATAAAAATCGATGATGTGACGGTATCGCATACTTCTCCCCTAGTTGATTTTAAAGATATGATTCGTTTCTTTGTGTCAATTATATGGCGTAAAATTCTTTTGGCATATTTTTGAGTGCTCTTGCCTCTATAATGCTCCGTTTGGTTGCTGCGAAAAGAGAAAGGAAAACAAAAATAGTAAAACTTGATGCTCATAATTTCATTATTCGGCATTCCAGAGAATGTGAATGTATTTCCTTACTTTAACTACAAAAATTCTCAATTTTCTCCCTAACCAAACAAAGAGTAAAGCCAGTTATATTATTATTATCTTTTTTGGTTGAGAAATTTAGCATTTTTTTTTTTTATTCTGCTAAAAGGAATAGTAGTTCAACAAAGAATCATTTTGCTTTGTTTTACAGGCTCTTTATCTCTGAACCCCACAGAGCAAAGTGAAACGAAAATCTCGCACTAAACAAGTGTAATGACTGAACTGCCAAAGATAAACCCCTGAAATCCTCAGAAAAGTACTAGTCCGAATCACAACGAAAGCGAGGGCATAATGGTCGTATAGAATATTTAGTAGAGTTAAAGGAGAAGCAAGTCCGTTACAGAGTGAACTTGCACAACAAGAAAACAGTGAGTACCTTTTTTGTCAACAAACTCCATGACTAATGCTTACACGCATCCCAAGGAGATGACCAAATTCTGTGAAATTTTTTTGATTCTTCTGAGTTTGTTTGTTTAATACTAACTACTGTATTAAAAAGTTTAGTTTGTGCGAGAGAGAGATTGTGGGTCCCAAATAATAATAAAAAACAACGAAGAATTTTTGTGACTCTATTCTAACGCATGCTTTTTCAGCAGATTTCACGGTCCTGATTAGATCCATCAGAGTAGGAATCAGCCACTGGTCCTTCTGTACCGTGCGTTGCACGTTTCTACGGTACCAGAAAAATTCTCCTCAGTTTGCAGATTCCTCTGTGTGATTTTTGTTTGTGGTGGATACGTTTTTCCTTAGCTTATTTGATTTATGGATTTTGGGGAACACAATAATTAATCATTTTTTTAAATATATTTTTAGAAATTAAAAAAGTATTGACAGTTTTTTCAATTCCTGAAAAAATGTTTTTAAAAATGAATGATTTAATGTGTGGGCACACATTAACCGAACCCTTGATTTATTTTGGTATACATAATTTTTTAAAATCTGATTTTTTTTTTTAGTTTCTCTTTTAGGCGTAGTTGTATTTTGCTTAGTTTAGCTTTAAGTAAAATAAGTTATCAAAAATTGTGTATATATATTTTTGGGTTGGGATTGAGTCCATTGTAACTGTACACAGGATACACGTGTTCAGACAGAATTTAAATCCTCTGTACTATTTTTTGTGTTTCACTTTATGTTCTATCAATCATAACTTGTAATGTATTTATTTAACTTTTCTTATAGAATAGCCAAAGTTTGAAATGGAAAAAAAAAAAATTAAATACATGACAAGTTGTAATTAGTGGAATATAGAGTGGAACGCAAAAAATTATACAGAAGATTTGTATTCGTTTCAACACTGAACACAAGCAATTTTCGTAATATATATATTTTTAATATAACATAACAATGCACATAAATAAATGCATTTATTTACAGTTAAATGCATTCATTTTAAAGTATTAATATGCACAGTGCATATAAATAAATGCATTTATTTACAATTATGACTTCAAAGAATTACTTGTTTTAGTATTTTTAGATATGGACCACTAAACAAGCACTTTTTTTTTTTTTTTTTTTGCATAAGAGATCAGGGTACAATTTCTGTTTACACCAAAAATCAACTATGTTTTAGTCTGAGAATAAAGAGTTATCATAAAGAGTCATAGAATAGAACTCTCTTAAAAAATATATATATATAAAAAAATAAAAAATAAAACCCATTGCGTGTATCTCTTATTGCCTATTTGCCTTAATACACACGGGGCTACATAGCTTGTAGGCTTTCATTGCGTGAGCTGTGTGTAAAAGACAAAGTTATTTACAAGCCCAATAAAACCAAAAGTCTAAAAGCCATAAATAGCCCAACCCAATCCAAACTCCACCGAGTCAATTTTTGTTTGACAATTGACACTTAGGTAACGGTACGTAAACATTATTAGTATCCCATATTCCAAGTACAATAATGTCTCTGAATCACAATCTGCTATGCAGGGAATCATAGAGCAACTAGCTGAATGAAGAATTTGTGAATAGGGGGATCTTTCTTTGCTCCATATCTATGCTCTTTGTCACAAAAGACAGAGCATTGCCCAGCTGAACTGTATAGGTTGTAGAAATGGAGAGCGGTGAAAGCAGAAGTAGCAGTAGTGAGAGACACATTGTGTACAAAGACTCCTCTTGGTTTAGCCAGTTCCGAAATGGGTCCAATCCTTGGATGGCCAGATATGTCTACGCCTTGATTTTTCTAGTTGCAACTCTGCTAGCTTGGGCTGCTCGGGATTATGGCCGCTCTGCCTTGACAGAAATGGAGAGTAAGATTTTTTTGCTTTGATCTTCAAAATTTTGTTGCACATTTTGTGGATTTTTTAAGGAATTTCAAGCCTGTTGTCATTGCTCAAGCTCTTTTCCCTGTACAGTTAGTTTAAATGTAAATTTCTTTCCCATTGCTGCAAACTAGGCATCCTTGTTGGCACTGAATAAATACCCATTTGGATTTTACATACATAAACATCCACATTTGTCTAGGTACATTTTGAAATGCATGCATGATATGTACAATAATCCTTAGTAACATTGGTTACAACTTACAAGGAAGGTGGTTATGAAACAAATTTGTAGTCTTTGAATTGTGTACAATTGTGGTGAGCCGTGAATTTACACATGATCAGGGTGGAGATATAAAAGATTTTTTTTTTTTTTTTTATTATTATTATTATTATTATTTTTTAATATGCCTAGGCTTTGCTCCTAAAGTTGGTGAAGTTCTTAGTCAAGCAAAACAACACAGACTATTTTGATAATTTTGTATTCTGATCAGACCATCAGTACATCATGTCAATGCACATTTGCTGTGGGTACAGGATTAAAAGGATGTGAAGGTGAAAAAGATTGTTTGGGTGCTGAAGGAGTTCTTCGAGTGAGCTTGGGTTGTTTTGTATCCTTTCAATAATGGGAATAAAATTCACTTTAGTTCTCAATAACAGCTTGTCTTAAGAGTTTCCTTTAGTTGAAAAGCAGCTATTTGTATGATTTATGATGTGAGAAGAATGTGAATTAATTTGCGCAGCCTGTATCTTATAACTATGGTGTTCCTTGATCAAAATGTTCAGCTGTCTACCTAAATGATTTAAAATAGAAGTTTTACTGTGTTAACTCTTGGATTTTGTCCTGTAATCTTCATTTCTTTTTTCCTAATGGATCAAGTGAGCCTTAATACTACTTTAGACGTTCTTCATCACAATGTTTCTTTCAACAACTGGTTCCTCAAAGTTGGGTGAGCCCAGAGATTCATGGCATTCTGGATGGTGGTCTGTCAAGATTCCTGTGTGGATTTCCCTCACCATTATCCCTTTTTTGCTTCCTTCTGCCATTATTCAACTCTATGGTTAGTCCAATTCCATTTCCGAGGAAGCTTGCTGGTTTTTTCTTTTGCTTAGTTTAATGAAAAATTTCAAATCTGTTGCATTTTTTAATTAGCCAATGTTGTGCCTCTGACTTTTTTTTTTTTTGGCAGGAGGATTTGCACATTTTGGTGCCGGGTATGTATGATTCCTGTTATATAATCATGTCTTCAAATCACATATATAGAATATGTTTGTACTAGGAGTTGCCGATATAATTATTTTATGTTACATGACTCCTTAAAATTGTCTGAAAATTTTTAAATGAAGTTTTTGCAATTCCTTTTTCAGGGTCTTCCTTTTAATTCAGCTGATAAGCATAATCAAATTCATTATGTGGCTGAATGATCGTTGTCAGCCCGACAAATGTGCAGAAAGATGGTAAGATTCTTCATCCAAATAATTATTTCAAGCCCGTTTTGCTGCATTGTCACATATAGTTTGCTTGAGATATTATGTAACAGTCCAATACTGTACTTTTTATTTGTATTCATCTTTGGTGTGCTTTGTAGTAGGGCTGTAAACGATCCGAGCTGAGCTGAGCCGAGTATTAAAAGTTTAAGCTTGGCTCATTTTTTTAGTTCACAACCTACTTGATTAACTTATTCTGTTTTTATATATTGAAACCGTGACTAAAATGAAATATCTCTTCACAATTTTATGAATTTTTACTACGAATAGATTGTTTGTATCATCAATAAGCTACAAGTAATAATTTAATATCATATAAACCTATGACAAACTTATACAATCCAATTTCAAGTCTATATAAATATATTTTTGGACAAGTATACATATAAAATATATAATATTATATATAGTTAAATTGAGCCCTCATGTTCACGAGCTTGTTCACGAACACATTATTATGTTTGAACTCAGTCCATTTAATAATCGAGTCTAAACTTAAGGCTTGAACTTGATTTGTTTTCTAAACAAACGAACATAAACAAGTTTTTTCTTGAACCGAGCTCGAATTGTTCATAAACAGCTTGGTTCATTTACAACCCTACTTTGTACTCCTCATTGGTGGTCTGTCGTATATGTTTTATTCATTGAGCTTTCCTAGTGCGGCAAGTGGTGAGACAGCGATAATATATTTTTATTTCACCTTCACAAAACTCTACTCATTCATATACAAGTCTTTAGTACATCTAAGATAGTATGTGATTAAAATAGTTTAAGATGTCTTGTTTCATAAATTGTTTTGACGATTTCAACTGTCACACACACAAACAAAAACACTAAATAATGCTTTCTTGCAAAATGGAATGTACTGTGGCTTTTAGACAATGATCTTAACTACTGAGGTTGCTCATCTCATTCTCACTGCAGCCAAATTCATGTGATGTTACTCGCAACTACTGCATATGTTGTGTGTTTAGCGGGAATAATTTTGATGTACATTTGGTACGCACCAGAGCCATCTTGCCTCCTCAACATCTTCTTTGTTACCTGGACCTTGGTACTCCTCCAATTCATGACCAGCGTCTCTCTTCACCCAAAAGTAAGTTCTGATCATCAACGTGCCTCTCAGTTCTTTCATATTCTAAACGAATTTGATTTAGATTGCTAATCTTTTCCTGAAACAGGTAAGTGCTGGCATCTTGACACCAGGGCTCATGGGGCTTTATGTAGTATTCATCTGTTGGTGTGCAATTAGAAGGCATGATTTCTAATCTTTGGTTGCTTTGCTTAAACAAATGTTATTGTTCAATGGTTTTAAACTTCCCCTTTATAGTTCTTAGCTTTTCGGGCAAACATGGCAGTTTAACAAAAGCTTTTTAATTGCAAATCAAGATATTATGAGGTTGGGGAGTTTATATTGGGACTTGGAGGACCCAATTTTGTAGCCCATTGCTCACTTCTGACATAAACAGAAAAGTACATGAGGGGGAAAAGTGGTTTGAAGAAACACCCTCACCCTTCCAAGTGAAAAGTTATGTGCCAAAAAGAGATTGTCTTTGAATTCTGCTTCAAAATCTAAATTCATTCATCTGATCAATTAAGCCAATTTAATACATTTAAATAGAATGGTGGAATCTTAATGTGGTTCATTTGTGCTTTCTGTTATTTTAGAAAATCAATGTTACCTTCACATTTTCTATTTTGCTAAATTTAAAACTATCCATGTTTACAGTGAGCCAGCAGGGGGAAGTTGCATTAGAAAAGCGGAGGCTACAGACAAAACAGACTGGCTTACCATCATAGTAATATCTGGATTCTTCATAAATCTTTTTAGTAGTTTGGAGCTCAGGATTTATGATTGTTATCTCATAGTAATTTTTTTTTGTGATCTGTGCCTAAAAGTACTTTTGAGTTTTCTAAATTTGACAACTGATTTCAGTAAATCTGAATTGTTTATTCTGAAAATCCAGGCCATTGCCAGTCTTATTAAAAAAACAAAAACTTTTTAGTTAATTTATCATCTTTCAACTGCTCTGGCTGGCTATTTAGCGTTATGCTCAGTGTGGCTAAGCTTATTTTATTAGAAAAATAAAGAATGTACTCTCTTTTTTTCTGGAACTCAATGATCACATAGACCATGAAAAACACACTTGGATCTGTCACTTTTACACCAAGGCCAAAGTTCATGATAAGCCAGCCTATACTGTACATACAAAATGAACTAATTTAATAACAAGGTCTTTGTTTTCTTTTTCATCTAAAACAACACACCAAAAACATCTCAGAAGATTTTGTAAAAAAATGTTGTAACTTATAATCAACCCTCAATTTTGGCCAGTATGTTTAATATGACTCTGGCAAGCTTTTGTTTTCACAGTTTTCACTGTCGCAATTTCATGATCCTCTTTTCCCAGTGTGACAATGACTTTCATATGTTGACAGAGCTTTGTTGTTGCTGTACTTGCAATGGTTATTGCAACATTTTCAACAGGCATAGATTCTAAATGCTTTCAGGTTTGCTCCATATTCCCAACCAACTTCTAATTGGTTACCAACATTTCCGCCAAGGTCTATCTAACAACAGCTGCAGTTCAGGACGGATGACGTGCAAGCTGAAGATGATGATGTTCCATATGGTTATGGCTTCTTCCATTTTGTCTTTGCCACAGGAGCAATGTACTTTGCAATGCTATTGATTGGTTGGAATACCCATCATGCGATGAGAAAGTAAGTTCTTGTATTATCTTTGGTCCATCAAATTGTTCTAACTAAAATATTTCCAATGTCAATTATAAAATGACAAAACCCAACTTCAGAAGCCACAAAAACTTTTCCACATGTTATTCTATCAGTTCATGGATCATTAACAAAAATCCTTTTCATGCTGAGTAAAGCAATGCCATACCTGCAAAATACTCACTAAAAGCATGCCACATCTCAGAGTTCAACCTGTATTTTTTCTCAGTTAAGTTCATTATAAACAGATTTACTATTAGTTCAATCTGTTTGCTTCCTGTCAACATAAGTATGATTTTGGCAAGGAAATGATGTGTTATTCCCCCATGCCCTTCTGCAGGTGGACTATCGATGTGGGTTGGACCAGCACATGGGTCAGAATAGTAAATGAGTGGCTGGCTGTCTGTGTTTACTGTAAGTACTGTAACAAAAACCAAATGTCACATGATGCTTTTCTGAGGATAATCATTTATCAGAAAAGTTGGATGAATTATGGCTATTTTGAGAGTTTGGATTACAAGATTCTGATTTAATTAAGTTGTTACAGCAAAGGCATAGAATATTCTTAGTGCGAGTCTTGTGACATTTTTGATAACTAACATGCATACTTACTAAAGACTAACTATGTTTTGCAGTATGGATGCTGGTGTCTCCAATCATATGGAAAAACAGACATGCAGCTGAATCCACATGAGATATTCAAAGAAATCTCCTTTTTTTTTTTTAATTTTTTTCTTTGGTCATTGCCCATTCATTTATTGTGCATATGGGAATCCTTCACCCCTTACAGATAGGAAAGGAACTGCTATATACTCAAGACTCAGGCCAGAGCAACCCAGCCAATATAAGTGTACTGATTGGATTTTTTTTTTTTTTGGAAGAAGAAGATATACTCTTCTGGCTTCATGCGAAGGGTGAAGAAAGAAAACAAGAATGATTCATATTACTTGAAAGATGAGATCCATCTTGTTATTTGTAAATACAGTACTGGCAGATCATATAATGGATATCTTTTGGAACTATAAAGGTCTCAGATGCTAATGAATTTCTTTAATTCAGAGAGAGAGAGAGAGAGAGAGAAAGAAGAAGAATAAGGAATTTACCAAAGAAAAGAGGGGATCCATGATGAGTTGTAGTAGAAGTTGTTTAACTGGTTTGACGAGTTATTTAGCTATCCAACTACATTTATAAGGTACGTGGTTTTCCTTTTCATGTTGCAAAAGAGATTATACCAAGTACCGACGACCCTCTCAAACATTGCCCAATACAACATCCTAATTCGAATTGCAGCCACTTCAATTTGGCCAAGCTCATACCAGGAGAAAGAGAAAGAAAAATTTTAAAAAATAAGTAGGAGGGGATTGTCAATATCAGAGCAAGCATTTATATCCCTATTTCATGGCCAAATGTCTTTCCAACGAAGGACCGGTAAACGGTTCTCTGGTTACATGAATCAGATTTTCATTTCATCATGAAAAAGCTATATTTTTTTCAACAATTTCTTCCGCTTAACCATATATGTATCTATGGTAATCTTTCTTTAAGCAGAACGTGTGTTCAAGCTGTACTAAGGGCTCGCCAAACTATTACTGTATTAAAAAAAATGTTTGAATTTAGAAAAAAATGACCTCCCCGCATAAATGAGCTACTCAGACTTCATTGCGGCAGTGGCAAACTATAAGCAGAATGTTGCATTTGCAAACAGCTCTTTGACCATAAATTTTGCTACAACTTGATTAAGTGGTTGATTGTGAGTAGTGGACAATCGCAATCACATGGACTTATCATTTTTTCTTGACCACTCCATCTCAGAATTATGTCGAAACTTGTGTCCTTAGATTTCTCATTAGCAAAACTAGAGGGGTTTGGATACTCTCCATTTAGACAAAAAATAGGGTGTCATGTCCTAACAATTTAGAAAAGGGAGTAGAATCAACCCATGATAGAAATTTATAATAGGCTAAAGTACACATTTGACCCTTAATGTTTGGAATTGTTTTCATTTTGTCCCTTTATGATTCAATATTTTTATTTTGGTCCTTCATGTTTGATTTCATTTTCATATTGACCATGTTATCCATTTCTATTGGTAATCTAGTAGCACCTGGCATTATATGGGCGACGTGTCTTAATAGATAACACTTATTTGACATTTAACAATAATATTACTAATGAAAATTGACTTATATGAGTGACGTGTCTTAATGGACAACACTAATCTAATAACAATTAAATTTCTAACAATAATTACTTATATGGATGGCATGTTTTGATGGAAGACATTTATTTGACACTTAAAAGACCAAATTACTAATAGAAATTGATGAAATAGCTAATATGTAAACAAAATCATACATGGGGGCCAAAATAAAAAATTTGAAATGTAAAGGGCCAAAATGAAAATAATCCCAAATTTTAAGGCCAAATATGTACTTTCGTTTTTATAATAACAATTGTTAATAAACTATATCAGGAAAGTTTTTAACACCACTTAAGAAATATAAAAAAGATGTCAGAAAAATGAATTGCTTTATCATTTTCCCATAAAATATTTCTAAAAACAATTCCTAAACCAATGCCCTTAGGGCATTCGTTAATATTTTCCTTATAATAATTTGTCAGTAATCCGTGCAATATACAAAAAATTTCAACAAAATATAATCTTTTTTTTTATATGGAATTTGATAATTACAATTTTTATTAATAAGCATTTATAATGATTATGTTTATATATGAAACTATCATATCTACCATTTAAAGAAAACATGATTGAGCAAGGTTTTATTAAGGGATGTAAATATAGGAGGTTTTCTTGGGAGAGTTATTCTAGGACCTCAATAAATTTCACACTTATTTTCACAACTATCTTATATGGTAAACTATGCTTGGCTGTTTATCAGTTTCACATGAACCCACCTCAACCACATTAGATAGTTGTGAAAATTAGTATAGAATTAGTTATGGTCCTAGAATTTTTCCTTTTTGGGATATTTACAGAATTTAAACATAATTAAAAATAAGTTTTAGAATAATTATGTAGAAAAAATGTAATTATCAACTTTGCTATTAACACAACATTTTTCACAACTTCTTGAGATAATAAACTGTGAATGGTAAACAATCACTTTTACATGAACTTACCACTAATACAACTTTTATTTTTCACCACTCATGGATCATGACTCCCTCCTTTTTTCCAAGTAAATTCCATTACTCAAAACCTACTACTATTTAAAAGTTAAAGGCTACTATATATATATGTATATAAACAATTCCACCTTATGCCAAGAGTGTTTTCAAATTCCTTCAACATTATGTCAAGAGCCAAGTGCAAAGATGAGTAGGTTTTGGCGGGGAAGGCATGGAGACATATCACAAATTCATTGGGTTAAATGGAAAACTATGTGTAGAAGCAAGGTGAAGGGTAGCATGGGGTTTCAAAATTAGGAAGCCTTCAACCCAACATTGCTAGAAAAGCAAGGGTGTAAGATTCTCCAAGAACCAGGTAACTTAGTGATTACGCTCTATTTGTTTCTGCAATAATATTTTCTAGGTAAAAATGCAAAACTGACCCTCTAATTTTCACATTTTTTTATTTCAGTCCTCTAACTTTTAGTTTTGCCAATTCAGTTCTCTAACTTTTAATTTTTGTCAATGCAGGACTCCGTTACAACTCAGTTAGTGGCTGCCGTTAGAACTCCTGAAATGATTCCGTTTTGCATTTTTTTTTAATTCGAAATTTAAAAAATAAAATCTGAAAAAAAAAACTTCCCCTGAAATCAAAACAGATCAGAGAAAAATCTAGCACAAAACCCACAAAGAAATCAAAACCAAAATGCAAAAAACATTAAGAGCCCGTTTGGTAGAGTAGTTTGAGTAATGTTGTTTGTATTTTTTTAAAATACGTGTAGGTGAAAAAGTGTGTGAAAATGCGTGTAATGTTGTTTAAAAACTAAAAACATGTTACTAAAATGCTCTACCAAACTGGCCTAAAATCAAGAAACTAAGGCAAACCCATATGAATTTATGGTGGGAGGAGAAGGAACTCGGTCAAATGTTGGCAAACCCAGATGAACGATATCATGCAACGGTGGCCATATCCACCGATCTTTGCAAGACAAAGAGAGCAACGTCAAAAACCCAAACCATCGCCCACCACTGTCCTCCATGCAAGAGAGAAGGGCTTATCTGTGCAAGAGAGAAGGGCTTATCTGTGCAAGAGAGCTTTGGAGCAAGATTCAAATGAATAGTACGCTTTGTACATTCATTTCTTTATGATTGTAGATTCTGAAAAATAACATTTGTTTTTGTAATTTATCATTGTCTTTCAATCTTCTGTTGAATATTGTTTTTGGTTTTCTACATCTTCTTTTAGATGGGATTTATATTGTGGGTTGGAAAATTAAAAACGTTTAAGGCTTTCTTCTGGTATAAGTGCTTTTGTTTAAAAGAAATCTTGATCTGTCTTTTTTTTTTTTTTTTAACAAATTTTTCTTTTTTTCTTTAAATTCCGAAATTTATTAAAAAATAAAAAGCCAAAATAACGTCGTTTTGGCTCAATTAACGGCAGCCCCTAACTGAGTTCTAACAGAGTCCTGCATTGACAAAAATTGAAAGTTAGAGAACTGAATTGACAAAACTGAAAATTAGAGGACTAAAATGAAAAAATGTGAAAGTTAGAGGGTCAATTTTGCATTTTTGCCTATTTTCTAAAAAATAAGTCATTTTCCAAAAAAGTATTTTCTATAAAATTATCTCATTTTCTATGTTTGATAACAATTTTAAATGAGTTGAAAAACAATCTCATAACTTCTCTTATTTAGCTTGCTATGAGATAGAATTGTTTTTCTTTGACTCATTTTTTCTAATGCTACCAAACACTAGAAAACACAAAAAAAAAAAAAAAAAAAAAAAAAAAAAAAAAAATTCTTCATACAAAGTTTTCCATTGAAACAAACATAGCATCAACCATGTTCTAAAAGTATGATACTTCATTCTCAAAAAAATAAAAAAAAAATAAAAAAATAATTATGATACTTCTGAACCACGAGTTTCATGGAGGCAAAGATATGAACTAATTCCTCGTATACATGGAAGAGCATTGTTGCAACCCGAAACCTAACTAAGATGGGTTGTGTGTGGTAGATAGGGAATGGAGTATAAGTGAGAGTGTGGAGTGATGTTTGTCGACACTCTCGACTCATATAGTTATTACCCCAAGATTGTAAGCCCAAGAAAACATCATGGCAAGCTCCCCAATACCCTAGGAAGCATAGACACTTCATTTAGGATGACGTATCTGTGTCGAACACGCGTCAGACACTTGACACTCCTCGGACACTTCTGCATGCGTGTCCCAGCCATGTCTATTTTAATAATAAAAAAATACATGACACAATCGGGACAAGAAAACAAAAAGAATCTAATACCCTTTCACAAAACAAAAAAATCATGGCAAGCTCCCTAATATCCTAAGAAGCATAGACACTTTGTTTGGGATGTCGTACCCGTGTCGGACACTTAACACTTCTCAAACATTTCTGCATGTGTGTCACAACCGTGTTTTTTTTTTTTTTTTTTTTTTTTTTTTTTTTTTTTTAATGTGGGACACAGTCGGGACAAGAGAACAAGAAGAATCTAATACCCTTTCACAAAACAAAGAGAGCCCATGCTCTGAATAGTAATAGTGCATTTAAAATTTTAATAAATATCTTTAATCTTAATTTTTATTCTAATTTCCAAACATCCTTTAATAGTAAAGGATTTGCTTTATTGTCCATTATTACTCTTTGTTTGATATATATATATATATATATATATATATATATATATGAATATGAAACAATATATGAAAAAAAATTGTTAATAATATATAGAAATATGAATAAAAATATATTTAATAGACGTAACCTACCATAACAGTTTTGTACTTGTACTCATACCCATATCCGTATTTATGTCCGTGCTTCCGGTGGTTGTTGCTAAAACTATACCCATTGTTGCAAGCTTGCCAAAGACAAGAGAATTTGATTTTGGAATGCAACACCGAGTGGCATTTTTACCGTGTGAACCGCCTAGGGATAGCGCTAACACAGAAAATCAAGATCAGGTAGAGAGGTCTAAAGGAAATTCAAGCTACAAAAATGTGAAAGCCATTTGGGGTATGAGGGTACCAAGTAAAGTTAGGTTGTGTTTGGAAACTTGAATTTGAATTTAGATTTGGATATTAAATGAATAGATTTGAAATGTCTTGATTCCAAATCCAACTATTTTAAATGTTTAAAATCTCTTATGAATATGGTACAATCCAAATTCTTGATATTTTAAAACTATTCAAATAAAATATTTAGATTTAAATTACTCAAATCTAAATCCACATGCCCAAATCTTGCTATCCAAACACACCATTAAGGAATTTGAATGGAGGGCTCACAATGACTCGCTTCAAACCTGGCCACACAACATATATGGGTAGCCGTTGGTACGAACGATGCAAGCTACAAGAGGAGACCACGTTTTGCATACCCACCGGATTTCTGGTAACTTTGTGTGGAGAATAGTGGAATAGAAACCTATGGAAGTTTTGAAGTCTTCTTCATCACAGCCTGGAAGATTTGGCAAGACGAAACAAGTGGAACTTCAAAGGGAGGAAGAAAGAACTGACAGGAAGCCTTGGAGTATTGTCAGGGATTTAAAGCCATCTCCAACGTGAGGAACAACAAACCACTACTGGCACCACCGCACCAACACGATGAACACAAGAGGCTCCAGGGGTAGGTGTAACCATTCGAGCTGACCAAGCTTGGCTCACTGCAGGCTGCAGCACTGGTCATGGAAGGAAGCTCTGGAGGCTGAAGCGTTTGTGGCAAACCACACAATGCATTTGCGTAGGTGGGAATAAGAGATATCATACTCGAAAAGGACTCATCCCAAGTGGTGAATGCTCTCAACTCTCAAGGCTAGCACCTCGGACTTATCAAGGGTGGGACATCTTATTGAAGAAACTCGTTTCTTACTCGCCTCGTTGCTGTTTTAAATTGTCAAGGTCATTGAGTCGTATGATTCAATCGTAAAGATCATGATTCCCATATATTAAATAAAGGTAAGAAACACTATCTGGCAAAAAAAATATCTTCAAATTCAATAATATTGGCATACAAACTGTACTCCACTGTAACATCACTGTATATATTGTTTTCATTAACTTTTCACAGACTCGACTAGCTCACCACAATGATGAAACGATTACAAAATCATACAATACAAACGCCCAAGGATTACATTATCCAGCTTATAGGGGCAGCAAATAAACACACGTTCGGCCAATGAAACATTACACGCACATACCTAACACCATTTGCCACACAATATTTTGACCTTAAGTCTCCATGACAGTGGTCTCCTACCCCCTTTTCAATCAAATGCTGTGCCCTCTCTCTCTCTCTCTCTCTCTCTCTCACAGCATCAAATAAATTTTAGATGACCAATGTGGGCATTTGATTTTTATCACGGGTGTGAACAGAACAATTCTCTCCTTCGGCTGGCTAAATTAAAAATACCACAATATAGAAACCAAAACTTTTCCACCCAGCAACTTGACAGGGAGCAACAAGTTGATGCTTAACCTAAATGAATCAGAAAGGCTTTCCTTTTCATATTTATCCAAATGGGTTTCCACTGGCAGAAGAGTAAGGATTTGGTGTAGCAGGTGCTGAGAATCTTCCAGCCAGCTGCTGATCCATATTTAAGGAGCTAAAAGCAGCCCCATCATTGCCCAAGCCCCCTAGTCCTTGATGCCTGCAAATATACTCAAGGAACCTCGATTAGTGACACAAATAGATATGAACATTACTGGTGAAGAAGAATGAATACACACCCATTTTTATAACTTAAATTATGGTATAAGAAGCAATTACCCTGAAGGTGGCATGTGTGGCATGTTACTGGGTACTTGTTGTACCATGTACGCCCCTAAGGTTTTCAAAAAACAGAATTCAGAACGTGAAAGTGCATATACAGCATTATTTATTTATTAAAAATATGTGAAAAGGTAGCAGATAAAACATAGCATAGTGGGGGGATTTTTTTTGAGAAAAAGATGTCTATACTTGGAGGTACTGCTGATACATAAGATGGTGCCTGGGGAGGCAATGCTGATGCATAAGGTGGTGCCTGGGGTGCCATCCATACTGATGAAGGAGTACCATAGCTGGAAGTGCGCATTAAGCCTGAAGCAGGCTGGACATTTGGTAGAGCACCATGCAAGGGTGCCATGGAAGGGAACTGCATCAGAAGAAACACACATCAGGAAAGACTACAACTACTGGAAGAAATATTCAGATGTACAGCTAGAAACAGTTAATTCTTAAGAGTGATTCTAAGGTTACTACAAATTTTACTATATCAGCCTTAAAAACTTATGTGTCAACTATTGAAAACAAGACAAAAACATGATTAAGAAATTTATGTAATATGAGGTTGATGTGGTACCAATCACAATCATTGCCATGTCAATTTGTAAGCATTTTGTAGCAGAACAGGTAGTATCGTTAGCATTTTCCTTTCTTACTAGAAAAAAGGAGCTTTAGCAACAATCCCAACAACAGATCACGTGTAGCATATCTAACAAACTGAATGGTCAAACTGAGCACTCCCAAAGTAATTAGCCTTCTCTAATTCTCCAAGTGTGGCATCCAAAAGAAGTTTTTTCCAGTCTAAACTAGATTAAATATCCCATATTCATCTTTATAAAATTATTAAAGTTTCAAATTACCCTTTCCACTAGTCTCCTCTGAGTCTCTGACAAGTCAATGTGCTAAAACAATACACATAATAATCCAAATAAGACCAAGAAAAACCAGAAGCAGTAAGTGGGATCAATTCAAATGAGTTGAGATCAAATACCGTTGAGACTTGAACTGAAGGTGGTTCGCTGCTTAAGTCAAATGGGTTTGAAGATTTTGACTGGTGGAAAGTTGGCGCTGGCTGTAACAATGATAAAAAAAATTCAAGCATTAGTGATTTACTTTATTCATTGATACAAGCCACTTTGTGAAAGAGAACCACTCAGAAACCTGATAAGTAAGAATTTAATTTTACCATAGCATATTGCATAGCAAACCCCATGCCATGGGGTGGACCCATTTGCCACCCTGGCACTGGTGCAGCAAAATGTGAATAGGCGGTGGCAGCAAAAAGGTCCTGCAGAGGCATCAGGGTTTATTATAACATATGTAATGCATACGATAGACGTCAAAGAAAGCACAGTAAAGAGTCAATTACCTCAGGCAGTGCTTTTCTTGCACTTGATTGTAACACATCACTAGAAGTGGGCACATTTACAGGTTTTGAGACAACTTGGGGTGCTTGTCCAGCTGGAGCAATTGAAGGCCCATGTGAATTAGTGGTAAGTGATGAATTCCACTGCTGCAAATTTCCCACAAAGCAACAATGTAACTACTTGTAACAGGCTTCCATTACAAAATCTAGAAGACCACACTATAAGCCCACCTGATTGCCTGAAGCTAAATCAACCGAAGGTGTAAATTGGTGAGCAGTTGATTGACTACCAGTAGCAGGGAAGAAAGAAGGTTGCTGATACTGCAAATTAGGCGCTTGCCCAGAACCTGGAACTTGGGCAAAAGAAACACCACCATTAACAGGCAATATTGGCGTCAATCCAGGGGCAATTGCAGGTGCACCACCAGGGGGAAACGCTGACACGCTGCTTATTGGTGAAGCAACAGGAGCACCAGCCGTAAAGGGCAACACCGGTATGTTCCCTACAGGTGCAAAAGCTGAAACACCAGTATTAGGTAACATTGTCAAGTTGCTAGAGGTTGCAGTTGTAAGAGAACCAGCCCCACCAGGATTTCCAGAAACATGACCAGGTACAGATACTGAAACTGATAATTGTGATAATACATCTAATGTATTGACATTTGAAGGGGCTTGAGATACTTTTGCCTCTGGGGCAACATCAAAAGAGGCCCAATTGTTGTCATTGGTAGAAGTTGCTGAATTTCCAGTTGGTTGAGTCACAAAAGTTTGTTGTGCTTGTGGAACAGCAGCGGCAATTGGAGGTTCAGGGTCAGCATCAAAATCAATTAAGCTTCCAGAATTCTCCACTTTAACTTCCACCGGATTCCCATTACTGGATCCCAAGCTACCGGAAGATGCGGTTCTCTGCATTTAAAACCAATAACAGAATGACTCCATACATGTGCTTTTATTAATGTTTGAGGAATATCAACCGATAACAGAATTGACTCCATACACGTGTTTTTATTAATCTTTGAGGATTACCACCAAAGGGGAAAACACAGACTTGCAGGGGAGTATAATCACACTGCTTGTGAGTGAAATCAATTTAACTTAAAATAGAGCTAGCTATCATACACATATTGACCAGAACATGGATTGCTATAAGATGGCCTCAAACATGGATAAGTATTATGTGCAAACCAGGAATGGGTTCATTGTAGCCATAAAGTGTTTCCCATTAAAGGATGTAGAAGATTACAGCTTCCTGAAGATTTCATAAGTGCGCCAAAAAGGGAATTTACTAAGAAGAAGAAGAAGAAAAGGACATAGTTTATGGGTTCCGAAGATGTGTCTTCATCTTTCCTCTAACCTCTCAATTCTATTTCAATTCTATTTCAATTCAATATTAACAATAATGGATTGCTGAAGATAAAAATTCAGTTTACTCCACATAAAATAAAATAGAGAATAGCTTTTGCCCTTTTCGTTCCAAAATATCCAAGTTATGATAAGAGCCCGAGGTTGAGGTCATGGATTCAAATCTCCATTGCATCATATTTACTAGACTTTTTCAAGACCAAATCACCACCATTCCAGTGACAACCAGAAACCATAAACACCAACACACTATTTTTGTACTATATTTTGGCTAATGAGCTCTAGCTCAAACAGCATCTCCTCCCCTCATAAGAAAGGACCGAGGGTAAGGGCATGGATTTAAAAGAATCAAAACCCCAGTGTGAACTTCCCAATCCAAAAAAGAAAACTATATTAGGGAACCACTCCAAGCCCTAGCCCTCTGTCAGCCAACATATCATGGGCCCAAAAATACATAAGAGTAACAAGAGATACAGCTTTGACGAATCAGGCATACATCAAGAAATGATGATAAATGCAGCTTTATTGAGAAGAAGCCTCACCTGTGTATGTGAAAAGCCATCAACAGACCTTCCACCGTTGGCTTTTGGAGGTTCACTTATACGAAGAGGTATTACATTCTCTCCCAAAATCTCTCTTACAGGCCGCACCATAGGGGGGCTGGACGAGTTTAAATCTTTAGGTTGCTCAGGTGATCTGCCTTCCAGCTTAGAATCTCCATCAGATTCCCGACGGTCTTCAACTCTCCTTCCATTTCCAAATCTATCCTCTCGACGCCAATCATTGACGATCTCAGGACGAACAGGACTTCTCTTATAATCACCATACTGCCGACTTTCTTGCTCGTATCCAGGACTTCTTTCTTCATAACTTCTTCCACCAGGACTAGACCTATCACTGTACCGGCGTTCATATGTATCCTCATATTGTGGGCTTCGAGACCCTCCTTGATATGCATCTGTTCTCCTGTTTTCATACAACTCTTCCTTCTCACCCTGCTTGACACACAATGTAAAAGGGAAAAAAAGACTTGAACAGTCAGATTCAGCGCTATCTAAAACAGATCCCACAATCTATAAGTAAAAACTATCTTATAAGTTTATTTCTTGAAATATTAATATATTATATGCATATAGCTTCAAATCTGAATTAACATGTCAGAACTATTAAAAAGGGAGGGTTAAGGGGCATTTTACCATCTTGACCCTAGGAGGTTTGTCATAGTTCCGCTCGCCTGTATATCTTCTATCCACATAAACATGCTTAATAAAGTCCCGAAGTCTCTCAACATTACTGGCAGCAAACTTTTGCATCAGAATGTGAGCTTTTTGACAGATATAAACATAGCAGAATATAAATGAGTGACAACCTGCTGTCAGGAACAGAATGACGCTGTGGATCCAATTCTTTAAAGTAGATCTCCTTTGCATGCTGTGAATAGAAGACAGATGAGTCCGACATGAAAAATTGAGAAGATAAAAAGACAAAGGGAAGGAAAACTTGGCAGATCTCTGAAAAAAATTCATGCATGTCTACCTTATTCCCCCCTTCTTGAAGGGCAGTAACTTCTTGTGAAGTGAATTTGGCCATTGATACTGATTTTACTCGATGCGTGAACTCCCGACTGAAAAATAATTACACGTAATCAACAGACTGCAGGTATGACATCAAAGGAAATACGATTTGCCCTCTCTCTCTCTCTCTCTCTCTCACACACACACACACAAACACACAAAGAAAAGGAAATTTTAAGAAACATCAACACTTACTGTATTCCACTGCAGGTAGTGCAAACAAATGTCCAGAAATTTGTGCAAACATATTGAGGTCCCTGCTTAGCAGAAGATAAAGTAGAACTTGTAAAAAAACCATATCTACTTTTCCATTTAGGAAAAATTTGAGTGTAAACGCTCTTTGAATTTCTTAGTAACAACACCAATACTTTATGTAAGTGAGCACCAACTCAAAAATTGCTATAAACAAGTAACAATGTTAGAGAGCCTACCACAGTGGTTCTTTCATTAAACATACTGATGGGATGATTTAGAGGTTAGACCATTGGATGTAATTTTATTCCAGGTAAAGTAAATCCTAAAAGAAAACACTTAAACAACAACTTCATCTTGTGTCTGCTCTACATACGCAACCAAAATAACCTGAATTCCAAGAACTTTTTGATCCGGAGATTAATCAAAGTCATGATCAACATATCAATTCTTTCTTTGATAAGTGAAAGCCATGATTGATATATCAATTCAAAACAATTTATGTTACAAGCCACACAGACATTAAAATTCTAACTGAAAAATCAGAATTCAGAAGTAAACAATAGACCAAGAGAATGTTCAAGAAATTTTGAAGAGTTATTTCTCTAAACCTGGAAGAATCTTAAATGCACAGTTTCATTGAGACAGGATTCCTATTAAATGAAAAGAATACAAAATAATTAACATAACATGGTAACATGGTTATAAATTTAAGATTTTGTCTTTATAACCCATTACGTAATGAAAGTGCCAACATTTGGAGATACCATAGAAGGATCTGGAACAGGAAGAAAGAGAAGCAGAAACCACTTAAGTAAAGGGATCAATTGTGTTTTGTCCTTTCACCGTAGCAAGTGAGGATTAAAAAGCATCACATTTGATGACTTATTAAGGGAAATACAAACTAAGAGTATCAATGAAAAATATAGCAAAACAATTCCCGTTACCCCAACAAAAGAAAAGAAAAGAAAAGAAAAGTAAATCCTTAAAACATTAAAAGCTTTCATTTTCAAATTTTATCCTTCTTCAGATATCCAGATAAGATATTGATTTCAGTAAGGTCTTTCTAATTACTGATTGCATCTCTAGAGGTATCCTATAGGTTTATCTCAGTCCAAGTAAAATGCTTAAAAGAGAAGGTTTTCGATAAAAGCTTTCATTGCTTGATTTCCCTATAAACGGTTATTGCACACGTGTCAAGCCCACATATCCTAAGCAATGATATTAATAAGAAACAGACAAAACCAAGTATAGATTTCAATGAATTGATCGCCGCAGTTAATGACATCCCCTAGTAATCAATTTCTCACTAGTTAATGGCAAGTTATTTACTGACTTACTTCACATCATTTTAAACAAAGCCAAATAGAAACTAGTAAAAAACAATCAATGAACGCGCGCAGTCCAATTCCATTAATTCACAATGCAATACAAATACAGCAAAGCAACTCTCAAATGTAAGGTTTTGGCAATTAAAACTATCTCAGTAATTAGTTACTATAATGGTGGAGAAGGGAAATGGATAGCATACCATACTATTGCAATTGATACATCGACGATTCTCACTAAGTTTGAGTAGGCCGCGTATAATTCGTTCGTTTTTCTCATCCTCCTTTCGACTAGCCATTTCCACTTCCTACACCAATTCAAACCAAATTTATATTATAACAACAACCACAACAATAATAATAATAATAATTTCTTGGTAATAATTCAGATAATAACAATAATATTCAGAAAGTGCAAACAATAAGTGGCTCAGATTTTCTCAAAATGACGCCGGATTTAGAAGCCGAACAAGGAATTCAATAATCCTCCGCTCAATTGCTCAGGAAATTAAGAAATTAATATAAAAACATTGACTCTTTTTTTTCTTTTTCACTTCTAACTCGCTCAGACACAGTTGATAAATTGAAGAGGAAAAAAAATTAAAATTGAGAAACCGAAATATTGTTTATTTCCCTGCATTTTCTCGGCAACCAAACAGAGGTTAAATTGAATCGAAATTCAACCTAATGTAAGAACGGATCTGAGAAATCCGAGCTTGATTGGAGTCAAACAAAAGGAGTATACTCAGGTAAGACGTGTTTGGAACCCTAGAAAGTTGAGGAGAGAAAAAAGAAAGAAAGAGTACCTGAAATTTAGAGCAAATGAACAGAAAGTGGTTTCTGGTTCTACTAGTTCTGCAGCTTTTTTATTTTCAGCTGAAGGCGATGCGTGAGAGAGCCGCCACGCGCTTTGCACTCGCGCTAGAGAGAGAAAGAAAGAGAGAGAGAGAGTTGCAGATCTTTGCTTAAAGGGTTGGTTGCTAACTAATACTACTACGGCTTTTGTACAGCTCACACAGCTTAACCAAAGTCTTGCTTTTTCCCCAAAACTAAAAAATAAACGTAGAGAGAGAGAGAGAGATGTGAAAGTGTGTGAGGGTTTTTTTATTGTGTTTTAGGACACAGGGTAGGATAGCATACAACTCTTCTTATTACACTGTCCCTACGGGCATGCGTGGTCCTGTCTGTTCGTGGTCGTACAAGGCGACTTGACTGGACTGTCAATGCCAGATGGCAAATTACTCTCCTCTTGTGCCAAAAAATCCAAAACAACTTTTTTTTCACGAGTAGTTCTACTTGAAGTGGCAACCGTTATACTTTATTGACTCGAACTTTCGCCTTCTTAAGTTTTCGGTTACTATACATTGAATGAAAAGTTTTTATTGTCACATATGTTCAATTGAGTAATGTCTTTTGCCACCATAAATTTTAATTAGAACATGGGCCTGATTGGCAAGGTAATTTTCTTTCGTTTTTTCAAAGTAATATGAAAATAAATTTCAAAAAATTAGACTAGAAAATGGGTTCCAGTTAACTCAATTGATAAAGTCTGTTGAATAAAATATCTAAGGTTCAATTCTCGCCTACACCAAAAACCAATTGGTGTCTTGGTCTGATGATAAAAGAGCTATCATTAAGAGCAAACGTCATAGGTTGAAACTCTCTAAAAAAAAATTAGACTAGAAAAATATTTTCTGAGAACACAATGCAAAAATGTGTTTAGTACCATATTTTTAGAACAATTTTTAAGAATTGACAACATAAAAGCCAAGAGCATTATAACTTAACTAGCTTCTCTTGGTATTTTCAAAATAGACATTCAGGATCGAAATCTCCTCTCTCCATTATAAATATCGAATTATTTATAATAGAAAAATTATATATATATATATATATATTGTTTGGTATGAAGATCAAATTTTAAGGAAAATTTAAATTTTTTTCTAACAAAAAGTAAAAAGTTTTAGTGAAGAGATAAAATTCCTACAACACACCAACAGCACAAATCTCTCTCTCTCTCTCTCTCTCAGTTAGAGCATTTCTCCTCCTCCCACTCCAACTCACGACACAAACACCATCTACTCCCATCTCCGTCAATCCCTCAATCAACTGAGTCAACTTGGTCCCTTCCCCTCTGACCCTAACCTCCCACTTGATCTCTTCCCCCTTTTGCATCAACCTCTCCAACCTTAACCCTAACCTTTGATCTTGTTCTTCCTCCTTCTTTGCCCTCAACCTCACCAGATTGCCGCCTACATCCTTTCTCTCACCAGAAACATCTCCAACATCCCTTCTCTAGCCATCAAGTTCTTGTCATTCTTCGACAAGATTGGCCTCATTTGGCACAACTTTTGCCGCTTCACGCGCACACGAGAGAGAGAGAGAGAGAGAAAGAGATGTCCTTTTTGCATCAAGTGTGGGGTCCATGATTTAAAAAATAATAATAATAATGCCATTGAGATATGTTTTTAGAATACTGATTTGGTGTTTAGTACGAAGTAATGTTTTAGGATTCTTAAGAATGTTGAAAGATTCTGATGTTTGGTTGCAAATCACACAAAGGAATCAAATGTCAGAGGTATTTGGATTCCTACTCAATCCCTTCTTGTAGAAATGTGGATTCCCTTTAAAACATGTGGGTATCCAGATTCCCAATTTTAAAATAAATTACATTTATTAGAAACTGACAATTTTACCCATTTTCCCTTTTTTATTTGTATCTCCTATTTGGGATTGGTTATATGCTAAAATAAAATAAAATATTTATTTTTATTAACAAAACATAATATTGTGATTTCCATAAAGAACGAGAATTTAAATAGCTATTTTTTTATATTATACATGTCATTTTAAAATGTTCAACTATAGTTTTTATGAATTTGTCATAATTTAGTTTATATTTTGTTTGTCATTATTTATTTAAAGGAAGATAAAAATAAAAAATAAAAATAAAGATTTGATATTGGGTTTATAAATCTAAGGATAATGTGAGAAAAAATAATTCTTTTAAGATTTATAGAAATAAACCAAACATAAAAATAGTTACATTCTGAGGCATCTATATTGCAAGACATCACATTCCTAAAAATATGGATGCTCGAGATAATGTGGATTCCCCTATGCCAAACGTCACTTGAGTGTTTTCAAAATACATAATTTTTAAACATTGTATTTTGGAAATCATTTTCTAACAAATGCATTTCAAAAACACTGACCAAACATAAAATCTAAAAATGGGAGGTTTCAAAATATATAAATATATATATATATGTATATTAAAAAAAAACCTCATACCAAACAGGCCCATATTTTGCATTCAATTATTTGTATCATACGATTTTTTTTTTTTTTTTCATTTAATGTTTATGAGATATACAAGTACGAAGGTTAAAAAAAAAACAATGATTCATTGATGTGAGAGAGCACGCCCCTGGCCCGTTTTTAGGTGTTGGGCCAAACCCACGTGAATGGGTGGAGTCGTTTTATTGCCTCTCAAAATGGAGGTTCGATTGATTATATTTTTCCCTTTAGATTAAGGATTTTACAATGGAGTCGCCACTTATTTAATTATTGAAATAAATAAGAAAATCAAAATTGAAAAGTTTCTCATTTTATTAATTTGAAATTGAATTTACATTGATCATAGGAAATTACATGGCTTTGGTTTTAGGTACAATCTAAGATAAAGTACATGGTTTTGTTTCCTAGTTACAATCTAGAAATTGAAAATTACATGGATAAGTATTTGATTTACTAACCCTTGATCTAAACTCGGAGGCTATGTTACAAGGTGGGAAGGTGTTAGGCACCCATCTTGCCCAGTGAAACCGATCTTCTAGATTATGGTAGTTAACATTCATATCATATCATTCAATATGTCAATCAATTTGCATGTTGAATTTAATGTGTGTGCATATGATAAACCTTAGCATTGTATTTTGGATTGAAAAATGAATTCTAGTGAATGTGTGTGGATGGTGATATCCTAATTCAAGAATTTGAAATAATTATTAAACAAACATTTTTTCATATTTTTGATGTGGATTTAAGATCAAAACTAGTGTTATGCATGAACATGTGATGAACAACTAAGAATATATGAAGAACACATAAGAACATTCAAGAACATTCAAACGTATTCAAGGGAATTTAAATAAAGCGTAAATGCACTTTTAGTCCCTACATTTTGACTTTTTTCAATTTTAGTCCCTACATTTTAATTTTACTACTTTTAGTCCCTAAACCAATTAACGCGGGACATTTAAGTCCTTGAAGCACTATTCTGTCACTAAACTACTGAAGAAATTGACGGATTAATAAAATAATAATAAAATTTTACTGTAGCACTGACACGTCAGCGTATAAATTTAAAAAATTAATTTATTAATTTTAACTAAATAAAGAAATTAAAAACTAAATTTCACATTAATTAGTTTTTAATTCTGTACATTACTTAAACCAAAAAAAAAAAAAAATCTGTACATTACGAGAGATTTCTTCAGTGGCCTTTTGGAGATCTGAGAAAACAGAGAGAGTAGAGAAACCCCAACCGCCCCACCCTCCTCCTCCTCCGCCACCATCACCACCGCCACTGGCTTTTTTCGGTGCTTCCGATTTCGCTTCTTCTTCTTCTTCTATTTGTGGTTTCGGTTTTACTACTTCTTTGTCTCTCTCATCGTTTAGTAACTGTTTGTTCTCTTCCTCCATTTTTGTGTCGACACTCTCTGGAAAATGTAAAAGCTGTTGTTACTGTTTGTTTGTTTCATATTTCTTAAAACTTAAGACTCTTTGGAGAAGACGAAGAGAGATAGAGAGAGAGATTGCCTTTGCGATCTGATTTTCCCGGTCTCGGCCTCCGTCTTGGCCACAATAGAGCTCGCCGATCTTGGCCTTCGTCCCGGTCTTGGCCACAATGGAGTTCGCCGATCTCGGCCACCGTCTTGGCGTGGGTTTGGTGACTTTTTCGGTGGCAGTGGTGGTCATGTTCTGGAATTTTTGTGGGTTTTTGAGTTGAAGTTCATGTTATGAAGAAATGTTTTTGATCGGCGGGGTGGTGGTGGCTTGATTGTGTCGGTCATTGGTGGTGGGATCTGGGTTTGATTGTGTTGACTGGGTTTGATATGATTGGTTTCTTGATTTGGGTTTAATCTGGGTTGGTTTGTTAACTGTGTTTATAGGTTTGATTTGCTGAGAATTCGGTGTTGATTGTGTTAGATTTGATGATGCTGTTGGGTTTGATGATCTCTGAGGTGTTGAATTTGAGTTTTTTCTTCTTGTTTTCATTTATGTTCTAGTGATCTGGGTTTGAGTTATTGGGTTGCTGGGTTTGTGTTCTTGTGATGGGTTTGAGTTCTTGGTTGTTGGGTTTGATTTGGAAAGAGTATGAAGAACAAGTTGTAAAATGAAGAACAATATGAAGAACATGAAGAACAATCTTAATTCATGTTAATTTTAGTTTTTAATTCTGTTTTTAATTTTTATTATTTAGCTAAAATTAATAAATTAATTTTTTAAATTTATACTCTGACGTGTCAGTGCTACAGTAAAATTTTATTATTATTTTATTAATCCGTCAGTTTCTTCGGTAGTTTAGTGACGGAATAGTGTTTCAAGGACTTAAATGTCCCGCGTTAATTGGTTTAGGGACTAAAAGTGGTAAAATTAAAATGCAGGGACTAAAATGGAAAAAAGTAAAAATGTAAGGACTAAAAGTGCATTTACGCCTTTAAATAATTACTATCATGCTTTAATCTCAAATTCTCATCATGGCAACATAAAAACAAGTTAAAGGAAATTGATTATACCTTCATGCAAGATTCATACGATGGATGAGGGAGACTCTTGGTGGAGGTCCTAAGGATGGAAGAAAAGAAGAACTAAGAGAGGCAGAGTGAGTCTTACTTAATATCTTGAGTTTCTGGAAGATCAAGATATGATAAGACTACTCTACTTCACTAGAACTCAAGAGAAGAGAAGAGATGAGGGTTTTTTTTGTGTCTCGGAATGGAGGAGATGAGGGTTTAAATAGTAGTGGTGGAAAAAATATGAACGGAATGTCATTTAATGAGAGTTGACAAAGAATCATGAACTTAGACCTTATTTTAGCTTTTGGGAAAAACTGGTGCATTAAATGTAAAGATTGATAAGAGTGAGGAGCAAGCAAAATTCGGTTTTCCCGTAGCTACTGCAACAACCTGTAGAGCCAACTTCAAAAAATCATATCTAATTGTCTCATTCGTATGCTCAAATTGAAGCCCCGGATGTCTAGTTTTTGAAAAAATTAACTTCATTCACATATTCAAAATATTATGAGAGATATCAATAAAATGGTGAGCAAATGTCATTTGTTAGAAAATAATTTCAGCACAATTAACATTAATAGATCCCAAATTAGTTCCCAATTAACATTAATAGGTTCCAATCACTCCCATTTCAGACTTATTTAGTTCCAAATTTACCCTAATTAAAAGATAATTGCACAAATTACTCATTAAAAAATTAATGATTGACTATCTAATTAAGAAACATAAACAAAACTATAATTAGTGTGTGGTGGGTCTTTTTGTGTTGTTAGGCTTTGATCCCTCCTACTGTACTGCGGCCCGTGGGTCTAAGGTAAGAAAGTTGGAGCTGGCCTAAATGAGATACACTTTAGGCTAACTTGTGCACAAGTCGAGCTGTTCCAATATAGACGCGTTCTGCAAAGGCATTGCGGGCTGAGTGTATGGCATGCCCACAGTAAGAACAACTGTTACAGATGTTATAGTAGGAATACAGTACAACAGAATAACTATAATATGAAACAAATGATACTAACACTAAAATAAAGGAAGATAACTTAATAAGGTTATGGCAGAATAATACAACAAATGGAAATAACGCTACAGCAGACAGTTTAATAACTGAACGATAAACTAATCACTTAACAAGCATAAAAGAAAAACTTGTCTGCCAGAAAAGTAAGCTTAGCTTCTCAGCAGATACGAGTCCAAGAAGTAAACCAATCCCCAATGTGAGTAACCTCAAAGAAGGCTTCTGTCATAGAAGTTATGCACTTTGGAAAAAAGGCCTAAATGGTTTAAGCTTTAGTCCTTAATCTCTCAGAGAGTGGATCTGTTAAGAGGGAGAGAAAAAGGTAGTTTATTGATGCATGCCTCTATTCCTACCACTTATGTCTCTTTGATTTTTCTGTATTTTATTTTCTTTTCTCTCTGTTCTTTCTTTTTCTACATCTTCTTCATTCCGTGCCTTGTTCCCCCTTGCACTATTCACAACTACCCCCTTTTATACCATCTACTGTGGCGGGATTTGTCATTTTTACCCTCCAACTGCTTTTGGCTCCTTGTGGGTATCCTTCTAAGATTGCTCACTGGTCTGCCGGCTGCTCAGTCACTACCATTACTCTGAATATATTAGTCACACCACTCTCCATTCCCAGACAAAATTACTTGTCTTGTTTCTTACCTCTTTCTATTTTTCGCTTCCCTCATCCATATAAGGATTAAACATTTCCATTACTTACCTCTATGGCATGCATCAAGTGGTTCCAACCCACACTTACCTCTTTTTAGTGAGATGTCATCCCAGCAGGACATCTCTCCCCAAAGAAATTTGAGCAGGAATCCCAAAATAGACCCCCTCTTTCTCCCCACTGCCATACCACACTCTCTGAAAACCTTGACCCGTGACCCACCTCCCATATATTGGTTGAATAAAAGTAGGTGGTACCATGGTCCTTTGTCAAAAATGGGCATCAACAAAGTGTTATGTCAAAATAACTAAAATCTATTCCCTAAAAAAAAAAAAAAAACTAAAATTATAGCTTTGCGGCTATGTTATTCGATTGAATTTCTTACCTTTTTTGGGGCAACTTTTCGACCATAAATATAGTTAACTTCGAATATACTCTCCGTAGGATTGTGCTTTCGAATTTTTTTAATAAATAATAATAATAATAATTCTCAAACATTTTCATATTCAATGCAAATAATTAGAGATGGTCCAAAACTCCAAATATCTATCCATGCGCATAACATTATGATTCTTTAAGGATTTGTTTGGGATCCGCTTATTTTGCTGAAACTGAAAACTTTTTTGCTGAAAGTACTGTAGATAAAGGTAAATGTTAGTTGAAATAATACAATGGGACCCATTAATAGTATCAAAAAGTACAGCGAGGCCTATGAATAGTACCAAAAATAAGCTGAATAGTAAAATAAGTTGGCAAAAAATAAGCTAGTCAAACAGACACTAAATAAAAGGTAACTCTATCATGGAGTTACTAAATCTTATCCATCCACTGAGGATTAGATTTTATCACATCTCCTTCTCAAAACCCAAAAAAAAAACAAAAAACAAAAAAAAGATTTTATCATATCATTAATAATTTAACAATTACCAAAATGATAATAATTAATCGTTTTATAAATATGGATGATGGGGTAGAATCCAATCCACTTATTTCAAATTTGATGGACATATATGGAACTCCATAATGAAGTTTCCCTACAAATTCTAGAGAATCTTAATCCTTGGCATCTAAATACCTATCAAATTTAACTTTCGGGGGGATGTACATTCCTTTAAAAATGTGAATAAAAAGGTTCCTTAAGACTTTTGTTTCCTTTTTATGTCTATTGCAAATTAATTTTTAAATACTCTCCATTTCGAGAAATTCATAGATACTCCCGGAGCATGGATAAATGGTGTTCACTTCTCTTACATTCATGGCGGACCCACTACTAGTCAATGACCACTCAACTCAATTTAGAGAGTACCCAGTTGGGCACTTCACAATTCCCATTATTTCATTAGTATTTATTAAAGGCGGAAAGAGAGAGCGAGCAGTCAATTTTTATTTCCCCCTCTCTTAGAGAGTAAATTGATTGTGCTTTACTGGTCATTGCCATTTCAAAGCAATTAAACATGGTACATTTCATTATGAATATTTAATTTTCATGAAATTGTTAGTTTACACCCCTTAAATTATTATTATAATATTGTGACATTATATATTATTAGATTTATAAAAAAAAAAAATTTAAGTCTTAATCGAAAATGGTCCATTTCCGTTTCACGAAATAAATGAAAAAAAAATCTTACTACATTATTTTGTCTGTTTGGAATCCGCTTATTTTGTTGAAACTAAATTTTTTTTGCTGAAAGTACTGTAGATAAAAATAAAAGTTAGCTAAAATAATACAATGTTACTTATGAATAGTATCAAAAAGTGTAGTATGACCTATGAATAGTAGTAAAAATAGGTTGAATAGTAAAATAAGCTGGCAAAATTAATCATACCAAACAGACACTTAGTATTTACTTTAGACTCTATGAAATATCATTATCCTCCTGGTTTAACTTAAAACATTAAACTTGAGGTAACGTAAAATCCCCTAATTCCTATCAACTCATGGTTTTGCGTTCATCATTTCATAACAATAAATAAGTACTTAGTTATTTGTAGGCTGAATAAATAGAAAGTACTTGTAACAATTTTGTTATTGTTCTCTTCTTGGTCCACGTTTTGAAAGAATTTAATTAAACATGTGATCCATCTCACCCTTTAGCCGTCAAATTCTTTTTATTGACATTCTTGTTGCCATGAAAATTCTTCTTTAGATGGCTTGCCTTCTCCGTACCTTTGAGGTAATAATATGGGAATGCTTCTAGATGCTAGTAGATTTTTTATTTATTTTTTCTTGTCAATATTCGTAGTTCCATCATTAATTCATTAATTACCTACTTATTTTTGTTTGATGGGAACTTTTATTTATTTATTTATATATGAATCCGTTTGATAAGAATATCAAACTAACTGGTAAAGTCTCTGAGCTATCATCAAGAGCGAACGCTATATGTTAAAACTCTCTCAAAAAAAAAAAAAAAAAAATACCAAACCAACATCCGTTGTCCACGTGACATCTATACTACCTAGCTTTTGCCACATTGGGAAAAAAGGGGAAAAAAGAAAAAAAAAGAAAGAAAAAAGACAGACTCTAATCATTATATAAAAAAATAAGTATAGATAAGTGCCAGCTTTTTAAAACTTTTTTTTTTTTTTTCATACTTTATTACTTTTTTAGCCAAAAACCTAGCTAAACTATTGACACAAAATAAAAAAAAGTTACATATCTATTTTATGCTAATAAACAAGTTTCGGCATTAAGAATTTAAGAGGGAAAAAATGTTATAAAAAGAAATAACCAGCCAATTCAGCTCAAAACCTAAAAAATGATTTTTGTTTTTTTTGTTTTTGTTTTTGTTTTTTGTGGGGGGTTTTGGTATAGCTTCTAATTTAAGTTTGAAAGGACAGAATCCATATAATTACAGTAGGGACGCTCTGAGACCGACCATATATATGACCATGACAGTAGGTGACAATAAATTTTTTGAAAAGCCACCATGCCCAACTTGAAAGTTGACTGGTAATCTGTAATCACTTGTTAAAGGATATACGTAATGATACAAGGGGCGAATTTTCTTAATGAAATGTTGAATTTAAATTTGACCACCAAGGACTAATCAGAACGTTTTTATAAATTATAAGCACGTCAATGTTTTCATGCTTATCAATCTAGCCTTTACATATATTTCATTAAAAATCTAGCCTATCTTGCATCACACAATTACTTAATTTAATCACTCAATATATAAATTCTGGACCTAATATCTTCTTATTTGTTTAGTTTCTGCTTGACTCGACCCTTATTCCTGAGAAACAACAGTATTTCTTCATAACTTTTATTTAAAGAAAACAACAACAACAATATTTCAAATCTAAGGCCCCAAGCCCCCAAGTTGTAGTATTTCAAAACTATAATAATGGAGCACAAGATTGGAGATTCTAGTTCTATGTACCCAGCCTCTATAAACTCCCAAATTAATTAAACACACATTAATGTATAAATGACTGTTAAGATCACCATCAGGGACACCTGATGTGAATGTAAAAGGTCAAGCAACTTAGGTAAACTACTGGTCGTTCTTAATTCCGAGTTTCTGAACTGGCTTCAATCACCGACAAGGAAAACTAATTATAAGCTGTCTTGTACGTAATAAAAGAGCTGGCTATCAGCTATGGTCTTCTAAATTCTAAATTCTAATGGTTCTCAACCACTCATTATATGTATATATATTCCTTTTTGTTCTTGTTGGTTTTTTTTTAATACATTTTATGTTCTCGCCTTTAAAGCTTAAGATGTGTTCAATTTCTTTATTATTATTTTTTTAAAAGATGTGTTCGATGTATCCATGTTTATTATCTATATATATGGTTCCAATTCAATAGAAATCATTAGTTTTTTCTTTATTTGTTATATTAATTCATATTGGATTTTTTATATTTTAATTTATGGTTTTTTTATGCTAAAAATTTATTAGAAATGTTTTTGCTATTTTAGTATTTCAATTGTGCAATTAATTCTTATTTATTTATTTATTATTATTCTGATTAGTAGATCTACACATTTATTGGGGAGATGGGGTTGCTAACTCAGTACTATGCTTTTAAGTTGATTGGTTGAAAGGTTAGAAAGAGAACATTGTTCTGAGGGTGATGATACTGATACCCATTGGTACATGATTCAAGGGATTAGTACAATGTTCAGAGCAACAAGCCAGCATTCCTTTAGAAACTAAAAATAACAATTTATTTATGATGAGAAGGAAAGATATTTTGTTTCATTAGAGAGAATTATTTGATTTTTTTTTTCCATTTCAAATAATTTACATGGTACACCAACACATGTCATCAAGTCACCAACTTCTTCAACCTTATGGTATTAGGCATTTATTAGCCCCCATACATGATCTTACAACTTCGTGCATTCAAATTTAAAAGTGACATGAGCATGATACATGTTAAAAAATAGCCATGTTAAAAAAATAGCCATATTTAATTTACTGTACAAAAGTACTGGACATGAGTTGTGTTGTTAACCTAAAATAGACCAAAAAGGAAATTTATATTTATATTCAAGAAAATTAATGGTTTTACAATTGTGAAGTACTCAAATCAAAGTTAAAAAAGTGCATTTTAGTTTTTTTATTAGTCCTAACATGGGACTAGTAAGTAGAGACTTATCTATTTTTCTTGTTGATATATTTTATTCATTTTATTGATTTAAAATTTCTTTTAAACATTTTGAAAATTAGTTATATTAGGATACCACAAGTTTTAACTGCATAATTAAACATAAAATTAGAAAAAAAAAATTTAAAAATTATGTTTTTGAATTAACTATTATCGTATTTTGTAATTTTCTTTATAATAAAAGCACTCGTAGCTAGAACATTTTCATTTGAATATAATCAATGGAATAATCTAGTATTTTTTGTGTGGATAGACATAATTAATTGAGAATTTGAGATCAAGAAAGAAAACACAACCAAATTACCAAAAAATAAAATCTATATATCTATTCATATAATAATAGGTGAAACTGAGAGAAACTCAAATTAAAATCCCAAATTATAGTTCAAATTTTGCGCCATGTGTCATAAATTATTTATTCTTATAGAGTTTTATTTCTTAATTTTATAATCAAGTGTGGGGAAACACCATAAATATTCATTCAAGTGAGTTATTAAATACAAAAACCAAAGAGTCTAAAATAAATAAATCGTAAAAAAAAAGTGTTTCACAATAAAATAAAATAAAAGATAATTTACATTTTATACCTAATAATATCTATACGGGACTGGGCCCCAGGCCCCATGGGCCTTGGGCCCATTCCTCACGATACATTATGTGACCCTGTCCCCATTTTGGACCTTTAGCCTCGATCCGGACACCTCAGGGCCTAATCCGGGCACAAGAACTGAAATAAGGCTAAATTGTCTTAGATCCCAAAGGCAAGCCCCTCCCGATCATCTTTAACCTGGTCGGGGGTATCATTGTTCGGAGATACCCTGTACTCGGCTGCCCGGTGGGGCCTTAGAGAGTATCGCTGCCGAGCGGGCCTTTGGAGATGGGAATCAGTTCCAATGCCACTACCACATTTCCCGACGGAACATCCACTTAAAGACAATGGAATTGGACCCCCATTCGCACTAGTAGGGGGGAGTAATCATAACACTTCCACTTATCCAAGGCTATAAATAAGAGGGTTGAGGGAGAAGTGGGGGGGGGGGGGGGTTGGCAACTCTGGAGAGAGAACAAGGAAGAGAAGAGTGACTAAGTTAAAAGGGGGAAGGGGAGCGACTTTGGGAAAGAAAGAGAAAGGTTCGTGAAAACGAGTGTGTAGCTGGGTCTCTAAGCATAGGACTACCCATAGTAGGAAACCCAAAGCCCACAATATAAATAGATTGTGAGCCCAAGTAAGGGTTGAGCATGTTAACCATAATTTGGGTACGCACAATATCCTTACAAAAATTTTTAAAGAGTTAATAAAATATAAAAATAACTATTAATACTATTTAAATTATATATAGGAATTATATTATGTATCTTATTGTATATCGTTAAGTATATCCATGCATATGCATGAGGTTACAAGCTAGTAATAATAATAATCGAACCCTTTTGTATCCCTTGACCCTTCTTCTTCTTCTTTTTGTTGGTTTTGTAAGAACCACTCTATCCCTAAACCCTTTTTTTCCCGCATAAATGATAGTAGACTTTATTTATACAGATCACGTTGTACAATGGGAAAGAAAAAAAATGGACATTTTTCTAACCAAATAATAACCTCCTCTTTATCTTTTGTAACACTAGCTAAAGTTAGAGTAACATGATTACATCGTAAAGGTATGCTAATAAAAGAAATAAAATCAAAACTATCACAAATAAGTTTAATGTCTTAGTTTCTCAAAAAAAAAAAAAAAAGTTTAATGTCTTCAAGAATTCAAGCTACTTCAAAAGAACAAATTCTATCAAAATCCAGAAAAATCAACAAGTTCAGCAAAATTACTTTCAACAGTGACTTTAGAGAAACTAGTGCTTAGACAAAATTGTAAAGTCACCCACAACACAAAAGCATCAATGCAAAGGGGATTCAATTCCTTCCTCACTTGAATATGTAGGATTGCAATCCCTTTTGTCAAACCCAATTCCGCGAAACCGTCCATATCAAACCAAGTTTCAAAAAGAAATAGGACTTTGGGACCTTCTTCACTCTCCAAACAACGAATATTGCTTCTAGGATCACAAGCCCTCGGCAACTGAGGCTTAGATTTTCATGTTGGGGGAGGGGGCTGAAGAACAAAACCATAAGTGGAATGAGAAAGTAACAGATTTTCTCTATCAATTGCTTGTTTCTTACAAATTGGAATTTCCAATGGTGAAAAGATACTATCAACAGCTTTAGAGGGAAATTTAGTGGGAGAAAATATAGTATTGGAGATTTCCAGAGTAGAAGGATTGTTGGATTTATGTATGAGACGTTTCTAAGATTGAAAGGAAGATTTAGTATGGCCTTAGAAACCCTCTGAGATATTTGGAATAGTCTCCACCTCTATATCAAAATTCAAATCCCCCTTAACAACCTTCTGCTTATCCATATCTAAATCATAAATTAAATTTCCTTAAAGTATCTTCAACTTATCCTAATCACACAAGTCACGGGATGCATTGTTTACAAGGGGAATTTTTAAAATAGTTGTTTCATTGGTTAATTGTTGGGTAGACATCAAACACTGAGACTTCTCTCAATCTGCCACTACTATAGCTAATTTTAAAACACTTTATCAGTAGACAGTTTGGACTTATCAAGTAAGATCACCAAAGGGTCATTAAGAGAATTCAAAATGGCTATGAAAATATTATCCAATAGATGGGCTTTTGAATTTGAAGAAATGATAGAATTACCAGATAAATTGGATTTTGGTGGGATAATATTACGGCCAGAGGAGCTTCTAGTGGGTAATGAATCACCCCTTTCTTCCTCAGAGACATGAACTTCAACATCATCTTCCTATCTTTCTCTAGATGGACTTAAATTGCTCTCTTTTTTTACCAAAATTTTTAGTTATGGCACGAAACCATGGACCAAACTGAAAATCATTATCAACTGTAAAAAAAAAAAAAAAAAAAGCCTTTTGTATTTTTATTTTTTTGACATTCACGATCCTGATGGCTGAGTATACCACATCGATAGCAAAAGATATTTAATTTCTCATATTTGAAGAAAACCAACCTTCTTCTACATTTACAATATGTACCATTTTACCTTTCATTAGAGGTTTTGTGATGTCAATGTCATCCCTAATCCGAAGAAAGGGACCCCAAACTAAACCACTCTTAGGAGCATCAACCATAAGAGGATTACCAATCTCATTAGCTATATGGGTACCAACAGTTTTGTTTATATTCTTGATAGGAACATTGAAAACATGAATCCAAAAAGAAGAGCATTGAAAGGTAACATTATTGGGGTTGAGATCACCATTGAAACGCTTCAATAAAATAAGTATTTTATCAAAAGACCAGGGGCTTTTATCTTGAACTTCAATCATGTTCTCCTCCTTGACAAAGATAACTAGAAATAAATTATTCCCAAACTTCTATGATGGTCACACCATGAGAGCAACACCAAAGTTGTTGAAGAGTAGATTTAAAAGCCTACTTATTGAAATCTTTGTTGGTTTGTAATTTGAACAAGAGATTCAACTGGTTTGTTGTTTGAATAGAGCCACTTCATGAAAAATAATAGCCATAACACCTTTTTTCTTAGATAGGAGAAATTTTTTCCATAATTCCTCCATAGATGCGTCCATATTGGATTAGAAAAAAAAAATTTAATAATTGGGTAGAAGAATAGAGGGAAAAAAAATGGAAAATAGGGGAAGATAATAAGGAAAAAAATGGAGAAGGGAAGACGGATAGTGAGAAGAGCAAAGAAAACTAAATCCCCTACTACAATTTGAAGCAAAAATCTGAGAGGTTTGAATTTCATGTGAGGAAACACGAGTTAGTTTCTTTTACTTTCCAAGGAGAGAAGTTTTTACAAACATAATTGAAGATACTATATCGTCTCTCCATCCCTTAACCTGAGGCAAAGAAATGGAATACTTTGCCCTTTTGGGTAAAGACTAAACTTGTGTTTTGCTTTTTTACCTCAATTTTTTAAATAAATAATCTAACTTAAAAAAAATGTTGTTATACATTTAAGATAAAAGTTAGCAAAAATTAGATATTTAGATACGTACTATACAAATAAAATACTGAAAATTGCAAGATATCCAAACAGACACTAATGTAAAAATATGTGAATGTAAGATTCTAATTATTATCTTACTTAACAAATTAAAGGAGTCCCATGAAATGATAGTAACCTATTTGTCCCCATTACATTTTCCAATGTATAACATGTAACATACGTGAACCAAACATTATTGTAGTTGAAACATGATCATATATTTACAATTGATTTGTTTTATAATTCAAATTAACTTTTATTAATTTTAAAATTTCATTTAATCTCACATCATTTTAAAATTTAAATGATATAATACCTGGTGAAATTAGGGGAGTATATGAGTTGATTCGAGTCGGTTTAGGGTGAAATCACCATTCAACCAAATCAAATTGGGTTTGGAATCATGCCACTTGTTACCAACCATGGGTATATAGGTCTTTGTTTCCATGTCTTTGTTATTCCATCAGGCAGATTGATCAAAATCGTCGAATCTTGTTAAGATGTCATCGATTGTGGCAGAAACAATACTTCTGGTGGAGATTTGATGGATCTTGCCGTATTTGGTCAAGATATTGCAAGAATTGATCAAGATTTTATTGGATTAGGCTAAACTCTCGTCACATCTATCAAAGAAACCAATATATCGGCGGAGCACGATGAACTATGTTTAATAGTGGTTTTCAATTGGATTTGTTGGAGTTGGTTTCACGTAATGAGAACCGCCACTCGACCCATGATTGTTGGATTATTCTTGGCAAAGACCCACCACCATCCACCATTAGTTGGATAGGTTGAACTACGGTTCGGCTCACAGGCTCACGGTTGGACAACCCTAGGTGAAATATAATGGGGAAATTGGGCTTTTGCCCTTTATTTTTAAAATATCTAGCAATATGTCCTTGTTTTGAAACTATTTAGGTATGTATCCCTGTTTTGGAACTCGATTTTTAAAAAATCGAGTTCGAAGAATAACTCGATTTCTAAAAAATTGAGTTCCAATAATAACTCGATTTCTAAAAAATCGAGTTCCAAGAATAACTCGATTTCATGATTGTCGAGTTATGCAAAATTTTTGCCACGATGGACAGTCTGACATGGCTTTTCCCAAATAAAAATTCCAGCTGGAACTCCATTCAAAATACCATCGAGTTATGTGTTGTTCTGTGTTATAAAAAAAATAGATTTGAAAGTGTAACTCAATATTTCAGCCCCAAGGTCCACTCTCTGCTTTAGCCGCTTATCTCCCTCTCTGTCTCCTTTAGTTGCGTCAGAACTCTATTATCTTTAATCTCATCCCTCTGTTATCTCCCTGAAATCCCCAGATTGAAACCAAAATCCCCAGCCCTCTGTTCACTCTCCCTCGCTCAAGGTAATGTATTTGGCAATATTGTTTTTATTTTGTTTTTGTGTGTTCTGCGATATATGTTTGCTGTTTTTGTCTAGGTGTGACTCCTTTTCCCAATTTTTACTCTGAGTTTTCTAGATTGGTTTTAGATATTTCGCTTTGAATGTTAGGGTTTCGTGGGATTCGTGTATTTGATTATGGGTTTCGTGGTGCTTGGATGATGGTTCCAATGTATTTGATATGGGTTTCTTGTATTTGATTATGGTTCTGACGTATTGGATGATTGTTTTGATTATGATGGTTTTGAATAATTTGATAGTGTTGTTGATTTTGGTGTTTTGGTTCTAAGATCAGATCATAACATTAGAAAACCAAAACTGTTTCTATATATTGTTTTTATTTTGTTTTTGTGTGGTCTAGACATGAGATAAAAATCCAGTATAACTCGATATTCATAATATCGAGTTACACATCAAAAATTGCAAAGAACTCGGCCTTTTTAATATCGAGTTTTGATTTGAAAATTTTTTGAGGAACTCGATTTTACTAAAATCAAGTTCCAGCTGGAATTTTTTTTAGGTCCAGCATGGCAAAAATAGCATGTAACTCGACAACAGTAAAATCGAGTTCTATGGGAAACTTGATTTTCAAAAAATGGAGTTCCAAAACAAAGACACGGACCTATATAATTTGAAAACATGGACATATTGCAGGATATTTTAAAAATAAAGGACAAAATCCCAATTTCTCCGAAATATAATTGCAGACTTTGCAGTATTGTTGCGACTTCCGGGCCAGCCGACTCTCTCCCCTCTCCACTTGTTTGGCCCAAATCCCCCGTATTCACGTAAAACAAAACCCAATACTGTTGATTATAAAAAAAAAAAAAAAAAACTGTACGTACAATTGGGCGTACGGCATAATACAAATAAATAGGAGCATGGGACCCATTAAGGCTTTGATGGGCCTAGAATCTCTTCGTAAACGCTGAGCTGGCAAGCACTTTTTTGGATGTTGCCAAAACAGAACTCATTGTACATTTATACGGCGCAGCAGATATTCATTTCTCTGCGGTTAGCAACAGACAAAAATAAAATACTGAAACTCTCGCGCCCTTCGCTTCCTTCGTAAACAAGCTCTGCACAGTAACAGCAAATCAAGAACCAAACAAGAAAAACACAAAAAAAAGCTCTCACTCTCAGAGAGCTTTCACCAAGCTCTCTACATCTGCTCTAAAAACTCGTGGAAATTCAAAAATTGCTTTAACTAAGAAGCGAGGGAAAATAAAAAATACTGTGTGTTTTGGAAATGGATTCTTGGAATTTTTTAGGGTTTGATTAGAGACTAGGAATTTAGAAATAGGAATCAATGGCTGATATGGAAGAAAAGAAAGTGCAAGAAGAAGAGGAAGCAGAGTACGAGAGCGATTCGGAGGCGGCGTTGCAGTGGGCAGCGCGGAGAAGAGAAGCGAGTGACGAAGATGAGAGCGAGAAGGAAGGTATAGAGAGGTTTCGGGTGGTTAGGATTGGCGGCGAAGACGGATCGGACGGTCTTGATGGAGCTCCAGAGTACTATGACCAAGAGTCTTATGGAGACGAGGTTGGAGAAGAAATGGAAGAAGTTGAGGTGGAGGAGCGTGAAGCGCAAGGTAGTGTTGGTGATGAAGATGAAGATAGGGTTTCGGAGGTGGTGGTTGTGAACCAGGAAAGAGAGGAGGTTCTTGATGTTCCGAGAGTGGGAAAGTTTTACATGCACGACGATAGGTTTGGAGGCAAACGCCGTGGCCACCATTGGTACTCCAAGTAATCTTTACTTTGAATATATGAATATTTGTGTATGTAATTTTATGTTAGTGTTATTTCATCATTTGGATCATTTACTTTTACTCTGGTTGATACAGAGTTGTTGTTGTTGGTGGTGGTGGAGGTTGTAGTAGGGTTTAGACTTTAGAACACTTTATTTGAAGGGGTTATTTGGAATCGTTACAACCTTACAAGTAATTATAACTTTTATCATTGTTGGTAATTTGGAGTTTCTTTTTCCTTTTTAATTTCCAAATTATATGCATATATATAATGTTGTGATACAAGGGATTGTTGATTGCACTGATGAGAAAGCAGTTAATGCGTCTAATTAAGTAATTGTGATATAATAATGTGTTCACTTAAGTTAATGGACGCGACAGCCTGTTCCTTTGAGGACACGTGGGTGGTGGGCTCGAAAGACTTGGGGTTTTGTTAATCCGGAGGTCCCAAGTTTCATCCACCACACTATCGGTCCATGGAGTTTTCAGGGTTTCTTAAGGGCAGGGAGTGGAATAGTCTGGCCAATGGCTGGAACACTACTTATATTCAGTTGCAGTGCAATTTTTTTGTCATTTGTTTATACGTTCCGCCTCACTTTCTTAAGTTGATGAAATTTACGATGTAGTTGGCCCTGAGTTTTCTCTCATTGAATATGATTTTGGAAATTTAAAGGCAGCCATGTGGATTTTTTGGAGTAAGATGATCTGCTTTTATGTGAAGTGACCTGTTAAACTTAATGCTTAATAAGGTTGTGCCTTTGGCATTGCTTTGACATGTATGCCTCTTTTACTGATGTATTTTTTAATCCTACATTCCTTGAACAATGAGATAAGCACATTTGTTTTATTTTTTCCCCATAAAATGTTAGAGTTTTGTAACTTATTTGGTTGTAAATGTTGACTGCAATAAGAATGACAGGAATCATTCTATAAAATACAGAGGTAGACACATCAGATATTGTATGAGATGCAGGAATGCACATGATTTGTCTCCATATCTCACATTTTTCTTTTCTAATTATCTCAACACCCCCCCCCCCACCCCAATATTTTTTTTTTTTTTTTGCTTCCTTGTTCAATATATGGTTGAAACATAGTTTTGTTTGATTCAGGAGTACTCCTGGTAGAGTGGACTTGTGGAAGCCTCAAGATGAACGGCAGTGGAAGCACGACAAGTTTGAACAGATGACTCTGCCAGAAACGCGGGTAAAGGAACTTCATGTTGAATGATTTTTTTTTTTTTTTTTTTTCAATCCTGATTCTATACAATCTGGGTTTGGAATATTAACACACACACACACACACATATTAAATTTGTGTTGTTCACTAAATTAGTTACACTTATGAAGATGCTGCGATAATACCTCCTCTACAATATTTTCAGGGTAGTTGGATTCCTAAGGGTCATCATCAAGGACACATAAAGGATCAAGGCAAAGGCTGTGGGTACATAAGAGCTAACCAGTCTAGACCCCATGATAACTTTGTAAATCAAGATGATTCATTAAGAATTGTAAGGGGGAGGGGGCCTGTTAGGTATAGACCTGATTTGTGGAGAAACTATGTAGGAATTGTAGGGGGAAGAGGGGCTATAAGGTCTAAACCTTTAATGAAGAGCAGCGATGTAGTCCCTCCAACAAAGTATGAAAGGTAAATTGAAATTTTGGAAGTAAATAAATTTAAATTCAAAATCCTCCTTTCACTGAAAGTTATTGTTAAATCTAATTTTTGTTAATTTCAATCTTTTAGATCTGGAAAGTTCAGAGGAAGTACTTCTGATACTAATTCAGCCAGAATGTTATCACACCCTTCAAATATTCAGTCTGATTCACTTGCCTCAAAGAATCTTATTTCTGCATCATCTTTGGGTTCTGCTTCTCCTTTGTTTACCATTGTGAGTTCTTCTAGTCATGAGGAGTCTTTGAAACAGAAAATAAATGCACAACATGGAAGAACCAATAGACATCATCCGACTTTTGTGCCACAGGATGATAATAAATGTTCCAATACATTTCTGCAAGGGAAAACTTTAGCTGATTCTTTTGACTGGGATAAGCTTTCCATAGAGGATTCCTCTCAGACAGTTGCGGAGAATTATTTGACCAATCTGCATTTGCAGTCTCCAATGGCCTGTGCAAAATATATGGTTGAATCTCCCCAGCTGAAGGGTCAGAGAAGCAGTTTCTCTCTCTCAAAAAAGAATTCTCATCAGTCAAACCCATCTTCTAATCAAGTTAATAGAGATCATCTGCAAGCACAGCCCCTTGTTGTTCAACAAAGGTCCACTGAAAGCACAGTTCAACCTCCTGCACAACTTTATACTCGGCAGTTGCATCCTGGAAATAGATCTCAACAATCATCTGAGTCTTGGTCACCATATTCATCTAAACCAGTAATGTTGGATTCTCTACCAAAATCAAGTAAAACAAAAGTTGCGTTGGTTGGAAAAGAAAGCAGTGCAGTTCAAGCAAGCAAAAGAGGTTCCTTTCAATATGATGGAACTATTGCTCATCATAACAATGCTGCCAATCCATCACTTCTGCCTGGTATATCACTTTTGTTGTTCTTTCTTTTTTCTGTTTCCTGCCCTCCTTGCAAAACTTCGGTTGGGTACCTGCCTGGTATTCTGGCAATAATCATTTAACTGTAAATATAAATATATATATATATATATTTATTTATTTCATTGTCAGTAGTAGGCAGCACACTCCTTAGTAGGTGCAGTTGTGCAGAGAGAGAGTTGCCTCTGTGAATATAGCTACCATTGGATAGTGGCAACGTTTCTATAGTAGTTAATAGTTATCATGGATTTTCATATTCTGAGTTATACTGTTTGGAAATGCAGGTCTGCATCATGGTGGTCTTGCTGATCCTGCTGTTTGTATGGCTTTCCCTGGATATGTTGGTCAATCCCAAGTTGGATTTGGAAATTCTGAGATTACATGGTATGTTTATTATCTTATTACAAATGTGATTCCTCAAGAGTTTCTTTGTTGTTGCCTCAAACATGTTGAGGCCCTTGGAAGGTGGACCTTTGAATAACTAATTTGTTGAATTTGGGGTTTTTGTTGACTGAGCAATAATCATTCAGAAGTTCTGTCATTAATTATACTTCTTGATTGAAAATTATAAGAAAACCATTCCCAGTTATTCCAGCAATAACTTGCATGTGATGATGGTGGGTGTGACTTGGCGAAGAGCCCCTCTTATAAGATAACAAAACAATGAGTCTTGCTTTGATTACTCACTGATTTGAGTTTATACATTATTTCAAGATTTGAAAAAGAAAAAAAATTGAATTACCTTTGTAGGATTTGATTTTTAAGATATTGTGCTTCAAATGTTACCTTCTGTTATCAAAGAGAGTTTCAAAAATGTTGCAATACAGTGTGAGATATCTCTGTCAAGCATTCTGAAAAGCTCAAGAAAAGGGAATTTAGCTAAGGACTAAGAATAATTTTTTGCAGAATGAATCGTTGTCCATATGTTTCATTTCATCTATTGTATGACATATTCTTTGAATTAAGAAAACAGGTTGGCAAATCAGAAATATAATTAAGTTTAGGAGGGAAAACTTTGATAAATCTAATAAAGATACTATAGCATAATGAAAAATGGTGAGTAATCTTCCAGGGTTTTTAAATTGCTGTTGATCATCTTACTTGGTAGTGCCTAAGTCATTTATTTTTTTCTCCCAGTTAATATGGTTAATGCTTGGGGAAAAATGCTCATAGTATATGTTTCTAAAACTTTATATTGCAGATAAAATTAGTTGAAAATTTGAAACTTGATTCATTTTAACAGAGTAGCACCACATCAATGTCATTGAAAATTCTATGTGCAAATATATCTTGTTGAGACTTGAAATTAGATCCCTGAGTTGATTTCAAATTATTATAAAGCTTTGTTGAGTTGAATAAAAAGTTGCAAAATAATTTTTTTGGTTTCTGGTATTTTACCTTAATATGTTCATTATTTGGATTTTCCATGGTAGTATAAGCATCCTAAGAATTGAGGGTGTTCTCTTTAGGTTACCAGTCCTCACAGGTTCTGCTGGAACTATTGGTAATGCATATCATTCTCCCCATGTTACTCTTGATGATGGTTACGTGGCTCATTTTCCAGGGCAGTCGTCTTCTGTTGGTGTCTCTAGGTCAGTAGCATTGCAGGTTCCATGTATCTGAGAATTTAAATTTTAAATATATAGATTAAAATTGTAACATAATATCCACACACGAGCACATAACCTCTTTCTTTCTTTCTTGAAACTCGTTGAATTGTTATTGAAGATTCACCTGTTCTCTTGTGTTACTTATCTGTACTATCAAAATATATCTATTGTTGAATCAATTTGATTGCAATCATGGATTTGCACAATGAGAAATATGTTGTTGAAGGCTTGAATAATTAAAGTCAATGAGGTAATAAATTTAGATTAAGTAATATTCATCTAGGACAGGACAAAAAAACTGCTTAAAGTAGTGCTGTTTGGATTGTTGTTTTCATTCTAAAAATGAAAAGGGTTTTTGGACAAGGATTTGTGCAATTAATAAAAAAAAAATGTCACTGTTTTTTCATGTGTGATTGATATAAAAAATATTCTTTCTATCTAAAACATGGGCATAATTGTTTGCATTGAAATTAGGCATTACTGTTGTCATGTTTGTAAACATAAAACATCTTTTTTTGTTTATGCAACATGATGTGCTAAAGATAAGCATTTTTGCATCTTCAAATATGACAGTTTTGAATTTGGAGTTTATTTGCCACTGGATTCTTTTTAACCTAACTATTGCATTGCATGTCTTCAATACAATTTAATGATCTGCTGTTTTCATTTTGGTGATATTGGGAGTACTTTATTCTTCTGAAGCACCCTTCCCCATCTAACTGAACTACATAAACTTCTTTTGAGAATATGTTATTTATATTTGAAATAGAAGCTGAGCTGTTAATATTTTGTGCAGAAATATAGCAGGCACAAACAAACGTAGTGGGGGCAATAAGCATCCAGGTAGAAGTGGTTAGTTTTGCTATGCTTTTCTTTTGGTCATGCAGAAAAATGCTTCTTGGATTTCTCCACCCTTGTCTTCTCTTGGATGATATCAAAAAGTTTAACTGCAGAAAATTTGAGTGATGAACCTTCTAAGCGACACTTCAAACCTCGGAGGCAAGTTGACTCTGTATGTGTTCAAGTGTGCCTGAGCAAGCAGACATTTGTTACAGTGTGCCTTATTATTATTTTTTTAATCTTTCAAACAGATATTCAGAGATGAACTTTAACGAGGAAAGAGAATAAAGTAGATTGTTTGAGAATCAGGTCAGTAAGATGTTAAATTTTGTGATTTTACTATTGAACTGATTGATTTCGGTCAATTTCTAAGATCTTATAATTTCTGATGTGTCAGACCCTCCCTGTTCTTCTAGATCTCCATCCGTATTTAATTCTGGTTGCTACAAGTTGTGGTTTATTTTCAACTATTTTAGGTGAGCATTTTGTTCTAAGGTCCCTTGTCTGATCCTTCTATAGAAAATTTCCTATATGTACATGTTAAACCATTGAAACTATTTATAAAGCATGTTCTAAATGGTTTGTTTTTGTTATGGTGCTGTGTTGATGAATACATTTTTGTGCAAATGAGTTTTTTCTAATTTGCTTCTCTTGTGTTGATGGTTGGTCATTTCTTTCTCTTTCATATATTCTTTGATTCTTTTATTTTTAATCCTATGGTTAGGATTTGTATGTTAATTTTACACCAATTTGGCTGTCTCTAGGCCTAAATTTTATAGCCAACTGCTTTGGGCTAGTGTTATCACTCTACTTCCCTGCAAATATCTTGGTTCAAATTTTTAATAGCAGTTTTCCATTAACGCTGCAGGTCAATATCAATGCATAATTTCTTTTTCAAAATTGGATAGATTTAATGCATTTGTACAATTTATTAGAGTGATACATTTGACATGGCTCAACATCAGTGTATTTACACCTCAAATGTTCTTGTGCACCATCTCCTTTTTAAGAAACAATATCATAAGGTTCTGGACTTGGATGCTTGGTAACCTTTTATAAGGGCTTCATTATTTGAAACCTGCTATTAACTACGTCAACTCTTGATTGCTGGATTTTGGATTTCTATGAACTTTTTAATTGTAGATTTTTCAGATTTTGCCTTATACTCAAATATCAATTCATATGCCTGAAGCTTTATTATTCTGTTCATGCAGCTCTACAAGAAATGCCTACACCATGATGCAGTTAATTGAGTCGAACCATTGTTGAATTGGCGAGCAACTTTATCTTCATATATACATGGCAAATCCTTGGGTTAGTGTTCCCTCTACAGCGAATATGGATTTAAGGCCTAAAAATGCTTGGAAAGATTTGGACTGTGTGCAAAATTATGATTCTGCTCTAGTGCTTATACCCTTTCTAAGATCTCCTTCACCCTTTTGCCCCCAGATTGATATGAAAGCGTATTAGAATTTAGAAAAGAGAGAAAAAGAGCAGACTATACAGTTGTTACTTGAAATTGCGATAGAACTTGCTGATGCTGTCACCGCATTAATGTTTTGTTTTGGTACTTAAGATTCATATATGCAAAAAGTATGATTTTTTGACATTTGAGTGTGAAACTTGTGCATGAATGTGGCTAAGTTACATTTGTTAATATTTGTGATGGCATTGGTAGCTAATCCAGCTTGCTATCAACTTTATTAGATATGGCCATATGGGACTAGGGGATGAATAAATCGTGTGATACATTAAAAAAAATGATAATAAGTGAAGTTCGATTAAATCGTAATTTTCTTGGGCCAGATTGTCGGATGCTTTAGCTCTTAAATATTAGTTATTTAATCTACCGACTTCTACTGAACAATGGTATCTGGTTGTCTTCATTCTTTTTAGTTTTTATCAACATGGCGGGGTGCTACATTATGCTTGATGATAACACCGGTTTTTTTTCCAAAAATAAAATTTATATATAAAAAAAACTGCTTACAGAAGCATTATGCACTATTTTCTGTTTGCTTTCAGTACTTAAGTTTTGATGTGTGATTAGTGTGCGCTGTCCAAATTCAGACTGAACTATAATTGGAAATTAGACTCCCAATAGGGTTAAGTTAGAGACGTAATGACAATGGCGGTTAATAGAAAAATATTCTCATGGGACAAATCCCATTAAGCATCATAGAATTTCTCTTCTTCTTAATTTGATTTAATTCGATAGTTGAGGATGAGAAATTTAAATCTTATATGTCGTAGTTAATGTAGTGCAAATTGATCTACAAGACTCTTGACAAAATTAGATATTTTTTGAGAAAATGTACAATATTATTTTATACAATAGGAATGGTTTATATATTCTAGACTACATTTGTAGTCACTAAGATTGTTGTCATAACTCACAAGTTATGATTTTATTACTTAAATGAATGGAAAAAAAAAAAAATTGGTTGAAAAATTATATAGAGTTATATCAAGCTATTGCCACTTTATGGGTTTTTTTTTTTAATGATAAAAAGGTTGGATTGTGGGGGCAAGTCATTTTCCACTTAGCAGGGTATACCACATGATTCCCTCATTAGCCTATGGCCCCAATGCTAACAAGTCTTGCATGAATTGAACTTAAGTGCTAAAAGAGACGTGAATCAGGTGCTTGACCGCTAAAACCCCCACACTAGGGTTATTGCCAATTTGCCACTTTGAGTTTGAGCCGTTAACTTAAATCTTGTCAATTTGAAGTTAACCGTAAAAATAAAGTATGATTTTGTAAACTGTTGTCTTTTTATAATGGGGGTGTACGGTAAATTTGGAGTCCCACAGAATACAGGGTGTTATGGTTTTATATTTTAAATTTTAGGATGCGTTTGGTTTATTGTAAATCGAATTCTGAGTGTAAAATAAATGCTGGGGAAAGTGAATTCCCGTAAGAAAAATGAAATCTGGGTGTTTGGTTATGCAATAGAAAATAGTCCAGAAAACGATTTTCGGTATTTGGTAACATTCTGAAAATGCTATTTTCCTACAAATTTTTCATATTTTCTCAGCCATTTTCTCAATTCCCAAACAAATTTTATAACAGAAAAATTCAAAATATACACTTAACACAACCAAAAATCAAAATAAAAACATCTTTTATTCACAAACTCGGTGAGAGGAGGAAGAAAGAGTGAGAGATTGGGGAAAGAGAGATAGATCGGAAAAGAGAGGATCGGAGTGGATGGAGGCGGCGACGACCAGATCGGGTGGGTTTAGGGGTGGAGTGGAGTGGGTTGGCGGCCAGTGGGGATTTGAGAAATGGGTTTGCGGAATGGGTTCGTCGGAGTAGTGGGTTTGCGGAATGGTTCGTCGGAGTGGTGGGTTCGTCGAAGTGGTGGGTTTGACGAATGGGTTCGTCAAAGTGGTGGGTTCGTCAGAGTGGGTTTGAGGAATGGGTTTTCTGGGTTTCAAGGATGGGTGTGGTGGGATGCAACCAAATCGGGTTGAGTTTGAACAAGAAAAAATGGAGGGGACGACGAAGCTGGAGGGGACTTCAGACGACGCCTTGTGGTTTGGGCATTGCTCGGCAAAGATGGAGGGGACTTCTGACGAGGGTGGGTTTGAATAGATGGGTTTACGCAAGCAACAAAAAGGAAGGAAGAGGAACAGAGCACTCACCGTCGCGTGGAGGGGACGAGGACGGCAATCTGACCGACGAGGATGAGCTTCAGGTGGCGTGTGCTTGAGCTCTGTCTTAGTCTCTCTCTTCTGGGTGTGGTTTTCGGAAAATGGTTGAAGGTAAAATCAAAGCGTAAATGATTTTACGCTTTTGGTGGGTTATTTTACGATCAACGGGTTGCTGATTTTCCATTGACCGTTTTTTCCATGGGTGCCCAAACACACACAAGGGTATAAAACAGTTTCCTGAAACCATTTTCAGGTGAAACAAACGCACCCTTAGTTTTTTTAGAAGGAAAATAAAAAGAATACAAGACAAATTATAATTGGTGGATCATAAATTGAAACACAAAAAGTGATATAAATGATTTGTATTTGTTGCTGGTATCATTGGTCTTAAGGTAGATTTGTTTCTAGATATTCAACTATAACAATGGAAATACTCTTCTTGATACTAAGGCTGCGTTTGGTTGGGTGTAAAATATTTTCCGAGTGTAAAATATTTTCAGGTGTAAAATATTTTCGGGAAAGGAAAATATTTTCAAGTGTTTGGCTACATTATGAAAATTGTTCTAGAAAATGTTTTCATGTGTTTGGTTGCATGCTGAAAATGCTATTTTCCTACTAGTTTCTCACATTTTCTCCCCAATTTTTTCAGCTACCAAACAAATTTTATAATAGAAAATTGTAATATGTAAACTTTTAAAGAAACAAAAATCAAAACAAAACCATTCTCAATACACAAAACCATTCGGTCAAACTGAGAGAGGGAGGAGGAAGAGAGAGTGATCGCAAATCGAGGGAAAGGGAGAGGTAGATCGAGAAAGAGAGAGATCGGTCATGGGTGGGTCATGGGCGACGAGACCGGTCCAATGGCGGCAGGCTTCAGGCGACGCCGAGATTGAGACGAAAAGAGTTCAATCTAGAGGGCGGCGGGATGATTTCACGGTGCGATCTAGAAGGGTGTGATCTCACGGTGCGATCTCGGCGGGACGATCTCCCCAGCGCGATCTCGACGGCGCGAGTTCTATGGCACGATCTCGCGGCTAGATCTTGCTGGCGCGAGCTCAACGGCGCATTTGGGCTTGGGGCGGTGGTTTGAGCTCGACGGCGCGAGCCCGATCTCACTCTCTCTAGTCTCTCTTCGTGCTCTTTCTCTCTCTCTCTCTCTTTGCGCGTCTGAGTCCATAAATCATTTGTAGTGAAAATAGAAGTGTAAAATATTTTCCGGGTCAAAACCATAAAACACACGGTCAACTGAAATTGTTTTCCAGAAAATTCAATTTTCCATGCGCAACCAAACACGCGGTGAGGTGTAAAATCATTTCCTGAAATGGTTTTACACCAAAACAAACGCAGCCTAAGCCCGTTTGGTAAGAGATTTCTAATAATGTTGTTTGTATTTTTTGAAAATACGTGTGAGTGAAAAAGTGTATGAAAATACGTGTAATGTTGTTTAGACACTGAAAACTATTGTTTAAACAACAGTAACAAACAGGCCCTAAGATTTCACAATAATATGAGGCAAGGGTTCAGGTAATCGCTCAATGGAAATTATATAATATCCTTTATGATGCCTTATCTTTCTTTTTATTTTTCTTTTTTTGTTGAGAGGATACGATGCCTTATCTATGTGGTTCAAACATCACACCCTCTCTCACATCTAGTTATCTAAAAACAAAAAGCCATACACATATTAATGTTATTTCCAAAAAAAAATGATCAGGGTGGGTGATCTTGTCCTAGATACAAATTCTTTATTTCACTTTTTGTGTTCTACTTTGGGGCCGTTTGGTTCGTCGTGATGTTACATTATACTGTAATATTATGTTATTGTAATCTTACATTGATATAATCTTAATACAAGAATACAACATTACATTGTTTAGAAATGTACTGTGATATATTTTGTAATTTTAAATTATGGTAATATTAAAAAATAAAATAAACCAAAAACCTTAATGTCACATCATTTTAATGTATATTATATCAAGAGCACATCACAGCAAACCAAACACCTTTTTATGTACTTTGTGCTCCACTAATTGTGATATGTTATGTGTCTAATTTGTTTTATAAAATTTTAAACTATAGTTATTTTATAAGAAAAGTAAAAATAAAAAAATATAAGATAAGTTATGATTGGTAGAGCGAAAAGTAAAACACAAAAAGTGGTATAGATGATTTGTATCGGCAACAACCGTAACACCCACCATTTTTATTTTTATTTTTTAAACAACACACTTTTATGGATGCCCTCGAGAAAATGAAAGTTCAGCCACTGGGCACTTGGACATGGCGTGTGAGGCTTGTGTGCCATACTTGGTAGTTGGTACACGGACACGCGGTGTGAGATGTGTGATTTTTCATCACTTTGTGTGTTGCAGACTTTCAATAGCAGAAATTCACGATTTCAGTTTATGAAAACATACCATGTGTTATCCCTTTAATTGAAATGCAATGTGAAGTTATTTTCTAATCATAAATAACGAACTTTTTAAAGATAAATATTTTATGAGGAGGTATGAATTATAACAAAGTGCAACCAGATAGGATTCATAATTTTTACAAAATAGGTATATCAAATATATAGTATCATGATGTTTCAATTGGAATTCTTCGTTGTCTATAAATTAAGGGCTTGAAATAGAGTCAAACACACTATTTTGTAAAAGATAGAAATCTTCAGAATTGCTGTCTACAGTCGGTGGCTTTCTTGTATCATGGAGATGAATCACCTATAACTTGGAAACAAACTCTTTGGAATGGTGACAATTACTATTAGATTAAAGACAGTGTTCTATACATAACTCAAAGTCGCATTAATTTCTTATTACTGATTCCTAATCATTTCAATAACAGTGTATATATATATATATATATATATATATTATTATTATTATTATTATTTATTTATTTGTGTTGATTGAGCACAAATTTTTCTCAAAATTTTCTTAATGGCATATTGTTTTATTGATAAGTTATACCTTTGGCTACTAAGAGTGCAACGAGAACTTATAAAAGCACCATCAACTAGAAAGCTGAGTGCAAATGCAGGTATAGCATATTTGTTAGAGACGTGGAGCCATGACTACAAAGTTTTCTAATGAATTAACAAGGTAGGTGGTCTAGTGGTCAGGTTCTAAGCTAATACGACTTTGGTTTTAGGTTTGAGTTCTCCTAATTTTCACTAGTGAGCACGTTGGTGCTTATTTCCCTTCGTGTTATCCTGGGTGTATAGGGATTGTCACCCTTCTCTCCTACGCTTTTTTGTGTTAAAAAAAAAAAAAAAAAAAAGTTTTCTAATGCACAGAGCTGAATGGTCTCTTTCATGATACTATGCGCGTGTAATTTTTTCCATTATGTTACTGGATGACGTCACTCCACAGTTCAGAGAAAAGGAGTTCATTTGGTCTCCAGTTAGTCCCTTTTTTTTCTCTTATGGTGGATCTATTTTGTGACTTGTGGGACAACCAATTACCATGTGCCACATAATGTTGCCACCGCCATTGAGCCCCAAAAATCATATTGAAACTTACCTAGTTTTTTGCCATATGAGTATAAAACTAAAGTGCTCCATGCACTATGATGTGTAGGGTAGTGTAGTACAGTTGGCCATGAAGCAAAAACAAGACAAGTACTGCTGCTTCGTAGTGATCCAACATGGAACTTTCCTCTTCTTTTTTGCTGGGTCATTTATATGAATCATATTATTCAAATGCCCCCACATGAGACTCTTGCAGTCCAACTTTTATTTTTGCATAGCTTAAAGTCATGTGACCAATCCGTGCTTAACATGACTTCACTATTAACTTTTCAAATATTCATCTCCTTATTCCCTTCAGAAGAAAGGAACCATTATGATGATCACATGGACCAACCTGTAGACAAAAGGTCCATTAATTAACAGAATCATTAATCATCTAATAATTCAAAAACTCTTCTGAGCTCATGGCCTCCAATAATTCAATGCCTCCTGTCCCATTTGCCACTAAAATATTCAAGGCAATGACAAATACGTCAACAGTCTCAACTCTCATTGTTTCTCCAATTATTATTATTCTATTTTCTACCCATTACTCCACCCCAAAGGTTACTTCAGGAAACTACTACTTCTAATCTCAGAGGGTTTAAGTAGTTAAGAAAAGAGCTACCAGATGTTTGATTATTTCAATGTTGGGTTACCAAATATTCCTTGTTTCTTATCTTTTCTACTGGTCCTTTTCTCATGCATGCTCATTCATCATAAAATTTGGGCATGATGATCATGCTTATCTAGTACATATCCAAACCCATCTATAAATATTCTTTTCCTCAAACTTGGGCTAGCCATCATCACATGTCATAAAGTTCAGTTTTCTATTCTTTCCTCCATTGGAGACTGTGACTCTCTTTTCTTGCTCTCTTTACCTCTTGATCATATGAAATAGGCTTCCTTGCTTTTAATGTATTTTGGGTTTATTTGATTTAACAGAACAATCACGTGAGAGACACACCTGTACTCAACTGCTTATCTCACATGAAGTTCTTCCTTTCAAGCTTTATATTGTAGAAGTGTCTAGTTGAAGTGATTACTGATTACAGACTTACAGTTAAGACTTAAGACTTAATAGTGCCCTCTTGGGTTACTGAATCACCGTCTACATTTCTTGACCAATTGATAATATATAAAGTGAAGGTCTTGGCCTTTTTTTTTTTAATCTACGTAGGCTTCATTGGGTTCTGTTCAACTTTTGTCTTCCCCAATGAATATTTGACCTTTTTAGCTTCTCTGTTCCCTCTTATCTCTCTGTTTCTATCATTTTTATATAATATTTCACATTAGTTTGCCTAGGAATCTTGGACTTCACATCACTGAAGTCGTTGGTTAAGTAGGTAATTTGGTGGGAAGTTGTTATTTTTTATGAGGGGAGGTTCTGTTTAGCTTCAGATTTGTCTGAGCTAGTGAGTGAAAACTTGTAGTTGAAAATGGGGAAGCTAAGCTTTGGTAAGGTGTTAGACTGTTTTTGTCTTTCTTCTTGCTCAAGCTCTTGCTTCTGCAGGAACTCTGCGGAAACCCAAGATGAGTTTGAGAGCAAGCCATTGATTGCAAGTGATAAAAGCAAGTTACTGAGGTTGAAAGATGTTGTTTCTGGAAACCAGACCTTGGCTTTTCAATTGAAACCCAAGGTGAGGCTCTCTTTTCTCTAAACTTACTTTTACTCTTATGAGAGAGAAGAACTTGTTTTGGCAATATCCAATATAGTTGGAGTTCTATTAATTTTCAGTTTGTTGATGAACTGTGCAGATGGTGATGCTAAGGGTGTCCATGCACTGCAATGGCTGCGCAAGAAAAGTTGAGAAACATATCTCAAAGATGGAAGGTATGTAAAAATGGTCCTCTCTCTCTCTCTCTCTCTCTCTCTCTCTTCTTTTTTTTCATTTCTGCATTACTAGATTAGCTATCAAGTCCTTGATTGAAACTAATCAAGCTATAAGACAATTTCTTAACCATTCTTCAACAACATTAATTATTAATGTTACATATATATTTAAAACATGTTAGTAATGTTGCTCCTTAGCCCTTTTACAAGCATATAAATTTTAATAACAATCCTTTACGTTTCTTTTTTTCAACTTTTTTTTTTGGGGGGGATTAATGGAACTAAAGATGAACAACATTGATTCACAAAGATGAACCCAGTTGTATTTCTAAAAAGGGAAAGACGATCCGTTGAACATGTTTTGTGTGTTTGTATGTGCGTTTTGCAGTTTTTGTCTGAGCAAAAATATATTAAAAAAAGAAAAGAAAAAACCATTCGAATCATAAGGACATGATGATTAATTCTACTACAAGCAAGTACACAAAATGTACAACATCCCCTCAATAAATTTAGGGATACAATATTTTTCACAACTATTTGTGTTAACAAGGTATGTTGTAATTTTTTTTTTTTTTTTTGAGAAAGAGGTATATTGTAATTGATGTTTAATAAAAGTAATAGATTAATGTGAAAGAGATATTACTCCAATTGCAACTTACCACCTTCACAAACTATGAAGAGAGATGTGAAAAAATTTATCCATACCATACTCATATTTATATATATGCACAAAAATAAGACCAATATTTCTCCCCCGTTTTATTTTTTTATTTTTGATAAAAGGTTAGAATCTCCCTTTTTAACCTTATCTTGCGGTTTCTCTATATTTCTAAATAAAATTTTGTATGGTTTTGCTTGTGTATACTATATATTTCACCTAAAAACTGAACTTATCTCTTTCTGCCTCTTCTCAAAAACAGGAGTGACCTCGTACAAAGTAGACTTGGAAACCAAGATGGTGGTTGTTATAGGAGACATTCTTCCTTTTGAAGTGCTGGAGAGTGTCTCGAAGGTAAAAAACGCAGAGCTTTGGAATTCCCCATCTTGATGAACATGATCAATTTCCACTCCCAAATTATTTATCATTCATACATACTGTATAATACAGATGTCAAGTTCCCATTTGTGATCTCTTTCTCTGGGGAGGGAAAACAAAAATCTACACCATCTAATATTGAGGTCTCTCTATGACCCAATATATATGTAAGCTCAAATATATGGGCAGTGTTGCACAGTGTGTGCAACAAGTATTAGCCCAAATATATTATCAGTTTTGATTCAAGTACTGTACCCTAGTAATTAACCATTAGCCTTTAAAATATGGCTTTTAATTTTATTTGGTCAAAATGAACGGTAAAAAATATAGATTTAAAAAAAAAAAAATTAAGGTAGAACAATTTTCTTTCAGGGGTCAAGAGTCTTGTAATTGAATTGTCACCTCTCTCCTCATACATAATTCAGGGTTCAAAAATGTATTTCTACATACTAATTTGTGGGTAAACAAATTTTATATATAATTGGTATAGTAACTATATAAACCATTATTTTAAATTTTCTCAATAACAATATGAATATATAATTATCTCTTTTCTTCTCTCTATCCCATGATACAAAACCACTTCTTCTCAAAAAAAAAAAAAAAATTCCAACCCACGCTTAAAAATTAAATAACAAGTGAATTTATTAGAAGACCAAACAAGAGGGACGATGCGTACTCGCACAAATATGCATAGCCCATAATGAAGAGCTCTATAAAAGGGGAGTATAACATAAATAGACAGATTTTTTTTCATGATGTTCTCTATGACCTTCACTTTGAGAATGACATAGATCTTATTTATCATTTATTATTTTTTGGATAATTAAGATGAACAAATTAACATTTATACTAGAGTTCAATAGCAATAATTTTTCACATATCTAACAAAAAAAGAATATAAAAAAATCCCTTGTCAATTTTCTAAGTTAACTTATTCCTTTTCTTGTCTCTCTTGTCAGGAGCCCCACCTAGGATTGTAAATGAACCAAATTTTTCATGAACAATTCAAGCTCCGCTTGAAATGTTTGTTTATTTAGCAAACAAGTCAAATTCAAGCCCAAGTTTATACTCGAATATTAAATGAGTCAAACTCAAACATAATAATGTGTTTGTGAACAAACTTATAAACATAATTAAAACTTAATTTAACTATATATAATATTATAATATTATATTTTTATATGTATATTTGTCTAAAAAACTTATATAGATTTGAGATTGAATTGTATAAGTTTGTAAATAGATTCATATGATATCAAATTTTTTTGTAGTTTATTAATAATATAAACAGTCCATTTGTAATAAAAATTCAGAGATTTGTGAAGGGATAAAACATTTTAGTCATAGTTTTACCATATATGAGAAAAGAATTAGTTAAGAAAATGAATTAAGCTTAAAGCCTTAAACATGTAATCTTATTTGGTGATAAGCTTGAGCTCGGCTTATGTTCGAAATAAAATTAAATGAACAAACATAAATTTTTAGTACTTGATTCAGCTTGTTTACCGCCCTAAATCTACATGGCTCCTCACTCCTCGCCTAAAAAAAATGGTTATGTGGCAACAAAAGCAGGGATGGAACTAGAAATCTTTTCTAGGAGGTCAACTTCAAGGACCAAAATGAAATTGTATGAAACTTAAGTTATATGCATATACACACATGCTCATACATAGTCATGTATGCATTTTCTATTTTGCTTTAAAAAGTGAGTGAAGTTTTCATATTTTGTGATAGATACTAAACTAATTAAAATTCCAGAGAAATTAATTCAATCTCATTTTTATTTTTTTTAACATCGTATGTTTTGATTAGATATTATCTTTCATATAAAATTTAATAAGTAATATATTATTGAGTAATTGAAAGTCCTATAAATTTTATATTAAAAAAAAATTAATTGAGCATTGATAAAGTATCTATAGTATATTTTTAACTTTATTCACATGATATGAGATTATTTTTATTTTATTGAAAATTTTACCCTCTTAAATATTTGAATTTTATTTTTGAAAAAATAACTTCATTAACCACTCACAAATATTAACAAACTTGTGTAATACACTGGACTCCAAGCATATATAACAAAGCAACATCAATCAAGAATCATTTTAAAATGAGTTTCAGATAGCTCAACTGATAAAATATTTTGTCGTTAAATAAAAAATTTGAAGTTCAAATCTTGTGCCTACAATTATTATCTTAACTTGATGATGAGCAATTATTATGAAATAGACGTCATGAGTTTAAATTCTACTGTGTGTGTCTATATATATATATATATATATATAAAATCGTTTTTAAGAAACTATTATTTCAATAAATCTCTCAAAAATTTGAATTTTCTTTTAAATTGACATCTTAGGTGACTTTGCATTTTTTTTATGTCCCAAAGATCAACAAAAAAAAAACTAGGGAAAAAAAATTATTTGAGTACTGAAGAAAAATGACAAAAACTAAGTATGTTAATTTTTTTTTTTTTTTTTGATAAGAAATCTAAGTATATTAAAGTATTGAACACATATGCCAAAAGTGTATTGTTAGAACTTAGAACTGGGGTGATAAAACTTAAAATTTCTTAGATAACGTTTTATTACTCGTACCAAATATGTATTTTATTTGAACTTAACAATGAATTTTCTTCTCATCAAAAAAAAAAAAAAACAATGAATTTTCTTTAACCACATACCATAAATATAACTATAATAGAACCACTAAAATAATCTATTTGTCATGTATTATTTTCACAAAAATAATGTTTTTTGAGTTGGGCTTATATAAAATTTGTATAATCTATTTGTGATATTATTTTAAAATAAAAATTGACCACCACCTGTTGCAATAAAATTACGCAATTAACCCCCTCTCCCATTGTATATGTATGTTAAAAATACTTAGTATTCTAAATAAATAAAAAAAAAAAAAAAAAAACACGCAATTAATAACATTGGGCCTTGTAAGCAGCCACAGACCAACGATGCTTCAACCCAGTTCTGTGCAGTTTTTTATGCAAATTTTGTGCCTACTTTATCCAGTAAAACTGTAAAAGATTTACCACGAGGGAATGGTTTAGAGTTCGTTTCGTAATGTTGTTCTAGTAACGTTGTTTGTATTTTTTAGAAATACGTATAGGTGAAAAAATGTGAAAATACATGTAATATTTAAACATTGAAAACAAAGAACGGTAACAAACGGACCCTTAACAGTACGAAACTCTTGTGATCTATAACATCTACGAGTTCAGGAGTTTTGAGTTTGAGACTTTCAGTAATAGTAAGTTCCATTATTGCTCGGCCAGTCCCATGTCATGCAAGAGTAGGGTTTAAGTGAGTGGAAGATAGTGATCACACGCACCCCTTGAGGAAAAGATTCATATATACAGCCTAATATACTATGCATATTTCTAATGCAACAGTTCATGGAAATCATAGATAGAATCAAACTTGTCCTGCTGGCTCCAGGCATGTAATCAGCTATGTGTGCCCTCTACAGCAAGCAAACTAATAATCCTTAAAATATTACGACAAAATCCTGAGTGCAAGAAATTGAAAGTAAGACTGTAATAAGAACAAAAATTATAGCAACATGGGCTGTGGGTGGGGCGGCTGCCACTGCCCCATCAACGATAATGTATGTCTTTATCCATGCTGCTCAGTGCTGATAGCATAGCAGTAAAATTGAATGTTCATGTTCAAAGAGATAATTGTTTCTCAAAATTTTTAAAAAAAAAAAATGTTCAAAGAGATAAAGACCTCATGCATGTCAGATATATATCTCTTATTATATAACAATTTTCATCTTTTACCCAAACAAATAAATACCACTGATGACTGATAGCTTTGTTTGTTGATTTTTTATTTTTACTTTTCCAAGATATTGGAGACTTGGAATAGAGATTCTTTATAAAAAAAAAGGATTACGGGCTTTTGCATTTTGGAGAACCATCTTATATGTCTAGCACCGCATTCATCCGATTGGACACTCATATTAACGGTCCAATGGGCCTTTGTCACTATTGCTGTATTATCTGAAATTGGGACTGTGTGTTCGGTGGAAGTGGTTGTAGCTAGAATTTTTCTTTCTAGCTAACCATACATAGAAAGTCTTTGTATTCTACTTACTTATAGCTAGTAAGTTTTATTGCACAAGATATGATCGTGTTATTTATTAGTCTGAAGAGATTAGCTTCTCTTGTAGCTTTTTAATTTATTTGCTTATCTATAACTTAGGTTTTTTTTAATTATTAAAGATATTACTATTCTGTTATCAATTTTCAGCAAATAAAAAAAAAAATTTAGTGAAAATGTAATCCAAACTCACACCAAATCTAGAAATTATAATACTTCCCCGTCCACTTTTGTTTCCTAGTGTAGGTCAAATGACATTTTTTTTAATGTTTTCAATGGAGACGTCTAAATTTGAATCTCCATTTCCTTTTTTTTTTTTTTTTTGGGCGGGGGGGGGGGTGGGTAATGTGGTGTCCATGGCTTTTGGTCGTTGGAAGTTCCCTAATAGCAACAGCCAACAGGACGAGGCGAGGTCCGAATAGGGTTACCTTCTCCTCACTTTGAAGCATGATAAGTGCAAGTCAAGGGTGGGGGTAAGGCAAGTTGGAGGTATTTTTTCATTCCTAATGAGGTGATTTGACATTAATAAGATAAAGATTAAAAAAAAAAGAAAAAAGGAGGAGCATTTTTTTTTTTTTTTTGAGTGTATTAAAAGAGAGAAAACAAGTATTTTGGGATCATAATAGAATAGAGGAAAAAATATATAAATTCTACCCTAATTGATCTTGTTGATAATCCATAACTGACCCTACAACTTTGGAACTAAGGTTTTATTGTTATTGTGTATATATATATATATATATATATGTATAAATAATATATATTATATTATATCATATACTATATAATAAAAGTTGGGCTTAGAAGACATGGTTGCGCCAAGTGGCTGTATTATATTGCCAAAATTTTTTTAGATTTTTAGATTTTTTTTTAATAATATATAATTTCTCTTCTCCTATAATTTCTAAGTTGATAAATATCTTAATTTAACTACAATTCAAATTATTCATCTGATCCATCTAATCCTTATTTAATTATTATACTACACGTAAAAGGAAAACATTTATATATATAGAAAAAAGGTAGCAACGTGTATTGAAAAAAAAAAAGCAACATGTATTATATAAAAAAATAAAAAATCTAAAATATATATATAAATAAATTAGCAACATGTAATAAAAATAAAAAATAAAATAGCAACGTAGTGTGATCTAATCCTTCTCAAGTTCTTCATCTTATCCATCTAATCCTGATTTATATTCAATAAAAAACAAAAGATAGCAAGTTATTTGTCCATGATTTACCAAAAATGTTTTTGGATACAGTAAAAAAAAAATTTGTAAATAACATAATAAGTATATGAGTTTAAAGTAAACGCCTTCTCTTTCTTCTAAAAAAAAATCTATATATAATGATAGAGTAAACATATACGTATATCAACGTTTGTTTTGTTTTTTGTTAAAAAAAAAAAAAAAACGTTTTCTTTTTTTTTTTTTCATAAAAAATGTGTTATTTTTTCTTTCTATTCCTATGACTTTTTTTTTTATTCCACTTTTTATGGGATTTATGAGATAGCAACAAACACATTGATTATAAATCATACTTCCAATAGGATTATAAATTCTATGTCAAATGAAACTCTACCTATATATATATTATAAAGTAGCAACGTGTATTATAAAAAAAATTAAAAAAAAAAAAACAGCAACATGTATTATATAAAATTAAAGTAAAATTAATTACGCGTATTTTATATATATATATATATATATGTATATATGTATGTATGTATGTATTTATCCTTTTTGGAATGAAATTTACTCCAATATGTGAATACCTAAATCTCATGACAACGCATGTATGCATTCTTTCTTCATTATTTATTTTTCACTTTGTTTGAGATATTTTTCTTTAATTACAAAAAAATTAATAAAAACTTCTCACATACGTACTTAAATTCATGAATTCCGCACTAGAAATTGATAGACAGATTAACCCAATTCATAATATTAAACTTTTGTACTCATTTGTTCTATTCTACGATAATTAGTTCAGGTTTTTGTTACATACTCACACTTTCATCTCTCAAAGTGATAGAGGAAACAAACAGGTATATTATTTGTTTTTTTTTTCTACATTTATATCTTATTTTATGACTTGTGTTAATTTCTTAATTTTAAATTATGAATAAGTTTGATTATATTCTTAATATTAAATTTAAATTGTTGTTTATAAGTTTTTAGTTGTCTTATATTCTTCAAAAAAAAAAAAAAAGGTTGATATAAATTTCGCAACAAAGCTAAATGGATAAGGCTAAGAAACATTTACTAATAATAGTTTTACTAGTATCTTAACATGATTAAAAAAAAAATTGAATAGAGAGTTAATTTATTAAAAAATAAAAGAAAATAAAAGATTTGATATCAATTTGGCAAAAAAGTTAAATAGATAAGCCTAACAATTACTAATAATAGATTTATCAATAACTTTTTATTAACGTGATTTAAAAAAAATTGAATAGAGAGTTAATTTATTGTAGTGATTTAAACTCTACTAAAAAATTTTAAGGGATTGGTCTTAAAAAAATTCAAAGTAATTTGCTAATTATTAGTTACTATGTGCTAACTTCTAACTACCAAAACCCACAATTGAAATACTAATCTGTATGAGATACCTCTTACAAAAATTAATATCTTAGCTATTATATAGTATACACTGACTTTTTTTTTTGTTGTCAAAAGAAGCGTTTCTCTTTCTCTCCCCGCAAATCAAAGGGAATATAACAAGAATTAGTTAGACAGGAGTAAAATTACACCACCTCTTTTTCTACAATAAATGTTGAATTCAATTATTTTTTCATGCATATACACAAACATGTAGCGTGATTTTTACTTTCGATTATATAATTAGAATTCATTTAGCTATTATTTTTTTAATAAAATTATACTTTTTATGAGTTTATACTCACGGGACTTAAACTTCAAGTTTCAGTGTCTTCTCCCATGCTTTCAAGAACAAATAAATTCTCAAGTGAGTCTCTATACTTCAAAAATTTAAATGTTTAGTAATTTAGATTGTTCTTAATTATTGAATTGAGGTTTCCACTTAAATATGATTTCAATTGTTTTTTTCGATAGTTTTTAATTATTAAATTCAAGGTTTTTCCATTTAAATACATGTGATTAATTGAGCCTTAAAGTTCAATGTATTATTGAAAATCATTTTATATTTTTTTTAGGTATCTCTACCATCTTCCATTCAATTATATATGTATATATATGTGTGTGTGTGTGTATTTTATGATACCTTAGTCTCACATAATATGCATTCATTATATAACTTAAAAGTAAAATATTTATTTATTTTTAAGTAAATTAATAAAAAAAAATTTATTTACATATGAATTTTGATTAAGCCATGCATTGCACGGGCATAACGCTAGTATATAATAAAATTTGAGCTTAAAAGTCGTGATTGTGCCAAGTGGCTACTCTTACTAATTAGTAAATTAATTATATATTTTTGTTAGGATATATTTCCTCAATTAAGGGACAATGTTTAACAATTGTTTAATTTAGGTAAAACTTTATTATTTAAATTTCAACAAATTTAAATCCTATTCAAAGTTTCAAACTAAAAGTCTATTATAAAAAATTTATAAACTTAAATCCCACACAATAACCCATGTTTTCTTTCTAAAAAAAAAAACCCATGTTTTGATTAAGGGATAAGATTTAACAATAATTTAAATTAAATTTAAAATTTATTCAAACTAAATGTTTATTATAAAAAAGTTCTAAACTTAAATCTCACACAATGCTTTTTTTGTTTTTTTCTTCAAGTTGCATGATTTAACAATAATTTAAAACAAATTAGGATAATTTCCTCAATTAAGGGATAATATTTAACAACTGTTTAATTTAGGTAAAACTTTATCATTTAAATTTCAACAAATTTAAATTCTATTCAAACTACAAGTTTATTATAAAAAAATTTAAAACTTAAATCCCACACAACAACCCATGTTTTCTTTCTAAAAAAAAAATCCATGTTTTGACTAAGGGTTAAGATTTAACAATAATTCAAAACAAATTTAAATTTTATTCAAACTAAAAGTCTATTATCAAAATTTTCTAAACTTAAATCTCACACAACCCACATTTTTGTTTTTGTTTTTTTTTTCCTCAAGTTGCATGATTTAAGAATAATTTAAAACAAATTTAAATTTTATTCAAACTAAAAGTCTATTATCAAAATTTTCTATACTTAAAATCTCACACATGACACAACCCACGTTTTTGTTTTTGTTTTTCCCTCAAGTTTCATCTTATTAAATTAATATTTTATAAGGACATTAAGTTACAAAGCTCTTGATTAAAGGATAAGATTTAATAATAATTTAAATTAGATAAAGTTTTATCATCTAAGTTTTATAAATTTAAATTCTACTCCAAAAAGTCTATTATCAAAAATTTTAGAACTTATATATATTCAGCGATACAATCCCTTTTAACCAATAAGTCATTCCTATAATTAATCCTCATACAATACACCCCATGTTATTGTATTTTTTTTTTTCTTTCCAAAATGCAACTTATGCATAAGTTTTAATATAATAAATTCATCTTATTTATTGTTCTTTATTTCTAAATTTGCGTGCAGGATATTATGCCAAATGAAGTTTACTATAAAGAAGTAAAACAATGGACATCCATTTAAGTTCTTGGTTTTCTTATGTATTTTTTTTATTTTTTATGTTCTCAAATTTTAAACTCTTTCGTGTATGTTTTGATTTTCAGTTTTGGTTATTATATTTAATTTGTGAGTGTGTTGATTTTTTTCAATTAAACTATCACTAAAAAAAATTTGGTATTGAGAAATTATTTTGTTTATTATTGTTTGTGCTAGCCAAGGCATAGATTAAATATAATCCAAAGGACAAGGATTTGCTGCATACAGGTTTGTTGGAGCTGCTGCATACAGGGTTAGGTGGCAAAACATTAAAGTGACACATTTTTAGTCGTCTCATGCAACGCACATGACCAATTAATTCATTTGAGATGACAAATGGCATTAACATTTGCTCTCTCTCTCTCTCCTTCATCCAAGCCCAGATCCCTTTCTCTTTATTCTCCTCCTTTGTTATTCTCAAAACTCAAAAAACCCCAACCACCTAACCCATATCAACCCATCGTGCCAAGCCATGACCTACCCATATCAAACTCGTAACCCACCGTGACCCACTCATATCAAACACAGCCTACCACAACCCATTAGCGTCGATAAAGCAATGCACCAGGTTGAACCACCTAGCAACCATCAACACAAAAAATTGTAACACCCCATGATTTTATTACTAATTTAATTTTTATACGTAAATTAAAAAGGAGACCCACAATTAAATGGATTTAATTGATTTGAGCCTAAGATATTAAAAATAAGATAAATATTGTGGAATAAAAAGCCCAAGTGAGGTGGCATAAGTAAATATATGGGTCTTGATAAGCTTTTAAAAACTCTAGTCTTTTATCTCTTAAAATACACGTATATATATAAAAGATTTTCTTTTATTTTAGCCGCAACACACGGTTGAACAACTTATTTTTTTTCTGCTTTGCGGCTGAACGTGAGACTGCTGCAGCCTGCAGGTATGGTTTCCTTTAGCTCTAAATTTAGGAAGTTGAATATTCAATAGCTAGACTTGTCCCACGTTTGCACAGGAAAGGCATGAGTGGTGCATGGAATCATATTAGTACCTACTAGGATAATAAGCATCACTCCATGAATCTTCACCTATCTTTACATTAAGGAAAAGATGTCCTATATTGTTATTATATTAGATTAGGAATGATGTAAATAGCTCTATGTCAGGAAGGGTACTTTGTAGCTTTTAATTTTGATAGATAAAATATAGTACCTATAGAAGTATAATTACTCTGCCAATGAAAAATATAAGTGACAAGCACTTGTAACTCTAGTTTCTGCATATGGCCATGCTGGTTTTGTTTCCTTTGGATTGGCTGACCATGCTCAAGCCAATTCCATCTCATGTTTTGTCGTGGGCCTGCCAATGTTCAAAACTTGTCCAGCTCTATCATTAAGTTTGGCGGTATTAAGGGAATAATGGGCTGGCTATGGGATTGATATATTAAGAATAATATTGGCTTCAACTATATATGTTAGATTGGTCAAATATTTATCATTCTGCCATACTGAAGTTTCATGAATATCTATGATTACATTAATGGAAAATTTGATTAGGCAGAGCCAAAAATCTGATCAAAGCTGAAAGTGAATTGGATAATTAATTGAATAAATGGAGAATTTTGAATATATTAGTATTGTCTAGGATAAAATTGTTTAAGTGTGAAAACTGATTTTAAGTGGGAAATTGTGTATTGATGGACCTATCTTTGGTGTTGCTAGGTTCTAATTCTACTGATTTGTTGTGATTCAAGGGAGGTTGGTTTCATATTTTTGCAAATAAGAGGTAAGTGGTGTTTACTAATTTTAGGGGTTTTCTCAAAACAAAGTAGATTATTAAACTATTCTATATCAAAAAAATATGTTGATATTCTATATATAAATTGATATTTTATAAATGTTTGATGTGCACATTGACTATTCGTTTTATGAAAAACTTGTGGGATAACCTAAATTTATTTAAACTTGTATGTGTGAATATATATTTATATTTTTGAGAATTATGAATGGATTATTTTTGTGAGCATATTGAATATGTTTTGAAAACCTATGACAAGTCGTTATTAAAAGCTCAGTATTGTATTTAGTCCTTAGCAAGGGACAATCATATTGCAGCTAGTCCTTAGCAAGGGATGGTCCCAGAAAAAGGGACAGTACACATTTGATAGCTTCTTAGCAAGGGAGTATACTATGGAGGATCCAAAAAGAAAGCTCCTTAGCAAAAGAGTGCACATTTAGGTTCCAAAGGAGCCACCCTTAAGAACGGGGATGAAAAAGAGGTTCCAGTCCCAAAAAGGGGACAGCACAACCCTGTCAACGAGGCGTAAACGTTGACCACGAGAAAAACCTAGGAAATTGTTTATATTATGGTATTGATATGTATATTATGATGGCTCACAATATAAATATATATTTTTTATATGAAATATTTGATGATAAAATATTGATGAGTTACAAGTTATGAATTTGTTGTACGAATTATTTATTTGAAAAGTTTGTTTTCACACCCCAATGTTAGTGAATTCCACTTATTGAGTTATCTCACCCCCCCCCCCCCCCTTTTATTCCCTTACAGATACATTAGAAGGATCATTGGAGTATAGATTCTTAGAAGACAACAATTACGAATTATTTTGTGGAATTGAGGATTTTGTTATTATTTTTATGGTATTAAACATTGTACTGGATAATTATTTTTGAGGATTCTTATATTTGGTGGAATTAGAGCTCTGACAATTGTGATGAGATTTTATGTTGTTGGTTACATTTATTTAATATTTTATGGATTATTTATATTGAATAGACATTTATTATTTATGAATTTTGGGGCGTTACAAAAAATACTCCATCGACGACAATCCAAGAAGCCAATTTAAACCACCCTTAAGCAAATCTATGGTCCAGTAACTAATTTAAGTGACCCAGTAAGTTCGAATCAAAGCAACCCACAGAGACAAACATAGTCAAGTGGGTTGGCGGTTAGAGCATGTGGTGGGCGGAGTTATTTTTTGGTGGGTTAGGTGGGTTGGGGATTCTAATGAGAGGAATAGAGGTGGAAGAGAGAATCTGACGATGGGGAGAGATGAGTTTTAAGTCTAATGGGTTTTGCCTAAGCCATTTGACAGATAAACGAGAGAAACGTTAACGGAGAAATTCCACTCATAGTTGGTCATGTGCCCTGGACACATATCACTTTAAAATTTTGCCACCTAGCCCTGTATGCAGCAGCTCCAGCAAACCTATTTGCAGCAAATCGTTGTCCCCATCCAAATAGGAATAATCAAATTCATTCCATATCTCATATTAAGAAATTAACACAAAACACATAGAGAATTTTAAAATATAAAAATAAATAAACACTAATAAAGTCTAAATTCTAAACAATCAAAACTTAAATTAATTTTTTTATTAAAATTATTTACTTATTTTATAGTTTATTATAACTATTTATCTAATCATTTAGTTTTAATTATTTTAAAAATTTTGAGCTTACATATAAATCTTCCTTACGGGAATAATACTAGTATACTAAATAAAGTTATAAGAAAACTTGTGCAGGACAGGCAAATCTTCTCAAAAAAATGGGACGTGAAATTTTTGCAATCCTAATCCCATGTATCACCAGCTAGGCAACAGCCGGATGTTCAAAAAACTCTTTACATTACACCCATCTTAAACCCAAAAAATAGGAACTTCGTTAGTAGTTAGTACCGTCGCAACGAAAAAATTACTGTCGTTTTGTAAATGTCAAACGAGGACTTTCCGTTAGTAATTTAAAAACATTAGACATGTTGCGACGCTGTTTTAATATTTCTTATCTATTTCTTCTCTTGCTCACAAACGTGCCGCCGTTGCCTACAGGCCCTATACAACCAGAGCAAGCAAAGCAAAATCAAAAAGCATAAAAAACACAGAAAACAAAAACACAAACACAACACGGCGTTCTTATTCTCAGCAGTCACTCAAACTCAAAACTCAACACCATGACCCCAAAATCCCTCTTCTTCTTCTTCTCCACCCTCGCCCTTCTCATCCTCCTCATACCCATCTCTGCCCAAATCTCCGACCCGAACCCGAAACCGGCCCAATCCCTATCCGCGGCCCACACTGAGCTCACCAACTACGGCTTCCCAGTCGGACTCTTACCCTCCTCAGTCCATGGCTACTCCATAAACAAGACCTCCGGCGACTTCTCCGTCGAGCTCGGTGGCGACTGCAAGATCACTCTCCCGCCGGACAACTACCTCGCCACCTATTCCAGGACAGTCAGGGGAAAGATCGTTTCGGGTAAGATCGCTGAGCTCGACGGGATTCGGGTCCGTGCATTGTTCAAGTGGTGGTCCATCACCGGGATCCGATCCACCGGCGAAGACTTGGTGTTTGAGGTCGGCATGGTCACCGCCAAGTACCCCTCCAAGAGCTTCGACGAGAGCCCCGATTGCGAAGGCAAACACTCCTCTTCGTGAGTGAGCGAGTGAGGTATGAATTCAAATCCCAATTCAATTCGCTCTTAATTAGGGTTTTGAATTGATCAGAGAAATTCGAGACTAAAGTATGTGTTGTGCGTTATGATTAGTATTGAATTAATATCTCTGAGTGATAATTATTAATTAGTAATTATTGATTTAAAGTATAAAAATTGATTGAATCGAATTGTGCTCTATGTATCTCGATTATTCCTGAATATTCTGTATAGCGTGAACAAAATAGTTGCTGTCTTTTTTGTTTTTGTTTTAATTTTAGTTTACTAGGCATCTGTTTGTATCGAATATGTTCTTTTCCAGAGTAATTCCCTATTTGCAAGTAAAAACATTACTGGAAAGTTCCCAAATTTGTCAATATGCTTTAGGGTTATAACTTATAAAGTGTTTGCTAGTTGTACTTTTTTTTTTTTTTTTTTTGGTTAAAGGTTGGTTATTATTATTATTTTTTTGAAATTAAAAGATTGAAAAGGGTGGTTAGCTTTTAAATTATGGGAAATTGCTAATGTCACTACTAATCTTACTACAAAAAGCTTACAGAGTGTCGCTTCAATTCAACATCATATTAAATAAATGTTTGAATGGTGACACATCAGTTTGTAAGGCAAATATAGTAAAATGTATAATATTCCTAGCATCAATCTTTCTCAAGATATATGCATGTGCATTATATAATTATTACTGGGATTATGGTGTTTTAATCAAACGTAGGTATGGTACATTCCCAGGAATTTGTGAATGCTGAGTAATGAACCAAATGGTGGGAATATAATTCTAGGAATCTATAAAGATTCTGCGAAACGAAAGGGCCACAAAAGCTATGGGATTGCTTGAATCGTCAAGATTATATAATTGGATATTGGATATGAAATTTTTGGCTTATGAATCTTAGATGAATTACTAAAAACAACATATTAATGGAAGCTATGAATGCAATTAGAAAAACTCTTACGATTTTAATTTAGTGAGCTCTTGGATATTAGCCATTCTAGACTATTGGTGATTTGATACAAAATTGGAGGAAAGACTACTTACCAATAACCTCTCCTAGTCTCCAACAAAGGAGTAGGAGTTTTGTGCAATAGGTACGACGTTTATTGATGATTTGATATACTAGTGCTATCTAAAAGGTTTAGCATAATTTAAGATATGATGAGAGATTTCTTCAAGCCTTTAGATAGCACTAATATGACTTAAGATATGATTTGTCTTTTGTTTTATGTTTTTTTTTTGGTGTTCATCCATGCTGATGAGTTCTTTTTGTATTACTTCCTGTGAATATAGTAAAATAACATTTCCAGCCATGCTATTTGTCTTAGAGGATTTTTGTTTTGTGGATCTGTTATCTGTTATTATTTGTTTAATCTGGATTATGCAATTCTAGTCCTTTTTGTTATTTCTTGTTTGGTCTTGTATTGTGATATCATACTTATGCTCAACTTTCCTGTTTGCCGTTCATTTATTATTGCTGTCTTTATAAAAGTCTGGTGCCTACAAAAGAACTTTTGTTACTTGGATGCATCTGCCAAAAGTGTGTACTAGTCTCAACCATATGTCAATGACAGAAATTCCAAACAATTACTGGAGTTTCACAGCTAGATTTGATGAACTACCCCCGCAGCTAATAAGTAGACAAATAAATTATATATAATGAAATTATTTTAAATTGTGGGAAAACCGGAAAAGTACGTATTAAGCGCTAAACTTTAGGTGATTTCAGTCTTTCAGATTAAATTTTTATACCTTTTAATTTCAAAAGTTTCAAATTAAACTCTGAAGTTTACAATTGTTATAAATTAAACCCTATAGTTTTGTTTGTTTCAAATCTAATCATGAACTTTTAAAATCCTATTAATTTAACCCATTGTTGGTAGGAATACTTTTCACCTTGCTCTTTTATTTTCTTTAGATGGTTATGGAGGCTTATGCAGTATGGTGTACTTTGATGTAGGCACTTTCTAGATTTTATTTATTTAGGGTTCTGAAACACTTCATAGAAAGTTTGAGTTCTTGTTCAATTGTTTGTGAAATCTCAAAGCTGATGACTGAGTTTACTGCTGTAGTACATGCATGCAGCAGTGATAAAGTACATTTAGATCAAAATAACCTTGTTTTTAATGTTACCAAGAGCTAGAGGTTTGAAATGATATGAATTCTTTTTTGATAAGTTCAAATTGATATGAATACGGGGGCTCAAATTCAATCAATCTTCAGAACCTTGGTTCTTAGTTCTTACTTTGTGCTTATTACCTGAAATCTTCTTTCAGATTTTCCTTGATTTTGCTTTGCCTTCAAGCTATCTTTTTTAATGCTAATTAAAAACTAGGTGAATCCTTCAAATTCTCTGCATCCAAATGTGAAGCTTTTATCACTCTATGTAGGTTCTTCAGCTTTTGGGTAATAGAATAGTTAACTAGTTGACTTTAAGAATGCTAAACCTTTGTTGTTGTTTTTTTTTGGATCAATTGGCAGCAGACTTACTTCTAATTGGTCTCCCTCCTCTGCAGGGCATCAATTGCTGCTTTATTGGACTTAAATTATGTGATAGTATCCGCTCATAAGGTTGGAAGTACTTATCGAACCAAAGTATTCGGTGCTTGTAGTATCTAATATTTGACTGTAAATCACTAGATTGTAATAATAACCTCAAAATGCTCCTAGACTTCTTTATTGTGTAGTAGATGCCTCGGTGTCTCTGTAGTTATGTGTTACTTTTTTTCTTGGTAATGAACAGAGGGTTTTCCTCGTCTTTAATATATATTATCTTTAATTAAGAAATGGAATGACCTCCGTGGCCACCAAATTTGCCACGTGGAGCTAAATTACGGTTAGTTTTGATTGCTTTGTTAATTTTTATATACATATCCTAAAGTAAAGTAAGAGACTTTAAGAATAAAGGTGGGTTAATTGAATGATCCCTTTTTTCACTTTTGAAGTTAGGAGGAAAACACTAGTGTATAAATAACTCAAAATTAGCGATACGTATCAAAAGGAACTTGCATGGTAACATGCACTTTGCTTGTGCTTCCTGCTGCTACTCTGTTGTTGTTGGAGGCAGTACTCTGTGAGTCTGTGGGTCTCACAGGTGGGGGGCACAGTTTGGGGACAAAGGAGGATGGGAGGAGAAATGCTTTTAAATTAATAATATTAGACTAAGTTTAAGATATAAAGTAAAGGTTTTTATTTTTTTTGGGTGAAGTAATGGGTTTTGATTTGAGGAAAATAAAATGTGACCAAGTTTTTATGCATTTTTAATAGGTGCGGTTGGTCATTGCCTCACTAGAGTTTTAGAATAGGATTATAGGAAACATTATCATTTCTCAATCATGTCTTAATAGGGATCGATTGAAGCAATTTACTGTTGTGATTGGATCTTGTGGCTTATTGAAAACGTTATATAAAAGGATAATTTATAGCACGAGAATGATTGGAGGTTGTCACTTTCATTTGCGTTAAATAATGCCATGCTTAAGAACTATTTGAGTTATTTAGTGTACATGTTGCACAGCATACAACCAGAACGTTTTATGTCTTAACAAGGAACAATGAAATTTTTATCAAAATGAGAAAGAGGAGAAAATTTAAATTGGAGGCCAGTGACCCTGTTTGTTATTGCTAACTCTTCTCTTCAGAATAGCCTGATGATTGTCGCCATGAAGAACTTCTTACCAGTGGCAAATCATGCTATTTGTTCAAAGTTTTAGTAAGAAAAAAAAAAGTTTTGTTAATTATTTTTACTTTTTTTCCTTAATATTCTTTAATTTTACCAATATTTCATTATGCAGATATGACACATTTTGGTATAAAATGTGTAGCAGTAATGGATTTATTCATTAAAAAAAGTGACTAAAATTTATATTGACGGTCAACTCACCGTAATCTTTTTTTTTTTGGTTTGGAATCAACCATAAATAAAATATACGATATTTAACCTTTAACATTGACATTTGACACCTTTCATGAGATATACTTAACTATTAAAATTTTGAAATTGAAACTTGGTTATTGTTATTATTTGGTGTGTAGAATGTCATGTGGAGTCTTTTTAAGATTTCATATCCTACTAACGATCTGTTCTTATTTATTTTAAAATAAATAGAAAAGTCTTTTTCATATATAATACTAAATACTAATAGGTCTATTTTCCTTGCATTTATTCTAATAGAAGACAAACCCTTTCCAATAGACAACTGGATTACTCACCTCCTCTCTTTCTTTGTGTTGTCTTGGACTTGCATTATCACCGATGGGACTTGGGAGGATAGACAATGCAAAGGATGGACCGAAGGGGACAGGAGAGGGAAAAGAAGGAAGGAGTGAAGATTTTATACTTGAAAACAAAATAGGAAAGTTGAAAAATGTATTTAAAGTTTTTTATTAATAAATCCATCCCTTTTTATAAAGTGGGAGGATTGGTTTTGGTGGGGACCTTGAGGAGCCTCATCGTCCCCTCCCTTTTTTTTCATCACTATCCAAGGGTCAATTTTTGATTAAACTCCGGGTTTGATTCTCTTTCCAGAAGAAATATTTTTTATTTTTTATTTTTTGAGAATCACTTGCCAGGAGAGTTAGATTGGGTATATATGTACGATGGTATTAGTAAAAAGGGATCGAGGATGCTCGAATCCAGTTTTTGTGAAGTGAACGGAAGTAAGGTGGACCAAAGGAAACCGTACTTAATTACTTATTAGTTATTAATAGCAAATTAGCAATAGCTAGATGGCAGCTTGGTGAAAGAATTTTCTTTTTTTAATTTTCAGTTTTTGTAAATTTATTAGAGCATTCACATCCACTCGTTCAAAAATATTTGCTTATTTTAGGATAAGAACATTTTTTTTTTCCTATTTTATATAACCATTTTTCAAAAATTCTATTTATTCTAAACCCTATTTCATTAAAATATCAAAAAAAATTTAATTTTTTATCTCTTTTTACAAAAGAGAACCATCATCCACTCTCTTGATTGATCATTAGGCTTTCGAGGAATTAATTCTTAAGAGATAGACAAATTCTCAACAAAAAAAAAAAAAAAAAAGTATGATCACAAAGTCGCCATGAATAGTCCCCCACCCTTTTTAGTCTAGAATAGGAGAAACTACACCCTGTTTCGGGTGTATGTTTCTCCTGGAATAGGGATTTAGGGGGTGGGGTAATGAAAGCTTTTCCATATTTGTATTCCATGTGCTTGTGTGATAAAAGTAGTTGTATCAACTTTTAGAAGAAAAAAAAAAAAAAGTAGTTGTATAAACTTAATTGGTGAATGTCTATAAGTATTCGTTGAATGGTTCGGTTTATAAAATAATATATATATATATATATTATGTTTTTTTTTTTTGCAAGAAACTATAATATATATTATTATATATTATAAATTTTTTTTTTTTTGTCTAGTGTATGTGAGATTAGGAATTAAGGAAATCGGAAATTCAAAAAAAAAAAAAAAAACTGATGAGTCTTTGATAAAGTAAAAAAAAAAAAAACTGGAACGCGGTCTTGAGGGAAATATCAAAGTCAATTGAGAAATTTTTTTTTTTTTTTTTAATTTTAATTTTTGGATAAGTTTGTGTAATTATACTAAACCAAGTATGAATTTGGTTTTTCAACTAAAATTTTGAAAAAATTAAAATAAAATAAAAAGGTTTTCATTCTAACATTGTAATCATTTGTAAATTTTTTATAATATCTAGATAAATTAAATACTATCAAAATTAGTTATCCAATATTATTTTATAGACTCTCTATTGGTGTTATCGATGATCTTCATCTTCAAACAATCCATTTCTAAAATTTGCATTTTTATGTACAAATTTAAGCTTGTACACACGTAGCTATGGGCTATGAAATGAGTTAATTGTAGGTAATCTCTCATTGGTTTTTTTTTTTTTTAACCTATTGGTTTTACTTAATAGAGTAACAGTACAATTGTAGGTATTAAGAACATTATAAGTCTACTAGCCTCATCACACGCGATGAGGCTTTGTTTTTTTGTTTGGTCTAGTGTCGTAATTTTTTATTATTTAAATTTTGGATAAGTTTGTTTTGAAGATATGGATTAGTATGAAAATGTCCTATTTTGTAGGCATTTTAAGAGGAGTTGGAAATATATTCTTACTGGGTTGTCCTCAAGTTTTTTCCTGTTAAATGTAAGATTTAGGGGTATTTTTAAATCACATAAAAGTCCAGTTCAAAGAGGGAAATTCTCTTATATATAGTGTAAGGTCACAATTTGGCTCCCAAGCCCAAAGGATGGATGAACTTAGGCCCAAAGAGCCCAATACAATGAATTTGTAGAGAGTGGGTTGAAAAACTGGGCTTTAATGAGTCAAACAACAAGTAAAATGGATCCAGATGACAAGAAAATGAAGATAGACTGGTTTAATCTAAAGAAAATCGTCATCGGCACAATCTAAGGAGATCAGTTCTTATATATTTTTTCTCAAGTTTGATTACAAGTTCAACTTTTGATTGCTACAATGTTTTCTCTTAATTTTTTGATCCCCTTCTCTCAGGGTCTTCTTTCTGTTTTATACTTTCTTCTTTCTTTCATCTCTACCCTCCACGTGTAGAGTAGATTGTTGGTGTTGATCCTTATCCCATCAGTACCTTCTTGAAGTCTCTAATAGTAGCTGTAAGGCTGAAAATTACTGTTCAGGTATCACTTCCTCATTAATGTGGTCAGAGAGTTAGCTACAGAGCATTCAATGCGGTGGTAGTAGCTTTATCTTTAGATATTTTAGGACTTCCCTCTATCCTGCGCTTCTGTGATGTCACAACCACCAACGCCACTAACCCCTCTCTCTCTCTAACCCATCGACCCACCACTGTCGAAGGCCAACCATAGCCCACCCATGACCGGCACCACCACCCTGGCAGTTTGGCACTACCTCAACGCAACCTCAGCGACCCTACCTCTCTCTCTTTCTCACTTTATGACCCACCCACCCAACTCTGCCACAACCATCACTCCAAAGACCGAACCCTTCCTTGGCAACCCCTTGAGAGTTTAGATTTTGTTTAGGAACACAACCAAACAATTAGAAATATTTTCTTTGCAGTCATAATATTTTCGCGAAAATATTTTATAGTCATAAATAATTTTTAGTTGAAACAAATGGAGGCTTAGTGTACTTCTAGAACCACACCATTTGTTACAACTTATTGAGGTGGTCAACTGTGAGTGGTGGGCAAACACTTTCACATAAACCTACTACATTTTCTCCATCATTTAGAGTTGAATACATTGAAATTGTGACAACAATTATGGCACAAAAATTGTGTCCCTAAACTTTCTTGTTCACCAGGTCAAATCCAAACACATTGTTTGCTCATTAATGACATGATAGATTAATATTTGAATAGTAAAAAATTGATTATAAAATGGTTACAAAATTGATTCTAAAAAAAAAAAAAAAAGTTAGAAAATTGACAAGAGTTCTTTCACAAGTACAAATTATTACTTTATATTTGATTTCAATAAAAAAAAAAATAATGCTATTACTTCAATATATTAAGCTAACTAATATTACCAATACGTAAGATGGTTTAATAATAATATTTATTGTAATTTAACTTTTTAAATTTAGAAAATGTCAAAGTTAAGAACTATTGATAGTCTCTTTTATGAGGAAAAATTTCATGTGTTCGATAATTCATAAGCCATTATAAACATGATATAAAACACTTTTTTTTCCTAACAATTTATTGACAATATATTGAACCAAGACATGCTTAAACCAATCCTAAATGCAAAAGCATAATTAAAACAAATTGAAATATAATGGCATAATAAAAGGATTGAAATACACTTTTGGTTTTAAAAGTTTGAGATTGTTTTCATTTTGGTTATTTACATTTCAAAATTTTTATTTAGACCTTTTAATCCATTCCAAGTCATGTTCCAACTCTTTAGCAAACCGTGCCAGTTGATGTGCAATCTTGTTGTATACCCTACACACCGCAATAGATTTGAATTTCACGAACATACTATATATATAAGTAAAACCAATTATTTAATTATTTTCCTTTCCACTCTCTTTGAAAACCAAACAAGAGAAAAAATTTGTTTCCATTCTTTTTCCTACCTACATACAAACACATAGAGGAAGATATTTTCTTTTTTCCTTTCCTTTCCCTTTCCTTAGGTGGAACCAAACATAGCCTTAAGATCAAATAAGATAGCTTCAACTTATCGTATTGATCAACCCAATGCACAAGTTGGGTGGGTGGAAACCATTTTTGGCTCTATTATCTTGCGTCAAAATGAACGAACAAAGAAAGTGGCAGCATTGGCGGGCAATGCTGAAAAATTCATGCATTGCACGTTGGCACAAAGCGAGGACCTGTAGTAGGAATTGGGTTTCGCAGAGACTTGAAGACTAGGATCCGACCTTCCAAGTTCCAAGTCACGTAGTACAACATACAACAGCACGGCAGATCCAGAAGCAGCCGGCCCCATGAATTCCTGACCCTCCAGAGTCCAGACTTGTCAATTCACTCACGCCCACCAATAACGCTACGAGGACGGTTTCTCAAGTTACCCAAAGTGCAATTCGGTGTAGAAAAAGCACACAAAAGTGATACTGACTCAGTCATTCATAATTATAAAAATAAAGGTACCTAAACCCCGTGTTTTGACATGCACATTTTGCTGACTGATTCTCTCCGAAACTCTCAAGATTCTTCGTGACACCTCACGCTCATTAAAACTTTTATTTTATTTTATTTTTTTAGTATGAAAACACATGAGCATATTTTAATTAAAATTCCTAATTAAATCATTCCCTTCGTCGAAACTAAGGAATTAAAGGAAAAAAAATCATTGGTCAACGTTCCAAAACCAAAAAAATAAAGAAGTTTCACGAGGCGGCCTGCTTTGAACACACCCTAATCTACGCTTAATTTTGCTTAGATGTTAACATCTGATTTGGATTAGGAACTTTAGCGCTTTACTAACTACTAATCATTGATTGATATTTAAGCATATTGCAAATTTAGGTGTATCTCTTGAGTGTTCTTTCACAAGGGCTTAGATTTAGATGAGATATTTGGTATCAAATGATATCACGTAACTGTGTCAAAATCTAATACTTGAAAGATATCTGTAAAATAACAATGAACTATGTTAACGGGTACTTTTAGGGCAATTGTTAATAAACCATATTAAGAAATTTTTGATACTAATATCATTAGAAATATAAAATGCTGTCAAAAAAATTAATTATTTAATATTTTTTCATAAAATATTTCTAAAAATAATTTATAAACTAATGCCTTTAGGGCATTCATTAACAATATTAGCATTTCACCTGTCCACTACTCTAAGAGCTCGTTTGGATGGAAAGGGGAAAGAGAAAATAGAGTAAAGTTGACTAAAAATAGATTAATTTTCAGCCAAATTTACGTTACTCTACTCTATTCCCTCTCCTTTCCCTAAACTCAAACGGATCATTAGTAGCATTAGCAATTACTTACTAAATATTACTTTTTCCTAGATCCAACGGTCTAAATCAATTCATCCAAATGGGAATACGCATGCAGTAAATGCTTTTTTTTTTTTTTTTTTTCTGAGAATCTCATGCAGTAAATGCTAAAATGACGTGGCCCTGATTACACATTAATTTTCCAACAAAACCTCGATGAACAAAATAATTATATAAAAAAAATCAGAAAAGTGGTGTACAAATTATTTAATAAATAAATACGCACAAATGTCACTTCGACGCGCCTGAACTGCATTTTTAACACCAACCAATCACAACACGAGGCCGTGCTTTATGTACTTTTTTATTATGCACAACAGAAACCAACCCTCGCTTTCCTTTCAAACTAACCTAACTCCTCCTCTCCCCAACGCGCCTTATCCGCGCGTGAATTTCTCACCGCTTCCCCCCCAGTCTCTCACACAAAACGTGAACAACTCGTACAAGCACCCCTCTCTCTCTCTCTCTCTCTCTCTCTTAAACCAACAACTAACAAAAACGAAGAAGTTTCTTTCTCTCTTTCTCTCACGCTTTTGGATTTTTCATGCTCTCTTTCTCTGAGCGAATTCTTCGGCTCTGGCGTTTCGAAACCCTAGATTCGCTCCCATTTTAATCCACAGGTATTTTTTTTCCTTTTTTACAGATTCTTTTTTGTTTTCGTTGTTTTACGAAACCCGATTTTTTAAAATTTTCGCGAATTTTGGACACTTTTTGCTGCTCAGATCCGTTCTTCTCGTTTTGTCAAAAATTGTAATCTACTTTCAAATTTCTTAATTTTTTTTAGTCATAATCATTCTCTATGTTTAAATTCGCGTATTAAATTATTTATTTTATTCACAGAAAATTTTTATTTATTTATTTTGCCGTTAGTTCACACAATGTATATGAGGAAGACTGTTAAATACTCTTAAGTTTTACTGCTTTCAGTTACATTACGATGAATTTGTTTGATTTTTTTTAAAATATTTTTTTTATTGTTTTTGTTTTTCGAAAGTGTTTTCTTTTAGTAGTGTTTGAAGGAGTCAATAGTAAAGCTTACTCTTGTATTTGAATTCTGCTTGACAATACGATGGAAAGGTAATTAATTTTTTTGGCTGCGTTCAATTTGTATGAGAGTATTTGACTTTCTTATAAAGCAAAAGTAGTAGTAGTTTTTTTTTTTTTTTGTTTGGTTTACTTTTCTTGTTTTATGAATTTCTGTTTTCTAAATTCTTATTCTTGATTCCAATTATTTTTGTTGTTGCGAATTTTCAAATACTAATTTTGTAGCATTGCATTGTAATTCTGTATCATTTCGTTGAATTCGGGATCTGCATTGTTGCTAGGAAAGCCAAAATTTGTTTCTTTAGCTTAATTTGATCACAGAACCTGAAATAAATATTTGATTCCTATGCTTCTGGCTTTTTCTTTCTTTTCATAGAAACTGTACTCAGCTAAACCAACTCAGTGAGAATGGAATTTTTGGTTTATTTATTTAGCTAGACAATAAAGATGAAATATTTAACCTTGCAATAAACAATTTATTTTTAAAATTTTCTTTTTTTAATTACCTTTCCTCGTCGATTTAGCTATATTAATGGAAATTTCTTGCTAATATGGTTTTTTATTTTTATTTTTATAAACACTGTCCCTAATGTACATATGTGCTAAGGTTTTTAGTGTTTTTTATGTTTCCAGAGGGAGCACTGCTTCAGTTGTTGTCTTTAGCTAATGAAAATGGATATAGAAGATAAATTTCTAGCTAAAGGTATGGTTTTGATGTATCCTATATGTTTTATTTTTCTTTCATGGGTACAAAGTTTTTTTTTTTTTTTTTTTGGGTGTTTATATTGCCTTTTTACGGGTGGCTACTAGTAAAAAAAACAGAGAAGTGGGTGGTTATCATTTATGGTGTGTAATAACACTATGGTACTCTACTTAAATGTTGTGATGTTTTTTGAAGTATAATTATTAAGTTATTGTAGCTACTTCTCCTAGTTAGTATTCAATTTCTTTTGTTTCTCTTAGTTATGGCGTACCTTTATGAACATTGTTACATTTATGTTGCCTTGTATGATGAATGCTGTAAAAATAATTTCGTGTGTCAAATGTAATTTTGTGCTTGCAATATTACTTTAATCTAGAATTTCATTTATTTGAAAAGTTATGATGCACAATCAGCAAGCTCTTAGCATTCCTGATAGGTTCAGAGGTAGGGATTAGGGAATCAAGCATTTGCAGCGACGCTTATTGCTTTAAATATTAAGCCTTACTAGAGGATTGTCTTATAACTGATTCTGTCCTACACATGGGTTTTTGGTAAAATAAGAAAGAGGTCTATTGGTCCCCCAAAGTCAGGATAAGGCTTTCGTTCGCCCAGTTTTTGGAAATTTGCTTCTTGTGTGCAGTAGCTTGACCATGGTGGCATTATTAATTAACTAATGTTATGAAAATAAAAGCTTGCCATTGAATTTAATTTATGATTGTTGATCAAGATGTTTGTGACTTGTGAGTATTTTTTTTTGTATGCTATTAACATATCCATTAACTGTATCAATTTTAAATTGGCTTAAACATGTTGGGCTCAATAGAAATGAAAACAAAAAAGATGACGGGTATTGGCATTGAGCTCTAGCTCAAATGGGCATATCTTCTCTCCTATAAGGATGGAGTGGAAGGTAAGGTTTGTGAGTTCAAGGCCCATTGTATGCACGTGTAAAGTACCATTTAAAGAAAAAAGAAATAAAATATGTGATAGTTATCTAGTTGAAGCCTTAAATAAAGAATCTTGTTAATGGAAATATGATATGCATTTCAAAGTGAGATAGGAAGCCTTTTGGAGGAGGTGTCTGGTTAGATCAAAATTTGTAAGAGAAATGTTGGATTCAAAGGAAGCTATTCTTGATAAGAATACATGCAGCATTCAAAGGAAGCTTTTCATGAAGAGAAGCACTTGTTACTTATTGTTAAGGGAAACCATCTTAATTATGGTGGACTATCCGTCTATCATGGGGAAATGTTTACATCTTGGAACATAATTGCATTGTTAGTTTTTAATTTGATGACCACAATAGAGGCCATGAAATTATGTCACACATTTGTCCAATGAATTTCATAGTTAGGGTATGAATTTCAGATGTTGTTTTTCATCTCGCGCCCCCCTTTGTCATCCAAGATTTTATTATTTGGTAAGTAATTTCATTAAAGTAATGGAGAAGTACACAACCCAAGTACGCAGGAAGTATACATGAGATACCCAATATTTTCTTACTATTTTAAAAAAGTACAAAATGAAATTTGGGATTTTAATTATGTTTATTTTCTATCATATTGAATTCTTATATCTGGAAATTTTTTTCAGTTTTCCAAAGAAAATAGATGCCAAATTAGAACTTTAAATCTCTTGTAAAATTTTCATGTCTTGTGTAAAATTCCTAATGGAACTGATTATTGAACTTAGTGACTGCTAAATATGGAAACGATAGTCACTTATCAAAAAAAAAGAAAAAGGAAACGACAGTTGGTGCGGGAAACACCATCCATATAAGTTGTAAATGATTTGAACTCTCATTCTTTAAGTGTCAGTCCATTGAAGTAATGTCTATGTACACCTCAAACTTTCTGTTTATATGGATTTTGAACATAAAATGGGATAGACAGATAAAGGAGTTCAGGTTGTTACATTGACATGTAGGCGTGTTGATAGACCAGTCTTTGGTCCGACCCATTGCAGCTTTTGGATTCGGTAACTGGGTTATAATTTGTTAGATCCATTAAATGGAAAATTGAGTTTCAATTTGGGTCAACAAATTCTCTCTCTCTCTCTCTCTCTATATATATATAGTCCTTTTTGAACCCTGGCGATCTTGAATATCTTGAATTGGGCTGCTCCTTCAAGAATCTGAGTCTCCTGCAGCCCACTTCTGGGATGCCCCCATAGTTTCAATCTTTTTCCCCATTTTCTTCTCATGGTAAGGAAGGATATGTTGTTGATCAGGTGTTCCCAAATTTCTGTAAAATCTCCACTTCCCCCCTTGTTTGGATTTTTTGATCTTTATTATTGTTGTGTGGAAAGGATTTGGAAATTTGTGTCCTTATGAAAAGGTTCTCAATGTACCACAATCTAGTATAGTGTTTGTTTGGGAACAGCTTATCTAGCTTTTTACTAAAAAAATTTTGTTGAAAATGTGCCAAAGTATAATTGTACCTTGAAAAAATTTGAAAAAGTGAGAAAAGGCGGGAAAAAGTGAGGTTTTAAAAAGCTGTATATAAAAGCTAAAAGCTGATGCCAAACTCACCCATAGTTAACATAAACTACGTTGATTTGTGGAAATAATTGTTTACTAGGATCAGCCAGGTTGTTTTGTTTTTTTATCAACTGTTTATGATTTCAGTAGTGAGCTCTCAACTGGTTAATTACTGGTTAGGATGACTGGTTTCCCTGGTGTCACATGGTTTTGGCAATTTTAATAGGTCACGTACATGGCTGATAAAATATTTTGCATTCATGTTCCTTAAGAGTTTTAACTTGTCTAAGAGACAAGTGAAATGGCAGACAAATATATTTCATTTTTTTGGCTGACACAACGATATAATTATTTGGGACCCGGTGGTTCAACCTTGCATACTTCCCAAGTACTAGGGTTGTGCCCCTTCTTGCGCTTTTTTTACTGAATTTGTTTACTTGTCAAAAAGAGTGATTATTTGGGAACACCTTTCCTCAATTAAATTTTATTCTATTTTTTATTTTAAATTATTCGGCGTTGTATTTATTTAAGTATTTCTTTTTCTATTGCCAATAGAGGTCTAGAAAAAGTTTTGGGTAAGGGAAGTAAATGTGTGGGATTCTATCTTTCAAGATGTTATGTTGTATTCAACTTAAGAAACTGTACATGGAAAATTTAATGGGACTAGTATTCTTCCATTGATAGAGCAATATGTTGGCAAACATGATTTGACGTTCTCATAAGATTGGTGTAATTGAGATGAAAATACAGAGGTGTTTGAGTGGAAAGATGAGGTTAAGTTAGAAATAAAATTAATCAGGAAACAAAAATTTTGGATTACGATCTGATTGGTTATGTGAATAGAAATAAGTAAGCAGCAAATTTGTGCTTGAAATTTAGATTTTTGAAAATTTACAGATTTGAGTACCTACCTTTATGGTTATATGCATTTAAAGTTTGTATTTGGTTCAAATTTGTTTGTAGTATTTGTTCCCGTCAAAGACTTACTCATATTCTTAGTTGGTTTCTTTTTTCTGTATAGTTTCTGGTGTTCAGAGCCTTTCTTCCAGTGTGCAAAGCACCCCAGAGAAAAATGGGCACTCAGATGATGCTTCAAGAAGTCCAGAACTCCTCCAAGAGTTTCTGAAATCTGGTCCAAAGAAGGAACTTCTTCGAACATGTTTTGATAAGGAAAGGAAAAACTCATCGAAAAGCAAAATGACTGAACTTCATAAGACTACTAACAAGACCATCAAGAAACAGGACTCAAGAAAAACTTCTTCTAGTTCAAACAATCAGTCTTCTAAAAAGCAACATCGGAAGGGGGAAAATCCCATGCGACTCCCATCATCTCCGCAACAGTCTTCAGATTTTGGAAATTTGAATTCATGGATCTGTAAAAATTCTGCTTGTAGAGCTGTTCTATCCATAGATGACACATTTTGCAAGAGGTGCTCATGCTGTATCTGTCACCTATTTGATGACAATAAGGATCCTAGTCTTTGGTTGGTATGCACATCTGAACCTGGTCAGGGAGACTCCTGCGGGTTATCTTGTCACATTGAGTGTGCCCTTCAACATGAAAAAGTGGGGGTTGTTGATCTTGGGCAATTGATGCAGCTAGATGGTAGTTATTGCTGTGCTGCTTGTGGCAAAGTTTCAGGGATACTTGGGTATGTAATTTTCTTGCATCTCCTGAGTTGGGTATGAAATTGTTGATCTTGACAGGCTGTTTTCTAGCCTTTTCTCTGGAAGTTGTCGCTGAGCTGAATCAATCTTTGGTCAGGCACCTTGTTAATTGTTGCCATACTCCGTGATATGGTTGACAGCTCTTTCTCTCTCGCCCCCACCTCCCCCCCCCCCCTCTTTCTTTTTAGATGAATTGGTTTTTCGTTATTTTTTTAAATTTTTAGTAGGAATTCTATGGAGTGATCTTTGAACTGTTTGTTTAGCACTAAGATAATCATTTACCATCACAATAGCTATTGCTGCCAGTGAATTTCTTTGCTGGATTGATTTCTATGAGATACACTGGGCCTTAGTGAACTTAAGTGGCTGGTGAATAGGAGATCTTCTCTCTGATCCATATTGAGATGGAATCCATGTATAATGGAAAAAATATAGAGCATTGGCTACAAGTTTTTCTTTTTTGTTCTGGTAACTGATTTTTATCCTTGGGCTGATGGGAATGATATGATTTCATCTGGCAGTTGTTGGAAGAAGCAGCTAATGATAGCAAAGGATGCTCGCCGTGTTGATGTACTCTGTTATAGGATATACTTGAGTTACAGGCTCTTGGAAGGGACGTCCAGGTTTAAAGAACTGCATGAGATTGTAAAAGATGCAAAGGCTAAACTAGAAACTGAAGTGGGTCTAGTGAATGGCATATCTGCCAAGATGGCACGTGGCATTGTCAGCAGACTCTCTATTGCAGGTGACGTGCAGAAACTCTGCTCTCTTGCAACTGAGAAAGCAGATGAATGGCTGGCTGCTGTTTCAAATGCGAATCCAAATTGCAGAGGTTGGGAAACCTACTAATTGGTCTTCTTTGTCTTTCTAATTGTTTGAAATGGCTATACAAAATTTACTTATTAATAGATTTTGTTGGTTTCCTTTGCAGAAGATTCACTTCCTGCTGCTTGCAAATTCTTTTTTGAAGATGTAACATCATCGTCTGTTGTGATTATCTTGATTGAACTGTCTAATGCATCATCTGATGATATTAAGGGCTACAAGCTCTGGTATTGTAAAAGTAGGGAAGAGACCCACACAAAAGACCCCATTTGTGTATTTCCAAAAGCTCAGAGAAGGATTATGATCTCCAATCTGCAACCCTGCACAGAATATACCTTTCGGATAATTTCGTATACAGATGCTGGTGACTTGGGTCACTCTGAGGCCAAGTGTTTCACCAACAGTGTTGAGATACTTAACAAGAATTCCAATTTAGCAGTTGCCATGAACCGTAAGAAAGAGAATCCCCACATTGGAGGCAGTTCTGCTAGTCCCAAAAGGGAGCTCAATAATACAACAGCAGATGGTTCTTCTGGATTTAAGGTTCGAGACCTTGGAAAGATCCTGCGTCTTGCTTGGGCTCAAGAGCAAGGCTGCCTTGATGGGTTTTGCAGTCCAGAGGTGGAAAAATGCTGTGAAGTAACAAAAGTGATCAAGCCTGAATCTCTTGAAGAAAGGTCACCTTTTGTTTCGCGTGGGCTTGACTTGAATGTTGTTTCAGTGCCAGATTTGAATGAAGAGCTCACCCCTCCATTTGAGTCCTCCAGGGATGAAGATAATGGATGCACTTTGCAGCAGGCGGTTGAGGCAGATGATGACGCTGCTTCTCATGACTTAGAGAAGAATGGTTTAGCTAGATCACATGGTAGTGGTGACTCACAGACGTGGACACATGGGCCAGCTGTGGAAGTCCCAGCTGTAGATTCGCGGGCAGAGTTTTGCAGGAATAGGGCTGCAAACTCTAACGAAGAGACACATGATTGTGACAGCACTTTGATAAACGGGTCTCCATTCCGAAACCCCAGTGGTTCATGTTGCTTAGATGAGAGCTTTGAGTACTGTGTGAAGATAATCCGACTGCTGGAATGCAGAGGTCACATTAAACAGGAATTTAGATTGAAATTGTTAACATGGTTTAGCTTGAGATCAACAGAACAAGAACGTAGGGTGGTCAACACATTCATTCAAACACTGATTGATGATCCGAGTAGCTTAGCAGGCCAGTTGGTTGACACCTTTTCAGATGTTATATACAGCAAGAGGCAACGAAACGGATTCTGTAGTAAGCTGTGGCATTAAATAAGGGCGCAGCAGTCTGATTTACAGGATTGTTAATTTGCTTCATGTTTAATTTTTTCCTGCGATAATTTAGCCCTGATTGTTTTCGCCGTTCTTTATACAGGCATTTTTTCTTAGTCACCATCAGAAGTGATTCATTTTTATCACGGTTGTCCAGCTAAAAGATTTGAGTTGCTGATCACGGAGACAGTTCCTGATGATTCTTGGAAGGGGGCCTAGCACTTAAGGTTTCGTGCTGTAGAAGGCATATTCCATTTCCTATTTTATTCTAATTACATTGAAGTAGCTGCATTATTCAATCATGGAGGATACATGTATAATTACTTCATCATTTTCCCTCTTTAAATTAAAGAAGGGTACATGGAATCGATCCTGAATTTACATGATTAAGTTATCTTCTTCTTTGTCATAGTCTTTGTTTTCTATCGCTTAGTCTGTACTTTCCATTTTTTCATTGAATTGAGGATTTGGAAACAATAGAAGAAATTCTAGCAATTTCCTGATTTTTGGAGTAAAATAGCACTGCATCTCGGGTTTCACATATCAGGGGAAAAGAAAATCCTGTTTCCAGTCTTTTCTTCTTTTTGAGGTAATAAATTGTGATTAGTACATAATAAAAATAGTTAGTGGGAGATTTATGTGAGAATAATATTACACCAATTACAATTTCTGACTTTGAAACCAATTGTGAAAAAAAGAAAAAAAGAAAAAAAAAAAGAGAAGCGGATTCTAACATTACTCATTTGACCTCGAACATGCCCATGATACAGGGGATGGATTTGTCAATTCACCATTGGCGGGTTGATCGGTTCATGCAAGCTAGGGGTGTTCGCGGTACGGTGCGGTTTAGCTAAAACTATAATTGCACCGCACCTTATTTTTGTGGTCACATGTGCGGTGCAGTGTGGTGCGGTGCGGTGCGGTTTAAAGTTTAGCTAAAACCAAAACCGCACCGCACCGCACCTCATTTTTGCGATCACATATGCAGTGCGGTGTATAAAATGCGGTTTGAATGATTTGAAATTAGTATACATTTCAAATTTTGGGCTTTTTTTACCCAACCAAAAACTAATTTTTTCCTTTATTTTGGTCCAAATTTTAAACTATTGAGCTAGTTTTTTTTATTATTTTGGGCTGGCTTTCTTAATCAACACTTGCTAGGGTTATCAAACTTTTTTTTTTTTTTGAAAACTAGGGTTATTAAACTGTTAATAATATATTTAATATTAAAAATAATTAAATATATTAATATATAGAGAGGGTGCGGTGTGGTTTGTGCGGTTTTCTTATTATAAAACTGCAAACCGCACTGCACCATACGGTGTGGTGCGGTGCGGTGCACTATTACTTGAGGTGCGGTACGATTATGCTATTTTGCGGGCGGTTTTGGTGTAGTTTTTGCGATTTATGCGGTTTGGTGAACACTCCTAATGCAGGCAATGGTTAGACAAAGAACAATAATTTAGGGGTGCGCCTTATAAACCGGTCTCGTAAGATATTTTCTCCCACTGAAATTCTCTTTTGTCATAAACGATCTTTGCCAACTAAGCAAAAAATAAGTGTCAGACTTCGACATTTGAAAAAAAAAAAAAAAATGCAACACGTTGTCGTTCTGGCTAAGTGGATTGAATTTCCAACGATTACATGACATGACACGAGAACTTGAGGTTCATACTCACAGACCACTCACTTCATTTCTCTCTCTCTCTCTCTAAAATGCAACTCCTCCATGCTCCATCTTCACCATATCTCTCTCTTCTAAGCTCAAAATCACAACCGAAAGCGGGTAAGCTATACTGCTTTGGTCAAAGTTTCATTTACTCTCTATGAAGTTTATGCATTAAGTTGCTATACTTTTTTTGTCTATTGTTGTAACTTGTAGTACGTTTTTCACCAGAGAATTGTCTTCCATTGTTGGCTATAAATTGTTCTGTTCAGCCTCGAAGACTCGAAAGGTCCATATGGGTATTGGACAAACGCTCCATTTTGAGTTCTGTTTCTACTAAAGCTGCCTCTGTTGAAGGTAAACTTCTTTACCATTTTAGAAAGAAAACGCTGAAGCAGAAGCTCACTGCTACAATTACAAACAAAACCCATTTGTAGAAATTGCAAAATTGGCTTAAATAAGGCTGGGAGCTTTGAGGTTCTTATTAATATGTAGTCTTGCTGGCTTAGTGTTGTGGAAGTATCCAATATGTTTTAGAGGGCATTTTAGTTGATCCTTTGAAATGAAATGCACAAGTTTCAGATAGAGAAATTTGGGTGTCCTCTCTCGCATCAAAGGCTTTAAGTTTTATGTGGTGAAAACTACAACACTAGTCTGAAATCATAATTCATTTTTCTAATGAAAATTCATGAGATATTTAGACAAATTTTATGTATAGCTTTCCTTTTTCTCCTTAATAATATGCAACATGCACGCGTGTGCACACTCACACACGTTTCTGTAATAGATATTATATACTTATATGGAAAATTAATAATACTATCAACATTCAAAAGTGTAGCACCTTATTTAAGAATTTTAGTACTGGCCTCCATATGGACATATGGTCTCTATGAAGTTAAATAGTCCATCATGGAGTTGTGTAGATAGCTAAGTCATCCACACTGCATTTCTTTGTGAGACTTTATCTTGCATCTTCATGTGTAACTAAATTATAAAAATTACGTGTTTAGACCCCTAGAGGGACTTACTACCAATTTTATTAATTTTACAATTAATAATCCAAGTAGTTAATGAGCCAATTACAGTTGTGATATGGATAAGGCAGTGAGCAAACAATCACAAGAACAACCACTCACTTTGGACGAGAGATTGTTCACAAAGTGAAAACCCAACAGTGGAAAATACTTCGTGATCTAGCTCAGCTCGTCAAATCCACTTTGAAAAAGTTGTGATACAAGCTAACTTACAAGACCTCCAGTACAAGTAATTTGATAATGTATCTGAGCTTTGCTCCTGCTGCAACTGCTGATCCAGCCTTCGTCTTCACAGTGATCCAATGCTGCAAGTCAATCGTTGACCATGAAACCAATCTCTTGATTACTTCAAGGTGACTTGAAGATTTTCGTCTTCTATGTGATTCACAAAAGTACTCCAACAACACAGGTGGTGATCTTGTGTTTGGGTGGCAAAATCTCCTCTAAAAGATAACACAATTGGAAAGGCTTGGAAGACAAGAATGGGTTAACTGGTTTTTCTTTATATTCCAGTAGCCGTCTTCCTTCTCTAGAGATTAGGGTTAACATAGGGTTTATATGTATGTAGGGTTCTGCTAGAGGTGGTCACAAAACAGACTCTAGAAGAAAATCTCAGAATTTCCATAAAAATTGGGTTTTTGGTTGACCGAGAGAGTTTCTGTTTGATTTCGCACAATTGAGCTTGAATTGCATGACTAAGGCTACAATTTCACACGACCATGCTTGTCTTTTCTTGTACAGTAATCGAAGCTTCAACCCTCAGCCTTCATTACCACTATTTATACATCACAACGTCAAACCCAACAAGTACAAGTAAATTTATCATGGAACCAACATCTAAAAATCCTAATATATTTGTCCATCCAACAATAAATTTAGAGGCCAAAAAACATCTAGCTATTGGAAATTAAACCCTATATCTAGGGTTCTATGCTTTATGGACATCATATTTTTCTGTTGGTGACTGAATCAAGTAAACTTATGGACACATGATTGAAGGCAGTGTATGCAGTGATTTATGATCTGAATTAGTGACACGATTGAAACCTTAAATTTGGTAGAATGGTAAGGAATAAGGATCTAATTAATTGTTAGAAGCTATTTGATCCCCTTTTAGAAGTCCTACATATCATGATATCAGTATGCGCCAAGCATGTCACCAGCACAGTAAGATAGATCCAAAGTATACTTTTAGCTACAAGATTGTTGGGGGAGATTGAAACATAGACAGTCTTCCTGGAAGGCATTTGATATAAATTTTAGGTACAACCTCATTCTAAAGACCTTAAGCCACCAGATTTTGGGCCAAATGTACACGTGCACACACACACATAACCAAGTCACTTTGTGGTGCTGTTGTGCTTGTATAAAAAAGTTCACTTTTTTCTTCCTGCCAACATTCATGGGAGCTGTACTTTCATGTATTACATTTTGAAGAGTTAATATTTATACATCCTCTTTAATTTTACCATTTTTCTTGGACTTGTGTAGCTGGCACTTCTGCGATATCTATTGGAACAGCTGAGAGTGATGTGTTGAAAGCCTTGTCCCAAATCATTGACCCAGATTTTGGGACAGATATTGTTTCATGCGGATTTGTGAAAGATCTGCACATCAATGAGGCTTTGGGGGAGGTCATTTAGAATGTGAATATGAAATTTCTATGCATGTAAAAATAATGTCCTGACTAAAATATTTCGACGTTACATCTCAGGTTTCATTTCGATTGGAGCTCACTACACCAGCATGTCCAATCAAGGACATGGTAAATGACACAACCACCGTTGTTTGATCAAGAACTGACATATTTTTTGAAGGGTAGACTATTTTTTTTTGTCATGGATTTCACTTGAACTACTTTGTAATGAAAACGTGCAAAGGGTTTCCACTTTTCATTCTCTTTCTTTCTTGTCCTCTGTGTGAATTGTTGTCCTAAAAATTGATGCACACTCTTGCTTTCTCTGAATATCTTTAAAGACCCATGTGCAACTTTTTCAACTTCATTATGCTTTTGTTTGGCCTTGGTTGGAAATGTAGATTGCTTTAGTCCAATATTCATATAGGAAGTTTAACATGATTTAACTGGATGGCAGTTTGAGCAGAAGGCAAATGAGGTTGTAGCGATGCTTCCTTGGGTTAAGAGTGTGAATGTGACAATGTCAGCACAGCCAGCACGACCCATTTTTGCTGGGCAACTTCCAGTGGGTTTACAGAAAATTTCAAATATTGTGGCAGTTTCAAGTTGCAAGGTAAACTTTCATTGACCTTATATTTTTTTTCTTTTTCTTTTCCCCCCATATGTTGATTTATTGGTTAAATGTTATTATTGCTATCATTATACTAACATATTAGGCACTTTATGGTCCAGTCTGTCAGGTTACTGTTCAAGTTTCAATTGTTTGTGTGTGAGGAACACTTTCCACAATACTGTATTTATTTCGATGAATTGATCTCCCTCTTTGTTTATACGCTATTTTATAGGGAAATCATCTTTTTGAATGAAAATCTTCTTGATTAAACTGAGAGAGACAAGACAAATACCTTAAAAATTTGGAGCGCTATATATATATATATATATATATGGGTTGGGTTCAAGTTACACCCGGTGTAACTCTAAGCAATGTAACACCATTCAATATTTTTTGATTGGATGCAAATTTTGACAAATTTACCGTAACTTGAGTTACATTGTTTAGAGTTACACCAGGTCTAACTTGAACCCAACCCTATATATATATATATATCATCAAGAAAGTGTATCTTGCAAGGGCACACTGCCAACTTACTTTGTATTTAACCTGCTTTCCAGATCCCAACTAAAGGTGTTATTGACTATTCTTTTTCTCTAACAAATAAACATTAAATCTACAGATGTTTAAAAAAAAAAAAAATTATTTCATACCATCATTTCTGTTTGATTTGAACTGGGCAGGGAGGCGTTGGAAAATCTACTGTAGCAGTAAACCTTGCTTATACTTTGGCTGGTATGGGTGCTAGAGTTGGTATCTTTGATGCTGATGTCTATGGTCCCAGTTTACCAACAATGGTCTCCCCTGAAAACCGACTGTTAGTAATGGTAAATTTTCAAAATATATATTGATTTTTTACTTGCAAGGTTAGTGAAGTGCTGCAATAATGATTTTGGAGAAACTTCCTCCAGAACCCAGAGAAGAAAACCATAATACCAACTGAATACTTGGGAGTTAAGATGGTATCTTTTGGATTTGCGGGACAAGGACGTGCAATCATGCGAGGTCCAATGGTTTCTGGGGTCATCGACCAACTTCTGACTACAACTGAATGGTATGATGTACTTCCAATATTAAATTAGGACAAACATAGCAGCAATGAAAACTGGAGTAAGATTTATGTACTATTTGGGATTTTTATGAGAGTTCCTGTCCTGCTGGAGTATCTTCTTGTAATGTATTGTTTTACAGTGCTTGAATCTTTGGGTTTCAATTACAAAATTTTACTCATAAGGAATCTTACGAATTTTCATGGTTACGTTCTTGGAATTGCGTGGGGTACCTGCAATGTTATAATCATGATTGGTTTCATAATGCAGGGGAGAGCTGGATTATCTTGTTATTGATATGCCCCCAGGAACTGGTGATATTCAACTTACTTTATGCCAGGTTCTGCTTTTTTCATGCACTTATTCCCTTGCCTAAATTACTAGCATACTAGGATTCTCATTATCTTGATCTTCTGTTAATTTATTTTTATTAATTGCCTTTTCTTTTGATGTGGCATATTAATGTGGATGTGGATAGCTATTAAGATACTTTTTGCACAGCACATTGCATCATAATCTTAACCCATCTACATTTAGTGGGTTCAATTGACATATGCAGGTAGTCCCTTTAACCGCTGCTGTTATTGTTACCACTCCTCAAAAGCTGGCATTTATCGATGTTGCGAAAGGAGTTCGTATGTTTTCAAAGCTTAAGGTGTGCATTCTTGTTATCCAATTACCAAGTTCCTTTTTGAAGTGAATCATGAATTATTTTAACTATACACGCTTTTTGACATTTTAAGGAGGAAACATGTTAGAAATTTTCAATGAAGAGTGACAACTTGATTTTAATCATGAGTTTATAAAATATTTTCTATTGCCTATCATCTAACATATTTGATCTCTTTTTGTGCTAAGCATACATTTGCGATTTCTATTCATTTACATAGGTGCCATGTGTTGCTGTAGTTGAGAATATGTGCCACTTTGATGCTGATGGAAAACGCTATTATCCATTTGGTAGAGGTTCAGGCTCTCAGGTATAACACCATCTGAACAGTATGTTTCTTGTGAAACATATAAATTGAAAATCTCAGTAATCTTGGTACTTTTATATACAAGAAATATATTTCTCATAACATTATACACATCTTTGCAGGTCGTCCAGCAGTTTGGAATCCCTCATCTATTTGATCTTCCAATTAGACCAACTGTATGTTCTAAGTTTAGTTTCCTACCAGTTCTTATCAACTAAAATTTACTCTGGATGCATACTTGAAACTTTATTTCTGTTACAACTTTAGACCATGATATTGATCCAGCAATTTCAATGGTTGCTTTTCTGCAACCATGGTATATAAGTTGCATTTTATATACATGTTAGTTAATTTCCCTTTAGTTTCTCTCATAATTTTTTTGACTGAAAGTTCCACTCATAAATTTTAGGCGAAACTACACTATTGGTCCCTAAAGTTTGTTAGGTGAGCGCAATTGGTCCCTCAAGTTTCAAGTGAGTGCTATTAGTCCCTCAAGTTTCAAACATGAGTACTATTGGTCCTTCTGTTAACTGCCGTTAGTCTCATTGCCTACATAGCTATCAGAACTATAACATGACATTTTTTTATGTGATTTGGCACTTTTTTTAATTTACACATTTTTGACACGCTAGAGAATTAGCTAACATGGGTCTTACCCAAATCAAATTGCAAAAATCCGTACCGACTAAAACAAGAGAGTGGGAGAACTGAACCCTAACAGCATAACCCAATTCGCATATTGTCCGCCACTGCTCTGCTCCACATGACAGCTCCGCCAGCCATACAGAGACCCAACGCCATCCCCTTTCCAACTAGTTTCGCACATCAATTTGAGATCTGATTTGCACACTGCCACTGCATATTTGGTTAGATTGAGTTACCGGTAGTCTTTTCGTTTGATTCTAAATAGTAGTGAGGTTTTCTTGGTTTTATTAGGCGTTGTATTTTGTTATATTATTGGCTTGTAATTCTTTGCGTTTGGCAGTAAGAATCAGTGGGTTTTCTTTGTTATTGTTCCAATGAGATGAGGACCATGGATCCTGACATGAATCCAAAACTTCTAAGGTCCAACTAAGCCCATCTCAAAGAACTCCTACAAAATCACAATCGCTATTCTAAAAGCCCCCAAAAATTCCTCCAATATATATATACACGTTTTGCAGTGGCAGTGTGCAAATCGGGTTGGAAATGGGCTGCGTTGGTGTCTGTGTGTCAAATGGAGTACTGTGGCATGGGCAGAGCCGTGTCATGGGTTAGAGACTTAGAGCTCAGTTCTTTCTTTATCGGGTTGAGCAACTTGTTTCAAAACAGGGATGTGAAGTAATAGGTGTAATTTTTTAATTGAAAAAAGTGTCATATCACATAAAAAAAATGCCATGTCATAGCTTCATTAGCCATGTAGGTAATGAGACTAACAGTAGTTAACAGAATGACCAATGATGTTTATGTTTGAAACTTGAGGGACCAATAGCGTTCACTTAAAACTTGAGGGACTAATTGGGCTTACCTAGTAAACTTTAGGGACTAATAGTATAATTTCGCCTAAATTTTACTTCACCTTTTTTTTGTCTAATTTATTATGGATAGAAATTTGACCGTTGTCCATTAATTGCGATACTATTCCCCTGATTAATTCATGTTTCCACCTAACAAGAAAATTTAATTATGTTTCTTGTATATTTATTTTAGGAGTAACTCCTTTTTATGTTTAGAGAAGTAGAATGTTGGAAACTGTAACATTTGTGCTAGGCAAGCAGAGTCAAATTATAATTTTCATTACTTTATTTTGACAGCTGTCTGCTTCTGGAGATAGTGGAATGCCTGAAGTGGTGGCCGATCCTCAAGGTGAAGTTGCAAATACATTTCAGAACCTTGGAGTTTGTGTGGTGCAACAGTGTGCCAAAATTCGGCAACAAGGTACCCTGTCTATGCTGAGGCTTTATAGTCTTAGGAAAAGTGTCAAAGTATGGCAGTGAGAATACAATGCTACCTCTCTTCATGCGCTTATGATTAAGGTTATAACAAGCTTTGAAACTGCTCGAAATCAAAACAACTGCCTAAATTAAATTTTAATTTTAATAGTTGAAAGACTTCATGAGTTTTATCAGTTATTATCAACTTTGAAAAGAAAAAAGAATCAGATTTAATATTTAGCAAGTAAAATGGAATATTGAGATTTTCAGAAAAATTCCTAATTTCAAAATTCTGCAATTTATACATAAATAATGGGCTTGCTCCTTCATGTGGGATTATTTCAGTCTTGACTTGTTGCCTACATGGGTTTTTTTTGCACCAAGGGAAGGGATAAGGGGACATTCAAACAAGTGACTTCCGCTTCATGAGGCGTGGTCTCTAGCCAATTGTGCTGCCCCTTGAGTTATTTGAATTTCCCTACTTCAGCTTTTACCTTAGTTTAATGAGAAATTGTCTTTTTTCATTCTAGTGTCCACAGCTGTCACCTATGATAAATCTTTCAAGGCAATCAGGGTGAAGGTACCAGATTCAGATGAAGAATTCTATCTGCATCCTGCAACTGTGAGACGGAATGATCGCTCTGCACAAAGTGTGGTATGAAGGAATTTCTTTGGAAAACTAATTTCTTTTCTAAATGTTTCTAATTGAAATAATTGTTTCTATCTCATAAAAAGTAGGACATACAGGCACTTATTCTCTTATTGATGATACCTGAACTTTAATATGGACTGACACTGAATCACTAATCTACAATGACAATGATATAACCCCAGACCTGGTGGTTTCTGTTACCTTTCTGCTCAAGACTTGTCCAATATTCAGTTATAAGAAATTTTGCAGAGCATATGATGAATTATATAGCTGAATATGTGTGCTTCAGCCGAGGATTTGTTATAGCTAGTTGCTGCATGCAATATTTTCAAACCTCTTTTGTTCCAACAACAAACACATGGCACTAAGAGCATTCCCATTGGGTTATCTAAAACTCTTAAAAATGCATTTTTCATATTATTGTTCACCCAAAACTCTATAAGACACTCCTCCATCAGCACATGCATATTACAGTAGCAAATGCATTTTTGCTACAGTAATATCTAAACATAAAGAATACTGTACCATCCTTCATTTTTACTTTTTGATCATTTAATTGATGTACTTTCCTTCTCTCTCTCCTATGCTCTCTCCTGGATACATGTGTTGGTGCTTTTGTTTTTGTTTTTAAAATATATTATTTTAATGTTATGAATTAGAAAATAAAGAATGGGATGTGGGGTGTGTTGTTAAAGTGATAATGTAAAATAAATAAAGTGTGTTTTGGTGATGCGAAATGCATATATTTTTAAAGAAGCCAATGGGAATGCTCTAAGAACTTGGACATCTTGGCTTTTGTTTCTCATTAATAAAGGTTGATCAGAGGGAGTGTGCAGCATAGTTAAAACTGTGCACATTCATGCATTTGTGTGTGTGTGTGTGTTTGAACATCTTGAAATATAATTTTGTTTGAAGACTTTCATCTCTCTCTCTCTCTCTCTCTCTCCATAAATCTTTCCGTGATTTATATTTATAAAAGATATATTTCGCAAAACATACCCTCATTGTATTCTAGACAGGCTTGAAAACGAGACTTAATGAATAGAAAATTAAAAATAATTATAAATTTCCTAAAAAAAATTTCCAATGATCCGTATTAAAAAATAGAAAATTAAGGAGGTGCATTAGTTCCTATGTAAGTGTGGCAATCTTACATAGGTAATAAAACGGTAGTTGGAACCTTATATATAAACAATGGTGATTGAGAATTAGTGACTTCAGCCAAATTTGGGGCTTCAGCCCTAGTTGGTCTTCCCATGAGGGGGAGTTGTATGGTTAGAAGAAGGATCTTAGAAGAATATGGAATGTGTTTATTTGAAGAGTTACTTTGGTAGATTTGCTGTTTGTGAGAGCTGAATGTAAGCTGAGAGTTTGTTAGTGTAAGAACACAATGAGTGTAATGGGGTCTGGCGTTTGTGAGAGTGTTATATTCACATTGATGTTTGGAGATTAGTGCCTCATTGCTTGATTTGGTGCATTTGGTGTGAAAGGAATGCTAGAAGCTTTGAGGGTTGTGAACGTTCTTTGCTAGAGATTAAGTCTTTTTTCTTGCACACTCTCTTTGAATGGAGTGTGGTTTTTTCTCATTTTTCTTGTTCTTCTTTTCCTATTTTTCTTGATCGTTGTTCTTTTGTTTCCTGTTTTGTGCCCCCATAGTACATCCCCAATGTACTTGGCTTGGCACTTTTTCTATTATTAATAATATTCTTACGTTACTTATCAAAAAAAAAAAAAATTGTGATTTGAAGGTAAGAGTTTGTGTTTATCAGTTTGAAGAATAGAGTTTGTATTTATGAGTAGGGTTTGAGAGTTTAAGTTGAATTAGTGGAAGTTGAGTTGGTTTGTGTTTGTGTTTGTGAGGTTTATGAGTGTATTTTGTTAGAGTTACCTTAATGTTTATAATCTGTGTCCCTTATATTAGATTTTAGTTGATGTTATTGATGATGTGAGCATGGAATTGGTTGAACCACATTAAATCTTGTTGTCTTGCCTATTTTTACTTTTTTATTTTTTATTTTTAGTTTTTTATGTGGTGTGATTTTGCTAATTCTAAATTCCAAATAATTGGTATAGAGCTTCTGTTGTTACAATAAAGTTAATTGCCATCATATTTTGTTTTGGTAAACACTTATTGGTAGAAATTTTTTTATATAATCTTTATTCTTTTGGTGGTTTTCCATATTTTGTCAAACTGTGATGATAGTGGAAAGCAAATATCCAGAATTTCCTTTGGTTGGGTTGACCCTTGCTTGCCACTTGCCCCTGACTCATAGCTTTTGTCTGCACCCTTGCTTTTGGAAGTAAAAGCACTAAGTAGAGAATCTATTTCCAGAATACCGCAGGAGAGGTTGCAAGATAATGTACAGATTATTTTCTAATATATGATATTGACTCTTTGAGATGATGCTGTTGTCATTTTACATCAGTCATAATCCAACCATCAAAACCTTGCTCTGTGTATTTTTAGTATAGTTATGGATAAATCTATAGGTCACAGATGAAGAAGATTTAATTTAGGATAGATTTTAAATGTGTTCAAATTCTATACTAGTCCATGTTCATGCTAATTATTGAAAGGGAACAAAATGTTACTTTCTAGGAAGAAAAAAATGAGCCTTGACAAATCCTCCACTGGAGTTGATTTTGGTTATTGTAATTATGAGTTTAGAATCTTCTACGTGTCTGACTTTTTTGTCCTTTGATTAATGAGGGGCTAATTTCATTCAAAACAGGACGAATGGACCGGGGGGCAGAAACTCCAATATACAGATGTTCCAGAAGATATTGAACCTGAAGAAATTCGGCCTATGGGGAACTATGCTGTTTCAATAACATGGCCAGATGGATTTAGCCAGGTGAGAAGGGCATTTGATTTAATGTTAAAGATGAATCGAAAATTATATGATGGATTGTCAACATTGGTGGAACTATTATGAAGAGTGAAGTTTCTGACTGGGTCTACTATCATTCAAGGGCAGCCATCAACTTCATGGCAAACCTAATAATTCCTTTCTTTGACCAAATCACAAAACTATTTCTGCTGATGCTGTGCTAAGTCTATACAATTACCATTGGCAACTTTTCTCATGCAATTGACACAATAATATAAAAATGGGAGACTGATTGCAGCAATTGAACCAGCTGATTTGGTTGGATCACTTTGCATTCAGCTCAGCCATTAACACTGGGTATCGATATATTAGGGATTAAGTAGTGACTGAGCAGTTTTAACTGTGAAGAATTTGTTAGATGGCTGTCAATGATGATTACTAGCATCTGGAGTTGGATTCTTGTGACTGAGTAGTCTAATGCAAAATTTTAACCATTTAATTGAACATCTATTCGAGTATTTCTCATTTATACTTGAATGGATGAATGTGTGTATTTGCAGTCGTATCTCCCAATTCATTCATATTTATGTCTATATTTGTTGACTAATGAAGGGATAATGGTTTCAACATATCAGTTTTTACAGATCTGTGCTCTATGTCCCTTTCTGATTTCTATCTTGTGGTGCAGATTGCACCCTATGACCAGCTGCAAATGATTGAGCGGTTAGTCGATGTGCCTCAACCAACTCCTGCACAGACATGATATTGTTACTATTATTTGCTAGACCTCAAACTAAATTGCATGGACTGCATCAACTCCTTCATGAGGATAATGCAAGTTTCAAGTCTTTTTAGCTCTGCTGCAGGCATAATAGCTTCATGCGAAGATTAATAGCCACTAGATATTAGTAGGTAATTCTGAACAGTTACTTGAGATGTTCTTTTTTTTTTTTTTTTTTTATATATAATAATTTTAGGCAATTATTTATGACAAACTCCAATAGTGAATTTTTTTATATATGCATGCAATACAATATACTTCCTGTTATGAATATTTTCTTCTTTTGTTAATGACTTGCAAAATTTTATCTGGATCTGTTATGTTTTTATAAATGGCTGAATTTCATTAGAAGAAATGCTGCAAATAGTGTATAGTGATCCAAAATTCACTTACATTCACCCAAACTCAGATAAATCGTCTAGTTTAATCTCAAAAGCAGGAGAAATAATTCAATACAATGGGAGGACAGCCACATGGTCCCCTAATCAATAAAAAGAAGTCATTTCTTATCATTAGTGTTGTGAGGGAAAATATGTGTTGGGTTTGTTAATTTAACCCTAACACAAAATATTATTTATATGTAGAGTACAATGATATTACTAATTTACCCCTAATTTATACCCATAACACTCCTCCTCAAGTTGGAGAGTATATATCATACAATCCTAGCTTGTTACATAATAAACCCAAATAAGCCTTATATAAAGCTTTGGTAAACATATCAGCAATCTGGACTCATCTAAAAACATATGGAGTAGCAATTACACCATCTTCTACTTTCTTCCAAGTAATATGACAATTTACTTCTATATGCTTGGTTCACTCGTGGGACACAGGATTGGAGGCAATGTAAATTGTTACTTGATTATCTATGAAGCACGGGTGCGTTTCGGGACTCGGGTGCGGGTGCAGGTGCAGGTGCATGTGCGAGTGCGGGACTCGGCAATTTTTGAAAAAGGTGAGTGCGGGTGCGGTGAGACTCGACAATTAAAAAATTATTAAAAATATTTTTATATAGTGAATTTAATATTTTTATATAAAAAAATCAAATAAATGGTAGAATTTATTATTAAAAAATAATTATTTATGATTTGTTTTTAATAAAATCAATATTTTTGGTAATTGTAAACAAAAAACCACATTTCAAAAAGGTTCCTTTACTCATTTTTCAATTCCTAAGCCCACCCACATTAAATATTTGCCTTTTCCATCTCCTTAATTTATATTCTTTTGTTACGTACTTATTCTTCTTCCATCTTTTTTTTTTTTTGGTGTCTTCTCATCTTCTTCTTCCTTCTCTTTTATTTTTTTTTTCCTCTCACAAGGCCACATGAAGCAGAAGAATGGCAGCCACTGCCCATTTCGTCCTGTTTCGGCGTCTGTTTCGGCCGGAATCGGCCGTATCGGCATGTTTCAGTGGCCGTATCGGATTCTGTTTCTGTCGGAATCGGCCTGTTTTGGCCCGAATCGGTGCAAGTTTGGCCGAGTCAGCGCGAATCAGCTCGAATCTGGCTGAGTCGGCGCGAATCGGCGCGTATCCAAAAAAAAAAGGGGAGAGTCGGCGAGTCGGACGCCGGACGCCGGGTCGGGCCGCGTCGGACTCCGGTGCGGTGACCTTGGAGCCGCATCAGTGCTTTCTAGTTGATTATCACATTGCATAGTCATAGGCACCTTCACAACAAATTTTAATTCCTTGAGTAAATGCTTAATCCACATAAGCTCACATGATGTGTGTGTCATGGCTCTATACTCAGCCTCTGTACTAGATCTGGCAACAACTATTTGTTTCTGACTTTTCCAAGTAATTAGGCTTCCTCCCAAAAAAGTGCAATACCTAGTAGTGGATTTTCTATTTGACGATGATCCTGCCTAATCAACATCAGTATAAGCTTCTACCCGTAGGTGACTGTTAGCTTTATACAGAAAACCACAGCTTGGATGTGCTTTAAGATATCTCACGATCCGAATAATTGTCTCCTAATGTGGAAGACAGGGGTCTTTCATACACTGGCTCAAAACACTAATGGCAAATGATATATCTGGGCAAGTAATTGTGAGATAATTTAGTTTACTAACTAGACGGCGATATCTCTCAGGATTAGATAATAGCTCCCCCTGATCTTCATACAATTTGACATTAGGATCCATAGGAGTCTCCATTGGTTTAGATCCTAACAAGTTAGTTTCTTCCAAAATATCCAACACATACTTTCTTTGTGATAAACTGATACCTTCTTTAGATCTTACTACCTCAATACCCAAGAAATAATGAAGTTTACCTAGATCCTTAGTTCGAAAGGAATTTTGAAGGTATCTCTTCAAATCATCAATATCTTTTTGTCATCACTATTGATTATAATATCATCGACATATACTATCAACAAAATTTTTCCTCTTGCAAAGGTATGAGAAAACACGGAGTGAACGAAGTGGCAACATTGCAATCCAAACTTTAACATTGCTTCACTGAATTTACCAAACCAAGCTTTGGGAAATTGTTTAAGACCATAGATGGCCTTATGCAACTTACACATTTTTCCAGACTCCCCCTGAGCAACAAACCCAGGTGGTTGCTCCATATACACCTCTTCTATTAAATCACCATTCAAGAAGGCATTTTTAATGTCTAACTGAAATAGTGGCCAATCCAAATTAGCAGCCAAGGAAATCAAAATTCTGACATAAGAAATTTTAGCAATAGGCGAGGTTTCTGCATAGTTAGTGCCATATGTCTGGGTATACCCTTTGGCAACCAAGTGAGCCTTCAAGCGCTCAATAGAACCATCAGGCAAGTACATCACAATATACACTCAATGACAACCAACAGTAGTTTTCACCAAATGACGAGTAACTAGAGACCAAGTAGCATTTTTAGATAGGGCAGACATTTCTGCCTCTATAGAAGACTTCCAACCAGGGATAGATATAACCTCCTAGACAGACTTAAGAACAACAGTAGAATTCAAGGATGTGGTAAAAGTATGGAGAGATGAAGGCAAATGTCCATAAATTGAGAGATAGGATGAGAGGTACAAGTACACTTACCTTTGCGTAGAGCAATTAGAAGAGAGTCAGAATCAGGAGGTGGATCACTAGGCAGGGAAGAAGTCTTTCTTAGAGGTTTTTGCCGACGACGATACACCTGGAGTGGTTTCTGAGGAGAAGATGTAGTAAGAGACACAAGTGGAATGGGCAATAAGCAAGGAAGACGAGGAGGAGAGCTGTCACTACTAATCGAAGGAGAAAAATAGGATTGAGACTCATCTAATGTGACATCAACACTAATGAAACGATTAACATTGGTATCCCTTTTGAGTACGAGAATACCCAAGAAAAACACATTTAATTGATCTAGGATCAAGTTTATCACTCCCTGGACCTAAGATATGAACATAGCACACACTAACAAAAATTAAGAGGTAGATGAAACAAATGTGCATTGGGAGAGAGCACAGAATAAAGGATCTGACCACCTAGATTGGTGGATGACATGCGATTGATTAGGTGACGACAATTAGAACAACATCACTCAAATATGATTCAGGAACATGCATGAAACAGTAAGGCATGAATGACCTTTAACAAATGACGCATTTTGCGTTCAGCAACACCATTTTATTGTGGAGTACGGGGGCATGAAGATTGGTGAATTATATACCATGGTCATCAAAAAATTGAGACAAAGATGTATGAAAATATTCATGAGCATTATTAGACCGAAAAATACGAAGTGAAGCATTAAATTGAGTCTTTATTTCCATTAAAAAAAATGATTTGAAAATTGAGTACGAGAATACCCAAGAAAAACACATTTAATTGATCTAGGATCAAGTTTATCACTCCCTGGACCTAAGATATGAACATAGCACACACTACCAAAAATTAAGAGGTAGATGAAACAAATGTGCATTGGGAGAGAGCACAGAATAAAGGATCTGACCACCTAGATTGGTGGATGACATGCGATTGATTAGGTGATGACAATTAGAACAACATCACTCCAATATGATTCAGGAACATGCATGAAACAGTAAGGCATAAATGACCTTTAACAAATGACGCATTTTGCGTTCAGCAACACCATTTTATTGTGGAGTATGGGGGCATGAAGATTGGTGAATTATATACCATAGTCATCAAAAAATTGAGACAAAGATGTATGAAAATATTCACAAGCATTATTAGACCGAAAAATACGAAGTGAAGCATTAAATTGAGTCTTTATTTCCATTAAAAAAAATGATTTGAAAATTGAGTACAATTCAGACCTCTCTTTCATAAGATAAAGATAGGTGACCTTAGAATAAATATCAACAAAAGTGACAAAATATCTAAATCCCAACAATGAGGGAGTGTTTATTGGACCCCAAATATCAGAATGAACTAAATGAAAATGACTACTGACACGACTCTCATGCCTAGAAACAAAAGGCACCCTATGGTGTTCACCCAATCGACATGCTTCATATTGTGAGGACTCAATTTGACGACACGACAAGACTAACAACTTCAAATTCTGAAGGGATGAATGACCAAGGCAACAATGATGCTGAAGAGGTGAGATAGACAAGTGAGAAGCCACTAAACTAGAAGAACCACGCCAATCCAGGTAGTAAAGTCCATCGGTTTCATGCCCTCCACCAAGAAACTTCCCCGTCTTGAGATCCTAAAACATACAATGAGTGGATAAATACAAAATGGCAGCATAATTCAAAAGTTTAGTAAGCTTACTAATTGACAAAAGATTAAAAGGAAAATCAGGAGTATATAATACAGAAGAGAGAGAAAGATTAGGACTAAGATTGGCAGCACCCAAAACATAAACTGTAGTGGCAGGACTTGAACTTGCTCTCAGCAAGTGAAATAACATCTCCAGTATGCAAACCATTAGACCACACCCATCTTGTTGGTCGGGAATGAAAAATTAATAAATATAAACCATAAGTATCAAATATATTAAAAAATTAAATGACACATCATGGTTTTCAAAAACCTTGAACCTCTCCATTTCCCAGTTCATTAAACGGTCCGGGTTTCAAAACCATGAGTGAAAGTACCTTGTTGAGCCAAAGTAGTTGTAGAACCATATCCAATAAAGTTAGAATGCATAGACAGGAGTCGATTGTACTATTCCTTAAGAATAGAGACTACTCTGGATGTTGGTGGAAGTGACTGTGAAGGCGGTTCTTCAACTTGAAAATTAGCTTGGTAAGCCGAGGGCTTACCATACAACTCTCAACAAAAGTCTACCGTATGATTCTCACCATGACAATAAGTACACTCACGAAGGCCACGTCCTCTACCACGACCTACAACGACCCCCTTGGTCATGGCCTTGACCTCCACGACCACCGCTATTACTCCCCATAGAAGTGGTAAAGACAAATTTATCACCAAAAAGTAATGTATCAATACTAGAGGAAGAGAATGTAGCTGTACAAGAGTCAGAGCAGGAGGTCCTGAGTTTGATTACTGTCTTCTTTACTCTACCTTCCATTTAAATTTCTACGTGTTAGACATCTCCTATTAATATGTAATTTTGGCCCATACGTGAGGGGGAGTATTAGAAGTATGTGGTTAAATGATTAAATTTATCATATCTCAATAACTTAAACTTTTGGGATAATCAGTAATTTAACAATCAGCAAATTTCAAGAGTCCACACATTTGTTGAAATCCATAGTAGCTTATTTTTATTGATTGGGGGGATCATTTGGTTGTCCTCTCATTGTATTAAATAATTTCTCCAAGATTAGGCTATAGCCACATGTAATCTTTCTTTTTTTTTCTTTTTTGGTAATTTAATAATTACATTGGGAGAGGATGGATTTTAATTTTGGACGTTTTCTTTGAAAACAGGAAATGTAAGTTGAATTACATGACGTAGCCACATGTAATCTTACATTCATTCTTAATCAAAGTAAGTGATCTACTAAACAACAACTTATATAATGAATATATAAATACTAAATTGAGCAATATATAAACAGTCAGCAAGCAAGGGCGTTGCCATGCTAAAATGTTAAAGTGGGTAATGATACTAAATTGAGCAGTATATAACCACTCAACAAGCAAGGATGTTGCCATGCTAAAATGTTTAGTGGGTAACGATACATTCTTAAATTCATATTTTTACCATAGGGACACAAATCGCATGAAAACTACTCCAAAAAAAAAATCGTTTTTTTCTTTTTATTAGCAAGTGATGCAAGAACTCAACCCCAAATAATTCAAATAATCGGATGCAAGCATTTCTGCCACCACTATATATATAATTCGATAGTTAAGAAGTGAGATTTGAACCATTAACGTATTTATGAAACACTAGAATAAGCTCTTCGCCTCGATCAGTGTATTTAGCTCTTGGTAGATAGTGAAATTGAAACATGAGTAATGTTGCTACATAATGTGTAGTAATTTCTGAAAAACAATTTTGAATCCCTGATAGTAGAAGTAGTATGACTGTATGAGAAGCAATGCACTGGAAAGTCTGTTACTCAGTTTCTGTCAGCATTTAACTGAATTAGGAACCGTCCTATTAATGAGCATATCTGTACGAGATATTTGCTGAAGCAGTGTTTTAATGCCACAAGCAACTGTGAGTGTCATCTTTCAGTCTTTCAGCAATTGTCAAAAGGGGTCCCTTTTTTATTCAAAATAGGCAGCACGTTAAATTTTATGGCCATAAATTTTCAAACCAACTTTTTGTCCTCTTTGCTGGTCAATACATGGCTGTCATTTGTTTAAATGAGATCCTCTTCATAGTTCATACCATTTGTAAAGGTTCATGAATTTTGTTAATGTGTGTTTTAAAGGTACACAATAATTAATTATTTTTTAAAAAAAATTTTAAAAATTAAAAAAGTATTGAAATTTTTTTTAATTTTCGAGAAAATATTTATAAAAATAGATGGTTTATTGTGTGCCTTAAGGACATATATTAACCGGACCCAAGATTCATTGCACCTTTTGGCTTTAATTATGTGCTGTTGGGATGTGCACATTCACTGGCGGCTTCACGTTGATGTCAGGGTGGTGGATCACTCTGATTTGTAAAAAATGTATATATATACTTATAAAAAAAATTTTACTAAATTAATTTATTGTGATCACCCAAAAAAAAATGTTGAACACCTTAACTTGAAAATCACAATAATTTAGGTTTAACAAAAATAAGAGTAATGTTATATTCACAACTTATTTACAATAATCTCACAGCAAATTCTATATGGTAAGTTGTTACTGATTATAATTTGGACTCAATATTAACATCACTTTTTTACCCACTAATAATAGCTTGTCATATAAGATTTGTTGTGACAATATTGTAGACATAGCATTTCTTCAAAAATAATTCTAGTCTCCATTGAACTCCCCAAACATAATCCTTAACCCCTTAAACAAAAAAGTTTAAATAACAACAATAAAAATTAGCCCAAATAACAACAAAAATAACCCAAACAAAAATAAGACTAGATCAAACAATAACTAGTGAACAAATTATTCAACAAAAAAACTATTCAAAAACAAAAAATAAAAATCCCCAATCATTAAAATTTGGAACTTGTTCAACCCATTACTAAAAAATAATTTATAATTTCATTTTTCTTTCAAAAATGGTATCAAGAGAAATACTATGGTCGTAATTTCTCATTGGAGGTGCCGTAGTTATGCTTTCTTTGGCTTTGTAATCGCATCAATTTTTCTCTCCTTAGCGACATTGCTCATAGTTTTAGCAAATACCATCTCTCTCTCTCTCCTCTTATCAGTCTTTTTTTTTCCCCTCTTTGTTAATAGAAATACTTCATGTATTTAAGTGTGTTTTTTTTATTTTTTATTTTTTATGTTGATATATTCAAATTATTTCTTTAGTAAATTTTGTATAATTTAAGTTTCTTAGTGACCACCCTAAAAAAAATTCCTAGAGCCACCACTGTGCACGTTAATATATAGATTAGAATTCTTTGGATCTTGTAGGGTGTTTTCTCATGGAATTTCTAAAATATTATCAAACCATTTTGAAATAAGAAGAAATAGTGATAATCATTTTTTAAAAATGTTAATGATGTGGTAAACTATAATCTATTTATTTTCAAATGAATTAATATGGTTTTAAAATCCAACTTTATAAAATTTTGATATTAAAAGGGTTGTATAATATTAGTGCTTTGTTTCAATGTAAAATTGTTATCGGAAAATTTTATTTTCCTCATTTTTAGATTTTTGTTTGAATACAAAATTTGGTTGAATTTGAAATATTTTTTGTTGACTAGAAGACTCTTTGTCAAAATTGTAAAATGTTTTATCAAAATACACTCGGTAAAACATTTTTCAAAACTAACCTCTACCCCTCTTCTACATTTCATTTGCACACACTCCCGTTCCCTCCCCTCCTCCCTTCTTCTCCGTTTCTCTCCCAAACCCCACCCCTCCCTTCTCTTCTTCTCCGAAAAAATAGAGCAAATCGATGAAATCTCTTACAATTCTTTGAATCAAATTGTGGCTCGTATTTCATGGTGGTTGGCAGAGCGGATGGTGGTTGGGGAGTATTAGAAAATGGTAAATGATGATTAAATTTATCATATTCAAATAGTTTAAACTCTTGGGACAATTAATAATTTAATATGGTATCAGAGCATGAAATTCTTAATTCAATCATTGTCTCTTTTACTTTTTCTCTACCTCCCATTTCATATGGTAACAGAGCTACAACACACTTTACGGTGACTTTCTAATGCACAAGCAAAAGCATGTGAAAAAGCTGTTGCATCCTTTCCGATAATATTTGGAAGGAAAGTAATAACTATTACTTAAGCTATTTGATTGCATCCATAACCTTTCAACTAAAATTACTGCTTTGAGTGAGGTCTGGTGGACTGGTATCCTATTTTAATTAGAATTTAAGATCCTAACCGGTGGTTAGAAAAGGGATTGATGCACTATCCCCAGAAAAAAGTGTCTACACCTTGGAGCTGCATTTTACGATAGGTTTACATGATCTTGGGCTCTAAATTTGCTTTTTAAAACTTTATATATAATGAGTTGATAAAAGGCAATCGTTAGATATATTATACACTTATCAAAAAAATAAAAAATCACTTAACATATTATACATATATTTTCTCATTCACGTTAACATTGAATTTTGATTTTGGATTGCATACCAAAAATTATAGGACTATGTAAAAAATTACAATTTTTATCACAATTATTCATGTAGCAGATTGGTAGAGAAAAAATTATAGTTTCATATTAGAGTAATAAATCATTGATCATAATTTGTCAAGTAGGATGATTATAGTAAAAATTGTGGCTTATTATGATTATGATGTAATAGAACTACTCATTGCATTCTGCTCATCTAGACTGTGTGCATGAGGATTGAGGTCAGATATGAGGTAAGGAAAGATAGCTTTAAGTCCTTCATCCCCCCCACGTTTTTTTTAGTTTGACTCATATATCGGTTCAAAATATAACTTTTCACCTACTCCCATTGAAAAATAAGCAGTATTAATAAGTGCGAAAATCAAACAATATAAATAAAGAAACTTCTTATGGTTTTGACTTTTTTTCTTTTATATAAATATATATATATATAAGATTTTATTAATATGTGCCCTTTATCGGAACAACTTTTTTTTTTAGAAACAAATTTTTTTTTTCAATTCCCAATAATATTTTTCTAAAAATTAATTTGTTAAAATGGATTTATTAATGTGTGCCTTTATGGAACAACTTTTTTTTTGAGAAACAAACTTTTTTTCAATTCCCAATAAAACTTTTCTAAAAATTAATTTGTTAAAATGGATTTGTTAATGTGTGTCCTAAGGGCACACATTAACCAGACCCATATATATATATATACACAAATTAATTTCACATTCTATTTGATAAAAGATAGGTTCAAATTACATTTTTTTTTAACTATTGATTTCTATGAAATTTAATGGTTAAAAATAGTCAACTACCACATTAGAAAAATTTATTTTAGGGTATTTTTTTTTCTCTCACCTTATTTATTACAACCATTGATTTCTCTTTCCTTATTTATTTATTCATGATGTTAAAATGAGAACATTTTTTTTTACAATACACGTGGTATGTGCATGCAGTCAATGTGCATAATTTTTCCATCCTTCTCGAAGTTGTAGACCTCATCCACTTCAATTTTCAAAGTATTCTTATTTTTATTTTACCTTGTTGATTGACTTCAATTTTCAAAGGTGCAGTGATAAATTTAAAAGCGTATTCAACAAAATAAAGGGGAAATATATTTTGTCTTGCAGTGATAAATTTAAAAGCATTTTCAACAAAATAGAGGGGAAATATATTTTGTTAAGACCAACAAAAGAAGGAGTTAGCAATTTCTTTTATAGCATACATTGTGGAAGGAAATACTACATAAACAAAGTAGCCAGCCCCTCCCAAAAAAAAAAAAAACAAACAAACAAAGTAGGCGAAATATATATATTGTGGGTACTCAGGATTTTCACCTCGGCCAATGGTTTTTTTTCCTTGTAACCTTTGGCTTGACACCTTTGTCCCACATCGAAGAAATCTCCTCCCACTTTCTGCCTTATAAGGCTTGCGCCAAAGGAGTAGTGTACCATTAGTTGGTGACAAAGGTGTCAAGCCAAAGGTTACAAGGCAAAAAAGCCCTTGGCCAAGGTGAAAATCCTGAGTACCCACAATAAAAGGAGCTCCTTTTATTGTGGGGGCATATCTGCAGGTTCGACCTCGGATTTGACCAGGTGGGTATCCCACTGGTGGCCTTTGGAAGCCTTTAGTTTTGCTGTCCCACATCAAAGAAATCTCCTCCCACTTGATCCATAGACTCAGTTGTTATTTACTATTCGATCCATAGACTCATATTTTAGTCATTATTTTAAACTACAAAAACTTGAATTTAAACAATTGATATTTAATCATTTTGAAATTTTGCAAGCATGGAGAATGCACAAAGATAATGTTATCCAACGGAGGATTTGTTAAAATTCATTCAATTAAAAAATATTAAGTGGTGTAACATTGTTTAAAGTTATACTAGGTGTAACTTGAACCCAACTCTTTTATATATATATACACACACACTTGTTATTGAATTCATATTTTAAAAATCCAACCGTTGAATTACATGTTCTATATGTTCTTAACATGCCTGCCAATTTTCATGCCAATTTGATATAATTTACCATTCGATCCACAATCTCATCTTTTATGCATTATTTTAAATTACAAAAACTTGAATTTAAACAATTAATTGATAACATGGCTATTGATCTTTAATCATTTTTAAATTTTGTAAGCATAAAGAATATATGAAAATAGTGTAATCCAGTGGTAGACTTATCAAAATTCACATCTAATTAAAAAATATTGAGTGGTGTAATATTACTTAAAATTACATCAGGTGTAATTTGAACTTAACCCTATATATATATGTGTGTGTGTGTGTGTGTTGGGGGGGGGGGGGGATAGGCAAACCGAGCACGTTTATTTGGTTATGGGCTATGCCCGAGGATGAGCAAACACCCGAGGATAGTTAAAGGGTTTGTATAAACCTAAGTCAATAGGTCGAGGAGAAAGGAGGATAGTGGCAAAGCAACTAAGGTTCCCGAGGAGCCAAGTCACCTCAGGAGGGCTTTAAAGAGTCAACCATTTTGGAAAGATAAGCTTCAGGGGAAGTAGCAGAGCTGGACCAACAATGAAAGAAGAAATATTTGGGAAGGAGGCTATCACCACCACATTAAATGCACTACACCAAATGAACTGGTCGTATTTATGAAGAAATGACACATGAACAGTATCATCCTAGCTCACAATTCCTCACATAACTTCCAGGAGGTTCTGATGGGACAAGCATCCAAGGGATTTCCTAGAAAATCAACAGATGAAGGGCTGAGATATAGAGGTGATGGACTATATAAGGAAATGGCCACCACAGAAATGGGGCATGTAATCTAAGAAGGAAGAAAAAAAGAAGAACACATTGTACACAGATAAACTTGATTAAATATAAGAACATTCCATCATCGGACTTGACCGAGGAGCAATACTTTCATCAATTTGTATATCAAATCTTGTTATCTTGGACCTAATCTGTTGAAGGCCTGCTCTTAATTAGCCTGTTAGCTTGTTTACTAGACCCACCCTCTAACAATTCATTGGTTTGAGCTTTTTGGGCTAGCTTCCATTGTTCTACATAGGCCTAGGCACCAATCTCAGTCCTTACAATATATATATAAACACTCTTGACTTTTCGTCCTACGTAATCTAATTGGATAAATCTAATGACAAAAAAATTTTATATTCTAATGACATAATTTTTTTTTTTTTCATAATTGTTGATAGGATTTATTGGTAGTACATGATAAAGATTGCATTAATAATAAATCATGAAAAATTATTTTATTTCAATTACAATTTATCATCTTACTAAATTGTGAAATTTTTTTTACAACAATATGATTCCCCATCACACCCATTAATTGGTCAATAAAATCTCTTATTGTTATTTTGTACAATTAAATAATAAATCATGAAAAGCGATGTTATTTAAATTACAATTTATTGTGAAATTTTTTGTACAACCACATGATTTCCCTGCATACCCATTAACTTGTCATTAGAATCTTTTTTTTTTTTTACAACAAATAATAAATCAAGTAAAAGTAATATTGTTTTTTTTTTCAATCACAATTTATCATCCTAACAAATTGTTAATTTTTTCCAAAAACAATATAATTCCCCAGCTTGCCCATTAACTAGTCAATAGAGTCTTTTGATGTTTTTTTGTACAATAAAATAATAATTTATGATCAAGCTAATCCTATACCCCATCCACCTTCAAACATACTACTAGCTCCTCGGGTCATATGGTCTCCAGACTCTCCACCTCCTAGTTCGGTCTTTAAAGTAAATTTTGATGATGCAATCTTCAGAGGTTCTAGTGAGGCAAGTATTGGGGTAGTGATTCGCAATCATCTCGGTTTGATTCTAGCCTCAATGTCATAAAAAAATTCCTCTTCCCCCTTCAGTAGCAGATGTGGAGTCTTTGGCTGCAATGAAAGCTTTAGCTTTTGCTTAAGACATTAATTTATCTTCCATTATTCTTGTGAGTGATTCTACAGTGGTTATCGAAGCCTTAAGAAGTGATGATGAATCCTTGGCATTAGGGCTATCCATGGGTCAGGCCGAGTCGGGTTTGTGCCTAACCCGGACTCAACCCAAAAGTTTCAGGTGGATAAAAAAAAAACCCGAAACCGACCCAGAATACTCATCGGGTCGGCTGGTTTGGGTCTTCTCAAGTTTCGGGTTTTATCGCCGAGGCCAAGATTTGGCCGGATCTGTCGAGATCTAGCCAATATCTAGTTGGATCCGTCGAGATCTAGACTATATCTCAACGAGATCTCACTAGATCTGGTTCGGATCTCAACAAGATTTCGTCAGAACTCGACTGATCTGAGGATGAGAGAGAGATACCAAGTCAAATCAATTTTTGCCGGATTTCGAAACCCAAAACCGCTACTTAACCTGCAACCCTTGAGTTCTAATGTCAGAGACCCGCTGCCGACCATGGGTTGCTCTGATCGGGTCGACCTCAGATCAGGCGATGTTGGGTGGGTCGATTCTAGCGAGTTATCGTTTGCCTTGGACAGCCCTACTTGGTATCTTTTGGTCTCCTTAGTTTTTTATGCTAAATTACTTACAGATTCTTTCAGTGTTGTTGTCTTTTCTAATACTCATAGATTGGGTAATTTTGTAACTCAAAATCTAGCTAAATATGCAAAACATGTCAATGGTTTATTTGTATGGATGAAGGATATTCCTCAGCACATCAACGATGTACTTCTCGTTGACTATGACAGTTTTTGTTTGTTTTTCTTTAATAAAAAGGCTATTGTCTTCTTCTGAAAAAAAAAAATAATAATAATAAATTATGTTATTTCGATAATAATTTATCATCCTAATAAATAGTATAAATTTTTGTACAAAATATGCATAACCGTTAACTGCTCAATAGAGTCTCCTGTGATGAATATGGTCAGAGACGCTGAGGAGGAAGGAATGTGTTATCTCTTGCTTTCCTTTTGTGGGGACAAAACGTAAAATATAGGATGTATTGACATGTTTTGTTGGATATCTTGTTGGCTATAGTATGGAGGCCTTCACATGGCTTGATGGCATAAATGGGCCCTTGTTAATGAAAACATTGACATACAGAGACATAGAGAGAGATAAGAGAGAATTGCGAATACATATAGAGTCGTTACCATCAATGTTACATTGTGTCAGGTATCCCCCCCAAAAAAAGTTACATGTTAACTAATTTAGTTGCTAGTTGAATGACTATTAGATAATTCACTTTTTAGCCCCTTGTTTCTCTTCTCAAAAAAAAAAAGAAAAAAAAAAAGCTCATTGTTTCAAATTTGGTAAGCAAGAATCTTTAGAAAGTAATATCAAACTCAAGTTTTTATCTCAGAATTTTCACTTTAGTATTTTCATAAATTCTTTTTGTTCAAGAGGAATTTATTGTGATTCGAGGTTCCAAACTAAAAATTATCATGAGACCTTTCCAACAACTTTGTTTTTTGGTGTACTAAACTATGGTAGTTTTTTTTTTGACAGAAAAAACTATGGTACTTTTATTATGCTTTAATTGTGTCAAATCATAATCAAGCTTCGGGATACTTTTTTCAAAATTGGCCTAGTGTTGGGCATCTTTTTTAGTGTTTTTGCAATATCTTGCTCGTCATTAATCTGAGCCCGTGTGTAGTCATTTAAAAAAAGAATTCAATCATAATTTATATGAGCTTGATTTTTTCATGATCAAAAGGTCAGCTTTTTGGTCAAACTTTGGAAATTTTGTTTCGAAAGATGGATCTTAATGGTTAGATAAAATTTTGAGTTCATTTGACTATCAGTCAACTTGTCAAAGTTTGGTCAACAAATGATATTTCAGTCATTTTGATTCTAAATGAAATTGATTAATTCTCTTGGCGGAAGAAGAAGGAAAAGGTGCAAGTTCTTTGGACTCCTTTTGGGCAATATTTCCTTCATATTCATCTATACTTATATCCATACACACAAGTACACTCACGCAATCATGCATATTGCCAAGCAATTATAACTTAGTTATTATTACTATCATTATGAAAGTGTTAATGGATACTCTAAAGATATTAGTTTAAGAAATATTTTTAAACCACCGCACTGTACATTTGGTTCAATAGTTACTCTACAAGTATAAGTGCTTGTGAGGTGTTGGGGGCAAAGGCCGAGGTTCAAGTCTCTAAGAGGGAGCTTCACACACACATACACTTAGATTATTTTAGAGTAAAATTTCTATCTTGTATAAAAAAAATATATATTTTTAAAAATATTTTATGGAAAAAAAGTAACTAACTTTTTTGATATCATTTTATATTTATAATAAAATTATAAAAGTGATATTAAAACTTTACTAAAATGATTTATTAACAAATGTCTCAAAAGTACCGATTAACGGGACTCTAATTTTGTTTTTTTTTGCTAAAGACAAAGAGTCCATAGGATGCAACAAGTCTTTGAATTTCTAATATGTTTGCTTTCATAAAAAAAAAATTTATTTATCAATGATAAGGTTATTAGTTTGTCGTGTCCATATATGATTAGGTTACATATTAAGTTGTTTATGTGACACGTATATCATTTGACATGTACACAACTACACATTCATTTGATTGCGAAATGCATGTCTACAATAATTCTCCAAAATACATTTCACCTTTTTAAATGAATCACGAAATTAATATGTATGCTAAATAATGGGCCAAAATTGGCTTTTACCCCATTCTCACAAACTTTTCAACAAAATGCCCCATGTCTGAAACTAATTAGGGAAATACCCCTGTTTTGAAACTCAATTTTTGAACTCGAGTACTTCACATGGAACTCAAGTTCCATGAACTTGAGTTCCATAAAAAAAAAAAAAAAAAAAAAAAAAAAAAAAGGAAAGATTTTCAATTCGCTATAACTCGATTGTCCAAAAATCGAGTTTTAAATTGAAACTCGATTTTTAGAAAATCAAGTTTCAAAACAAGGGCATTTTCCTAAATAGTTTCAGATATGGGGCATTTTGCTGAAAAGTTTTGGCGAAAGGGACAAATGCCCATTTCCTCCCTAAATAACGTTATCAATCTTTTGGCTAAATGAGTTTGTTATTGTAATGTTAATAGCAAATTTGGTCAGGTCTTTTTCTTGTTAGGGTGATTAAGGTCATCCGTGAGGATGGGTTCTGACTAAGATTATATGACTATTCTCCTTTTGTTTCTTTAGTTAAATTTTTTGTAGTAAAACATTTTTAAAGTTTATAGGAACTTTAAAGTTGTACAACACGTGTTCTAAGAGCATTTTCCAAAAATTATAGGAACTTTGTAAAGAAATTCGAGCTAGCAGAAGCACATCACATAAGCAATTGAAAAAAAAAAATTCACAGAACACAAAGTTTAATAATTTGACCAACTTTATACTTATATCAACAAGCAGCACCAACAAAATACACTATTAAGGATATAAATTACAAACTCAATTAAACCTCACAAACACAAGCGCACTCAAGACTTCTCACAAATATGAACTAGCATAAACAACTTTCAACTCAAAATAAACTCTTAATCCCAGCTAACACACTTGATAGTTGATACTTTCACAAGTCCAAACCTTCAATACACCCCTAATGGTACTCTCATGCTAAAAAAATAAATGAACTTTCAACTCACATGGACATAGGTGAGTATCTTTATTTTAAAACAAAAGAGACAAACTACTTTTTGAATGTTTGGATTCAGATTATTTGCAGCGCGTTATGTGTCTATGTTTCTTTTTTTTTCTTTTTTTTTTACCAGAAGCATGTGAACACAGACCTGCCAATGGGTCCTGTGTACTGTGCACGAGACTCATTACCACTTTCAACGTCCACACATTTCACTGAAATGGCACTGTCAGTGGGTCTCGTGCACTGTTCACAGGACCCACAAACATCTTTTTTCACCAAAATTTTAATTAAAAATAAGTCTCACGGTATTATTCACACATTTACTCTATGTTCTTTTAAAATACTCACCCTCTTTCAATACTTGAAAACCTCTTAGACCAAAGCTACCAAACCTTTTATAATATGTCTCTATATACAACTCCAACTCTTATATTTTAGTGGACAATGAATATAAAATTAATGAACTTTTCATCCATAAGAAAGGGAAATATCATTTAGTAAGAGGGGAAGGGTGGAAAAGGATAACACCATATAAAGAAGTGGTGGTTCTATTTTAATGTTGTCTTTCCATTAGGTGCTTAATATTTTAAGTCCAGAAAAATCAATTGCTACGTACCTCATATAAATGTGATTCTATTTTCTTTGTTAATTTGTTTTTTTTTTTGTTTTTTTTTTTTTTTTGTGTGTGTATATTTTGATGTAAGAATCTTCTTCTGTCTCTAACCACAAAAAAAGAGAGTAGGAAATCTGTCACATGCAAATATAAAGTGACATCTCCTTCAGATCACAAAAAGGTGTCATCTTTGTCATTCCAAACAAGAAGCCATCTAAAGTTGATGGTCCATGAGACACTGAATTCAAAAAGTTCATCCACTAGTTAGTGCAATAACCGTATACTTTTTGGTTTGTGTTCACATCATCCATTATCTTGCAAGCTACAAGATTACAATTGCATAAGCAGTTGCTATTTGGCATTCTCGAATGGCCAAAATTCTTAGTATAATTGAGAGTTGAACTTTACTCAAAAAAACAAAACAAAAAACAAATTGAGAGTAAAACTTGAGCGGATGCAGTAAAATCATGTAAGTTTTTGGTGGATATATATTGAAACTAAAAGAAAAAAGTAAAATGATGGAAAGGGAGAGAATGGAAGCAACGAAAATTAGTGAGATTCGGCTTAAAAACCTATGTATAAAGCAAAAAGCCTAAGTGGTTACATTTTTACCATATTAAGTTATAAGTTGCAATAATTTTTTTCTTAATTCGATTGTTACAACAATATGGAATGAGGGATTTAAATCCTGACCCTCCTAATAAAAAAGAGTATGATATGTTACTAAGTTACAAAACTCTTGGATATGATACAATGCAACTAATATAAGGCATATATAAGAATATATTAAGTTTAGTAGGTAGTTTTAAAACAACGATCACCAAAATATCCTACAAAATTATAGTTTACTTATTTATGCTAATATTCTAATATATGTTTTAATAATGTAAATTTGAATTCTTGTAACTACATGTCCCATACCATGTTCTATTTACATATAGTTAAGCTCTTTTTTTTTTTTTTTTTAATAAAAGGTAGAAAGGTCATTCAAACTTAAGGACTGAATTAGTGTAATTTTTAAAGCTCATTCAAACTTGCGTGCACGCTGCTTTGACTATTACCGAAAAGAAAAATCTAAAGAGATTACCAATCCTCTTGTTGGTGGATATTGACATATTGTCATCACTAGGACAGTGGCATTAATTGAGGAAAAAGAACTTTGAAGCTGCTCCCTCATCTACTTTAAGTTCTTCCACATCAACTCGTGTCATTGCGTAAAAATTTATCTCATTTTGTCTTCACACTCATTTTGTTACACATACAAAAACCTTTTGCCTAGATTCAACTTCCAAAAACTTCGGGAAAATAAAAAAAAGACTTCCAATTTTTTTCTTTAATCTGAGTCAATCTGAAATGTTATTGCATCTCACATACTCTCTTATCAAGAAATTGAGATCCTTTCCCATCAAAATGTTAACCACCATTAATTAGTAGAAAGTTGGTACATCATAGTGCTAATTATATAAGGGTCATATTAACGAATGCCCTTAGGTATTAGTTAATAATTCATTTAAAAAAAGTTTTGACACCACTTTTATGGGAAATGATAAAAGTTGTCAAAACATTAATTGCTTTATTTCATTTTCTCATAAAAGCTTTCTTAAAATAGATTATTAACCAATGCCCTAAGGGCATTCGTTAGCATTTCTCATTATATAAATGTCTAGGCTTAAACTTATCCCCACTAAAGTGTGCATTTGGATTCAGTTTTTATTTTTATTTGTCATTGAAAGCCTGTTAAAATATAATTGAACATAATAAAAAATAAAATTTTAAAAAAAATTATATATAAGCCACCAAGCTAATAAAATAGAGATAGCAGGTCTGATAATTTTGTAATAACATTATGCAAAATATTTGTTGGTTTGGGGGGTCTAATGTGTGCTTAGATTGAATAAAAAATCAGTTTATGTTTATTGTTAATTAATTAAATGAAGTATTTTTAATGTAATAAATTTCATTAAGCTGGACAAAAGAAAACACAGTAAGCCTGCACAGCAGAATGACTTGCAGACCTAAAATCCACAACTACACAAATAAACCAACCAACAAAATAACAACAAAACAAATATCGAACAACCCTCAAGACTCCAAGACAGAAAAAAGTATCTGCTACAAACAACAAAGTGACCTATATTACAAATAGAATCACGAACATTCTTACACTAATAATAGTCGGAACTGGCCGACATAATTGTATGAACCATATCATTTTCGCTTCTCACTCAAGCATTAAAAACACACCAAATATAATAATGAAGAGAAAACCATTTACTTCTCTACCTCTTAGTCCTGAAAGTCCAGCTAAATTCAAAGTGTCAATCTTCAACAATATATTAAAGAATAATATTCTAATAAAATAAAGAATAATACTTCACACTCTCTGAGAAAGGACAAATAAATGGCACATATTAGTAAAACTCATAAAATAAAGTAAAGGTAATTACTAGACTCAAATCTTCCCCTCGGAAGACACAAAGCAAATCTCCTCTATAACCCCATCCAACAAGTTTATTATATTAATTATTATCCTTATAGTAGTGAGCTTGTTCGAAATAGCCAACCAAGCAAGCAATGAAAGCATGCTTAGGAATATGATTAGGAAACCAAATTAACTTTTAGCAGCAAACATAGGCTTCTTAAATCGAAGAAGTGAAGAACTCTTCAAGTGTAAAAAACTCTAATGACAGTGGGCAACCATATATTCAACTTTATTTAATACTCTCATCTCAAATATAATAGAATATATCCAACCTATTATGAATTTCAACCCGGATTATTATTCTCAGATTTGGCAACAAAGCCAGTACCAATGACCATCCACTACACACAAACTTGTGTAAAACAATCACACATTCAATGTAAACTCTCACTCTCTACCTCTCTCTCTCTCTCTCTCTCTCTCTCTCTCTGTTTCTCTCTAGAAAGAAAGGTAAATAGAAGATTGCTATTTCATTGAATGAGCATCTAAATGAATTTACAGAGAAGCTTTGCTTTTATATGTACAAGCAAGCATTAAATAATAAAAAAAAATAAAAAAAAAACTAATCAATCCGTGGATTAAGGAGTTAGTTGCAGCAATTATGGAATTAGTTAATGCTTAATGTACACGTGTCTGCACCTAGCTGCTCCTTATCAACTAACCCTTGCTTCATCAAACCTTCACTTATCTCCTGCATGTGAAACTCGCGTGCCTCAATGCTCTTCTTCTTATTTTTCTTCTTAACAACTTGGACAGCATATCAGAAGAGTTACTAGCAGTATCATACATGATTCTATTCCTGTAATAGTACAGAGGTCATCAATAGATGTGGTATTTTGTATAACTTTTTCTTAAAAAAAAAAAAAAATTCAATTTTTTCCCAGGTCAAATACACTACTTTTACTATACCCAATTTATTTTCTAAAGCAATAAGTAAAGGCTTTGTATGGCGTTGAAAAAACAGCGAGATCAGGTGTAATACTTAGGGTATTGCACTTGGTGCAATACTTAGATTACTGAGATTAATAGTTAAATTTTTAAATTTCAATCTTAACCATTAAATTAAAAATGTTAAAAAGTTAAAAAATTAGATAATAAAAATTAGAGATTTTTACAACAAATCATAAATAACAGGTTGTTACTGGTTGTTATTGTTGGGACAAAAAAGTAAACTTAGTGTTAGATTCAAATTTAAATAAATAATAACTAACCACCTATAATTTATTGTAAAAATATTGTAAACTAGCCTCACCCTAAAAATTAATATGAGATAAATTAATGGGATTACATCCGTACACTACCTAGGTATTAGGTATTACACCGGATCTAATGAAATCATGAAAAATCTCACTGTAATCAACTAAAATAATAATAATCGTGGTTGAAATTAGCTTTTCTTTCTTGTGACAACTGACAAGGAAAGTCGTGGGGCATGCCAGCTTTAATTCAGAAAAGGTTGGCCTTGGACTTATCTTGGGTCTCTCTCATTGTCATTTGTCACGGCGTTATCAACAGAAGAAGACAAAAAGGTCCTTTTGCGTCTGAATGCATCCTCTCCTTAATAAATAAATAAAAATAAATAAATTACGCAATGTATGTGATTTTTTGTGATTCATCTCTTCCGGTACTTGTGCTTCACTTCTTTCCTCTCTATTTGGCCCCTGCATCACAGCCCCACTCCTTTTCGCTCCATATACGTATACCCTTTTCTTTCTTTTTTGGTAATAAAAATAACCCCAATAGAAAATATTCAGTCCCAAAAATAAAAGACATGATGTGAATCATGTGATATACTAAGAAAAACTGAAATTGAAAGTTTGTTTTCACTAGTATAACACAATTATAAAACAAATGCAAGGAAGGAGGATTAATCTTCATATGCTTAACAATAAAATTAAGTCAATTTATTCTCTCACATACAGCTTTTTAAAAAAATTATAATAATAAAAAATCTCTTTTTTTTTTTTTTTTTTTTAAGTATAGCTTAATTAGTCAAACGTACCCTAATTTACAAGCTCTGTTTTTACAAGCAAGCAACAAGCTCATTTGAATCTTGAATGGAAATGACTCAAGGTTTACCGCCTTATTATTTTTCATATAAAATCCATAATCAAAACAGCCTTCAAACTGATCTTTTCTTTGTTGCTGTGTGCAAACAAGAGGTTGGATGGTGAGCTTACAATCTGTTTAACAAAGTTTTACTGCTGCTTGCATCTATATTCTCACCATGGAAACCCCAAATTAAAATTGCTAAACCAATTAAGTCACTCTAGTGAAAACACAATTGTAAAACAAATGCAAGGAAGTAGGGTTAATCTTTATATGCTTAACACAGAGGGAATTGTTTGTACATTTTTCATTCACACCCCAAAATTGTTTTAGTTTAACCATTGTAGATAGAATACCATTCGTCACACATCATAATAACAATTTAAGCCTTTCATGAAGGTGCGACTTCCATATTTTACTTCGTAGCTCCTTTCAACTTTGATTAGTTAAACACGAGTTGTTGACTAATAACCATAGAACGGATTTTACTAAAAACAGTGCTCATCTTTATCCAAAAATTTATGCAACAAGAAAGTTTAAAGACAAAAAAAAAAAAAAAAAAAAAAAAAAAAAAAAAAAATTGACAAAAAATTTGACATCCGCTTATGTGACAAATTGTTAGTGATATATAAAAGTGATGTCAATGATAAACTCAAATGAAAACTTACTAAGTTAAATAGTGTGAAAAAATTTGTCAAATTTTTTTTTTTGGGTACAATTTGCATTACTCACTTACCAAACAGACTCTTCAATTTGTCAATTTAGGCTTTAATAATGCTTTGACAAACCTTTGGTTCTAGCATATAGGATCCTATATGATTAGCAAATCAAGTAAAAAAGTATTAAGACTCCATCAATCTAAGGTATAGGACTAATTAAGCACTTCTTGTCATTACTGGTGTATCCTACTGATAAACTGTGGACCTCCTAGCACTATACCTCAAAAGTCAAAAGTCAATAAATGATCACATCGGCTACAATAAATTGAACTTGCTCTTATAAAGTTTAAAGTTTTTCTTAATCTCGAGCTTATTCAAAAAGTTTATTTCGTTCTCTGCAAGTCGAGCGGCGAGATTGACTCCCCAGACATTATTGGATCCAACGAGGACGTTCTACGACAATCTCATAAATGTTATAAGAAAAATGCTACATTCCATAATATTTTTAGGCATGTGTAAAAAAGTAATAAAGTAATGTAAGTAGTAGACTCAAATTATAATCATTAATAACCAATCAGATTAGTTTTATACTTGTTAGAAAGTTTAGATCAATTATTAAAGTTTCTCATTATTGAATAAAAAACTTGTTCATCAAAATAAAAATAAAAACAAAACATTTGGATTCGAATCTCATTTTCAATAAAAAAAAATATCATTTGTGTCTTGGATTAATAATAATAATAATAATAAGCCTAGAATCTTGTAATTCAATTTGCAACTCTTGGCATTTCCAACAAAAACATTTAAGGTTCAAATCTTATCTTCTCCTTGTAATTTTCAAATTATAAAAAATAATTTAAAACAAATTATGGAATGCATTAAAACAAGTTTCAAATCCTATCTTTTAAAAAATTGATGTACTTGTTGATGGGTAAAAGTGGCAAAGGTGATTCTTTTTTTTTTCTTTAAAATTTTTTTTGCCAAAAACCTTTGAGGTATAAGGAAATAATAATGACTCTAAAATTTATAGAAATGACATTTTTTCGGTTAACTCCGTAATAAACATGATACATATATGTTAATTTTACCCCTAATCTTTATTTTAACCCTTAAACTACCCTTTTTTTTCTGGGACAATTTATCAAATTTTTTTCCTTAAGCTATCATATAGCATCAATTTGTCATAATTATTATCTTTGGGTGGCACAAGCACATGCTTATTTCCCTCGCATAGGTTTTCATTTCTGCCACCCCCCTCCCCCCCAAAAAAAAAAAAAAGATTTTTTGGTTTTCTTTTTCAATGAAAATTTTGGTAAACAATGAAGTGATGGATGTAATAGTAGATAGCAACACCAACTAGTTCATCCAAAAAAAAAAAAATCTTAATTCAACTGTTCATGCACAAAGTGCCTCGAATTTAGAGGGAATTGGGTTTGGATTGCGAGAGGTACGTATTATAATTAGGATTTTGCTTATGTGTGCCCTTAGGGCACACAATAACTTTTATTTTTGAAAAATTTTTCTTGGAAATTGAAAATATATTGACAACTTTTACAAATTTCGAGAAAATATTTCCAAAAATAAATGGCTTAATGTGTGCCCTAACACATTAGCCGGACCCTTATAATTATCTTTTTTTTTTTTTAATGTTCAATTATTTAGTAATATATATAACCTGAAAAGTAACCTTATTGATACGATATATCTGTTGGTTAAAATCAGGTATGATAATCATGCACAAAGTGCTTCAAAGTCAAAAATAAAATAAAATAAAATAAAATTGAGCTGTATATATGGAGTCTTTTGGCTTAATAATGTTAAATCTGAAATTTATTTGCGTTATAGGTATTGTTTCAACTTATTTAGCAAAATGAGGAAAGAGAGTGAATTTCGGCAACACCGTTGCCGAAATTCAACAAAAGTATGAGAGAGAAAGTGGAAAAGTGGGAGAGAGAAAATTTTGAATTTCGGCAACGGTGTTACCGAAATACCTGCTGCCCAAATTCCCTGCCCGAGTGTGTCCTATGCTCGAAGTGTGAGTGCCCCCAAAAAAAAAAGAAGGTAATTGCAGCAATGCCATTGCCGAAATAGGGAAAAAAAATTGGTAATTGTGACAATGCCATTGCCGAAAATGGGAGGGAAAAAAAATTGGAATGGAATTGTATTTTTTTTGTGAATTGTGGCAATGTCATTGCCAAAAATGGGAGGAAAAAAAAATGTGGTTGTCGAAATCTGGGGAGGAATTTAAAAAAAAAGTGTTACATTCACAATATTTTTACAACATTTTCACAACAAATCACAGGTTATTAGTTATTATTAGTTCAAATTTGAATTTAACACTGAGATTACTTTTTTAATCTAACAATAACAACCTGCCACTTAAAATTTGTTGTAAAAATATTGTAAAAATTGTGTGCACTTATCATTTCTTTTTAAAAAAAAATTGTGGCAATGGCATTGCCGAAAATGTGAAAAAAAATAAGAATTGTGGCAATGGTATTTCGGCAATACCATTGCCACAATTCTATTCCTCTTCTTTTTTTTTTTCTTTTTCTTTTTTTCACATTTTCGACAATGGCATTGCCGAAATAGGTGAAAAAACTCTACCTACTTCGGCAATACCATTGCCACAATTCTATTATCTATTTTTATTTTTTAAGAAATGATAAGTGCACACAATTTTTACAATATTTTTACAACAAATTTTAAGGGGCAGGTTGTTATTGTTGGATTAAAAAAGTAATTTCAGTGTTAAACTCAAATTTGAACTAATAATAACTAATAACCTGTGATTTGTTGTGAAAATGTTGTAAAAATATTGTGAACGTAACACTTTTTTTTAAAATTCCTCCCCAGATTTCGGCAACCACATTTTTTTTTTCTCCCATTTTCGGCAATGACATTGCCACAATAGACAAAAAAAATACAATTCCATTCCAATTTTTTTTTTCCCTCCCATTTTCGGCAATGGTATTGCCACAATTACCATTTTTTTTTCCCTATTTCGGCAATAGCATTGCCGTAATTACTTTTTTCTTTGGGGCACTCACACTTCGATCACAGGACACACTCGAGCAGGGAATTTGGACAGCAGGTATTTCGGTAACACCGTTGCCGAAATTCAAAATTTTCTCTCACCCACTTTTCCTCTTTCTCTCTCATACTTTTGTTGAATTTCGGTAACAGTGTTGTCGAAATTCACTCTTTTTCCTCATTTCGCTAAATAAGTTGAAACAATACCTATAACGCAAATAAATTTCGGATTTAGCAATATTCAGCCAAAAGACTCATATATATATATATATATATATATGTTTGTTAAAATTAGTTTTGAATTTTTTATTTTTTTTTTTTGATATATAACATTAAAATCAGTTATGATATTAATGTTATATATCAAAAAAAAAAAAAAATCAGTTATGATAATATAAAACATTAACGGCCATTAACAAAAGTAGCCACTCTTTTTTTCCTATATAATAGTGTCCACACCAACAGCAAACAAAACCAAATACAGCTCAGTTTTTAACTCTCCTACTACCCTTGTTCTTTGCTGCTTTGTTTGTTGTTGTTCTTCTTTTTCTTCCAAACATGGTGGTGTTAGAACAAGGCCTCTCAACTGCCATGAACGCAAAAATCATTGGCTCAGGCAGTGAAGGCATAGTTCTAGCACATGGGTATGGAGCAGACCAGTCTGTCTGGGACAAAATCCTGCCCCATCTGGCTAAACACTACCGCGTTCTTGTCTTTGACTGGACCTTTTCTGGTGCTGTTAAAGATCCAAACCTATTCGACCCTGTCAAATACACTTCCTATGAAGCTTTTGCGAATGACTTAATCGCTCTTGTGGATGAGATTAACCTGCAATCTGTGGTTTTTGTTGGCCATTCAATGTCTGGTATGATTGGTTGCATTGCTTCCATCAAAAGGCCTGAGCTTTTTAAGAGACTTATACTCGTTGGAGCTTCTCCAAGGTGCTTATAAAGATATATAAAATGTTTCTCTTTCTTTTACTTCATCGCTTTATCTCCCTTGGGAATTAAAAAATAAACACACACACATAAAATACTTTGGGCAGTTGTGGATTTGTTTATGGTTGGATGTTCTTTGATTATTGTTTTTCTCTCTCTCTCTTTTCTTTTTTGGGAATATTATTCAGGTAAAACCCATTTAATTGCAAAACATGTTCTTTCCAGATTTGAATCAGGTTGGTTTTTCATTTAATACCAAATACGATTAAGGGAGCAAGCTCTTTTTTCTGTTTTGTTCTCTTTCCTATTTTTTTTTTTCTTTTTTCTTTTTGTAATTTTCAATTTTTTTTGGTGAAAGAAAGTAAGAAACTAATTAACCACTCTGATAGTTTTAATACACCAAAGTTGTGGACTACACAAGTCCTTGCTTTTCAGGAACGTGGATCATTTCTAGAAGAGCTGAAACCCTGACCTCTAGCACTAAACCTAACGATCTGTTTTTACCGTGCCAATGAATATTCTTGTGATTTTATATACCTTAATCTAGTATTACAAAGAGCCAAATCAAACATGTGGATACAAAATATGGTTCATTATATATGATGCCGGCTTGGTTTGTCTTGTACTCTTATGTTTGGTTTATATACGTGTGGATCTTTAGTCGGTATTTTTGTCCAAAATAAAATGAAGATTATCAGTTTAGTTTGAGGACAAGCACGAGCTTGGATTACATAAAAGTTTAAAACCTCAAGTTTTCCTTTCCTCTCGTTTTCTTCTTTTTTGACTTTTTGTTGGCTGTTTGAGAGTGATTGAGACAGCATAATTTAAATATGACTGTAATACGTTAGGTGTATGATATTATTACTATTATTATTATTTTTTTTTTTTTTTTAAACTTTAGTTGCTTTATAAATTCTTTTTGAGGAAGTAGTTGCTTTATAAATAAGGGGGAAAATTTGTCATAGTTTACAATTAGTGGAACATTAAAATATAAATGTTACATATAAGGTGTATGAAATTTTTTTTTTTTTTTCCATTTTAAATTTTAGTTACTTTACAAGGAAAAAAAAATGGTCATACTAGTTTATAATTAGTGGAGCATAAATTGGACACTAAGAGTAGAACATGAGATTTTATATATCAACTGACTGATCTGTTATATCTTATCATATTAGCAGTTCAAATTGCAAAGTATCCTAATGAAACAAGTCTAAAAATTTCTCATACTACTTCATATAGGTACATAAATATCGATGATTATGAAGGTGGGTTTGAGAAATCGGACGTTGAGCAGATTATCTTAAACATTGAATCCAACTATGAGAATTGGGCTACAGCCTTTGCTTCCCTTGTAGTGGATCAAAAAGATCCCCTCTCAGTGGATAAGTTCACAAAATGCTTGAGAAGAATGAGACCTGAAGCGGCACTTCCCGTAGCCAAAACCATATTTTACAGCGATGAAAGAGACATTCTTGACAAGGTTATGACCCCATGCACAATCATTCAGACCACCAGTGATATCGTAGTCCCAAAGTCAGTGGCATTCTACATGCAAAACAAAATTAAGGGAAAATCCACTGTGGAGATCATAGAAACTGATGGCCATTTTCCACAGCTAACTGCGCACCTCCAGTTCCTTCAGGTGCTAGGGAATGTCCTGGGCTTCTCTGATCTTGGTCATAATTAAACGACAGTTTGAAATTTCCACGTTTCTTCTTTTTCTCCCCCTATTCATTTGAATGGTAGGAAAGTAAGGTCAGAAATAAATGTCCTGTGGGCATGTGTGTTCATAAGTTCATGAGATAGAGGTAGTAGATGGTATGTACTCGTACAATGTAATGTTTTGTGTTTAATAAAGTTTGAATAGTTGGTAGTTAGAGCTTTGTGAACTTTATTTTGGTAGAGAGAGAGAGAAGTTATGCACTGCATTCAATTTTCTTTTATTTTTATTATGCTTAAATGAATACATGTTAGGTTCAAATCTTGTTGTGTTGGCAAATCTATGCCAAAACACATTTTTTTTTATGTATTTGAGTATTGGTTTTTAGTTTATGAAATAATTTTAAAGATCTGTGCTAGAGACAAAAGAAAACAGTTAAAGAATATCTGCTTAAAACAACAAAATTTTTGTTTCCTCGACTCTTGCTTGACTCTAGTCAATCTATCGAGGCGTAAGAATCAACAAAAAATGACAACGATAAGAAGCCCATAACTTGTCTGTTTAAGCTCAATTTGAGCCTCACTTGTTGCTTTATTTAAACAACGTTATAAGCCATACCTAGAGAGGCTTCAAAGAGGGAGAGAGAACTCAGTTTGTGAGGCTAGGGTTTGTGTAACCAAGTTCCTTACAATTTTACCACACCAAAGACTTTCAAGTAGATCTGAAGATCAACTAAGTAGAAGTTGAAGTCATAGTCCCTATCACAAACTTCTTGTTGTGAAGTTAGTCATCGATTAGAGATCCATGCACATTGAAGAAGGTCACTAAGAAGAGTGGTTCAAATAAGTTGGTGTTGTGCTTGGATATCTCAGTAGGTTCTATTGTATGTAGGTACTTCGGAATTAGAAATATTTTTTATACCTATAACCTCAACCTTTGTTAGTGCATTCTTCAAGGAGTGGTGACCTATATTTTATCCATTGGGGTTTTCCTTGTTAAGATTTTCTTAATTGTAACCATATTGCTAACGTTGTGTCAAATTCATTTTCGCTACACTATTTTTGCAATATGATTGTCCTCATTAGGGCTGAAATCGGCTAGGTTCAATTGGGGTGAAGGTGAAATTTTGCCCCAAATCAAGACTCTCAATTTTGCCAAAATCAATACCAACCGATACAACAACAAAATCGCAAGAAACCGATTGTGAAAGCAACGGTTGGTGTGGTCGGTTTTTTCAGTTTTCATACATCATCTATTTTCTAAGAAATCAAAAAAAGAAATAATCAAGAAAATAAACTAGAACAAAGAAACAGAGAACAAACCCAAACTATAAACCCAATGAAGATGGTGGCTAAAGAAATAGATAAAAACGAAGTGGAAGGGGCGACTGAATGAGAAAGAGAGGAAGAGTAAAGAGGGAGAGAGGGAAACAATTAAGGGGGAGGGAAGACACGCATGTTAACCACTAAGGAAATATAAACTTACGTAATAGAAATTAATTATATATATATTGGTTAGTTTCAATAGTTCACTGTAGTTTTCACTAAAATCGGGTCCGAACCGAATTGAGAAAAAACTAAATAATTGGATTTGGTTCGTGTGGTTTTGGTCAGTCCATTTGGTTTGTACTTTTTTTTTTCCTAGCTCTAGTCCCTATCACATGCTAAATTGGACATTTGCATAATTTTACTAATTAATCAACTTGAGTAATTGAATTGGGGTCAAAATAAACCCAACATAATAGTTTTCATTATTTTGTAAAGAAATTGGTGGAAAGAAATTGCTACATGTCTGTTTGGATCTAACGTATCAGCATGCTATTGGAAGAGATCAATGCTATGTGTATCAAAGTTCAGGACTACAATTATTTGAATCAAATATTTCATTTCAGAGATCCCAAGTGACCATAGTACTCATTCATTGTTGAAGATATTATGGCCTCTCCAAATTGATGAAATTTATGAGGGGAACTTCCATAAAATTTTAGAAGAGTTGATGAGGTTGGACATTAATTAATTTCGAACCGATTATTTATGACATCCTTTTTCTGGCACAAAAAAATAGTCAAAGTAGTTGAAAGTGTGTAGCACGTGTGAGGAAGGAAGCATGAATATTGTGGGTTCAAAGGATATTACTGAAGTTCCTGAAGCGCAAAATAAGAAAAAATAAGAAAGATAAAAGAGATAATGGAAAAGAACAAAACTATTTATCACAGGCCCAGCTGAAGTTGATTCAGCCCACCATGACTGACCCACATTAATATGGAACAGAAAGCGACCCAGCTCTGGCACAGTCATTCTATGCCATAATAAATGACTCACCGAAAGTTGTCCTTGACTCTTTCCAACTTGGTGACAATGAACACCTTGAAACTTGAAAGTGAGGCTATAACCCAACTGCGAAAAAGTTAATTTGGTACCTTTTTTGATACTACATTAAAAAAAAAAAGTTTAGCACCTTTTCTTCTTTTTTTTTTCTTTTTTTTTTCTTTTTTTTTTGCTGAATACCTGTAGCTTGTTTTACACCATTGTCATTAATGCCATTATATAAAATAACTTACAGTCCGTGAAAGGTAGGTATCTTATTTTTAATTACACGTGAATTGTCATGTCATATTGTGATTGGCACAATAGAACAGTGTCATATTGTGATTGGCACAATAGAACAGTGTCATATTGGTGGATTCCTATAAAAATAGGAAATTATTCTTATTACAATTAGTTTAGTTAATAAATGCTCTTAGAATATTTGTTAATATATCATTTTAAAAAAAATTATATCAGTTTTATGGAAAATATAAAAAAATTTGTTAAAAAAATCAATTATTTTTTTCATAAAATTTTTTAAGCATAACCAATACACTTGGAACATCTAGGGCTGTCCATGGGTCGGGCGGGTCGGGTTTGTGCTCAACCCGCCGCCAACCCAACCTGATCTGGTGGAGTCTGCCATCAACCCGCCGCCAACCAAGAAACTGATCAGATCGGGCGGTTCAGACATCCAGTTGGTTTCGGGCGGGTCGGTCGGAGTCAAGATCTGAGATTCCAGCGAGAAAATGGCGAAAAGTCAGTGAGATTTCGCCAGATCTAGAAGAAATCTCACCTGATTCGATGAGATTTCACTAGATTTGGACGAAATATCACTAGATCTACTTGATAAGTCGCTGAAATATGAAAATCTGTTGCCAGAATCTAAAAATTTGAAGTCGGAATCTGGAAATTTGAGGCCGAAATTTGGAAAATCTCGCCGGATTCTGGAAAATTTCGCCGGAATCTGGGAAAAACTCACCAGAATTTGGAAATTTTGGCTGGAAATTCTTAAACATCGGTCGGATCGGGTTTTTTGGGTTTTGGGGGAGGAAAACCGAGACTGACCCGTCGGAGTCGGTTTTTGGAACAAATGACTCGCCGCCGACCGGTGACTTGATCGGGTCGACCAGTTTCGAATCAGTCACCGATCGGGTCCTTCGGGTGGGTCAGGTCTCCGGTGGGTCTGGACAGGCCTAGGAACATCCATTAACTTTTCTTATCATCACTTATTACCTTAAAAGTACTAGCATAAATGTTATTTTAACACACCAAAGAAATTACTTTATTTGTTTTAGAATAGCATTTAACAATACACACTACATTATCTTTTTTTTAATACATCATCCATTAAAATTATATAAAACAACTCCTACCCACCACCACTGTAAGACCCATCTCATTTGCCAAAATCCTTTGAACCAACCCAGAAAATCCAACAAAGTCCCAATAGCCAATCCAAAATTAGAAAAACCAAATACCCTTGTTAAAACTCAAACCTAACCTGGTAACCTAGCATCGCCCATCGATCACCATCCAGCAACGCAACTCATTAACCAGTATCACCCATTGACCACCACCCAACAATGTCTTCCCAACTGAAATTCAAATCAATGATTGCAATCCACACAACCCAACCGAACCCAGATTAGTGAAGGAAACCCATCACAACCCACCCTAACCTAACCATAACCCAGATCGGTGACCGCACCGCCACAATCATTTTCACATGACAAACTCGAATGGATCAAAGCCACAACCACCACCTAGAATAAACCAATAGCCCATAGCAATCACTACCATAACCACCGCCATAGAACAAACCCATAGCAACCACCAACGAGGAGAGAGAAGAGGAATGAGAGAGTCAAAAAGTCACAAAGAGGAGACAATGAGAGAGTTGGATAGAGGAGATAATAGAGGGTTGAAAGCAAATAAATAAATAATATTACTACAATACACTACTAACTATAGCAATGCTACTTTTTTTTAGCGTATGGCACATCCAATGTAGCTTTTTTTGTTTGGTGTGCTAAAATAGCATTTTTTTAGCATGTAGCACATCCAATGCTAAGTGCATTAGCATAAGCTCTTCTAAAAATATGTCATCTTAACATATCAAAAAACTATTTTATTATTTTAGCACATTAATTTACAATACACCCTACATCTCATCTTCTATTCTTCAATTCAACATATTAAAATAATATTAACTCAAAACTCTGCCTAAAACAAAATACATCCAACAGGCAGCTGTGAGATGAAACAGCGACCACCAACCAACAACCATGGCATCCTCCACAACCTAAAACACAACTCAAAATAAACCCAACTAAATCCAGCCACCTACCCATAACAAACTCATAGCCATCAATGATGACATCAACCACCACAAATCACAACCACAATTGCTGAAATCTTCCAACAAATTTCAAATCCACACAAAAAAAAAAAAAAAAAAAAACCCAAATCCTCTAACAAAAGAGAGATTAAAAGAGAGGGATGATTATGAATCTGAGGACTTAGGTCGCCGTCATGGTGGGTCTCCGTTGTGGTGGGTCGCTGTCATGGGTCACCTTCTCCATTGTGGGTCACCCAGAACCTTCAATTTGAGTTTGATCTCCATAGCGAGGTTGGAGAGCGAGAGAGAAGAAAGAGAGAGCAAGAGAGAAGAAAGAGAGAGTGAGGTCTTAGGTCTGAGGCCAAGGAAGAAGAAAGAATAAAGAAAGTTAGGAGAGAAGTGAGAAATTGAATAAAAAATGAATTTTTTTTAGCATTGGTTTTCATACGCTTCTACTAATAAAAGCATGCAGACACAAATGGTAAATTTTTTTAGCATTTGGCACATTTGATATAGCAATATTTTTTATGTTTGATGTGTTAAATGCTAAAAATTTAGAATTTAAGAGAGCTAATACTAGTGCTCTAATGCTCTAACAAGTTGCTAACATAATTGTGAAAAAAGTTGTGCCTTAGTTACCACATTGCTCAATATCCTATAAGTCTACCTACAGACATACTCAAATTCACATCCAATTTCGTAACACACTTAGGTGTCAATTTATGATTAGATTTCAAGACTTACACACAAGACCACTATAGGTATTTGTTGGGAAAAAAAAAAAAATTAAGTGCATCAATCACAAGGTGACACTTAAACATGTTGTCAATTTTGGTGAGTAGTTGGATTTGTCCTTAACATTTCTCATAACTTAATATGTAGGCTCACTCTTTACTTAGTTTTATATATTGAGTTTACATTTTCATTCAAATTTACAACACTTCTCATAATTTAGTCCCATTTTCAAAAGGATTCACAACTAACATCATTTCAAATTATCCTAATAGCCTATAGTAGTAGTAAAATAAAATAAAATAACTCAATAAATTTTGAAAAATATTTTGAATTTATAGAGACTAATATCACTAACAATTAATTAATATACAATTCTTGCAAAGTGGCTTAATTTTGGCCATGTTAATTAAAAATCCAAAGCCCCATGTTAGATCTTTACTAACAAAAGTCATTGAGAATTTTTTACTTTCTATTAAGGTTTTTTCATTATCTCAATTATCTGTTGTTGTCATCTTTAATATCACTACTGATAAAATCTCCCTCCCAAAATACAATTTCAATGTCGTGAAGCCTTCCCCTTGTTTGCAAGTATGATTTCCCATGTTCTATTTTTTTTTTAGATGTATGAGTAGACATACAAATTTCATGGCATTGCTTGGTTATTGATGGTTCTCTTTCTAAACCACCACGGTTTCCTTGTCCAAGCCTTAACAAAAGGGTAAAACCCATTATTTTTGTTTGAATATATTAATATATTATATATTAGGATATTACTATGAATAACATAGGACATGGTTTTTCATAATACTACGGGTTATCGTAATTTTACAATACCATGAGTAGGGTTACCATACTAAGTCTATGTGGTCCTTTATAAATTTTATATTGAGTTCATTTTAATGCTTAATTCAACACATTAAAGAAAGTAGTCACTTAAGAGATTTTCATTGTGGACATAAGTCATTAGGCTGAACCACATTAATTCTCTCTCTCTCTCTCTCTCTCTCTCTCTCTCTCTCTCTCCACATCATTTTATTTTGCTCTTCCTATTTCAACGTGGTTTTAAAGCCATTACCAGTTCTTCATCAACTTTCATTATTACTTTAGATGTCAACATTAAAGTCTACACCTAAGATCTAGATCCATGAGATCTTATATATACCTAACTCCTAAGATTCCAAGCCCTTTCAAAATCATTGTTTCAGTGTAGTACACACCCTTTTGCACCACCTCAATCATAATCATGCACTTCCTTCTAGTTTCACTCACCGCTTAACCTATTATCTAACTTCCATAGATCCTCGATACACACAATACATGTGTTGGAGATGCATCTACTTGCGTTCTCCCTTTAGAGCTCTTTCCATGTTTTTTACATGCATCATACACTTCACGAGCTTTTTCCTCTTTGATAATGATTTTTTTAGGCATTTATTGATGGGCCTTGATTCTTTCGATGGGAAATAAAGACCTTCCTTGCATTGAATAATTTTCTTAGCAAACATACCCCTCCTTGTGATTAAGGGGTGATGTTAGAATAAATTATGTTATTATATATCAATATATTTTCATAAATATCATAGACTATGATTTTATTAAATACCCTAGACTATCATGGTTTTGTAATACCATGAGTTGCTACAGTTTTAGGCTAAACGTACAAAGTCTTATGTATTTACATATTAATCCTACATTGGGTTCATTGTAATACGTAGTTCAACACATTAAAGATGTATCCACTCAAGGGCTTTCCACTGTGGACGTAACTTGTCAGGGTGAATCACGTTAATTATCTCTCTCCCCCTCTCTCTTCACCTACACACACATCATTTTAATTTCCCTTTCTATTTCACCAAATGTTAACTCACAACCTTCGTAATCTCTACCACCACAACTACCTTATTCTTATAAAAACAATGTTTAACACTTTGTTGATAGATTTCCCCAAATTGTGCCTCGTATGACTTTATTTGAAATAATATGTGGAAAATTTCATTGGACCTTATTATAAATTATTCTCACAAAATTTCCAACCAAATGTAGGAGTGAAATCGAAGATTGAGGCAATTAGAAACTTATGTGGGGAAAATGTTGGTTATGGCTATTGTGGGTCTTTAGGGTTTGATGGCGGCAGTTCAACGATTTGTAGTTGGCATTATAGGTGTAGGGATGATTGGTGGATGACTTAATTAAAGGTTTGGAATGAGTTTATTCAATTTGAGTGTGTTTATGGGTGGGTCAGCAGACTGATCGAAACCCAAATCGTCATCCAACTCCACTAACCAAAACACATATACTTATTCACTATTGAAAAACAAAGACTTGAAAGGAACTTAGAAAATAAAGATTTAGATGTGGGTTTTAAAGCTTTGTGAGTTGGATTAAAGTTTTATGAGAAACAAAGTCCAATTACTTATATGGTTTCGATTATGTAATTTTAAAGGTTAGATTGTGGGTATTGTGTGGAGGTGTTGTTCAATTGGAAGCATGATAGGGTGAAAGAGTGGTTTTCATTGGTGATTTGTGTGAAAGGGATGTTAAGTCTCAAGTGATTGGATGTTAGTTTTGGTTTACACATTTTTAGAATTGGAAATTGCAAAATCTTCATCTAGGACTCTAAATAATAATAATAAAATGCTTAGAATAAATTGAACCGAAAATCCAGTTTGTTATGGTTGTTGGGTATACATGGGTGAGTGAAGTCCCCCATTGAATAATGATAACAAGAATGATTGGTTAATATAACATAATTGAGCATATACTCATTGGGCTTAGGTCTTTTGGGTTAAAGTGTGTCTCTATATATTATATTAATTATTCAAGGAAACTCTCCAAGATGTTTATCTCCCAACAAGTTGTTGGAAAAATACATGTTTGTATCGCATACAAAACATACGCAGCGGAAAATTAACGGATCTACTTCATTCGCAATTGATAACATGTACTATGTAAGTTTCAAAATTTGAGAACAAGAAAGCGTACCTTGGTGCGGTAAAATTCAAAACCGAAGATCAGAAGTTCTTGGGAAGACTTTTAATCTTCACTCCAATTCCACTTGATGCCAAAGAAGTGTGATCTCTCAATCAGTTTCTAAGAAAAGAATAGAAGAGTATCTAACACTCACATACAAACCATTTTATTTCTTATGTGATCTTAATGAAAAACCACTATGAAAGTCTTATGAAAACCTTCATCTTTTCCTTATGAAAAAGAACTTATGAAATTCTGTATGTTTCTCTCCTTATATACAACTGATTATCTAATTGGGCTAGCCTTTTGGGCCATTCCAATTGGGCTCTAGTATGTGGCTTGGAGTGGGACCAAAAGGAAACAAATAAGACTCTAGCTCCAATGGGCCTTGGGCTTTTCAGTCAACTCTTGACAAGTCCAAAGTTACCATTAATTATATTCAATACCACTATAAGAATATAATTACACTCTAGGCCTTATTAATAAATTATATCCCAAGACTTTATTATACATGCAATCCCTTCATTAAAATATTCGTAGTAATACAAAGTCATGAATGTAGATTGTCGCTTTGAAGATTACTACATCTTAATCCTTGAATACCCGGTTTAATCGTTTACGTTATTCATCATATATTTATGAAGGCAATATTGGGCCCAACACTCTGAATAACCAAACCCATTAAATCTATCTAAAAGGAATATTTTATATCTCCGTTAAGAGATTATGAATTCCATCTTAAGAATATATGTTCCATCAACACTAAATGCGGTTGCCCAACATACTGAGGTTTTGATCGTGACTTATAGATCTGACTCCTGATATATCAAAGCAACCTACATCTCATGATCAGGTCCATTATTCTCTCAGGATTTAGAGTTGATGTAAATATAAGTCGTTAGATTTATTATTCATTTGTCAGTCGTTAGGAGAATAATAAATCTTACAGCGGTCCAGTTCAATATGTCTTAACTCTTAAAACATATCAACATACCAACTAGAAGTTTCCACTTCCATGATCAAGACAAATCATCTTAGTTGATATGTTATAGTCTTTGCAGATGAAATGCCCAATTTCATCACCGACTACGAACTAAAATTCTGAGTTTACAAAAAACTTGTGATTTATATCTTCTGTGACTAAATCACATAAATCACATACTATGCATCTCATGGACTAAGATAATGTCCCATTAGTTCATTTATAGATAGTCTCACATAATTAAACAATTTAATTATTTATGACATGCCAATAAATTGGATTTTAGGGCATAAACTCCAACCCAAGTAGTATTAGAACCCATGGTAGTGTAGGGCAAAGGTGGAAAGGTTATCGAGGTTCTTTTTGTAGTTGGAGCGGGAACAGAATGTGTGTACTTGAAGCCCTTTCGTAAATGGAGCAGGGATGGGTCATTTTCGCAGTTGGAGCGGGGACGGTATATTGTACCAAGCAAGCCCATAAAGTCCACACAAAAGATCTTGGAAAAAGCCCAACAAAAGAGTATTATTGCTAATGGTGCTAGACAACGGTGAGGTACGAGATTCCCATGGAGGATAAAAGGACATGCGGGGTTAATACATGGAAGCCCATGGATGATGCACTAGTGAAGAAAAAAGCCCACTAGGCAAGGGGGAGCGAGTAGGACTTGTTCATGACCCATGGAGAGATCTTGAAGCCCATAGAAAAGCAGAGACTCACACGTGAAGGGGACAATGTTGGGTATTCACGTATGAGTGAAGTCCCACATTAAATAATGATGAGAAGAATAATTAGTTAATATAACATAATTGAGCATATATCCATTAGGCTTAGGCCTTTTGGGGTGAAATGTGTCTCTATATGTTATATTAATTATTCAAAGAAGCTCCCCAAGGTGTTTATCTCCCCAACACTGGTCTTCTAAGGGATTCGATCAGTCTCATCCCTCTATTTTAAAAAATTCAGGTTTTGGTCCTAATCCTTGTTTAGACACTCAATTTTGCACCTATAATTTAACCCTGGAAGATGACAAAATGACAATTTTAGGTACCCAAAAATCATGGTTGCATTTTAGTCATTAACTCATTCATCACATATCATGAAAATGATCTTGAGGTTTTAACGATCACAATAATGCTTTTAATTTCTAAATCGAACAATCGGATCGAAAAATGTCATAAGATTAAGTTTTAACGGTCTGCATGCATTCATATGGGTGGAACCTATTATACGTGATTAATTGAAATTAATTTTGATTGGTTAATAATTAAAACTAATTAAGTGAATTTTGTGATTGGTGGAAATTCTCATTAAAATGTGATTTGTTGCACGAGAATAAAAGAAATAAGCCGATAATATTAAATTTGGACTGATAATTGAATTTTTGGAGTAATTATCTTAAAAATAATTATTTTAAAAATCCTAATTATCACTTTGGAATGAAGTTTATCATGAAAATAACTCTAAAATTTGTCCAAATACAGTTTTAGACTTGGAATACACTTCAAAAACGTGCTAGTCAAGCAGTAGTTTTCATATTCACTTTCCAAGGAATTTTTAGCATAGTAAACATCGAAATTCAGACTAGGCTATTTCTTGCAAAGTTGTAGGGAATCGAATTTTCCTTCAGCTCTCATAATTTCGGCTAAATCCAAATTTGAGTAGAGAGATGTGATCAAAATACTGAAACATGTTCAAATATGAAAAATCAGCTTAACTCTTATCTAAATCTCTCTTTTTTTTAAAAGGATTTTCTTCATACATTTTTTGCTTATTTTTTAAGCTGATCTAACTTATTTTTCAAGCAACTAACACCTCTATAAATAGAGGAGACTACCCAAGATTCAGCACCCCTCTTCCCCTAATGTAAAAGAACCTCTTAAAGTTTTTCTTTAGGATTTTCTTCTTTGTTAGTGACAATTCTTTAGACCTTAGAGAGATCTATTCTCTCTAATTTCTAAAGGAAATCCCATTTGTTTTAATCATTCATGCAAGTAAGTAGTTTGTAATTTCTTTCTATACTTTGATTGTTTATTTGTTTGCTTTGCATGATTGTTTAAATTTGTTCACATCATTCCTTTACATGTTCATGATTAATTTGTTCATATGGTAATCAAATGATGTAGCATTGTTCATGCATTAAAATGAGACTCATTTTAGATCTAAGATGGGTTTTTGAAGTTTTTTTTATAAATCCATTGTTTTCTTTTCATAAAAAATAGATCTGAAGTTTTTTTATTATATATCTATTGTTTCCGGCTCATTAAAAACTGAAACCTTTTTTTTTATAAATCTCTTGTTTTCTTTTTATAAAAGCAGATCTAGAATATTTTTTTACCAACTTATTGTTTTCTTCTCACAAAAAAAAAAAAAAAAAAAAAAACAGATCTGGAATTTTTCTCTCAAATCCATTGTTTGCTGCTTATAAAAACAAACCTGAAACTTTTCTTTTAAATCTATTGTTTTCTTCTTATAAAAACAGATCTGGAACTTTTCTTTTAAATCTATTGTTTTATTCTTATAAAAACAGATCTGGAACTTTTCTTTTAAATTTATTGTTTTCTTCTTAAAAAAAAAAATTATATATATATATTTTTGAAAATTTTGTGATAAATTTATTGTTTTCTTCTTATAAGAATCAAATCTGAAATATTTTCTCAAAGTTAATGTTTTCTTTTAATGAAAAATAGATCTAAAATATTTTTCCAAAACCTTTTCTTTTAAAAAAGAATGGATTATAAAATCTAATCGTAGACTTAATCTTAGATCTATCATTGACCTAAACACATGTGGCATTTAAAATCACCGTATTGCATTGTATGTTTAATGGGTACATAACTGGTCATTCATAAGTCTAGAAGACCAAACTCCGTTTGGGCAGAATAGGTGCCTAACACCTTCTCATTCTGTAACCTAACCCCCGGATCTAGATCTTAGGTTTGTAGAGTAGTTTTTATTATTGAAAGATTGTAACTAGGAAAGAAAAAAAAAAAAAAAAAGCTTTGTAATTCTTTACTTAGATTGTAATCAAGACCAAAGTTATATATAGTTGCTTTCTATTAATTGTAAATGTTCATATTAATGAGAACTCGATGTTATTTAGTCATACACTTTTGTATTTTTTAGTTTTTCTTATTGACTCCACAAAACCCCCAAAAGAGGTACCAAGTACTTTTTTTTTTTTCTTGAGAGCCGGTCTCTCACACCTTGTTTTGCAAAAAAAGAAAAAAAGAAAAAAAAAGCAGATTAGACTGGACCGATCTATATACATATAATTTTTTTAATATATTATAAATATACACTTTTTTATTTTAAAAAAACATAATACCTAACTCTCTCATTTTCTCTTCTCATTCCATTCTAATACAATTGAATATAAATTAGACCAGACTAAACCAAACCTATTTTTGATTGAAACCCTATATATTTCATGCTTCTCTCATAATTGAAGACCGTAAAGTGCTAGATTGAAAATTTTTTAACAAAACAAAAATTGAAACAAAAAAGTTGGAACTACTCACAGTTTTTTAATATGTGTTGAGCTCTAATTAGGTAATTTAAGATGTGTTAAGCTCTAAGTAGGTAAGCAAAGCAACATTGTAGAAACTGCATGTTGAGGGATAGTGAGGATATCTCAATTTTGTATTATATAAATTTATTGATTTTCTTATAGAGCAATTGGCGCTTACTGAAATACTAGTTAACTCAACTGATAAAGTTTTTTATGGTCGAATAAGAAACATACGGTAAAAAAAAAAAAAAAAAAAAAATCTAAAACAATCAACAATGGGTAATTAGCGTTTACCTTCCCCTAGGCATATAGAACTTCGAAGCTTAAAACTTATAATAGCCCATGAAAATTTTATAGCCCAAATTATAGATCCTACCCATTTCAGCGGCATATGTTTTTCTAATCTGGATTTCATTTTGGGCTTTATCGACAACGAGGCGTTCGTAATTATAAAAAAAACGGCAAGGGTAAATCGGTCAATAAGTTGTAAAATATCTCTCACTCACTATCACTCACCCATTTCCAATTTTCATTTCAACCGGTATGAGAAGCTTACTCGGAGGAGCTTTCCAAATCATCGCCAAATCATCGTCGCTGTTCGCGAACTTAACCACTCGCTCTCACTCTCAAACTCAGCGACTGAGCTTCCCTCTCTTCAAAACCTCAAAAGCCTTCGTCTCTCTAAGACTAAGAACCTTCGCGATCATGGCCGGTACGGACGAATTCGTAAAAGGAAGCGTTAATGCAAACGGCGTCGCAGTGATCACACTCGATCGCCCCAAGGCTCTCAACGCAATGAACCTAGGTTGGTTTCACTTTCCTCATCCGAATTTTATTACTTCTCGCTCTCTTTCGTTTCTTGTTTCCTCTATTGAAGTATGAGCTAAAAGCGATTCGTTGAAATTCGTGCAATTTTGGATGAATTTGAGTTCTATAGCTTGAAATTGTGGAATGGAAAAAAAAAATGAGGAATTTTGTGATTGGAAATCGTTGTTCTTAACTTATGATTTTGTGTGCTAAAAATGTGAAAAATTGATGCGTGGAAGGAAGGGCATTGTTTGTAATTAGTTTTGGAAATGTGGTCATTTTCCCATGAAATTAAAGCTGTATCATATTATGCATTTATGCTAAGTGAAAGCTATTGCATTTTTTGTCAAGTTATGATTTATGAATAATGAAATTAAACTTTATTTTAAGTGTTAATGTTTTGTTGAATTAATTGATTAACTGATAAGGGAAATGCAAAAACTTGTGGTGTTTTAATTTCAAAGTCAATGTTGAATGTTGTTTTTGATGTAAATGAATGCTATTGTTTTTTTTTTTTGGCTATGTATTTAACATTAACCTGTTGATAATGCAGATATGGATATAAGATATAAAAATTTTCTTGATGAATGGGAATCGGACCCAAGGGTCAAATGTGTTCTGGTTGATAGTAGCTCAGCTCGTGCGTTTTGTGCAGGTAACGCAAAGAAAATTAGAGTCCTTCATGCATTTTTTCTTTGATTTTTTGTGTGCTTTTTTGGCAAGATACTGATACCCACGCACCCAATGGGTCTTGATCCCACGACCTCACCCTCCACCTAGAACTTATAAGTGGAGGAGGTGCCAATTAAGCTAGAGCTCATTGGCTTTTTCGTGCTATTTTCTGAATTTGATTTCTCATTCATATCTTTTCCATTTATATTTGGATTTTTCTTTTGGAGTTGTTTTTTGGTTTCCAAGTGTTAGTTAAGGTTTTGAGGGTAACCATTGATGGACAATGCAGGAATGGATATTAAAGGGGTTGTTGCTGAGATTCAAAAGGACAAAAATACACCTCTTGTGCAGAAGGTTCCTTTTATAAGGCTTCTTTTATGCTATCAGTGTTTCTTGCTAAATTGCTTATTTGATTGTGGTTATCGATCTGCATTATTTGCACTGTTCTATATATATATATATATATATATATATATATATATTTTTTTTTTTTCCTTTCTTTCTTCTTTTTATGTTGCTTTGTTGCATTATATACGCCGTTTTCTTTAGTAAGTTAACTTGCTTAGCGGTTGTCTATTAGTTAGATGATAATACGTATCTTAGTTTATCTGCAGGTGGTGATGTGAAGCAGATCACAACCAAAAACCGAGTATCAGATATGATTGAGGTCTTGTTGTCCTTTTATGTATCATTACTTCTCATGAAAAAAGAAAAAAAAATTATGTATCACCAAATCAATAAGTTGTAAACTTTGTTAAAAATAACACTATTACGAGATGATTGTCAGCTACTGCCTTCGTCCCATTTTGTTTGTCGAGTGTTCTAGTTTTGGCTCTCCTAAAATACTTGTCCAATCTTGAAGGTCATGGTGATTAATCAACTGACTTCCCAATAGAACCCTGTGCTTTATTTTGTTTAGGTTTAAATTTTTAAAAGTTTATAAGGGCAAGTTTGAAATTTATATATTTTTCTATGGAGGGAGTATATTTTTAGCAATTTGAGTTCTTTTTCTATTAGATAAGTATTACCTTTATGAGGAAAACCAGGATCCAAACCCCCCCTCCCCCAATGTTGTAACTATCAAATTATCAATAAATATCACCATTACTGATAAAAGTACTTTTCAATATACTTTGAACTAGTGTCTTCTCCTTAATTCTCCAACCATCTTATTTTTTTAAACCTTAAAAAGAAATGTGGGGCTCTTGTTAAAGCTTCTTTATATGTGTATTTGATGCATCCTCAATCACTTCTTATTAAATCTATTGTCACTCACTGGAAAGTTTAACAACCAGTTTACATATTATAATCATGAGATGGGAGATCTCACTTATTCTGATTGAGAACTGAGCAGGATAACCGAATTTTGCTTCTGGACCTCTTTTAGGTTCTCCAATAAAAGTTTATAAACCATTTGACATGTTATTATTTCTACTGTTTGAAAGATATCGTGATCATGATTTGAATTTAACTTTCAACATATGAGTTCTTTCTAGTGTTTCTAGGTGCTTTGATAATTTTCAAGTATAAATTAAATGGCATACATGGATTGATATTCTGTTCACTGCATGTGCATATTGAAGGTTGTATATTTAAATTTCAACACATGCATTGTTTGTGTATTGGGACCTAAACTTGACATCTTTTGGCCAGTTCACAGTGGTTAATTAGTTTGGGTGGTATACTTTGATGCTTGTGTAATTCATATAATGCCTTTCGAGTCAGTTGGACTGCATATAATTTCTTAAAATAAGCTTCCATTTGTATTATGTGTCCCTGAGGTCTGCTTCTTAATTTTTTGCATGACCTATAATTTTGTTGCATGAAGTTAATATACATTATATTGCTTCACATTTCTCAGGTATTCACTGCTGAATATTCTCTAATATGCAAAATTTTTGAGTATAAGAAGCCATATATATGCTTCATGGATGGCATAACAATGGGCTTTGGAATAGGCCTATCTGGTCATGGTTGTTATCGGATCATAACGGAGGTATGCTTGCCTTGATATACAAAGGTCATTTAGTGTTGTTCAATTATATTTTATTGTCATTCTAATTTTTTACCTTTTTCCTTGTATATATGCATTTCAGAGGACTGTTCTTGCTATGCCAGAAAATGGAATTGGCTTGTTCCCAGATGTTGGTTTTTCATATATAGCAGCACAAAGTCCAGGAGGAGGATCAGTTGGTATGCTTTTTGTTGCTAAATAAAGTACTTATTTTCCTTTTCTTCTTGTAATGGAACTATATATTTTTTTCAGTCTTGATCTTTTTATGGGAATTTACAAAAAGCATGAGAAGGACATGGCTGCATAGGAAGTAGTTATAAGTAAAACTAACGAAAACATTTTGGAAGTCCAGAGACATAATCATCAATATCAATTGAACTGTTATAAGTAGCTTCCTTAATTATAGGTTTATAAGATTCTTTTCTTCAAATATTTTTTGCAGGTGCTTATCTTGGAATGACTGGAAAAAGGATTTCTACACCCTCTGATGCACTATACGTAGGTCTTGGTACACATTTTGTGCCATCTGGGAGCTTGGTTTCCTTGAAGGAGGCCCTTTTGGGAATTACATTGTATGTCATTGATCTATATTTGATTGCTAGTTTTCATTTTATTGGAATCCATTAGGCTATTCTGTAATTTCTAATTTAGAAATTTGCATTCTAACTTATCAAATGGCATCTCCTCTCCTTGTAAGAGCAAGTGGATGGTGAGGTCATGGGTTTAAGACCCATTGGGTGTGAAACTTACCAATAGGAGAAAAGAGAGATTATAATTTAGGAATATTCAATCTCTTATAATTTGATCTTTTAAATTGGTTCTAGTAAACAGCCATTACTCGTCTTGTAAACTAGACCCTTTGTTTCTTTAGTTGAAATTACTCTATCAAACTAATTTGGTGAGAACTCCATGACTTTGGGTACTGAAGTTTTTAATTTTTGATACTTTATTTATTTAAGGTGGGGTTAGAGCCACATGATAACATTAATCTATGTAATTCAAGTGTTTATTTGTGATGAAGTCTGTAGTGGTTTTCTCCAAAAAAAAAAAAGTCTGTAGTGCATATACCTTGTCGTTCGGGATGTAATTTCCTCTCTTATTGTTGACTACAAGTATATGAAAATGGTGTTCTGCACAGAAGATGTTCTTTTAGCAATATGTACATGGTTTCTTGCTGAAAAATCTTGTCCATTTGTTATTTCAGTTCAGATGATCCACATCAAGACATCAAAGCACTTTTGGCAAGATTCAGTGGTAACCCTGAGTCTGAGTCCCAATTAAAATTGCTCTTACCTCATATAGTTTCATCCTTCGGTGCAAATAAATCAGTTAAAGAGACAATTGAGGAACTGAAAAAGCATCAGCTGAGTGGTGAAGCAGCTGGTATGTTTAAGTACCAATTGGTTTTTTATTGTTGTCTGAATGAAATGTGTATACATTTTCTTGGTGCTCCCAAAGACTGATTCATGTGGATGTCAATTGGGTTTTCAAAATTTTGGCTTCCTCAAGTTTGTCGTATGGTGCTGGCTGATTACCATTCTTTCTTTATGCAGTGGTAGAGTGTAGGGGTGTGCATGGGTCGGGTTGGGTCAGGTTGAGGGAATTTTTTGACCCAACCCACCATGGTGGGTCAAAAAAAGTTCAACCCAACCCAACCCATCATATAAATCCAACCCAACCCATATGGGTCGGGTTGGGTCGGGTTGAACCCATGGGTTTGACAAATTTTTTTATTTATTATTATTAAATTGAGTAGAAAAAAATATTAATATTAATATATTAAAAAAACCCAAAGATTAGTATCAATGTAGTTCCTTAAAGGCAAACAACACTAATGACTAAATAACAATAGTAATTTATTAAGATTTGTATGAACTAATTGGCTTTTATATAGGATAGGAAGAACTGGTTATTTTAAAAAATTTATTAATTATATAATATAATATATATATATATTAAATTAGTATTAGTAGGAGGAACCGAGGAAGTGCTGCTCTACAACTAGTTTTTTTAAAAATTATTAAATATAATATATATTTAAATATATATATAAGTGCCCTACAGCTGATTTAAAAAAAAATTATTAAATATATAATATATTTTAAATATATATTAAATATGGGTGGGTCGGGTCGGGTTTGACGGGTTTGTAATTTTTTGACCCAAACCCAATTCAACCCGCTATAAAAAAAAATTTGTAACCCAACCCAACCCACCAAGCTTTAAAAATCAACCCAATTCGACGGGTCGAGTTTAGCGGGTCGGTGAGTTTTCTGCCCACCCCTAATAGAGTGGGCTAATGAAGCCCTTCAAGGTCTTGGAAAAGGTGCTCCTTTTTCGCTTTGCATAACACAAAATTATTTCTCTAGAGTTGCCTCTGCACATGGAAAAACTGGCAACGAATTGTCCACAGTGAGTTTTGAGTTCTTTTTTTTTTTTTTTTTTTTTGGGAAAAAGGGGGAAAGGGGGGAGGGGAGGGATGGGGATTTAGTATTGCAGGAAAATTTGTAGAGTAACATGTGTACTCCTGCATTTTGGTTGCGTCCAGCTAAGCGGTGTGATGAAAACCGAATATCGCATTGCCATAAGGTCTTCTCTACGAAATGATTTTGCTGAAGGTGTTCGGGCGGTTTTGGTGGACAAGGATCAGGTTCAATCTTTAGTCTCTGAAGTCCCTTCCTCTGTACCGTAGAAATATGTGAAAATATTAGTTTCATACATTCAAACCATCTTTTCAGCATCTAAGTTTTTATTTATTTATTTATTTATATAAATAACATAGGGAATCTTTCTATGGAAGAGCCCTTTGGACTCACCTTTAGCCAGTAAAACCTACCGGCAACTAACCCCACCCATTAGAACCAGGTGCCAGGTAATCCTGGGGCATTCACCCCTGACTGGCTAAGCAATTTATGCTCATGCCTAGGAGCATTTTCTTCTGTTGATGGTGCTGATTTTCTATTAGCAACATTAATAAATGCGTTAGTCCTTTTTGTCTTTGAGCCCTTAAAAGGGTACTCATTTATGTAATCATTTAGAACATCTTAGATGTATTATGCTCAGATTTTTCTGTGATTATGCCTTTGCAGAACCCAAAGTGGAATCCTGGAAGTTTGGAGGAAGTGAATCACAGTGAAGTGGAAACTCTCTTTGAACCATTGAGCCCAGAAGTTGAGGAGTTGAGAGTGTGACTGATGCGTTATGACTTTTGTAGTTATTTCCTTTTTTATTTGGGCTACATAAGGTGGGCATTGCCCCCCAGTGGGTTTTGAATGCAAGAGGTGAGCTGGACTTGCCAATCGACCTTGAGGTCATTGGCAACCTCCATAGTATTTCCTTATCGCTTCAGTAAGATAGATTGTGGATACTATTGAAATCTCCTGTAAGCTGCAAAAAATAAGTTGAATTAAGGTCATTGGCAACCTCCATTGTATTTCCTTGTTGCATCAGTAAGATAGATTGTGGACAATATTGAAATCTCCTGTCAGCTGCAAAAAATAAGTTGATTTTACGTATGCAAAAGCTATCCAACTTTGTGTATGGTATTCTTCATGATGTTGGTGACTGATGATAGAATTTGTGATGTTGGAAAATATTTTAGGCCCCAAGAGTTCATATATGTTACATTAGGCCTTGCAAGTGACTCTGCATGTTTCTTGATACATGTACTGTTTTCCTCTTAAAATCAGGGTACAAATAACCTATTTGAAAATGTTGAAATGATTTTGTGCGAATGTCATAATCAGAAAAAAGTTTTTTTTTTTTTTTTTTTTTTTTTTTTTTAAGTGGGGCTACACTCAAGCTTGTACGATTTATAATGTATATGCATGGGCAGTATAGGCTGTATAGTCCTGAATTTCTTATTTTATGGACATATAGGATAACAGAAAAATCATTTGTTAGAGCATTCATAATGAGCTCAACAAACTCCCATTTTTCAAATTGTTGAAAACCCATCCCAGAACTTTTTTTTTTCAAATTGGAAACCCTTTTTTAAAAAAATTTAACCCAACAGCAATAATGGCGTTGCAGTGGTTTAAACTTTTAAGGGGGGGGTGGCGGTCTACACAACATTCCCTACGCCACTGTCTCAGACAGCCTCCTTGTAGATTTCAATAGCTCGCCCAACCACAATCAGTTCATGGCTGCCTTGCCAATTGCGGCAGCATCACAGGGGTTTCAATTCGGGGCTATAAGACTTTGGGTTTTTGAGTCGTGGGGAAGACGGTTTTCAAGGGAAGGCTTGCTGGTGGCTAGCTACAGTTTGGGGCTGTGTGGATTTTGGATTTTGGTTTGGGGCTGGTGTGTAGAATTTGGCAAGTGGAGGTGGTTTTGGGTAGGTTTTTGAGACTCTGGGTTGATATGTGGCGTTTCCATGACGCATAACCTATGAAAACCCCCTTGCAAAGAGCACTTTAGACATTGTTAATACCCTTTGTAGAAACCTTTCCAACAAACGACTGTAGTGCCATATCTCTCATTCAGTAATTGTGGTGGCATGAACTTTTTTCGTTTTCACAAAATGTCTTGGCTTTCAAGTTTCACCCAAAAGATACAGGAAGCTACTAATAAAAAATTGATTCTTACAACACTCGAGCCTTTCTTCCTTCAAAAGGCTATACTTAGCCAAAGGCCCAAAGTTAAAAAAGAAGAAGGAAAACAATACAATTAAACAGTATGATTAGGAGCAATCCCCACTCCTCAAACTTTGTAGTAGATCCAAGTATCCAAAATGTTCAGGACTCATGTACCTGCAAATTTTGAATATAAAAGTTGAAGTTTTAAGGTTAAAATTATGCTATAGATGTACTACTCATAGCAGTTCATTAAGAAACTATTATTAAAAAGCCATTTCATACACCTGCAGATTGACAAAACCAGGCAATTAATTAGAAGAGATATATTAACTTAATGGCGCATATTATTTTTCAAAGTCAATTAGACCAGATTTTGCTCATTGTGGTAGTGATGCCACTGGGGCTGTGGGCTGCCTTTGTTTTCCTTTTTTTCCACTACTAACATCAATGTATTGAACCAAAAATTAATTTTGTTGAGTCTTCCCAAATGGCATTTGACACACAAGGGAAGTTCATAGGAAACAATCAACCCTCAAAGAACCATTTAAGGGCCCAATGAATGTGAAGAGGCCACTGGGGATGCACTTGCAATCATATTCAGATTTCCCTAGGCCTTTTTAATTTGTCAAGAATTAGATCTGCTAAGGTTCACACTCTCCCCAAACAACCTTCATATGTGAAGTTCTGACAATTTAGGGCATATAAGAAAGCTTTAGTCAAATTCAGCATTAGCTTAAAGTTTTAGTTCTCCCCATATGTAAGGGCTTTAAACAAATGCCCCATTTTTCAAGGTACCTGTAACAAATGAAAATGAAGTAACAAATCAATGTGGGGGGGGACAAATGAAGTGAGCTTGGTTGTGAAAAATCAGGAGAAATATTCATTTCGATAATTTGTTAATGATGGATATTGGGCAAGATGGCAACTAGTTACCATGTCTGTTGCCATAACTAGTATATGGCTATTGGCAGAAAAATCATTGTTATTGCTGCAGTTGTCAGGTAGTGGTACAGTCAATGCATAGAAAAGTAATGTGTGTTACTTTTTCTGTTAAACCAATTGCTAAAAAGTAAGAAAATAAGCTTAAGAGAAATACCCGTGTCGAAACAAGAAATCAATGATGACAAGAGAGCAATTTGGCTTGAAAAACTGTGTCCTCTGTATGACGTTTGCTACATGTGTCACAGGAATCAACTTGAAGCTATCCACCTCTCCATCTGTCACTCAACAAGACATTTACAAATGAATAAAATCCTCTATAGGAAAACTCAGTAAATCAAATAAAACAAATAGTCATTACTGAGATCAAAAGACAAGAGTTGACCTTAGGAACTGATAAGAGCAATTGAAGAAGGCAGAGATTGGCCTACCTTGATTCTCAGGTCTAAAGCTTGCAGGCAGCTTCAAATCATAACAAAATAGAACATCTCTCTTATATCTGTAACCGTCAATGTCCATATAGGAAACAGTGCCAACTGGTATAGCCCTGTTTATAATCTCATTAGTGAGAGAGAGAGAGTCCATTCTCAATCAAAGGCATCTGCCACAGCAAGGTAACATGATATGATAATGAAATGGCAAATGAAAACATACTCTTTAGAAACGGATTTGGGTATTCCAGCTTCCTCTTCACATTCCTTCACAAGATTCTCACCACAAGCAATCCCATAAGGCTGCCATTGCCAACATGGAAATATGAGAGCACAGAATTGTAATGAACGTAATATGAACCAGAAAGTATACTGTAGAATCGCTTATTCACACGAGCTTTATGGTTTGTTATTCTTGTTCAATGTGCATAAATTACTGAGCTCTATTAAATTGCTTCTACAAAACAAAGTAATTTCTTTCAAAAATTTGTAGCAAGGAAGAAATCCCCAGATTTCCACTGGCCTCAGGTTTTTAATCTATAATTCAATCATTACAAACCAGTCCTCCTGCAGCTAGCTGATCAAGCATCCCTGGATAAGTGGGTTTCATTTGACTTCTCTTCCCTATCCATAAAAGTTTCTGCCCATCCTTCTCAACATAGCCATTCATTTGGACCCCATAAACCTGTATACAGGAATGCATAAGAGAAAAGAATGCATAACTTATATCCATCAGTAACATAATCGTAGAGTCAGGTTCATCAATCAAAAAGAAAAGAAAAAGGATGTATTGCTTGGCATGTTCAAAGATTGACTATCATTCAGCCATCAATCAGTGGTGCACACAACCAAGGACGAAATAAGGTGGTAATAGTCACGTCCATAGGCTTACCAAAGATTATAGTGCCAAAAAATAAATAAAGGAACAAGTTTAAAGCCAGTTGGACCAATGTACCAAAACTGACAACAGTTAATAATAAATCAAAAGGCAATCAAGAAGTCAAAAAGCACATATGTTGTACCTACTTAGCATGCAGTGAATTGCTCCTTTTTTTATATATGAGTAAATGAATGACTAAAAAGCACAAAAAGGGGCGCAACCCTAGTGCATGGGAAACATACAAAGGATGAGCCAACAAGAAAAAACAAAGGAGAAAAGAAAAATAAGTAACACCTAAAATTCGGATGGTCTATAAAATATATGAAAGCTGTCGATGCACTTGAGCTTGAATTTGGTCTCACTCATCATATAAGCTCCATAAAAATAAGAATTTTAACTTTACCACTAAGAGCTCACTGTCTTCAAAAGTATGTGCATTTTTTAGTTGGCAGAACCGGAAACACATTTTATGTTTATAGGTAAATACAACTCACGGCACTCACATGGAATTGAAACTATGACCTCACAACCAGCCCCATGTTTATGGAGGAAAGAGAAGCCATTTGGCCTAAAGATGATTGGCTTGATTAGCAGAAACCCAGATGTATAAGATAAATTTCACACTCTAATTTTATTTCAAAAAACTCAATTCATAGTCACTTATCTTTGAAAATCCCTTGGCTGAAACTATCATCAGACTTCTTTGACAAGATTGATTCGGTAGCATGTTTACTTTACTAAAAAACCCACGTGAAGCAAAATCACAATAAATTACCTAGCTTCACAGAAAAACATATTCAATTAAATATTCAACTAATTAGTAGTAAATGTAGAGCTCATTGATAATTTCCTTGAGGACATTTTTTTTTTCTAATACAAATTTTCTGGTGAGGAGTATTTACATGTTAGCAGATGATGAAGAGGGAAAAAAAAAACAACATATGGTCGAGTTCGACTGAGGTGCATGGGGAAAACAATTCATAAGCAAAAGGTGAACAATAAACATTCACCATTTTTTATTTTCGTTAATAAGTAGGAATTATGACAGAAACACCTTTTCTGAGGCCAGTCTAAGGCGTTTTAGTCCTCAAAGATTAAAAAATAAAATAAATAAATACATAACTGAGTAAGGAATAGTTATTTCTGGAAACTACAAGTAGAGCATCAAAAAGATACCAAGTATTCGCTATTGAGTTTGCTACTCAATTGAATGCATAAAAACTAAAGAAAACAACCTTTTTCTTCTTTTTTCTTTTTAGAGGGACAAAATTTAAATTAAAAAATTTAGAACCAAATCAAATTACAAGTGCCTAAAAAGATTAGAAAGGCAATTAAAAAAATTAGGACTACAGATTCTGGTGTCAACTATGTCTCAAATCTCAATACAACATTCTATCCAAAAGAAAAGAGATTCCACAATTCCATAAAACACACCTTTATTCCAAAGTAAGGAGCTGCAGCACGTTCCAGTGAAAAAAAGATTGGTGCACCAAAGGATGATGTCACAGGGTACAGCTGATTGAAATTAGTGGAATACATAGTTAGCCTAGGGAACACAGATCTTACTACAACTTGGACCCAAAGAATTTCAATCACATGTACACACATACACACAAAAACATTCACATTTCACTAGGACACATAAAAAATAAAATAAAATAAAATAAAAAGGAGGGAATCAATGCACCACTAAATTACAACTAGTACCTCGTTCCGTATACCTGGAATTAGTTCTTCCCCCAAACATTTGACCACATCTCCAACTGCATTAGTCCTATCATCGGGTGTCCTCAGCACCGGGTGTAAGGTCACATGGCTGCCAATGCGGCCTCCATAAGAATTATCTTGAGGAAATATAAACACATCCTTGAACCTCCTTAAATGGTTAGCAAAACTGCACAAATTTCAAAAGTACATGATCAACCTACTCCTTCGTTTCAAGCATAATATAACTACAAAATGGATTCAGTAATACAACACCCCCCTCTCCCACACCCCCCCAAAAAAAAGGACTGAGCAATTCAATTCATAGGGGTTGTTTGGCAAGTCATAGAACCTGGCCAAGTTGGCCAACTAATCTGTTTTTACAGTTTTTTAGTTTAGTCAAATAAGCCTAAAGTCTAAACAACTAAGTATATATAGAAATAAAATACCATTTCAATTAGAAATGGTTTCATTTTTTGTCCAAATTATATTAGAACTAAACCAACCCATCAGGGTGAAGCCTAGTGGTTGGAAGCTTGGGTTGAGCCGTAGACCCTAACATCCTTGGTTCGATCCTCACTAGAAGTTCTCCTGGATTACCTAGTACAAGATTGTGGTGGGTGGGGTTGCGTATTCTTTATATATATATATATTAGAACTAAACCAATTCTACAGATATAAACTCCACTTGTCCCAAAAACATAAAGTGTTAAGAAAATGTGAATTTAATCATTAAACTTAAACCATTATTCTAATACTCCCCCACACGGCTGAACCCAAAGTCCCAAACTCTCCCATGATAAGTGGGCCCAATGAATGGGATTTTTAACCTTTTAAATTGGAGGTAGAGTGGAGACACTGTTTTAACTATTAACTCAGGACCAATTGTTCTAATACTACCATAAACTACCCGTTATCTCATATGCTTAAACTGTTAGGAAATGATGAATTTAAACATTTAACCAATATTTTAACATATAGCTTGTCAAACATTTTCATGAATTTAACCAAGACAAATCAATGAAAATAGAAACTTCTTTTTTAATCCTGCCTTACCCATTATGAATATAACCAGCGATTTGGTCTTCAATGACAAATGGAAGAAACTCAGATTGCTTTTCCTGCAACAAATTCAGACATTTTGTGTGGGCGTTTGGGAGCGCAGACGAAATGTTATTTAGCAAAAGGAAATGAACCAAACGGTCCGACTGAAAACTGTTTCCTATTCTTTTCTTTGATTAGAATATCTCAGCAACCAAACATTAAGCTTAAATATTACTAATACTGAGGCTAAAATACACAGACAAAAGAATATTACCGATCCGCGATTGCAGATTTTGACTTTCTGGGAGAAGCCTGAGAGGTCCGAAGAATCATGTGGAACGCTATCCGGTTGAGAAATCCGAACGACGTCGTCCCAGGTGAAGGTATTGGTGGGTGAAACTGAAACTGAAACTGACTGGGTACTGAATTTTACTGATATATTAAATTTGATTGGAGTGTGAGATGGAGAAGGAAACGGTGTGTTAAATGTACTGGGAAAAGCATGAGAAGGTTTGGAGATAAAGAGGGAAGAAGCGAGTGAATATCGGATTTTGTGAGAGAGGTGAAGATAATTGTAAGTGCTGCACGCCATTTCACGCGAGGGAAGGAGGATGTATGTAACGACTTCACTGGCAATCGATTCGAGTTTAGGCTTTCGAATGACGCCGTTTTATTAGTTCTCTTTGGGTAAATTTCACAAACTTATCCTGATGTTTGTGATAATATCACATCGGTCTAAAACATTCTAAAACTTACTAATTTAGTCCTCAAAATACAACTTTGTCCCTAACTTTTATTCTCTTTCTTACTCTTTCTCTCTTTTGTCTCCATTCCTCCCCCCTCTTAAACTCTCTATTCTAAGTTCTCTCTTAGATCTCTCTCTAACCGGCAGAACTCATAACCCAACAAACTTTAAAGGATAAAACCAAAACTTTTTCAAAGGATATAAATTGTAGTTTCGTCTAATAAGTACCAACAAACCAAATAGGATAGAGAAAGCAAAGAAATTTGAGGGAAAAATTGCAAACTAACACCAATCTCCAAACAATTTCGTCAGTTAGCAATATTTATAAACTATTTAGAAAACTAATATCTCGAGTGTATTAGACTCGAGTTCATTGTAGCAACTCGAGCATAAAAGACTCGAGTTTCATGTTGAACTCGATTATTAAAGAATCGATTTTCCTAACCAAACAAGCCAAACACAACAACGAAGAAATAGAACTCCAGAGAAGACAACAAAAACGAAGAACTACCAAAGAAGACAAGAACAAAAATGACGAAGAAATAAAAATAACGAAGCAAGTCAAGTACCAAACCAGAGAAGCAACGGCGGCGGTGACAAAGGGTGAGGAAATCGGCTCAGACTTAATGTGGGTGTATTTAATCGGCTCAGTCTTTGTGGGTTTGTTCCTGGGTTTATTTTTTATTTGGGTCTGGTTTTCTTCTTCTACCATGTGGGTTTGTTATTTGCCTCTTGGGGTTTGATTTGGTCTGGGTTTGTTCTTTGCCATGTGGGTTTGTTTTTGGGGGAAAGAAAAGAAAGGTAATCGAGTGTTTAAGACTCGATTTCCATTAATCTCGAGTTTCTTAGGCTCGAGTTGCTACAGTAAACTCGAGTCTAATAAACTCGAAATGTTAGTTTGCTAATATGTTTTGAAAACTTGTTAACTAACAAAATTGTTCCTAAAATTGTGTTATTTTAAAAAAAAAAATATGAAATTTGACTATATAAATGTGGTCAATAGTCGGAAGGAACCTCGGAAGAAACTTCTTCATCTCCCAAAGATCAAGCCTTGAAACTTAAGTCTTGCGTCTTGAAACGACCCCATAGAAGTATCCAAAGAGCAAGATAGCAAAACCAAAACCATCTTCATTTTGTAAATTTATAGTTTTGTCCTCAAGCATGTCGATCACCACCGAATCCCTAACCGCCACACTCTGGCCATGACTTGATTTCCTAGACCCAACCTCGCTGAGCCTGCCACCATCTCTCTCCGATGCCACCAGCCAGTCAATCGTGATCTCTGGCGAGCAAGAAGAAGACGAAGAAGATTGGTTCCAACCTCGCTGAACCTGCTGCAATCTCTCCGACGCCACCAGCCAGTTGATTGTGATCTCTGGCAAGCAAGAAGAAGACGAAGAATATTGGTTTTTGAAATGGGTATTTTCTAATTTGGGTTTAGAGAGAGAGAAGAAGAGAGTTTAAGAAAGGGGGAGAGGAACGAAAACAGAAGAGAGAAAGGGAAAGAAGAGAGAAAAGTTAGGGACAAAGTTGTTTTTTGAGGACTAAATTGGTGGGTTTTAGAATGTTTTGGACCTAATTAGTATTATCACAAACCTTAGGGTAGGTTTGTGAAATTTACCCTAATTTTTTCTATTCGGTTCAAACTCAAAATTTTGCCTTTTATTTATTATTTATTTTTATATTTGACTATGGCTTGTAGGCTTGTAGCTCTCATAGCTATAGGCATATTTTAGTAGGAGAATCATGGTAGTGTTTGGCTGGAGGGAAACCGAAGGGGAAGGGACGAGTGTTTAATTAAAAAGAACCTCAACATTTCTACAATATTTTCATAATAGTAAATTGTTACTAGTTCTAGTTTAAATTCACTATTGAAATTATTTTTTGGGTTTTACTAACGCGTGCCCTTAGGGCATACATTTTTTTTTTTTTTAGCAACTTAGGGCATGCATTAGTAAACTATTTTAGAAAACATTTTATGGAAAAATAAAAAAGTTACAAACTTTTTTGACAGTTTTTTCAATTCTCCATAAAATGTTTCCAAAAATAGGTGATTAATGTGTGCCCTAAGAGTATACATTAACTGAACCCTTGCTTTTTTACCTACTAGTAACAGCTAGTAACAACTTACTATCTAAGATTCATTGTGAAAGTGTTGTAAAAATATTGTGAACATAAAATTTCTCTTAATGAAACTTTTTTTTTAAGTACAAGGATCTAAGAGCATTAGCATCCGGGTTTGTATAAAAGTTCATATTTTACCATCTAAAAACTTAATTTATCTATTATATCATATGACTTTACAATCACCCAACATTTTTAGTTTTTATCTTTACATACAACACATTAAAATTGTACTAGCCTTTTGGCATGCGCTCATATGCGTACTCAAATGCTCCTCTTCTTCTTCTTCTTTTATTTATTTATTTATTTTTTTATTTTTTTTTCAGAAATTAATAATTTTCAACATATAGAGTAATCACGCATATACAAAGTAAATTGCAAAAATGTGCTAAAAAATGATGAAAAATTCCACTAAAAAGAAAGCATGAATAGACTTTGAAGATAAATTCTTATTACATCAATATTGTAAAATAGAAAGAAGAAGCAAACCCAACCCAAAAAAAAAAGAAAAAAAGAAGAACATATCAACAAAAGAAATTCAAAAGTCTTGAAACTCACAGTAAAATAATCATAAAATTTGAGGCAGTCATCCACAAAAATTCTTGAATCCTATTGCTTATCTTTTTTCTCTATTTGACATAATCTACCACTTTCTTCTCATAGAGTAACTTCCTTCTCTTTTACAAAAGTTTGTAGTGGTTAACATTAAAAATTATATATTTTTTGTTGTAAGTTTTATAGCAAATGATTGTGGGAAGTTTTGAGAATAACACGTATATGATAACTGATAAGTAGTTTTTTTTTAAACACTGAAAAAGTAAGTGAGTAAGAAACATGAGTTAGTGAGATTTTAAAATAGAACACAATTTTACATATTTATTGTTGTAAGTGAATATGATATATATATATATATATATATATTTATCATAAGTAAACGTGCATATATTTTAATTTTTTATATAATTTTTGTTTAAGAATTTAATCTTAGGAGTTAGAGATGTATTTTTACCGAATTGTCCATTCATTTTGTCTCTACTTAAACCCATGGGAGTAAGGGTATTTTTGAACCAACGAAATGTTCATCCCAAACCGGCGAAGCACCTTAAATAGTAGTATAGATATAGATAAACTACACAATAAAATAATATAAACATATCTATTTCTCCTCTCCCATCTCTCCTTTCTCTCTAATTTATGTTTCTATTTGTCTCTCTCTCAACCACCCACCACCAAACCCAAACCCATAACCACCACCAACAAGTACAATCGGCACCACCACAACTACCACAATCCTTCACAAAAAACTCAGCCCATCGTGTCTCCCTCTCTTCATATGCTTAAACCCACGGCAAAATCCATAGCTAAACCCACAAATTGCAGCAGAAACCCACCACCATAACCATCACCATTGGAATCTACAACCCATCTGCCACAAAAACAATCCCCCACCATCAACAATACAACCACCACCCAAACCTAAATCAAACTAACCAAACACAAATCAAACCAACCAAAATTGAAACTGCCACCCAACCACCACCATCAACACAACCAAATTCGGCATTTACACCATCACTAATTTGAAAACCCACCGCCACCAACAATCAGCAAACCCAATCTAAAAACTCACCACCAATCAACAAACCCACCACCACCAATTGGCAAACCCATGATCTCAAAACCCACCACCATCTGCAAATCCGGCACCTATCTAATAAGAGGAACGAGAGGGAAGAGAAGGATGAGAGAGAAAAAAGAGAAGTCTGAGAGAGAGTGTTTGTGTGAAAGAGAGAAAGAAAAAGGGCTAACATGGGTGAGAGGAGAGAGAAAGTGAACTAAAATAATAGGATTTAAGTTTACAACTTAGCTACAGCGAGTTGTAAATATAAGAACTCACTGTAGCAGGGTTGTAAAAAATTTTAAATTTACAGACCCGGATAAAGAGGTTTTATTTATTTATTTATTTTTATGTTTTGGGGGTTGTAAAATAGCAATTTGGGGGTCAATGCTAATGCTCTAAGAGTATTCACGTCTGGGTTTCTATAAAAAACTTATTTTACCAACTCGTCTAACAATACACCCAATATCATAATTTTTTATTTTTACATACAACTTTATAAAATAATATAAACTACAAAAATATATATATATTTATATATATATTGCTGTCTCTTTCCTCTCTATCTCTCCATAACAACCAACTGACATTGAAACACTAGTCACCACTGAACCAACCAGCAACCATTAAAACACCAATCCAACCAAACACCACCACCACCTCTGAAACACCATCGGAACACCAAACCAAACCAAATCAACAAATCCCAAATCACACCCAATGAAATCTCAAATCCAAACCCAACTATTTTCGAACCCACATAACAAATCACAACCAAATACCCACAACCTGCAACCAATCTCAAATACCCACCGACACCATAACCTTGTCTGCAACCAAATACACACTGCCACAACCTTGCCTTCAACCGATTCAACCCAACCAAAAATATTTACCACTGAAACACCCACCAACAGCAGCCCATAACCACCGAAACTTATGCCCAACCACTGATTCAATTCAAACAAAATTACCCATCACCGAAACACCCACCAACAACAACCCACAACCACCAATTCAACCCAACCAAGAATACCCACCATCGAAACAACCCTCCACTAGTAACCCATAACCACCGATTCAAGCCTCAGCCAGCGATGGAGCTTTGGTCTGACCCCAACAAAACCCTAACCTAAACCAACCAACAAACCCTTGAATCTTCGGTCTGGGGAGAGAGCAATAAGGTGAAGAGAAAAAAGGTAGAAGGATAGAGTGTTAGAGTGATGGGTTGAGCGGCATAGGGAGAGAAATAGTTTTTGCAACTGGGAGAGAAAGAGGAAGAATAAGTGAGAGAGAAAGAAGACTGAGAGGCATGATTGAAGAGAGAGAAAGAGGGAGAAGGAGTGATGAGGCATAAAGAAATATGAGATATTTTTAATAAAATAATATATTTCGTTTTACATTCACGGCTATAGCAGGTTGTATATTTGAGAACTTACCATTCACTATTGCTAAAAAAATATAGCAATACATACTTGGGTAAACACGATCTTCAACGTGTTGGTTGGTAAATAACAATTGGAAGGCGGGGGGGGGGGGGGGGGGTTTACACATCAGTGCTACTGCAGGGGTGGAACTGTAGAAGTCTTAGATTACGTAGAGTACTCATTATTATTTAAAAAGTTCAACTTTTTAAGAGAACATTATTTAATACTTTGTTTGTTAGTTAAAAATGTACAAATTTTCAAAATTATACTCATTAATTTAAATTTCAAAGAAATAATTGTATTGATTTCTTAAATAAAGTAAAAGGTAAATTAGAAATTTTATTTATTTATTTTTGAAAGTGGACTTCATTTTGGAACATTCCAAAATGTAATAGAGGACAAACATTTTGGGAAGAAGGGAGTAAGTCTCTAAAATCAGAGGAATTTTTTCAATTTTATCCCTTGAGTAAAACTTAATTACTTGCATGAAGTTTCAATGTATTTCTTTGAGTAAAAGTAAATTATTATTTGTTATTTCAGTTTTTTTTATTATAAAAACTTAGGCACGTTTGATAGACTGTAACGGCAATTATATAAGAATATGAATAAATATTACAAGGAATACAAAATGTTGTAATGTAATGCTTATTACTATTCATTTGTTTAGTGACAACACAACAATAGAACCTTGAAGACAATAGAATGAAAGCATTTTAAATCAAACTTAAGATATATTTTAGGAAATATCTTACTCATATAATTATATTTCATAAAAAATAATATTTTTTAAATTTGAAAGAGAGATTAGTTATTTTTTATGATTTTTTATTTTCATAATTATTACGTGCATATAGAAAGTTTGTTTATTTAGAAATATATTAATTGTAGAAATTAATACACTTACTAAGGAATAACTATTATATCCCTTTTAAAGATGAATAATTATTCCTCATTTTAAATAATAACTATTCATAATAAATGACTATTTTCTGTAATAAAAACATAACAAAACTACTGAATAGCTAAATTATATGAATAACTATTATATTACCATGCCTATTACAGTCTACCAAATATATCCTTAATTATTTACATGAAGTTGGAAAAGTGACGTAAAGTTTAATTTTTAACCTTTTTAAATTTTGAGTTTTATGTAATTTTTGTTATTTTATAAAAATATGATTTAATTCTTTGATTTTAGGTGTTTTTATTTTTTAATATTTTCTTAATCAAGTTAGAGATTTTTTTTTTTTTTTTTTTTTTGGGATGGGGTCAAGTTAAAGTTTTATTATGGTAAGATATATTGATATCACTTATGATTAATTTAAAAATATTTTTAAATATTTTGGTATGATATATTGATATTGCTGATAAAGTTAGTTGTTGCTCATAATGTACTAAATTTATCTTCTTCTTAGAGTGCGTTTGTTTTGGCTGAAAAGAGTTTCAGGAAATCATTTTACACCCTTCTATGTGTTTGGTAAGCACAGAAAATTGGGTCAAACAGAAATTGAATTCCTCGTTGATTGTAAAATAAGCCTCATCAAGTGTAAAACCATTTCAGTTTTTTTTTTTTTTTACCTTCAAATTGTTTCTAGACTTGGAAAATAGAAGAGAGAGAGAAAGAGCAAGAAGAGATCGCACCACCGCCCAACCCCAGATCGCACCACCGCCCCCAACCCCAGATCGCACCGGTCTCGTCGCACCCCAGCACCGGCGAGATCGTGCCTCTTGAAATACACACCCAAAGAGAGAGGGAGCTCAAGCACACTCCACCTGAAGAACCCAAGCACAGCCTCGCTGGTCAGATTGTCGTCCTTGTTCAAACCCATCCTCGTCGGTGATGCCCAGAACCACCCCTCGACACACGGCCCCGCCGTCACATGCAAGCCACTTCGCCGACCCATCTCTTGTCCTCGTCCTCCGCCAACCCATCCCTCATCCTTGTCCTCACCAACCCATCCCTCGTTCGAACCAACCCATACCTTCAAATCAAGTTTTACGGATTAAAAAGTCACCGCCAAACACAGATCGGAGCCTTGTCATCTCGTTCTCGTCGCCGCTGAAGCTCGTCGTCACTGACAAACACAGATCGGAGCCTTGACCCGATTTCAACCTCTCTCGATCTACCACTCTCTTTCCCTTAATCTCTCACTCTTTCTTCCTCCCCTTCTCTGTTTGACCGAGTTTGAAAGTTTAATGGTTTTATTTTGATTTTTGTTTCTTTAAAAAGTTTATATCTTGTAATTTTCTATTATAAATTTGTTTGGAAGCTGAGAAAATGGCTGAGAAAATGTGAAAAATTTGTAGGAAAATAACATTTTCAGAATGTTACCAAACACTAGAAATCGTTTTTCGGACTATTTTCCATTGCACACCCAAACGCCTGGATTTTAATTTCCTTATGGGAATTCATTTTTCCCTGCATTCATTTTACACTCGGAATTTGATTTACATCGAACCAAACGCAGCCTTAATAAAGTTACAAGTTTCTCAAAAAAAAAAAAAAATTTAAAATATTTTTACTTGAAAATTAAGTTTCCTAAAGTTCATAATTATTTACTAGTCTCATCATATGCGCTTCGCGCGTGCGATGATGTACTAAATTTATCTTATTATTAATAAAGTTACAAGTTTCTCAAAAAAGAAAAAAAAAATTAAAATATTTTTACTTGAAAATTAAGTTTCCTAAAGTTCATAATTATTTACTAGCCTCATTATACGCGCTTCGTGCGTGCGATGATGTTTTTTATTTCTTGGGTTTACACGTTTTATTTATGGTAATTTTATTTTATTTTTTATTTTAAGAAGAAGTTGTATTAGTACTTGACTATTAACGTGAGAGAGAAATGTGGAGGTGGGGAAAAAACAATTTAGTGATAAAAAAAAAATGGTACGTTTGTGGAAAAAAAAAGCAATTTTTTTTTTTTTTTTTTTTCAAAAAGAAGAAGTTGTAATGTTGTATTAGTACTTGACAACTAATGTGAGAGAGAAATGTGGAGGTGGAAGAAAAAACTTTTTTTTTTTTTAAATTTAACTAAAAATTAGGAGTTTTTAAATTACTAATTTTACATATCTAACTTTATGATTTAAGTCTTAGAAACAGATGAATTTGAAAGTATTTTGGGCATCTAAATTGAGAATCCCAAATAGGGGAAGCCCCTTTAGTAGTATAGAATAGATAGATGATGTTGCTAAAAAGAAAAGAAAAGATAAAAGATAGAAGATGTAGGGGTATTAGGCCAGGAGCTCACCAGTTATGTAGATACTGGGCCTGAGGCCCAATCCAAGAACGAGAGGTTATCCGAAGAGGAGTAAACATTGTCAAAGGAGTCCGTGTTAGTAAATGAAGAAGTTAGTTTTGGTCATAAAGGCCCAGGAGAGTGTGTCGAGGATGAACGCCTCCGTGGCTAATCGAGGCCAAAGACAGGAGAGATGGTCTGCAGTTCAGGGGAACGTTCCAGGAAATTCTGTTGGTATGAATAGGCATCGCAAAAACATAGGACAGGAGGAGGTCTCAAAATATCTAAGGAGAAAGCTGCTACCACCGCATTAATTATTCTACAGTTAAATCTTTGGCCGCATTAATGTGGAAGTGATACATGAACAGTGACTTTCAGTCTTACAGCTACTACCTAAAGATTTTAGGAAGATGCTGATGGGACAAGTATCAAGACCAATCATCTGGCCTGCACGTGGAGGGTGGAGATAAAAACAGAAAAGAATATAAAAGAAGAAAGAAGCAATGAGAGAAATGATCGGAAATTTGTAAGAGAAAGCACTATAGTAGCTTAAACCATATCTGTAACCATTTCTAATCAATATATACTAGAACAGACCTCCTCGGACTGTGCCGAGGACAAATTTACTTAGAGAACTCCAGTTCATTTCTGTTTGATTATCTCTTAAAATCCGTTCTAACTGTTATCCTACTCATTAGAACCTAGTTTTTCAACTCACTCTTTACAAATTCATTGTATTGGGCTTGAATCCAATTATACGTTGGGTTTAAGGTCCAAAACGCGACCTTACAAAAAATATAATATTTTAAAATGTGTTTTTTTTTTTTTTTTTTTTGTGGATTCCAAAGTTTTCCTCATGGATTTAGTGAACTCCTTATAGATTTATATAGGTTTCGTTAAATTATAACGAGATCCAGCTCCTATCACGTTTTTTATTATGTTAAAAAGTGTATTAAATTAAAGATAAAATTTCTTAGGTTTTTTTTTTTTTTTGAAAACATAAAATTTCATAAGTTGTAACTTAATATTTTATCTAAAAAAATACTTGAGGTAATAATTTAAGATCCATATATTCTAGATTATGATTTATTTATGCCCTTACGAAACCAGATAAATACTAGTTTCAATACTAGTTTCTTTGCCTCGGGTCACAACTCACAATAGTCACAAGTCAGTGAAGTCACGACTCTTACTAGCATTTTTTCAAATCCTTCAAATTTATGATGTGGGAGAAGTTAAAGCTAAGTGATTTAAGTGGCAATTGAACTTAAAAAAAGAAAAGAAATAAAGATTACACGTAACTACAACAGTCACAACACAAGTCAGTGATTTACTAATAAGTTGTGTTAAATTTTGTTAAAAAGTGAATAAGGGAACATTACACGTAACTACAAAAACATGGTTCTCTACGTCTCTCCGATGACTTTCTACTGGTTTTTCAAAAAATAAAAAAAATGCAAACAAATGCGTTTAGGAAGATGGATAACAATTTATTTAAAGAAAATTTGTATAAAAAAAAAGGTAATTAATATTTTGATAATTTTTTTTTTACTTTTTATAAAAATTGTATCAAAATTTTTCTAAAATAAATTATTAACCATTGTCTTAAGATATCCATTAACGTGACCTAAAAAACAAAAAAGACTTTTTACTTCTCTCCGATGACTTTTCTACTGGTTTCTCAAAAAACAAAAAGACTTTTTACTGGAATGGGATTCCCTAGTAAAGACGCAACACAACGCAACGAACTAGATGCCGTGTCCTTCATTTTTTTTCTTTAAAAGGAAAAAGTCAAAAACTACCACCAACTACGACCCAAAAAAAAAAAAAATACTACAAGAATGCATTAGAAATTTACGAAATGAAATTTTTTATTAGTAAAATATCATATTTTAATTACGATACTTTCACTCATTCCCCATTTTCAACTAATTAACACAGAGAAAGTATCAATTTTTTTGGTAAATGTGTTTTTCAGCACTTAGTTACCACACATGACATAACTATTTGTGTGTATTTTTCCAATTAATGTAGTTCTCTACCACCACAACAACCATCTATTCCACATACCAAATAATCGCATAAAATAATCCTTTTTAAGGTAGCTCCAAATTGCTCGCTGGCATAAAATACACCGATGCAGTTTAATAATAGAAAAAAAAAAAAAAAACCCGGATGCAGTGAAACACTGAAACATGGATTAGGATTTTAGGACATTCTATATGGTTTATCCTGATTATTGATTATAATAGGTTGAGAATTATAACCAATTATTATTATATATATATATATTACAAAGTTTCAACATATGTCGTCAGCTCTTAATTTTAGGCTAGTTAAGCTAACTGGAATTCATAATTAATTACGAATTATATATATATATATTTTTTTTGAGAAACAAACACACATGGGAGAGAGGAAAAGATGTTCTAACACAAAGGCACATCATAACTTCACTCAAATTACGAATTATATTGATAAGTAGTAGTATACTAAATTACTAATAGTTACTAACAAATATTACAAAATGAGCTGGTGAATAATGCTATTTAAATAATTAAAATTAGAATATTTCAAGTAGCTTTTTAAAACCTTTTTGCGTTTTGTTTAAAATTGCGACAGTCAAGCACATGACATGAGTTCCCACCTCTCAAGCTCCCTCCTCTATGAGAACCACCTGGTTCCCGCCGGTTTTCATTCTCCGTCACCGTCCAATCGCCAGTTTTCCCGCCAGATTACGTGTCGGGAAATGTCGTGCTCTTCCCAAACCTCCTTCCCTACTCTCAAAACTGTCACCATATCATACAAAGAGCTTAAGGTATGTATGTATTCTCTCTTGGGCACTGTTTGGCTCCCTCTCTGTATAAACTATAAACCAACCAAAAATAATGCTCTTGCCTTAACTATACCTCTTGCTCTTTGTTATTCAAAATAAATAATAATAGTAATCAAACTCTCATGCTAATTTAGCCAAACAAGGCTTGTTTGAATTGACCTTTTAGTCATGTCTTCAAGTGGGCTTTAAATTGTTCTCTTTCATTTCTGCATATACATGTGTGTTTGTTTTGAATTTTAAATTGTTTGTTTTAAATGGTGTAATTGAAAGAACTTTTGGAATTGATTGGTTTTTTTTTTTTTTTTTACAGGACAAGAGGGCTGACTTGTCGTTGAAGATTGAAGAAGGTTTCGGCCCCAACGGGCTCGGAATTCTATCGATTACTGATGTAAGAAATGAATGGTTTTGCATTTAAGTTGCTTTGTTTATGTTAATATCTTGTTTTTCTCTTTTTTATATGCAGTTGTAGTGTACTTTTTATCATGGTGTTTGAGTAATTAGTATTCGTGAGTAACACATTTGATATGTTCCGAGACACAATCAATTATAGTGTGTTGTTTTGGAGGGACAAACATGTTCGTGTGATCGTCTATTTTACGTGCAAAACACTTTTTATATAGTGCATTGCTTTATAGGAATTGACATCCTAATTTGATTGGGAATTTGGTTCAAAATTAGCTAGTTGTGTGCTAGTTTGAAAGTTACCTTGAGGGATCAACTTAAAGGGTAGTTACTTATAGTTCTATACATGATTTTGAGATAGCTTTGTTGAAATGGAGATGTTCATCCGTTTTCATAAGTGCGTGTCTCATTACAGAGGTTGGAGAACATAAGATGGGTGTCTTCTTTGGACTTAATTAAAATGTGATGAACAATGAAATGAGAAATTAAAGCATGTATGATTGTCCTTATTAATTGGAGAACTTCTACGTCATTGTGTCATTTGCTATTGCAATGTATGACTAATATATTTGGCTTTGTGATCCAATGAAAAACTTTTTATTATTCTCGGAATTACATTACTATTAGTTTATTGGAACAGTTACATTGGAACAGTAGGTTTGGTCTGCAAGTCTAAGCTAAACTTTTTCATTGGAACAGTTACATTGGAACATTACTATTAGTTCATTGGAACAGTTACATTGTATGACTAAAGTCTAGGCTTGGACTTTGGACAATTACATTGGAACAGTAGGTTTGGTCTTAATTATTACCATGGCTGGACCTATTTTCTGCTTTTTTTTTTTTTTTTGTTGAAAATTTTACACTCTACTACTCCAACTATAATGCCATTATGAACTAGGCCACAATATATATGAATCTATAGTATCTGACCCATGGGTTATGGTGAAAGCTTTCAGCTATCTAGAAAAATGTCTGGCTGTTGTTTTATGTTTTCAATTACACAATTGCTACAATTCTCTTTGTCTTAGCAATCAGAAGTTGCTCAAATTATGATTTATATAATAGTGTTAAGCTCTTGCTAGATCTATTATTTGTTCCCCTAAAACTGTGTATCTTGAACCTATGCATTTAGTGCTAGATTATTCTATATAGAATTTAAGACTGCATAATTTTTAGTATTATTTTGATTGTGTGTTTGAGTTTAACCTTTATTTCCCTGTAGGTTCCAGGGTTTCCTTCATTGCGTCGGAATCTTTTACGTCTTTCACCTAGGTATAAGCTTCAAGATATTCTGTTCATTTTGGGTGCTCTTAAATATGAGTGATTATAAATACATTTGAAACTATATTTTACTGCATTGGTGATGGGAGTTTTCTTAATCTTTTCTCAGATTGGCCAGCCTGCCAGAAGAGGTAAAGAAGGAACTTGAAGATCCTCATAGCAGGTAACATATTTTGCTTCTTAAGTCTTCTTAACTCCAAAATTTCACTTCTACTCTTTGTTTCCTATCAAATCCTTTCCTCTCAGCGGCTTAAATTTGATTGGTTTGAAAGTAAATATATTTGCTGCTGTCACTCTGTGGTAATTCTACGCGTAGACAAAGAGGTTATTTTAACCTGTTACTTTTAAAATGTAAATTTTCTGGCTACTCTACAAATATAAAGATTGTTCTCATTCTCATTAATTGATTTTATTGATTCTAGAATTTATCATGGTTACTTACATTTTTCAAACATCCCAACTGAGGTCCTGATAGTTGTAAGTAACACTGTTATAATATTAAACACTTTTCCTAGGGATACTATCTGCAGATGTGTATTATTCTTGAATTAAGAATTACAGTAAGAATTTTTTTACTTCTACAGCTAATTTATTTTGTTACTTTGGTTACCATGTTTCATTCCTTTTACTCTAATAATTATCGTATGCATCTGATATATGCATCCTCTCACTCACAGTGTGGGCCCCACATGGCTGTGGGAGGGAGGATGCATGAGATACCTTCTCCTATTACTCATCATCCACTTGTAGGTACAACTTTGGATGGAGCCATGGGAAAGAGAAGCTTGAATCTGGAAAGCCTGGTAAAACTTACTACTTCTTAAATTACAGAACACTATAAAATTTTTATATTTATCTGTGAATGAAGTATGTACATGAGGTTCAGTATATGGCATATATGCTCTAATTATGTGTCACATTTCTCTGACCTTTTGATCCTTTTAATTGTTAGTTTTATTTGTGTAATTTATGTATATGTATATATTTTTTTTGTGCAGATTTATTGAAAGGCTCTTTTTACGCAAATCCAATATTGGATAGGCCTACTATGGAGGCATCTCTAATCCAAAGGTAAAAGCAGCTAAGATTATGTTTCATTATTTGTACTTCTGTCTTTTACTCATTGCTCAAGGCATCATTGTGGATTTATATGCTGGGTTACAGACAATTGAGTTTTGGGCAAAGTAGATGATTAAAATGGAAATATTGTTCTTGATATCTATTCATATACAACTTTTATATTCTCTCTCTTGCCGCTCCCATCCCTTGACATCCCCCCCCCCCCCTTCCTATCCTTGGTGAAATGTTTTACACTTTTTATAGAGTTGCTATAAAACACTCAATCCATTCTAGATCTGTTTGCATGCTTAAACATTGAGTATAAAAAACATGGTTATCTATCTGCCCAGATTTTCACCCACAATCTGTCTTGTAGGTATCCGTCATACTGTGGGTCAAATATATGGCCTGATAGTGCATTGCCAGAACTTGAAGTGGGTATGTGCTCAATGATATTTTTTTCTTTGCAATTGTGATGCTAAATTTTTTTTGATAGGTAAGCAGTGCAATTATACTAATCAGAGAAAAATATAAACTTTGAGTTTACGATGATGAACACAAGGGAACAAAGAAAAACACAATACAAGAATATGAAGTGACTGGTCTAAGAGAAACTAGGAACTCAAGAGTGGACAAACAATTAGAAGAATCCTCAAGAGTGTGCTGGCACCCCGATTTTAATTGATCCAAGGAGATTTCGGTGTCCTCAAACAAACAATGATTCCTCTCTTTCCAAACAATCCACATCAAACAACCCGGTGCCATGTTCCAAATATCCAAGCCATGCTTCCCAAACCAATTCCTCCAATAAACCAATAAAGTCACAATAGAACTTGGCATGACCCAATGAATCCTGGATATATAAAACATATCCACCCACAAAGCATGGACAACATCACAATAAAGTAAAAGATGATCCACTAATTCCCCATTACTTCGACACATACAACACCAATTTACTAATGGCAATCCCCTCATAAGATTATCCAACTAAGGATTTGACCTAGAGCTGCTGTCCACATAAAGAACACAACTCTTTTAGGAACTTTAACAGTCCAAATACCATTCCAAGGAAATGAGAAATTAGCGGCACCCCGAATCTCCTAGTAAAAAGACCAAGTATCAAACTTGCCACTTCCTTTCAAACACCAATGCAACCTATCACTCCCCTCACCCCTTGGAACCTGAGAATAAATATGATCAAGAAAATAGAATACTGCCTCTAATTCCCAATGATGAAAATCTCTATGAAATCTCAGGTTCCAACTCCTATGATCCCCATCCACTTGGTGGCCCAAAACATCAAAGATAAAAGCTGCCTTATCACCTGAGCACTCAAAAAGATCAGGGTAAAGGAGTTTAAGAGGAGTATTCCCAGATCACCATTCATGCTAAAAATGAACACGGTTACCATCTCCAACTCCAAAAGCCAAATGTTAAGAAAATCTATTCCAACTTGCTCTTATACTACACCATAAGCCACACCCATGATCCCTTCTACTGACTTTAGTACTCCACCCCCCTATCCTCACCATATTTGGTGGCAATAACCCTCCGCCGTAAATGAAAAATTTCATGCCCAAACCTCCATAACCATTTTGCTAGCAATGCTTGATTAAAATACACAATCTTCCTAGCCCCTAAACCACCCACCTCAACGGGTGAACAAACCTTGTCCCATGCCACCAAGGGGTATTTAAAACCCTTCTCTGAAGTCCCCCACAAGCCCCCCACAAGAAATTCCTCTGAATTCTTTCCAATCTATCAACCACAGATTTGGGGATGGTAAACAACAATAAATAGATTGGAAGGCTTGACAAAGTAATCTTCAACAAAGTGAGCCTACCTCCCTTTGATAAATGGGGTCGCTTCCAACCCAAAACTTTCCCTTCCAGCTTCTCCAAAATGGGATTCCAAATAGAAGTTTCCTTAAATGGAGCACCCAAAGGCAAACCCAAATATTTCATTTGCAAACGACCCACCCTGTAAGGAAGAATACTAGCTAAATCATACAAATTACTCACCTCCCCAATAGGAACAATTTCACTTTTCCTCACATTAACCTTCAATCCAGTAATTGCTTGGTAACATCTCAGAGCCATCCTAATGTAAAACAATTGTTCCCTATAAGCATTGCAAAATAAGACGGTGTCATCAGCAAAAAGAAGTTGTGAAGTACTCACTCCTGAGTTATTGAGCCCCATATGAAAGCCACATATTAAACCACTCACCTCAGTTTTCTTCAAAATTATTCTGCATGTATGGTGGACTGGTGGTTGTCTTTTCTGATGTTGTTTTACAATTCATATGATACGTAAATGTAAAACTTCTGAGGATCCTCTGAACTACAGTTGTCGCGAGCTAATGTTGCCCACAAGTAGGCACTTATCCAGCTAATGATACAATATGCATTATCATGTTTATCATGATGCTACAACCATCTGAGTCATTTTGGCACCAAAAGACTGTCATATATTGTCCTCAGTCATATATTTGTTAGTAAATCATTGTAATATTGTCCACTGGTTTTTCCGGGGTAGTCAGTTTATGGTTTTCCTTGTGTTAAAATTCATGCATGTTCTTATTGAGTACTACTTTTTAATGTTTATCCGTGCTAAACTTTATGAATAAACAGTTTGCAACTCTATTTTATTGCACGTGCATGTTTTCTTCTTTCTTGTTTTACTTGTTTATATCTTCTCTCTGTTTTAGAAAGTTAATGTGTTTTATGCACTTATTGATCCTTTGGCAGATCATCATAGGTTGAGGTAGTGATTCATGATGCATGGTTTTTGTGAACTCTTAGTTTCCCTGAATGTTGAATGATTATATGATTGATAATCATCTATCTTCATTTGTAGCCTTCAAAGCTCTTGGAAAGCTGATCTTTGATGTTGGGTTGATTCTGGCATATCACTGCGACCGATACGGTATGCTTTTCTACACATTAACAGAAAGTTATCAAGGTTAATTCATTATATTTTATATTATTTTTGGCCATGCTAGGCACTGACTTGAAACATCATTCAGCCCTACCCAAGCACATTGCCAACTGTAGCTTTCTTGTTGCTCTTGCCTTCTTTTTTATTTTTCTCTCCAGTTAAACTATTTTGAACTATAATATGTGGCGGTTGTTCTTTATAAACTGGTGTGATCTATAGTGACCTGTTCAATTTTTTATGATACTTGATTAGTATCTAAAGGGGTGAATATGCACGAGGATGAAGGCCTTGAAAAGATACTTCTTCGTTCTCGGTGCCATAAAGGGCGTCTGCTTTATTATTTTCCAGCACAAGAGAGGTGATTTTATTTAATCTTTCTCATCTATTCCTCCCCCCACCCAACATAGCAGGTTAACTTAATGGGCCAAAGAGATCCTTATAATTTTGTAGTCACCATTTTCTGTCAGGCTTGTTAGCATTTTGATCAATTATGTGGCTACATCAAGAAGGATAAAGAAATTAACATGATTGAAATTAGGAAATACATATACTCAAACTTCCTTAAGTTGTCTCCTGGCTGCATAATTTCTTATAAACTGTGTAATGTACACATCTTCTAGAAATTAGCATGCGCTTCTTTCTGGTGGAAGCTCTAGCAAGATACTACAGCAGGGCCTGCGTATGGTATCTCAGTTTTGTGAAGTTCTTAAACTGAGATACAAAAAAAAAAAAAAAAAAAACTATAACGTGATAGTGCATACTGTGCATATGTTGAAGTGAATGTCAATATCTTGACGGGCAAGATCATCGAAGGCAGTGAAAGGCTAACATTTGGCCTAAGAAATTGGTCATGTAATTAGCAAAAGCTTTCCTTCTAAATTGTTGTTCACTTAGCTGTTATTTTTTTTCTCTAGCTCCTTTAAGTTTTATGGGTCTTTTAAGTGATTCATATTCAGCTATATGATGGAGTTTTTGGTTTCAATCTCAGCTCAGGAAATTCCAAGTGTAAGACTTTTTTTTTTTTCTTTTTTTTTTGTGGGCTTAATGTTGAGTTGATGAGACAGCAATCATATTTGGGCAATTGGATGGAAAATAATGCATATTTAGAGTTAGTGTTAGTTCCATAGGTTTTTTTTTTTTTTTTTAAATAATAAAAAATAAAATAACCCCAAAGATGACTTTCAGCTCTAGTTTTGGTCCTTTTGGACATAAATCTTATACTGAAAAAAATTATAATACACTAGGCATGGCTTTTTTTTTTAATATATAATAAATAGTGCTTGATAATATCTGTTAAAAAAATTTACTTATAAATGGTGGGAATTGTTAAAATGTGTTTCTAAGGTAGAATAGTTGGTTTTTGCTTCAACTTGCAGTAATTGTACCCAAGATGATGACTCCATTTCATCCTGGTGCGGGTGGCATACAGACCATGGTTCACTGACAGGTGATTAATTTTCTGGTCATCCACTTAAATCATTTCTTTCTTACTGTGGCTTATGAGCTGCACTGCTCATTAATTTGTTATTTGCACAAGATATATAATTGTGTAGTGCATTTGTCCTACATCTCTCCTATTTCCAATATGTTGTTTAACATGAACATAATAATCAAATCTCTTCATTATATTGATGGCATAAAAGATATTATTTTCTTAGAACACCAATACTAGAGTAGTCATTCTTTCATTATGTCTAATTTCTGCTTCAATTTAATATGTAGGTCTGACCTGTGGCATGTTTATGAAAGATGGTGTAGAATTACCTTGCCCTGATAGTGCTGCCGGACTTTATATTAAAACACGAACTGACCAAATTGTCAAAGTATGAAATTCCAGTAATGCAAGAGACAACCAATGATGACAAATGTTTATCATTGCTTGTTTCAAATTTCTATTACATTTATTCTAGGAGTTGTAGCTTTCCTTTTATTTGAAATTATACTGGTCAATATTGCTGGATGGCATGTATCTTCACTTGATCTTTCAAAGATGTAGAAATTTAGGGTAAATTGGTTAAAATTTTCTTCAAGTATCAGTGCATCATAAAATGTCATTGAGTGCTATAATGAAAACATACATTCTGAACAAATACATGAAACATAGGCAGTGAAGCCACTTAGTACGACTTGAAAATTTCTGTGTAGATAATGTGGATAGTTTGGACATTTCAGAGTGAAATTGATGCAAGGAGCACCAAAGTCAAAAGAGTATTTATTATTGATTTTAATTTGGAAGCATGCGTGGATGGTGCATGCATGCTTAGCTGAAATTGTTGACTTGTTTTTCAAAGCAAGCTTGATCTGTGGAAATTTTGCTTCAGCATTTCCCTATTTATGTAATCCCTGAACCCTATAAAACTAGGGCTCTTGTAATGGTGAAAGTAGTATGATTTTGAACAAGGATTTTATGAGTAGAGAATGACCTCCTCTTTTGTTTGGTGGTGATGCCTAAGGTTTGCAAGCAGATTCTAGGTGGTGAAGCTTAAATTTGTGCTGTTTATCCTTTTGTTACTCATTAATCTCTATTCTCCTATATGTCCTGCATCAGAAATTCCCTAGGTCTCAAGAAACCTGTTAACCTGAAGTGATTTGGAATACAAAGAACCGTAAGGAGTTAAAAAAGTGATGAAAACATGAGCTGGAGTGCACAATCAACATAAGTTATATTTCATTTTCAAATGTTGCTCCTCCATTGACCTTGAGGCAAGGATGAAGAGACTTGACTTTAAAAGCATATGAATGTGGAGAAGACAAAATGCATCAGAAAATAGAGAAAATGCTCCATAATGAATCACAAAAGCAAAATTGAGATAAATTCTCTTCATTCAACCATGAAATCTGCCTAACATACAGCATATAGTGAGTTTTGTGCAGTTTGAGAGTAATCAAATTCAGCGAGAACTTCTTTTCAGGATAGTTCATTAAACTTCTTTTTCCTTACCTTTCTCTGCTTGAATCTGAAATTTTTAACTTTGCCTTATATGAATTACCACCAGATGATGAATGCTTCATAATAAGTGGCGTGGAAACTTGAATAACTTACAACTATTATGCTTTATAGGACTGGATATGGATATAGTTATTTATAGTTACTTGGGTTCTTTTTATGTATTAGGCTGTATTTGGAGAAGATGACATAGCATACCAAATTGGTGAAACTACTGAAATACTTTCAAGAGGTTATCTTTGTGCAACACCTCATTGTGTTCAGGTACTTTCTGTCATTGCATTATCGTATGTGTTGGAAAGATTTCAGAATAACTTAGTTATATACATGAGTATGTACGTGCACATGCTGGTGTATATCTTACTGTATGCTTATTTTTCCAAACTTTTAAGCTTCAGAAATTAAGTCTAAATGTAACAACTCCAAATATGCAAAACGGTGTTATTTTTGTGGAATCTGAGACATGAAAATGGGATTTGTTGAATCACTTTTGAAAGAAAATCATGAAAATTTTCTATTTCCTTCCTGTACTTTGAGGTTCTCTCATTTCTCTAAATATGATAGTAAAATGTTATCATGATGATGTATTGATGTACGTATGTCTGCGTAATGCACAGCTCTCTTGCTTGTGTCTGGTTTCTGTTGATATTGTACACATCAATATAAGGAGGGTGGTCCTATCATATTGTTGGTGGAGCATGGTTGCTTCTTTAACTTGAACTAAGTTTCCAGTTTACTTGAAACTAATCGCTAATCCGTGCTATGCACGGGAACTTACCTATTTATGAGGTTGACTAAAATAATTTTATAAAATTTTAAATTGATTAAGAAACTACACCATTGCATGATTTGTTCTTGTATGACTTCAATTTGTGTTACAATTTGATGAAAAAGGCATTGCTTGAACGTGCAATAACTTACAAAAAAATTGTCAGACAATTTTAGATGCTGCAAAAATATAACTCAAAAATACAGATATTAAAACTTTTGAAAGACCAAAAAATATTAAAAAATCAGATGATTCATTGCTTAGAAATTATTGAAAAAAAAATATATATATATATATATATATGACTAAACAATAGAGAAATATAAGAGAAAGATGAGTTACATTTAAAAGAATAATTTCAATTATTGCAAGCTTTTTTATCTTGTAAAAAACGGCTAAAGAGAGTTTGGTGGTTCATGTACGAAAATTATTTTAAAAAAAATACATGAAAAACCATAAAATAAAAATTGGAATTTGCATTGCTTTTATAGTGTTCATGATTAACCTCGCAAATTTGGAAATAAATTATCAACGTTTGAGTTTGAGTTTAAATTGGACTTGTTAGAGAGATAGAGTTTCACTCCTTATTAAGTTTGGATTAAACAAAAATAATTTTGTTTAAAGAAAATGATAATGATGAGTTTGAGTTTAAGTTGGACTTGTTAGAGAGATAAAGTGTTACTCCTTGTTAAGTTTGGACTAAACAAAAATGATTTTATTTAAATATTGTGCTGACGTGGAAAATTGTGAGAGCTTCAGAGGTTTCGGTTTTATATATATATATATATATATATATATAGATAATGGCAGAACCATTTTCTACCATAGGTGTAGGAGTTAGGATACTATAATAGGTGGTGATTAGCATGGCGTGGAGCTGAATTCAGTTACATGTTGTGTTCATTAGGTTTGAGGACCAAATATCTTGCACCATTCTTTTAGACCAATGCACAATTATGTTGAAGTTGTGGAAAATGTCCTGTTTATTGTTTCTGTTTAGTTCCTTTTGTCAAATTGTCCAATAAAAATATGTCTTGTCACTGATTGTTATTAGGCACCTAAAGGACAGAAGGCTTCTGGCATCGACCGTTCAACATTTGCATTATTCATGCAACCAGACTGGTATATTTATTAATAAATCAAAAAAATTGACTGACCTGACTTATGCCACAATTATTGAACCCTGACCAAAATATGTGAATCATGTTAAATCTTGTTTTGTAGGGATGAAAGTCTTAATTTTCCTGAGGAGGTGCATATTCATAAAGAGGTATGTATTTTCAATACTAATCCCTTAATAATTGGCATGTAGGGTTAGAGACTTCAGGGTGTGTAAAAAAGTCTATTGGCAGTTACCAGTTGATGATTATCTAGGTAGGAATTGAAGAATTTAATAGAAATTAGTTTTGCCCTGAAGTTTTATATCATGAAAAACATAGATGAAAATAGTATATAATAAGGATATTAATGCAAGGAGCATAAAGACCATTTTATTTTAAATAGTTTTATTTAATTTTAGAAGTCGATTGTATTTTTACTAATGTTCCCTTGGATTATTATTTTAGGTTTTCTTAGTTAATTAGGTTATTAATTTTTATTTTTTTTAATTTCCTAGTGTTAATGTTGTTTCCGTAATTCAATAATTGAGCTTTGGCCTAAAGTCAGTTAGGATTAGAGTTATGTCTGAGTATTCTATATAAGTGTGCTATTGCGCTCCAATGGGGACAATTTTTTTTTTTTTTTGATAGGTAAGAAAAATTGTATTAAGAAAAACTACTTCATTAAAAAAAAATGGACAAGTTTATGATAAATAAAATTTCTATTAGGATTTTCTGATGCCTTTATGCCAATTACAGGCAATCCTAAGTACAGGTTTCTAGGTTGTTTATCCATGCTTGGTGCTGATTTCTATATATTGTATTCTTGTTGATTGATTCTCAAATACCCTTTGAGAATTTGTGCAGCATCAAATATATTTGGTGATTAATTTAAGATGTGCCCATTGCTCAGTATTGTTTCAGACTTTCATTACTATCTCAGGGACTTGGCTAACTTTTACTTCAGCCATCAATTTTTTTTGACTAGGTTTTTGATACCATTCCTGCAGCATAAAAGGTTCTGTATGGACTATTCTAGTAATATTTAACTAGAATATGGATAACTGCAAATTGACCCTAATCTTAACTCATGATTGAATTTTGACCCTGATAGAATATATTTCAGTATCAAATTATTATGTGCTTGCCTCTGGTCTGATTTCCCAAATCCTGTTCCTGGAAATTAGAAATTAATTGCTAGAATCTCAAATTTCCTAAATCAGATTCCTGGAACATAGAAAGTAATTGCTAGAGTCTCAAGCTTTGGGTGTCAGTCAACTTGTTATAATTTTGGGTGGGGTTACCTAGATTTTGCTTAGCCTCTGATGAAAAGATTTGAGGCATGCTTTGATTTGAGTCCACCATGAGATAACTAATTACCTGTTTGTCCAGATGCCATTTCCTTGATTATATGACTTTATAGTTACTATAAAAGCACTATTATCAGTTGGGTGGACTATTTTCTTATGCGATTTGGATTCAAGATGACTTATTAATATTGTGGTCATTTATTTAATTTCTTCCTCTCTCTTTTTTTCCCCTTTCAGCTGATATCATCAAATGGTGCTCTTACTTTTGGAGAGTATACTGAGAAGCTCCTTGATAAATATTACCACTTGAAAACATAAGGGGTTGTATTTTTTAGTTACTGAACCATAAGGGGTTGTATATTTTGCCTGAATTGTGTTCATTCATGAATAAATTATTCTCTCATGCTAGGGAGAACTATATAACGGTTCATAATATATGGAATTAACTTTTCCATTTGCAAAAAATTATTTCTTTCTGAGAAAGCTTTATAGTTTTTCTGTCCATTATTTGATATAAAATCAGTTTACTATGAGTGATTTGACCATTGGTTAAGATTTTAATGACTTTTTTCGGGACAGAATCTATGAAATTATTGGTAGATCTTATCTGATAGACTACTTTAAGACTGTGATGCCAATTGCCAAAACAAAAGGAGTTGCAGTTTTTCACAGTTTAAACAAATACAAGATCTTAAATCTTTGTATGTCGTTTCACCCGTGCTTTGCTTTGTTGATGATTGATTGAAGAAAAATGAATTATATAAATTTTTTCTCGGTTAGTCAAATGAATAGATTTGTTTTAGTGACAACAAAATCAACAAAATGATTAGCAACGATAATGTAATATAATGAGGATTAGGGTGGGCCTCAAATCCTTTGATGTTCACTTTATCTTTGCCTATGAGTCTATGACGAACAAAAGTTCTTTTAGTATTCTTTCTTCTAGTCAATGAAAAACACAAATTCTTTCGGTGTGAATTAATATAAAATAATCTTTACTTTATTAAGTAGACGAGTACAAGTCACACAGAGCCGGCCGTGAAGTAATAAAATCCCAAAATATCGCGATAATAGCAGCCCTTGAAATAACACTGGCCGACTTGTCCCAAAATACTCTTTTCTGTAGTACTGTGTGCCCGTTTGGTTTTTTTTTTTTTTTTTTTTTCTACAAACTTCTTATATTTCTATATTTTTTTTTTTGCTGCAATGGATAAAATATTAAAGGAAAAGATTAAGAGTACATAGCAGAGCACGAAAGATACAAAACTAGGTACAAGTTAAACTAGTCTAGGAGATTTTAGACTTTGGAATCCCCATAAGTACACAAAATATAAAGACTTTATATTGAATTACCACGAGAAATACCATTTGTGTTTAGCTTTACATGACCCTTTTTGGAGGGAACCAAAATATCCAATGAATGACTTTATTTCTAGATTCAACATTGTTAAAAAACATAACAATAGTATTCAATTGCATGTTGTTTTATGTCATAACAAGTTGAGATATTTACTTCTTATTTAAAAATCAACTTGTTTTGGGCTAACCATAACTGCCATATGCCAAAAAAGAGAGTAAAGACCAGGGTAGACCAAAAACGATAGTGTTCATGTTGTTTTATGTCATAAACAAGTTGAGATATTTAATTTACCTCTTATTTAAAAATCAATTTGTTTTTTTTTTTTATAAGAAAAAATCAATTTGTTTTGGGCTAACCATAACTGCCATATGCCAAAAAAGAGAGTAAAGACCAGGGTAGACCAAAAACAATAGTATTGCAAGTAGCATTTATATGACACTAATAAAAAAAAATATTTGAAATAGAGAAAAAGAGATGAGGATTTGGGGGTTTCAGTTGATGTCAAACCAATTGGAAGTGAAAACAATCACAAAGAAAGTGAAACAGGGGTTTCAATTAAAAAATATAAATTCAATCCTATCCCAAATTCATTTTAAAAAAGTGCAAATACTCAGTCAAACTAATTCATTGCTAGGGTTGTAAATAAACCGAGTTGTTTATGAATAGTTTAGCCTCCATTCAAAAGAAAACTTGTTTATTTAAAAAATTGTTAAAGGTGTGAGAAACCTTAGTTACTTAGTTTTCCTAGAGGGAACTATAAAGTCAATCTATTCTTTACATGGAAATACGTTCAATTCACCTACTCTCACCTGGAATCCTGGACCTACTCCCCATATTTGGGGGTAAAGGAAATTCAAATTCAAAAGCACACACTATTATCACCAAGAAATCAACTTCCCAAAAAGTATTAAAAGGAGATACACTCTTCATGATAAGGTATGATAAATAACATTATTGAAGTATTTTAGTCATTTTTGTAAACTTTTGCTGACTTAAGCATCAGAGTGTCCTTCGTCAACACAACCCCGACAAATCTTTGATCATGTGTTTCTGTCTATTTGCAAGTATATGTGAACAAGGTTTTGCTAATAATCAACTATATCATTAGTATTGTTTATTATACATAGGAAAAAGAATATATTAATATTAAATGACTCATTGGACAAGAAAATGAACCAACTTAAACATTTAATCTAATTTAGTAACGCGCTCGAGTTCAAATTGTATTTTAGTATTTGAAATAAAATTAAACGGATAATTATGATTTTTTAAATATTAGACTCAACTCGATTAAGCTCATTTTACAATCCTGTTCATTCATTCCCATCCGAAATCCAAATCACATGCCTTCTCAAATACTCGCGAGAAGGTGTGAGATGAGAGTACAAAACGAGTGTGGGCGGCCACCTAGAAGGATAGAAGAGACGAAAACGAAAACGTGGGCATAAGGAGTAAGAACAAAAAAGCCACATCGGATTGATAAGGAAAGGAGCTAGCGGAGGATGTATTTGGCAACTGGCATTCCCATACAACACGGCTTTTCCTCGTTCTCAGTTCTATATCAATGTCCAAAATGCCCATAGCCTTTTTGACCAACATAGTGTCTTCTTTTTTGAATTTACCCAAATGACCTTGAGGCTTTGAGAGTTTTGATATTTTAGCAAAGAAGCTTATAATTAAAAATTTTGTGAGTGTCTTCTTAATATTAATTTTTTTGGTCATGTCATCAGTTTACACTAAAATTATAGTTCAAAAAATCTCATCACAGTCTGAACATTTGCAAGTCAGATTTTTTCTTAGTTGTACTTGATATAAGAATGCATTTCAAATTTTTTTTTTTAAAAAAAAAAGCATTTGGTTGTTGAATTACACTACCCCGGCCCAACACTAAAGAATTTAATTTTATTTTCACGTTATTGATAGAAGAATGTTCTTTAAAAAGAATGTGCAAATTTCTTTTACGCTAAGTTTGGATAAAAAAAAATTGAAAGTAAATTTGGCATATGACAACATTGAATTCACATAATTTCAGAATAAAAGAATGGCTTTCAATCTTTTACACCTTTTTTAAAAACCGAATTCGAAGGCCTAAAAAAATAACAGGGGTGGTAATGTCAATTTGACACAAAAGGGTATTAAGATTGATGACATCAATCTTAATAAAGGGGGGCCATAAGTGTCCAAGTCGTTGAAGCCTATATAAGCCACCATTTCTGCAAAATCATACTCAAGCTCTTTGCTTCCTTTTGTCAACAAAATTGTCCCGATCGCCATGTCTATTCTTTACTTGCCTACAAAATTCCAAGGCCGCAGGAGAAATCGCAGGAAAACAGGTTTTCGTAAACGTTTTGTGCTAATGGCAAAGCAACAGAAAACCCGGTTCTACATCCTCGGACGTTGCATATCTATGCTCATGTGTTGGCACGACCACGCTATTCATGATTAGCTCAACGTTGATTTCATGGTGTCATATGCTGCTGGCTGCAGCAACCCCAATTGATTGGTCCAAGTGGCAGAATCAGCGCCCTCCAAGAAATCCCAGATTGGCTCAAAGAGCTATAGTGAGATTGGAGAATGAAATTGTATTTGTATAGCACAAAATCTGGACAAGGCCAACCACTATAAGGACTCATGGAGTAGAGGGGCTGGCTTTTCATTGAGGGAAAATGAATAATACACCGGTTTTGTATTTGTGTTTTTTTTTTTTTTGGTAATTTTTATTTTCATCTCAGAGTTATGGATGGATATCCTTTATTTCAATTAGCGGTGTAGAAATTTCTAGCATTTTTTGTTTAAGAAGGGGAAAGTTTCAATTTATGGTGTTTATTTCTAGTGATTCTTTTTATCATCAGATTAAAACATTAATTAGTTTTTGATATAAATAAGAATTGAATAAAATCTCAGATATTTTATTTGACAACAAAAGCCTTTATATCAAAGGGCAATTGCTAGCAATTAGATGTATCACATGGTAAGAGCAATGTAATTGAAAATTATCATGTTACTTTATTTTTTGTGTAATATGGTCACGTTACTAATTTATTGAAGGGAATGATATGAAAAGGTTTTAGTAGCATATGTGTTTTGAATATTTTGATTGAAATTTTGGCTAGTAATTAAGGAGAATGCAACGATATAACTCAAAAACGTTTACACCAGTCACGCTTGATATTTCCAATATAAATGCTGAGTAATTTGCGTAATTAATCACAAGTAGAATGTGAATTATTTTTTTTTTTTTTTGAGAAGATAATGTGAAATTAATTAGTGTATATATATATAACCCATGATGTGATGGAAGATTGCTATTTCTCTAAAGCAGTGCCAGTTAGCCGGCTGGCTGCCCAATGATGCAAACTGCAAAGTCTAATTTGATTTTGGACTTCTCGGCTGTTACAATTCCTCATTAAGGTGTGAATTCAAGCTCAAAGCCGTTGTGGAATGGTAGATACTACTAGAGAGCAATGTTTTTCATTGACTAAAGGCAAAACCTAAGTGCCCCAAAGTCCAAAAGACTATATATAAAAGTCACTAGCAAACTTTTGTCCATAGTGATCTGTTGTTTTATTTTAATATTTTTTTTTAATTTAAATTGAAAGCACTAGTGTAGTGTAGTGTAGAAGGGAGTCTCAGTGTTGAAGAAGATGATTCTATTCCAACGGTAAAGATCAAAACGTTGTCCTGAAGAGTATTAATAAACAGAGATTTGAGTAAAATCTATACATTCATTACACAGAAGAGAAACGCTACCATTTTGATCTTTCCATTAAACACACGGGTTCAGTTTTGTAAATCCCAAATATGAGGATCTCCAAATACATCACCATAATTCTCACAGCAATGCAAATTGCAGACCGAGGAATACCTTAACATGGGAGCTGGTCATATCATACACCAATACACAATATAAAAGTGAAAAGTCTTAGCAAATTGTTCCAGTATAATAAGTTTTGCGTGTTGTTTTAAGGAGACTACAAAGCTTGTTAAAGTCTTGGCTAATGCAGCTAGAACGTCTAGACTCTAGGGGCACATTGATTTTGTTGGAGGAAAGTTGGAAACTCCACCTTGTTTACTTCCTCACATGAAAAATCGAATATCTTAAGGAATAACACCTAGGATAATTCCTAAGTTACTCGACCGTCTGGTTCTAAATTTTGCCCTATTTATAACTATTTTTTTTTTTTTTTTATAACAAAAAATGGGTAGAGGGGGGCAACTATCATTATTTTGATTAAGAAAAAAAGGCACCATAAAATAAATGTACAATGGCACAAAGTATTCCATTTTACTCCACTTAATCATTTTATGACAAAATTAATTATATACTTAATAGTATTAATGGAGTAGTTAGCAAAAAAGAAAAAGAAAAAGAAAAACAGTATTAACGGGGTAAATAAATAGTTAAGATCTAATTAGATTTACAAGAAATGTAGGTTCCATGTATGGGACCCACATGTGGGGATACCTTTATGCAGGAGTAGAGTGTAGTCCACTAGACGCACTAAATAATTTCACCATCTTGAAAGATGCTATCGGATCAATATTGATGCTACTATTTTAAATACATTAGGTTTAAAATTTAGTGAAATTATTCCGCATATCAGGTATACTACACTTTTTTTTCATAAATAAATAAATAAAATGTGGGTCTCATATGCAAATAGGGATGACAATTTTGCCCCGCCTCTCCCCACTTTGCCCCGCGCGGGTTTTTCCTGCCCCGCAAAGGTGAGATTCTAGCCCTGCACTACGGGGCGGGGCGGAGATGGGTTTAGACTTTTTATGCTTAGGCTTGCCTCATTTATTAAATAAGCTTAAAACTAAGGTTTTGACTTGGCTTGTCTTTAAACAAACAAACATAAACGAGTATAGACTCAGTTTGTTTTTATCGAGCCCTATTGTTAATGAGCTTGTTCATGATTTTTTTTGGCTTGTCTCGTTTATTAAATAAGCCGAGCTATTTAAGTTGGTTTGTTTAAGGTTCAAGTTTGGGTTTAAAAAAAAAAAAAAAAACACAATTTATAGTGAGGTGGCGTCACATACAATTTTTTTTTTTTTTGAGAAATAATTACAACATGCTACTAACCCCGCAGCTTAAACTCTTTTCCCCCTAAACCCCCAAGCATTTTGTACATGAGGAGGTGTCATTTTTAATCTGTATTATAAAATAGATTTTTTAAAGAGGACTATAATTGCAACATTTTTCAAATTCATTCCCTTATAACAAAATTGGGCTTTTAACCCAAGCTTGAATAAGCAGAATTAACCCACCACTATTAAATGGGCTTGAAATTGAATTATTGGGCTTAGATTAGAATTTGCCAAATTCATTCTCTAATTTTCTGCACACAAAATGCAGAAGTTGTGTGTTTAACTGTTAACTAGAAAAGCCGCACACCACGTTATAGAGGAATAACAGATCCTCTCCATTTGCAAAATCTCTAGCTGCTGCAATAGTTGCTAATCCTCGTATCCTCTCTGTCCTCTTATAAAGTTCCGCACTAGCATTTATTATTACTTTTTAATTTCAAGCTTTACATTGTAACCCCTAGGGTTTAGGGTTTTAGCAGGGTTTTACATACACTTTCATTTTATTCGATCTTATAACGCAAAGCAAATGTTGGATGAAAGCAAGTTTGATGTGCACCTGAATCTATGGGCACTTCGAATCCCTCGTGAGCTTTGCAAGGTTGCTACTCGAATTCTAAACGGGTATGCCTTCTCTACTACTACTATATATTTTTTACCATTTTTGTTTTGGTTGGGGATTTGGATTTGTAAGAAAATGTTGTTATGGCAGGTATTTGCTTGACAAGGCTCGAATTAAACCTATTACTGAAGATCCAACTTGTGACAAAAACCGTTACCTCATATTGTCTGAAAAGGTTCAGAATCCTGGTAAGAATATTGAAATTTAATGAATTGGTCTCGATTTTGAGTTTTTGTGAAGATTGATAGAACAATTCGTACTTTTACATTAGAGCAAATGATAATAGTGTTCTGTTGTGAAGTTATGAAGACTAGGATGTTGAAATTTTATATGCTCGCCTAGTATTTTTGTATATCAAATGTGTTTATAGTAGTGGCTACCGAGCTTCGCTGGTTGCTTTGGTGGTTTACCTATATCGTATGGTAGAACCTTTATGGTAAAGGAGTTTAGTTGAGCTTCAATATACGAAGATGCCTTGATTTTGCTTTCGCTTAGTAGCCAAGTGTACTAGCTTTTACAAACACATTTGTGTGTGTTGGCATGAGGAGTTACGAAGCTTGACTGGTTGGCCATCATGTTCTTGAAGTGTGTCCCTCCAGTTATTGTTTCTTGGTTTGTTTTTTTTTTTCTTTTTTCTTTTTTTGCTTGAATTTATGAAGATGAGCCTGAATTTAGTAATGGACTTGTGGTCCTTTGGTATTTAGTCACTTATGTTAGTAGACTATGTAATGTGTAGTGTTTAACTGGACTTGCTTATCTGTTAATGATAGAACTTTTTTCTCCTATGGGGCAGATTTATGTGATATTCCAGACAGTAAACTTGATGAACTGAAAAGTTTGTGCAAGATTGAAGTAGTTCCCTATTCGCTGACACTTGGGTATTCCTATTGGAGTGCAGGTGTGTGATTTTGTGCAAAATATACGGAAATATTGTTTTTTTCCCCTTCTTTGTTATTTATCTCTTTTTTGATCAATTTCAGTACTTAAACCTTGAGAGATTGGCTGGTGACTCTAAAATTAAATTAATCACGCCTTACTACTGCAAATATTATTTGCAATTTGCAAATGCAAGCTTCAAAAGGACTATATTATAAAAAAAATTTAAATATATATTTTAAAGAAAATAAAGCAATATCTGGTAAATCAATATTTACAATGTGATTCATGAGAATATAAAGTATTCTCTGTTCGGGAATGGTTACATTTCTTTTAACTGTCCATGGGTCTTTCTCATGTGTGGGAAAAATCAAATGTATGTTCTGATGAATATTTCAAACCTGTTAAATTCTCATGAACACATATTTAAGGACATCAACATGTCCAAAATTTGGGCAAGGGAAACTGTGTTTGATACACTATATCTTTATTTATGTTTTTAATAAGTCAGAAACCCCGTCTCTGTGTAGGCTTAGGCACTGAGGATTATGTATTAAACTACTTGGAGATCTTCATAATATTGATTTTTTTTCCATTCCAATTTTATACAGTGTGTTGACTAATGAACAACTTTCTGACTTGTTCTTTTGCTTGTAGATCATGTATTAAAGCAGATTCTACCTCCCGGAGTGGAGGTGCCTTCATCGTTTGAAACAATAGGTAAGTATTCAGTTTATGTCATAATTTATTTTTTTGCTAGTCATTATATGTGGTTGTCGATGTCGCTTACTAGTTACCTTACTGCATTCAACACACTGCTTGGTTTGTCTTGCTAATTATATATTTCCTGTTTACTCCTTTTCTGATCACTGAAGATGAACTTATCTCTTCATACCTATACAGGTCACATTGCTCATCTGAATATACACGAGGAATTACTTCCTTACAAGGATGTTATTGCAAGGGTTATCTATGATGTATGTTTTCACTTCTGGACTTTAAATAGACTTTGCTTTTGTTCTTTATTCATGGACTGCTGTTGAATCCATACAATGGATTTGGCATTTTCTTTATTTTAGAGGATACTTTGTCCCTTTGAAATGCTTCTGCATTTTAACATTGTCAGTTTTTATTTTTCCTTTGTTTATTCTTGTTGTCTCTCATTGGGCAACCATTTTTTTTGTATGTCATCATAGTTGTGAAAATTTTCAGCATTTTTCTTTCGACTATTTGTAGTTTTCACCTGAGACTTTGTGTCTGTATTTTTTTATATTTTAATCAATGATATATATCTGCAGAAAAATTGTCCAAGAATCAAAACTGTTGTCAATAAAGTTGGTACAATTACAAATGAGTTCCGTGTGCCAAAGTTTGAAATTCTTGCAGGACAAAATGATATGGTTACTGAAGTGAAGCAATATGGGGCAACTTTTAAGCTTGACTATGGATTGGTCTATTGGAATTCAAGGTTGGAACACGAACACATGAGGCTGGTTTCTCAGTTCCGAGCAGGGGAGGCGATTTGTGACATGTTTGCTGGTGTTGGTCCCTTTGCTATTCCAGCAGCACAGAAAGGATGTGTAGTGTTTGCAAATGACTTAAATCCAGATAGCGTTCGTTATCTGAAGATCAATGCAGAAATCAACAAAGTTGATGATCTTGTTCGTGCATACAATATGGATGCAAGAAATTTTATTTTACAAATGATGGCAGTGCCAGATAGTGAGTTTAAAACCGAACTTGATGTTCCCCAGGGGAGAACTTGTGAGGAATATGAGATACAGGCGAACGAAGAATCAAAGTCAGAAAATGGGCGGCGAACTGGTGCTGTTTGTGTAAAATATATTTTCGATCTCCCTGTAGGTGTGCCATGTTACTATATGGTTTTACTCATATCTTCTACTTCCTGCAGTTGAGGCGAAGGAAGTACCAGATAATGTTACAAGTAATCTGGAGTGTGCACAAGGTTCAAGTAGGAAAGCAGATACATCTGTATCTGCAGTAAAAAGACCTTCAAGTAATAGTCAAGAAGGTATCATATACTCTATGGCTTTGGGCCATTACTAAATTTGATGCATTGTAGTCTCTCATTGTTTCATGTATCTTCAATGCTGGAGCTAGATGCATATGCAATTTACCTGTTGCCTAGCCAAAAAAATGAAAAGGCCTTTATTAATATGTCAGCAATCTATATATTTAATAGCTATGTTTTTACTTTGTATTTTCTTCCACAGTGAATGGGAGTGCTGATGGAACTGGTACCTCTGGAGGTGGTCGAAGAAAAGGAAGCACAAATAAGAAGATGAGGGGCTCTGAGATGTCAAATGCCAAGCCTTGGGAGCATATTGATCATGTGATTATGAACCTACCTGCTTCTGCTCTCCAATTTCTAGGTAAGATTCCCTTGCACCAATCATCTCTATAATGGATCATTTGACCGTTTGTTCTATTGGGTAAATAACTAAATATCCTTTTTTGGTTTGATTGGTATATTTGTTGGCATATCATTTTGTCATCGTCATTCTTAGAATTTAGAAGACCAGAGTATAAATGCTATCAAATGCTAGATACAGCTTTATTTTTGTCATTTCAGACATTTCTATTGTTAGAACTTTGTTATATATTTCTTTGTATTCATTCTCTTGAATTTTGTTTCATAGCCAGTAAGATTTATTAACTGACTTTGGATTTTCCGTTAGATGTATTTAGTGGCATAATCAAGAGGAAATTTTGGAATGGGCCTCTTCCTTGGATTCACTGCTATTGCTTCATGCGGGCAAATGAATCTGAAGAATTTATAGTTTCAGTAAGTTTTTTCTGGATTGACTACTATTAATTCCTGTTAAGTCTTTTCGCTTGGTAATATCAAGTTTTCTGACCTTTTCTGATGGTTAGACATACGGTATTCCATGATGTGGTTGGAATGGGGCCCTAGGGGCACTGCTCTTATCACATTTGCCTCTCCCAATCCGCTATTTTATCTAGATCCCACTGAACATTTCCATTTCAGTTTAAGTTCTCATTATTTTTTTAACACTTTTGTATTATGATTTAAATGATTTTACAACTATGTTGCAGGAGGCAGAGTCTGCCTTGAATGCCAGTATACAAGATCCAATATTTCATAGGGTTAGGGATGTGGCTCCAAACAAGGTATCAATATTTTTTAGGACTAAAATTAGGTACAGCTTCTTAGGCACTGTAGCCTAGGTTCCTAAATTAAATTCAACCATGTGGTTGTTTTGACAATGAGCCACATTCTTGAATTTTATTGTCCTTGAGAGAAGATGACACTGTTTGTGCTGTATTTGTCAAAGTGGTCACATGATTAAATTTGATTGGGAAACCTGAGGTATAACAGCTAAGTAATAGTACTTATGTTTTATCCTTTTTTTAGATCAACTTTTTTTTTTACTCCATTGACACAATCATGCCTTCATGTCCCTTTTTTCCCCTCTTTTTTTTTTGGGTAAACAAAGGAAGCTTATTTTTATTTTCTTACATACATTGCTTTACCATGCAGGCAATGTTTTGCTTTAGTTTTAGGCTGCCAGAAGCGTGCTTCAAAGAAGATGACACTGATACTATCATTCATTCTGCTGCTGGATAGTGATAAGCTCTCATATAATGCGGAGGCTTCTTGGTTGGATTAGAGTCATTAGACCATGTATTTGTCCACCAGCTTTAATGGGGCATGATTAGAGCTCTAACCTAACATACAAAGGAAGAATTAGAGGAAAAATTGAACAGCAGGGAAAGCCAAGCATGATCTGAGATATGCAGCGTTCCCGAGTCCAAAGTTTGAAGCAGTATGATGCACTTGGTTGATAGATTAAAATTCATGTTTTTCATTGTAAAAATTAGGTCTTATGGGACATGCAATCGGGTGGGCAAAGAATGACCAAGTTCAAACCTAGGTCGACTGTTAAGTCCAATTAATTTTTTCATTCTTTGGGGCAAAGTAGCTTGTTGTTCTCTTGCCTTAAAGCAGGATTATGTAGTCTATATCTTAAAAAGTTTATTTTGTTGTTGGGATGAATGGATCCATTATAGGAAAAAAAGAATGGAAACATTACTGGTGGTCCCTAAAGTTTCAAATTAGCAATTAAAACTTTTGAAGATATTCACGTGACCTGCACTGGTCTCAGCCATAGAGTTGGGAGAGATTTCATTCCCCCCAATATGGCCATGTAATTAGTTGAGGATATCCAACTACTGAAGCAATGGGGTTTTTTGGTACGGACTTGAATTATGTACCCCTTGTTGCTTTCTAATCAAGCAGCAAGTAGACTTTGCCGAAAAGGCTGAAAAGTAGGAGCTTGTAGGCTTGCCTCTGCAAAATAAAATAAGATAAAAGAATGCTTGCCCAAAAGGCTGAGCTAATGGAGCATGTAGTGTGGCCCAAGGAAAGGAAACTTCCCCATGCATTGCTCACCAAATTAAGTGTGAGTTTGGATAGCGGCAAGTGTGCGTTTCCAGCTAGGTTTTATGGTACTGTTCATGACCCAGCAAAAAACACAAAAATGCGCATACCAATGCATTTTTGGGTTTCACGACACTATTCACACTTTTAAAAATTATTTTGTTACAGTGTTTTCAGCAATAAGTTTTTAATTTTCAGCAAATAAATGGTATTCAAACACACCCGAAAACTTAAAAGAGAGGCAATCATTTTGTAAAATAAAGCTATTTGCTTTGCCTTATTCTTCAAGAAAAATAGAAAAGAATTTGTTGTATTTTTCTATATTCTATGTTTATTGACGAGAAAATGTTGGAAAAATATAAGAATATAAAAAGAAAAGAAATGGGGTAATCATTTTATAAAATTTTGAAATTCTAGGGTAACAAATTTGGGAATAAGACACTTTTAAGGATCAAATTGGATTATTTAACAAACATCAGCGATTTGATAGTTACTCAAAAGTTCTATGATCAAATCGAAAAATGGAACAAACTTTAAGGACCAAAAATTATGTTTGCCAAAATAGAAAAATATAATAACGAATAGATCCAATGTGGAGGGGGCCTTTGAAGTAATTATGGTGTAAATGATAGCAAGAACCTTGTCTTTCAATTCCAATCCTATAAAGGAGAGGGTATCTTAGAGAGTAGAGGCTCCCCATGTTGTGAGTGCCCTACTGCATGTAGTGAAAACACTGGATCATTTTTCCCCTTTAAAGAAACACTATATCCTTTTTCTCCTTTAAAGAAAGATGATAAAATATCTGATAAGATGTGTAGTTGGTATAATTAATAATAAGTAATTATTTTTTATGATCGGTAATTTTGAATATGTGGTGTTTGTTCTATGGTGATCTACAAATAAGTATATGTTTACCACTTGTTTTTTTAACTTTTTGAAAAAGAGCTTTCTGAAAAAAAAATTAAATTGCACTTAATAAAAAAATTAAAAGATATATTTAAAAAAAAGGTGTGGTTTGAAATTGCTTTTCCAAATTGCTAAGAATACATTGTTGTGTCACACAAGACATTGAAAAAGAGAGAAGAAAAGAAAAATATTTCCATATATACATGCAACTTGTTACAAAAAAAAGTTTATAAAAACATGAATATGACCTATAAGAGTTTCACTTGTACAGCCCTTTTTCTTCTTCGTAATAGTCCTTAAAGGCCATTTGTTTTGTTTGCGAAGCTAAAATAGAACTGTTAATTATTCAAATCAAGTGGGGGATCTATAATCTATATTATTGGTCAGTGATTGATTATCAAACTATATATAGTTTGACTGTTTGACCACGAGTTACACACGGTTGTGCTTTATAAGTGGCCTCAGTCATATGAACGCAATAACAATAATATTGATCTTAAAGAACCAATTAACTTTTGGATCATGCAGCAGAATATATATAAATATATATATATCATCTTTTTTCCACTTTTCCTTTTGGTTCCTTTTGGTTCCTACGAAATGAGTAAAGACACTTCCCTAATAACTAGGAGTCGATTCAAATTTGTTTTGTGGATTATCAAAGTACACTATTATATTTTTGTCCAATCAAAAGAGGCAACTTTCATGGATATCAGATCTCAACCCTCAATGCCTCAAATACATCTAATTAATTATTAAAGACTGAGAATCCGCAGGTCCTAAATTATTTTGGCTTATTATCATATTATGTGGCATCTATGCACAAATAGATACTTGGGAAGCACGAAATGCAAGCTGTGAATATATAGCATTTCCTTTAATTTAGAGCTTATCCAGTATCCTTTTTCTTTGTATTGCACTACAGCTGAGATGCCTATTTTTGTTGAAGATAATTAAAGTAGTAAGCTCACTTTGTTAAAAAAAAAAAAAAAAAAAAAAAAAGTAGTGAGCTCACTTAAAAGGGAAAATAAGAACGAGACACGTGGATTGGGGTTGGAAAGTTGGGCTTTTTTGGAGGATTGTCTTTAATGCTCGTCATGCAGTGGTCAATGGTGTTTCAACTTGAGTTGAGCAACGATAGCAACTTCAAGTCTTGCGTTTCCATTTTCCTACGAGTTTCGTGATTTGTCCTTTTCATACTCCTTACCACTAATCTTTGCAATTAAGTGACTGTTTCTCCATTTCTTTTAATGACTACGTGATACTTTTCTCCTTTCTTTTTTCTTTGTTTTAATAATCAAGTGATAGAGTTTTTCTTTCTTTGTAAAGAGTGAGATTATTGATGTACTTTAATTTTCATCATTAGAAGATGATGTATTGATGTTTGATCCACTAATGGTGCATATCACTGGTTGAAACTACGTTGGTATGTTGGGATCTATCTCTATAGTCTCACTCTGAAAATAAGCTGAGGCCTTGTGAACTTGTAATTCTCCCACTCTTCTAAGTTAAGACCTTGTGGTGTAGTGATAAGATAAAACATAGGTACAGTTTTTTTTTTTAAGTGTTGTATTTTATTTTCTTAAATTATATTCAAATACTAACTGAAATTGAATTTAATCATCCGTTTGTGTTGTCAATGCAACTATATTTTTAAACTTAATTAGAAAACTTATGATACAATATCTAAACAATTATACCTAAGTTTTGGCATGCTAATATTACTCAATTTTCTCATAATGGAGAATTTGGTTTTGTTACCTCTCTAAGAAAGTTAGAAGGAAGAAGGAAAGAAGAGAGGCAAAGTTAGTAGAAGAAAAAGACGAAAGAGTTTAGCCTAAAAACTAAAAAGTTTGTAAAGTTTAAATTGTATGTTTGTGCTCAATTCTTTGTTTCATTGTATGCTGCTTGTGCTTGATGCCAACCAAAAAAAAAAATTAACAACCACGTATTGATTACACAAACTGAACTAACCGAATTACCTTTTTTATTTTAATAGTCTAGACTTCTCTGTCTTTGAAAGAGTGAGATTATTGATGTGCTTGGAAAATATGACTTAAATTTTCATCATTAGGTGATGATGTTTGCTCCACTAACGGTGCATATCACGGGTTGCCAAAACCCCGTTAGTATCCCACTCTAAAATAAGCTAAAGTTGTGTTTTCCCTCTCCGAAATAAGCTAAGGTGTTGTGGTTTGGTACAAGTACAACAATAACAAAACAACATAATCTTTAGTTTCAATTTTTTTTTTTTTGGTTGACTATGAATACTCAACAGATTAGTCAGAGTTGCCATATATATTTCTTAGGTGTTGTTTAGTTATAAGATAAATTAACCTAGATGTCTTTAGATGATGTATCATAAGTTTTCTAACTAAATTGAAATATTGATTGAATATAATTTAATTGTACTTGAGAAAGATAATTATATGATGTTTATATTGTATTATTGATCCACAACAGAAACACAATAAGAGACTATATCTTATTCTAGTTTTACAAAACCCTTAAATCCATAAGCTTTTCTTGAATCCACAAGAAAAACTTGGAATCCACTAGGAAAAAAAAACCTCTTTAGAAAATATTATTGATATTCTTAAGTCTGAAACTCTGAATTATGAACGTTTGTTCTACATATTGAAGGCCTATCTATTAAAGGCTCAAGGAAACTTATTTTGCAAGTCAAAAATTATCATAATTGATATACCATAATAAAACTCTAACTTGACTAGGGAAGCCTTAAACAAATCTTAAATACTAAAATAATGAAAATTACATAAAAATTAAATCTTATATATTGTCCCACATTACACCCCTCCACTTGAATAAAACTCAACCTCGAGCTTTTGTTGGGAACTGAAATCTTCCACTCCAATTAAAAAGATATTTTGAATATTTCAATAACTTGATTCGACTTTGAAACTTATATCCTTGAGATATATTGTAGCATGAAATTTCTTCTTATTGACCTTTAATTTATTTACAACATCAATTAACAACGGATTTGAAACCCAAATCAAAATTTTATACTCTCACAAAATCAATAGGCTTTGATGTGTTGTCAATGCAATTTTTTGGAGGATTGTCTTTAATTCTCGTCATGCAGTGGTCAATGGTGTTTCAACTTGACTTGAGCAACGATAGCAAGTCTTGCGTTTCCATTTCCTACCAGTTATTTCATTTGTCCTTTTAGTACTCCTTGGTCCTTACCACTAATCTTTGCAATTAAGTGATAGTTTCCTCATTTTTTTAATAACTACGTGATACTTTTCTCCTTTTTTGGCTTTAATAATCAAGTGAGAGTTTTTTCTTTTTGGTTGTAAAGAGTGAGATTATTGATGTACTTTAATATTTATCATTAGATGATGATGTTTGATTCTCTAATGTTGCATATCACTGGTTGCCAACTGCGTTGGCATGTTGGGATCTATCTCTATAGTCTCACTCTAAAAATAAGCTAAGGCCTTGTGAAGTTGTAATTTTCTCACTCTTCCATGCTAAGGCCTCGTGGTGTAGCGATAGAATAAAAACATAGGTATAGTTTCTTAAGTGTTATATCTTATGTTCTTAAATTATATTCAAATACTGACTGAAATAGAATTTCATATATTATCCTTAACAAAGTTTATATTATGCTATCAATACAGCTATATCTTTGATTCAAAAAAAAAAATACAGCTATATCTTAGAATTTAATTAGACAACTTACCTAAGTTTTTCCCATACTAATATTACTCACTTTTGCCATAAAAAAATGGTTTTCTTACTTCTTGTGAGAAAAGTTTCTATAAGAAAGAAAGAAAGAAGGAAGGAAGGAAAGCAAAGTTAGTAGAAGAAAAGGACGGAAAAGTTTAGCCTAAAAGGTTTTTATAGTTTGCATTGTATGTTTGTACTCAATTCTATGTCCATAGGCCTCCAGAGTTGGATCCAATATATATATATATATATATATATTTATATATATATATATATATATATAAACAAATGCTGCTTGTGCTTGATGCCAAAAAAAGAAAAAGAAAAAGAAAAAAAGAACACCCCCTTGTTAAGCTCTACTTTTTTAGGTGTTGTATCATAATGTTTCTAGCTAATTAGATTCAAATATTGGTTGAATTATTTTTATTTTTATTTAACTTGAGAAAGATGATAGTGATACTGTTGTATTATCGATAATGCAATATGTTTGAATTTAATTAAAGAATTTAAGGCATAATACTAAAAAAAATTATACATAAGTTTAGGACTTAATAACTACGCGGGGAGGTCCCTCAAAAAAAAAAAACTTGGTGGAGAGGGGAATCTTCCTCTCTCCAAAAAGAAAAAAAGAAAAAGTGAACAACCACTTAATATTATTTCTTTTTGAGACTGAACTAGCAGGATTTTCATTTTGGATAAAAACTGTCACACACACACCATGTTATATACACATTTTTTGAATTGAAATCGTGAGTTGTATTTGGTTCGACGAAAATTGATTCTTGGAAAAAAAATTTATGTATTTATGGGTGTTTAGTGTGACAGAAAATGTTGGTCAACTAGAAATTGTTTTATAATTAACCGTAAAATAAAAACACTTATGACAGAAATTGGTTTACAGTTTTATTTTCCGTAAACTATTTTCCACCTTACCAAAAGCTTATCAATCGAACCTCCACCCTTCTTATCACCATCTGCCACTTGCAACCACTGCCCCCTACTAATGTTCCCGATCTCCAATGGCCAAACTATCGTCATCGGTGGCCGCCCCTACCACTTGTCCCCGATCACATTTTTTTTTAATCTAAAATTTTCATTTTTTTTTATTGTATGTGCTTCAAAGATAAGTAAATGTGAGAAAAATAGTAAAAAATATATTTTCCATAATACTTCCAACAGCGCATCAAATATTTTTGATATATTTTCAAGAATGCAAGGCCCCGTTTGGTAGAATGGTTTAACATGTTTTTAGTTTTTAAACAACATTACACGCATTTTCACACATTTTTTCACCCACATGTATTTTAAAAAAATACAAACAACATTACTAGAACAACGTTACCAAACGGCCCTTAATTTTCCAGAAAATATTTTATATTTTTCGTCATCCGAAAACATTATTTGAGTTCAAAAAATTGGATGTATTTTTTTTTTTTTTTTGGTTTAAAAAATTGGATGTATTACCATTGTGTAACAAACACTCCCATTCCATTTTTTTTATGGCATAAATAATTGGAATAATAGAATCATCTTCGATTATCTAACAAATTGTGGAGACGCGTGTCAGTATGGGCTGGCACCATAACCGAATAACTGAAGTAAGGAACGAATCTTTCTCCTTTTCAACCTCTCTATTAAAATTTATACAAAAACCACCCCACTAGATTTTATCCTTCCCCATGAAGCTTTCTCTCGAAAGCCAAACACTACTCTTAACATTTACACTATAAATACATCAACCTTCCAACCTAGCAATTCCCTTACACTCTCCGACTCTCTAGCTTCCTTTAAATTCTTAAATCCCATTCATTTCTGCTCTCTTTTCACTGATTCATCCAAGAAGAAAAAAATGGCACAAACAAGAGTACTAGTACTAGAGTCTAGTAGTTATTGTTCAATATTGTTGTTTTTTCTTGTTTTCATGGCCATGTTGCATAGTGGCTTGAGTGTTGGGGTGAACTGGGGAACCCAGGCCACACAGCAACTCCCACCTGATACGGTGGTGAAAATGCTGAGGGAAAATGGGTTTAAAAAATTGAAGCTTTTTGAGGCTGATGAGAGGATTTTGGGGGCTCTGATAGGGACTGAAATTGAAGTGATGCTAGGAATACCCAATAACATGTTGCAGATGATGTGTGAGGATCCTGGTGCTGCAGCTTCATGGGTGGATGCCAATGTCACTAGTTATTCCTACACTGGTGGAGTCCATGTCCAGTTGAGTCACACACTTTCTTGATTTTTTTTTTATTTAAAAAAAAAAAAAAACCATTTTATAATGTTTATTTACTTCCCCTTTTGAAAACCCATTTATATTTGTTCCATAATAAAGTGTTCTATTATTTTACACCCTGGAGTGTTTTTTTTCTCTCATGCAATTGGTGCAGTCCATGTCAAGTTGAGTTATACACAAACCCATTTAATGTCTCTTCCCTTTGCTTTCCTTTTATAATGGCTTTATGTTTCATAAAGGTTCTATTATTTTATCCAATTCCAAAACTTTTGGACTAAAACTTGGTTGTTGACGTTTTGATGAAGTGTGTTCTATTACTTTACACTCTGTAGTTTCTTTTTTTCCCATGCAACTGGTGGAGTCCATATCAGATTGACTCACACACAAAACCCATTTAATTAATTTCCTTTTCTTTTAGATGGTTTTGCTTTTATGATCGATAAGTGTTCTATTATTTTACAACCATGGAGTTTGGATTTTTTTCCCCATGCTGCCAAAATTCTTGTTTCTGTTTACTATTCTCCATGCTTTTGGTTATGTCTTCCAGCTGTGATCGATTGATGCTTTTTTGCTAAAAATCTTGTACCTTGCTGTCATTGTCTAGTTCTTGTTAGTAATAAGTAACAAAGATGGTGGTAGTTTCTACATTTTTAGCAGCTGTTATAAGCAGTGATCGTCTTCTGAAGTAGTGTTACCTCACTTTTCAGTTTTCTCTTCCTTCCAAGAATGGGTTTTTAATTCTGGAAATGGTCTACCTTCATGTTATTCTAGTTTTCCTCAATGAAACTAACTATTATTGTGGGTTTTGTTTTTCCAGATTTTGTGTCATGTCCCTGTCTCGACGTTCTTTTTCTAGCTTCTTTTGATCTTCTCTGTGAAACTAGGTATATAAATCATTAATTTCTATGATTCTTTCATGGAATATTCAGTCAGGTTTTTTGTCTATTTCCTTTTGGTTTTGGTCTGTTGGATACTTTGAGCCTAAATCCTTCAGTTTTAATATAAAGTGGCCCAACTCTAATTTTGATGGATCACATGTTTAGCTGACCATGTTACACCAACACATATCTGACTTTAATAGGTGGAAATCCAATAACCTGGACCTTCATGCCTGGTTTTGGCATCTGGCAAAAGTGTCGGTGTCAGCAACCAAACTCATATTTTCTTTTAGTATCTATATATGGCTTATAGAATATCATCTTCATTATCCTGTATTTTTTTATACTAGTTCGGTATTTTACATTATTCATTAATAATGTTTTTATTGTATGTCAAAAGGCATACTAAAAAAAAAGTAAATAATATTCTATATGTGCGGAGAAGATATATCATCCATTAAATATATGCAATCTCCTTCTCACAGTTTGTAAGTTATATACAACTACGGAACCTACACTATGTGAAATGGAGGGCGTTTATATCCAGTGAATAAGATATTTACTGTTCTCCATGTGTGGGTGTGAAATTACCATAACGATTTGTTTTGCAGGTATGTTGCTGTAGGCAATGAACCTTTCCTTGAATCTTACAATGGAACCTATCTAGAATGCACACTACCAGCCCTCAGAAATATCCAGGACGCACTCAACCAAGCTGGTTTGGGGTCCAAGGTCAAAGCCACAATCCCCTTCAATGCAGACATCTACTTCTCACCAGACTCAAACCCGGTGCCATCTGCTGGTGACTTCAGGGCTCAACTCCGAGACCGCACAATTGAAATAATCCAATACCTATTCAGAAATAATGCGCCTTTCACTGTCAACATCTACCCCTTCCTCAGTCTTTATGGCAACAAATATTTCCCCTTCGACTATGCATTCTTTGATGGAACAAGCAAACCTGTTAAAGATGGTGATAAACAATACACCAATGCTTTTGATGCAAATTTCGACACTCTAGTCTGGGCTTTATTTAATGCTGGTTATGCTGATATGCCAATCATAGTTGGAGAAATTGGGTGGCCAACTGATGGTGATATAAATGCAAATGTCCAAAATGCAAAGAGATTCAACCAGAAATTGCTCCAACATGTTTTGAGTGGAAAGGGAACCCCAGCTCGGAAAGGTAAAATTGACATATATTTATTCAGCCTTCTTGATGAGAATGCTAAAAGCACTGCTCCTGGTGGCTTTGAAAGGCATTGGGGGATATTTGAGTTTGATGGGAAGCCAAAGTATGAACTAGATTTGTTGGGCTTGGAAGAGGATAAAGGTCTAGTTCCAGCAGAAGATGTGAAATACATGCCCAAAAGGTGGTGTGTTATGAATCGCCAGGCTGATGATTTAGAGGACCTGGCAGACAGTATTGACTATGCTTGTAGCCGATCAGATTGCACTGCTTTGGGCTATGGATCTTCTTGTAATCATCTAAGAAGCGTGGAAGATAATGCCTCTTATGCTTTCAACATGTACTATCAAGTCAATAACCAGAATGATTATTCTTGTGATTTTTCTGGTTTGGCTATTGTGACTGATGATGATCCGTCTGAAGAGGACTGCCAGTTCCCAGTGATGATTTCTTATGGTTCTCCACTGCTGCTGCATAGTGGACTTTCAGATCCATTTATAAGAATCATTGAGGGATTTGTGTTGTTTTTTATTCTGCTAAACTGATAAGTAATAGGCCTAGCTATACCTGTTTGTACTTCAATTAATTTTACGCTTCTAGCCTAGGCATAGTTTTCTGTAGCTTAGTACGTTGATATTACTTGTAGCCTATGCAATATGCATGTTCTCATTTTATTTCCACTTTGTAATGTCATGTAGTGCATTCATTTATGGAATCTCTCACTAAAGTTTATATATGATATTTTGAGTTTAGTTACATTACTTCTATCCTGGTATGCAAATTCTGCAATACTGTAACAATCTCCTATTCCTTTCTATTGTGTTCCTTCACTGCCCAAATATTTTGATTTCTAATATTTCGTGATGAAGAAAGTCATCTAAATCCCTAATAATTATAATGCTTGCGGATGTTTTAATATTCATAAAATGGGGAAATTTTTATTAAAAAGATAACTTTATAAAAGTAAGAGAAGTACTATTATAATATAAAGATAATTAAATCTTTTTTGAGAAATGAATTCCATCCATTTCATAATTAAATAAAGAGCATTCTTATTTGTAAAATTATGGTTTAGTTACACATTTAACCCTCAACTTTTGTCTCATATTTCGAAATGGTCATCATCCTTTGAAATGTTTCATTATAGTCCTTGTACTTTAAGTTTGTGTCAAAAAGGTCCCTAACATTAACAATTACTTTGATTTTCTCTATCTCTAAATAGATGTAAATTTAGCAAACAAAGTATTTGAATAAACAATCTCTTCCCTCCTTTATTGTTATCAACATCCATGGGATTTCACTAAACAATCTCAACTCAAAATCAAAGCAAGAATTAATGGCAATGACTTTTGACACAAACTTAAATTGTAAGGATTAAAATGAAATATTACGAAGGGATAGAAACCATTTTGAAACATAGGCCAAAGGTTTAGGACTACATGTGTGATTAAACCTAAAGCTATTGATAAAAAGATTTTATATATATACACACACACAATTTACTCAATTAGTAAAATCTCTTATCATTAGGATAATCTAAAATTTTGACCCACTTATCTAATCAAGCATATCTAACCCATTTCAATTAATTTTTCCCACTAAATCAATCAAAAGCAGATTTGTCATCCATAGACCTAGTATTTCAAGTCAAACATTAATTCCTTTCCCTGCAACCTGCTTCACTTGATTGGCTAAACCCTTCCTTTGTTCAACCATGTCCTTTGCAACTCCCACCATCATCTCTTATTTGCATTGTCGATCACAACTCGTTTTCTTTGGTGTTGTCATTTCTGATCTTGTGCTGGATCGGGTTGCTTTGTCGTCATGCGTCTCCTTTGCTGTCGTCGTTCACCACATCTCCAAGTTAGCTGCCATCTTTTCCTAAATTTGCACCCTCAAAGAGACAACCGACTATCTGATCAGTTTCCACTGCCAACTTGACTTAAAATTTGGTTTATATAGTGGCTCAATTCGTTCAACATCAATTATGGGCTTTTAGGCTCAAACAAGTCAAGTCAAGTGGTGGGTTGGTGTGGAATCCTACTAAACCCAACTTGTGGAAACCCTTACTTGTTGTCAATTACGTAGATTCAATTCTCGTGCGCAGACACCAAAAGAAACCTTTTAGTTATTTGACCTAATGGTAGGAACTATTATCATAAAATGGATACCATAGATTTCAAATCCTATGGTGTCTTTAAAAAAAATTAATATTATTTCTCAACAACAAAGAGGCCATTCCAAATGGGGACTACCCATAATCATGTTTAGGTAAGAATACATGAAACGACAGGTCGTATATCTAAAGAATAAAAAACCAGAGCTCCTAAATCACCACCCAATGCCCTCAAGCTAACCATTCCTAGGGCAGGGCTAGGTACTCAGAAGTTAAATCCCGCCATTATTAGCTAAATTACCACAACACAAATATGTACATATATGTGTATATAATATAGATCATGTTATTATTTTTTCTTTTTTCTTTTCTTTTTTCTTTTTTCTTTTTTATTTTCTTTTTTTGATTGTTATATAGGAGTTGGAAATTGATAGTACTTGTAAATTTACAAAAAATTGTGAAATCATAGAAAATGTACACAAAATCGGCTCAATCATCATATTGGGATCGGACGCAGGAGTTTTTGAACATTGCCAAGAGGCTGAAGAAGCCGTTATCTTCTGCGAACAATGTGACGCCATTGAGAAACAATAAATGTACTATACGCCAGGAGTTCTTCTTTTTTGAGAAACAATAAATAAATAGGTTAATATGATATTACCATAAATGTACTATACGCCAAGAGTTCTTCTTTTTTTGCTTAAAGGCCCCAAACTATTAATGTACTGTGTTTAACGAAAATGGCAAATTGGTACAATTTAATTTTTTAATTTGATGTGGAGCACTAGATTTAAATAAATAAATAAGTTTTTTTTTTTTAGAAACAATAAATAAATAAGTTAATATGACATGTGGCATCACATTTACGTCATATAAAATAATATTAAATAATGTCACTTTTTATTTAAGAAGAAAAATAATGTCGTCTAAACATTTTTTTTTTTTTTTTTATACAAGATAGAATTTCTACTCTAACCTAATCTAAGTGTATATGTGTGTGAAGCTCCCTCCTGGAAACTTGAACCCCGGCCCTTACCCCCAACACCCCACAAGTATTTATACTTGTGTAGTGACCACCGCATCAAAGGTGCGCGGTGGTAAAAATATATCATTTAGAATTTGCAAGTTTATATATATAAATATATTAGTGGTGTCGTCTAAACATTTGTTACACCTAAGATAAGTTGATAAGAGTGCACCAAATGATAGAGAACATACATTTTTAATAAGTAATGTTAAAGACACTACAAATTTTAGTAATATATAAATCTTTAAAACGGTTCTAATTTTTATAGCCTGTTTGGATAGAGAGGGAGTGGAGGGGAGTAGAGTTGAGTTGACCATTAAACACAAATTTTTTTAAATTAAAAAAAAAAAAAAAAAACTTTAAACACAAAAGTTAGAACTTTGAAGTAAATAAAAAATAAATTTATTAAATTGGTAAATGTCATCCATTATTTTCTTTTGTGAAGCTGAAGGAGATAAAAATAATATTTATTTGGCGTAAATGCACTTTTAGTCCCTATATTTTGGCTTTTTTTCATTTTGGTCCCTACATTTTAATTTTACCACTTTTAGTCCCTAAACCAATTAACACGTGTTATTTTCATCATTTCCTTATCTGAGGTGGTTGACGGAGGAATTAAAATATTATAAAAAATGCCACATTAGCATCTAATTTTTAAAAAAAAATAATTTATCAATTTTAACTAAATAAAAAAAGAAAAAATAGAATTAAAAACAATAAAATACATAAATTTAGATCTAATTCATTTTGAATAAGAACACACAAGAACATGATCACAGATTTAAACATCAACACAAGAACATAAGAGCATAAACCCAGAACCAAACACAAACTCAAATTAAAAAACACAAAGAACACAATAACAAACATTAGGTTATTCAAGTCATTTTTGTATTTTATCAAGTTACACATAGCTAAGCAAAGAAAAATCGATCTCCTGCAAAATGTTTCAAACCCGGTGAGTTGGCGGTTACAGTTACAGCTACAACTCTCAAACCCAGATCTCCTGCAAAATCAATCTCCTAGAACCAAATCCGAATCTCCAGCAAAACAACCAAACCTAGAAGACCCATAAACCCAACAACCAAACCAATCTCCAAAAAAGCAAACCTTAACCTTCAAACCCATAAATTTTCTTGAGAAACAAACACAAAAAATCCAGATTGGTTGAATTGTGAGAGAGAAAATGAATCATCAATGAAAATCGGGTTAGATGCCCACAGGAAAAACAAACCAAAACCCCCAATTTTCTCAAACCCAAACAAAATAATCAAATCCAAAAATTATCAACCAACGGTGAGCAAATCTGCTTATCCCCTTCTGGGTTTTGATCATGGAGGCTTCGATGCTTGGTGGGCAGCATGGATCGGAGAAAACGATAGGCAACACGACATCTCCCCCCTTGTGTGTGTTGTGAAACTCAAATCGGTGGTGGTGGCTGTGGTTTCCTTCCTCACCATTCACCGCCACCAGCCACCATCAAGGTAGCCTCCTTGATCTCTCCCTCTATCTCTTCTTTTCTTGGACTCACCCACTCGGTGCCTCTTTCTTTGATCCGTGATGGTGTGGGGGGTTTGGGTTGTTCAATGGTTCAAAATATGTTTGAGTTGTGGTTGAAATTTGATTGTAGGATTTGGTGGTGATGGATCTGGTAATGGTGGTGCTAGAGGTCATTCGGGTTTGGTGCTGGTGGATATGGGTTAGTGTGGCAGATTGTAGTGGTGGTCATTGGGTTTGATGGTTTAGATTTTGATTTTTGTGGAAGAACACAACACCCATTTTTTATTTAATTTACAATTGATTTTTGGTAGAAGAATGTATACAAATTTTGGAATAGAAATTCTTTAAGTACTGTTCTTGTTATCTAGGTTTGTGTTATTATGATCTGGGTTCGTGTTCTTGTGTTCTTATGATCTGGGTTCATGTTCTTGTGTTTTAGTGATCTGGGTTCATCTTCTTGTTTATTTTTATTCAAATCTGATGTATTTTTATGTTTTAAATTTTGTTTTTATGTTTTTAAATTTTGTTAAAATTAATATATTTTTTTTAAAATTAGATGCTGACATAAATGCTGACATGGTATTTATTATTATTATTTTGCCACGTCAGCGTTTAGCATGCCACCTCAGATATTTTCGTTAGTTGGCTGACGAAAAGAACGAAAATAACACGCATTAATTGGTTTAGGGACTAAAAGTAGTAAAATTAAAATATAGAGACCAAAATTAAAGAAAGCTAAAATATAGGGACTAAAAGTCCATTTACACCTATTTATTTTTGGTTTTTCAAAACTTAAAAATAAAAATAAAAATATTGGCGTATCTTCTTAACAACCCTCACGTGAAATGATTAATCCCTGGCACGTGGACGTGGTGTTAATGTTATACAGGTTATCTTTTTCCTGTTCCGTTCCTTTATAACGTAACGGTAACGTAGCCCCTCCCTCCTCACCCCACCGTTATACCCAAGAATTCAAACAAAACAAAAGATTAGAAAATAGCGGGATTTTGAATTTGAATCATGTAACGGACAAATCTAACTTGTCCTCTCCTTTTACTCGATTTCAGTATCACTCCCTCTTCCACTTCAACTCCACCACCTCCTTCTCTCTCTCTCTCTCACACACACAATGGCTTCTCTCACACCAGGAATCCTCCTGAAGCTCCTCCAATCAATGAACTCCACGTCTCGCGTCACCGGCGACCACCGCTCCGCTCTCCTCCAAGTCATCGGCATAGTCCCCGCACTCGCCGGCTCTGACCTCTGGCCCAACCACGGCTTCTACGTTCAGCTCTCCGATTCTCTCAACTCTACTTACGTTTCTCTCTCTGAACGCGACAACGAGCTCATCTTAACCAACCGATTGCAGCTCGGCCAGTTCGTCTACGTCGACCGCTTCGACTTCGACTCGCCTGTCCCGCGCGTGTGCGGCATTCGCCCTATCGCCGGCCGCCACGCCTTCGTCGGAACTCCCGAGCCTCTCGTCGCGCGTATTTCGGCCTCGAAGCGCGAGTTCGTGATTCAACCCGTGACGGCCGACTCGGATCGGTCGGCGGATCCGATTGCGGTTTACTTGTCGAGCAGGAAATCAGAGGAGTCTCGAAGCGATAGCGAAAGCGAGAGGAAGGAGTCGATGAAAAGTGAATCGAAAGCTGAAAAGGGAAGAAGATCAAGTTCAAGGCGGGCTTTAGCGCCTATTGGAAATGTAGGAGGAGATTCCGATGAACCAAAAGTTTCCGATCGGCCTCAGAGGTTCTCATCCCCTGCGGCGTCTAAAAGATCGGTATCGGTCGGGAAGAAGAATGTCGGTGTTGCGGCGGAGAGAGATCCATCGCCGGCAGGAAAAGGAAAGAGATCGGCGTCTCCGGTGCCGTCCAAATGCGTGGTTCCGAGCTTGATTGCAGCTCGCGAAGAGAATCGGAAAACGTCGAAGGAGCCGGCGATTGTCGTGCCGTCGAGGTACCGGCAAGCGTCTCCGTCGGGGCGGAGACAAGCTTCGCCTAATTCACGCCGGACTTCGCTTTCTCCGGGGAGGAGATTATCAGGTGTGAAGCTTTCGCCAATGGTGGCCGCTGCGGATTCGACCGGTAAGAAGAAGATGGCGAGTATTGTGGCCGGAATTTCGAAAGTCTCAGAAGCACTTGTTGGCTCTGCAAAGACAAATAGGAAGAGCTGGGATGGGCCGCCGCCGCCATCAGCGGCAGACGCGGCAGCAGCCTCAGCCCCTGTGGAGCCAAAAGAGAAGGCTGTATCAAAGAAGAAACCCGATCCGCAATCAATTTTGCGGACTCAGGTAAATTTGATATATCTGTATTCTATACTATACTAATCTAACTTGTTCATGTGTTCCATCATCCATGTTGTGTTGTCTCAATCTCATTTTGTTTTTTCAATTCATTATGCGTTAAGCTTTTGATTCTAAAACTGTTTTTTACATATATATGTATGACAATTGAATGTACAGAAAACTAGTTAGTAGAATGCACTTGTTTTGAATCTTTTGATTTCTTGGTAATAGAATGCCTCTGAAGGATAAAACAAATCATTTTCTTTTAATTGCCATTGTTGCTTTTATTTTTTGGAAAATATTTTGCTTAATGTTTGGCTAGCAAAAGAAAAACCCTGGTCTAATTGACTCTTACCTTGAGTACTCCTGTCCAAGTTTGGGAAGAAACCAATCAGCATATGTTTTCGGTATGGACTATGGACCAAAAGGAAAATGCTAAAGCTATTATAAATTTTACTACAAGAAGCTTACAATTATGTGCTTAGAATATAATCGATGCCACTTAAACAATATAATAAATGAATGTTTAAATTACTTTTTCATGATTGGTAACAAATCATTTTGTAAGCGCTATATAGTAAAAATTGTAGTATTTCTAGCATCACTTGTTAGGAAATTAGGAGTGATGTTAAAGATACTATAAATTTTATTACATAAGCCTTGCCAACTGATATGTCAAATTTTAAACACAAAATTGAAAAAGTAATTAAGAAATTTATATTATATTGTTAATGTAGCACCAATCATATTCATTGTCATATCAATATGTAAATTTGTTATAGTAAAATTGATGATACTTTAATACTTTTCATTAGAGATGTGCCCACCCTTTTGGTTATGATACATTATTTTGAACAGATATGTTAAATTCAGAAGTTTGATTTAGGCATTTGGTGAACTGAGTTTTGGAGAAAAGGAAAAGCAAAACAAAATTTGGACGAATAGCTTCACATTGATCAGCCTTCCTGTTAATATTTGATTCAACAAAGATTGGCAATGGCAATTGTTATGACACGATAAAATGAAAGGAGATCATATAATTCAGCAAAACCAACTCTTGCTGTAAGACCACAAAACCCCTCTGGATTGAACCCACTGAATTTCCGTCAATCAGTGTTCCAATAACACGGATATGCTGTTCAAGAGTGTCCTTTAGTTGGGAAGTCCAATGTTCAGTGAAAAGTTAATCAGTGATTGATACTCCACACTTACGCTTTTCCTTTGGTACTAGTATTCTTTTTAAGATTTATTCTGTTTCAATTGCTTGAACTGAAGAGTTTGCAATGATAAACTATACTAAGCTTCTTTTTTCCATGCTTATGCTGCTTTTCAGGCTGCAATTTCTAGACGTATAAGTGATGTGAATGGTCGAAGACCTAATACGGATGATTCTCCAACTGATGAGAAAACAAAACCTAGTTCTCCTGACAGTCATCTGAATGGGGAGAAACCTAACTTTGAAGCTCTTGGCATCGCTGTTCATGAAAAGAAATGGACTGATGGTAGCGTTTCATTGGATGCAGTGTCTTCAGATCTTGCTAGGCTTGGAAAGGTATGCATCAAGATTGGGAACTAGAAATTGATCAGTTGCGCACTGAAACAAAACTAAATTGAGTGAGCTTAGCAAGGATGATTTCATATCTACTCAACAGACTAAAAGAACACTTAAATTTTGATTAAACATTGGTGACAGAAGTTTGACATTTTGCACTTAAACTAAATGCAGGAGGCCATGCAAAGGAGAGTTCTTGCTTCTGCAGCTGCAGCTGAAGCATTGGAGGAAGCCCTTGCTACTGAGTCTATTGTGAGGAGTTTAAGGTAGTTTTCCATCCCTCCCCCTCTCTTGTTTTCTCCTTAAGTGTATGTGCATTTGCATCATAGACATGACACAACATTTAGTTTATAAGTTAGGAGGGTGGCAGTGGCACCATTTAACAAATTATAGCATGTGAGATACAGCTTGAAACTATGGTCTAAGGAGCTTTTTTTGTCTTCTCAAATCAAGTTCTGTGGTTATAATCCTCATCCTAATAATATAAAGCATTTATGCTTTAGTACTGAGGTTGTATATAACGTTATGTGTCTCAAGTTCTTAGCTTTTACTCTCTAATCATTGTTGAATGGAGCATAACTTTACTCCTATCCTTTGCAGCATGTTCTCAGAACTCTCTTCTGAATCCAAGGCTGGAAATCCTCTGCCAACCATTGATCGGTTCTTCACAATCTATAACAATGTTGTGAAATTCACTGTGATTGCTGAATCAGTAGCTAGTAGCCACAATGCTGATACACCTAATGATATTATTCCCTCAGAGAAATCAAAATCTATTTCTCTCTGGGTAGAAGCTGCCTTGGCCACGGACCTTCAGGTTGTCTCTCTTCTTACCAGCCAAGATCCTGAACCTCCATCAACTCTGCAGAAAAGTTTGTCAAAAAGACAATCTCACAATGCACCTACCAAGAACCATCTAAAAACTTCTTCATGTCCACAATCTAATCCTAGTCATGGGGTGTGGACAAGGGGACATGGAATGAAAGACACAGTTGAGCTTGCAAATAAGTTGCTGTCTGAAATGCAAATTTGGTTTCTAAGATTTGTCGAGGAGTCACTTGAAGCAGGTTTTAGAGTGTTCAGAGAGAGTGCAACTGATGGGAGTAAAACAATCTCTCTTGATGGTGGCTCCATTGCAGTAGTGTTATCACAGTTGAAGCGAGTCAATGATTGGTTGGACCTTGTGATTTCAAAAGGGGATGAGCTACTGACAGAAAAGGTTGAGCGGTTGAAACGAAAGATCTATGGGTTTGTCATCCAACATGTTGGAACTACGTTTGATTGATAACTCCTTGCCCCTTGCTTCATCTTGATATTCTCTTTTTTTTCTTTGATTAAGTTAGTTCTTGTGTATCTTTTGTTTAAAGTTTATATGAGCAAGACATGCTGCTTAAATCAAATTGCTTTAGTTTTTTTTTTTTTTTTTTTTTTCCATGGAAATTATGATTTGATTCATTGTAAAGTGCTTTCAGCAGGTTCCAAAATCTGGACTTATATCGAAAATATATTTGCTTCCTTGCAAATGAAGATTGTATAGTATGTTTACTTCAAGAGTATTGTGGTATTACCTGATTCTCTTCCTAAGCAAAATTTGGGTTCTTACTTATCTCCCACTCTTCCCTTGTAAGAGGGGAAAATAAAGGAAGATTATAGTGCGAATAGAATTTGGAAATCATTTCAACTTTATAGGATAAACTATAGCTTTGGAATAATGATATCAGCTTAAATGTCACTATAGGAGTAAGGGACAAAACAAATCATTGCCCATTTGAAACTGAAGATAATCATTGCCCATTTGGTATTGTGGCTATTCGTCATTTCCTCTTGTTTGTAGGGCCATACACCATAGTACAATACCTTTTGTTCCATTCCCTTCCTTAAGTACAAAATGGAGGTATGATCGCAAAAAAAGATTAGTACAAATTAGAGGTGCCTATAGGAAGACTTGAAACTGAGACATTCTGCTTTGGAGGTGCCTACAAATTAGAGGTGCCTCAATTGAGACATTCTAGATTCCTGGTGTATGAGCCATATGGGTGAAGGTTCAAACTTGTTGGTCTGCTTTGGGCCCTGACAGCCATACAAATTTGATGGAACATCCTTTTTGTTCCCACTTTTTACCTCAAATCCTCTCTAGGGAGCTTCTGCCATGAAATGAGGTGAGGACTGGGTTGTACCCCTTTTTATGACACGTCGTTATGTTAGTTCCTTCTTATGAAGGTAAGATACGTGATCAGTGACGGAGCCAGGATTTCAGTTGAGAGGGGGCAAGATTAAAATAATATTAAAAGGACATTAAGTATTTTATTTCTAATAATTATGTGTTATTTATGGGACCACTAATTGAATTGCCATGAAAAAAAATGGGATAAGCAAGACGTCAATTTGTAAAATTTGTAATATTCATAGCATTGCACCACAAGATAAGTGTTGTGAATAGTAAACTAAAAATAATGATTGAGAAAAAAGGGAACAATGAAATGGGTGAAGACGTACGTAGTGAGATAAAACTAATAAGAATAGTAAATTTGGTGAAAAAGTGATATGATTTGTTATGTGGGAGAAGATTTTTTTTTCTACTTTCTTAATGTTAAGGGTCTGTACATATATTAAAGTAAGAGTCTTTTTTTTGTTAGGATAAAGTACCAAAAAATAGTTCATAATATACCTACTTCAAAGATTTTTTTTCAAGGAGCTAGGGGGGCAGTTGCCCCCCCTCGACCCCCCTAGCTCCGCCCCTGTACGCGATACTCAACTCCCTTGAAAGACAAACTATCTCCAACAGAAACAAAATAGAATAATGAAAAAGAAAAACATATATCACTTATGAAAAAAATTCAAGTAAATTAAATAGTGCCTCCTACTTCAATAACTGTGCTGTGATGCTTTCACACATTTCAAGGTAAAAATAATGTGATAGAAAGATATAAATATAACCACATTAACAAAGATAAAGTATTTATAATTATCAATCAAATAATTTAAAAACTGTAACTCTATCACATAATAAAGAAAAAACAATTGGATAGAAAGATACAAGTAAACATAATGAAATCCCAGTTTGGGGCCAAATATATCAAAAACTTCCAAGAAAAACAATTATGGCTTTAAATAAATATATAGTCATTTGATTGAAAAACAGGAAACAATGTGCAAAAAAATTGAAACATTCGGAATATGATAAGAAACAAACCTACTGGAAGCACCAAGAGATCGGTACCTTCTTTCTTTCCAACCGTGATTCTTCAATAGCTAAAAACAATCATTCCAATTTTAGATAGAAAGAAAAAGCCAAAATTTAAGTTGAATAAACTAATTAAAGAAATACTAAAAACAAAAGGGAAGACAGTAAGTGAGATGAATCTAAAAAGCAATGTTGGAGTGGAGGAGTCTATAGCTAATTGGCTTATGGCATAACCAATATTTGAAACTTCGCGAGGGGGGGGGGGAGGGGGGGAACTACAAAGATTGGAGAAGAGAGATCATCAGTGAGTATTGGAATAAAAAATATTTATCTCGTGTCTTGTGTTCCACTTTAAATATTAGTGATATAAGATTTACTAAATTTACAATTATAATCCTTATTAATGCGGGGTGGGAATGGGTGTAGGGTGGGGCAGGGCATGATGGGGATAAAAAACCTAAATGGCTAAATGCATCCACGCCCCACCACCTTTGCGGGATAGTAAAAACCAGCACAAGACTAGGTGGATCGAGTTGGCAAACTTATACCAGTTCTCATCTGAATCCATCACTAACATCATTTATTTACCTACCATATTAGCATATGTCAAAAAATTTGTCAAATTTTTTTTGTGTTCATAAACTCTCTCATGTCGAGTAAGTCTAGAAACAAATCTAAATATATTCTCAAATTCATAACATGTTTAAGTGTTACCTTGTAATTGAAATCCATAAGTATCTTAAAAAAATGATTAATACGAGGATTCAAATTAAATTAAGGTTTACACATTCTTTGGGACCTAGATTGAAGTCGAAGAGTCACTCAACCTATCCCTTAGCATTGCTTTTCTCTGGTGGATTTGAAAAAGACAAGTGCAAAATAGATGTGCCTATAGGAAGACTCGAAATTGACTTGGAAGTTGGAATACCTCAATTGAGACATTAGAGATTCCTGGTGTAAGAGTCAATATGGGTGAAAGTTCAAACTTGTTGGTCTGAATTGGGCCCTGACAGCCATACAAATTTGACGGTCTGTTTCCCACTTTTTACCACAAATCCTCTCTAGGGAGCTTATGCCATGAGTGAGGTGAGGACCCTTGGCATGAGTAATTGAGTATCTCTTCTATGGAGTCAAAATTGACCCGCAAATCACGAGGATAAGAATGAGAGGCCTATAACAAGACATAACTAAGGTAGGCTGATAATTCTTCACGTGCTGGCCCATGTCAGGCCCAGAGGAAACCTGTTGGTGTCTATTGAACAATGATACTACACAAAATTTGACATTTTTTACTGAGTAGGTAAGATTGTACTGAATTTTTATTTGGGCTAATCATTAACACTACCTCTTTACCTACATTAACAATCTGTCATATTTGTAAGTGTCAAAATTTTTATCAAATTTTGTGTGTCTATAGACTTTTCTCGTGTTGAGTAAGTCTAGAGACACCCAAATACACATCCAAATTCGTTGCATACTTAAGTATTACCTTTGTGATTGGAATTCATAGGTGTCTTTAAAAATAATCAATACAAGTATTTGAATCAAATTCAGGTTTATACATTCTTATGTGCCTAAACTGAAGTCGAAGAAGAAGAGTCACTCAACCTGTCCCTTAGCATTGGTTTTCTCTGGCTGATGTGATTTAATAATTATCTAATGTTAGTCATGCCAACAATTGGAATTTGGTTTTTGTACTATTATTTCTTTTTAATGTCCTATGGCTTTGTAAGGATATGCTCAATCACATACTAAAAAAATGTTTACGTGATATGATACTACTTCATTCCCCCCCTAACCTACATATTAAAAAAAGGAGGGTCAAGCTTATTCCTTTTTAAGGTGCACCTATATTTTTACCTTTCTTTGATTATATCTTATGTTCTTTTGTCTTTTTTTTATCCACCAAATGACTAAGTTTCTAGTCATCAATCCATCTGACGAACAGGTTAAAACTATAACTATTATTGTCCTTTTCATAAAAAATAAAAAAAAAAAAAAAAAAAACTATTATTGTCCTTACCTTACCCAATGAAACCACAAAAAGGTTGAAAATATAATTCTAAAGGTCAATGTAGTGCGAGCGCAATACCAATTGAATAGAGAAATACAGAGTTTTTTTATATTAAAAAAAAAATGTGACAGATTTTTATTGCAGAAAAACAATATATACAAGGGGTATAAAAAATGGTGAGAACCTTTTTTTTTCTGTTTCAAAGAAAAGAATTGCAAGCAATTAAAATTTTAGCAACAACCAAATGAAACAAACCAGAGAACGACAAGGAAGAAGAAAAAAAAGAAAGAAGAAAAGAAGAAGAGAGAAACGTCTAGGAATTAAGGAGAACAACAACAAAGCTACATTCATGCTCTCTGTGTCCCTCCCTCCTAGCTCAGCAGCCGCAAACAAAGACAAAAAGTATCCATACTGTAATGACTTCGCTGCATTAAATTAATTTCTTTCACATCACTTGGTCAAGGGTTCAGCAAAATTATTATTCAATTATCGAATTACCTCAATTATGTAATATAAAAAATTATTATTATTGACAACAAATCAGGAATTCACCAAATCATAAAGCAAGATAAAAACACATGATTTGGTGATGAAGTGAAAAACTCATAGAGAACGTCTAGGAACAACTATGGGGTAACATATCCCAACCAAGGCAATCCATTATAAAAGAATGAGTTTTACAAAATAGACACAAAACCTTCATGCCTAGACTCTAGGATTAGTAGATAACTCATTGATGTCACCAAAACATATTCAGAAATTTAAACTTCCTATGTATTGATCTCACACGAACGACATTTCCACTTCAACAAACCAAAACCTTTTAGTTAACTCCAAGGCACCTCCTTAAAAGATTTAATCTACAGTAAACAAATTGGTAGAACAATCTTTGTGGTTTCAAAAAATGAATCACGCATTTGGTTCATGAAATAATATGATTTCTTCACTTAGCACAAGGAGGGTAGGCTATGAAACTCAAGTCACACTCATACACACGCACTCTTTGTACAATTATGTATGTGTTTGCTATTTTCCTTAAAATGTTAGTGAAAAATTCACATTTTGTTCTAAACTAAAATTATAGTGAAATTCTCAATTCAATTCTATTTTAGATTTGTTGACATCATATATTTTGTTTAAATATTGTGCTTAATATAATATAATAAGCCATGTATTATTAAGTAATTGAAATATCTATAAGTTTTTTATACAAATTTAAATGAAATTTGAGCATTTATATAGTTTCAACTATCGATGATATATTTTAGTCTTTTTTTATATATATAGAGTTTCGACCTATAGCATCCGCTTCTGATAATTGTGTTCTTTATCATCAAACTAAGGCACCAATCAGTTTTTAGGAAAGGTGCTAGGCGGGAATTGAATCTCAGATCTCTTATTCAACCATCAGAGATTTTACCAATTGAGCTAACTAGAGCCAGTGCCTCTAGGTGGCACTGGCAGCGACAAGTATTTATTTTAGTCTTATTCACATGTTATGAGCTTATTTTTGTTTTATTGAAACTTTTACCCTCTTAAACATTTGAATTTTGATTTTTTTTAAAAAACAAAAAATCTTATTTACCACTTACAAATATGGAAATACCAACAAAACTTGTGGATTATACTAGATTCCTAGCATATATAACAATTATTTGACCCATAATACGCCCATCAAGGATCATTTTAGGAAATTATCATTCCAGTCAATTTTTTAAAAACTTGATTTCATTTCAATATTGACATCTCACGTAATTTTTCACTCTTTCATGTCCAAAATTTCAATATAATACTCGGGAAAGGAAAAAAAATTGAGTATTAAAAAAAAGTACAAAAACTAAGCATATTTAACACATAATTTGAAAAGTGCATTGTTAGAATTGGGTTAATAAAACCTAAGGGTATGTTTGATAACTGTTTTTTCCCCTTAGTTTCTATTTTTAAAAACAATTTTCTATTTTTGAGACTAAAAAACTTGTTTGGCAACTCAAAATTGACAGAAAACAAAACTATTCTCAAAACTTAATTTGTGAAGGAAACTGAAAACATGCAAAAGACTGTTTTCAGTTTCTAATTTTCAAAAGTCAATGAAAACACGCATTTAATTTAATAAATTTGTCTCATTTAATGAATCAGCATTTGAGTTCAAATCTTAGCAACAACATATTTTAGTATTTTCTTTTTCTTTTCTTCAAAAAACTATTTTTTTAATTTCAATTAACCAAACATGTTTTTGATTTCAAAAATACAAGAAAATTGATTTTTCTTTATATTCCCAAAAACAAGTTTTTGAAAATCGAAAACAAAAACTGTTACCAAACATAACTTAAAACTCTTTAAATGAGTTTTATAAAAGAATTTTCTACAACAACCATAGTTTTAAAAACCAAACCGGACAATAAACCGGTTTGGCACCCGGTTCTCGGTTTTTACTGGTTTTGGCCAGTTGTTGACCGGTTCTAGCTGGTTATGGGCAGTTTTACCGGATCAAATCAGTGGTCGATTCCCAGTTGAACCAGTCGAACCGACCGGTCCGGTCCGATTTTTAAAACCTTGATAACGACATCCCTTAAATATAACATATTAGAATAACTATAAAATTATAATGAATTATTTTTCACAAGAATAAAAAATTTTAGTGAGCTTTTATAAAATTTGTAACATTATTTTTTATTACAAACTACAATATTTTTTAACTTTTTTTTCTTTTAAGTTCCTTAAAAGAATCTTTTATAGGAGGGACTTTATATATACTTATAGACCAAACTCTTAAATTTTTTTGTATTTATATATTTATAAATTATTAACGATTATTTGAATTTGTTGGAGCTAGAGGGCCATGGCCCCTCTAGTCCTAATGTAGTGCTGCATATGCCCAACATAATGCCTCATATGAGAGAGAGAGAGAGAGAGAAACTCGGTCTTGTTGGATTTGAGTGTGTGTGTGTGAATCCAACTTGATTGGTTTTGTTGGATTAAGAATTTTTTGACCAACCAAACTCACATGGATTAGATAAGGTCTACGAGTTAGGCTTACATGTTTTATATCTTGTCAGAAAAAAGACTTTATTATCTATTTAATCCATTTTTTCAAAAATTTTAAAATTCTCATAATATGCCTAAATTACTTTCAAAATTCATCCAATCAATCTTTTTTATTTTATTTTTAATAATGATAATAAAAATATAGTTATATATGTCGGGTTAAGTTGGGTCAAATGATTTGAAAAACATATTAACTCGAACTTGACCCAGCCCAAGGCATCATATAGGGTTGGGTTGGGTTGGTGTGTTGGATGTGATTTACTTTTTGATCCATAAATTTATATTATGTATATAATTATAAAGTTCAAAAAATTGAAATTTTGATATTTTGTATGCATGTAGGGTATAAGAAGTTACACATCTAATAAAATATTATGAAATAATTTTATATTGATAAAAATTATATAGGAAAAGCTCGAAAAAAGTCCAATTAGAATTTCAAATTAGAGTCCAATTTTGCGCTATGTGTCCTAAATTATTTATTTTTAGAGAGTTTTATTCCCTAATTTTAGAATAAAATGTGGGACCATATCATAAATATTCATCTAAGTGAGTTATTGAGTACAAAAACCAAAGAGTTTAGAATAAATGAATCGTAAAAAAAAAAAGTTTCACAATAACAAAAATTAAGAAGTAATAAATAAATAAACATGTATAGTTTACATTTTATATCTAATAGCATTCTTACAAGACTTTTTAAAGAGTTAACAAAATATAAAAATGACTATCAATAATATTTAAATTATATACTAGCCTCTAAGCACGCGCGTGCTCAGAAACTCTTTTATTTTTTTAGGTAAATGTTTAATTGTGCACACAAAAAATGAGACTATGGGCGTTGGGCCTCACTTGGGCTCACAATCTATTTGTAAGGTGGGCTAAGGATTTCCTACTTTGGGTTGTTCTCAGCACCAAAACCCAACAGACTTGCTTCTCACTCTCACCCTCTTTATCACTTCTGCTCTCTCCTGTATTTCCTAGTTCACCCTCTTCCCCGTTTCTTCTCCCATTTTCTCCACCCCCATTTCTTCCTCTGCTTATCATATTTATAGTCAAGAGTTAGTGGGGAGTCATGATTATTCTTGTGGTTAGTGGAAAGAGGGTCCAATGTCGTTAATCCAAAGTGGGTGTTTAGTTGGGAGTTGGGTGTGGTAGGAGTGGCATTGGAACTGGTTCCCACTTCAGCATAGATGCCCGGCAGCGATACTTCCCAAGGCACTGCCGGGCATCCGAAAGACAACACTCCCGAGCAATTGTCTTCTTGCCCGAGAGGTGGTTCACCGAATAAGGCCCAAGTGGCGATGCTAGGTGTGTGCTAATTAAGGTTGTTTACTCATTGAGTTTTGAGGCAGTGTGAGACCTGGGCATGTAGCTACTCTGGGCTTGGGCTTGGGCCTTAGGTAGAAAGGGTTTGGCGTCATGGGCCATACTGTTGAGTCAGAATCCAAGGCCCAAATGGGTCTAGGTATAACGGTGCAGTACATTAATAATTTGCAACAATTATAATTTAGAATTACTACATTTTTTGGTAAAGGTTTATTTTTTTGTATTTCTTTTACACAATTTGATACTTATCCAAATTGCACAGTTTGTGTTCTAAATTCTGTATGTGTTCTACTATAATAGTAATCAAAGAAAAACATTGTACTATTGTTATCAAAGAAAAGCAATGAATAAGCTTTAACCCACAAACGCACATTAAAAAAAAAAGGATAATCATAAGAAAATAAAGAAATGAAGAAGACCCAAAGTCCAAATAATTAGAAGGTTGTTGATTTCTTTATAAAGAGCATTGTACATTGACATACCTATTGAACCGGAACAATTAGAACTGCACTTTTATTTTTGTAAGCAAAGTTTCCTATTTTTTGGATTTTGAATTTAGAAAATATGATGATGACAGTGTAGAGAAAGAGAACATAGAACTAAGAGGAATTGAGGAAGAAATAAATTGAAGAAGTTGAGTAACTAATGTGACAATTGTCCTATTTTGTAGACACTGTTTTATATGGGAATTAGATATTATTTTTAGCATGTTATCCTTAAGTTTTATTTCTACTTTTTAGTATTTTTTTTCTTCAAAATCAAAACAAAGAGATTTGAGGGGGAAAAAAAAACCAAATGTGAGATGAGATTAAGGAGCAAGGGAAGCCAGGTATTCAAAAAAAAGTAAGTCATTTATTATGCAAAAAAGAAAAAAAAAAAGAGAGTTAAGTCTTGATAAAGGAAAAAACGAAAAAGAAAAAAAGAAAAAAAAGAAAGAAAAGTGAAAACATTGAGTAATGCTTAGTTTGAAAATCAACTGGAGTTAAACACGAGAGTTAAACATTGCTTATTTTGTAGGCATGGTTACATGTAGGAGTTAAAAGTGTATTTTTACTATGTTGTCCTCAAGCTTTACCTCTACTTAAATTTAGGTTGTAGGGGTATTTTGGAACAAAAAAAAATGTCAAATCCAAACAAGAGAAGTCCCTTAAATAGTAGTATAGATAAATATCAATACTTGATAACATGATGTGAATGTTTTTGTAAAAGTAACGTACCAATATTCAACAAAAACTAACTGTGAATTGTAAAATTCTCATCAAAAGACAAATTGCTAGTAGTTGTGATAAAGAAGTCTTTTGCTATTGTAAATAGAGTTTCTTCTTATTGGATTTTGATGATGGTGTATTGTATTAGACTCTAATGGCAACGCAATCCCACTCACAACCTGTTCATAAAAATTAAATTCAAAAAGGAAGGAAAAAAAACCCATAATTAAATACAACAATCACTATTGTAAATTTCACAAAAGAAAAAAAAAACCAAAGAGAGAATTTGATTCCTTTTGTAGAACACAGTTTTGGCAACAGAGAGAAATGAGGATGAGAACAAATGGAGAGACAATATAAAAAACTGTGTAGAGAAACTAACGAGTGAGATATTTTCAAATAAATATAGCGTATGCTAATTTTTAGGAAAAAGATGTGTCAAACGTGTATGAGATATATTTTTCTTTTTAGAAATTGTGTGAGATATATATAAATTAGAGATAGTGAGTTTAGGAGAAGTGGTTAGTGGGCTACTATTTATACATGGGTTTTTTTTTTTTTTAAAGAAAAAATAAAAACTATAATTAGAGTTTAGGAGAAGTTGTGGTTGGGTTATTAGAATCCTCTGCTAAACAAATTGTAAAAAGAAAAGATTTTAAAAGTTGTGAGTATTTTAAATTTTGAAGAGGTATGCTAAATTTTAGGAAAATGGGGTGAACATGGGATTTGATTTAAATTTTTTTTTTTTTTTTTAACTTAGATAAGTGAGAAATGTTGGTAGATAATTGAATGTTCTTTTAACTACATTGGATAATCTTATTAAATTAAAAATTACATGAGATGATGGGATAATGAATAAGGATAAGGGTTTTTTCCCATAAAAAAAGGTAAAGGTTTTTTTTTTTTTTAAAAAAAAAAACCAACTTAACGTGAAGGGAAAAAAAAGGAGATCTTGCAAAAGAGTTTTTTTTTTTTTTTTTTTTTTGTAGGATGGGATAAAGGTAATAATTGAAAAAAAAAAAAGCAAAAACCACATTTTCGTCTCAATATTTTCACGCGATTCCCACTTTGGTCCATATCTTTAATTTTCACCGCTTTTAGTCCCTATTTAGAAAAACGTCATCTATTTTAGTCCTTTTCGTCAGTGCCCTAACGGCAAAGTTCTAGGTGGCAGACAGAGTGTATCGCTGGCACACTAAATGCTGACGTCAGCATTAAAATAATAATATAATATATTATTTAACATTTTAAAAATGCCATGTCATCTTTTAAAAACAAAAAATTAAGGATAAGGGTTTTTTCCAATAATATACAGCAACCAACAAAAAAAGAGGGATAAGGATAAGGGTTTTTTTCCAATAAAAAAAAGTAAGGGTTTAAAAAAAAAAAAAACCAACTTAACGTGAAGGAGAGGGAAAAAAAGAAAATTTTGCAAAAGAAATATATATTTTTTTAATAAGAAGAAAAAGAAAAAAAGAAGAAGAAGAGAAGCGTTGGTTGCCGTATTTTAATATAAGTGATTGTAGCAAATGTGAATTTTAGTAGTGGTTTAGTGGACGTGAAGTTAGAAATGTAATTTTACTGGATTGTCTTCCAATTTTGTCCAGGTGTAGGGGTATTTTGGAACCAAAAAAATGTCCAGTCCAAACAGGGAAAGCCCTTTAAATAGTAGTATATATATAGGAATTATACTATGCATCTTATTATATATCTTCAAGTGTATCCATGCATATGCATGAGGTTACAAGTTAGTATATGTAACACAAAATAAATATACCTAAGTCTTCATCGCATAGTTTTATCAAATTATCAATTCAAAATCCAATAATACGCATTATCATTACATACATAAGAAGGTTTATAATATCTCGTTACATAACAAGGGGCACATTAATTTAAGATGAATCAATAGCTTAGCCAAAATAGGAAAATTTTCATATATCAAATCAAGAAGAAAAATTATGATGAATCAAATCAATTGTTCAAAAATTCTCATGACAATAATATCAAATGAAAAAAAAATCATATTTCATATAAGGAAGATGGAAATTTTAAATAAGGAGTAAGGACCAAGGAAAAAAAAGTTGATATTTTGTTCATGTTCTAGATCAAAATTTAGCGGAATGGACTGAAAAAAAATTGAAATTTAGGATGAAGTGGAATATGAGAGTGATTTATATCGGTTAAGTAACATTTACAAAATTTACCTGCCATTTCAACCTCAATGAACAAAATTTTAAACTTGGTCATACCACCTTGATTTGATTGGTCCCAATTTGTACATTTTTAGAGTTATGGCCACAACATTTTCACAATAAAGTCTAGGTGGTAAGTGATTACTAGTTTTCATTTGAGTTTATTTTTTGATACATTTGAGTTTATTATTAACATTCATTTTTTTATCTATCATTAACAATTTCCTCCTAAGCTTTGTTGTGAAATTATTATGCCTCTAATTTTATTGTTTTTCTTTATGTTCAAAGGAGTAGATGAGATGAGATAAGACACTCATAATTCGACCGGCCTCGCTTCATTTGTCTTCCTTGCTCAAGAAGAGATTTTTTTTTTTTGGGGCAAAATTACAAACTACACCCCTAAAGTTTGGAGTTATTTGGATTTTACACTTTAAAATTTCAGAATTTAAATCTTACCCCTTGAAGTTCTATTCCGTTTGCATCAGCATCTCCTCCATTTATATTTTTGTTAAGTGCCAAATAAGATTGCCACATGTGTTTAGTTTATCCAATAAAATGATGACACGTCATTTTTATTATGTCATGTCATTTTTAATTTTTTAGGCTACGAAAATGATGTAGCATCATCTTATTGGACAAATTAAACACGCATGACAAGTTTATGAGACACTTAACAAAAAATATGGACGAAAGTGTTGCATATGCAAACAGAATAAAAATTCATAAGGTAAAATTTAAATTTTGAAATTTCAGAGTAAAATTCAAACAATTCTAAACTATAGAGGTGTAGTTTTTGATTTAGTCTTTTATTATCTATACCACTATTTAAAGGGCTTCCCCTGTTTGGACTAGATTTTTTTTCCCCAAAATACCCATATTTTCCTAAGTTTAAGTATGGACAAAAATAAAGAATAACAAAGTAAAAATACATCCTTAACTCCCACTAAAACATTACTTACAAAATAGGATTACTCTCCCACTAATCCACTTATTCAGAAGCAAACTTCACTTTCAAACTTTTCTCTTTCTTTATTTTTTTAATTAATTGGCCAAATATATATATATATTTATTTATTTATTTATAAACCCAAGTTAAATTTTTTTTTTTTTTTAAATTTAGAAGCCCACGTTAAAAAGTTAAAACCCTACATTCATTCCATTGCCATCCACTTTTTTTTTTTTTTTTAAATGCTATATCTACAACATTTTCACAACATTGCCTATAAAATAGGATAAATTTAAAAGTTTTTTTTTTAGAGAAGAAAGTATTAAGAGATTTGAATTTCCTCCATAACTCCACATTTACACTTTTCTCTTCTTCTTTTATTTATTTTTATTTTTTATGTGATCTTTTTCTTTTTTGATTGACCACAATTTTTTTTGTTCGTTATCTATTTCATTTTTTTAAACCCACGTCTAACTTCCCCTAAGTTGGTTGTTTTCTTTTTCTTTTTTTCACTCTTTTTTTTTCGATACTTACCTCTTTGTTTTTTTTTTTTAATTCCTTTTTGATATTAGGTTTTTATTTATTTTTTTTTTTTTTTTATTTAATTCACATTTCCCTTACTCCCACTCCCTAATATGAGATCTCACGTTTTTTTTTTTTCCAAATCAATTCTTATTTATTTAATTTTTTTTATAACAATTCTCTTATTTTGAAATTGAAGAGAGGAAAAAAAAAACACTCATATTATAAAACTATCACTATAACTTTTCATCCATATCCCTTAAATTTAGACACTACTACTCTCCTACTGGTTTTCAAATTGCTAACCGTATCACCACAATTTGGTTGGATCCTTTTTCTAAATGAAAACTCCCACATCCATCACTCTCATATCTCTCTCCCTTTTCTGCTTATTCCATACCCATTTGTTTTCGCACCCTCACATGCATTCTCCAACTTCAATTTCAATCCATGTGAGTTTTTATTTTATTTTATTTTTCTCTATTAAACTTTGGTTGATAATGGGTTCTGTTTTTTTTCCCCTTTTATGAATCTTTTTTTTTTTTTGAACACATGAATCTTATTTTTGATAATACGGTTGTAAATTTTGGGGGCAAAGGTAGCACAGTGTTTGTGGTGAAGGACTAGCACAAATACAATGAACTTTTTTTTTTTTTTTTTATTATAATAAGTAGTAAAATTTTCTATTCATTTTTTTTATACAATCTTTTTAAGGAGATTTTTTTTTTTTCATGTCAAATAAAATTGTCTAATTATTTTAATATCTTTATTGCAGCATCATCCAGGCTTATGTAAAGGAAGTTGTACGGGGTGCTACTTCCCTCAAGCCCATTGTTCATGAAACCCATCCCAATGACGCCGCGTGCAGGAGGCCTTGGACTTGTTGGGCCTCGGGCCTTGGGACATCGTGCGTAGTTATGTGTACTATTGGGCCTATGGACTAGGCCTAGGCAAGCCTTGACGCTCATCCGAAGCCCAAAAACCGTAATTAAGCCATTATGAGATAAGCGGCAAAGGTGGGACCCTGCCTGGTCGGGAGATGCAATTTCTCAGGAAGGTGAGTCTCTAGATGCTTGGTATTGCCTTGGGGAATATCGCTGCCAAATGTCCCTCTTAGGGTGGGAACTAGTTCCAAGACCACTACCCTCATTCCCAACTAAACACCCACTTAGAGACAATGGAATTGGACCTCCAAACCCACTAATGACCTAAAGCAATCATAATCCATTCACTAATCTTAGGCTATAAATAGGAGATGAGAATGAGGAAAAGGGGTTGGCAATTCTGGAAAGAATACTAAAAGAAGAGAGAAAACACTCAGAGAGAGCAAAAGAGCGATTCTGTGAGGAAGAGGGAAAGACTTGGGGAGATAAGAGTACATTTGGGTCTGCCGAGCATAGAACCACCCACAGTAGGAAATCCAAAAGCCCACAAAACAAATAGATTGTGAGCTCAAGTAGAGGTTAGGTCCAACAGCCTGGTATCAGAGCATGGGATTTTGATCCTTGTTCTTTGAGTTGTAGGGTAAATCAAAATAGTAGATTCAAGCTGCAAGAAAAGACAAATACAGTGAATGAGCCTTAGGCAGTAGGTTCCTTGGAGGCTCGGCTACCTCGAATTAGTCATAAATCCTGTTTTAGTTTGTTTTCTTGGTTCAGTATGGGTGGATTTAGAAGTTTTTTTATTGAATCTAAGTTGTTTCAGTTGGTGGTGGAGGAAGGAGGGAACTTTTACTCCCTTAAGATTTTTGAACGGGGAAAATATTACATGCAATTGGTTTTTATGGGTAAGAGTGCAGCACTTTGGGTGATGCGGAGTCTGGAACACACCGTGATAGGGGTTAATCCTAAGCATTTTTTCACGTTCAGGGATGGTGATAATGCCTATACTTTGCAATGGGGGTCCAACTCGTTTGGACAATACTTATCTGTGACCGAGCTTAAGGTAGGGGGGTTGCGGAGAACTATCATTATTCCTGCCAATAAGTCACAAGGAGGATGGAGAACTTTTGGGATTGAATTAAGAAGAATATTGGAACCTTCCCAATATGCGGTGGGTGGATTGAATTTTGTACTGTACAAGTATAAGCAGGTTCCAAAAAATCATACTGCCAGGTCCTATGTGGAAGCTGTCAAAGCTCCAGTACAGGCAAGGTTGAAGCCTATTCAACAGCCTTTTATCAATGAAAAGGTCAAGGATGGTGTCGTGGAGAATGCTTTGGAGCGTCCGAGAGACAATTCTCACACACAGGTAGTAGTTTATAAAACTCAGGCCATAAATTTTCCCCAGGCAGCCATGGGTGGTGGTGAGGGGTGGAGAAGGTGGTATTAATGGTAAAAATAATATTGAGGAGAAAATCTTGGAAGGAAATAAGCTCAATATTCCTTTGAATTTTAATTCGAATTCAAAAATTGTTGAGTTTGGAAAGTTGCGTGATAATAGGAAATCACGTTGGTTAGGGAGAGGACTGATTGTGGCTATGAATGAGTTTGGAAAGAGGCGGGTTTCCTGGGATAGAGTTAAGGGTGGTCAACAAGCTGGCAACTGGGTAGCAAGGGAGAGTAATGTTTCTCAGAATAAATCAATGGGGTTGGGCCCATGCAATCAGAAAGACAACGTAAGTAAAACAATGGGCCTTTTGGGAAGTAAGGAGTCTGTTGTGGGCCTGGGTTTGGCAAGCCCATGTATCTTTGTGGCTAGAGAGAGTTCTACTAGTGGCCTTAATGTTCTAGAGTCCTCTCATCTGAGCTGTTTAGTTACTCCGAGCTTGAGTGGGAGTGAAATCACTGACTCAAAGAAACTTGAGCGCTCCAGGGACTCGCCCACTACAGCGGTGATGCTTGCGACGTCGCCAAAAGTGATCTCGGACATGAGCTCTTCCGTAGCAGCGACGGAGGTGGCAGGCGAAGGTGGTTAACACAACCCGACCCCGTTCGCTCTAACTCTTACCGTGCCGATAGGACCAGAGGAAGTGGCCCATGCTTCCCATGACTTGATATCGGCGATCGGTGATCCGTGTGGGTCGATGTTGGTGCCGGTGGTGTCCTCGGCCACAATGTCTTCTATTACTGCACCGGAAGTGATGGGCGCTGATAGTTTTAGTGGTCCGAGAATTCAGACCCAACCCTCCACCATGCCAGTTAAGCCAATGGGGGTGGTCTAGACACCCAGTGAGTCTTCTCAGGTGGCAAAGGAAGATGAGGAAGAGGATTTTGTGGGTTTGGAAGGTTTGGACACTTTAAATTATGATTCTGAGTCTGAGGGAGTTAATCTACCTGGGCCCACTATTAGGGAGTTGGTTGGTGACTTGGATAAGTCTTGGGGTAATTCCAAAGACTGGATGCTACAATTGCGTGATGGTAGGCAATTAGTGATCCCATTGTCTTTGTATCGATCTTCAGATTGTATGTCAGTCTGCTCAAGTTTGGAGGGTGAGTGTGTACCAGGTAATGTTTCTATTACTAATGCAGGGCAGAGGGTTAGTTGGGCAGATGAGGATGAGGGGCTAGTAGAGTCTTTGTCTGTGGTTCCCGGGATAGAGAATGAGATGTGGGAATTTGATGCAAGGTTGAGGTATTGTGAGAGAGGTGATGAGCCATTGGTTGTGGTACCTTTGGCTACTGAAGGTCCGTTGGAATTGGTGTCTAGTCAGGTGAAGGAGATTGGGTGTAAGGAGAGTGTGGACAATTGTCAACTATCACAATGGGTAACCAATAGGATAAAGGCTTTTAAGAAATCTGTGGGCACTTCGCTGGAAGGTTTTGAGGAGTAGATTACAGGATTGTTATTAGCCATAGAGGCCAGAAAGAAAGATAAATAGAAAATTGTGGTGGGTGATCAGACGAAGTTGGTCAAGTCAGGTCAGAAAGGTCAGCGGGAGTTGAAGAATTTTTTGTCATCTTTGAATGTTGAGTATGATCCAAATAAAGCAAGGAGTTCAAGTTCTGAGCGGGTTGTTGTGCCTTATCAATGAATGTGAAGATTATTTCTTGGAATGTTAGAGGGTTGAATGAGCAGGATAAAAGGCTCAGGGTGAGAAATTCGATTAGAAATAGGGGCCAGATGTGGTTTGTCTTCAAGAAACCAAAATGGGGCTGATTAATAGAGTGGTGATTTGTAGCTTGTGGGGTGGCCAATATGTTGACTGGTCTTACTTAGGTAGTTATGGAGCTTTTGGTGGGGTGTTAGTGATGTGGGACACTCGGGTAGTGAATAAAATGGAGGAAGCAGTGGGGAGATTTTCGGTTTCTTGTAAGTTTACAAATGTGTTAGATCAGTTTATTTGGGCATTTACTAGTGTTTATGGTCCTAATCTTCACCGAGACAGGAGGTTTTTATGGGAGGAACTTTGTGGCTTGAATAGCTGGTGGAGTGTTCCATGGTGTGTGGGTGGTGACTTTAATGTGGTTAGGTTCCCTTCCGAACGATGGGGGTCTAATTCTTTCACTACTGCTATGCGGGAGTTTTCCAATTTTATTTCGGAACAGGGTCTAATTGATCTGCCATTGCAAGGGGGTACTTTTACTTGGTCAAATGATAGAGAAGTTGCTTCGAAGGCTAGGCTGGACAGGTTCTTGTTCTCTGCAGATTGGGAGGATAAGTTTCCAATAGTTTCACAAAGACAGATGTCTAGGTTGTGCTCGGATCATTTCCCAATTGTCCTTGAGGGTGGCTCTTTTCAGAGAGGGAGTATGCCGTTTAGATTTGAGAATATGTGGCTCAAGGATGAAGGTTTTGTGGATAGGGTTCGGTCTTGGTGGGATTCCTACCAGGTTCACGGTGCACCGAGTTTTATCCTGGCCAATAAATTAAAGCTCCTTAAAAATGATTTGAAAAGATGGAATGTGGAGCTGTTTGGTCATGTTGAAGTTCGGATTAAAAAATTGTGGAAGGACCTTAGTGTTCTAGAGAATATGGAGGAGAGTCTGGGATTTTCAGCAGAGGAAAGGGTGGAAATGGGAAGAATTCGTGATGAGTTAGAAAAAGCAACTCTGTTGGAAGAAATATGTTGGAGGCAAAAATCTAGAGTTCTCTATGTTAGAGAAGGAGACAGGAATACTAAATTTTTCCACCGTATAGCTAACTCTCACAGGACGGTTAATTCTATTGATAGACTTATGGTGGATGGGGTATTGTCTTCGGACCCGGCTGCTATAGCAGACTGTATCTCTCAGTTTTATAGGCAGCTTTATTTTGAGGAGGTGGCTCACAGACCTGTCTTAGATGATGTGGATTTTTCTAGCATCTCGGTGGAAGATGCAAGTTGGCTAGATAGGCCTTTTGAGGAAGAAGAGGTGTTTGAGGTGATCCATGATTGTAATGGTGATAAGGCACCTGGCCCGGATGGCTTTTCCATGGCATTCTTCCAGTCTTGTTGGGGTGTTTTGAAAACAGAAATTATGGCTATATTTCACAATTTCCATACTCAAGCGGTGTTTGAGAAGAGTCTTAATGCTTCGTTCCTTGCCCTTATTCCTAAAAAAGTGGATGCTGTGGAGGTCAGGGATTTTCGGCCTATCAGCTTAGTTGGTGGGATTTATAAGATTATTTCTAAGGTGTTGGCTAATCGGCTTCGTAGGGTGGCGCATGGGCTTATTTTGGATTCATAAAATGCTTTTGTGAAAGGCAGACAGATTTTGGATTTCGTCTTGATTGCTTCTGAATGTATTGATAGTAGATTGAAATCAGGAGTTCCGGGTGTGCTGTGTAAATTGGATGTGGAGAAGGCGTATGATCATGTGAGTTGGGATTTTTTGATGTATATGTTGCAGTGTTGTGGTTTCTCAGAGAAATGGAGAAAATGGATAAGGTATTGCATTTCAACTGTAAAGTTTTCCATTCTGATCAATGGTAGCCCAACTGATTTCTTTGGAAGTTCTAGGGGGTTTTGGCAAGGGGATCCTTTATCTCCATTGTTGTTTGATATTGTGATGGAGGTATTAAGTCGTATGTTGGATGTGGCTGCCTCCGCTGGGGAATTCTCAGGCTTTTCTGTGGGTAGTACGGTTGGTTCATTAGTGATGGTGTCTCACCTTTTATTTGCAGATGACACTCTAATTTTTTGTGATGCTAAACCTTCTCAGATTGCTAATTTGAGAGCGATTCTTGCTAGATTTGAGGAGGTGTCAGGGTTTCATATTAATTTGGGGAAATCTGAGTTGGTACTTGTTGGTGGGGTACCCAATTTGGAGGTTTTGGTGGGTCTGTTGGGGTGTGGGCAGTCTTCTCTGCCCTTGAAATATTTGGGCCTTCCATTAGGTGCAAAATTTAAGGACTTATCTGTTTGGAATCCTATCCTAGAGAGAATGGAGATGAGATTAGCAGTTGGAAGAGAATGTATTTATCTAAAGGGGGTAAGGTGACACTCATTAAAAGTTCACTATCTTCTTTACCTACATACTTTCTTTCCCTTCTTCCTTTACCGGGTAAGGTGGCTAAGCGTATGGAGAAATTACAAAGAGATTTTTTGTGGAATGGGATTGGTGGTGAACCTAAAATTCATTTACTTAATTGGGCCAAGGTTTGTAGGCCTTTACAGGTTGGGGGGTTGGGTATTAGATGGTTGGGTACCTTTAATTCTGCCTTACTAGGTAAATGGTTGTGGAGGTATGGCTCGGAGACTGATGCTTTATGGAGGAGGGTTATAGAGGCAAAATATGGGAACATTTGGGGTGGTTGGTGTACGAAGAAGGTGACAAGTCCTTATGGGGTTAGCTTGTGGAAATACATTAGAAGTGACTGGTTAAACTTCTCTAAACTTCTTGTTTATGATGTGGGGGATGGTACTAGAGTGAAATTTTGGAAGCATGTGTGGTGTGGGGATTGTACTCTCCAAGAGGCCTTTTCGGAGCTTTACTGTCTTAGTAGGTCAAAGGATTCCTCGATGGCTGAAGTTATGGGTTGGTTGGCTGGGAGGTTTCACTGGAATGTGCAATTTCGTCGTCCACCACAAGATTGGGAAGAAGAAGCCTTTGATCGGTTTATGGAGTTGGTATATTCTTTGTCAGTGCGGGGGTTTGGCCCAGATAATGTTTGTTGGAAGCCTACAAGGAATAGAGGTTTTGAGGTTGGAGGTTATTATAGTTCCTTCTACTCTCCTAATCTTGTTTCATTTCCATGGAAAATGATATGGCAATCGAAGGTTCCTCCAAGGGTAGCTTTCTTTTTTTGGTCTGCTTCCTTAGGTAAGATTTTAACAACAGATAACCTTCGTAAAAGACGAGTGATAGTGCTTGACTGGTGCTATATGTGTAAGAGGTGTGGGGAGTCGGTGGATCATCTTCTACTTCATTGCTCCATAGCTTGGGAGTTGTGGTCTTTGGTTTTCTGCTTGTTTGGTATTCAATGGGTTATGCCTCATACTATTCTTGAGTTGTTTGAGGCTTGGCAAGGAAAGTTTGCGCGACATTGTCACATTGATGTTTGGAAATTAGTGCCTCATTGCTTGATTTGGTGTATTTGGCGTGAAAGGAATGCTAGAAGCTTTGAGAGTTGCGAACGCTCTTTGCTGGAGATTAAGTCCTTTTTCTTACACACTCTCTTTGAATGGAGTGTGGTTTTTTCTCATTTTTCTTGTTCTTCCTTTTCTATTTTTCTTGACCGTTGTTCTTTTGTTTCTTGATTTGTGCCCCCATCGTACATCCCCAATGTACTCGGTTTGGCAATCTTTTTATTATTAATAATATTCTTACATTATTTATCCAAAAAAAAAGGTCCAACAGCCTTATATTTTGGGTACGCACAGAAGCAATTGTAGAGTTCAATGTCATTGAATCAATGAAGCTTTATGATGTTGATTCAAATATAATTTTGTTTTCTTCAGATTGATGAATACTCCTGGACATCAAATCCTTTCATTACAAAGGCATTACTAGGATTCACAAGGCTATGAGGAGCATTGAATGAGAGAGAGAGAGAGTCCATTGGATAAGATAGAAGAAATTTCTTACCCATTGATAATTTTTGTTTGATGAACTATGTTTGCAATTTGTTACTCATCTCTTTTATGATTCTTTTACATGTATAATTTTAATCATATATATACTTTTCTCCGCTTTTTTAAAAACAAGAACAACAGAACTAAAATTTCCCTCTCTTAAAATTTTAAACCTTCTTCATCTTCCTTCCACTTTTGCCTTTTCTTTTAAGAAATATGTGGGTGTTTCACATGAAATTGAGACTCTAGCACTCAAACTGGCTGTTGGCTGTCCAGTAGGGAAGGGTACTAATTGCTTGATAAACAAAGTGTTCGGTTAGGAATTGATTTAGAATTGTCTATATCTAAGGTTCTACCAATATTTGAATTCTATTCTTCATCTCAAATTTAGATAACTAGAAAAGCAAAACTTTATCCTTTTTTTTTTTTTTCTTTTTTTCTTTTTTATAAATTGGTAACAGTATTTTTTTGGACACCATACACTAAGAAAGAAACTATTTTTAGGCTTCTGACGATACTAAGGTGCGGTTTGGATACAAAGTCTGCGTCCACGTTTTGGTACTATAGCGCATTTTAAGTTTTTTTTTTTTTTTTTTTTTTTTCCTGGACGCGTCTGGCACTGTTCATTGTCCATGAACAGTGATTTTAGGCTTATGAACAGTAAAAACAGAATGAACAGTAATTTTTTACACATTAAAAAATTATTTTGCTACAGTGTTTTCAGTTTTCAGTTTTCAGAAAAAATAAATTGTATCCAAACGGACTCTAAGTATCCTTTACCCATTGTGTTGAGTTTCTTGCTTTGGAAACTTATTCTAGCAAATAGGTGTACTTACTACTTACTTCTTATAATCTTATAACCCCCCACACCAAACAAAAAAAAAAAAAAAAAAAAAAAAAAAAAAAAGAAGAAGAAGAAAAAAAAAAGCAGCAGCTAATAGGTGCAACTGTGCAAGCTGATTATAACCGTGATTGTAGCTTCACTACTATGCGGCCAATCTGCCATACATACAATCACATAATAGTGCTAGCCTAATACAAAATATTCACCAAGTAGCTGAAAGCATGAAACTTCTACTCCAAATTATTTCCAAAGTTTCATTTAGGATCAATTTTAAATTTCTAAATTCTATTAAGACCATTGAAGAATACCATATTCACAAATTTTGCTTTAAATCCTAATATTTTATGCATGTATTTATTTAATAACTTGGATTTCTACTATGATTTTTTTTTTTGGTAGTCCTCTTTTTTGGTTTTCCTTGGTTCTTAATCTTTTTTTTTTTTTTTTTAGAGAACCTTGGTCCTTAATCTGTCACATATTTAATTTTATATGATCTTATGGATTATGTATTGTTGGCTTTTGATATCAAATACTTATAAACACATGGGTATTATGCTTATAATTGTTTTGGAGGGTTTTATTCCATAAATAATCAAATGGGTTATCTCTAACTAGCCTGCACACATGTGTTTAGAGGCTCTTCTATTTTTTGGGTAAGAGTTAATTTAGAGTATTTATTATAATTTGGGATTACTACATTTGCCAATCACAAAAAAAACCTTGGAGTGTGATGAAAAATTATTTCATCACACATAATACTCATCACACTCCTAGGTTTTTTTTTTTTTTTTTATTGAAAAATGTAGTAATCCAAAATTATAACAAATGCTATAAATTAAATTTTATCCAAAAAATAAAAAAGCTTCTGAGCACGTTCATGAGCACGTGCACGTTTGTGAGCACGTGCTCAGAGGCTAGTTATTATTCATTTATGTATTAAAGGATCTCAATAAATAAATTAGTTTGTATATCGTGGAAAATGATGAAAAGCGTTTCAGGAAATTTTGCCAATTTCGCAATGAGGCCAACGAATCATAAATGGAAAGAAAGAGTCAGTTACCATGCGTTTCATATCACACTATCACAGGGTCAGGGTGGGTCCAAAAGCTTGGCATGCCAGCCAATTGTCCTCCCATCCTGCAAATAATCCTTACTTTCATTCCACTTTCTTTGTACACATACGTAACCTCCGCTACCACCACGATAAAAATGCCTTGCCACCAAGCTTTATGGGACCCACACCAAACCAACACCCCATCGTAACGCTCCCATCAAATCCAACGGCTCACCTTCCCTCACTCATAAATACTCACTCCTTTCTGTCCCATCTCAATCCTGATCCATCTAAGATTCTAAATCCAACCCATTATCTTTTTTTTTTCCTTTTCTTTTTTAACAAACTAGGTGTCCAGAAGTCTTCGCTTCCCTCTAGGGTATGTTCCTTTTGTTTCACACGCGCTAGGTTATTACAAGAAGGAATCTTATAACTCATTATCTTTTTCTTTTCTTTTTTAACAAACTAGGTGTCTAGAAGTCTTCGCTTCTCTCGAGGTATGTTCCTCTTGTTTCACGAATATCATGAGACCTTAGAAACTACTAAGCTAACCTCTTAAGATTAACCTATTATCTTAAATATTAAGTGTTTGAAGAGAAATCTTCTCACTAAAAATAAACTTTTTTAAAAATTGGATTAAAAAATTAATATAATTATATATTTTGAAAATATAATTATTGGATTGTATGTTTTCTATGTTCTTAATATGCTTGTTAAATTTCATTCAAATTAGATGTTATTTACTATTTAACTAATAAACTTATTATGTTTTATCATAATTTGAAACAACAAAAATTTGAAATTTAAACATTTAATTGATGAAATAGTTAATTGATCTTTAATTTTCTTGAAAATTTTTAAATATAGAAGATATAATAAGAAAATACAATGAGCGTTTCGACCCATCTATGTAAAATATAAAAAGTTCCACATTTTATCCAACCAACCCCAAAAACCTCCTACATCATCCAATATAAAGTTGTGCAAAAATTCATTTTTCCTACCAGGGCAACTCCACATTGTAGCCAAGGTGGTCACTGGACCACCCTAACCTCGAAAAAATTAATTATTTTATATTAATTATAAAAATTTTATGATTTTTTTACCCTTAAAAAAAATTGTGACCACTCTAAATTTTTTTTTTAGGCCCAACATAATTAAACTTTGAATAAAGTTTGACAACAAACTTGGTTGTATCTTTTGTTGTAGACTAAGGTTACAAGTCCACTTAATATATACTTTTTTATTGGATTTGAATTTTGACAAATCCATATTTGGATTACATTTTTTTTTCTTATACCCTTCATGTTTGCAAAGTTTCAAGAAAATTAAAAATTAATAGCTATATCATCAATCAAATGTTTAAATTTTGAGTTTTTGTAGTCTAAAATTGTAAATAAAAAATAAGTTTATGAATAGAATAGTAAATAATATATAATTGGCATGATTCAACGGTTAGATTTTCAATATATGTGGTCATGCTAATTTGTTTAGTGAGAGTTGCAGTTTAAGTTTGTAGTTAGACTTTGTCCTTAAACTTTGGTTTTCTTAACAATATATTAGGCACTTACAAACAAAATGAAAAAGCTAAGAAAAACTTTATTAATTAAAATTTTGAAAGAGATATAATTTGCAGCATTAATAATGAGACTATTAATCAACAATTTCAAAATAAGTAAACTCGTAAAAGGAAATTATTAGACTTTAAGTATTTTGCATATTTTTATTTTGTTGTTAACATGGAATTCTCTATTTATTAGATTTTTTATAATTTAAGTTTCTTTGACATAAAATTATTATTTTTATTAAATTTTGTTAAAATTCATATTTAATAAAAATATATATATGAAAAGTTTGGTGAGAAATTTTGTTATTATTTGAAATGTCTCAAGGGAAGTTTGGTAACGGTGTTCTAGTAATATTGTTTGTATTTTTTAGAAATACGTGTGGGTGAAAAAATGTATAAAAATACGTGTAATATTGTTTAAAAACTGAAAACATGTATTTAAACACATGTACCAAACGGCCACTCATTGTTCCAAATTTACCCTCAGCCGACGTGGCACGCTTACTCACTCGCCGAAGCCCAGCCCAAACTCCCAAGTCTCAACAGTCTCGCAAATAAAAAGAGACACAACACAACAACTAAGAGAGCGTTGTAGGACCCTTTGCCTGAGAGAGAGAGAGAGCTTCACAGAGATTATAGATTACGTAGTGAATCAAAAAATCTCTTATATATTATTCTCAGTGACCAAAACGAAGCGTTTTGGTTCATCTATCCAAACACTACAACAGTTCCACCATTATCGCCATTCGCCATCTCTTTGCAGATCGTCTTTCTCTTCTCCGCCGATTCTACAATAACCAAAAAAAAAAAAAAAAAAAATCTTATTCCTCTTAAAGAAAACCCTAATCTGCATCTCTAAATTTATTATTTTTAACTCATTTCCGATATTGCCCCTTCTCTCTCAAACTCAAACTCAAAGAGTCGGTAAACATTATCATTTTTAACATTCAACAACAGTGTTTGGCAACGGGACTGAGAGTAAACCGGAAGCGGGATAAGAGAGCAGGAAAACCAGAATGGTTGGAGGTGGGAGCAGGAGAGATGAGTCGGTGGTGATAAACAGCACGAACGTGTTCGCGGCGCTCGGGAGCTTGAAGAAGAAGAAGAAAGACAAAGATCAAAGCCAGCAAAGTTCTTCGTCCAAGGCCAAGAAGAACGAGGAGAAGAAGGAGAAGGAGCTAATCTGGACCCCAGCCAAGCTCAACGTCAAGTCTTGGGCAGATGTAGACGAGGACGACGAAGACGATTACTACGCCACCACCGCCTCCGCCGCCGCTCCTCTCGACTCGCCCTGGGCCGCCGTTGCCGTCAAAGAAAGCGACGCTGAGCCTGTTGATGAGGTAAAACTTTTTACTTTGTATTTTATTTTATTTCTCATTTCACAATTCGTTTTATTTATTTCTTTTTTATCTTCGTTTTGGTTCTGATATGTATGTGCCTGTAGATTTTGGAAATGGTTTGTGGTGAGTGGTGAGTGAGTAATTGGTGTGTTTGGATTCTTCTTCAATTGGTGTTTTTGTTTGTTTGTTTTGTTTTTCTAAATTTGGTTATGGTTTTGATGGCGATGCTAAAAATGACGATGCTATGTCGGAATTTGTTAATGCTTTTTTGCTAATTTCAGAAAGGGCATTATGGACAATAATGGATAAGTTTTGTAGAATTTTGACGAGGAGAGTAATCTTTCATATGGACTGGTTTTTTTGTGTTATACTATTTTTAGAAATATTCAAAAAAAAAAAATTTAATAAAAAAAAATTGTGATTTAATGATTAGATAAATTTGATGTTTGTGCGGTTTGATATGATGATTATATATGTTTTGAGGGGGGTTCTTCTATGGTGCTTACAATGATCAAAATTTCAAGTGTTTTAATATTGGCATTTTGTTTATACTCGTGAAGGAATGGTGGAGATTAAAACACTTGAAAATACGTTGTTATTATTATGGTGGGTATCATATAATTTGCTATGTTCTGAGATGGACATCTTGTGTTTTTTAGAATGTATTTTCGCTTCCTTTTTTTCCGCTGAGAAGTGTGATGGATGAATTTAGGAATATTGAACTGCTATTGAGCTTAATGAGAACCTAGGATCAAGAATTAAGGTAGCAGATAATGTTGGTTATTGTTGAATATGGCCGTTATTTTCATGAGATACCTGGTTTTCATTTTAAGAAAGAATCAGACTTAACTTTATGAATGTGGAGTAATCAATGTTATATCGTGATCTTTGTTTTGGAATTTTGTAATTTAAAGGATTTTGGTCGGATTGGTGAGGTGAGGATATGGTATCATTACGTGTGCTTTGGTCCATCATTTGATTGTTTAGTTTCACGACAAAGAACTTTGATCCTTCAAAGTGCACATATATTGGTCAAGCATTACGTGTGCTTTGGTCAATCATTTGATGTTTAGTTTCATGACAAAGAGCTTTGATCCTTCAAAGTGCACGTGTATTGCTCAATCGTTGCATGTGCTTTGGTCTATCATTTGATCATTTAATTTCACGACAAGGAACTTTGATCCTTCGAAGTGCACGTGTATTGGTCAAGCGTTACATGTGATTTGGTCAGTCATTTGATCATTTAATTTCACGACAAGGAACTTTGATCCTTCAAAGTGCACGTGTATTGCTCCCCTGGGTAAAGGGTTGCACAAACATGTTAATAATAGCATCGTTGTAGCCTTAAGAATGTTTGGTGTAGCCTACTTAATTTTGTATTTGTCGTTACCTTGAAAATTTTAGGATTAGATTGCTTCTATGCAATGATTATGAATGACAGACATGGAAGATGTCCTGTAGCTTGTCGGGATCCATACTTTTATGTCAATTTAACATTTGTTGGTGGCAGCCGCTAATAATGGAAGATGTTGTCGGTTGATCAATAGCTTCTCTTCTGTTGCCTCTGCAATAATAGTATTTTCTTTGTCATCACATTGAGTTTGTTAAAAATAGATTAATAATATATAATGGACATGGGAAATGTAATGTAGTTTGTGGGTATCTAAGGAGTATCCATAGTTTTTGTCAATTAAAAATGTGTTGATGGCGTCAACTAAAAAGGAGGACATGGTCAGTTGATCCATATCTTTCCTTTTGTGGTGTTGGCGACCAAGCAACTGCATCTGAATGGATCAAAATGACAGAATGCTCCCTTTATAGTGTATATCTAAAGCTCTTAATTGTGTTATCTCTCAACTTGTGTAATTTATTGCTATGGACATAGATTTAGAATGATGTTCTGTTGTCCAAAGTCCAAACATTTGGATGACCTTAATGGTGTGTTTGGATGGCAGGATTTGGGCACATGGATTTGGATTTGGGTGATGGGTGATTAAAATCCAAATACCTTGTTTGAATAGTTTACAAAGGGTCAAGGATTTGGATTAGAAAAATCTGCCAAGGATTTTAAACCTTAAAATTCTTGAATTTGAAATAACTTCTAAACCCATAGAATTTTAGAAATCCATATGACATACTTAAATATTTATGGATTTGGAATTAAGGCATTTCAAATCCATTACTTTAAAATTAAAATCCAAATTCAAGTATCCAAACACAACCTAAATGATAGCCTTACAAGCATTTTAGATGAGGGCCTTACACTGATGACACCCAATGTACATTCATATATAGCCCAAGAAATGGTTGTGGACCACCAAAGTAGGTGGGGCTTTCGAACTAGCCAATCAGGTTGCTAGAGTTGGCAACAACTAGTTTGCTGGGTATTTGGTGAACCAAGCAACCATAACTTGGCCTTAGATATAAGTAAGAGAGCCTTGTAGCTCAACTGGTTGGCATATCTTGGTATTTCTAACCGAGACATCTAGAATTCAAATCCTCCCACCCTCAAGTATGGAATTATAAAAAATAAAAAAAATTCTATAGCAACAATTTTTCTAAAAATAGTCTAAATCTATTAGAGATAGTAATATGTTAGAAATTAATAATGTGAAGGAGATCAGTATTTGGTTTCATATCTGATACAACACAGGAATAGTTATTCTATGTGCCTGTTCTTAGCGCCTTACTGGTTTGTAAGAATCTTATTCAGGTCTTGTTTTCATAATCAATTGCGTGTATGTAACATACCAAATTTTTATTTATTTATTTATAAAAATTAAATAAATAAATAAAAAATCTGGAATTGGTTGGCTTGTGTGGATAAAATATCACATTTAAACTGTGGGCAACCACTTTTCCCAAATCAGTTATACAGATTATGGTGCCAATATATATATTTTTTCCTTCATAAAACTTGAATTGAATTTTTTATATTAGGAAAAAAAATCTAATTTAAATTGAAGATCTCTCCCTCTCTCTCTCTTGATAAGTAAATAGAAGATCTCATAATTAAAAGTACAAAAGAAGCAATAATGGAAGGAAAATGACTAGTAGCACTGAAATCCGTCATAAATTGTTGAAAACCAATAGAAAGAACTTGTAGCTTACCGAATGTAGTGATCAATCAATTGACCCAACGATATATGAAAATATTCTTAGCCAAAGCAGTCAAAATATTTTAGCGTTTACTCAAATAGCAATTAAATTATACAAAGGCAATAACTATGGTAAGAGTTAAGATATCGATGACACACTTTAGCACTTAATGTAGACCAAAGTTTAGAGGAATTAAGGAGTTGCTTATTACAACTAGATTATTCTTGCATTCTACATTGTATTTATTTTTTTAATTTGTCAACTAGAGCTATCATTTTTCCACCTGAGGTGTGGACCGTGAAATGTGTAATTGCAGTAATTGATTTGTGACTGCCCTATTTTTCATGAAAAGTGCATGTTGCTCTAATTACATTAAGTAATTTTTAGATTTACTAATATTTGGATATCAGGAAACTGAAAGTGAGGAAGGTCTTGATGAAGTAGATGATGATGTTGAGGAAGAACATGAAACTGAGCCAGGGGCACCACTTGAAACTGCTGAGCCTGTTATTACAAAGCCTCCTGAGGCTTCTTTGGCTCCTAAAGATGCAGAAAGGCAGCTTTCAAAGAAGGAACTGAAGAAAAAAGAGCTTGAAGAACTCGAAGCTGTTCTTGCTGAATTAGGATATACCAACAAAGAGACCAGTGGCCAAGATGATACCCATGGTAATGTGGCATTTACTGTTATATGTAGGCATAGCATTTGGTTTTTTCTTCTGCTAACCAAGGATGTTCAGGATTATTTATTAGCAATGTACTTAATTTAAATAATGAAATTGATGCATTATCTTCTAAAATTTAAACACCCATGTTGTTTAGAAGTTCAGAAATCCTGAACGATAAGAATTTAGTTGTTATTTAAGTAGAATTAATTTTCATGTGATAAATGGGTTATCTATTTAATGTTAGTAATCGTGTCTATTTTGGTACTAAGACCTTGTTGGCTGCTTCTTGTTATTATATTCAACACTATAATTATAGTAGGACAGGAAGCAGTAATTTATTTGTCCTTCAAAATATGAAGTTTGATATCCACTGGCCGTTTTTTGCTATGAACATAAATGCTTTCTTTTGGCTAATAATTAACTTTTGCTAGAACTACTACTGATCAATTTGATTGTTCTATTGGCATGTCTCTCCTAATTACATTTAATTTGTTTGCTTTGTTGATTTAATTCTTTATTTTTCTTTTGGCTGATTACCTGGTGGTTTTTCCTAAATGAAATGATTTTGGCCTAGCAGGTATTTCACAAGAGAAGAAAGCAGAGAATCTAAATGGAGAGTTAGATAAAAAGGAGAATGCTACAGGGGAAAGCAAAAGTGCAAAAAAGAAGAAAAAGAAGGATAAATCTTTAAAGGAGCTAAAAGAATCCCAGGACCAGCCTGATGGCGCTGATGCTGGAAATGCAACAGAAGAAGCTGCTGGGAGTGAGAAGGCAGAAGATGCGTCTTCTATTGATGTTAAGGAGCGGCTAAAGAAAGTTACATCTATGAAGAAGAAAAAAACATCAAGCAAAGAGATGGATGCTGCTGCCCGAGCTGCTGCAAGTGAGGCTGCTGCTAGAAATGCAAAGCTTGCTGCAGCAAAGAAAAAGGAGAAGAATCACTACAATCAGCAGCCGGTGCGGTAAGCTGGCGAGATCCTTGGTTTTTGTAATTTCTTTTTCTCATAGATGAACATGTACTCTTGGTTCATTTGGTGAATGCAAAATAAACATTGGAAACTGGTTTTGTGAAGTTGAGTTTCATGAAGATACTTCTAGTTTTACTTCAGGCAAAGGGTAAAAAAAAGGTTATTTATATATCTTCAGTTGTTTTGTCATCATTGTTGTTGCTTTTGTGTATCACCTGATCTTGAATAATTGTTGCTCCATATTGATTTCAAGTTGGTACTTGGTAGTAGTCTTCTTTGGCTGTTGCTTACATCCAAAGTGTTAGTTTGTGTGTTTATAGGCATGATCAGACAGGTTCCTATGTAGATGTCAAGGTGCGCACAGCTGAAATTTGAGCTAGTAAAGATTTGAGAGGTTGGAATATAGGATAATTTGGTTACTAACCTAAGGTCCTTCAAAGAGTTACATCTTAGGGTATGTTTGGAAATTGGAAGTTCATAAAATATATTTTCTCTAAAATTAGGAAGCAAAGAAATATATAATTTAACTATTATATCATTTAGCTTTTATTTCTTTTTTCTTGTAATAGGAATAAAATTAATCTTTTACATCAATTTCATTAAACGAATATGTGTTTATCCCACTTTTGGGAGGAATTCAGAAGGGTTGGGATGGGATTTGTCTTCCCTCCTAGTCATTTCTTTCTTTCCCACTAAACTTCCAAACACGAGAATGGATAAAATATTCCGTAAATTTCCCTTTCAGTTCAGTGAAGTTCATTCCTTTCCCTATCTCCTGAGCAAAGTTGTTATTGTTGATCATGGGTATATCTGCAGGTCGCTTCAGATCTTTCAAATTATTTTATATTGAATAAGGTTACTACTTGTCAACTTGGTAGTCTTCCAAATTATTTCTTTTTTATTGTGTTTGGCACATGGTAGTCTTCATTATAAAATTTGCCTTTTTTGGTTTTTTTCTTTGTGGGTGGGTGTTCCATATTTTCTTGATTTCTTCTACTTATTTCATGTTGGCATGTTTTTCCCTCACAAGTTTTGGGATTTGTGATCATCTAGTACGTTAAAATAGTTTGGATTTTGGAATTTAGTCATGCACTCATTTACAATATTAGAGTAATAATTTGGTGAACGTGCAAAGATGATTTTAAGTGAGAAAATGATGCACCTTAAGGAACGGCAGATTCAGGTGGTAGAATAAAAAGAACGAGTAAAATATTACTTATTTATAATGATTTGGCAATTTTTATCCAATAAAATTATAATCATTTGGAATGATCTTATTTTTAAAGTTAATTGTTTACAATATTTATGAAATTCATCACCATACAGGATTAATTATTAAAAATTGAGTTATCTTCATGATGAAGTTGCAAATACATCGAGAATCTGCAAATGACTCTTTATGTACTATTCTAATTCCATTGTGACCGGATTAAAATAATACAGTAGTATTATAAAATTTCATAGTTCCTATAAACCTCATTTCTTCGTGTAGCTTTATTATGGTTGTGCGAGTTGGTCTGTCAAGAAGGTAAGGATTATGGGTTTGTTTGTTTTAACAAACAAAATAACAACAATTCAATAAAAAGAGAAGCAGGTGAATATCACACAAAGACGCAAATATATTATCAATGAAATTCAACAGATTAATCAAATTGAATATTTTCAGTTCATGAATGATATCACCACCAACTGCTCTACACCAATATAACTTTATAATCCCCATCTATTTAGCCCAAACATCTTTGTATGTCAAAGCTAAAACTTTCTTCTACAAATGCCACCGCTTGGTGTGGGATCTCTCAGCACTCTCTCATGGATCTTCCGTGGGTTCAAGAGCTCCATTTCACTCACCTGAAAATTGCTATCACCATTGATCGTATGTTTCCTGTCATGCCCTCAGGGCCTATTCCTGCTCAGCCAGGTGGCACCCTTTACCTCTCTAACCTCGATGACATGATCGGAGCACGTGTTTTCACTCCCACAATATATTTTTATGAGCCTGCAGCTGACATGAATTCCAGCCAAAAACCTGTCATGAAAATACTTTGTGATTCTCTTGCTGAAGTACTAGTCCCTTACTATCCTTTATCAGGCAGGCTTAGAGAGACCAAGAATGGTAAGTTAGAAGTGTTTTTTGGGCCAAACCAAGGAGTACTCATGGTTGAGGCACACTCTAAAATGGCCTTAGCAGATTTAGGAGACCTCACAGTGCCAAACCCTGGTTGGGAACCCTTGATCTTCAAGTTCCCTGATGAGGAGCCATACAAAGTTCTTGACATGCCATTAATCATAGCTCAGGTAACCCTTTTTAGCTGTGGTGGCTTTAGCCTAGGATTGAGGCTTTGCCATTGTATTTGTGATGGACTTGGTGCCATGCAATTGTTTAGGGCATGGGCTGCCACAGCAAAAGCAGGTACCATAATAGCAAAACCTGAGCCATGTTGGGAAAGGGAAATCTTTCTACCTCGCAACCCTCCACTGGTGAAATTTCCACATGTTGAGTTTATGAGAATTGAAGATGGCTCAAGCCTGACTATGGCTTTGTGGCAAACCAAGCCTGTTCAGAAGTGTTACCGGGTTAGCCAGGAATTCCAGTCTCATCTGAAAACTCTGGCTCAACCAGATGATGTATGCACTACCTTTGATGCTATGGCTGCACATATATGGAGATCATGGGTGAAAGCACTTGATGTCAGACCACTAGACTATGAGCTTAGGCTTACATTTTCTGTCAATGCTCGCCAAAAGCTGCATAACCCACCATTAAAAGAAGGGTTTTACGGCAATGTGGTGTGTGTGGCTTGTGCAACAAGTACTGTCTCAGAGCTTGTGAATGGCCAGATTTCGGACACAACCCGTGTAGTTCGTGAAGCTCGACTCAATGTTTCAGAGGAGTATTTGAGGTCTACAGTGGATTACATTGAGGCAGTCAGGCCAAAAAGGCTTGAATTTGGAGGGAAATTGACAATTACCCAATGGACTAGATTTTCCATTTATGAGTCTGCAGATTTTGGATGGGGAAGGCCAGTATATGCAGGTCCTATAGACCTGACTCCCACACCACAAGTTTGTGTCATCCTCCCAGGAGGAAAGGCTGATCATCATGGGACAGTGGTGGTATGCATTTGCTTGCCAGAGGCCGCTATTGATAAATTTACTGAGTATTTGTGTATGATGGATTCAAGCAATGCAAGTCATATATAAATACTAATAAGCTACTACATTAAGATGATGCATTGAAAATAAAGCATCAAAGCATGATGCATATAGTTCATAATGATAAATACTCGTTCGGTTTGTCTCAACAAGGTTGACGTTTTAAAGGCAACATCTTGGAGAATAAAATTCATTTTGATTTACTACCTGGTGCTTGCTCCCCTTCCCATCTGTTTTAGATTTCCTTTCAAAGAGAAGTTGGGAAGGTAAGACGTAGCTACCTTCAAGTTCTATGTTTCAATTAGCATTTGATTGTCAAAGAATCTTATGAGACAAATGTTTATATGCTTACTTTTCAGTATGTTGAATAGATGTAAAAGACCATTTTGCATAGTTCCCCTCTCCCTTCTCTTTAAGGATTTGAGATTTAAGAGCGTCTATAAAACCCCCCCCCCCCTCCCTCCCACTAGTAGTTTGGTGGTGTGCTCATTAGTCTAGGGCGTGACGTAAACCCAGTGGTTTTAAGTTCAATCCACCACACTATCGATTTATGGGATTTTCGAAATATCTCATGGATGGGGTGGAATAGTCTAGCCAAAGACACCACACCACTTTCTTATATATATGAAGTCACAGTCACACTTGTAGGTATATAGAAAATTTTAGTCCGAAAAAGCTTTAAAAGATCACGATAATGAGGTTTTTAACCAGAAGCAAGACTTACCAAGTTCCAACCATTGTGGATGGTCGGATGGTTGGTCAAAACTCAGAAGTGCTCCAATGGTCTAGTTAGATACAGATATTTAAAAGGAAATTTTAAGAGTGATGGATTAGAACTTCTCATACCTTTGATATAACTTGGTTTGGGTATTTATAAGGGTTATCCTAAGAGCACAATGAGAAATTTCCCTCTCCATTGAATTTAGAGATTAGGTTAGACATCCCATGTATCTTAGGGAGTCCTTGGAGGAGTGGGTGAAAATCGACACCCTTCTAGTCCCTTTGGGTCACAAGACAAATGGCAAAACTTAGGTATAATTTTTTATGTACAATATCTTAAGTTTCCAGTTGAATACAACTACATGATTGTATTGGTCAATACAATATAGTAGTGTGCAAATATAAATAAATAAACAAATAAATACAATAAAGATAGTGTTAGCTTGTACTTCAAAAAAAGAAGAAGATAGTGTTAGCATTTTCAAGGATAATTAAATTCAGCTATATGGTCCATTGGTCAATCCAACCGAAGGAAACTAAGATATTGTACCTAAGGAATTGTATCCAAATTTTATCCAAAAACAAATTACCAGTCAAATAACATTAAATACAACTGTGGTAGTTGTCAACAATAAATGCTAAAATGAAAGGGGTTTGTGCTTCATATGAAAGCTAACGTCATCCCCTTGTTCAAATTGGAATAATTCCCTATTTGTTCATTTTCCCATTCTTCCCTCATTCTTATCGATCAAGATAGATTCTTTTAGCTATTGCACCATGCAATAGCACTTTTGATGACTAAGATTGAAAGTTGAAAAAAATTACTTTTAATTCAACCCTTGAATCAAAACTTTTAGGCAAAAATGCAAAATTGACCCTCTAACTTTCACATTTTTTTATTTCAGTCTTCTAACTTTCAGTTTTGTCAATTTAGTCATCTAACTTTCAATTTTTGTCAATTCAGGGCTCCATTACAACTCAGTTAGTGTTGCCGTTAGAACCACTAAAACGACGCCATTTTGCGTGTGTGTGTGTTTTTTTTTAATTCGGAATTAAAATAAGAAAAATATGGAAAAAAAGAAAAAAAAGAAAAAAAAAAACATTAAGGGGAACGACGTTGTGACAAAGATGAGCTTGCTCATGTCGAAGACTTTGTTTGTGTACGACACGTCGTAGGCTTCAATTCCATGGTGAGACTGCTCGAATTTTGAGACCAAGAACTCGTTCTTGTCTAAGTAAACGGTTCTGCCATTAAAGTTGAGAGCTTGCCAGAGCAAAGACTCGTGGGTGAGGTCGAAGATTAAGAAGTTATAAGTTGGGGAGCAGTGGGTGAGAGTGGTGGCTATGGAGGTGAGTTCAGAAGAGGACATGTGGGGAGTGGTGGCTTTTGATGTGGCAACGTAGTGGAGGAGAGCGTCGGAGATGGAAGGTGGGATTGGAGTTGTAAAGGCCGACGTCATCGTTCCCCTTGTTGAGGGTCATTTTTGAGAATCCAAGTAGAAAGAAGAAAAGCCCAGCAACAAGGGCAATAAAGGGTTGGCAAACAGGTGGTAAAACCATTAGGCCCAAGCGGTAGGAATAATGGATCACAGGCCCATGAAATAAATAAATGGGCTTTGAGGAGGCAAATGAGCTTAAAGAAGCCTGAAAAGAGAGAAATAGCATACTCATAGGCAGTATATGATATAAAAAAGTGAGAATGGGCCACTGCAGGCCCAAAGTAATGTAAACAAAGAAGGTAAGGGGTTAATGGCAAGCCCATGAACCCCAAGGATAAGAATGAGGTAATTAGGCTAGGGAAGCCCAATGAAGTTAGATAAGCCCATGAGAATGCAGAGTCAGTAAAAGGGCTAAGGAAGCCCAAAGAAAGCAAATGGGCCAAGAATGCCCAAGAGAAAAACAAAAGGGGACACATGAGCCCATAAGTAGGAAAACTAATAGTCATGATAAGCCACTGGGGGAAAGAATAAACGACAGGCCTAAAGAGGCCCAGCAAGATTGAGTCATTACAGCAGGAATGACAGAGTGATATGGTAGGAAATGAGGGCAATCAAGAAATGGGCCTAGTAACAAATAAAGCCCAGCTCTTAAGGGGAGCGGGAAATCAAAAAGCGGCTCACATAAAAGGTCAAAAAACGGACGGCAGACTGTGCAGGCAAGCCTCCAGACCACGGCGAACGCATGAGCAGCAAGCAGATTTTGGACGTACATGGAAGAGAGGCATGCGCAAGGCCCAGACCTCACCAGCTTGTACCCAGCCAATATAGGATGCAGTGAAGTCATGGGTCAGAGGTAAGAGGGCATGGTTTGGTGGTAGGGAGATGAGAAAACCTATTTTGAGGTTCCTGCCAGGGCTCTTTTGGGGGAAGTGTCATGCTGGGATGACACACCACCCAAATGGGCAAAGCTGAGCTGGAGCCACTAGGTGCATGCCATGAGGGATAGGGAGAGAGAAGGCACCCATACTGTAGCAGGAAGGGGGTGCCACGGCAGATTAACAAACAAAATAGTCCTTTTTGTCTAGTAATGGGGAGTGGCACACAGACGGTCCAGTGGTGGTCGGCAAGTACACCCAGACCAGACAAAGGTGGTTAAGGGCTAAAACAGTAAAATTCGGCCACGACAGGTGTTATAAAAGGGGAGGACGACCGTCTGAGGGGTGGACAACACATCACAAAAAAGAGAAAACAAGGAAAAAAAAAAAGAGAAAGGAAAGATAAGAGGAAAAACGGAAAGAAAAAAAGGAAAAAACAGAGAGTTAGTTCGGCAGGCATGCACCAATAGGTTATTTCCCTCTCTCCCTCTCAAAATCCTGTCCTCTGCCAAAAGCAAGAAGGGGTTCCTCCGGGCACCAACCATTCAGGTCCGTTTCCCTCAAAGCGATTAATTTTCGCGGCAGGATTTTCTTGGGAGATTAATTGCGTTGAGAAGAGGTGTTCTTCCCTCTCTGGTTTTGGGTCCTGCGGACTAGACTTACTCTAAGTTCTTTCTTCTTTTGATTGACCCATACGCTGACCACTTATTCATTTGCGTTCTTTAAATTAATGTTATTGTAATTATCATCCTTAAGCATGGATTAACTGTTCACTTTAATCAAGAAGCCGAAGTATTCTTCTTTTGTTTTATTATCATGTCTGCTTGCCACGACTCATTCAGAATAGCTCTGTCTGCCATAAGCATGCTCTTAGCAGACGAGATATAGTTTGCGCACAAACCGGACCAAGTTGAGTTCCAGTTGGACTGGTCTCAACTCTCTTACTCAGAACATTTGGGTCTAGTACCGCAAGAGGTAGCCCAGTAGAACACAAAAAGCCCACCACACCCCTTAATTTTTTTTTTTCTAGATTTTTCTTATTTTAATTCCGAATTAAAAAAAAAATCATGCAAAACGGCGTCGTTTTAATGGTTCTAACAGCAGCACTAACTGAGTTGTAACGGAGCCCTGAATTGACAAAAATTGAAAGTTAGAGAACTGAATTGACAAAACTGAAAGTTAGAAAACTGAAATGAAAAAAAAATGAAAATTAGAAAGTCAATTTTGCATTTTTGCCAAACTTTTAACTTCAAACTTATAACCTTTTTTTACTATTTTACCCTCTCAACTTTTTACTCTCACAATGACATGGTGCAATAGCTCACCTAATCCAAATCCGCTGTAGGGACCCTTTCTTTATAGCCTAGTGACTATCATTACCATTTTACCTTTGACCACACTGCTTAATCAACTGGCCTGTGATCTTAACCTCAAAATTTTCATCCAACTTCAAGTGCACTCGTAAGTGGTATTAAAACTATCCCGAAACTTGTGTCCTTCGTTTACCCAAAAAAAAAAAGAAACTTGTGTCCTTCATTAAATACTCATTATATCATACTTAGGCAAATGTAAACTTGGCAAAATAGGCTTTTGTATATCTTGTACCCGGCATATATGCCGGGTACCTCACAAAGAGGTGGGCCCCACAGTGTGTGGGTCCCGCCTCCTTGTGAGGTACCCGGCGTATATGCCGGGTACATGATATAACACCTCGCAAAATAGACCCTTTTTTTTTTTAAGTAAACAGTAGTACTTATTAGAACACACACGAAAATAATAATACTAATGTTTTAAACCGGGTTTAGACTCAAACTTATTAACTTGACTTGAACCCAACCTATTTTTTTAAAAAGGTAATGTTTTTTTAAAAGAAAAAACCTTTTGTTTTTTGTTTTTTAAATTTCGAAGATGATATGCAAAGTTAGATGTTTTTTCTTTTAGCATTGGTTTGTGGCATTTATTTTTTATAGTAATAATATACTGTACCTTAAAAAAATTGTGGTCCAAGCTCTTTAGTATTTTTTTCTCGATTATGGTGTTGATATCATTAGTGAATTATACACCGTGTAAACTTAAGAATTTATATATCATTTAGAATTTATTTTTGAGTATTTTGTTATTTGTTTTCTTATTTGTATTGAAAGGAAGACAAACATAAAGACAATGCGATTGTTGTTATTATCTTTCTTATTGCATGTAAAAAAATATGGATCAACCCATAACCTAATTAACTTGACAACCCGATTGATCCAATTGACTCACAACTTATTTCTGATGATCCAAAACTAATCTCATCCGTAACTCGACCCACATGACCTGTTTGGTAGGTCTACCCTACACATGTCTACTAAAAATAAAAAGAACCGACATATAAAAAAAAATTGAAAATTTTAATGTTGTCTATAATTCCACTAGTAAATATATATTTCAAAATCTCTTATATTTAGTAAAATTGTCTACTAATAATTGCCTTAAACTTTTTCCAAAATTGTTAACAATGTAAAATAAATAAATAGAGATACAAATTATTTTATAATATTATTTACAAAATTATTGATATGGTGAACGGTTATTAACAAGTGAAAAAGTAATATTTTTGGTAGTTTTAAATGAGAGCCAGTAAACTTTGTAAAAGTGTTGTGAAATATTTTGTGGATTATAAAAAGGTACAGAAAAAGAAAAATCTTTAGATAGACAGACGCGGAGCGCGCGTGAAGCAGTAGGTAAATAGTGTTGGACCCCACACTATATGTATCCATCGCCATCAGCCTCAGGATGATCATGACACCACTCAACATCACCTATAAAATACACGTCATTATTCATTCATTACAAGCTTTTTCCCTTTTTCTTTTCTCCGCTCCAATCCAATCCAATCCAATCACCGTTCAATTTCCCCAATTCAATTTTCTCACACGTTACTCACACTCTTTGCTCTTTCTCTCTCTCTCATTCTCTCATCCCAACCGTTCGACTCACTCGGTAACTCGGACGATTCTTGCGGACTCACTCACTGTCTCTGTCTCTCTTTTCGCTGTTCGAAAAAGCTCAAGGGGGGCTCAAACTAGGGTTTACGCTGCGATCCTTAGACAAATAACGCAACGGTTTTCGTGCGCTGCGATCCTTATTACTCCGTTTGTTTGCTGAGAAAAAAGAAAAGGTGAAAGTGAATAGCAAGTAAGGAACCTAATTTTTTATTTATTTACTTTTTCTCAGTTCTTGAAAGCTACGAAGATAGAAGAAATCTCTTCTGAGTTGCACTTTTCACATTTGCTTATTCTCTGTTTTTCTTTCCCCTATTTGCTTATATTTGATTATCATCTGTTTGCTTGCTGAGAAAATGGAAAACAAGATTTTAGTCTCTGTGATTTTGCTTTTAATCATTCAACTGCGTTAAGTTTCTTTTAATTTAATTTTTTAATTTATATTCAGGAAGACATGGTAGAGACTAAAACCTTTGAAAATTGATGGCTATGATCATAGTGAGAATTATACCATCAAAAAACGTGGAAGTATTATAGGATTTTCTATATATGTATGTGCGTGTGTGAAAGCAAGGATGAAATTTATGGAATTGTGAAAGTGAGATTATAAAGTTTATTTTTCATGATAGTTACTTTGAATTCTGGATGTGAATTGTAGAAGATTATAAAATATTTAGTTTGAAATCGTTTGAACTGTATGTTACTTTTTCTTGCTATCTTTTTGGGTTATTATATTGCTTGCTTGAATACAGAGGGAATTGGTGGAAAAATAATAGAAAAAAGAATATAAATTAAAAATTAAAAACTGAAAATTGAAAACTATATTAGTTTATTCATTATTTTTACATTGATAATCAGCCTGCAGCGCATTCAATATAACTTTGAATATTGAGTTGCAAATTTTTAGATATATAAAAATACCTGTGCCTTGCGTTATATACTAATTCTTTCGTGGTTTGTTGAGGAGGGTTGCAACAACAACAATAATGTCTTAGCCCAAAATTTTGGGGTCGGCTATATATAAAAATATGTATTATGCTCTACCTGCAATAGAAATAGATCCATATTTTGTGGTTAAAGTGATAGCCTGGCATCCTTTGTGGTGTCCCATGTCTGTGGTTCGAACGGAAGATAGAGCCATATATATATATTTGACCACATTTCTTATGGAAGGAGAAAGTGCCATATGATCTTGACTCATTGGTAAGTACCATATCCACCAAATTAGGGTGGGTTTATAAAGAAACACAGGTTAATGAATCTCTGTATGCACTATCTATTAAACATTTGGTAAATGATGATAGTTCTTGAAATACAAATTTATATATGTCCAGTGTTTTAAGAAAATATCAGGAAATTATTAAAATATTTGGCCTTGATATTTTTTTTCAGCAAAAAGTATGTATGTGCTGTAGGATAGTGGCACCCAGCAATGCTGATAATTTATTTCCTATATGCTTACCAGATATAGGTGCTGGGTTTTTAAACATACTATTTGTTAAGATAATTTTACAGAATCGTTAATGTCTTTGGTTTTCACATATTTTCAATATGCAATCTCATACAGGGATATTTGTATATATTGAAGACCATCTGGACTTTATAGATTGTTATGTGTTATTTTTCTTGGTTGGAGTTTTTATTGTTAGTGACAGTACTAAATTCTTCTACTTGCTTTCCACAGTTTCTAGTTTTTTTAATTGAGAAGATGAAGCCAGGAATGTCATCCTTAAATCCAAATGCAGCATTATACATACCACTTCACAAGCAAGAAACAAAGGATAAGAACCAAGTTTCTGGGTTAACAACAGAAGATTCTTTGAAGAATGTTGGTAAGACTACTTGGTCTAATTGTCCTCCTAATGGCCCTGTTGGAATGAATCAAAGCTATCCCCAAGCTGGTGCTGATTATGACATCCATGACGTAAATGAACTTCTCATTGGCAATGATTTCACAAAGAAGGGTGTGCAGAATTCGAGTGAACTGACAAAAAAACAGTGTGTAGATGAAGATCCTGAGATGGATCTGGCTTATTTGGCAATCATGTTTCCCAATATGTCAGAGCAGTCCCTTGCTGATGTTTACTCTGTTAATGAGGGCGACCTGGAAACCTCTATTGATATGCTGAATGAACTAGAGGTAAAAGTTGTATGCTTTGGAAAGCCTTTACTTCAATTTATAACATACCAGTGATTACATATGATGTTGTTTTCAATGCCAATTTGCTTCTTGAACGACTGCATTAATAAAGTGCAGGGAGGACACTCCGGTCCACCATTCCCACCCTTTCAAAAGTAATATATTTGACGGATGGTTAGATGAGTTTCAATCTTTACAACATAGTAACATTAAGTGTATCCAATTGGGTAGAGGTGTTACTTTATATGCTTAGTAATTTGCCATTATATGCTTATATGCAACAACTTTGGTTTTGTTTCTCCTCCTTTCTGTTTTATGTAATTCTATCGTTTATATTAGTAATCAATTAAAACGGTGATTCAAGGTTTGAATAACGGGCATCTTTGTGTGGTGTCTAAGATTATGCTTTTGCCTTCTCTGTTGTTTTGAAATGTGATCATAGAATTTTCTTCTCATTTATTTCTGATCTTTCCTGCTCTGGATTGTTCCAAATTTGCAGTTATCTCCTGTTGATTTTTCTGAACATCTGCCTAGTAGATTGGACATTGGTGATGTGTCAGAATGCAAAGTTACTGAAGGTTCTTCTATGAACCAGAAGATCATTTTCTCTGGGGAAGCCAGTGAGTCTTCTGCTGGTCCTTCAGGTTCAAGCTTCTAATTGCGTAGACAGATAAGATTGATTTTAGAGGGAGAATGGCTGGGCCTTATTCCGAAGTTGTAGATAAAGTAAGGAATAGATTGATTTCATAAAGTAAGAAATAGATTGATTGCATATTCAGGCTTCTAAGACATGGATTTTGTTTCGTGATAGAAATCACATTCACAATTTGTAAATAAGTAAGAAATATGCATTCCATATTGTTTCCTAGATTTCTTTACTGGTTATCCATTTATGTCACAACTCAACTTTTTGTTTAGTGCAAAGAAGGATATTACACATTTTCCTTGTTTTACTTACTTCTTACATATTAATTGCTGGCAAAAGAGACTTTGATAACCTTGCCCTATTGCTGCATGCCGCCATCGCTGATTTCCATTGAGGCTGTAATAGAAATAGAGGGAAATCAATTCAACCAAAATCTTGAGACTATTGTTTGGATTTAATTATGTTATAATAAATTTCTCAGGTTGTTTATCTTTTCTTCATGTGAGATTTCTGTTCACACGGGTGCATCCAACAAATTTTTTTTTTTTTTGAGACATAAATATGGAAATACACCCTTATGGTTCATGATTCCAACCTGCTACCATGTGTCCTAGGATAAAAAGATAAGAATAATTTGGTTGTGTTCGAAATCTGCTGAGTTAAAAGAGTTAGAAATTATGGTGTGCAGGCCAGCTCTCGACCTAAGTGGTTCTGTTCGAATAAATTTATTGTGAATTAAATATTATGGCATTGTAAATAGACACGCATTTATACTACTTTGATGATCTAGACTACATGCTTAATAACCGAATTTGATTATCCGATGGTCCAGCTTCATTTTCATTGTTTTCTTTTGTCAACACAACAATATTAATGATGTGATTCAACATTTGTAATTTCCTCCAACCCCACTTATTGTAAGAAAAAAGAAAGAGAGAAAGATGGAGCATTCTCAATTATTAATATAAAACCTAGGTCCAGCAATATTATGGTCTTATTAAAAAATCGTGGAAATAGTTTCGGCAGTCCTCCCTGATGTAATCAATCAGTGTTTTATCATTTTTCAGTAAGTAATGAATTGCAGCACTTAAATGGGGTCGGGGGATTTTAATCGTGTGCATGTATCATGTGAAGCATGATAAGTGATCTATACGTTTAAATGGTAAACTTTTCTAATTAAAGAATAATTACCATCCGTCAGTAGCTTAATATAGCTTAGTGGCATCTATTCCTTCATGCGAGTTTAGCTTAGTGTCAAATCTCCTCATCCTTAATCAAATCGGTTATGTTTAGTGTTAAATCTCCTCAACTAAAAATTTATCTCCAAAAAAAAAAATGGACGGTGTTGTTGAGCCATAAAACTTCTGGCTAATCAGTAATAATAAAAAAAAAAGAAAAATTCACCATGAAAATTGTTATATATTATTTTTTTTAAGATTTGAAATAAAAATTCTATTATAATTTAATCTCTAGAGTGTCAGATATTGTATTCCAAGAATAAAAATAATTACTCATCCATGGTAATGAAAATTTCTAACAAGAATTAATTGTGGGCTGGGTTTGGGAAGAGTGATACGCAAATAAAAATATGAATCAATTCTCAATTCAATTCCATTCCATATCCAGTAAGTTCTGGTTTGGTATCGCGCGAAAGCGATCGGACTGGATTCGGTTTGCAGTGCCTGGTCCATGGGCCCCAGTATGACCCGTTCCGTTTTCCTCTTAAAGTCGATCCATTCTAGCGACACTATAGAGTTTAGATGGTTCAGATCTTGCTTAACCCATAAGTAGCCACGTCATCAGTTATAACTCACCCGCAGGTGATGATATCCTCATTGAATTGTTTTGGCCAAACCGAAAATTGCTTTGAGCATTTGACAGTATGGTACCTCACAGCGAAGCCTCCTAGCTGTTCTCTCTCTCACTCTCTCTCTCTCTAAATTGCCAATTCTCAATTCGATCTCTCTTTCTCTCTCTCTATCTCCGATTCAATTCGAACACATTTCGCGATCTTATCTATTTTTATCAGTTTCCAAATCAAAATCACAGATTCAAAAAGCATTTTTCAAAAGCACACTTTACCTTTTCCTCTTATAATTTAGATGAAGAACTTTAGGTCTAATTAGGTTGTGTTTCGGCGAATCGAAGATTGGATAAATTCGTAAATAAAGATCAGAACTGGGGGCGAATCAGTCTGGGCCTCACCGAAGCCCGGCGGGGTCGGCATCCGGTGCGGGACTCTGGTTCTTTCTCCGTTCTCAACATGCGCCACATCACCACTCCCTCGCCTACCTCGATTCCCTGAGCCGCCCCGCACCCAATCACCCCCAACCACCGCCGCCGCCGCCGCGGCGAAAAGCCGCCACCATGGACTCCTCCGTCCACAGTTCCCATTCTGCCCCTACCCTCGTCGAAGAGCCCGAGTACTTAGCGCGCTACCTCGTCATCAAACACTCCTGGCGCGGCCGTTACAAGCGTATACTGTGCATTTCCAACGTCTCTATAATCACCTTGGACCCCACCACTCTCTCCGTCACCAACTCCTACGACGTCGCTTCCGATTTCGAGGCCGCCGCGCCGATTATCGGCCGTGATGACAATTCGAACGAGTTTAATTTGAGTGTGAGGACCGACGGGCGTGGTAAATTCAAGGGGATGAAGTTCTCGTCAAGGTATAGGGCTAGTATTTTGACCGAATTGCATAGAATTCGGTGGAATAGGTTGAGTGCCGTGGCCGAGTTTCCGGTTCTACATCTCCGGCGCCGGACCTCGGAGTGGGCCCCTTTTGTAAGTTACTGCTTTACTTCTCTCCCTTTTAATTGTGTGTGCATTGTGCAATGTGGTTATTTACTGTGTTAACTGTTTAAAGTTGATTGTAAAATTCAAGTTTTTTCGGATTCTAGTGTGGTTTTAGGTTTATTTTTGATTTTATGGTATCGTGAAGGTTCGGTTATTCGAGGCATTAGTAGTGTGAATCAAATGTTAAGAGTTGTTGAGACTGTACAAAGTGTGTCTTGCTGCTTTAGTAGACAGCAAATTTGATATAAGCATAGAAATGAAAATTTTTGTAACCAATTGTGAGTAGAGCTTGTTAGTTAGGATAGAAACTTCGGTGCTAATAGACATGAAAGTAACTTATCGAAAAGGAAAAAAAAAAAAAAGAAAGACATGAAAGTAACTTCACCAAGTATTTTGTACTAATTTTGGAATGGTTAAGACTACATGAAAGACAAAGATACGTTCAACTACATATTGCGGAGTAATCCATATTCATGATTACTTTTATTTATTTATTTTTTAAGTAATAAACTTGTTTGTTAAACTCTACTATCCAGCGAGTAAGTTTAAGTTGGAAAGACAATTACTAAAAGGATATAGTTTGCTTGACAAGAGCTTGATTACTATTTTTCTTCCAATTTAGCTGTGACCAAATAAAATCTCTGCAAAATTCATGGTCAAAGGCCATTGATACAAATAGGTTAAACTTGGCAGCCAATTTGATACATCTAGGCTTTTGCTAAAGTGAATGTATGTAGCACAGAGGTCTTGGATTTCTTCTAATATTTTTTTTTTAAAAACTTTTATGATTGGTTGTTAAATCATAGGGGCACTAGTTACAATAACCAAGCTCATTGAAATTGGTATGACTATATATACAATGTACCTCACTATTCTTAAATTGTACTTTTCAAACTGCTAAATCTTTTGTATTTACAACTGGTGACTTATACAGAAACTGAAAGTTACATATGTTGGTGTTGAACTTATCGACTTAAAATCTGGAGACCTTCGCTGGTGCTTGGATTTTAGAGACATGAATTCCCCTGCCATTATTCTCCTCTCTGATGCGTACGGGAAGAAAAATGTTGAATATGGAGGTTTTGTTCTTTGCCCTTTATACGGAAGAAAATCTAAAGCTTTCCAGGCTGCTTCAGGGACCACGACTTCTTCTATCATCTCAAATTTGGTATGGCTGGTGTCTAAAACAGTTATATATATATATATATATGTGTGTGTGTGTGTGTGTGTGTAATTTACTGACATTTTGCCCAAGGTTTCCTTTTACCTCTGAAGTGCCCCCTATGCAAATAACTCAGACTTTACTTGAATGCTTTGTTTATCCCTTTTGGATTGAGTTGATGCACTGGGAAATATTTTGCATCAAGACTTATATAGTTGTACCTTTTTGGCAGACTAAAACTGCAAAATCAATGGTTGGCTTGTCACTATCCGTGGATAGTTCTCAATCCCTCAATGCAGCAGAGTATTTGAAGAGAAGGGGTAGTGCATTAGTTCCTGCTCTTTTTAGCCATAGTCATTTTCTTTTGTGTTTCAGCTTTTGATGCTTCTTAGTTTTTGGAAACTTGTCAAATACAGCAAAAGAGGCAGTAGGAGCAGAAGAAACCCCTTGTGGCGGTTGGTCTGTGACAAGGTTGCGGTCTGGTGCGCATGGAACTCTTAATGTTCCTGGATTGAGTTTGGGAGTTGGACCAAAGGGAGGACTTGGGGAGCATGGTGATGCTGTATCTCGTCAACTTATTCTTACAAAGGTTTCACTTGTTGAGAGGCGGCCAGAGAACTATGAAGTAAGCTGACCGAATTTTAGTTTTTTGAATTTTATATTTTGGGCTTTTGGTAAATGTTAGAGTTGGAGTAATTTCTCCTTGTGTTAGGCTTGACGTCATAGACTTTTGGTCATGTTTTCAAAATTAAGGGAATGAGCTGTTAGTTCTTTACCCTCTTCACAATGATTGCTCAATCAATGCATTTATAAATAAGTGGTACTTATTATGGATTTTTATTTTTTGATCAATGAATTTTTAACATTGTTTTGTCTAAATTCTTTTATTCTTATTATAATAATTGTAATATTGAAGAAGCTGAAAAAATTACAAAAGATAAAAGAAATAGCTTAAGTATATAGGCTATATACTCTACTTATCACGGCTATGTACACAACTGTCCCCCCCAAAGAAATCAAGCATACAATGAATACATAAAATCTATAAGATTAGAGGGTTTACACTTATCTCCCCTTTTTTTTATTTGTAAGTTTTGGCCCTAAGGGTAGAGGAAAGGGGAGATTTGACCTAGTGACCTCTGTTTCATGAGGCTCTCCAATTGATTGCGTTACCCCTTAAGGTTTGGGTCTAAACTTATTGAATGACATCTAGTGAAATTAAGGAGCTAACATACATTCACTTAATTCTCTCAATTGAAAGCTTACGCACGTCAAAAATCGTAGCAGGATTCTCTTTATTTCACTTTAAATGGAGAGAGTTCGTTCACAAATAAGATTTTATTTTGTGGATATGACAGTGTACAGAGTGCAACATCATTTAAAATTTTAATTGATGTGGCATTGGATACACCTTTAGATTTGTAATATTTAATCTGAACCATGAAATAAATCCATATTAAATGGAGAGGATCCCAATACTCAAAAAAGTCATCCTTTATCTTTCCTTCCATAATTGCCACAGGCCACATAACACATGAGAGCCCTACATTGCAGGCTCCATATCTGAATGAATTAGGTCAATTTGTCCAACATTGAAGTAACATATACAGCGATTTAGGCATCACCCATCTAACCCCAAACAACAAAAAGACAAAAGTATAGAACTCCGCAGCAATCGGGAAATGTGGCAAATGATCCATGTTCTCACCACTTCATTTACACATACAACACCATTCCATAATGGTCATCATTTGTTTAATAAAATCATCTACTATTAAGTGTTTTCCCAGAGATGTAGTCCATATAGAAAATGCATCCCTTATATAACTGTCACCAAACGTCTTCACATATGATTGTTCTCTTAAGTTAAACCTTAACCATTTCCCCAAGAACGAATTGTTAAAAGTACTACATAACTCTTTGATACCTAGGCCTTGTATGTGAAGTGGTGAACACAAAATCTTCCACTCCACTAGATGAAGTTTCATCTCCTACGCAATACCTCCCCTAAATTCTTAATAATTGTCATGATCATGTTGAAGAAAATTAATATCCTATTTATAAAAAAAGAAAAAAAATCGGATTTTTTTTTATAGGTAAAAATAATTTTATTGAAACAAGAGTACGTCGTGAAAATAGACATGAAATAACCTAAAGAATTATAATTGGAAAATATCTACATATGGATCGACTTTATGAAAGAGTGAACTTACTATTTGTGAGACCCGATACAAAAGACCACTCATAAAGAGAACTAATGAAGGACTAATGAAAATAAAGAGAACTAATGAAGGATGTTTTTAATTGAGTTGACGCACACTCCACATTTGCAAAAGTACAACGATTTTTTTCCCTCCATATAATCCACAAAACATAAAAGAGTAAGGTTCTAGATATCTGAATTAGGTCCCCTACTCAGCCACCCACATAATAAATCAAGAACCTACTTCGGTAATACACACTGAACCCCAAACATTCTAAATATCAAACTCCACAACTCAAAGGCCACACTACAATGAATCAAGAGGTGGTCCCACTACAACGGCACATACAACATCAACTCACTATTGAGTAGCCCTTCCTGATGAGGTTCTCACATCATATGGCAAAGCATTGCAGATTTTTATACAAATCTTATAATTCTGATTAAGAGAAAAGTACATGCAAGTAGAAGATGATCACATGCATTTAAAAATGGGAATAATTTTCATGTATTTAACACTCTTTTAGGATTATATTTATGTAGTTTGGTGTGTGTTTATTGGAGTAATATGAAATGTTGAGAATCATCACTAGATGTGTGCAGGCTGTTAGCGTTCGTCCTTTATCTGCAGTAAGCTCTCTAGTTCGATTTGCCGAGGAGCCCCAGATGTTTGCAATTGAATTTAATGATGGATGCCCGATCCATGTGAGCATTTATTAGCTTCACTCTTAATTATTGTTTCACTTAGGGGTAATTTTCTGATGTGTATGGCATGAATTGTAGGTTTATGCAAGCACGTCTCGAGATAGCTTACTTGCAGCAGTTCGGGATGTGTTGCAAACAGAAGTAGGTAGATGTGTTCTCTCTTGGATGGTGAAATGATTTTATTTTAGATTTTGTAATATGAAGCTTTAAATCCTTATATTTTATTTTAGATGTGCTCTCTTGGATGGTATTTCCAATGGAGACACCAGGGTTCAAATCCCCCACCCCATAGTAACTATTAAATTATATAAAAAAAATCCTTATATTTTACCATGATTCTAATTAATTGCAACTAGATTATTATTATTATTTTTATTTTTTCCCTTATGAATAATTGCAGCTAAAATTTTATTAGTGATAGATAACCTACTAAATTTCATGTGGTGTGGTTGACCCTTGAACTAAATTGTGTAGGGTCAGTGCCCAGTGCCCATATTACCGAGGCTGACTATGCCTGGTCATCGCATTGATCCGCCTTGCGGAAGAGTTCATATACAATTTGGACAACAAAGCCCAGGCACTGATATGGAAAGTGCTTCCATGCATTTGAAACACTTAGCAACAACTGCAAAAGATGCTGTTGCTGAAGGTGGTTCTATTCCTGGATCAAGAGCTAAGCTTTGGCGTAGAATAAGGGAGTTCAATGCATGTATACCATATAGTGGACTTCCACCTAACATTGAAGTACCTGAAGTGACTTTGATGGCCTTAATTACAATGCTTCCAGCTACTCCAAATCTTCCTCCAGAGGCTCCTCCCTTACCGCCCCCTTCACCTAAAGCAGCTGCAACAGTAATTGGCTTTGTTGGATGTTTACGTAGATTGCTGGCATCAAGAAGTGCGGCGTCTCATGTGATGTCATTTCCTGCTGCTGTTGGAAGAATAATGGGTTTACTCAGAAACGGTTCAGAGGGTGTAGCTGCTGAAGCTGCAGGCCTTGTTGCAGTACTTATTGGTGGTGGTCCTGGGGATTCAAACATATTAACAGATTCTAAAGGAGAGCAGCATGCTACAATTATGCACACTAAGTCGGTGCTGTTTGCTCATCATGGTTATGTTATTATTCTTGTCAACAGGCTGAAGCCTATGTCTGTATCACCTTTATTGTCAATGACTGTTGTTGAAGTTCTTGAAGCTATGATATGCGAACCACATAGTGAAACTACTCAATACACAGTTTTTGTTGAACTATTACGCCAAGTAGCTGGATTGAAGCGTCGTTTGTTTGCACTGTTTGGACATCCCGCTGAAAGCGTTAGGGAAGCTGTAGCTGTGATTATGCGTACAATTGCAGAGGAAGATGCAATTGCTGCAGAGTCCATGCGTGATGCTGCTTTGCGTGATGGTGCATTGCTGAGGCATTTATTGCATGCATTTTTCCTTCCAGCTGGTGAGAGGCGAGAGGTTAGTCGACAACTTGTTGCCCTCTGGGCAGATTCCTACCAACCAGCTCTAGATTTATTGTCCAGAGTTCTGCCCCCTGGGCTTGTTGCTTATTTGCATACACGTTCTGATGGAATTGCTACTGAAGATATCAATCAAGAAGGATCATTAACCAGTGGAAGAAAGAGACGTTTACTTCAACAGAGGAAAGGTCGTATAGGAAGAGGACTTGCACCTCAAGAACAGCCCTCACCTTCTGTCAATACTTTTGAAGTTGGTGATTTGGTGAGGCAGACAGTTGCTGGTGCATTTAAAGGGTCAGATGGCTACCAAAAATCTGCTCTAGATTCAAATCTTGGACAGACTACAACCGATCAGTCTTCCATTGCTCCCACTGATGATAACTCGACTGGTGAAACTCCCTTTCCCAGTGTTCCACAAAATGATCTGTCAGCTGTTGCTGGTTCAGCTGATGCTCCATCAGTGAGTCTTCATGAGGCATCAGAACCAAATGGTTCAAATTTGGTTGATTCTGATGCCAGTATAGCTGGTTTACAAAACACAGGCCTTCCAGCTCCTGCTCAGGTTGTTGTGGAGAACACACCTGTGGGCTCTGGAAGGCTACTTTGCAATTGGCCTGAATTTTGGAGAGCTTTCAGTCTCGACCATAATCGTGCAGATTTGATCTGGAATGAGCGTACCAGGCAAGAATTACGAGAAACTTTGCAGGCTGAGGTTCATAAACTAGATGTTGAGAAGGAGCGCACTGAAGATATTGTTCCAAGAGGCACTGCGGTAGAGATTATGACTGGGCAAGATAGTGTGCCACAAATATCTTGGAACTACTCTGAGTTCTCAGTTAGTTATCCTAGCTTGTCTAAGGAAGTTTGTGTGGGTCAATATTATCTGCGTTTGCTGCTTGAGAGTGGCAGCAGTGGCAGGGCTCAGGATTTTCCACTGCGTGATCCAGTTGCTTTCTTTAGAGCACTCTATCATCGGTTCTTATGTGATGCTGACATAGGGCTTACAGTAGATGGTACTGTTCCTGATGAAATGGGTGCATCTGATGATTGGTGTGATTTGGGAAGATTAGATGGTTTTGGAGGAGGAGGAGGTTCTTCAGTTAGAGAGCTTTGTGCAAGGGCAATGGCAATTGTGTATGAGCAGCATTATAAAACGATAGGCCCTTTTGAGGGAACTGCTCACATCACCGTTCTCTTGGATAGAACAGATGATAGAGCTTTGAGGCACCGTCTTCTTCTCCTTTTGAAGGTATCTTCAGATTGTTTCCTGTGATTTTATATTTTCATTTTTTCTCTTCATGAGTGAGTTGACTTGATGCCTACTTGCTACCATGTTCTGTTGGGCATACTGGTGTGAGTGATATACGTTATATTTTGTTTCTTTCTGCTGAAATTGTTCTTGACTCTGTTCCTTTATAATTTGCATTACAACCTTTTGTTGACTAGGATTTGCTTGTGCAAATTGAATTTATTGATCATGTTTCAGATTGATTGCTCTCTGTCTCTCATGTTAATGTGTGTTGTAGTGGAATGATCACCATTTACTAGGAATTCAACAGTGAACTCATTTTTATAGTGTTAACTGATAACCCTTAGAGACACTCTCATTGTCCTTTTAACTGATGCGGGAGATGCAAGAAAATTATTATTTAGTATTATTTATATTTGCTAGTCAATTGTATTTTTATGTTTTAGGTCCTATTAGGTTATTAGGTTATTAGTATTTTAATTTAGAAGCAAGGGTATTTTTGTAATAAGGCAATTAGGGTTTCCTAGCCAATTAGAACTAGGGTTTAGTAATCCTTTATAAGCAACCTATTGTACTCCTTGAGGAGATAGTTGATATTTTGATGAATGAAAAAATGGCCGTTTGGTCTTTCTTTGGTCTGGTGCTGACTCCAGGTCTACCCTAGGTGCTGACTCCTAGTGGTTTCCCCGCTTGGTGCTGACTCCAAGCAAGGCCTAGGTGCTGACTCTTAGGTCATATCTTTTTATTTTATTGTTGTTTCAGTTTTGTTCTGCTTGTCCTGCGTCATTAACATTGTTGAGGCCTATTTTTGCTGTCTTTATCCCTGTTCTACCATTTTGCTAGTTGCCAGAGATGAAACTCTGAATGTTCTGCATAGGAAATCAGTGTTTTCTGATTTTGATTATCTGAAACCAACCTGGTACATGGAAAGGGCCTGAGATCTAGGCAAAGCCTGAATTGAAGTTTGCGTTTGTCATCATGATTTTAGCATAGTATGATGAGGTAACAATTACTCTATTGTATGTATGTGCAGGCTTTGATGAAGGTTCTATCAAATGTGGAGGCTTGTGTTTTGGTTGGAGGGTGTGTATTAGCTGTGGATCTTCTGACAGTGGTTTATGAGGCTTCAGAAAGGACTTCTATCCCGTTGCAGTCAAATTTGATTGCTGCTACTGCTTTCATGGAGCCACTTAAGGAGTGGTTGTTTTTTGACAAGGATGGTGCACAAGTTGGACCTGTGGAGAAAGATGCTATTAGGAGGTTCTGGTCAAAGAAAGCCATTGATTGGACAACAAGGTGCTGGGCTTCTGGGATGCTAGACTGGAAGAGATTGCGTGATATCCGTGAGCTTCGTTGGGCGCTAGCTATTAGGGTTCCAGTTCTCACTCCTACTCAGGTATTATCCCATCACACATGGACGTAATGCTGATCTGTTTTTTGGTTGCTAGTGTCCTTGATGTTTCAGGAAACTTTCCCAAGAAGTTGTTTGACTGTACTTGCAGTTCTATCTCATTTAATTGACTTTAGCTTAATACTAATTATGTTGTATCTATTGGTTGTTATTTGATTTGTTTCTTACTGTCCAACTTTGAAGTATTCTTCAATCCTTTGTACAATTGATTGTCCTTAGTCTTTTGGAACCTGTAAACTCTACTTGATTATTTGTTTTGTTATCAATTTTTGAATTCGCTGCAAGTAAATCAGTGTTGCTCTTGTCTAGAGCATTTTGCCTTTAATGGAATCAAGCCTGCAGTGCTGAAGTGTCATACTTAACTTATATTTGAAGTACTGTATAAAGGGGATGCTGGAGAAATTGCATATCATTGATTTTACTTGTTTATTTTTCTTGAAATCAGTACTCTCTCAAAATATTTTTCGGTGTGGGAAAGGGGCCATTATTTACACTCCGTTTGTTCATTGGAGAGCCTTATGTGAAGATAGTTTTCCATATTATTCGGTGTTTGGTAGCATATATAAAAAAAAATAGGTCAAAGGAAAACTATCTTTAGTCAGTAGAAACCTTATTAAAAATATGGTGCATATATTTTAATTTTTTATATAATTTTTGTTTAAGAATTTATTCTTAGGAGTTAGAGATGTATTTTTATCGAATTGTCCATTCATTTTGTCTCTACTTAAACCCATGGGAGTAAGGGTATTTTTGAACCAACGAAATGTTCATCCCAAACCGGCGAAGCACCTAATGTTGAAACAAACGGAGTGCAATGGTAAAAGTCTTGAATTATCAACTGTAGTATTTGGGTTAAATTCTTGACAGCAGCCACTTCTTGTAAATATGCTGAAGTTTGGACTGTATCTAATCTCCTCCCAGAAGTTGAGTAGGCTCTTACATGGGCTGATGGCCATTTTTATTTTCAATGTGCAAAAGACTCGTATGTTGCGGATTTTCATATAGAATATTTGCAATTGGTAGCTATACAAGTGTATTTCTGGTTCTCTTACTATCTTAGAAATTGCATCTGTAACTTTTTCCTTGTCTTATTTCATTTTCTTGATACCTTTTGATAGATTTAATTTGTTTTCAGGTAGGAGAGGCAGCATTGTCCATATTACATAGCATGGTATCTGCTCATTCAGATCTAGATGATGCTGGAGAGATAGTTACCCCAACTCCTAGAGTAAAACGGATCTTGTCCAGTCCACGCTGTCTTCCACATATTGCACAGGTATAAATTCAGTTTGTAATGCTAAATGAGTCCTGGGTGGCAGCCTGATTGTCTCCTTGGACTTGGAATGATTGTCCGTATGTGAGAGAGGGAAAGAGACTTACTACTCCTAGAGTAAAATGGATCTTCTCTAATCCACTTTGCCTTCAGATATTACACTGGTGAATTTTGGTTCTTTTTAAAAAATAAAAATAAATGCTAAATGAGTCCTAGGTTGTAGTATAATGGTCCCTTTGGACCTGGAATGATTGTCGGTGTGTGTGTGTGATGGTCTCTTTTTAATTGTTTTTACTTAATGAGTCCTAGGTGGCATTCTGATGCTCTTTTTGGACCTGGAAAAATTATGTGTTTATGTCAAGTGTGTCTTTATTGTGAAACCTATGATTCCTAGTTTTCTATTTATGTCAAGCATGTGTATATGTTATTTCAAGTGTGTCTACATTATAAAATCTTGATTCGTAGTTATTAATTGAATATGTGTGGATAATTAGGTGTTTGTTTTTGGAGGTGCTTTCTCTTAATTACTTATGAAACCTGGATGGTTGTATAGCACTCATTATCCTCGATTCTGTTTGCCAAATTAATTTAGGCTATGCTTTCTGGGGAACCAAGTATTGTAGAGGGTGCTGCTGCTTTGCTGAAAGCTGTTGTTACCAGAAATCCCAAGGCTATGATACGTCTATACAGCACAGGCACATTTTATTTTGCCCTGGCATACCCTGGATCTAATCTCCTTTCAATTGCGCAACTTTTCTCAGTGACCCATGTCCATCAAGCCTTTCATGGTGGGGAAGAAGCTGCTCTTTCCTCATCATTGCCTCTGGCAAAACGTAGTGTATTGGGTGGACTTCTTCCTGAATCCTTGCTGTATGTCCTGGAGCGTAGTGGTCCAGCTGCCTTTGCTGCTGCAATGGTTTCTGATTCTGATACTCCTGAGATTATATGGACACACAAAATGCGAGCAGAAAATTTGATTCGCCAGGTATTCCAAACCTTCAAGTGGGGCGCGTGCATTATGTGTTTCATTTGCTTAAGGAAATTTTATCTTTAAACTACAATTGAATCTATGCTTCATTCCTTTTCACCAGGTTTTGCAGCATCTTGGAGATTTTCCTCAGAAGTTGTCACAGCATTGCCACTCTTTATATGAGTATGCTCCTATGCCACCAGTGACATACCCAGAGCTAAGAGACGAAATGTGGTGTCACCGTTATTACCTTAGGAATTTATGTGATGAGATTCGGTTTCGAGATTGGCCAATCGTTGAACATGTTGAATTTCTTCAGTCATTACTGGCAATGTGGCGTGAAGAATTGACGCGAAGGCCCATGGATCTTTCTGAAGAAGAAGCTTGCAAAATTTTAGAGATATCTTTGGAAGATGTTTCAAGTGATGATGCCAATAAGAAGCGTTCTTTTGAGGGGGTTGAGGAGATATCTAGCATATCCAAGCAGATTGAGAACATTGATGAAGAAAAACTCAAGAGACAATATAGGAAACTTGCAATGAAATACCATCCAGACAAAAATCCTGAAGGACGTGAGAAGTTTCTTGCTGTACAGAAAGCTTATGAGCGCCTGCAGGTACACTTGGTCTAGATGTAGTAATATCAATCTTAAAATGATTGAAATCATGAAAATGCCCATGATTATCTATAAAATTTCAGTGATATTCCCATGGCCATTGGTACTTTTAGATAATGGAAGTTATATAAGAGGCCAGTTATTTCATTATATGGGTCTGACAACATAAATCTGCACATACCTGTATCTGGTACCTTGAGTCCTGAATTTAAATTGACAACATTTATCTTCCAACAAAGATCAAGAGTTCTACTTAATATTGTTTTGAAGTCTTCTCAATGTTGAAAGATTTGAATCATCAATATTCATTTATCAAAAAAGAAAGATTTGAATCATCAATATTCAACTTCGTCTCACTGTTTTAAGTTTGCTAACCCTTTACTCAATATGACTGTTTGTAGGCCACCATGCAAGGGTTGCAAGGTCCTCAACCTTGGAGGTTGTTACTTCTATTGAAAGGACAGTGTATATTATACCGACGATATGGATATCTACTGGAGCCATTTAAATATGCTGGCTATCCCATGTTACTCAATGCAGTTACCGTGGACCAAGATGATAACAATTTTCTTTCTTCTGATAGGGCACCCCTCCTTGTTGCCGCATCAGAGCTTATTTGGCTGACGTAAATCCCAATATTCAATTTAATGATTTCAGTATAATAATTGAACTTCAACATGCACATGTTTGATTACTCATGATTTTCTCATGTTTAGGTGTGCATCATCTTCATTGAATGGTGAAGAACTTGTGAGGGATGGTGGGATACAACTTCTTGCAGTTCTTCTTTCCCGTTGCATGTGTGTAGTTCAGCCATCTACTCCTGCAAGTGAACCATCGGCCATTATTGTTACAAACGTTATGCGAACCTTTTCTGTTTTGAGTCAATTTGTGAATGCCAGGGTTGAGATGCTTAAATTTTCTGGACTAGTTGATGACATTGTTCATGGCACTGAACTTGAGCTTGTACCTGCAACTGTTGATTCTGCCCTCCAGACAATTGCCCATGTTTCTGTGTCCTCTGAATTGCAGAATGCCTTACTAAATGCTGGGGTTTTATGGTAAGTCAGCTTACTTTATGTTTGTAAACCCATTGACCAGAAATTACTCTTAGGGTTAATAATATCATTTGCCCTAATATGCATTTTATTTACAGTTTTGAGAATAATGATAGCGTGACCAATTTACCCTTTCAACTAATATATTATTACTTGTAAAACTCCCCCTCAAGTTGGTATATAATTATATATATTTATATATGGTCCAAAACTTGTTACATAACAAATCTAGTTGAGCCTTGCACAATGCTTTTGTGAACATCTCAGCAACATGGGCCCTTGTAGAGATATATGGGGTAGTAATCACCCCACTCTGCACTCTTTATCAGACAAGATAACAATTTACCTCTATATGTTAAGTTTGCTCATGGAACACTGGGTTGGACCCAATATGAATTGATGCTACCATGTAAATCCATTGACCAAAAATATCTCTTAGGGTTAATGAATGAATATCATTAGCTCTAATATATATATATATATATATATATGTATATATATATATGTATATATATATATATATATATTTATATAGTTTTGAGAATAGTGAAACTATGATTAAGCAGATGGTATGGAAATTACAAGGGAATGGCGTCTTTTCTGTCTGCTCTTATTATGAGGCTATTTGTGGTGCATCAACAAACTCTTTCCCCTAGAAGAGCATTTGGTGTTCTAAGGTCTTGTTCTTTGTTTGGACAGCTACTTGGGGGAAGATCCTTACATGTGATAATAATATTAAGCAGGGTCTTACCTTTGTTGGGTGGTGTTCTATGTGCTGGTTTAGTGGGGAGACAGTAGATCACTTGTTGTTCCATTGTGAGGTTGCTTTTGTGAAATGGAGTTTGGTTGCTAGATTGTTTGGGATCCATTGGGTGCTACCAGGGAGGGTGGTTGATCTTTTATCTAGGTGGAGAAATTGGTTTGGGAAGCACTATTTGGCAATTTGGAAGTTTACACAGTTATGTCTGATGTAGCTATTGTGGAAGGAGCGCAATAATCAGGTCTTTGAGGATAAAGTCAATTCAAAGAACCAACTCAAAGACTTGCTACTTCTATCTTTGTTTGATTGGTCTCGTGTGTGGGGTTTCACAAATAGTACCTCTTTTCTAGATTTCAAAGAATCACTCTTTTTGGGCATAATTTTGTATTTCTTTTAAGTTATAGAGTGCTTATCATCGTGAGCCGGTCGTAACCTTTTTCATTAATAAATTATTTTACTAATAAAAAAATAATGATACCATGACTGATTTACCCTTACAACTAATAATATTACATATAACAATATTTTTCAATATATCTATCTGCCACATTGCTTAATTCCACCCCACCCTTTTTGTTAATCCAAAGGGGTAGCACAATCAGCTTGGGACCATGCCTTCATGAAGCGAAGTCACTAATTAGAATCTCCCCTTCCCTCTCCCCTTGGGGCCAAAACTCTCTTATCAAAAAAATTCCACCCTTGAGTTGGCTGCTTTATTGCTTTGCTACTAAATTTTATGGCATATCTAGATAAGGTGTCTTCTTACTTAATGGGGAAAGGAATAAAATTAGATATACTTGCAAAAAAAAAAAAAACAATTTACATAGTTTTTGGCATTGATGAAATAATGGTTAAATACATCATTTTCTATTAGCTTAAGTTTTTGGGACTAGTGGTAATTTATCATTGTATCAAAGTAGGTGGTCCTAAGTTTGAACCCTATCCCCACTCTACCTCTCATTTAAAAAGCTATAAATTTCAAATGTTGGTCCCCATATATTAAGAGTGAGTTTGGGTCACACATAGGAGTGTGAGAATAATGGTTAAGCAGTTTCAAAATTTCCTATTAGCTTAAGCTTTTACTGTAATTTATTAGAATCCTGTTCATTCCAGCCCTTTTTGGCTGTGGGTATAATCAATGGTTTGTATTGTTAAAAAATTATTTTATTTTCTATATATTTTTTGGGGCCATTAAATATATGAGTTTTTCTTGTTGAAACTTAAATATAATTGTCATAATACTTATAATTTGGTCGAATTAGGTACCTTTTGCCACTTCTGCTTCAGTATGATTCAACTGCAGAGGAATCTGATGCGACAGAGTCACATGGGGTTGGTGCTAGCGTGCAGATTGCAAAAAATTTGCATGCTGTGCGAGCTTCTCAAGCCCTATCAAGGCTTAGTGGTTTATGTGCTGATGATAATTCAACGCCTTACAATCAGGGGGCAGTTGATGCTCTCAGAGCTTTGCTAACTCCTAAACTTTCCAGTATGTTAAAAGATCAACTGCCAAAAGACCTACTGTCTAGATTAAATGCAAACTTGGAGACTCCAGAGGTAAATTCTTTGATTTTTTCTGTTTTCACCTGTTTATTAGAACAAATGTTTAAGCATGGGCTTTTGATGCTGATGAATGACAGGCTAAACATTCATCTGCGTTTTAGACAAATGCTTAACTTGTAATTTTTTTGTGATGTCATGAATAAAATAATTAAAGTTCAAATAAATGCCTTCACCTAGTAAGTAGTTTAATATAGAGAAACCAGAGTAAGAGCTCAGATGACAGGTTTGATAAATAAAAATAAAATAAAATAAAATGGTGATGATGAACCAGCAAACCTCTTGCATAGAGGTTGCAATGTCAAAGGCATATCCTTATGGCCTTGTATTCCTTTTTTGGGGCCTGACTATTTTCTTGAGCCTTCAAGCCTGTCCTCTTTAGACTGTGTAACTAATTGTGGGTTTCAATGAGACAATCTTGGAAAAAGTTGCAGTTTAATATTTGTGGAATAGAAAATGGAGGGTTCAGAAGGCTCATAGAAAATCAAGGGATCTAAAGGCTTGTATGCTCTATTTGCATGTGGAGTTATATAATCAATGGCTTTTTTTATCATTAATTATTATCTTCCTCAGGCATTTTTTGCTAGTGTAATTCTTAATTTGTTTTGATTATATTGTTCACAACACTAACTGCTTGTGGTTTTAGATTATCTGGAACTCTTTGACCAGAGCAGAACTACTGAAATATGTGGATCAGCAACGAGAAAGCCAGGGTCCTGATGGTTCATATGACCTAAAAGATTCACAGGTCTTTGTGTATGAAGCGCTGTCTAAAGAACTTTTTGTTGGAAATGTTTACTTGAGGGTCTACAATGATCAGCCAGACTTTGAGATCAGTGAACCAGAAGCATTTTGTGTTGCTCTGATTGAGTTTATATCACATCAAGTGCGTAACAGGTGTGCTACAAGTTTTGGTTCTCAAGATGAAGTTAATGACAGTGGCTCATCCCCTGAAGCATCTAAGCATCCAAATGAGACGGCTCATGTATCAGTTAATGAACAGCATGAAACATCTGAGAACCAAAGTGAAGTGGCTGCTGCATCGCTTGATGAACAGAAAATTTCTGATGATTCTTTGGAAGTATCTGATGGACAAGTGACAAACAAGGAAAAATTTGATGTGTTTAAGAACCTTCAATCTGGATTGATCTCACTTAAGGTGCATATCTCATTAATTTTTTTTTTTTTTTGGCTAAATAAAACTGGGGAGGGGGGAGGGGGAACCAGCCACCACAACCTTACCTAGGTGTGGCCAATAGTCGCTTCCTACAGTGCCTGAGGGGCCTAGACTGGCCGACAAGGTGTGGGATCCAAGTGGGTAATCCACAGGTGCCCCTCAAGTGGGATGAGCCATAGCCTAACCTCAACCCCACTCAGGGATCCAGTGGTTTCAGGCAATGGGAAGCAATAGTCCCTGATCTGAATCAACATCACATTGTCACCCCTGAGGGTTTGAACTCAGGACCTAACCATACTAAGGCTAACCTCAGGGTCACACCCCTTGCCTAGGTGGTTTGCTATATTGAGTTGTTATTCAGGTGGTGTGTCTGATCCATTCTTATACTTGCAGAACTTACTGACAAACAATCCTGGTTTGGCGTCAATATTTTCTACTAAAGACAAGCTCTTGCCTCTTTTTGAATGCTTTTCCGTGCCCGTTGCATCAGAAAGCAACATTCCTCAACTTTGCCTTAGTGTACTATCACTCTTGACTGCATACGCTCCCTGCTTGGAGGCTATGGTTGCAGATGGATCTAGTCTTCTTCTTTTACTACAAATGCTTCACTCTGCGCCAAACTGTCGGGAAGGGGCTCTTCATGTTCTTTATTCCTTGGCAAGCACCCCAGAACTTGCTTGGGCTGCTGCCAAGCATGGTGGAGTGGTGTATATTCTTGAACTTCTTTTGCCCTTGCAGGGTAATGAATTTTCCTTTGTCCTTTTTTCCCCCTCTTAAATCTATTAAGATTATAAATTATTAATAAGAACAACTATGATGTGCAGAAGAGATTCCCTTACAGCAAAGAGCAGCAGCAGCCTCTTTGTTGGGGAAACTTGTTGGGCAGCCAATGCATGGGCCTAGAGTTGCAATAACATTGGCAAGATTCCTTCCAGATGGTCTAGTATCAGCTATTAGGGATGGTCCAGGTGAGGCTGTTGTAGCTGCCCTTGAAATGACTACAGAGACACCTGAACTTGTATGGACACCAGCGATGGCAGCTTCTTTGTCTGCACAAATTGCAACTATGGCATCAGACCTTTTCCGCGAACAGATAAAAGGTCGTGTTGTTGATTGGGATGTACCTGAGCAGGCATCTGGGCAGCAGGAAATGAGAGATGAGCCACAGGTATCACCTTATATTTGCTATAATTAGCCATATAGTTTTCATACTTTTGAATGAACTAAAAGTTCATGTTCATGCAGGTTGGTGGAATCTATGTCAGGCTGTTCTTAAAAGATCCCAAATTTCCCCTAAGAAATCCAAAAAGATTCTTGGAAGGACTGCTAGATCAGTATTTGTCATCCATTGCTGCCACACATTATGACACACAACCTTTTGACCCTGAGCTTCCTTTGCTTCTTTCGGCTGCTTTGGTTTCATTGTTGCGGGTGCACCCTGCCCTTGCAGATCATGTTGGATATCTTGGATATGTGCCCAAACTTGTAGCTGCTGTGGCTTATGAGGGAAGACGAGAAACAATGGCATCGGAGGAGGTGAATAATGGCAACTATGCAGATAAAAAATATGAATCTGATGACGGGTCAGCACAGCCCTCACAAACTCCACAAGAACGTGTTCGTCTTAGTTGTTTACGTGTACTACATCAACTTGCAGCCAGTACTACTTGTGCTGAAGCCATGGCAGCAACTAGTGTTGGAACTCCCCAGGTACTTGTCAATCTGTCTGTTTTTCTACCGTTAAAATGGTTGTCTTGTGGATTCTATTAACTTGGTTTTGTGACAACCATAGCTGCTCTGGTTTAAAGGGATGGACATCTAAACAAGCCTGCAAAAAGGCATTTGGAATGTTGTTTTCTAAGAATAAATGATTTTAAACTGCAAATCCTCATCCTGATCTTGTCAATTGTACAGTATTGGACTTTTTTCTTCCATCTCTTTTCTTTTTTTAGATAGAATTTTGTTTAGGTTTTAATTGCATTGGGAAATTTCAAATTTTAGGAAATTTTAAAGTTTTATTAGATAGTAAATGATCTGTTTTTCATTTTATAGATAGTATGACTACCTTGTTGACTCTGATTTTTGTTCACGAGTTGATTAGTTTCTGGATTGTGGTGAAAGGGTCCTCTATCAGATTGGTTTGAAACTTGATATTGTTGGTGATGTATTGTACTCTTCATTTGTTCTTTAATCTTTATCCCTGGTTTACTCCTGTTTATCTTGTTGTTCCCAGGTTGTTCCTCTTCTAATGAAAGCCATAGGATGGCAAGGCGGAAGCATACTAGCTCTTGAGACACTAAAACGTGTTGTCGTTGCCGGAAACCGAGCTAGGGATGCTCTCGTTGCACAAGGTCTTAAGTGAGTAACTTCCATCGTCTGTTTCCATTAATTACTCCATAGGTTTGCTTCAGTTTTCAATTGTGGTGTGGTCTGTACCTTGCAGATCGTAATTTGTTGTAAGATATGCTAAAACATGCGCACACATGCTAGAAGAGTTACATGTGTATGGGTAGCATATCAATTATATTTATCATATAGAGAGTGCTCATGAATTCTGTTCATTCTACTAAAAGGCATTATGTGTTTTTCGAAATTTTATCTTACTATTAAACTTGATATAACTACTCAAAATTTTAATGATTCTAGAGTCCATTTGTGAACTCATTTATTTTAATCTAATAATAAATAAATAAATACATAAATTGCATATGTTGTTGATATGGTTGAATGAGAATACATTGGCTGACACTGATCTTAGTTTCGCTTTTTTTCAAAAATATTACCAGGAAACAAGGAATGAATAAGAGAAATAGTAAAATTCCCCTAATTTACTATACTATTTACTAATATGGCTTACAAGCTAATTTATTTCTTGATAGCTGAGTAGGTGACCAACTGTTTGGTATGATATAATTATTGGTTGTGAGACTTCCATTCACCTAAAACTAAAAATTAGGTGAATCTGAAGTCATTATATCATGTACAAATGTTATATAAATAAATGTGATGCCAATGTAACCAGGTCAGGCTTTACCTGTGCCAACTTAAAGATAATGTCATTGCCCTTTGACTAATTTTTCCAACTACAGTGGACATTCTTACTGCAATTGTACTTATCTTTCTGGCTGTAATATTCATCATACATTAATTTAGCCTTTTTGAGGTAAACCTTCTCAAAGGATTTTCAATCTCTTGTGGTAATATGTACATTTATGGGTGCTCCAGATGCTTAATCAGTCTGCATGTGGATATCAAATATTTTTGGTTGGTTCCCTGTGTGTGAACAGACATAGAAAGAGTTTGTGATGTGTTTCCTGTATCAAATTCACACTTCCTGTGCTTTCTGATATTGGAACTAAGTGTGAATAATGCAGGGTTGGTCTTGTCGAAGTGCTTCTTGGCCTTCTTGATTGGAGGGCTGGAGGAAGGAATGGACTTTGCTCTCAGATGAAGTGGAATGAATCTGAAGCATCTATTGGCAGAGTGCTTGCAGTTGAGGTTAGAATTTTTATCATTGTAGATATTTTTTGAGTTTTGTTTTTAATTGGGCTTTGTCAATTCTATGAAGTTTTGCACAACTCTCTACCTAGTGTAAAATCATGCTTAAATTTTTACTATACCACTGGCCTTCATAGCCTATGTTACCTCTCCTAAATTAGAGTGAGGTTTTGGGTTGCACAACTCTCTACCTAGTATTCCAATATAATGTTGTTATTTGACAAGAAAAAAAGAGAGGTTATTATGATGTCATTGCTTCTGTTCTAGTGTCATTGCCCATCTTAGTTCCTCTTATCCATTTAAGGCTGTAATTGATCCATGCCTTTTAGATATACCTAAGACTTGATAAACTTTTCTGTTATATGCATTTAAAATTCAGTTGTATCCTTACCAGCATTGGTAAAAGTGTGGGGCACACTTAAAAGGGCAAAGGCCCCCCCAGAGCTAAGGTGGAAAGCACAAGTGTGCGCCCGATTTAAGTGGACACATTTAAAAAAAAAAAAAAAAAAAAATTGGAAATAATTATTAATGGGAAATACAACAATCAAGTGATCAAATAATTATATAAATTGAAATATAAAATTTTATATAATTCTCTTGTGCTTAAAAAATATGTGCAACCATAAATTTATTTACTTAATGAGTATAGGTCTATATGAATTAATTAATATTAGTCTAAATGCTATGTTCAACATCAACTGGTAAAGTAACTAAACAATTACCACAAATAAAAAATATCACACTTTGTTTTTTCATGAATGAACTAGGAGTTCCAGGATATAGCAGTTTTGGTACCAAGCAGAAAATCCAAGAGGGGAGTGGGGGATAAAAATTAAGAGGCATGGGTTGTGCACTGTGCTTGTGGGTTACTGTTTCAGGAAGAAAAATCAAGAAGTAAAGAAAACCTAATAGAATAAGAAGAAGAATTAGGGGGTGGGAGTATCAGGACAACTTACAGGATGAAACCCCAAAAGAGATAAGTGGGGTTTGGGTGTTGGTGGGTTTCAGGATGTCACAGTAAAATAGTAGAGAGAGAGAGAGAGACATACCTGGTAAAGGACTGTGGGTAGAGTGACTCTGGTCTCCTACTGGGGTCTTCTAGAATTTGTAAAGGGAGGGGAGTAGGCTTAAGCGTATAATAGCATACCATACATTGACTTTTATATAAAAAAGCTCCAGAAAGGCTTCTTTGAATCCGCCTTGTTTTAAAGGCAAAAAGCGCTGGGGCCATGGCACTTTGTGCATAAGCGTGCTTTGACCAATCCTCACTATAAAAAAATAGTTGAGTTGCATACCAAGTAGTTGGTGAGACAGTATTGCTGGCTATTCACAAGTCACACACCTTTGGATTTGATTTGATTTTCCTGTTCTTCTGAAACATCCTAAGAAAGATTATTAACTTATATTATCTTTGGAACATTCTTTGTTTTAAACTACATTTGCTTATTTGGTACTAGTTAGGAATTGTTAACATGTTTTATGCATTTTCCATCTTATCATGTGCTCGTAAAGACGAAACATGTGAGTCATTTTTGTTAATTTGCTCTGAATTAGAGAGAGCTTTAGGTATCCTGAAGGATCTCTCATCTTTTCATGAGGATTGTTCACATAACCAGAAGAGGAAGTTTTTCAGACTTTTTTGAATTTATTCAAATGCTTTCTGACTCATGGAAATCCTTTTTGTTTTTCTGTTTTTCCCTTCTTTTTCTTCTCTCTGGGGGCGAAATTGGCTCAAGATGCATAGTTTACACCTGCAAATCTAAATTTGTGCCATTTATTTTGGTGGCTTAAAACTATCTGGTTTGAATGTGTTCATACAGGTTTTGCATGCATTCGCCACAGAAGGGGCCCATTGTACCAAAGTGCGTGACATATTGGATGCATCTGATGTAAGCCTTTACACACCTTTTCATTTTCCAAATCTTCATGTTTGTGGTGTAATTTGTTTGCGGGTTAGTATCTTTTAACTATATTGTGCAACCCATAAACTTGATTTTCTGGAGAAAGTTCTTGAATTGTGCCTCCTGAACTGTTCTCTGATACCCTGATATCTTACACTTTCTCTTGCTTATTAACGGAAAACAAACATATTTTGTGATGAGATTCTATTGCATTTTATTTCAACTGTATAAACCTTAAAAGAGTGTTTAGACAAACCTGACTACCTCAGGCCTCAAGGTCGTCCTTGTAGGACAAATAATTGTCCTTTTCTGTTGTTGTACTTGCCCACCAATGCTGGGTTACTAGAAGAAGCTTTTTTTGGAAAAATAAGTAATATAAATTTATTGAGAAAGAGGAGATACCTTATGCACACAGGATATGTACACACAGTATTCCTAAAAATCACAAGCTCTAGTCATTACAAAAAAAAAGAGTGAATAAATAAAATAGTAGTTAATAACTGAGAACTTGTTTGTTTAACTCATATCAAAACCCATAGCAGTATTTTGCATTATATATAATTTAGTCTCTACAGAAGCTTTAGGAATGACTGATTGGAAGAGTGGTTAGTTTGCAAATTTAATAAATAGATTGTAATTCATTTGATGGTAATGCTGCCAATTTTGCAGGTTTGGAGTGCCTATAAAGATCAGAAACATGATCTTTTCCTGCCTTCAAATGCCCAATCTGCTGCTGCTGGGGTGGCTGGTCTAATTGAGAACTCATCATCCAGGCTCACTTATGCCCTTCCAGCTCCCCCACCACAGTCCGCTCCATCAAGACCTCCTGCTTCAACACCATACGACTCAAATGGGAATCAGGATTACCCATCATAGTACAAAAAACTGAAGACAGACAGCCATGATCATGAAGCATATTGAACCTCACAATTTACTCATTGTATAGCACACTGTACAGTTTAATCTTTTTTGTTTTTTGGCCTACTAATCTTTCTCAGGGTAGATAATCAGAGGCAGTGTTTGCAATTTTCTAAGTGAAAAGTGGAAGGGGTTAATCTATTTGTTTTCCCGTGTAAAGAGGACCTGATACCTTCTGTATATTGAGTTGGTTTACTGCCCAATTTGTTATATATAGATGAGAGGGGATTTTGTGTGAAATTTATAAATGCAAATTTTCTTTAAATTTTTTTACTTAATCAATATTATGCCCCTTTTCATATTTCTACCCATTGAGACGTTTAAGAGTGGTTACAAATAATTAAAATTGGAAAGAGAGAATGTTGCGTGCTTCTAGCAATCTACATGAAAGTAGAATGGAGAAATATGAATTCTTCTGTTTTGGATGAGTAATAGGATTCTATTCAAATTCATGGAAGAATACACCATAAAAAAAAATATATATATATATTTATATTGATAATGTGCGTAGTAGGGTTAAGAATATCATTTGCCAGAACTATAGTGGGTTAGGAGATTTGTGTCATGGGAGTGCAGAATTGCCTCTCTTTTTCAACATGATAGTCTAGGCCAACATCTGGATTGAGCTTAAAATGTTTTCAAGGGCACTAAGAATTTGCTGTTCCAAATCTCTGTATGACAATCCTAGTTTTAGTTTAGTGCTGGAAATGGACAAATCCTCAACTTTTTGCTTTGTTCCACGTACCTGATATCAAATGGTTGCTTCCCAAACATTTACTTGATCGGCTTCAGAAATCGAAGTGGTAAGGCTCCAGAAATCGAAGTGGTAAGGCTCCATTATGTGGTATCAAAGCTTCAGTTATATCAGAAGGGCCCTCTCGAAATTTAGTCCCCTAGATAGAATTTTCTTACCCTACACTGCAGTAGTGACAATTACTGGTGGTGCATTAGACATAAGTTATGGGAATTCCCTTGGGATTGGCAAGCTTGAGAAATTTAGGGCTTGTTTGGTAGAGTATCTTAAACACATGTTTTCAGTTTTTAAACAACATTACATGCATTTTCACACACTTCTTCACCCACATGTATCTCAAAAAAATACAAATAACATTACTCAAACGGGCACTTAACTTGAATTCTTTGGAAAATGGAATTTCATTTCTTGAGGCATCCCTGCAAATAAATTCAGCTATTACCCTCCCCCTATCCATATATTGCATTGAATGTTGGCTTAACCATGACTTAGGCTTGAACAATGCCATTAACTATTAGGAAGTGTTAGCTTCATCATGTGTAGTATTCAACTAGCAAGTATCACATTCACATCACACGCACCACAACGGAGAATGGTTAGGCATTCTAATCCTATCAAACAAGCCTGAAAAGCCAAGAACGAAACAGCCAACAAAAAGAGGGAAATGAGAGCGAGAAACACAACTTGAAGTAAATACTAAGAACACCTCACCCGTCCAGTGCACAGGAGAAAGTCAAGAACCTTGTAACTCAATTGGAACTTTCAACAGCTATATTCAAGATGCAAATCCCTCCACCTCAATTATTGAATTATCAAAGAAAAGAAAAGAAGAAAAAAAAAAAAAAAAAAACATAGGGCCCTATTATCGGGGAAAAGATGGCGTGAGTCGTGTGACTATCATCAAATGAGAGTCTTAAAAAGGTCAAAAACTCATAATAAAAAAAACAGGTCAAAAGGGTGTGGTCCATATGATATAGCCCAACCTATTGACCTCCATATTCTGGCCCAAAACGTTTTAAGCAGCAAAAACAAGTCCCGTTTGGGTGCCTATTTCCATTACCACTAATGATGGGCATTGGGCTCTAGTATAGTAGCAGTGAGATACAATTAGGGTCACGTTATAAGACTAAGAAGGCGTTTGGTTTGCTGTGATGTCATAATATACCATAATATTATATTATTGTAATCTTACATTAATGTAATTTTAATACAAAAATATAACATTACATTGTTTAGGAATGTGATGTGATATATTTTGTAATTTTAGATCATGGTAATATTAGAAAAAATAAAATAAACCAAAAACTTTAATGTCACATCATTGTTATGTGCATCACACTAATGACACATCATAGCGAACCAAATGCCCTTAAGAGTGTTTAGGTATTGGTTTTTAAAATGATGTGAAAAATATAATTTAAAAAGTTTTGTAAAAACACGTATTTAAAATACTTATAATGCAAAAAAAAAAAAAAAAAGGTGTTTGGTACCATGTTTCTAATAGCATATTTTTTTCAAAAGTGAAAAAACACAATTAAATGTTTGATATGAGTATCTATTTTTAAGAAAATGTGTGTTTATGCGTTGTCAACATCATATGAGTCTCACAGTTTTCAAAGTAATTATGCAAAATTATTACTTAAAAACTAAAAAGACCCTTGAGGTGTTCTCAAAACACATTTTAGCAGTAGCGTTGGTGGTGCTAAATAGCTATATAGCTAATTTTAGCACCACCAATTCTAAAAAGTGAGCTTCAATAATGGAGCTAAACTTAAAAATCTTAACTCCTCATCTACGGTGCACAGCCATCTATAGTTGTGCACTATAGTAAAAAGCAAAAAAAAAAAATATATATATATATATATATATATTAAACTTTCCATTAAAATAATGTTTCTTTCCCTGTTTTTTTTCTCTTCCCGTTACACAGACTCTCTTCGATTCCCCTAAAAGAGTTTTGTTCTCTCTTCCTCCATCCCTGCCCAGCTCCGACAATCTTTTTTCCTCAACTCGTCGCCGATACAAGCCCTAAGCCCCAAGCCCTAAGCCTTTATCGCTGACCCATTTTCGGCTTTGTGTTTGTGTTTCAGTATGGATTTCAGTGTTTGTGTTTGTGTTTGTGTTTCGGTATGGATTTCGGCGTGGATTTCGGGTTGAGTTTCGGGCTGGGTTGTGGGTTTCGGCCTCTCGGTTTGTGCTTCTGATCTGGGTTGGTTTTTGCCCATAGCTTTGCTAGTTTTTTTTCTGGTCTCTTTTTTTTGTTCTTCTTCGCTGGTTCTTCCATGGCTTTAGACGGTTGTTGTAGTGTTTTTTTGGCTGTTCTGCTAGGTTTTTTTTTTTTCTGCTCTCTTTTCTTCTTCTTCTTTGGTTCTTCCATGGCTTTAGACGGTGGTTGTGGTGTTTTTTTGGCTGTTGAACAAAATATTATTTTATTTTAGTGTTTATATTATTTTATTGTGTAAAAAGATAAAATAAAACTAATGGCGTTGAATGTTTTGTAAAGTGAAAAGGTAAAATAGATAAAATAACTTTTTACAGTGTCAAATAACTAAAAAAATAGCTCTACTAATGTGGATGCTCTTATTTGAACATTTTAAACTGAGAACGGTGACTCAAACACTTTTATTAAACACTCTTATCAAATATTTTTTTTTTCCCATAATTTTCGGTATTTAAACACTTACGACTTTACTTAAACTCCATTTTCAAATGGTCCCTAACCACCACCTAATTATAAATCACCAAAACAAACACCTGTCACATCTCTCCCTAATCAAGGAAATTTTTGAGCCTTGTTCAATTGATAAACATTGTTTATCATATATTAGGAAAGGTCTATTCTTTTTGCTACAAATAGGAAAATCTCATCAATCCAAATGACGTTTACTAATTTCTAAAAATTGACGTTCACTGGCCTTTTTATACACTTTAATGAATTAGTAGATGATAACAAATATAGCACTTAGCACATCACATACGCTCGAACATGGTAGTACAATTGGCTCAAACAGCCCCAAGAGGGGTGGCCCAGTAGGTGTGAGATCCTGCGTGCATGCATAAGGTCCCTTCGTTCGAGTTGTGGTGGGTACCATGTGGGAGGTGAGTTCCTAGCATACATTGCGCCTCATCTGCTGGCTCTCTTGGGGTGTTAGGGTGAGGTCTGTGGTACCCCGGTCACAGTAGCTATGGCTCAATCCAACATTCCCTAACGGGGGGTATCCCTATTAGGTCACGCCCTGGTGGGTAAGTCACATATGGTCGTCCTCTCCCCCCCCCTTTTGATTATAAAAAAAAAAAAAAAAATTTGGCTCAAACATAGCGGCCCTTGATGCTATTTAGTCTTACCTTCCTAATTCCTAATTTCCTATGCACGAGAAGATATATCAGTGTTATATTAACATAGATATAAGAGCACAAGTATCGGGTATTCTAAGAGCATTCTCATCAGGTGTGCCAAATGCCAAATATTTGGCATTTGGCACACCAAACACCAAAAACCAACCCTCATCAGTTCTTCCAAATCTCAAAAAATTTGACACATAGCTACAGTACCGTCTCAAATATGAGACGGTACGGACATCAATGCCAAAAATACTTTGGCTTATTTAATTCATTTTTCTCTCTCCTCCTATCAGATATCTCTCTCCGTCTGCAACACATCTCTCCCTCTCTCTGTCTGGCATTCTCATTGCCCTCTCACCACACCAATCTCACCACGCCGAGAGACAGAGATCGCCCAGGCTCGCCACTGATCACTGACCCACTTTGCGACGAAGAGGAACTCCAGTGTGAAGGACATGGTGGCCGGAAGTGAAAACTTCCATCAACGACGGTGACGGAGGCGGTTGTCTTGATCTGATTGTCGCTCTTGAAAGGTAACAAACACTGTAGGAGGAGAGAAAAAAAAAAAATGTCTCAGTGTATGTCTAGCTTAAACCCACCCAAAATGTGTCGGTGTATGTCCGATTCAATTTATGATTTTAGTGTAAATTGTAATTAATTTTATAATTGATTTGGTGGATTTGGGATGTGGGTTTGTTTGATTTGGTGGATGCGGGTTTGTGCCGGTGGTGGGTTTGGGATGTGGGTTTGTTTGGTTTGGTGGATGTGGGTTTGTGCCAATCTCTCTGGTTGTGTTTTTTTTTTTTTTTTTTTTTTTTTTTTTTTTTGGAGGTGGCGTTGGTGGATGTGGGTTTGTGCCGGTGGTGGCTGTCAGTATTGTTGCGGCAGTGGTTGTTGGTGGCCGTTGTTGCGGCAGTGGTGGTTGTGCTGTTGTTGTAGATGATGATGATGATGATAGGGAGTTGTTAATATATTGTTTTAATATGTAGTAAATATTATTTTAATGTATAGAATTGAATGATAAAACATCTGATAAATGGGATATTGTAAAATGATGTGGTAAAATAATAAAGTAGGCTTTTGGTGTGTCAAAATGACATTTTTTTTAGAACAGCTGATGAGAATGCTCTAAATGTTAAAACCAAACATAAAAAAAACACCTTCATGAGATGTGTCAAATTGCAAATAAATTTGGCATTTGTTACATTGAGATTCTAATAATGGGATGGTATGGGCAGATGTTGGCTATTTTTTTATTCAAAAATTTCTCTCTTCAGTACTGTTGGGAACTTGAGGTTAATTAATAATTATGGAAATAGTTTGTGCAGCAACCATATTCACGCTAATGGTTTTCCTTGGCGCTCCCAATTTCCTTTTGCTGTTTGGTCATTGTGGAAGCATCGAAATAGGATTGTTTTTTATAATTCCCCTCCCAACCCAAAGCTACATCATGTGTGTCTTCAGGTTGCTAGAGAGCACTTTTACTGTGTGAGTAAAGTTCAGAAGTCTAGGAGCAACATTGCTGTACAAGTGCGCTGGATTAGACCTCCTATTGACTGGTTTAAGCTTAATTCGGATGGTGCTTCGCTTGGGAATCCTGGCAAGGCGGGTGGGGGTGGTCTGATTAGAGATCATCAAGGGAAGTGGATCAAGGGGTACATGAGACATATCGGGATTGCTTCTAGTGTGACTGCTGAACTTTGGGCGCTAAAGGATGGCTTGTGGCATGCATCCCAACTCGGCATTTCCCATATCCTTGTTGAGTTGGATGCAAAAATTGTAGTTGATCTGATGCAATCTACCAAAACCTCCATTAATTCCTTTTCTTCTCTACTCAATGACTGCAGGTACCTTCTCCGTCAGTTTCACCAAGCTAGGATTAGACATATCTTTTGGGAAGCGAATAGGGGAAGCAGACTATCTCACCAAAGGAGGCTGCACCTTTGCTGGGACTTTTGCTGTTTTAGACTTTCCTTATTCGGAAGAACTTTGTAATATTTTAAATTCGGATGCATCGGGGCTGTATTCCTTAAGGCTTATTGCCAATACTTCGCCTTTTATGGCTAGTTTATATTAATGCAGTTAACCCCCTTTTCAACCAAAAAAAAAAAAAAATTATGGAAACATTCTTTCTCTTCTATCTCTTTACGAAACTTTGGGAACAACAAAAAGAAAGAAAAAAAAAAATAATAATAAAAAAAGTAAAGAAAGAATAAATTAAGATTATTTAAATAAAGCGATAAAGAATAGAATATGTGATGTAGGGTGTACTGTAAAGTGATGTGTTAAAACAGATATAGTAACTTTTTGATATGTCAAAATAGATTTTTTTTTAAGAACCTTGATGCTAATGCTCTAATAGGAGTGTTGTATGGATAAGTTGCATAAAATGATTTTTATATATACATTTACACCTTATTATTGCACCCATTTATAGGGCCACCTCGGGGCCTTATCACCATCTTCCCTAATCTGCTTGAATAAGAAATGATAGGCAATAAAGTTTGCATTTTATTTTTCTTAATAATAATTTTAACCATTATAATGGAGGAGGAGGAATTTGAACTATGAGCGTTTTAATTGTAAATATTAAAATGTGCCAATGGAGCTACAAAATGCATGACAATAAAACTTGTGTTATCAGTAACGTATACCTCGCAAATCTACAAAATCATAATATGAAAAAGAAATTGGTTTTCTTTGAGGTTTAAAACTTGTGCTGTGTATCCAAGAGTTATGTTCTTTTGGATATATACCTATGTCAGCTTCTTTAAGACCTTCTTCTCTCCCTCATGTGTGTGTTAAAACACTTAGTATTCTAAAAAAAAAACCTTCAAGAGGAAGCCAACTTTCAGAGTGAAAAATTTTATATGATAATAAGATGTTTCACTTCTTCTATACAAATTGTAACAATTGATTTTTTTTATAAATGTTCTATAAAATAAACATAACATTCCAATTCAACAAGAAACTCATCCTCTCTATTGCAACTAGATAGGATTTATTAAAGAACTAACCTAAAAAATTTAATAATATAATCCACCATTATCTACAAGACTTGGAATCTGGTAGGCTCTCATATATAGTGACTCTATCCCCAAAGTTTAATTCTCATTAAAATCTAAGCAATTAGATTGATCCTTACTAAATTGATTACTTTTTGTTCCTCCACACCACCCCTTTATGTGAGAACAACTCTTTATTTTACTCAAAATGGAAAACGTCCATTTCACAGTTTAAATTTTATTTTCTTGGATGTGACAAAAAGTGATGTTACACTAATCATAATCTACTATCTCGATAAGTTGTAAAATTTGCTATATTTGGAGCATCGTTGGCAAGGGTGTCCACAAGTTGGTCCTGCTTAGATTTTTGTCCAACCTTGAACCGACCTAATCCCATCGAATGGCAGAACAGCGGACTCGTTGTGGACCGAGACTATTACTAGTTGGATAGAGTCAATCTCAGTCAAAATTGTGAGAGCATATACAGACGAACGTTTTCTGTCAAAAATCTGTCAATCTCCGTTGGATATGGATAGAGATCGCACAATCTCTACCGATCTGGGTTGATCTAAGAGAGAAAAAGAGTGGAAGGGAGAGAAATCTAGCTGATCTACCTATTTTGTTGGTTGGGTTGGCTCCAACAGGTTGAGAGAGGCAAAACCGAGACTAGAACTGATGAGGGCTAGGCTTCATTGCACAAACTTGTTGTCGACTACAGTGGTGCTCAGATTAGATAGCCACTGGTCAGACGATCCCAACAAGTCTAGCAGATCCTGAACACCCCTAATTATTGGTTTTTTTTAAGCCTCTTTTTTTTTTTTTTTTTTTTTTTTTTTTTTTTTTTAACTATACTTTTACCAATTCTTAATGGTACTTAGGGGAGAGGAGAAGGGGTTTTAAGACTTCTAAGTTCTAACACAGAGGCATACTATAAACTCTATATAACAAGTTATACCTCATTACCACACACAATATACTCTCTTAAGTAATGTAAGATAATATTTATAGTGTGATGTCATATCTGCGTAGCATTGATGTGTGCGTATATATATTGGTAAACCGTAGCATTGGTATTTGCCCCATATAATTAGCCATCTCTTATTGGCTTTTCTTGTAAGATAGATATTGCCATAAACAAGTAGTCTTTCCCAGAGATATTAGAAGCAGTTGGGAAGCCTTTACAGTCAATGGGATATCGTCCTTAAATGGGCTTTATACTAATTGTCAATCTATAATACTACTGCTTTTACAATTAACGTTAGCTGCTTTTACAATTAACGGTAGCTGCATTATAATTGTCAATATCTCATCAGGCATCAACTTCCTCATGTAACATTGGATGGGGACTGTTATTAACTTATGGGTTAATTTTACGTGTGCTCTTAGAGTAATTGTTAATGAACCATTTAAAAAAAAGCTTTGACACAATTTTTATTGAAAATATTATAAGCCACCAAAAAAATTAATTAATTTATTCTTTTCCCATAAAATATTTCTAAAAATATTTTCTAAATCAATACTTTTATAGCATTTGTTAACTTTTCCCTTTAACTTCTTACCAAATTTGCCACACTGTCTTCTCTTCTCATCAGAATTTTATTTGATGCAAGATTCTATATAAGCTGCCTTTGACAATGCCAAGTGGGGAAATAGAGATTTGAATCCTATTTTCTCTTTCATTGAAAAACCGATACTTATTAAGCTACAAACACTCTTAACCATTTCATTGTCCACTTTTTGCTTCCCCTACTGATCTTATGTATTACAAATAACATAATGAGGATGACCCCATCGAGTAATATATGGCTGGGAAGATGCTTGGTTGCTTCCTATAAGTTCTTACCCAACAAAATATGCTATTTTATGACTAAATGACCAATAAAATCTTTTATCATTCCCCACTCTCTAAACATACCAAAGATTTTGTGACTGATTTACTTTTATAATCAATGTTTACGCATCTTTTCAAATTTCTCCTACCATTTTTGGAACTATATTATGGAAATGGAAACACATGGGCTAGTTTGATTTTGACTTAAAGTTCATGGGATATTTTTTGCATTTTTCCTTTAAAAAAAGAAAAAAGAAGAAGAAGGTAATTTATCAGCTTATTTACTGTTAAATATTAGCATTGATGTATACCGTATTGTATATACTAGAGTAGTTGTAGAAGAGGTAGCATAGAATAAGAACACAAGAACACAAGTTAGGTGGTTCAGCATTTTCGGCTTACATCCACGGAAGAAACCCTTAAGGGCTACATCTTTATTACGTAAAAGTGTAGTACATAACCTGTATTACAATGAACCATAACATGTGTATATATAGTAGACTAAACCCTAGTCTTCTAGTATAAATAGGAGACTTGCCTTGCACACAAAGTAGGTGGGCTTAGGCCTATTACATTGGGCTAATATGTCTAATATATCTCTAACACTCCTCTTCAAACTCAAGGTGGAAGCTTGATGGAGGATTGAGATTTGATAAACTTGAGAAGATGCCTTGAAGAAAGTCTTTAAGAAACCACAATGATAAATTGGCCAATTGAGAGATTTCAGAGCTTCAAATGAAAAAACGATGTCCCAAATTGGAATCTACGCGAAAAACTGAGCAAGATAGGCATTTTCCATAAATTTTGACTTTTGGTCAAAGTCAGCGCAAAAGTCAATAGTCAACTATTGGTCAAAATCAACATGGGAAGTCAAATCTCCAAAGGTCAACAGGTCATATGTCATGTTGACGTCATTAATCAGTTTCGGATCCAAGAAACCGGGTCGAGTAACCCGTGGTGACGTTGACGTGGCATCCGGATGCTAACATGGCAATGACTAGATTATAACATGGTAGTGACGTCATCTAGGGCTTTCATGGCATGCTTGCATGGCCACTGATGTGGATAGGATGACGTCAACAGAGTTTTTCGGTGCACGTGTTACTTATCGACGCATGGAATGTGTGGAAAATCCAAGAAGGCGCATGAGAGCACGTGTGACGTCATATGAGGACCAGATTCCTGGGTTTTGTAGATCGGTGGACGACAAGGCCTACATGGCGGTGCGTGTACACAAAAAGACAATCCAGGAGTCAAGAATCCGAAGAGGTGCATGGAAGATTTTCCAAAGCTAGTGACTGTGCGTGGTGATGCGTGCAACTATTGATGGAGACCGAATTTCAGAGTTTTTCTCATAGGATGCCAGGGAGAAAGACTGTGTGAATGGTTTTATTTGACGAAGGCTTGATTTGCACAAATCTGAGATTGGACAGACATGGCTTGAATGTGTCTATGGATCCTTGACACAACGACGAGCAACGGTAGCCACGTGATGCCGTAGAGTCCAGATCCAAGAGTTAGCAAGGCAAGCGACTATGATGGAGGTAGATTTGTTCACAACATGTGGGAATCTTCTTTGCTTGATAGAGATATTTTGCTTAATGCCAAGAACAAAGTTTGGCTCTACATGTATTGTATACGCTAGAGTAGATGTGGAAGAGGTAGTATAGAATGCGAACACAAGAACATGAGAATTACATGGTTCAGCCTTGTCGGCCTACATCTACGGAGGAAACCCTTAAGGGTTACATTTTTATTACAATAAACCATAACATGTGTATATATAGTAGACTAAACTCTAGACTTCTAGTACAAGTAAGAGACTTCCCTTGCACACAAAATAGGTGGGATTGGATCTATTACATTGAGCTAATATGTCTAATATATCTCTAACATTTACGATGAGTTTTTTTTTCTTCTTAATATTATTTTTCAATGTATACATTTTTCAAAGGGTAAATTCAGGGATGGACCCAGGAATTTAAGTTAGCGGGGGCCGGAGTATAAAGAAAAAAAAAAACTCCAAATAGGTGTTCATATAGTATTAAAAAATTATAAATACACAAAATCGTTATTTCTAAATACATTAAGATACAATCATTTACCAACAAAGATAAAAACAAAAACAAAATGATTTTTTTTTTAATACTAGGCTGGCTAAGAATTTTTTTTTTTGGGAAGTTAGAGCATTCATAGTGGTATTGCTAAACATTTTAGCTTTTAACACCTTAAAAAGCTACTTTATCAATTTTACCACCTCACTTTACAATACAACCAATATAAAATGTTCTATTTTTTTTATCACTTCATTTAAAATAATAAAAAAATTCATTAAAATAATAAAGGAAGAGAGAGAATTTGAGTTTTTAAATGAACGAAGGGATATAATCTTAATAAAATATTGTATTTTATTTTTAACAACTTACTACTGTCAATTGGTATTTATATCAGTTTATTGTAGTTGCAACAAATTTAGCTTTAGCTTTTTCAATAACACATGATTTTTTTTTTTTTTTGGGTGGTAAAATAGTTTTTTTTTTGCTAAAATACAATCACCATTGTGAATGTTTTTATCGTTTTTGTTAAGTTTTTGGGTTGGATAGTTATTATTTGGGTAAGGCTAGCTATGCTTATTTAGGATAAAGAGGGCCTAAGGTTTTGTAAGAGGGGCTCAACTACAAAATAAAATATATAATAACTATTAAAAAAAAATTTGGACCCCGAGGGGACCCGGCTCCCTTGGGCCCCCACTTGGGTCTGGGTAAATTACAACTTACCAACCTGTGGTTTAACCGAAATTTAAATTGCCTACCAATGATTTGAAATTTGACACTTTACCCTTACGTGGTTTGACCAAAATTTAAGTTGTTTACTAATAGTTTGAAATCTTATGATGCAAGTGTTTCGTTAGATTCTTTTTTATCTTATTTGATATTGTATTTTTATGTTTTTTTGTGTTTTTGGAGGAGAGAGACATAAAAGTGGAGCAAAATTACATTTTTAGCGTTGTTTTTAACAAATGTGGGTTACATAACTCTAACTAAGCTAACTTCATGTGAGTAAAGTATAAAATATTAAACTACAGGTAAGCAACTTAAATTTCGGTTAAACCACAGGTGGGTAAGTTGTAATTTGCCATTTTTCAAATAAATTATAAAAAATTGATTATAATGAAAATTTATTGAAAATGAACAATCAATTAGAACATAAATTTTTTTTTCATACCAATTATACTTGAAATAATAATCGATAAACCCATGATTCTTCAAAACTTTTTGACTATTTAAAAAATACACATCATCATCATCATTATTATTATTATTTTAGGAACAAATTAATACAAAGAGTTCATTTACTTAGATTTTCACATGACAACTTACATATGGCAATTGACAACTTACATAACAACTTACATTCGGAATGAATACCGAATTAAAGCTGTGGGGATAAGTGAGCCGTGCAGGAGTGTTGGGTCATAGGCCATGCCCGAGGACATATAAGAACCCAAGGATGGTCGAACGGTGAAATGAGTATGGGGGTTAATGGGTCGAGGACAAGGACAATTAATAACGAACGGATGGTGTCTCTCAAGGATCTGAACTTCCTCGAGAAAGCATTGTGGAAGGTTGGAACCCGGTCGCCTAGAGAATACCGTGCAAGGGGCAACCATACTTCTGAGGATAAGCTTCAGGGAAATGAGCCAACAGTAACTTAAGAAATATTTGAGAAAAAAGGCTGCTATCACCGCATTAAATGCTCTGCACCTAATCAACTGGCCGCATTTATGTGAAAATGACCCCTAAGCAGAGATATTTCAGTTCACAGCTACTCACAAAGCTTCCAGGAGGTTTCTAATGTGACAAGTATCCAAGAGATCACCTACGTGATCAACAAGTAGAAGGCTAGAATTGAAAAGAACATGACTATATAAGGAAAAGGCCCCCATGAAAATTGGGGCATGTAATCTGAAAAGGAAAAAAGAAAGAGAGAAAGAAAAAGAACACCATGTATTAGATAACTTGAGTAATATAAGAACACTTCATCCTCAAATATAACCAAGGAGAGCTTTCCTTAACATTGTGTTTGTCTTCTTGGCTTGAATCCGAACAATTAAGGTCCATACTTGATTTATTGAGCTACTCTCTTATATAATTCATTCTCTAACAAATATATTGTGTTGGACTTATTGGGCCATCATCCACTGTTAGTGAACTGGAGGTCAAATCAAGTCCTTACAAAAGCCATTTTAACATATGGGGTGTGAGGGCAAAGATCAGAATTCAAGTTTTCAGGAGAGAGTTTCACGCGCGCGTGTGCGTGCACACACACACATATATATATATATAAATATATATATATATTTACTTAGATTAAATTAGAATAATATATATGCGAAAACCAAACTGCAACTTGAACGAAATAAATTCGAAGGAAGCAAAACCGCTATCTCTCAACTAATATACTTTATGCAAACTTTTTTTTTTTTTTTTTTTTTCGTTCTCATCTAACGAAAATGCATGTAATCCTTTTGCATAGAGACGAAAACAGTTAAGGGACATAGGTCGTCTTATCTCAACCCCTTGGTTCTCTGTTTAAGTAACAATGGAGACACATTGTATACAATATTCACGAAAACACATTCTTTTTATCAACTTTTCATGGAGCACTCATAACTACCTTATCATAAGTCTTATTTATATCTAGTTTTATGGCCATATTACCCCATCTTTCCATTCTCTATAAATAATATAGGTCTTTGACTACCAAATAAGAATGCATAGACATGTTACTTGAGATGGAAGTTAATTAACTTTATAAATGGTATATGGTAGCACAACACTAGGTTATTCTTTGTAGGGACTTGGGGGGAGTGTTTTGTCACTCTTTTTTTTATGCTAGTCAGTAGGGGTATCAAAGTATTGAGACAGCTTTGAAATCACATTTGTTACCACTTACCAGCTTACCACAATGTCGTTTTCCCCAGTCATATTTCATTTTAATTTAACTTTTACACTTTCAATTGCATTAATTCTCTGGTTAATATATTATTAGATATTCAGCAAAACAAAATTGTCAGTAGACAATTCTGTTGTCACTTATTAGAAACAATTAGGAACAACTATTGTTATTGAGTTGATGTGGATGTCAGATGATGTAATGCATTTTTATCACAGTGGCAAACTCTCATTGATTGGTACTACAAAGTCAGCGTTGACCTTGCAGTCCGGGACTACCCAATAATTTCCTATTAAACATACTATTGATAATGCATGTCTCTTATGTGGCATCTACAAAGAGAGAAAGAGGATAATCTTAACTCTTAAGCCCAAGGACACGTGTCATGATTTCATATATTTAGTTGTAAGACACAGTTACTAAAAAACAGTTGTTACAGAGACATGGATGTATTGGTTTGGGAAGCTGAAATCAAAATTTTTTAATGGTAGTTACAATAAATTGAATTTGTATGGTCAAAAAGACTAAACAAAGTATACTGTATCAATAAGAGAATTTAAATTTGGACATTTTTTGTTTCCCTAATTATATGCTATATGAGGTAAATTGTAATTTTAACTAAATCATTATGAACCATTACTGTTTAGCCAGTTAGGCAGTACGTTTTGTCATTGAAAGTAGCTTTATTATCTTTTATTTTATTTATTTATATCGATTTTAGTAAAAATAAATAAAAACTAATCAAATAAAACCATCTAAAAGAATGTCCTATCATAATACATAATTTACAAAATTCATTGAAGATTACTTAAAAAAAAAAAACTACCTGTCATATCAATCACAAATTTTACGAGTGTCAAATCAAGACCATAATTTTCAAAAAAAAAAAAAAAAAATTATGTCCATATACTGCATAAAACCTTACTGCCCACCGCAAGGTCACATTTCTTGCCCTGCAGAAGAGGATCTTTGTTGTACTTGTGCTGAACTTTGATCTCCAACGCTGCTAAACATCTCTCCAGCCTAAAATATGAGATAAATAACTCCAATTAATATTATAACACAACTCTAAATACTGCATAAAGTATTACATTTACATTAAAAAAACACTATATTTATAACAAAAGCACAACAAAGTAATTACCTGACCCTTGAATTGTTGAATCAAAGATACCAATGTTGATTTTATAGTGTCCATTTTCTCCAATTGTGATTTTAAAGAGGTCATTTTCTCTGTCTTCTGTTGTAGCATTGTCTCTACTTCAGCCTAAAATATAAGATAAATAAATCCAATTAACAATATAACAAAACACTTACAAAGTATAAACTGCATAAAGTACTACATTTACATTAAAAAGTACATAATATTAATATATATATATATATTAATAAAAGCACACTGAAGTAATAACCTGGCCCTTTAATCGTTGAATTAAAACTGCAACTTGAACGAAATAAATTCGAAGGAAGCAAAACCGATTTTATTAAAATTCTCTTCGTATGAACAATAGCAGAACACGTACAAAAAAGGTGCTTATTAAATATTTAAGCACATCAAATAACTTAACTGCACCAGGTTGGCCCAGGTATGCCAAACTTCTCTGTTTTGCGTGCTTTAAAAGAAGCCACTGATGACACTGAACAGAAATACGGCTAATGATTGATCTTAGTCGGTCGGACCCTACGATATCTTAGTTGTATTCAAAATTTTTTTTTTTTTGAGAATCTAGTTGTATTCACCTATATAGCAAAAGGCTGTGTGTGTGTGTGCATGTGATGCAATTTTTCCTTCTCTGTCTACGTGTTCACACACACGCTATATTTATGGTCCAATTTAAATTTTATAATTATAAATGTGTACGTGCTATGATATCCTATCCACACAAAAATTGATGTGCTGTAATGTAGGCTATTAAATAAAATAAAAAAAAAATTTAAACATTAATTGATTGTGAAATTGACCCTCCATTAAACATGAAAAATGAAGATAATACTAATTTTGTAATTTGTAGATTAAAACAACAATTCTTTATTCAAAGTAATAGAGAAAAGATTTTCTGGTTAGAATCCATGCAGTGAGATATACGAATTATTGTACACTGCAAATCTCGTGCATTATTGTTAGTTTGTTAGGTAAATGTGTTTTAAAGGTTTTTGAATTAAAAATTTGTGGTCAAATCTGGTATTAATTGAAAAGGTGTATATGTCGAATAGTCGATAGCTTCTTCTTTAGCCCATCATTGTTACACAGCACACATTATCATTCAATTCTATATGGTGACTCTATTATGGTCACACCATCAAGGGGAGTGGTCCGTGACGACTGACGATATATATATATATTTTTTTTATGATTTTGTTAATTAGGGGCTAGCATTCTGATTTTGAACCGCAATATTAGTTCACTTATGAAATGCCTACTAACAGAAAATCTGATATTATTTGGACTTCATTGAGAATTTGAGATTATTGAAGTTAGTTTATGGCTAAACTCACCTAGAGAATGTTTACAACTTCTTTAACTGTTTAGGCTTGAAACTTATCCATTATCCCACCCAAAATAAAAACCCTCCATCATGGTTGCATTTTTCAGGCTCTACTAATATTACTAGGACAAGTTAAGAGTTTTGTAACTCAATTAGTTGCATTTTTTGATATTTTTAACAGAAACATCCACAATACAAATCTCCCTCTTTTATTGTAGCTATCGAATTATCAATAAAAAAAAAATTTATATATATATATATATATTATTGGCACAATGTAAACAAGAGAAGGGGAAATAAAAAAAGGTTTTGGGTTGTGCGTAGGTCAACAAACTCTAACCTACTACAGTACTACATTATCCTAAAGCATGGATTTTATATGGACACATTTGGGATTTCACTCTCAAATATGAAAGCGAAAGAAGACTCAATGAGAAGCCAAGTTAGCTGCGGCATAACCATATAAATTGGGTATGCAACACGTGGCTTATGAATCTCTCAACCATTGGGAATTATTGCAACCATAACGAGTTCTAAACAGTAATGTCCAGTCAAATACTGTATTTAAGAAAGGCATCACAAATTAAGTGAAGCAACGTTTATAAGGCTCTTTTTTTGCTTTTGGGTTTTTTACTATTTAATGCACCGCTCAGTTGGTCCGATTAATTAGGAATGCGTGTTTCAATCCATGAGGTGACAATGACTTGTTTGTTTGAATTATACATATTTTCTTTAAGAAAAAACAATTGCTGTTTGAATTCATGTTATCTACTTTGATGTGATTGTGAATTATTGCACGACTATGTTAACTTTTTTTTGAGAACAAGGACTATGTGTGTGAACTCTTTTTAATGTATTTAGAGCAATTTCTTTTTTCAAAAAAAAAAAAAATCATATGTTTTCTCAAAAGTAGAAATAGACATATTAACAATTTTAAATGATAAGTGGATACAATCTTCAAACTGTATTAGGAGTTTTCTCAAAAAAAAAAAAAAAAAAAAACTGTATTAGGAGTTAAATTTCAATTGGACTCCTTCGAAAAAACCATAGTTTTGAGATAAATCTTCTTATATACTTTTTTGAGTGGATGTTTATGTGAGATCAACACGTTCATCAAAATGTGAGATCAACACTAGATAATGGTATTTTAACAAAATCATGTATAGTGGATTCTTTTTCTTCTTTTTGGGCACAATTTTTGTCTTTTTCATCCAAACCTAATCTTATTTCACTTTCATAATCATGTCCCGTTTTGGGCTAGATCTCTTAAGTCTTATCTCTCCTGCGGGTAACAAATAAACAATATTTGAGATGCCAATCAGCTCATTAGCTTGATCTAATGGAATCATTTTCCTTCACTAAATTAAATGAACACGTACTTTTGGACAGAGTCACCAACTTCGATTTTGACACTAATTGGATTGGTTTTTGGTAATGGTAGTAGCTTCTGTACTCAAAGTCATTAGGTCATGAGACTCCAAAACAATCGAAGTGCAACTTTTGCTCAAGTTTGCTAGTGGTGTTTATTGCATATACTTTTACGCAACTAAAAAAGTATTTGAAATTGTGAAACAATTCCCATGGTTTTAAAAATCGGTACGATTAAAGAACCGGTAAAGGGACTAGTTACCAATTTTATAGTCTGATTGAAGTCGAATCGATGGTCGAATCGATGATATCATTAATAATTTAATTTAAAATATTTAAATAAATTTTATGTGAATTTTTATTTTTCATAAATTATATTAAGAAAATATTTTAAAAAAATGAAAGATTTTCTTTATTCTTCATTTTTTCCCTACTTAGAGCATTCTCATCAGCTCTTCTATAAAAAATGTCATTTTGACACACCAAAAGCCTACTTTACTATTTTAGCACATCATTTTACAACATACCATTTATTAGATGTTCTATTCTTCAATCTCATACATTAAAATAATATACACATCACATTAAAATATCATTTTAAAAAAACTTCAAACAATAATATATACTGCACAGCCCCCCACCACCACTGCCCATAGCACACCACCACCACCACTGCCCATAGTACCCCACTGCCGACAACCATAACCAAAACCCAAAATTAACCAACCAACCCACTACCACCAACCATCGTAGCTAAAATCCAAAATCAACCAAAACCCAAAATTAGCCCACACCCACTGCCATAACCCACCAACATCAGCCATCACAACCCATGAAAATCAGCCCACCCACCGCCATAACCCACCAACATCAACCCATTACAACCCATGAAACTCAACCCACATCCACCAAAACAAAACAAAAAAAAAAAAAAAAACCAAGGCGATCTGATTTGAGAGTGTGAGGTGGAAGTGATGCGATCTGCCCATTCGAAGCGATTTGCCCATCCGATGCGATTTGAGAGTGCGATCTGCCCATCCGAAGCCACCCATTGCCCAACCCACCCATCAAACCACAACCCCAAAAAAAAAAAAAAAAAAAAAAAAAAAAAAAACCACAGCTAGAGAGAGATTGGCGTGGAAGTGATGCGTCGGCGTTGGCGTGAAATTGATGCGTCGGCGTCGGCGTGGAAGAGAACTGATGGTGAGGAAGAAAATATGAGGGGATGAGAGATAGGATCGGTGTTTGAGAAAAAAGGGAGGAAGAGAGTGCCAGGGAGATGAGAGAGAAAAGAATAAAAAATTCATTAAAATTATAAAACATCTCTCCGTACGCTTTCATATTTGAGAACGTAATGTTCATGTGTGTCAAATTTTTTAAGATTTAGAACATCTCATGAGAGATGTATTTTGATGTTTGGTGTGCCAAATGCCAAATATTTGGCATTTGGCACATCTGATGAGAATGCTCTTAATAATTGTTGACAAAGTATAATTTGCTATATATATATATAATAGTTTTTTTTGGCTGAATTATATAAATAATAGTTTGATATTTTGACTTTCAACTTTTAACAATTTCTTAAAAAAAAAAAAAAAACCGAAAACCAAAGTTCTAAATGTCAGAATGACTAGACATGCATTCAAATCAGATTACTCTTGTTTTCTTTCATAGCAATAATCACACTCACACACGTTTACTCTTGTCTTCTTTTTTGTTTTTTCCTTCTTTTTTTATTTCCCTTAAATCTGTAACCACACATTACCACCTACTCCAAGGTCTCAAGTCTTTCTCTTTCTCAAGATAAGTTTTTGACAGTCTTCGCGGACATTTTATTCCAGTCAAAGCTCAGATTTTTTATACATATCATCTAATAAAAGTATCTCTTTTATTTTATTTTCACCCACAAATCTGAAAATTTTTCCCAATTTTACTTTAGTGCAAATCTAAGAAATTTGTTCCATTTTATTCTAGTTTTTCTTCTTATTCTCTTTCCGATTCAAGAACCGGTTTAATCATAGCTGTTCCTGGTTTTCCTGATTGAACCGACGGTTTTCAATTTTTCTTTGGTTTTTGGTTTTTAATGATAACTGGACCAAATTGGTGTTCGGTTTCCAGTTGAACTGGCCGGTCCGGTTCAATTTTTAAAACCATGACAATTTCATTGTTAGAAATTGTGACTTCAAATCATGATTTCAATTACTTTTTCAATTGTGTGTAAAGTGTGTGTAACAATATTTATCATTTGCTCAATGAGTATAACTCTGACCTTTAATAGAGCTTATGAACTCTACATAACCCACGAAAGTGCAACTTTAACCTACTTGATGTTGACAATCTACCTCACAAGTTTATATAAATTTTTTACTTGATCTATTCCAAAATTATAATTTAAAGGTTTTTTAATTATCAGAAAAGTATAAATATATTTTTTTATTATCGAAAGTACATTTCACATATACTTCATCTAAACAGTCAAAATGTAGTTTTCTTTTTTAATTAAAAAATTATAGGTAATTATAAACATATTTTAAAATTGAACTATTGAAAGAATAAAAAAAATATAGAGGTTTAAGGTTTGAGGTTTCAATTAGGGTTCAACTAGGAGTCAACGTCATAATTAATTTAATAATCAATTAAAATACTAATCAATATATCATATGATTCATATTTAAAAATATATATATATATATATCAAATTGTTTATAACTTTAAAATACACTCTTAAAACTTTTTAAGACAATAATAATTGATGAACCAGAAGGCATCGTTCGTCCAGACGCAGCTATGGACGAAGAACAAGCCATAAATGAAGCCATTACTAACTGAGCCGTTACAATTGGACGAAGTAAAGAGAGAGACAGCTCAAAGGTCTCCATATCTGTGCATTAAGTATCAGAAGGCTCCACATCCCTGCATTAAGTGTCAGGGGCGTTATCCAAATAGAAAATTAAACCACCATTAATGGTGGTGGTTCCAACGGCTAGGAGAGTAAAGGCCTATATAAGGCACATTCCACCAAAGGTAAAGGACATGATCAGAATTATATTCCCATTAGCTAGAATTTCCCAATTATCTCTTTATCATTCTAACTTTGTCATTGGAGGTTCATTGGCTAGCACCATGCCAGTGACCTATTTGTTACATTTTCATGCTATCTTGCAGGTTACGCCGGAGTCATCTAGACGATCTCAACTACTGACGATTTTGGCATCAATAATAATAATAATAATAATAATAATAATAATAATAATAATAATAATAAAACATATATAATAATATGATGCGAGATTTATTTATTTATTTAAAGTATAAACAAATATAAATAAATCTTTCTCTCTCGTTTGCATAATTGCATTGGAAATTTGGAATTCATGGAAGGAAGGAGAGAGAAAGGTTGCACCGAAGTTAGTGGGAGAGAGAGTACACTAAAGAATGAGTTCTTATTCATAATAGAAACTATTAACTAATACAATATGGATTTTGCTAATGTGTACCCTAAGAGTATACAATAATTTTTATTTTTGGAAAAAAATTTCTCGGGAATTGAAAAAGTATTGACAGTTTTTTCAATTCATGAGAAAATGTTTCCAAAAATGAATAGCTTAATGTGTGTCCTAAGGGCACACATTAACCGGACCCATACAACATAAGCAATTCTAGATGCAAATTTCAAAACAAAAAGCTATCACGATAAAATATTAAGTAAGAAATGGAAAAAAATTCTCAAAAAATAAAAAGAAAAGAAAAACAATAACACTAACGTTGGATACGTGACTAAAATGTATCTCAACTTGAATAAAAATTCTCTATCTTTTAAAAAAAAAATAAAAATAAAAATAAAACTGGCAAATTTTATTGAAGTAAAAAAAGAAAGAGAACAAAGTGTTATTAGAGGACTCTCCTCCATTCATACAAATGTATCTTTCTAATCGCATACTGAGGAGCTAACACGTTTGTTGTGCGCGCAAGATATCCACGATATAGAACTCAATTTTGCATTGGATAGTCCCAAATCACATGAAAACTATCTATCCAAAGGAAATGAGCCACCACCAAAATTAGTACAACACCAATACTTGGAGAAAGATAGCGTTACCGAATAACAGAAAGGGAAAAAAATGGAGTGAGATAGAGCCAGTTGGAGAGAGAGAGAAAGTGGAATTCAAATGTTTAAATTGGAAAAAAAAATTAGAAAAAAAAAATCCATACGTTTGACATATAATTCATTTTAGGAGGCAAAAATTAAAAAGTTGGAATTAGGTAAACATCCAGATTCACTTTTGAAAATTAAAAAAAAAAAAAAAAAGAATCCAAAGATTCCTCACATCTATAATTTGTACCTTTCAAATTAATTTCAAAATGTTAATTATTTTGCCATTAACAATAATTTGTCAATTGCCTCGGCAATAGTTTGTCCCAACTTCCAAGTTTTAAAGTTACATGCTACCATCTTCATTCTTTTGAATTAACAACATGATTCCATGGCAAATATTAATTTTGACAAATCTAAAGCTACATGTAGTCCCATATCATTTAAACAATATTAATTATAATTTTTATTTAATGAATTATACATGGATAATATGAATCATCTAGACTTTTAGATTTAGATAAAATTTAGGTACGATTTATTAGAAATTGTATTTAGGGTTCTTCAATTAACTTTAAACATGTAACTGCATACTTCTTAAACCATAAAAGGATTTCTGTCCACTTCACAATAAATTAAGAGAGACATAAAATCATAATTGGCTGCTTTTACAGTGATTTTCCCCTTTCTTAATTATTTGTTTGGTTGAAAAAATTCATCAACTTAGTTGGGTTCTTTTTTGTGTCTATATTGCTACAAGGTCAGCAGCATTCAATTACATGCATGTTTGAGTAGAGAAGTCGAGATAACATGGGTCAAACCTAGTTTTAGAAGTTAGCTTCCTCATATATATAATTTTAAATAATTTAATTTGCATGCCAAAAGTACGTGTAAATCAAACTTTCTCACTGTCACTAGCACTCTCCACAATCACCTTATCGGTTGAGGCAGCAAAGGCCATAATGTGACGACATTCATCCACATACTCATCGGAAGAGTCATCCTCAGTATCACTCCAGGTGGCAACCAACCCTTTATCTTTTGACTCCTTGATCTTTTCCTTCATGAGGTAGTTTGGGCACTCTATCCTCATATGACCAAAATCTTTGCACTCATGGCATTGGATGAGGGGTTTCTCATTCTTGCCCTTCCTTAAGGATTTAGATTTCCTAGGAGGTTTGCCCTTATCTTTTTTCCTGAATTGAAGAAGTTTGATAATCTCATCAGTTATGAAGGTTAGATCCTCATCCTTATCATCATCTTCATCTTTCTAATTTATTACAATAAATGTCATGTTGGAAATTGTTTTGGGAATTTTCTGGTTGCAAGGAAGTTTATGCTTTTACAAGGCGAGTCGTAGTAACTTTTTTTTTTATATGTTGAGAAGCATGAGTCATAGGAACTTGTGCAAGTGTGTGAGTTTTATTGTAATTTGGTTTGAGTTATGTATGTGAGTAATCTATGGATTACATTGTTCCAACTATAATATGTGTTCAATTTTATATGTTTTCTTATAAGATTCCTCTATTTCATAGTTCACATTGTTCCAAGATTGCTTCTGGACAATTGAGATAATTGTTTTAGTCAAAAAATAAATTGTATATATATAATTTGGGGTTAAAAGAAATAATGTTGTTACACTAGACAATTATTTGCTATCATGATGATTGAAAATTTTTTTAAGTAAAACAAAATTTGTATATATATAATTTGGGGTTAAAGCAAAATATTATTGTTACACTAGATGATTATTTGCTATCATGACAATTAAGAAATTGTTTTAGTAAAAAAAAAAATTGTATAAGTATAATTTGGGGTTAAAAAAATTACTTGTTACACTAGACGATTATTTGCTATTATGTGGCGGTGGTAGCGGCGGCGGTGGTAGCGGCAGTAGTGGTTGTGGTGGTTGTGATTGTTGTTTATTGTAGTGGATATATTATTTTATTGTAGTAGATATATTATTTTATTGTGATGTTTATATTATTTTATTGTGTTGAAAGTTAAAATAGATCCACTGATGCTGGATGTTTTGTAAAGTGAGTAGGTAAAATAGATAAAGTAACTTTTTGTGGTGCTAAATAGCTAAAAAAATAGCTCCACCAATGTGGATGCTCTTACATGTTGAAATTTTCAATGGGATTTGGTGTTTGGTGTCCTTTTACGTGGCTCAATCTCAATAGAAAAGGAAAATATGTATGACATCAGGTTCTTCCATATCTCAAGCCAAATGAAATGTACTCCCATTTTCCAATTAACTTTTCCATCTTTCTTTCCCGCAAAGTAATTGACTTCGCAAACTTGTTCTTTTCTAAGCCTTTTTTGTTTGGTGTGTTGTTGAACATATTACATATTGACACTTGATAAATCGGAATATGATTTGTCCAAACAACAGTAAATGGACATTAATGCTAATTTATGCGCACTAGTAACTGACGGAATCTCCAGCAGGTTTTGTAACCGATGATCATTAAAGGTGACCAATTTAATCACCTGATACGTTACAAAGGCAGTAAGCCCAATTAATGACGTAATGAAAACAGGTTACAAGGTCCAGCTCCTATAAAATGAATCAGACAAATAAAGGAAAGGTACGCACAAAAAACACTTGGAAAACCCAAAAGAAGCTCTGATTATTCTATTATTAGCTGTCATTCTGACTTTATCATCGAAGGGTTTTAAGGAAACACCCCACTGGTGTTTTCTCCACCAAAATCTCTCTTCTGTTTTGCAGGCACACATAGAAGACATTGGCTTCGTTGGAAGAACAACATACTAAAAATTTCAGGCATCATCAGTTTGGCATCGTTTGTGGGGAGACACACTTGAAACCAGTGCTCTAACCTGCTGCGAAAGTTTTTCGTCTTTCCAATGGATCCTAATTATTCAAACCAAATGGAAGAGCAGATTCAAGCCCTTGTTGCAACTGTGGAAGAGCTGACCAGGCAAAATGAGGAGCTGAGGCTGAGAAATGACAATGCCCCACCCAGGATAGAGAACAGGGAACAACGAAGCAATAATGAAGGGACAATCGGGGGAGAGATAATTCCAACAGGACTGAGCATCCAAGCAGGATGGAAGAAGAATTCCAAAACATGAAGAAACGGATGGACGAATTGAATAACGCAGTGAAGGGGAAAGGAGAGAGAAACCTAGATGGAATGATCAAACAAACTGCATCACCATTTACTGCAGCAGTGCTAGATTTACCACTGCCACAGAAGTTTAGGCTCCCCCAACTCAATTCATTCGACGGATCAAAGGACTTGCTTGACCACATCAAGTCCTTCAAAAGCCTAATGAACTTGCAGAAAACCCCAGATGAAATTATGTGCAGAGCTTTTCCAACTACTTTGAAGGGGCCAGCCAAAGTTTGGTTTAGCAAGATTCCCCCTTCAACGATTAGAAATTTCAACGAACTAGGAGGTGCCTTCGTCCGTCATTTCATCGGCGGACAAAGGTATAGACAACCCACTTTGCACTTATTAAGTGTGAGACAGGAAGCAGGAGAATCCTTGAGAATGTATGTGACAAGATTTAACAAAGAAGTCCAACAAGTAGATGAAGCAGAAGATCAGGTGTTGCTCACAGCCTTTCAACCAGGATTAAGGTCAGAGGACTTCCTGTTTTCAATAACTAAGAACCCTCCGGCAACCATGGCTGACATATTGTTCAAAGCACAAAAGTACATGAATGCGGAGGATGTCCTGGCTTCTAAAGGGATCACAAAAAGGCCAAGGAAGGAGAAGGAAAGTGAAGATCGTCCAGATCGCAGAAAAGAGGGCAAACTCGCACACAGCCTACCAAAGGATAACAAAGGGCATTTCCCAAACTTCACCCCGCTGGTAATGCCTCCTAGCAAAATTTTAATGCAAGTAAAAAATGACCCCATTCTGAGGTGGCCCAAGCCAATGAGAAGTGATCCAGAGGGGAGAAATAAGAGTAAGTATTGCCATTTCCATAAGGATTATGGGCATGATACGAACGGGTGTTGTGATTTGAAGAATCAGATCGAAAATTTGATTCAGCAAGGAAAACTGAAGAGGTTTGTAGGCTAGAGTGATCAACATTATGGGTCCTGAAAAGACGAAGGCGGGGAGTCGACCTCAAGATGAAGATAGAAGTATCCCACAGGCACGAGAAAAAGAGAAGCAACAAGCAATAGCATGAGAGATTCGAACTATAGCTAGGGGATTAGTGGCTGGAGGCTCGTCCAGGTCACTCAGAAGGGCATACACAAGGCAGGTGAATAAGATACATACAAAACCTGTCTGGACAAAGCATGCCAAGTCAGATGAACCAGATGTCACCTTCTCAGGAAAAGATTCATGGGGGGTAAAACAACCACATGACGATCCATTGGTGATCATGTTGAAAATTGAAAATTGAAAATTTCAATATCCGCCGGGTCCTAATTGACAATGGTAGTTCAACGGACATAATGTATTTATCCGCTTTCCAACAGATGAAAATGGGTAAAGAGAGACTTCGTCCATTCCACTCACCCTTGGTAAGTTTCTCCGGAGACAAGGTATACCCGAAGGGAATCGTTACACTAACTGTGGTTGCAGGAACGTTCCCAAATCAAGTGAAGAAGGATATCGACTTCCTTGTTGTGGACTGTCCTTCATCCTACAATGTGATCATTGGACGACCAACGCTGAACAAATTCAAAGCATCAACCTCCACATATTACTTGAAGATGAAGTTTCTTATGGAGAACGGAGTCAGAGAGGTTCGGGGAGACCAGGTTTTGGCTCGAAAATGTTACCAAGCAGCCTTGGCTGTGGAGGAAAACTATACCTGGACAGTCGAGGAAGCAAAGCTAGAAAAGAACCATGCAGAAGAGTTGGAAGAAATATAGTTAGCCGAAGTAGAACAGACCAGAACTACGAAAATAGGGGCCGACTTAGAACCAAAAATGAAGATGAAGGTAACACAGTTCTTGAAGGATAACCAGGATGTCTTTGCCTGGAGCCACGAAGACATGCTTAACATATATTAAGAAGTGATAGTACATCGCTTATCGGTAGATCCATGGCAGAAACTAGTCCAACAGAAATGACGAGTTTTTGCTCTAGAGCACAATAAGGCTGTCATGGAAGAGGTAGATAAATCGTTGTCTGTTGATTTCATCCGAGAGATTTATTACCCGGAGTGGTTAGCAAATATGGTCATGGTCAAGAAATCAAACGGGAAATGGAGGATATGCGTAGATTTTACTGATCTAAATAAAGCCTACCCAAAAGACAGTTTTCATCTACCATGAATCGACCAATTGGTAGATTCGACCGCCGGACATGAACTCCTCAGCTTCATGGATGCATTTTCTAGTCACAATAAGATCATGATGGACGAACAGGATTAGGAGAAGACAACGTTCATTACTAGTCAAGGCCTCTACTGCTACAAGGTAATGCCCTTCGAACTCAAAAACGCAGGGGCTATATACCAAAGATTGGTCAATCGCATGTTCCATAATCAAGTTTGACGAAATATAGAGGTGTACGTAGTCGACGTGTTAGTCAAAAGCCAGCAAACAGTGGACCATTTAATAGATCTAGAAGAAACTTTTGATACTCTTCGAAAATACAACATGAAGTTGAATCCATCCAAGTGCATTTTTGATGTATCATCTGGGAAATTTCTTGGATTTATGGTATCATAGAGGGGTATCGAAGCGAATCCGGACAAAATAAGGGCGATAATTGAAATGTCACCCCTAACAAATGTGAAGGAAGTCCAACGTCTGAGCGGGCGTATAGCTGCCCTTAACAGATTCATCTCCCGATCTACAGATAAGTGTTTCCCATTTTTTAAGCTTTTTAAGAAAAAATTCGAATGGACGAATGAATGTACTATAGCCTTTGAAAGCCTGAAACAATACTTGATGACTCCACCTCTTCTAAGCCCCTCGAAGATAGGGGAGGATCTATTTTTGTATTTGGCTATGTCACAGACTGCTGTTAGTTCAACTCTAATACGGGAGGAAGAAGAAGTATAGAAGCCCGTCTATTACACTAGCCAGGCCTTCAAAGGGGGCAGAAGCACGGTATCCTAGCATTGAGAAAATGGTCTTCGCCCTAATCACAGCATCATGGAAGCTGAAATCCTACTTCCAAGCACACACGATAATTGTGTTGACTGATCAACCCAGGAAGAAAGCGATGAATAGGCCAGATGTAGCTGGACGATTGATTTTTGGGCAGTAGAATTGGGGGAGTTCGATATCAAATATCGTCCTCGGACGGTAATCAAGGCTCAAGCATTGGTCGATTTTGTTGCAGAATTCACTTTAGGGGAGGAGAACGAGATCGACAAAGCATTCTAGATGGTTAAGGTGGATGGATCGTCCAACAAAGAAGATGGAGGAGTAGGAGTGGTTCTTGAAACACTGGAGAAGGATGTTATCCAATATACTGTTCGGCTCTAGTTCTCAACTACCAACAACGAGGCCGAATATGAAGCTCTTCTGACCGGGTTGAAATTAGCAAAATCCATAGGAGCACAGAAGTTGAATGTATACAGTGACTCACAATTGGTGACAAGACAAGTGAATGGAGAGTATGAAGCCATTCAAGAAAGAATGCAGCGTTATTTGCAGATGATCCTCCACCTGGCTGATCATTTCGAGAAAGTGAATTTTCTGCAGATCCTAAGGGAGCAGAACAACCAAGCTGATCAATTGGCAAAATTGGCTTCATCAGGCGAATTCAATCAGGTGAAGGGAGTTCATATCGAAATACATACAGAATCAAGCAGTAATGAAGTAGAAGTGTTTCCTGTCCAAACCCTAGAAATTGGATGACTCCCATCCTCAACTATCTTAATAGTGGAGATCTTCCAACAGATCGCAAGGAAGCAAGGAAGTTGCGCCTAAGAGCCTCAAGATTTGTTCTGATTAATGAAGTTTTGTATAAATGAGGATTCATGCTCCCTTACTTGAGGTGCCTGACAAAAGATGAAGCCAACTACGCACTTCGGGAAGTCCATGATGGAATTTGTGGTGATCATTCAGGGGCACGATCACTCGCTTCAAAAATACTGAGAATAGGTTACTACTGGCCAACTATGAAGAAGGATGCCTTTGCATTCGTCCAAGCATGTGACAAGTGTCAACGATTTTTCAATCTAAGCAAGATACTGGCAGAAGAACTTACACCCGTAACTTCTCCTTGGCCTTTCGCTCAATGGGGGATCGACATAGTTAGACCACTCCCAACCGGGAGAAAACAGATGAAATTCTTGCTGGTTACCATAGACTACTTTACTAAGTAGGAGGAAGCAGAACCTTTGGCAAGGATTACAGAGAAGAATGTGCAAAATTTCGTCTGGAAGAATATTGTCTGCAGATTTTGGGTCCCGAAAGTGATTATCTCAGATAACGGGCGTCAATTTGATAGCTCTTCTTTCCAAAGTTTTTGTAGCGGGCTAAGGATCAAGAACCACTATTTGTCACCAGGACACCCCTAATCCAATGGGCAGGTAGAAGTGACAAACCATGCTTTGCTTAAGATAATCAAAGCTCGGCTTAAGGGGGAAAAGGGAGCTTGGGTAGACGAACTGCCCAGTGTTCTGTGGGCGTATAGAACAACAGTCAGAACTCCAACAGGTAAGACTCCTTTCAACTTGACATTTGGGACTGAAGCAGTCATAACAGTAGAAGTTGGACTCACTACTTTCAGAGCCACGACGTTTGATGAATCAAAGAATGACGAAGAACTGAAAGTCAATCTTGATCTATTCGATGAGTTGAAGGAAAAAGCATGTACAAGAATGGCCAGAGATCAAAATCGAGTTGCAGGATATTACAACAGCAAAGTGAAAGCCAGAAAATTCGAAGAGGGTGACTTAGTCCTAAGAAAAGTCTCCCAAGCTACCAAAGACCCAACACAGGGAAAATTGGGCCCAAACTGGGAAAGACCTCATAGAGTCAAAAGCTACACGCGAGAAGGAAGTTATTGTCTGACAAACATGGATGGGATAGATCTGCCTCATCCATGGAATGTTGAACATCTGAGGAAATACTATTTTCCTGCCTTTGAGTTTTATTTCCCATTTTTTTTGTATTTCATTCAAGAATAAAGGTCCTCTCCAAACAAGAGACCCTGAATAAAAAGATCCTGAAATTTCTCTTCCAAATAAATTAAGTTATTTGTCCTGATAGTGCGTTGATCGTCTGATGCACAACGATCACGCAAACAAAAGATGAATTTCCCTGCTATGTGCACCAATCTCAAACAGAAAACGAATTACCCTGCTACGTGCATCAATCGCACATGTAAGATGAATTGCCCTGCTACGTGCAGTAATTGCAAACAAAAGACGAATTGCCCTGCTACATGTAGCAATCGCACATGTAAGACGAATTGCCCTGCTATGTGTAGCAATCACAAACAAAAGATGAATTGCCTTGCTACGTGCAGCAATCGCAAACAAAAGACAAATTGCCCTACCACGTGCAGCAATCGTAAAATAAAGGGACAATTATCTTGCGATACGCAACAACCACATCAATTGTCCAACGAATATGTTCGATCATCTAACATGGGAATTTCCACAAAAAGTGTTGTCCTATAGTACATAGCAATTACAGATGAAGCAAATATATTACCAAAATTTCACAATGTTCAAGTAAGAAATATATCTCGTACGCAAAAGGAGAACATCTAATGACAACAAAGTCTTAGAAACAGAGGGAGGTAGCAATATTGTCTTATGCCCAAAACATCCAAGTCCAAAAAATAGAAAAAGTTTTTTCTTTGCTCAAAAAACATGTGAGCCTAAGAAAATAAAAAATATATGCCTACTCCACATTGGCATCACCAGCAACGGGAACAATACTTCCAGCATCGCCTTCAACACTTCTGACCTCCACTTCAGCAATCACAACAGCTGCACTAACCGGTGCAGCTTCCGTAGCCACCATCTCCTTTTCTATCTCCTCAATGTCCAACGAAGCGAAATTCAAGACAGGATGGTGTTTGATGAGATACCTCTGAAAAAGCTCAAAACCATCAGCATACTTCACCATAATCTTATCTGAATATTCGTCAAACGCTTTAAAGTTCCTTACAGCCTCTTCCACCTCTTTCTTCGCCTTCTCCAAATGATCATCCTTCTGGGCACTTAAAATTTTCTCTATAATCAAGTCAGTTTGGGCCGTCTTCAACTACTTCCCCATTGCGATAATTTTAGCAGCCATTTTCTTCACACTCTCCTTTAAGGAAGCGTTCTCAACAGAAAGGTTCTTAATCCTAGCTTGCGCCGAAGCCAATTTTTCTTCCATGTCCAGGTAATTAGTTGTCAGGTACATAGACTCCACCAAAATTTAGAAGAAAGAAGTTTAAAAAAGAAAAAGAAAAAAAGAGAGGAACTAATATGAACAAGGAAGAAGTGGTTCTTGAAAACGAACCTGAACATTTTTTTGGAGATGCTGGGTAACCAAGTCATGGGATTCAATAGACGAAAAACGTCCCAGTTCGTCTGTTGAGATTACATCTTGAGCCTTAGCCACGGCCAAACCAGGGTCATTCCAGAAGTCAGAGACGGACTTCCCCTTGTCTCGGCTTTTGAAAGATCGAAGAGAAGGTGTGAGTTCTTCAATAGAAACTGTTGGAGAGGATATAAGAACTTCAGAAACTTTCTGAACAGCGGAAGGAATAGAAGGTTTCTCTGAAGACTACCCCCAGGTTGGGCCTCCTCACCTTCCTTTTGCTTGAGCTCCACATACCTAGCTTTTTTAAACCTAGTAGTCATCCCTACATAACGAAAAACATCAGAGAACAAACATCACACATACGCTTAAAAAAAAAAGGAGAAACAGAAGAAGAGAATAGATTAACTCCTCTTATTCGTCTCGAGACGCTGCAAAACACCACCAGAAGGTTCTGGTCCAAGAAAGTGAAGGGATAAGTTATTAGGGCTGATTAGATCGTCAAAATCTTTCACTTCGTCAACATACCCTAAAACCCTTTTAAGAAGATCTTTGTAACGACTCTTTAAATGAGGATAAGCTTTCACTGAAGGAAAAAAAAAAAAGTATAACCAAATCGTCACAAGCACAGTACAAAAGAAGGGAGTATAAAAAGATGCACCAGACACTGGGGTCCCCCATTAACGAAGAAACCTGGGAGCTTCGTCCAGGTTCTCGTTTGGAAGAGTCTCCCAATCTTCACCCGAGACAAAGAAAAAAACGTTGTTTCCAATCTTAATAAGAGGAAGGAGACTCCAAAACAATTTTTAGCTTCCTATCCCAAGGCCTAAACTCCCAATAACCCTTGAGTTTTAACTCCATCAAACGATACAAATAGAAAAATTCGTCCACCTTAATAAAATCTCCGTCATTCACCGTAGACCAAATCACCATACAACACACCATTGTCCTCTAAGCATTCGGAACAAGTTGTCCTGGAGCAATTTTTAAACGAGAAAGAACTTCTCTATAGAGTGGGTGGACGGGAAAACGCAACCCACACTGGAAATATGATTTGTAAAAACATACTTCCTCAGGAAAAAAGGTACAAGACCTTTCATCTACCTCAGGAAACCTAATTAAACCCAAAGGGGGAAACTGGTACTTATCGACAATCCTATCTTTTGTTTTTTCATAGTCCTTCCTCAAATACCCACCCTTTTCTTTCCAAGCCTGAAATGTTAGGAGCAGAGATGAAGCGGTATCCATCTTGTTAAGTTATGATTTTTCTTATAACATTAGTGTTGGTTTATTCCATAACAAAAAGTGTTTTAATTGCATAAATTTGTTTCCTTGTATTTTTGTGGGATTTATTTGTAATGGGTTTAGTATTGAGTGGTGGAGATTTGATCAAGACAGCTAAAAAAGTCACATGAGGAGCACATCCCAGAAATTGAAGAGTCATGCCAGGCTGTCGTTTTCGCAAGTGTCTCGCGGGTAAGGCCTTCCCGCGAGTTACTTGCGAAACATTCTGCTTGGAGGATTTTTAAGTGTGACTTTCTTACCCTTCACCCATACTAAATATACCCTCATTACCCACAGAAATTGTAAGGAGGTCATTCAGAGAGAAAACCCCTAGATAGGTTTTCTACAACACACACACCCATCTTTTTAAAAAGAGCTACTTATCCTTAGTGAAGAAATCATTCTAGCCTTTTCTCCTTCCCTCTCCCATTGTCATATCTTAAGAGGAGATTTGTACCCAAACACAACCCACACCTTTTCAGAATGTAGACAGTGTTTTGGAGTTTGGGAAGCTTTGGGGATTTGCCAAAAGAAGCCAGTGAGGCTTGGCGGATGCAATTGGGCGTATTGCGGGATCTGGAAAGCTAGAGAAGACATGACTCCGTGAAGTCCATTGGTAGCAAGAGCTTAGAGGGCTCAAGTACATTGGGTAGACTAGGCTTGGAGAGTCTTTTGTTATTCGTATACTCTAACTTTATTCTCTAATGGATCGATTTTCCGCTTGGAGGGCGGCGGAGAGGTTTTTCGCTGAGTTCTTCGGTTTCCTCTTAGATAACACGTCTTGGTGTTATCTTGTGGTTGCATCTCTCTTCCCTTACTCTTGTGCTTTACTTTTATTGTTTGTTATTCATGTTTATGCACTAAAGTAGTTATCAGGCATATTTTGGGGATTTGCCAAAAGAAGCCAGTGAGGCTTGGCGGATGCAATCGAGCGTATTGCGGGATCCGGAAAGCTAGAGAAGACATGACTCCGTGAAGTACATTGGTAGCAAGAGCTTAGAGGGCTCAAGTACATTGGGTAGACTAGGCTTGGAGGGTCTTTTGTTATTCGTATACTCCAACTTTATTCTCTAGTGGATCGATTTTTCGCTTAGAGGGCGGCGGAGAGGTTTTTCGTCGAATTCTTCGGTTTCCTCTTGGATAACACGTCTTGGTGTTATCTTGTGGTTGCATCTCTCTTCCCTTACTCTTGTGCTTTAATTTTATTGTTTGTTATTCATGTTTATGCACTAAAGTAGTTATCGGTTTATTGCGTTTCATTTGCTCTTGTTCTGCACTTAGATAAGTTAGAGTAAAAGCAATCGAGCCGTAATTTTTTAATTGGGGGTCTAAACAAACTCTTGTGTTTTCACACACATTTGAGCTTTCACATCTCTTGGGTAACGGTTTTTTCACTAAAGGATAAACCAGTTTCTAAATCACTAGACCTCACCCTATCCTCAGACATTACTCTCATTTCTAAAGATTGAGCGAAATCGACTGAAAAGTGAACTAAGGGGCACAACGTCAACAAAACTTCCCTCAAAGGAGTTTCTCGAGTAACATACACACCCACTTGAGGTTTCCTCCTATCAGAAGTTTGAAGGAAAATAACATAGCCGAGTAAAGAAAAAATAAATCAAAGGGGAATCAAACAAGACAAGAGAATAATCAACCATTAATTATCGAGAAGAAGAAGGAACTCACCTGGAACTCGAGGAGTACAATGCTTGGAATTAAAAACCAAACGAATAAGTAAGGAAAGAAAGAGAAATGGAAGTTTAAAAGGGGCAAACGAAAAATCAGAACGCGGGAAGATCGCGAATTCCCAATGCACGAACAACCAATCGGAGCACGACACGTGGTAGAAATTCGACCAAAAAAGTCGCGCCTCATAAATGTGACAAGAACGGAATCCGAAGCGACATGGACGAACGAAATTCATTCCTACAAATTGTCTCCTTCTAAACGAACAATTTCGGAATGAGGGGGCAACTAATAAATTGGAATATGATTCGTCCAAACAACAGTAAATGGACATTAATGCTAATTTATGCGTACCAGTAACTGATGGAATCTCCAGCAGGTTTTGTAACTGACAATCATTAAAGGTGACCAATTTAATCACCTAATATGTTACAAAGGCAGTAAAGCCCAATTAATGACGTAATGAAAGCAGGTTACAAGGTCTAGCTCCTATAAAAGAAATCAGACAAATAAAGGAAATGTGTGCACAAAAAACACTTGGAAAATCCAAAAGAAGCTCTGATTATTCTATTATCAGCTGTCATTCTGACTTTATCATCAAAGGGTTTTAAGGAAACAACCCACTGGTGTTTTCTCCACCAAAATTTCTCTTCTATTTTGCAAGCACACATAGAAGACGTTGACTCCGTTGGACGAACAACATACTGACAATTTTAGGCGTCATCAATGGTAGCGGCGGCGGTGGTGGCAGCGGTAGCGGTTGCGGTGGTTGTGATTGTTATTTATTGTAGTGGATATATTATTTTATTATAGTAGATATATTATTTTATTGTGTCAAAAGCTAAAATAGATCCACTGATGTTGGATGTTTTGTAAAGTGAGTAGGTAAAATAAATAAAGTAACTTTTTGTGGTGTTAAATAGCTAAAAAAATAGTTTCACTAATGTGGATGCCCTTACGTGTTGAAATTTTCAATGGGATTTGGTGTTTGGTGTCCTCTTACGTGGCTCAATCTCAATAGAAAAGGAAAATATGTATGACATCATATTCTTCCATATATCAAGCCAAATGAAATGCACTCCCATTTCCCAATTAACTTTACCGTTTTTATTTCCCGCAAAGTAATTGACTTCGCAAACTTGTTCTTTTCTAGGCCTTTTTTGTTTGGTGTGTTGTTGAACATATTACATATTGACACTCATACGAAGTTGAAAATGCCAGTTTTGTGACAGCTGCTAATTCACTTTAAAGTACGAACTCCTAAGCAACTCAGCCCATAGGTAAAAATACGAGTCTCTCAACAAGGAGTTCTAAGTTCTAACAAAACAGATAGCGCCCATAGGACCTGCTATCTCTTCAGTTACACGCCTCACTGCAGCTTCGCCTGTCTTGCTTGCTTGCTTAGGCTTTGTCGTGCAGGCATTCTTAGAGGCTGTTTGGTAAAACCATTTAAATATAGTTTTTTTCTTTTGCAAATTAAAATGGTGGGTCTTACACTTGAATCTATTGTTTGGATAATGTCCTTTAAATATAGTTTTTAGAAAATTGTATCATATTTTTCTTGTTCAAAATAGGATTTTGAAAATGGATGAGATGATATTTTCAAGATAAAAAAAATGTTTTTAATAGCATAATTGTAAATATATTGAAAACAATAGACCTCACAAGTTTATCAAGGTTCTTTTATCTTTTAAATTAAGGAACTTATCTTTATTACAAAAAAATTCTCACACTTTAAATTTGAAACTTATCATTATAAAAAATGGTACATGAACTCTATTCCCTAATCATTATCCAAAAAATAATAATAATTCTACAAATTCTACATGTTACTTTTTGTAAATTGTTTTTTTTTTTTTTTAAATCTCAAAAATAAAAATGGTCTCCCAAACATCTTTTTTTTTTTTTTTTCAACATTTTGAAAATTGTTCTTAAAAGTATGAACCAAATACGTATAATGTAAAAACAATTATCTGAAAACTAGTTTCAATTTCAATTTCAATTTTTTGAAAACTGTTTTCGTACTATTTTTAAAACAAAAACAAAATCCGCATCGAAAATGGTAACACTATTACAAATTTTACTATAAAAAAAATTATAAATTGATGTGGGAAAAATGTGATGTAAACGATATACTGTAATAAATAAATGTTTGAATTACTTTTTTATGATTGGTAACATATTAACTTGTAAGATTTATAAAGTAAAATTTGTATTATTTATAATCGCTTATGCATAAAATATATGTGTGTAAAATTGTGATTTACAACTATGTTTTATGTTGGCTTTATTCCATGATAAAAAGTGTTGTAATTGTTTTAATTTTATTTCCTTGTATTTTTGTGGGATTTATTTGTAATGGGTTTAGTATTAAGTGGTGGAGATTTGATCAAGACAACAAAAAGTCACATGAGAAGCACATGACTGGAAGCTGAAGAGTCATGCCAGACTGTCAGTTTCGCGAGTAAGGCCTTCTCGCTAGATACTCGTGAAACATTCTGCTTGGAGGATTTTAAGTGTGACTTTCTTACCCTTCACCCATACTATATATACCATCATTACCCACAAAAGTATGAGAGGTCATTCAGAGAGAAAAAATCTAGATAGGTTTTCTACAACACACACACACACCTATTTTTTAGAGAGAGAGCTACTTATTTTTAGAGAGAAATCATTATAGCCTTTTCTCCTTCTCTCTTCCATTGTCATACCTTGAGAGGAAATTTGTACCCAAACACAACCCATACATTTTCAAAGTGTAGAGAGTGTTTTAGAGCTTTGGAAGTTTTGAGGATTTGCCAAAAGAAGTTGGTGAGGCTTGGTGGATGCAATCGGGCGTATTACGGGATCCGGAAAGTTAGAGAAGACATGACTCTGAGAAGTCCGTTGGTAGCAGGAGCCTAGAGGGCTCAAGTACATTGAGTAGACTAGGCTTAGAGGGTCTTTTGTTATTCGTGTACTCCAACTTTATTCTCTAGTGGATCGATTTACCGCTTGAAGGGCAACGATGAGGTTTTTCGCCGAGTTCTTCGGTTTCCTCTTCGATGACATGTCTTAGTGTTATCTTGTGGTTGCATCTCTCTTCCCTTACCCTTGTGCTTTACTTTTTTTGTTTGTTATTCATGTTTATGCACTAGAGTAGTTATCGGTTTGTTGCACTTTATTTACTCTTGTTCCGCACTTAGATAAGTTAGAGTAAAAGCAATCTAGCCGTATTTTTTAATTGGGGGTTTAAACAAGTTCTTGTGTATTCACACAATTTCGAGCTTTCAATGTGGACCATCTAAGTTTTAATTTTTAAAAATTTCTTTTGGGAAGGGGTTGGGGATTGTTTCGATATTTTAGCTTAGACAAAGATACAAATTATTGCATTGAGACTAGCAAGTTCATTATTTATGCATGGCATTGATGCAATTGTGTCACGCATTTACCTTTACCCCATATTTTTGTACGAGTGTCGAGTGATATCCCTCTCTTCCACGCTAGTGATATGTATTGTCTGGGTTCATTTTTTAGAACTTCTAGGATTCCTCGAGAATTTTGGGATACTTTTATGTTTAGTTTTTTTTTTTTTTTTTAGAATGATATGATTTTTATGTTTAGTTGTAAATAACTTTTTAAGGGAATTCTGATGCTTTTGAGCATCTAGATACCCAAATACCCACTAAAATCTTACTTTCGTAGAAATATGGATTAACTTTTCAAATCGTGGGTATCAACGTTCCTTGCTTAATATGTTAAATAGTGATCGGATAGTTAAGTACAGAACTCATCGTAAACAATAAGGTAATGGAATTAATAAATGAAAAGATAAGAAGTGGTATAGCTATGACATAAAGCATCCAGTAGCAACACTAAAATTAATTGTAAAATTTTCACCTAAAAAAAATTGTAAAATAATCTCATACCATTATAGGTTGTTATGTAGAGATTTGTAGTGGTGATAAGTTAGATCCACATGTAAATCATGTCATAACTCATAAGAAGTGAAGAATCACTGTCGGTTTGCTTCTAGTAGGGATAGCAAAACAAGATCCGTGTGTTTAGCAAGATTGAGATTGAAATACTAGTATGTTAGACCAGGTTAAAAACTTAAAATAATATGATAAACGAAATTTTTATGACTTAGTTGGGATGATGTGTTTAGTGAAGTCAAAGTGATGTTTCTAATAACCAAGTTAAAGCAAAACTATCTAGCAATGGTGATGAAATATTTTTAACAAAACTCATTTAAATATGTTCAATAATGTAATAAAAATATGTCCAGCAATGACAATGCTATTAAATAAATTTAGCAAAGTAATGTAAAAAAAGTTCAGCAAAGTTAAGTATAAATGTCCAACAATGACAAAAAAAAAAAAAAAAAAAAAAAAAAAAAAAAATTCTCATAGTCAAGTAGTGTCCAGAAATGTCAAGCAAGTGAGATCAACACAGCAACATAAATATTTATAGCATAGTAACATAAACAGGTACAGTGGAATTACATAAACAATAACATTATGATGAATATCAAAGTAATGCTAATGAGCTAAATTTAAACTATAAAGCATGGAGGAAAGTGAGTTTAAGAGGGGGAGAACATAGCTTTGGGTGGTGCATGTCAATCATAGTAAAGTTGCCTACTAATCGTGAAATTATATATGGAGTTGCTGGAACATTTTAATGGTGCTACTAGAGACATAAGAAAATGTTCAGAAGTGAAATTAATAAACTGAAGCTTTTGGTGATATATAAAAGAATCTTAGAAAGAAGAGTGAAATTAAGGGATTCAAAGTCTGAGATTTGCTAGCTTGATTTGGGTCTCCTACTCCCTCTTGTAAAGCAGAGATGG